>JAUIMM010000040.1:80745000-82088932 GCA_031769625.1 Taudactylus pleione
CTGAAGATGGCAATTGTACTCATGTGCAAACTTCAAAAACTTTTAGTTTTCGGAGTTTGCTGAATATCAGGGGGCCCCTGATGATGAATGGCTCGGTAACCATACGGAAACAATTTATAATTTTAGGCATAAATTTTGCCAAAGTTATGAGATTACCCACCAACGTCAAGGTAACCTTCATCGGGTAAGTCCTAAAATAATGGGGGTTCATGTCTGGAGTGTGGGGCACCCCCAAACCACCCCAGCCAAACCACCCCAGGGCACCACACAAATAAAAATAGCAGTGAAATGTTGAAGTGTTGGGTAAGTGAAAGTGGCTGCTTAGTGTTGGAAGTGTTAGAAAAATGAAAATAAATGTGTGAAAATGTAACATAAACAAAAAACAAAGAGTGATATTCAGGGGTAAATTTACTAAAGTGAGCGTTTTTAGAAGTGGAGATGTTGCCCATAGCAACCAATCAGATTCTAGCTATTATCTTGTAAAAGGTTCTAGTTGGTTGTAACTTAGATTCTGATTGTTTGCTATGCGCATCATTTCCACTTCTAAAAACTCTTACTTTAGTAAATATACCTTAAATTGTTAAAAATAAGTGTTAAGTGATGAAGTCCAGCCAGAGCAGTTTAAGGGCCCCCCAAAGTTCACTCCACAACTGACTTGGAATATAGTTCTAAATGCATATAGGTCTTACCTGTGGCTTTGCTATACAGACTATTCAGTCAGCAAATGTTAGGTCCCTATTTAAAAACATCAGAGACAGGTGGGCGGGCTGCTAGTCAAGATTGAAGGAGTCTCAGCCTTCGTGTCTGTATACATACACATAATATATTGAATATTTTAGGGGAAGGGGGTCTGGACTGCACACCCTAGCTCTTTTTAATGGGATGTGCTACCTCAGTGATTCCCAACCTCGGTCCTCAAGGCACACTAACTGTCCTGGTTTTGGTGATATCATGCTAAAGCACAGATGGTTTAATCAAAATATCTGAGGTACTAATTAAGCTGCCTGTGCTCAAGTATGGCTATCCTTAAAACCTGGACTGTTAGTGTGCCTTGAGGACTGTGTTTGGGAACCCCTGTGCTACCTAGCTGAGACTTAGTACTACAACATACTGTAAAAAATGGGGGAGAGCAAATGCACCATACAACCATCATTAATTATGCATCATACATAAAATGTGTGACATAATTTTGGCTTACCCACCAACATCAAGGTAACCTTCATCGGTTAAGTCCATAACATGATGGGAGTTCATGTCTGTGGCGTGGGGTACACCCCACACCATCCCAGCCAAACCACCCCTGGGCACCACACAAATAAAAGCAGTGAAATGTTGAAGTGTTAGGTAAGTAAAAGTGGCTGCTTAGTGTTGGAAGTGTTAGAAAAATTAAAATAAATGTGTGATATGTAACATAAATAAAAAACAGAGTGATATAAAGTGTTAAAAATAAGTGTTAAGTGGTGATGCCTCAAAGAAGTCCTGCCAGAGCAGTTCAAGGGGACTCACGCCCCAAAGGTTACCCCACAACTGACTTGCTTTATAGTTCTAAATGCAAAAAGGTAAATTTTATGCCAAAAACATATGATATATAATTAATAATGGTTGTATGGTGCATCTACTCTCCCCATTTTTTTTCTATGTTCCTACAGTATATTAACCTTATTAACATTTATTTCCAGTCATTTCCAGTCAATTTTGACCACCTCACAGCTCATAATTTTATATTCACCCATATCTGACAAAAATTGTAGTTAGCTGACTAGCTATGGTAAGAGACAGAGTAGCAGCACAAACTCATGGCAGTTTAAAAAAAAAAAAATAAGTAGGAAGCATAGTGGCACTGCAGTGGCAGTCAGGATGGCAGTTTAATATAATCAGATTTTCTTAAAAAACTTCTTTCCCCATGACCACCTGTTTGTAGATGTTGAAGTAATATCATGGCTGGCAGCAGCCGCAGCACTAGAACTTGATTGCTGCTCTTGCGCTTCTATTGACTGATTCCTGATTGGGTTTTTTTTACACCAGCCAAGAAATTATTTATATACACTTGAAAATTGTTTTGGGGTGCAGATTAAGGGTGGGACACAAATGCACACACCGTCGCTTATACTGGAAGGATAGCACACTATGATTTTTTTTCATCAATGGCTTTGTTTTATAGACACAAACAACACTTCCAATTGTTTGCATGGACTTGAAAGAACAGGTCTTTGTAAGAATAGTTTCAGGATGCAGATTAAGGGTGGGACAACACAGCTTACATGGGAAGGATAACACAATATGCAAATTTTTTGCTCTAATTACTTTATAGTTTTAGACACAGACAATATTGGCAATTGTTTGCACACACTTGGAAGAACAGGTCTTTGTGAGAATTTCAGACAAAGGTATGAAAGATGTAAGGTGCTGGTCAGTCATACAGTGTCTTTGATTATATAACAAATAATATTTATTTTATTTTATTATTTGGTATTATTATGTAAAAAAGATATAAATAAATAAATATCAGATAACAAAGAAAAAAATAAATAAATAAAACAAGAAAAAATCTTAAATAATAAGCATGTACCACATATAATTCCTAAGTATTGCATAAATACTACATAGATATATAGCTACACTTTTTATATAGTAACATTCAGTTCTACTCGATAGAGGTAAATAGCATATAAAAAGAATAACAAATAGTTAAAATATTTGCAACATCAAAGTGTCCAAGTATAACTCCATTTGAAGAGGATATTGTAATTTGAAGAAAGTGATTTTGCTGGCGCAAATATATAGATAATGTACTTCTAGATAGATGTAAAGTGGATTTGCTGCTAATTTATCTATTGAATGTGCTGTCGGAATTAAATGAGAGGGATGGTTAGGTTAAATAAATTGTGTTTTTATTCTGGTGAGGTAAAACATGTGATGAATAGTTTAAAAGAAAAGTGTTTACTCTGTATATTTTACTTATAAAACACTTGTAGATTTTTTGCATAAAAATATAGAGCATGAATATATCACACTCATATTTGCTTACATTGAGCAAAAGAGAAAAACAAGTTGAAATTTACAAGTTTTCATTAGTTTGTAAAGTAGGTTCTCTTTTTCCCTATATAACGGGGTAATGCACTTTCAGTAATGTCCTGAAAAGAACCTCTTGCCGTTAACGTAATGGCAATGATGCAGTTTGCAAAAATAGGTTTGAGGTGGTAGCTTGTATGTATTAAAGAGATGTACTGTCGCTCCGGATCCTACCTGAGTCCAGTGGGTCAGCCGCCTGTTGCTCTAAATGTCTCCAACGTGCAGGTAGATGTAGTGTGAGCAGGGGCTGTGGATGCTGCGGCTAGCCGGGTTTGCTGTTCCAACACGTGAGTTTCCAGTTCTCTCAGAGCTGTGTTTGTTTCTGTGTGTTTTCCCGGCATACCCGTAGCTCAGCTGAGCTCAATGCCGGATGGGTCTCCTGGGTTTGTATAGCACTATGTGGCGTGTGAGTCCATTCCAATGCGTTTTGATCTCCAATGGGGGGTGATCTTCATGATCTTCGTCAGTGCGATGTCATACACACGTTTTGTCTCACCAGATAAAAACACAATTTATTTAACCTACCCATCCCTCTCTTATTTAATTCCTACAGCACATTCAATAGTTAGATGTAAAGTGGATTTGCCGCTAATCACTATCTAGAAGTACATTATCTATATATTTGCGCCAGCAAAATCACTTTCTTCATAGTAAATCCCTGTGTATTTGGAAAGAGACACAACCCCATTGCCGGCAGCACTATATAGACCAATTATCCCTCACTACATATAAACCAAGGGAGAGTGCAGTAAAAATTCTCATTCTTTCTAGGATATTGTAATTTGTATACTTTTTTTGCTGAAAAAAGTGCATGTAGCACTGTCTCAGTATATTTATAACAATGTCCTTAAAAGAAGTTTAAAAAACAAGAGTGCTTTTAGATAACTCACACAGCAGTCCCAATAAAAGGATATATATAAATTATTCCAGTTTTGAAGTAATAAGACTGTGGATTTGTTAGGCGTGGGTTGCAGGGAGAGTTTAAACAGCATGCATGTATGACAATCTCAAAAACTCAATCCCCGGTGGTATCCCTTGTATTTAGAGAGTCTTTTAGGTCAAAGAACACATGCTTTACCCGGTCTCTGTGTTCTTAGTCCGGCAGTAAAAAAAAAATATAGCACCTCTAGGAAGCATAGTGGCAGTCAGGATGGCAGTTTAATATAATCAGATTTTAATTAGTTTATTTTTATGAACATTTATTTTCCCACATTTTTAGGGAGTAGCCTTTTACAATGATCACTCACAAGGTTCCCAGCTGTGCTACACACTCTTTCTGAGTACATACTGGAGGGTGAGCAGCTTATGAAAAGCAAAGCTGTTTTTTTCAAGGGGCAACAAATTGCCTTTTTTCCTCTGTGTTCAAAGGGACTGTGTGACATGCTAATTTGTACATTGTCATTAGAATAATTCTCCACCATTCTATTCATGCTTACTGTATCAGAATGAGTCAAAGTAAAGGTGGCAATAATTTTAGGACCTTCTTTCAAGCCTGACCAGATGTCATACTGTTGTTTCCCTCTGGTATGTTGAGTTGACTCATCCTCCTCACCTGTGGGTCTCTTGTGAAAGGTCAGTTTTTTTTCTGGCAGCAGCATTTTCAGGAGAAACTGCAGCAGGAGACGTCATCATGTCATGTGCCACTTGAGCTGACAACTTGCTCGCAAGGAGTTCTTTGCAGATCTTAAGATCTGTGTCAGTTGGAAAGAAATACATATTGTACAGTGGAACTTAAACCTGTCATGGTCTGGTTAATTTGTAGATCCAGCTAGGGACCCTTAGGTCTGACCAACATGCATAAGAAACAAGGTGGCTTGATGAAATTCTGGCTCATGGGGATGAACAGGAGCTAGGAATACTAGTGCCAGTGTAGGAAACACAGACTTTTGATATCCAAGGATACCGGACTGGAACCAGGGTGAACAGACCAGGTCCACTGGGCAATCCCTCGTCTAGTGACCTGTGAAGACCAGCAAGACAAGTAATATACTGCAGAAAGGGTGACCCTCTGAACTCAGAATAGTATGGTACTGGTAGATAGGAACTCAGAACTCCAAGGTAGGAATTGGAGTCTTATGTAGTCGGAGTAGAGCTTGCAAAAGCTGCATCTCTGGTACAGCTCTGATGCAAGACTTGGAATTGGAACCAGTGAGGAATTCAGAAACTGAGAGTCAGGATAGGTAATACAGCTACTGAACACCTCAGTGCACAGACTTTATACTGCACACTGAACCCTAGCCTTGGAACCAGCACCCTTCTCTGAACCAGCCCAAGTCAATATCACATGGTGCAAAGAAGCCAATACAAGTCAGTACAATAGTATAACCTGATAACCTGGACAACCAGTGAGCATAGAGTATAACAGCATAAGTAACTTGAATGCACTGTCCCAGCAGTATGTTGGAATGAGACCATGTATTATTTCTTTGTGTTATGGACGGTCTGAGAATGCTTCTCTTTGTATTCAGTGGACCAAGGTTTTCCGTACATACATAAAGTTATAAAAGAACATGCAATGTGCAGTATTTTTTTTTTATTTCAGTTAATATAAAAATGAAAATTTAATTCAATTATCATCAATAGGTCTGTCACTCCTAGTACAATTTTAATATCTCAATGAACATGAAGGTATTATACTTATATAATGGGTAAGCTCTGGCTTGTATGGATCTCCCTTTTATACCTCTAATTAGCCAAAAAAGGGGGTGACTGGAAGACACACCTGACTTACATAAGTAGGTGCAGACAAAGGCCTGTAAAGGTATCTTTATCTTTAAAACATGGGTGTCAATAATAACTGGGAACTGGGAAACGCACCTAATTCACATAGGTAATGGCAGACCCAAGCCTGTAAAGGTACCTTTCTTGGTTACACGTTCTTATCCCAACCTGGGTTGTATAGAACAAATGTCAAAAATAGCAAAAGAAGTATGGTGGTATCAGCATACCTGTACTCACAATCGTCACGGTGTTGGTAATTGCATCGAGGTATCTTTACTGTTTAACCCTCAACAGCATAGACTTAATTTTGGTGTAGGTAAAAAAACTTCATTTATTGTTACAAAAACCCGGTCATTGACAAACATCCATATATAAAAAGAATTCCACAATTTAAAAAACAGTTGGGTGAAATACCATAAAAAGATGATTTGATAAAATGCTGAAAAAGTAAAAACAAGGATTGCTACTGAGGTAGAAGAGAGGTAAGAACAAAGAAAGGTCTGGACCTGAAACAGTCCAAAAAAGATGGAAATAGGGCACATACCTCAAATCTACATCAGTATTAAATCCTTCCTCCTAGGTGGGCCTCCTGTACCAATGCGTTTCGGGACTCCTTGTCTCTTTATCAAGGTATGGAGGCTGTTATCTCGTGCTGTCCTCTTATAGTGTGTGACAATATCGTCACTACTTCTGGTTCCGGTTTTCCGAAAACCGAAAGTTGGAGGTGCGTATTTTAAAATTGTCCAGATGGCACATTTATTTCTACTGGTGGTGATTCTACACTATCCTGTCCATCTTATATTATAGCTGAGCCTCTTGGATGTTGTCCTTTTCATAATCCCGCAAACTGGAAGTCACGTGGGTCCTTCAGGGTGATCCATCTCTCTAAATGAAAATTATACCCGGAAGTCATGATGGAAATAATGGCTCATGGGTAATGTAGTTCTTAATCCTTTTTCAAACAGTTGTCATGATGATAATAAAATACAATCTTCAAAAAGATAAAATGTGCAAATAAGCCCCTTCATAATATAACTTCAATAGGCAAGCTCGAACTCCAAATCCATGTATTAAATGCTAAATATAATAAATGCTAAATATAACATATTAAATATCTTTGACATTCCTAATCTGTAAAAATACAGATGTCAAAGGTATAACTCCAAACACTGGTCCCGTCCCTTTTGTGAAAAAGTGCATATTTCTGATGTAGAAAATAATGGATATTAAATATAGTCGTAAGGTCACTTAGAACATATATACATGAATGATCTAAATCAGCATGATAATACGTTGAAAAAAATCACAAGAACCACTATAGTTCGAAGTCCTTATTTAAACCCTTTGGATTTAGGGTTTTTAGATTAAAGATGGTTTTCATCTCTATCTTTGCTAAATTATTTTCTATGTTTTTTATCCCTCCAGGAGGATTTCATGTGCTTGATGCCAACGAATCTGCGAATTTGTGTGGTGGAACATTTGTGTCGGATAGGTGGTGTGTTTGGAGCCTTTTTTTTATGTTCCGTATATGCTCCGAAATTCAAATTTTTAATGGTCTTGTTGTGCATCCAATATAAAAAAGGTCGCATGAACATTCAACTAGATAGATGACGTTCGGCATGTTGCAGGTTATAAACTCCTTGATTTTCATCTTCACTCCATTCACTTCTACTTTATTATATTTTGTGTGGTTATCTTCACATTTTTGCATCCAATGCACAACCCACACTGATGAAAACCTTTGGTCCGTATTAGTTTTTTTAAGGGTATCGGTAGGGTACTTTTAACTATATGACTCTTTAAATTCTTTGCCCTCCTATATAAAAAATGGTTTGTCAGGAATTCTACTTTTTAAGATGGGATCTCTTAGTAGTATATGCCAGTGTTTTTTGACCAATTTCTCTAATTGTTTGTGTTGGGCGTCGTATTTGGTAATGACTGCCCACTGTTGTTTAACCTTTAGTATTCCTGGTTATGTTGTTACTCCTACTCCTTTCAGGTTCGATTAGATGGGTTCTCTCTTTTTTTTATTGACTTCTTCTATTGTTCTGTTCAGGTCTTCCAGGTTGTATCCTTTTTCTATGAAGTCAATTCTCATTTGGATCATCTGATCTTCGCAATTATCATTCTTACTGCAATTCCTCTTGACCCTGAGGAATTGGCTCTTCAGAACACTTTTTTACCATTTGATGTGATGCTGGCTATGGGTATAAAAGTATTAACATACTTGGGTTTCCTGAAGGTCTTCATTTGAATAGCCCTTCCAACATAGATTGTGAGGTCTAAAAAGTTTTATATGTTCACAACTGTGTGTAAGGGTGAACGTAATATTCATGTTGTTGGTATTGAGATTTAGAAATCTTCAAGCTCTTTCTCTGTTCCTTTCCATAGTAGTAACACGTCGTCGATATGATAACATTTTAACAAGTTTGTACCCCATGCTACACCAACAAAAACATAAGTATCTTCCCACAAGCTCATGAAGATGTTGGCGTAGCTCAGGGCAAACTTGGTGCCCATGGCAGTCCCATTTTGTTGCATTTATTTCTGATGGTAAATCTGTCTTGTCCAGAGATCAAGTAATGGCTTCTAGACCTTTGTCATGAAGTTTGCAGGTATACAGTGACGTGACATCCGCTGATGCTAATCTCATCCCGTCAGTCCATATTAAGTCTTTAATTTTTGCCAGAGTGTCACCCGTGTCTTTTAGATATGAAGGTTTTTTTGTACTAATGGTTGTAAAATTCCATCCACAAAGGCAGACAAGTTGGAAGTGAGGCTATTTGTTCCTGCAATTATGGGCCTTCCTGGGGGGTTGCTAGTGCACTTGTGTATTTTGGATAGTATATATAGTGTGGGGATAATAGCATTTTCTATATTTAATATATTCACTCTCACTTTTGGAAATGCCATCTTTTTGTACATGCTCATCCAATAGTTTATGGAGTTTTTCTTTAATGCGGTTAGTGGGGTCCATTTTTAATTTCCTATATGTTGTATCTGACAATTGTCTATATATTTATTTTGTATAGTTGTCCCTGTTCATTATAGCTATTCCTCTTCCTTTGTCACAGGGTTTTATGACAATATTATCATCTGTTCCTAGAATTTTGATGATTTATCTTTCCTTTTTGGTGAGGTTAAACTTTAATTTTGGTTTATTCAATTTTTAAAGTTCTTCTGTGATGACCTTGGAGAATGTATCTATAAAGCTTCCTTTTACATGGGCTGAGTAAAAGTGCTTTGTTTCTTGTATTTGTTTTGCATGATTACTATTTCTGATCTTTGTTCTTCCTCATTATTCTTCTAATCTTTTAGTTAGTTAGTTTTCCTTTATTGCAAAGAATTCATTTAGAGTGACCTTTCTTATAAATTTGTGTATGTCAACAAATTTCTCAGAATGGTCCATGTGTGTGGTGGGTGCATACTTTAATCCTTTACAAAGGACCTTTTCCTCTTCTTTAGATAGTATCTGGTTGCTGAGGTTGAAACTATGTTTATTGGCCATAATCTTTTCTTCTTTTTCTTTCTTCTTATTTTTGGGCCTTTTTAGCTGGGCTTTTTTCATAATCCCTGCTCTACAACCTCTTTTCTATTTCTGTTCTTTTTTCTCCTTTTGATCTTAATTTCTGCTTTGGAGCCTTTCTTCTGTGTTCCAGATCCGTTCCCATCGGTGATTCCTTCTCAGCTTCCTTTCTCCTAAAAAAGGTGGTCTTCTGGTGTATGGAGTTTCTCTTGTGTTCTCTTGTTTTTTATTTTTCTCATTATTCTTCTTGTTTTTCGTCTCTGCTATATGCAAGACTTGGACTGTCAGTGGTTCCTCTCCTATATCTCTTTGGAGTTCTCATCTCTTATTTTTGTTCTCCATATGTGACCATCCAAAATGTCTGGGGTCTCGACACTCTCCTTATGTTCATATCTTCTTTTCTTTCATCTCTTATATAATTTCTTCAGCTAGACTTATTCATATAGTTTCTTCTTAGATAGGTCTCTCTTCCTGATGTCCTTCTTTTGGGTGTCCGTATCATTCTACCTGGTGTCCTGGTGTTTTTTAGATGGAAGGATGTAGATGGTCCATTTTCTACCTCATTTATATAGGTTCTCTTCACTTTAAAAGGATATCGATTTCTCCTTTTTCGGTGATGGTCCCCATATTTGTTTCTTCTTTTTGGACTCATTTCTTTGTGGTCTTTCCTGTAAGTGTTGTATTTGGGGTGGAAGTCATATCTATAATCATCTATTCTTGTTTGATATTCTCTCTTTGGACTCATAATAGATGTTTCTCTTCTGGGGATCTGTTTTAGATCTTTCTTTTTATTTTTAATTATTCCAAATTTGTAGAATTCATAGGCCCTCATTCAGAGCCACTCGTTAGCGGCAGTACGCTCGTTCTGAGCGATGTTCGCACATCTGCGCATGCGTACGGTTTTTAGTACGCATGCACGAACCAGTCAGTGCGGCCGAAAATCGTTTGTACGCTATATAGCGAGTGCCTGCTATTTTGAGTGACAGAATGAGGCGTATGTGGGTGGTAACAGGGGAAGGTGCTTGAAAACGGGGGAGTGAAATTCGAACGCAGGCGTGCTTAAAGGTCAAAACGGGCGTTTTAAGGGTGTGCATAATTAATCCAGCAGCGTCATTGCCCACGTCACTTGGTTTTTTTAAACTCAGAACTGCAAAATAGCGGTTGAAAAAACCAAACACAAGAATAGCGAGCAGTTCACATGCTGTACGATGTACTCGATTAATCTAATAAATAGCGGACATGACGTATGGTGCGAGCGGCCAGGGGGCGTTTTCATCAAATAAACGAGCGTATGTTTTGCTCGCTCATTCAGACTTAGAGGTGTGAACAGACTGCAATGTGCGAACGGATCATTTGAATAGCCACCCCTTGTTTTTGAACGAACGACCGCAAATAGCGAACGGCTCTGAATGAGGGCCATAGTCTCTTTGTAGTTTGCCTTGCTTCTTTTTAATGAAGAATTCTGTATTTTTGAAAAACAATTCAGTAATCTCTCTTTCTAGCACTGTGAAGATAGGTATGTCTTTGAAGGGTTCTATCAGTGTCTTCAAGAACTCTATTCTTTCATTTATCTCCTTCAATTTCTCTCTTCTTTCTTTGAGTATTAATTTCATAAGGGAAAATGAGCAAGTCTCTAATATTACATTCCATTCATGCCAAAAAGATTCTGTGACCTCCTGGAAGGTAGGTGGCTTGTTGATTCTCAGACCTTTTGGAATTATCTGTTCGGCTGTGTATTTTTCGAGAGTGGCAACCTCCCACCATATTTTGTTTTCTTTTATTAGCCACTCTCCTAATCTCTCCATTGCCGTCTCGAGGTTATCGTCTGTTATTTCGATCTCCTCCTTGTTGAAGTTGATCTTGAAGACTTCTTCTGTTCTCGCTTTTCTTCCTTCCCTATGATTGAACATACTGCTGCCCTGACTCCCCAAAGGGGATAGAAATAAGATATATCAGAAAAAAATGGGTTTTTGGGGAGACAATTGGGCGCTGTACTCGAAGAAGCTTCAGCCTGTCCACATTAAAAAGATTTTATCCCTTTAGGTCTACCGGATATATAAAAAAGTATGATGTGGAGAACTGGCGATGCTTTTTCTTTGATAAGGAAAGTACAAAGAAGAAATACTTATCTTAGGTTGAATTTAGATCTCTTTATTTCTTTTTGTTATGGACGTTCTGAGAATGCTTCTCTTTGTATTCAGTAGACCAAGGTTTTCCGTACATACATAAAGATACAAATGAACATGCAATGTGTAGTTTTTCTTTTTTAATTCCACTTAATATAAATATGAATATTTAATTCAATGATCACCAATAGGTCTGTCACTCCCAGTACAATTTTAATATCCCAGTGAACATGAAGGTATTATACATATATCATGTGAGGTTCTGAATTTGTTGTGGACCCAGGGTGGTGATAGAAGCAGACACAGGAGCAGACTTAAATGAAAAAGTGGGGTTTTTAATAAGTGACTGAGAAAACATGGAAACGGCAAACAAAAAGCCCTGGTATAGCACTAAAGTGCACTTGATAACTGTAGTGAGGGTTAATGAACAGATGTCCAGAAAGTGAAAGGCAGGAACAGTCCAGTATAAGTATGGTGAGCTAAAATAGAATGAAGGTATGATGAGCTGTAACAAAATGCAGGCTTGATGAGCTGCAAGTGAATGCAGGTTTGGTGAGCTGTAACTGATGCAGGCAGAGGTAGTGAAGTCCAGCTGGGAGTGAAATGAAGCAAGGTGCAGGGAAACAGCAGGTTCAGGTACTCAGGCAGGTCAGAAGGTATATGGAGGGTGCAGGGTAAGTCCAGCAGGTTGGAGCAAGCAAGGTTCAGGCTAGTAGCATAACCGACAGGCAGGAAGATAAGGCACAGGTACTCTCTCTCAGCCGCAGCTGAGAAACACATTGCACTGGCAAAGGAAGGAAGGCTCTGGACCTTCCTAAACACAGTGCCATGCTGTGACTGGCTGGAATGAGCACATGACCTACCAGGATTGGACAGCTGGGATCACATGGCTGCAAGCAAGATGGTGGCGCCCATGCCAACGCAACGGAAACACCGCCAGACCTCACCAGGCCTAGTGACAATGTGCCCGCACAGGACCACGTGCAGCCAATGCCCCTCGCCAAACACCAGGACCACTGCCAGAGACCCCCCTCCACAACGACCTCACAGGTAATACCCGGCGGGTACCATGCCGAGGAACCCTGGCCATAACATATCATGGGTAAGCTCTGGCTTGTATGGATCTCCCCTTTATACCTCTAATTAGCCTGTAAAGATATCTTTCTTGGTTACACATTCTTATCCCAACCCAGGTTGTATAGAACAAGTGCCAAGAATTGCAAAAGAAGTGTGGTGGTATCAATGTATCCGTAACTCACAATCGTCACGGTGTTGGTAATCACAGGCTTGGGTCTGCCATTACCTATGTGAATTAGGTGTGTTTCCCAGTTATTATTGACACCCACATTTTAAAGCTAAAGATACCTTTACAGGCCTTTGTCTGCACCTGTCTATGTAAGTCAGGTGTGTCTTCCAGTCACCCCCTCTTTTGGCTAATTAGAGGTATAAAAGGGAGATCCATACAAGCCAGAGATTACCCATGATATAAGTATAATACCTTCATGTTCACTGGGATATTAAAATTGTACTAGGAGTGACAGACCTATTGATGATCATTGAATTAAATTTTCATTTTTATATTAAGTAAAATTAAAAAAAAAATACTACACATTGCATGTTCTTTTATATCTTTATGTATGTACGGAAAACCTTGGTCCACTGAATACAAAGACAAGCATTCTCAGAACATCTATAACACAAATAAATAATACGATCTAAATTCCACCTAAGATAAGTATTTCTTCTTTGCACTTTCCTTATCAAACGAAAAGCATCGCCAGTTCTCCACATCATACTTTTTGTTTATATCTATATATCTATCTATATATATATATCTATATATATATATCCGATAGACCTAAAGGGATAAGTTCTTTTTTAATGTGGACGGGCTGAAGCTTCTTCGAGTACACCGCCCAGTTGTCTCCCAAAAAAACCCTTTTTTTCTGATAAAATTTATATACTTGCAGGTTGAGATGATTTGGTTAGTGCAGGTATGTGTGCAGTGTAGGAGCTGTGGTGCTAACAGGTAACGGAACACAGAGGCAGATGGATAGCAGGTCTGTATGCAGCATAGACACTGCAGCTCTGACAGGTAATGGAACACAGCAGCAGATGAAACACATGTCTGTACAGTATGCACCATAGAAGCTGTGATACTGGTAGCTGACTGATACTCAGTGTAGATGGTAAATAGGGGGATCCCACGAAGTAGCAGATGAGGACACAAACACAGGATAGAGGAGTAAGCCTGGAGCCTTGAACTATCTGGGATAGGAACACATTGTTCAGGCAATGGGTTGCACACAGGAAGTGGTTTAAATAGGATGTAGTCAATTGCCATTAGTCTAGCAGACCAGGTAAACACACAGGTGCATCAGTTAATCACAGGGAGGCATCCCTGGGATGTCTTGGTAACTGAAATGAATGAATGTCTGAGTCTGAAAGGGATGCGAAGACCCTGATTTGTGACAAAACCTAGAATCAAGCAAGGTTGCCAAAATACTGTGATCTAATTGCAAGATGTTGCAAACCCTTTGGTCCTGGTGAATGTAATTAAGAACTTGATCTACAAATCCAACATACTTAGCATTATTGCTTCATTTAATCTTCTCCTTCAGTTTCTCTAGCTGATTTTCCAGTAGTTTTACTAATGGAATCACTTGACTGGCTGGCAGTGTCTAAACTCACTACATTAGTTACTATTTCAAATGGTTTCAATATCTAGTCTTAAAAATGTTAGACTCACACATAGCACCTTAGACTCTCCTCAGGGTTTTGTGAAGTTTGTAAACACACAGTTTGCTCTTCAGCCTTAGTGTTTTTTTGTGGGTACTGATTTGCCTGTTTTAAAGGTGACACCTCTAGAGAGCAAGAAAGTGTTACATGTGAGGTTACAGAAGATGCCTGACTTTGTTTGGCCCCAGCTTCCACAATAGTCATTCAAGTGCAGAAAACAGCAATAACAGGACCACCACTTGCAAAGAAAGATCATGGTCTGAACCTTTACTTGCCACTGCATGTGGTGTATGGCATGCTGGCAATATTAAAGTTTTTGGCAGTAAATTTTCCCATTATTGTTGGAGGTGATCATTTTTCTTTAACATTGTGAAATATTGCTTAGATTTTAGTTGCTTTTTCTTAAAAAACTTCTTTCCCCATGACCACCTGTTTGTAGATGTTGAAGTAATATCATGGCTGGCAGCAGCCGCAGCACTAGTACTGGGTTGCTGCTCTTGCGCTTCTATTGACTGATTCATAATCATTTTTTATTACACCAGCCAAGAAATGATTTATATACACTTAAATTGTTTTGGGGTGCAGATTAAGGGTGGGACACAACCGCAGAAACCGTTGCTTATACTGGAAGGATAGCACACTATGATTGTTTTTTTTTATTTTCAATAATGGCTTTGTTTTATAGACACAAACAACACTTCCAATTGTTTGCATGCACTCGGAGGAACAGGTCTTTGTAAGAATAGTTTTGGGATGCAGATTAAGGGTGGAACAACACAGTTTACATAGGAAGGATAACACACTATGCACATTTTTTGCTCTAATTACTTTATAGTTTGTCACAGACAATATTGGCAATTGTTTGCACACACTTGGAAGAACAGGTATTTGTGAGAATTGTTCTGGAGGGGCTGTAGTCTGGAGCTTTGCCTAGGGTGACAATAAACCTAGCACCAGCCCTGAATATAGTATGCTGCAGAAATAAAATGTGCAGGTTCACTTTAAGAAAACAAAAAACAATCAACAGCAACACAGACAGTAGCTAGCCTGTTTATTTACAGTGTGTGTGACAAACACATACTCTGACAAGTGACCATGATCCCTGCAGTCTCAATTCCCAGACACCTTCTGTACTCCTGCCTCCAGATCTACCTACTAAACTCCTAAACCTAACTCCTCCAAACCTAATGGCATCCTAACGGTGTCCTGATGGCTAAAGCGTTTATGTTGTAATAAAGTACCTTACTGCTCCAGCACACAGAACCACACCCTCTCCCTCCACTCTCCAGTGTGAAATGGCACCCAATCATGAGGGAGGGACTTTTATATGCAATCCAAAACACGCAAAATCCAATGCCGGGAAAATGACATTTTGCCTTGTTTTGGGATCTAAATGAAGCTGGAATACCTGAGCCAGGACTTGGAATAACTAATTTCCCCTAAGTTTGGGTGTGTTCGGTTTCCAGGGAACCTGAACCTCTCATCTCTAGTTTATTTTTTATTTTTAAATCTTTTTTTATTCGAGTTTTTCAAAGATATAAGACATACAGCAAATAAAAGAGAAACATATAGCAAGTTGCAGTTACTATAGGGTTTACATAGTTGCTTGATATATTGTTTAAAAGCCACAATAATAATAACTTTGCATAATATAATATTCTATTGTTGCTAAGCGTCTGTTTCGAATAAACATAAACATAGTGTCCCAGAGGGATAAAAGGTGTTAGCTAAGACAGATAATATTTGGACTCCTCGTTGGCATGTATCATCTTACATTCCAATGTATGAAGAAAAGGAGTCAATTGTTAAAGGAGTAACAATATTCCGAAGAAATTGATTAAGATACCCAGGATAGTAAAGCAACATATAGACAAATACAGAAAGGGGTAGGAAAGAACACGGGGGAAGATAGGGGAATGAATATTATATTAATAAAGATGGCTTGACGTGAGGCCTGAGAATTTCCACAATTGTGACCTTACAATGAAGAATAATCACATATAAAATGCTCTAGAGATTGTTGATATAGTTGAGGTTGTTAGGGGGCTATCGAAAGCTGTCGGTGGAGAAACCACTCTGTTGTCTCCAAAATTTTATATATTTGTGTTTGAGTATAGATATCAATATAGAGACCCCATTTTTTATAAAAGATCACAGCCCCTCTTTCTATATGTGGTTGTGTGGATTTCCTATCGAAATACATAAATTGGAGAAGTTTTACCTTAACTTCAGCGAGAGAGGGAGAGGATCTGGAAATCCAATGTGTCAATATGATCTTTTTCGATATCGTCACTATCATAGTAATAATAGGAATATGGGGGGTAGTGGAGGGGGTTATGTTCCAATTGGTGAGGTCAACACATAGACAGGCCAGAGGGTCAGGTGAAAACCGAGTGGATAATAACTCATTAATAAAGGCTATGACTTTGTTCCAGAAAGGTTTAATTTTCCGGCATGTCCAGAAACAATGAAAGAAAGATGCGAGTGTACATTGACATTTAGGGCATTCTCCTGTAAGGTGTGGAGAGAAATGGGAACGTTGTACAGGAGAGGTATATGCTCTTTGTATAGTATGCAAATGTACTTCTTGTAGGTACGAGGAGTTAAGGATTTTCATCGTCGAGTCATAGTGATCAAATAATTGGTCTGAAGACAATAGATTTGGGAGGTCTTTCTGCCATTGTTTGATCGTTCTGTCCCCACCAGAACTCCAGAAGCTGTTAACTAGAGGGAGGTATATAAATTTAATGCGACATGTGAGTTTTTCGCATAGGCTTATGGTGGATTGTAATAAGTCAGTATTTGTGAAATATCTGCGTTTAATATATTGTACCGATGAAAGGTAATGTCTCACTTGTAAATACATATAGAAGTGTTACTGAGGTATGTTGTATTTCTCTCTAATGTCTGAAAATTGATATATTTGTCCTCACGGGTCAAATACTTGAGATGAGTTTGTTAGGCCTTTCTCTCTCCAGAGTGAAAAGTAACTATTGGACAGGGAGGGAGGGAAGGCAGGGTTACCCCATAGAGGAATATATGCGGAGCAGAGTGGGTCTCGTTTAAATTTCTTGTTTAGAGAGATCCATGTATAATAAATGTCACGAAATAGTATATTTTGAAGGATGTTAGAGGGAATTTGCGAGGGTTCTGAGTGGAGTAAGGCTCCTGGGGACAGAGGATAAAAAAAAGCCTCATCTAATTTATTTATTTATTTATTTATTTATTACCAGTTATTTATATAGTGCACACATATTCCGTAGCGCTTTTACAGAGAATATTCGGCCATTCACATCAGTCCCTGCCCCAGTCGAGCTTACAATCTATATTCCTGACCACATGCACACACTAGGGGTAATTTTTGTTAGGAGCCAATTAACCTACCAGTATATTTTTGGAGTGTGGGAGGAAACCGGAGTACCCGGAGGAAATCCACGCAAGCACAGGGAGAATATACAAACTCCACACAGGGCCATAGTGGGTATCGAACCAATGACCTCAGTGCTGAAATGAACATCAATGAATGTATTCTTTCCCAAGATCCAGTCTATCGCATATCTAGCTAGCACAGAGATAGAATAGGACGCAAAATCTGGGACTCCCAATCCCCGCCTTCCTCTGGGAGTTATGAGTTTAGTCATAGCTATTTTTGGTTTTCTCCCACGCCACATAAACTTATTCATGGCCGAGCGTAGACGTAAAACGTCTGTTTTTTTCAGGGAAATTTTGTAACATCCTCATCAGGTAAAATTTTTTTTAAAAGATAATGCTTTTGAGTACAGCCACCCTGCCTAGGAGTGAAAGAGGGAGTAATTTCCAATTATTTAACATCCCCAGTACCCTAGAAATCATGGGAGAGAAATTTTCTTCATAAAGCTTAGAGAGATTGGCTGTAATCTGGATCCCCAGGTAAGTGAGTTTTATTAGGAGCCATTTTGAATATGGATAGAGGGGGGCAAAGGCTATTCGTGTTGTTAGGTTGGTTAAGGTATAATAATTCAGATTTAGAAATATTAATATGGTATCCTGCAATTTTACTAAAGGAGTCTATCAGTTTTAGAATTTCTGGAATAGATGATAGAGGGTTTGAGACGAAGAGAAGCATGTCGTCTGCAAATAGGGATACTTTCAGAGTGACATTTGAGATATTAATACCTGTAACGGAAGGTGAAGCCCTAAGTGCTATCGCCAATGGCTCCAATCTATAGCGAATAAAAGTGGTGAGAGAGGACACCCCTGTCTTGTCCCTTTCTGAATGAAAATAGAAGGGGATGTAAAACCATTACAAATAATTTGTGTTTGGGGTTTATAATATAGAACTTTTAGTATGTTTATGAAAGGTTCGGGGAATCCAAAGATGGAAAGTGTCTTGAACAAATGATCCCATTCGATTAGATCAAACGCCTTTTCGGCATCTAGGGAAAGGATTGCATTCGACTGTGTATGTTGATTCGAGGTGGATGCGTATATAGCTGAGATTACTGTTCTGATGTTAACTTCCGAGTGCCTTCCCTATATAAAGCCAGTTTGGTCTGTATGAATTATTTGTGGGAGAATGACTTTAACCCGGTTCAGAAGAATTTTTGTTAATAATTTATAATCCAGATTTAGAAGGGATAACGGGCAGTAAGAGTCCGGGAGAGAAAGATCTTTTCCAGGTTTTGGAAGAATTTTTAGGGTGGCAGAGTTGAAATATGGAGGTAAGGTGTCAGTTTTAAGCAGAGAGTTTAGTACCAGTGTTAGTGAATCGCCTATGTGGGCTAACAATATTTTATAAAAGTCTCCGCTGTACCCATCTGGGCCTGGAGCTTTGTTGCTTTTGAGGTGTTGGACAGTGTGTTGTATTTCCTCCAATGTTATTGGAGCCATAAGGGTTTGTGACATGTCTGTAGTGATTTGAGGACAAGGCAGGGAGTCCCAGAAAGCAGGAAGGATAGGAACATCGGAGGAAGTTGTTTGATTACTCGATGTGGTGGAAGAGTAGAGGTTAGTATAAAAGGTGTAGTATTTCTACTATTTCTTTGTTAGATGTTGTGAGAGAGCCTTTATCATTTATGAGTGGTTGTACCACTGCGGGAGGATGGGATCCTTTGAGTAGGTTAGTGAGGAGTTTCCCCATCTTGTTACCAAATTTATGGTATCGGTAATTTACAGAAAAAATATATTTTTCCCCCATGCCCCCCAAGAATTCGTCAAAGTTAGTTTTGGCCAAGACATAAAATTGTTTAGTTTGAGGGGAGGGGTTGGATTTATATTGTTGGAATGTTGTTGTGAGGTCTGACTGGTATTTCAAATATTGCATGGTATATTTTTTGTTTATATCTGCGACATATGAGACTATTGCACCTCTATGACAGCTTTTGCTATCATCCAGAACAAAAGAGGGTCAGTCTCAAGGTGTAGGATATTGTCCTTTTTTTGTATTCCTCCCACACGGTTTCAAGCCTTTGTCTGAATCTAATAGATTTTGCTAAGTAGGATGGAAATTTCCAGGATTTTGAGGACCCAGATGACTCAGGAATATGCAGGGTGGCCGTTATCAAAGCATGGTCAGAGACCGAGATAGCTTCTATTTGTGAGTCTGTGATATTAGGAAACAGTACCTGTGACATGAAAATGTAGTCTATCCTAGATAGAGTATGGTGTGCCGCAGATAAGCAGGTATATTCCCTATCGATCAGGTGTAGGGCTCTCCATGCATCCTATAGTTTGAAGATGTTGTGTTATAGGGGCAATGCCCAATTTGGGTAAGGGAGGGGGGCGACGTATGTGTTGGGATTTATCTAGGATTTCAGAAGAAATTAAATTGAAATCTCCGCATAGGATTAAAGGGATCTGGAGGAAAGGGGATAAATGAGCTGGGGCATAGACATTAGAGGGAATATATGCACAACCTCTGATCTTAATATGCCTAGTCACAAATCTACCATGTGGATCTGTGTGGGTTTGTATAATTTCTACAGGGATGTGGCGTTTTATCAAAATAGCCACTCCTCTGGCTTTGGAATTAAAAGAGCTGGACCCTAGAACCTTCCAATTAAGTATGTTCAGCTTCGCGATTTCCTCTGGGACTAAATGAGTTTCCTGTAGGCAGACCATATCTACATTTTGTTTATTCAAATAAAGGAGTATTTTCCTTTGCTTTGCCGGGGAATTGAAGCCCCCTACATTTAATTAACCAATCTTTAGGTCAGTCATAGCATAGTAGTGAAATTAGTAATGTCATAGGCCAATCAACCTTCAAGAAAAAGATAATATGCCAATAAGGGGAAGAGGGGAACGCTAAGAGGGGAGGGTAGAGAGGTAGGTCGAAGGGGAGACAAGACAAAAGGAGCAAAAACATATTATATAAAAATTAATATGGTATTAACAATGATTTATGGTTTGTACCCCGCACTTCTGGAAGATAAGACTTTATAGAAATAATTAACAGGCAATAACTGCGATACAAATTGCCAGTGTGTGTGAGGTCTGGTTCCATCACAACCACCTGGGTTTTAACGGATAATATTTAACATATAGCACCAACCCGTGCTTAACCAGGAATTATGAAATCATAATTATAACTTTAGGCGTCATCTTACAAATGAATTAGCCACAACATATTATTAGAAATGATTAGACATAGAATTTTGAGACATCTGCTCTTATAAGATCTAAAATGCAAACATTTGTACAGTAGGTAGTTTAAGGAGGAAGATAGACATACTGTATCACAATACCGTGATTGGTATTAAGTTAAGAATATAGACAGTATTATATAAGAACCTTGTGGGTTAAATGGTATAATGAGCCTTAGCCTGAAGGAGAGTCACCAATATCAGCATCTGCAACGGGATAATTCCTCTAAATACCCTGATGCGTCAGCTGGGGTATTAAAATCGACATGTGAAGCTCCATCATATATCCGA
The DNA here is from genome assembly GCA_031769625.1 of Taudactylus pleione. Classification (NCBI taxonomy): domain Eukaryota; kingdom Metazoa; phylum Chordata; class Amphibia; order Anura; family Myobatrachidae; genus Taudactylus; species Taudactylus pleione. The sequence goes on from JAUIMM010000040.1 coordinate 80,766,096, forward strand.
AGGCGAGCAGGGTACAATAAGCTCAATTTGCGGCCTTCTGAGATTAGCTTTGAGCAAGTAGGCGAAAACGCTTTCTTGGCCTTAGTTAGTTCCGCAGAATAGTTTTGAAAGACATATAATTTGTGGCCTTCCCATGTCAGGTTTTTGATACGGTGAAAAGCTGACCAGAATGCTGCCTTATGCAAGTAGTTAAGGCACTTGAAGAGGGTGACTCTAGGGCGTGGTTTGCTCGGAGAAGGAGGGGGTCCCACCCTATGTACTCTTTCAATTACTAAGTCACTACATTCTTGAGTGATCCCCAATAAGGATGGTAATGTGTTACGCACAAAGTGTGCCAGGGAGGCTCCCTTCACAGATTCAGGTAACCCCACTAGGCGTATATTGTTTCTACGGGCACGGTTTTCCATGTCATCTAATTTATTATGGATTTGGTGATTTTCTGAGGTGAGCTTCTGTACAGATTGTTTCAATATCTCAACCTCATGAACTGTTACTCCCATCTGATTTTCTGCCTGTGTGACTCTGTTTGTTAAGCGCTGCAGCTGCTGTGAAATATCCTGCACAGCTTGTGTCAGCAGTGGGGCCATAGCCGATTGTATAGCCTCCACAACATCCCCATATGTGACAGGGGAGTCTAGTGGTCGGCTTACCTGGGGCGCTGTTGAGATGTCAGACTCCACTATTGTTTTTTTGGAGCTGGGAGAGGCAGGATCGGGACCCGTGGTCGGCGCCATGTTGCCAGACGCGCGACCAGTGGTGCGGGTGGTTGATGGAGGCAAATAATTGCCGTTATTAGGTATATCCCGGTGGTCGGAGATGGAGCCCGAATCGGAGGCTTCCTCACTCCATCAAACCGGAACCGGAAGTTCTCATGTCTAGTTTTATGTAGCAAACTGCAATGTTTCATTTTTTCACTTTAGAGTGGAACTTGGGAAGGTCTTCATCTAACTAGTTTTGGACCAAATGTTTAGAGGAATATTCAATTCTCAACATGGTTCCATTGGAAACTTGCATACTTACATAATGCAGGCTTTTCGTGTTGAAAACCTAGCTTGATTTTTGTGAGCACCCCATTAAGGTGCAAGCAGTGCTATTTTTCAGCAGGAACAAGTAGGAACTTAGGACCTGATTTAAGATCTGCTCACTAAGATGCGTTCGCTCGTAGCTGGCCGATTTTCACATTGTGCGCATGCATCGCAGTGTGCGTGCGCAAACCACTGCGAGAGATCAGGAAGCGTTCACTCACTGTGCATAGACAGCCCAGCAGAGTTAGTGACAGGAGAAACCATTTGTGGGTGGTAACAGGGACTGGACATTATAAACGGTGGAGTGGAGGTGCGAACGCATCTTAGCGCCATTTCAGAGGCATGCATATTTAAGAGGCAGCGTCATAGTACACTTCAACTGGCTGGTTTTTACACTGAAGTGCTCGCAGTGCTTGCTGTAGGGTATGGTCTGTCTCAAGCACTGCGATCGCATCTGATGGTACCCGATGTACCAATGGTTGCATACACTTCCTGGAGATGACGTGCGCAAGTGGGCATCTTAAGACAGGCTAGTGGGTGTCTGCATATACAAAGCGATCGCACGCCAAGGCATAGTGGGCGTGCTAATGCCTTGCTGTGCGATCGCCTGCCTTGCTGTGGGTTGGCTGGATTTGCATAAAGCTGGGTGCGAGCATACGCATCTAGCGAGCGTGTCTAAATCAGGTCCTTAGTTCCTGAACCTAATGTCCTGTGCCAAAATGTATTTTCCATAAGATAAGTTTTATTTTAAAGTCCCTTTTGAGTACCTTCTTTTATAAATACTATATATATTATATATTGCTCCACCCCCAGTAGCTCCACCCACAGTTCCTGACCTACAGTATTTTTCCAGAAAAATAGCCTTGGGTGCAAGCAATTATGAGCTACATTTTAACCCCCATACAGTAATTACCTGCACTGTGTACTCTGAATAACATTTTTTTTTAGCAACTTGACACATTTTAAACTGTTTTCCTTTGCACAAGATGTGACTGCCTTGCTAAATCCTTTTCAGTAGAAGTAGTTTTCAAACACAGAATTGCTGTTGTTTGGATGCCATTTAGATAATGGTTTATTCTCAATACACCTGTAACAAGTCCGAGCAATGATACTCCATCAGCAATACTTTTCCTGATACACTCCTGCTGGTGCATCATGCTCTACCTACGTCTTTTGTTTTACTTTTTCTCCTAAATTGCAGACACATGCAGTTACTTTTCTATCTTGTTTAAATTGAAGTAGCTGCACATATTGTTCCATCTTTGAGTCATCAATTTAATAGTAAATACTGGTGTCAAATAAACTACCCTGTCAGTGCATGGGAAGTGCAGACATTTTAATGCATAGGGGTAATCAAATGTGAGCATCAATATCACTTGTATATCTATGCTTTCTGTTGTTTGGCTGTATGCCCAAAGTGTAGGCACCATCTGCGGCATAACTTGTACAGCTTTGTGGGTAATACCTGTACTGAGCAGTGGCCTAATTAGCCTTGTACAGTCCTGTTAACATTCATTATCTTACCATGTAGAACAATGACACTCAGTGATATTCATTCAGCATTCATTCCATCCTCTGCTCAATATATCTTTGCTTATATTACAACAATCCCATTGTTATCTTTACCCTTATTGTTAATGATAGACAGTTACATTCATTTAAATAATCTATACTAATTGTGTTGGCTAATTAATGCAGCGTCTCTGCTTTAATCATTAGCCCCTAACAAGATTATCTGTATGATATCTAACTAAAAAGACCAGCTCTTTATGAAAATATACACTTAATTAGTGATTTTTACCATTTAAAAATCACCTGTTAAAGGTAAACACTAATGTTCCTAGGATGTTTCATTTGTACGAATAGTGAAAATAACACATAATGGGTTTGATTCTGAGTCAAATGCAAGTCCAAAGGCAGTCGGATCCCGCTAATTTCTGCCAACTGTGCATGCATCATAGAATGCCATGTCATCAGTAGCGGCTCCAGAGGTGCAGCATAGTCCAAAATTCAAATGGGGGAGCCACACCAATTACCATTGAATCCCGGCCGGCGATGTTTAACAGCATTTGGAAGGGCAGTTGGTGTGGCCCCCTATTTGAATTTTGGACTGCGCTGCAGCCCCACCTATGGAGCTGCCACTGCATGTCATGCATATCGCATACACACAGGTGGAGACTAAAAGTGGTAATGGATTGATCCATCTATGGACTAATTTCTCTTTCAGTGAAATGGGAGTTTCTTGGCATCAACTGGGCAGCTACCGTGTGATTGCACAGGTCTAGTCTGTCTCATGGGAGTTTCATGGGAGTGTCTTGGACGTGTAAGCAGAAATGGGAGTCATGTTTCAGATGGATATTTTGCACTCAGCTTTGGGGGCGGTTATGTTTCAATATTAATTATGGCAGATGCAGATGGAAGAACAGTGGACGGAGCTATGCTTCTACGCATGTGCCAGTAGCGAGCCCTGTCAGGTAAATTGCACATGCTATCGTGGGCCCTGCCGAAGAGAGAACAGGACAGAGCCAGCCTGCACAGGGGTCAATCAAATTATGTGTGAAGGGGCTGAACTTCCATTGGAATAACATAGAAATACCGGCTACACAACGGCATATCACACCCCATTGCGGCCTGATGTCACCCCTGACTTGCTCAGTTTTGCTCGCAACCCTTTGGGGCTGCAAACAGAAATGTACAACTCTGGCAGTACCGTAAGTGCGGCCTACCAGACCTGTAACTAGACATTTTAGTGCCCCATGCCAGAAAGAGCTATGGTGCCCCTGAATCGTAAAAACCAGGACAGTATGCGCTGCAGGCGCGTGGGCCAGAAAAGGGACGTGGTCTCATAAGGAAAGGGAATGGCCAGACTATAGTACCCCCAATTCACATTACGCCACACAGTAGTGCCTCTTATTCCCATTATACTACATATTAATGTCCCTTATCCACGTTACACTAAACAATAGTAGTGTTCCTTAAACATTACACCACACAGTAGTAATGCCCCATACACACTATGACCACACAGTAGTAATGCACCTTACACATTATGCCCACAGTACAAATTCCATCCCATTACATATTATGCTACACAGTAAAAATCCCCCCATTACACATTATGCCACACAGTACAAATTCCCTCCCATTACATATTATGCCACATAGTACAAATTCCCCATTACACATTATGCTACACAGTACAAATCCCCCCATTACACATTATACCACACAGTACAAATTCCCCATTACACATTATGCTACACAGTACAAAACCACCCATTACACATTATGCCACACAGTACAAATCCCCCCATTACACATTATGCCACAAAGTACAAATCCCCCCTTACACATTATGCCACACAGTACAAAGCTCCCCCTTACACAATATGCCACACAGTACAAAACCCCCCCATTACACATTATGCCACACAGTACAAATCCCCCCTTACACATTATGCCACACAGTACAAATCCCCCCCATTACACATTATGCCACACAGTACAAAACCCCCCCATTACACATTATGCCACACAGTACAAATCCCCCCATTACACATTATGCCACACAGTACAAATCCCCCCTTACACATTATGCCACACAGTACAAAGCTCCCCCTTACACAATATGCCACAGTACAATGCCCACTTACACATTATGCCACACAGTGCAAAGCCCCCCCTTACACATTATGCCAAACAGTACAAAACTCCCCCTTACACATTATGCTACACAGTACAAATCTCCCCCACCTAGGTCTCTCTCCTAAATGCAGCACTTACCTGTGTTGCTCCAGCTCCTAAGTGCGTCACTATGGGAGCCAGGGAAATACGCAGTCTCTGTCCCCATCTGTGCTGCATCTTCTGCGGACTGCAGCCCAACACCGAAGGAACGGCTTCTCGTGCGGGCATCTGTGGGACTGGACTAGGAGAGACGTGATGACGTCTCTCCCATTCCCTGAAGACACTACAGGAGAGGGGGGAGTGGCGGGACACAGGGGACAGCTGCAATGCTGCTCGCTGTAATGTGTATTAGTAGCAGTGCGCCGCTACTATTATACAATGCATCAGGTGGTCGCTGTAGGTGACAGGCAGCTAGAGGGGCTGATTGCGAGGAAAGATGGCCGGCTTTGCCGACAGGGCAAGGGCGCTCTGTGTGGGCACACCGACCGCACCATCCTAGTTATGGCCCTGCGGAATACAGCAGCACTTACTCTCGGGTGTGAACAACTCGCACCTAATTGGTTTGACACCTAAGAGCAAAATCACAAAGATATGCTAATCCTAGTACTACCAATTCTAAATATTTTTATAATGTGATATTAAACTTACATTTATTTTCTAACACCTATGCTTAGAGAATGGAAGGAATTTTTCTGTAATCAAAGTCTAAAATGCAGGTAGCATAAAATTCCCAAATGGATTCGTAGGAACTATACCAGTGATGTTGCAGCGTAAATAACTAACGTGTTATGCTATATATGTTCCTATATCACTACCCTATTAAACGTTTCCTACAGCTGCGGAGTGAGACTTCCAGTGATTGTAGTGTGGTGGGAGAAAATACTTATTTCTGCTTTACTTCTTAACAACACTTCTGTGGAAAGACATATTACCAATGAATATTGCATTTCATACTTTTTTTATTTTTAGGTTTTGTAAGATTGACCTTTTCAAACAACAAAAAGCAACAGTTCCACTGTGATTGATGATTTATAAATGATCAGCATCACAGGTTGTGTTACCTGAGGCCTTGCTGCTTTCAGTATTTAAAACACGTTCTTCACCAATTGATTCTGTGCGTGCAGGAGATGAGTTAAATACATCTCTGGATAAATATATCCTGTGTTGGGAGCTCTATTGCTTTAGCTGTGTACTAATGAGGCTGCTTTGTGACCAAGTTGAATTCTGGTTATGTGTACATTATGGAAACTCAACAGCACAACAGTTGGGGCCTGATTCAGAGATGGACGCCGTGCCGATATTTTCACAGTTGAGCGATTATCGTAAACTGGGCATTTCTCTAAATTGCACTGCACATGTGTCAAGGTACCTTACTGTAGTCCCCCACAACGTTTTACTCATACAGGCCTACTCTCCCGGGAATCGCGGGAGGATCCCGATTTTTTTTTTTGGGTAACCCCCCCGCACCCCCAGAAGAGTAGGCATATCTCCCGCTTCCCGCCCACTTCCTAGTGAAGTGGGCAGGATGGAGAGATTTTACCTGGAATTTTAGGGCCCGTAGGGAAGGGGTGGAGTTAATTGGTGCAAATTGCATCATTTAGCCTTGCCCCCTCCCCACAGACCCGCGAATCGCGGGTGTTTTCTGTAAAGGGGGCTCGGTCTAATGCCGTCTATCATCTGGCCCTGCCCCTTGTAGAGGAGAGCAGCAGGTCCCCTCCTGCTGCTCCCGGAAAGCTGCCCAGAAATGTCAGTAAGTATGGTTTTACTCACAGTATGATTGACAGTCATATAGCATTTGTGGGAGGTAATGGGTAGTGGCAAAGAATGGTTTCAGGGCATGTCACAGTCTACGCTTGACATCCCACACGCAGTGAAAATGGCTCCAGTGATTCAGTTTCTGCAGCCATTCTGAGTAGCCAATATGGCGGCTTTACATTTTCCAAGTGACCAAGCCAGGAAAGTGGTTAAAAAACTAAATAACAGTATACTGTACAATTATTAGGCGGTCGTTAGTCACTGCAGTCCCCTTACCTCCATTCTCACAAGGTCACTCCATCTCCTCTGCAGTTACTGCACTGTCCTACCCTGCCCCATTGTATGAATAATTTATCTGCAAGCATTTAAATATTCTCTGTACTGTTGCATAGGAAAAAAAGTATATATTCTAAATCAGATAAGTAAATAGATATTAAGGGGTCTATTCACTAAGCTGTGTTAGGAGATAAAGTGAACGGTGTTAGTATAAAAAGTATAAATTTATTAAATGAAAATATCACACTCCATAAATAAAATCCACAATAGAATAAATTATATTATACAGAACAATTGGTGTAATAGTAGCACAGATGGTGTAATGGTAGCATTACTGCCTCACAGCACTGAGGTCGTTGGTTCGATACCCATCTACGGCCCATCTACTCCAGTTTCCTCCCACACTCCTAAAATATACTGGTAGGTTAATTGGCTCCTAACAAAATTACCCCTACTTTGTGTATGTGCGTGTGCATGTGGTAGGGAATACAGATTGTAAGCTCCACTGGGGCAGGGACTGATGTGAATGGCCGAATATTCTCTGTAAAAGCGCTGTGGAATATGTGTGCGCTATATAAATAACTGGTAATAAATAAATAAAAAATAAAATACAATTGATCAGGATAGGCTATTGAAACTATATTACATCTATCTATACAGAACTTATTAATCACACATAGATATGTTTTATCTCTTTGTTATTGCACTCTTATCCTTCTGCAGTTGGTGTCCATACATAAAAATATTGTGTTATCTGTTCAGTTAAGAACTGGATATTTGGAAGTATTGGGGGTAAATTTACTAAAATGAGAGTTTTTAGAAGTGAGTTTTAAAAGTGATGTTGCCCATAGCAACCAATCAGATTCTAGCTATTATCTTCTAGAACAGTGGTTCTCAAACTCTGTCCTCAGGACCCCACACAGGTCACGTTTTACAGGTCTCCTGGCAGGAGCACAGGTGTATTCATTACTCACTGACACATTTTAAAAGATCCACAGAGGGAGCTAATTATTTCACCTGTAATTCTGTGAGACCTGGAAAACATGCACCGTGTGGGGTCCTGAGGACCGAGTTTGAGAACCTGTGTTCTAGAAGGTGCCAGATAAATAAGTAGAATCTGATTGGTTGCTATGGGCAACATCACTTTTAAAACTCACTTCTGAAAACTCTCACTTTAGTAAATTTACCCCTTGGTTTTTCAACCCTCCTGTCAATTGGCAGTCAATACAACATTTTTTTGAAATCAGTAAAACTCATACACCAAAAAAGATATTTTGGCTTAGGAAAAAAATCATATAGATGTTATTTGGTAACAATGTCCTGATGTAATAGGTGTTAAGCCGATATTGTAATCCACTGCTGTCGCGTAATGATTAAATTAGTCTTTTGTAGTGTGCACACTTACTCGTTTGGGAGCTATTCACTACTGGCAGTCTCGCAGGAAACAATTCAACCTTGATGTTGATATTGGATATCCTGAATATAGTAGTCACCAAAACCATGATCAGACAGAGGAACAAAACAGGTGAACGATACAGCTTTACTGTCTGCCGGCTATGACCCGCAGCTGATTCCTGCATTCAGTGCCTGTTCCCCGTATAAGCGGTGTTTCTCAGAGGAGCTCTCTGGAGGATAGATGATTCATTGCCTGTCACAGCACAGCACTTACGCGTTTCTCCTCCAGGTGTAACAGAGGTTTCATCAGAGGGAGTAATAATTACCCATCTCCAAAGGAGTGATTATATACTGGAACTGACCAATCACTTTCACAATCCAATTATGTTTAGCAATTTTCACATTTAATCTTCACATACTGTATGTGTGATTCTTCACAGTATTATATTAGTCAGAGATTAAATGAAAAAATTTAAATAAAACAAGATACACATATATAAACTACCTTAAGTTCACAATTACATGAATACAAAATGATGTTAGCATCATCCAGGAGTGTTCAAAACTAGACTCAAATATTACCAAAAGAGTATTCTTTATCTATATTGAGCCATAGCTCATAGGTAGCGTTCCCATCTGGCACACCGCCATAAGTTAGAAATAATATTGTTCTTTACAGTGGGACTACAGGTCCTAGCCAGCCCTGGCATGGTGGCACTTGGAGAACCATATGATAGTACATGTCGTATGGATGCTAGATGAGTGAGGACACATCTGTAGCAGCTAGACCCCCTAACTACAAGCTGTCTGCAGTGACATAAACATACATTTTTACCTCTATTTAAATAAATATCTGTAACTGGGGTTAAACAAGAAATAAACATATCAACATGTCAAGTATATTCTAGTTCACATTTCCCTAGAAAGAAGACTAGTAATTGTGATGTGAGTCCGTTTGTGAGCATAACAGCAGGATTCTTCTTACTCACTACAAAGGTCAAATCAATAGATCCACTCAATACAAGCTCATGGATAAAGTGGTGTCTGATTGCAATGTCCTTGGACTGTCCATGGTGTTTGGTGGTATAGGACAATTGCACCTTTGTTATCACACTCCATGTTGATGGTGTCATCCTTACTTAAAAGGCTGATTCTGTTAGTGCCATGTATTCCACCTTGGTTGTCAATAGGTCTTCAGTGGCTTGCTTTTTACTTGAACAGCTAACTGCTGCGTCTGCCGATAGAAATGGATATCCCATCTATGAATGACGGTCATCCTCATCTGATCCCCAGTCAGCATCACAGAATCATTTTACCTTCAAGGAAGAGGAAACTTTAAGGTATCTGAAGATTATTTTAACTGCTGTCCAATGTTGCCAAATTGGCTTACTCGGCTTACTGCATGTGTAATATCAGGATGCGTTTCAACACTTGCATGCAGGCACTGCCCAAGTGTGTTCTGATATAGAATTCTCATGTTCGCTTGTTGGTGACATGAGTTTAGTTAGTTTGACTCCTCTGACAATGGGAGTATTCATTGGTTTAGCATCTGATATACCATACTTTGTAAGGATACCTTCAATGTAGCTTTGCAGAAATATGGATATGACTTTTTCTCTAGATCTTGTGAAATTTTCAGGCCTAACAAGTATTGTGCAGGACCTTAATATTTAATCTTGAATTTCTGTACTAATAGCTGCTTGACATCTGTGATGTGCTGCTCCTGGCTCCTGACAATGATCAGTCTTTGAACACACAAAGTCCATTTCTTCTAGTACAGCATCTAGTTTGATGTCTTAACAATGCCCACTCTGTTTTATACTGTGCAAAGCTTTCTTTAAGAGACAGACTTCTCCATCTTGGAACATATTCTCACAGTAATACTCAGGAGGCACCATGTATAACTGCTATGTCAGTTCTCCATTTGAGAAAGCTTAGTCAGAGTCTAGGTATAGCAGCAGATTTTACAAGACAGGCATGGCAATAATGTACTGTACCTTTCTACAGTAGAGTAGGTTCACCATAGTTAACTCCAGAGCTATGTGTGTAAACTTTTTTGCCGAGACAGGCTTTATAACCGGTGATGGTCCAGTCTGCTTTCATCTTTTAGCAAAAGATCCATTTGCTTTTGACTATTTTGCAGTGATTTGGCCTGTTAACTACAGTCCCTGTGTTGTTGTTATTGAGCGATGTCATCTTATCTATTGCTGATTTACATTAACACCAGCAGTTACTTGACATTTTTCCACGGATGTTATGGAGTTCGCAGAAAATGATATTTGCAAACCCCTCATGATATTTTTGGGCAGTTTTCCACCATTTTGTCTTGCAGAAGCAATGTTTTGTAGTTGGATGTACACATTGGTAGTTTCTTTCTCAGACACAGCTCCAGCTGCTGGCATATCCAATTTAACATACATGCTCTTCAATAACTGTTCTAGTTTTATTTTAAGTGGTGCTGTTTCATGGAATGTAACATCTCTGAACTTTTTATAAGCATTTTCTTTTTAGAGTCCCAGAGCCTGTATCCTCTACTTTCTTGGCAGTTTCCAAGCATAATATGTTTAATGGATTTTGGATCTAGCTTTTCTCTCTCTATGTACATATGCTATGCATCCAAAGACTTGAGATGATTGGCTTTCTTCCAGTCCATGCCTCTGATGGTTTTTTATGTTTCATAGAACCTGTGGGTGTACAATTATTTTTATAGACTGCCATAAATACTGCCCAAAAGCACTATTCAGACTGGCATCATTTTAACATAGACCAAGCTTTCTCCACTATAGTGCAGTTTGCACACTCACACCATTCTGTTCTGGTGTGTATGCAATAGTCAGTTGATGTTCAATGCCATGCTTATTTAGAAAGGTTGCAATATCTTATTTTTGGTATTCTCCTCCATTGTCATATCTCAAGACTAAGTTTCAAGTTTGAGTTTCTACTGATCTCTTGTAATGTGTAATCTTACCCATTGCTTAATTCTTTACTCTAATGAAATAAACATGTCATTCTAGTGAAGTCATGAATAAATGTTAAGAAATATCTGTATCCACTTATCGATTTCACTTCCATTGGACCACACACATCACTATGCACCAGTTCCAGGAGTACCTGAGCTCTGGTTGCTGATCTTGGGTAGGGGCAAATGGTTTGCTTGCCTATTATACAGATTTTACATATTGGTCTTTCTGTGCTAGTCACAAATATTCCTGTCACCATCTTGTCAAGAAGTTTCTGGATGTTATCATTCCCCAGATCTGTGCTAATGTTCCATAGATTGTGAGTCAGAAGTCATCATTGCACAACACTCCTCTGTGTCTAGGATATAAAGTTGTCTGCATCGAGTTCCTGTTGCTATCACAGTCCTATGATCTCTACTCTAAATCGTTTCTGCTCTAGGGTACTTATGGCAATGAAGATTGTCCCCATATCTGATACATATAACACATCTTGGATTTCTGTGACTTTGGTTTCACCTTCTATTCTCAGGTGAGCAATAATTGTTCCAACTTTTGTGGCTGTAAGTACCTTGTCTCCTAATACTTGACTGCAAAAGAGTCACATGTGCTTAGCATATTGAAACATTCCTGATTGCAACTGAAATGTCTCGTGGCTTCTTCGTCAATATAGGACTAATCTCTCTCGTGAATGTCTGCATCGCTTAAAGCTAAATAATTTTTACTGTTACACTTATTTTTCTTTGCAGCCTTCACATTTTTTAGGTTGCATTCAGATGCTTTGTGCTCTACTTTTTGACATACAAAACACTGGTTCTTAAACTTTCTGGGCTTTACATATTTAGTGTGTTATACAGTATTCTCTGCATTTAATGCAATTTGTACACATTTTTGTAACTGCAGCAGTTTTGTCATAACCATCTCTGTAGATGAGTTGGGTACAGAATGCCAGTGCTCAGGATCTGGGTGGTCAGGATCTCGGGGGTCAGAATTCTGATGCCGGCATCCCAACAGGTTTAGGATACTGACACCTGTCAGTCGGTATCTAAACCCTCCCCCTCTCCCTACCCTAATCCTCCCTCCCAGGTGCCTGAACCTAACTCCCCCCCCCCCCCCTAATGCCTAACCCTAAGCCTCACCCTAGTTCCTAACCCTAACGTCTAACCCTAAACGCTAATTCTACCCCTGCTACAGTACTTACCCTTGGGATTCCGGCAGTCAGGATGCCGGCACTGGGATTCTGACAGGTGTCAGGATTCTGGCGCAGGCATTCTGAGCACCAGAATCCCCGCGGTTGGGATTATGACTGCATCCCAGCCAACCAACACACTGATTTGCAAGGAGAGTGACTACACATCCCTCAAATAATAAATATGTAAGTATTTCAGGAATCGCATATAAGTTATATAGCTATTTTTACTTGTTTGAAATAATAGTAAATATGTATATTAGACATTATTCTATGGTAATAAATAATCCACTATATTTACTCTTTTCTGAGCAAAAAAACACAATTTCACCTATTCATTCCTGCTCCATATTAAAACACATCTCACGCTCTCTATTCTGCTTTAAACGGGAGTGGTTGGGAATAAACCAATTTGTTATGACTTTTAATGTTTCTTTTACTGTGGTGTTTACGTCATGTTCTGTACTATTTTCAGATTCAAGTGAAACATTTTCATTACGTTTGGAGATGCAAACCAAAATAAAAGAATTATGAATATATTCCCCTGTGGTCTTTCTCACAGAATTTGGTTTGAAAAGCTTTTTAATTTTATTTAGTATTGAAAATTGTAGCATATGGTCCATACCCAGGATTTTTGAATAAAAAAGGAGGAATGGAGCAGAAGCTCTTTAGGTTCGTAGATATTTGCACATGCCATCTATTTAAAGCAGGGGTTAGCAATAAGCTGCCATTTAGCTGGTGTTGAAATACAAATCGCAGCATGCCTTGCAACAGTTTTAGCATGGCCAAATAGCAAAGCTGTGGCAGGGCATGCTGGAATGTGTAGTTCTACAACAGCTAGGGGGCCGCTTATTGCCAACCCCTAATATAAAGGTTTGTTTTGTCTAGGCATGCAATTTATTATGATATAAAGAAAGTTTCCAAAGCGCTTCTAAAGGAATAATTCTGAAAAACTGTCAATTCAAAAAGAGTCACCAGTAGCTCTAATTAAATCTCCTGTGAAAGTTCACAATTGCCAAGAACAGATTAACTCTGTATGAGCTGCGCTGAGGGACCCAAGAATGGCAGAAAAAAATAACAAAATATAGCAGCAATAAATTGCATACGCAAATATATTGCAATACTTGTTTAATAAGATAGATCAATATCATATAGAAACACCGATGTTGAAGTTTCAAGAGAAAAACACACAAAAAGTTACAATTTATAATACATTAAAATTAAAATAAAAACAATGTTGCAATATGAAGCATCATAGTTCTGAATTAAAGATCCTTCCTTATATACATATCTTTGATATAGAGGGGTGGCATGAAGGTATAAAACAATTTAATAAGAAATCCAATTTTTTCCAACACAGTATAAAAGTACACAAATTGATATTTAAAAAAAAAAACCTGGATGCCTTCAACTCTTTGTTCAAAGGATCAAAAACGCTTTAAATACAAAAATAACCTATCTGTGAAGGAGCGGAAGGCATTGAAAAGCTTAGCTCAGGACCCCTCCCTTGTCATTAAGCCTGCAGATAAGGGAGGGGGTATTGTTATACAGGATGCTAAAGACTACCTACTTAAGGCTAAACAACAACTTAATGATACATCTACTTATAGAAAATTACAGATTAAATCTAACAATTTAATTTATGACTAGTTTGAAGTATATGGTAAATAGAGCATTCATGGAAGGTTTATTGTCAATTAATGAATTTCATTATTTATTACTTACCCACCCTAATATCCCCACATATTATCACCTTCCCAAAATCCATAAATCACTCTCACTTCACCTCCTGGTCGTCCTAATAATTTCGGGCATAGGGTCCCTCACAGCAAATCTTTCACATTTTTGTTTGTTTAATTTTTACAACCTTATGCATCCACACTACATTCTCATATTAAAAATGCCACCATGTTTTTGAATTATATGTCTCAAATTTGGTGGAAAGACTCATATGTTTTTGTCACTTGCAATGTACAGGCTCTTTATTCTAATATCCCTCATGATAAGGGTCGGGAGGCAGTAAAAAATCATCTGGAAACCTCGGGAGAACTCTCTGTGGGGCTGTATAATTTTGTCCTTGAATCAATTCACTTTATTTTGTCACATAATTATTTTATTTTTGATCACGTTTGTTATCTACAGACACTTGGAATGGCCATGGGGACGAGGTTCGCCCGGAGCTTCACCAACATATACATGGGCGCATTCGAGGATAAGCACATATGGGGGAGGAGCTTGTGCACGGACCTCTTCTTCTATGGCTGATACATAGATGAACTTTTTGTCATTTTTGATGGGGATGCACCTAATTTTCTTTTACACTTCACTGAATAGTAATGATTTTATTGTTAAATTTACCAGTTCATTAGAGTTGAATAACATTTAATTTTTGGATATTTCTATGTCTATAGATAATGGTAATATCATCTCTAAGACATGTAAGAAGGAGGTAGATAATTTATAATTTTTTACATTTCACCATTTTCCATCACAAGCCATGAATCAATAATATCCCTCGGGGCTAACTTAGATGGATATGGAGGAACTGTATGTAGAACACAACTTTTGAAATGCAAGCAAATTAATTGATAGAGAGCTTTAAAACAAGAGGCTACTCAGACTCCCTGTTAGAAGCGGCTCTTGTAGAGACCATAAATAGGGAAGACCTTCTAGTCACAAAATGATGGTTAATACCCCTCTAGATCAACCCTGTTTCATCTCTAAATATAATGTAGCCTTCAAGAAAATTAGGAATATCATTAATCGAAATTATAGCAGCCTTCAGACTGATAACACTCTTAAAACTTGCATCTCAAGTAAACCAACAGTGATCTTTAGGAAATCTGACACTTTGAAAGATCAGCTAGCACTGAGTCTTTTTACAGATAAGAGTAAAAAGGATGTGGACTCTGTCAGTTTCTCCCTCTCTTGACTCCCAGTAAAACCTAAGGGATGTTATAAATGTGGCTCCTCATTCTGCATTACATGCTCTTTTATTAAAAATAATGCACATTTTTTACATCATCTAGTGGTGATGAATCTTATGAGATTCAATCCTTTATTAATTGTAACTCAACACACATTTATTTAATTACCTGTGACTGTAATTTCATGTACATGGGGAGAACCACTCGCAGTCTAAGGGTGAAATTCCTTGAACACATGAGGAATATCCTGAAAGGCTATTCCATGCATGGACTATCAAGACACTTTTTGGAACAATATAAGAGAGATCCACTTTCTTTCTTGGTGATAGAATGGGTGAAACCCACCCTAAGAGGGGGAGAAAGGTACAGGAAACTTAGTTTGTGTAGCCAATAGTTTTCCCTAACACAGAGGACCCTCGGTCCTGATGGACTCAATGAATATATTGAATTTGACCCCTAGCGTTTATATTAATTCCGGTCGTGGTTAGTTCTGGTGTCATTTATCCATTGACTATGTGTTTCTCTATGATTATTTATTCATGGATATGGTAATTAAGATACTTGCCATCCTGTGGCAGGCTTTTAGGGTCTAATATTTTGTCTACCCTAACTTTTCTCTGAAGAGCCTATATATTTGGTCCAAGTGAACTCGAAATCACATAATGGCATAGACATCATACTACTAGTGGATCTATTATTATAAGCTAGTTTATCTGAACATCATACATATTGTCAGATATTATGGTTATAGTATATATTCTGCATGCATGTCTGTATAAAATACACATGGATGTGTTTCTTTATTACTTAATATATATATTGTATTTTTATTATTTTCTATGTGTTTTTAACATGTTCCGCATTTATGTATGCATGATTAACCTTCCTTTTTATGGATTGTATACTTTATGAAAGTCCGCTTTCAGTGGGAAGCATTTTTCTTGTAAAAACACAGATAGTGATTAAGAGTGAAGCAATGTGGCTGGCCAAGGTTATCCCTATATGCCTAAACAAGATTGAACTATTAATTTCACCTGGGATACTGATTCCCTCTGAGCTTAAATAGGCTCACTGGAGACATACCTTTTGAGAAAGTCACGTGGATGTGATGAAACGCGTTAAGGACTCCATCATCCTGTTGTATTTCACAGTGCTACCTGTCTCCTACACTCCTCCCTTCCCCCTGCCGGGAACATCTAGCCGCATAAGGAGGATTGCTCCTTGAATATTCCGAGGATGCTCAGACAGAGGGTCTGAGTACCGATGGCTACAAATCTTCCTCCACAAGCAGTTTCATACCGACTTGGACAGGCAGTCTACCTTTCAATATCCACGGTGCTTCATTGGAAGCGGGAGTACGTACCTGGCTCAAACACTGGGCAAATTATTTATGCGTGAATTTATAAACCTGATTACAGGATAGACTTCTCATCAAACAAATTTTTTTCCCCTGAAAGTTGTATGAAACAACAAAAGGATTGTTTATATATTTTGCACAGCACATAGCACTTTTTAGCACTGTTTGCACAATTGTAGATTAACTAGCTGCTGCTATAATTAATCTGTGCAGATTTATTGATTTTGATTCTGTTGATCTATGTTTGGCCCTTCTTTTTTTATACATGTGAATAAATTGTTTTAAAGCTATTTCTGGAAGCTAAAACTATTTTATGTACTTTATTTTACTATATATTTATTGATTAATATAGCACGTATATACTGTATATTGCACAGTTTTGCACTTTATTTCACTAAACAAGTTTATATAGATTACCTATGGTTTGTGTTTTCAACACGCCAGTCACTTGGATTGACTATATGTAAACATAATTCAACCTGTGGGCAATTAACCCAATGTCCTACATCAGTTAGTCTAGCTTGATCCTGGTATTTAAAGGGTGTCTGGTTGCCACACACATTTATAACAGTCTTGTTGTATAGAGTGGACATCTATTGGATTGGCGCCTTCACCATGTATATTATAGGAAAGAGGTCCAGAGAGCACAAACAACATCTACCTAGTTCACTATCCTTTTACATTAAGACAAAGGTGGTGTTTTCCTAGGCCAACCATAGTGACCTTGCTCTCCCTTGATATACTAACAGCTCAGGTGGAGGCACTGATGCAGCTGACCATTTCTGATATTACTTATCAGTGTGATGGCTAATCAAGTCCAAATTTAAATGGAAAGGAAAAAAAGTTACACTTTTGGAGGCACTGCTGAGATTCAAATGCAGGATCTCCTGTTTACCAGACAGGCAGACTAATAGGCATCATAAGGGATATCACCAGGGAAGATATATAAATGACTGAATGCAAAAAGAAAAATGTGAATCCATATCAATTTACATAGCAGTATGTAGAAACCTAAGCAATGTACAAGAGAAGGAGATTGAATCTGTTATCCAACTGTTGTATGGCGTTGTAAAGCCTATACTTAACGACTAGTGGAAGGGAGAGTTGGGAGTAGTCTGCTTTGCATTAGTTGTTACACAAAATCCTTTGGAAAGACACATGATTCCCCTAGTACTGCCAGCTGGTAGTGTTTATGGAATTAAGTGGATCAAGATATGAACAATAGCAATAAAAGACACTGAGGTGGAAGATTCCCACAACATAGATAATGTCCCATTTTCACCTAGTTCCTACAGCAGAGGAGGAACATCCCAAGAAATATGCTCAGAGAACAAAACTGAATGTGGTTTTTGCAGTGGTTCCCAAACTGGGTTCCATGGTACCCTGGGGTGCCTCAGGGTACTTGCAGAGAGCCACAGGTTGGTGGTCATGGACCAAATCAAATTATTTATGGTCAATGTGTTAGACAAAATCAGTGTTGGTTGCTACCAATCATAATCAGGTAAGTACAATTTACATGATTTAATAATTTTTGCTGAAATGATCAATACTGAACTTAGTTGTGCCATGAAATATATACTGACACTCTAGGGTGCCATGACTAAAGAAAGTTTGGGAACCACTGAGTTAACCAATGTTCTTAATAAATTAGTGGGAGCCTTCAGCTAAATGCATTACTAATGGGGTTATTTGAATCTACTAAATTTCTCTGGAATATTGCCGATTCCATCAGGGGAATAAAGTTAATAAATTTGGCAGGAGAATATGGTACAACAATGGAAGAGTGGCAGGGTGTTGATCCAATGAAGCAGCAGAGGTTGGGCGAGAGTTTACACGGTCCTGCGTAGGAAGTTGTTCAAGTTACCAGATGAGGAAATTCCAATGCCACCTTTTACAGATTATTTTCTGGCCCTAGACTTGGAATACAGTTTCCCAGAAGGTGTAAATGAACGATTGTATAAATAGTGGCTGTCCACTTACATTTCTCATTTAGATAAGCTTACACAATATATCCTATTGTGTACAAAGGGGGACTGAAATATAGTGATGTGAATGGTCAGCATATGAGGCAACTGCTTAGAGGGGCGTTGGATTCAGATTCATTTGTACAACAATTGCATTTGACCAAAGTGATGCATAAGTCACTGTAATTTCAACGGTTGATGACCAAAGTAAAGAAAGAAGGGGTTTTGGTAAAAATCTGTGGTAGAAATATAAAAAAAAGCTAATATTGCCATTCCCAAAGCTGATGTTTCTGTCTCAATAAAGGAGTTGACTAGGTCATTAGGGGACATAATCAAATGACTGGGACATTTTAGAAGCTCACTGTGAAGATGAGCAGAAAAAATGGCTACAACTGAATACTCTTTGATGCAAAGTAGAAGAGGTCAGGGAAGGAATATTTGATCTCAAGAGTGTTTTCAGTGTGGAAGATTAGGTCATCGAGCATTCAAATGCCACCGACTACTGAGTGTTCCATATCCAAATTCTGGAACATCTTTTAGGAATTCCAGCAGTTTGGGAAATGAGAGGGGGAGACCAGCGAACCCCACTCTGGTTCCCTAAACAACTAATTTAGTGTCAGCAACTATAAATGGGAAGTAATGTATAGCCCTTCACAATAGCGGATCAAAGGTAACCATCAAACTCAATAATTGGTGGCAGGAGAATCTGACTGATGTTCGTGGAATAGCAGTTTGGGGCCTCAGTACACAGAGCTACCATTATCTTGGTTATATAGCCATCTGTCTGTTTCCAAAGAAAGTGTCTGGAATAGAGATACAGGTCATCACTTTAGCTTTGATTTATCCTGGTGCAAGCTTCAATGTTTATGACTGATGGTGCATCTAAAGCTCCATATTTCAGAAGCTGAAACCTCAACCAACTTATCCTCCTGTGAGTGATAATATAAATTTGGTTTTTGAGAGTCAGCATTGGTGTTAATTTTTTTCCATGTTGATACTTGATACAAAAATTATATATGAATAAGGAAGCCATTCACCTACTCATAGTGTCATCCAGCTTGGCCATGGTCTGAATGTAAGTTAGTGGGTTATTATCTGTATGGACCTCAAATCGAGTCCCATACAGATAGTCATGGAGTTAGCTCACCATAGCCCATTTTAATGCCAGGAACTTCAAATAATGCACTGGGCAGTTCTTCTCACTGACACTTAGCAGTATATTTACTAAAGGTCAATTTTAGTATTTTGGTAATTTTTTAGAACATCTGAGAAACTACAAATGATCATACATAGATCAGTACAGAAACTGGAGATTTACTAAGCATAATTTAAAACTGACCCTAAAATGATGGTAAACCTGCCCAAACAATAGATCTGTCTCTGGCAGGTTGTCAGCATTCGGCCTAGGATTGGCCATTACTCACCCCAGCACCGGCTTCCCCTGACTTCTCATGCGGTCAGATGTCAGGTGCAGCGGTGGGTGATGCGATGAGGATTTTGCTTTAGGTGCTCTTGGACTTCCATGTGTGGCTCTGTGTCTTGGTTTCTGAGGTTGCCATCATGGGCACCGCCATGATAGTCTTTCTCACCTGACTGTTCCTTCAACCAATGGTAGCGTGGTCTCGGTCAGCTGACACTGATCTCCTATGAACTGCTACCTTAGAGTATATAACTAGGCTCTGGACCCCAGGAGGTTTCCTGTGCAATGTTGTCACTACTGGTGTATGCTTGTTGTCATTCCATTCCAGGTTCCTGTTCATTGCTCTCAAGTTATTTCTATTATCATCTCAGTACCACTTTCTGGTGCATCTGGATTCGCAAGTTGTATATTCAGCACATACTACCAAGTACAACCACTGAACCACTCTCCGGTGCATCTGGATTTGCACGTTGTGTACCCAGTACATACTATCGAGTACAATTACTGAACTATTCTCCGGTGTGTCTGGATTCGCACACTGTGTACTCAGTACACACCAACCGAGTACAACCAATGAACCAATCTCCAGTGCAGCTGGATTTGCATGTTGTATAATCAGGGCACCGCCATCCTAGTACTATCTCTCTGAGTCCACCTCCTGTACCAATGATGCTTCAGTATCCACACTCCGTGCAGTCAGCGCTCTCCCAGTCATCTCAATCACCACCCTTCTTCAGTGCCGGCAGAGCATCCTACTCCTCTGTGGATCTTTCCTCTGGTCTCTTACTTCACTTCAGGAAGCAATTCCCTTTGTGCCTACTCTGTACCTGTAGGTTATAGAAACAGTACTTCCAGTGGGCCATAGCTGTATCCCTTTCTCCATTTCCCACTCACATCGAATACCTGACCAAAGGACCATGACTTGCTTGCTGGGAGCAGCTGAAACCCATATCCCGCTTGCAGGGGTTACTGGTGAACACCTCCCAGCAGGTTAGACTCCGCTCACTTGGTCAGGTCTCATCAATGTCCAATACTTGTGGATGAGGAGAATGTACATCCAGGCCCCTCACCTCTGATTTCTACCTCAACCTGGGACCACAGCTTTCAGCCCCTCAGGAGGGGATTCCACTGCTATGCTACACCACTCAGCAACCATCTTTACTCAAGCATGGATACCCTTAAACCTGGACTGTAATGGCAGAGTTTGTAAAACTCTGTTTTACATTAAAACAAAAGGGAGGGGGATTCTCTGGGCCATCCCTAGTGTGCTTGCTCTCCCTTGGTACACCGATGGTTCAGATGGAAGCACTGTAGCAGCTGATATTTATCAGTGTGACAGCTCATGGGGTTAATTTACTAAAGTGAGATATTTTAGATTTGGAGATGTTGCCCATAGCAACCAATCAAATTCTAGCTATTATAAAGGTGCTAGTTAAATATTAAATAGAATCTGATTGGTTGGTATGGGCAACATCTCCACTTCTACAAACTTTCACTTTAGTAAATACAGTATACCCCATGTTGTCCTACTTAAGGTGAAAAAGCTGTTACATTGGGGGCAACTTGTACAACAGTATTATTTGTTTCCAGTAATTTAATTATATGTTAATATCTAGACACTGCATACAATTCTGATACGCAGGCCAGAGGAGCCATACACTGATTGTGCTACAACTAAAGATCTGTTGTACCACTCAGTAAATTGTTTGGACAGCAGGGGCCAAATGCAATGGCCAGCAAATTGCAGAAATGACATGTTGGCTTTTACTGCATTGAATCTTGCTGCCAGATTCAGGGCACTTTCCACAACCTGCCGGATTACATTAGGAAATATATTTAATGTTAGGGTGGTTTGGTTGGGGGCTATTAATTGAATGTGGTAGTGGTTGGGGAAGGAGGGCTATATTTTAAATCTTTATACTATTAATTTAATGCCCGAGCTGTTTGGGGGAGGGAAGTCAGCAGTGTTCACTTGATCCTTGGAAATGTCACTTTTCCAAACAGAGCCCCAAAATGACAGTATCCAGACAAGCAGGAACCATGCAGTACTTAACACTCCATCAGCAGGAACTGCATGTAGTGAAAGCTGTAAGTACAAATAGGAGAGAGCATTTCAGTCTTCCAACTGTATTAGTTCTAGTTGGACAGTCCTGGTTTTGGGGAATTATCCTGCACAGTCAGGCCCGGCGACAGAGGGGTACAAAGGGTACCCCCATCCTGGGACCCAAGGTTCAGAGGGGCCCCGAGCGGCTGATAAACTTCATTGACAGCTATGCCATTCATCCTGGCCGGTGCAACGCAACTAAACAAATAAACAATGAATGAAGCCGCCAGGGTGATCTCCCTGGCGACCCCTTCCCTGGCTGGAGAGCGCTGTGCATTGTGCATGCGCAATAATACCAAAGGACCATGCATGTCATTACATATGACGCATCCGTGCTGTCCCAGCTTTCTATCCCTTCCTGCCTCCTTGCCGCAGCAGCTTCCTATGAAGAGCTGGAGGTGGGAATCACACTGCGCTCTAGAGACACTGGCTGCAGGCACCCTCCCCAGCCCAGAGGCAGCCGAGGCAAGATAACAACAAACTTGTAAGGATTTTACTTTATTTTTATTTAATTCCTGTTCTACTGAAATATATATATATGTGTGTGTGTGTGTGTGTGTATATATGTGTGTGTGTATATGTGTATATATATATATATTGTGATACTTGGTTTTAATTAGCTTGGTAGACTGGGTTCAGTGGTGCAGTGAGTAGGTGCAGAATTAGAGTCCACACGTAGCATTCCAGTTAAATAAACATAAGTGATGCTTTACTTCCAGCATGTGAAATCGGGAAACAGAAAAATAATAAACAAACCTAGCCCTTGTTTAAGGCACTAGGTCACTTCTTGAACCCTCTCTACAGAAGCAGCTAATCTACATGAAAGTCTCTCACAGTCTCTGAGATTTGTGGTCCTTCCTGCCACATGCAGGACTGGACACTCGCCTCCTGGCCTGGTATAGCTTTCTCAGCTTGTTGGCTGCTGCCTCTCACAAGGACAGTGTCAGAGGTATATGGGTCTGCCTGCCTCCTTGCAGGTATGATCCTGACCACCTGGTCTGCTTCATTCACACAGCAGCCCCACCTGGACTGTCTGGCTGTGTCCACCAGCAGCCTCACCTGTGTTCTGGTCATACAGCAGCCATTATACATCTTCCCACAATGCTTTTCTAGTCTGTGTGGACGGATCTCCCTTGCCCCACACAGAATCTGCTGCTCACCAGTGCCACCTCTGGTGATACTGCCACAATATATATGTACAGTATGTGTGTATATTTTTGTGTGTGTATGTGTGTATGTGTATATATATATATGTGTGTGTGTGTGTCTGTGATAAGGTACTAGTCCATGCGCTAAACCAGTCAAATGTTCTGATCAGTCCTTTTAAAGAATCAATATGAATCAAGTTCGATTTATTCATCCACTATGGTTCTGATATTGACAGTGGCTGCTCATGTTTTTCCAAATGGACGCTTGTTGTATGGATCCCAGTAGTCATGCAAAACAAAAGGTGAAAAACAGGCGCCTCATAGTGCAGTACTTTTCATCAATTGGGCATGCACCATTAATATTAATTAAGCGTACCGTAAAATATTAGAATGTAGACATGTGTTAAATAATCCTCTGGATCTCAATGTCTCCCTCTTGGATTATAGATAGTCCGGTTCTTATTCCATAGTCATTGATTTATATGTGGAAGGAAAAACACACTCTCATAGTGTATTATCACTAACAATTTAATAAGACATACAGTGAACACACACAAAAAAGTGCATAATTACATTCAAAAAGTTAAATATGGGCTTATCTGAAATAGTCAAAGCATCAGGTAACAGAGGTCCTCGCTGCCTCAACGCATTTCATCTCTTACACCTTTTGGTGGGACTTTGTCAGGAGGATAACCTCCTGACGAAGTCCCACCAAAAGGTGTAAGAGATGAAATGCATTGAGGCAGCGAGGACCTTTTTGACGATCAGGATTTCCTCCCCTGTTGGGCTGCCGCTGCCGGGATTTGAATCATACCGATTCCTGTGTGTGTGTATGTGTATGTATGTATGTATGTATGTATGTGTGTGTGTGTGTGTGTATGTATGTATATATGTGTATATATATATATATATATATATATATATATTTATTAGGGGTGTGCACCGGCCACTTTTCGTGTTTTGGTTTAGGATCTGGATCTTTCTTCGTGTTTTGGATCTGGATTGGTTTTGCCAAAACCACCCTTCCGTGTTTTGGGTTCTGGGTTTTGTGTTTTGGATCTGTATTTTTTTGAAAAAAAAGCATAAAAACAGCTAAAATCACAGAATTTGTAGGTTTTTCTGCTCCTATGCTATTATTAACCTCAATAACCTTAATTTCCACTCATTTCCAGTCTATTCTGAACACCTCACACCTCACAATAGTGTTTTTATGTCCAAAAGGTTGCACCGAGGTAGCTGGATGACTATGCTAAGCGACACGAGTGGGCGGCACAAACACGTGACCCATCTAGGCGTGAAACTGCAGTGGCAGACAGGATGGCAGTTTGAAAAACTAGGCCCCAAACTGTACATAATGCAAAGAAAAAAAAGAGGTGCAAGATGGAATTGTCCTTGGGCCCTCCCACCCACCCTTATGTTGTATAAACAGGATATGCACACTTTAACAAACCAATCATTTCAGCACCAGGGTCTGCCACACAACTGTGGCTGAAATGATTGGTTCGTTTGGGCCCCCACAAAACAAGCTGGCAATTAATCTGTCCCTGCACAAACTGGCTCTACGGAGGCAAGATGTCATCCTCATCCTCCTCATCCACCAATTCCTCACCCTCTTCAGTGTGTACATCCTCATCCTCACAGAGTATTAATTTGTCCCCGCTGGAACCACAGGTCCCTCTGTACATTCTGGAGGCTGGTCTCCCTGGAAGAGTTGATAATTCATTTTATGAACATCATCTTCTCCACATTTTGTGGAAGCAACCTCCTACGCCTTTTGCTGACAAGGTTCCCGGCTGCACTAAACACTCTTTCGGAGTACACACTGGAGGGGGGGCAACTCATGTATAATAGAGCCAGTTTGTACAGGGACCTCCAAATTGCTTCTTTTTCCTGCCAGTACAGGTGCGGTCTGTCTGACATGCCTACTTGGATGCTGTCACCGATGTAATCTTTTAACAGACAGACGCACGCTTGTCGCTGCTGCTTTGAGGATGCAAGTGCGGCTACAGCCCACACAATTCACAAAGACAGAAAAAAAAAGAACAATATTTTTATTGTTTGTGTAGCACACTTTGAGGGTGTCACCACCCTTTAACAGACAGACGCACGCTTGTCGCTGCTGCTTTAAGGATGCAGGTGCGGCTACAGCCCACACATTTCACAAAGACAGAAAAAAAATGAACAATATTTTAATTGTTTGTGTGGCACACTTTGAGGGTGTCACCACCCTTTAACAGACAGACGCACGCTTGTCGCTGCTGCTTTAAGGATGCAGGTGTGGCTACAGCCCACACATTTCACAAAGACAGAAAAAAAAGAACAATATTTTAATTGTTTGTGTAGCACACTTTGAGGGTGTCACCACCCTTTAACAGACAGACGCACGCTTGTCGCTGCTGCTTTGAGGATGCAGGTTGAATCTAGACGGGATTTGGAACCGGGGACACACTACCTCCATCAATTGTCTAAATCCCACTGCACTAATGGCGGATACCGGACGCACGTCTAACACCAACATAGCATTCAAGGCCTCAGTTATACGTTTTGCTTCAGGATGACTGCTGTCGTACTTCATCCTCATCGCTAGGGACTGTTGGAGGGTCAATTGTTTAGTAAAAGTAGTGATGTTCCTACTTCCTCTCTGGGATGATGAACAACTCCCAGCAGCAGCAATAGCACAAGGAGGAAGTGGTTCTTGATCTTTCCCTATTTTATTTTTATCGGAGAAAGTTTGGTCCTCCATTTATGTTATATTGATATATACGTGCGGCTAAAGCGCACACAAACACAGAAAATATTTTTTTATTTTTGCAGGAGAGTAGTGCACTTTGTGGGTTACACCATCCTTTAAGAAATGAGCCAGCCAGCTCTTTACTTATGGGACACAGGCGCATGCTTGGCGCTGCTCCTTTGTTGATGCACGTGCAGCCACAGTGCACACAAGTCACAAACACAGAAAATATATATATTTTTTTGGTTTGGACTGGAGTGTACTTTGGGGGTTACAGCACCCTTTAATGGTCAAGCCAGCCGGCCCTTTACTTATGACACAGGCGCACGCTTGGCACTACTTTGTTGATGCACTTGCGGCTACTGCGCACACAATTCACAAACACAGAAAATATATATTTTTTTGGTTTGGACTGGAGTGTACTTTGGGGGTTACAGCACCCTTTAACGGTCAAGCCAGCTGGCCCTTTACTTATGACACAGGCGCACGCTTGGCACTACTTTGTTGATGCACGTGCGGCTACTGCGCACACAATTCACAAACACAGAAAATATATTATTTTTTTAGCAGTTGGGGGGAGCACCCCTGATGGACAGAGCACTCCCTGGACAACACTACAGCACCCCTTTAGGACTGGGACACTGTACAGGACTTTGGAGTGGACACAGCCCCTATGGAGAACTGACTGCACAACACAGTCCAGCCAGCCCCTATGGACTTTGAAGTAGTGGACACAGCCCCTATTAACAACAGCAGCACAGCACAACACAGCCAGCCCCTATGGACTTTGAAGTAGTGGACAACAGCAGCACAGCGCAGCACAGCACAACACTACTCTGCACTACACTACACTACACTACACTACACAGCCCAGCCAGCCCTAACTCCCACCCTCCCTCTTCACTGTCCACAGCCGAGTGAGAAAATGGTGCCGACGCGGGTACCTTATATAGGATCCAAAACCCGCGAGACTCGCAAGGCGGGATGATGACGTTTTGCCTCGATTTCAGATCTGAGTCAGGCGGGAAAAGTCGAGCCTGACTCGGATCGGACTCGGATCGGGGGGGCTCGGGGGGGTTCGGATTTCAGAAATCCGAACCCGCTCATCCCTAATAAATTATATATATATTAGGGGTGAGCGGGTTCGGATTTCTGAAATCCGAACCCCCCCGAGCCCCCCCGATCCGAGTCCGATCCGAGTCAGGCTCGACTTTTCCCGCCTGACTCGGATCTGAAATCGAGGCAAAACGTCATCATCCCGCCTTCCGAGTCTCGCGGGTTTTGGATCCTATATAAGGTACCCGCGTCAGCGCCATTTTCTCACTCGGCTGTGGACAGTGAAGAGGGAGGGTGGGAGTTAGGGCTGTGTAGTGTAGTGTAGTGTAGTGCTGCTGTTGTCCACTACTTCAAAGGTCCATAGGGGCTGGCTGTGTTGTGCTGTGCTGCTGTTGTTAATAGGGGCTGTGTCCACTACTTCAAAGTCCATAGGGGCTGGCTGGACTGTGTTGTGCAGTCAGTTCTCCATAGGGGCTGTGTCCACTCCAAAGTCCTGTACAGTGTCCCAGTCCTAAAGGAGTGCTGTAGTGTTGTCCAGGGGGTGCTCTGTCCATCAGGGGTGCTCCCCCCAAGTGCTAAAAAAATAATATATTTTCTGTGTTTGTGAATTGTGTGCGCAGTAGCCGCACGTGCATCAACAAAGTAGTGCCAAGCGTGCGCCTGTGTCATAAGTAAAGGGCCGGCTGGCTTGACCGTTAAAGGGTGCTGTAACCCCCAAAGTACACTCCAGTCCAAACCAAAAAAAAAATAATTTTCTGTGTTTGTGAATTGTGTGCGCAGTAGCCGCACGTGCATCAACAAAGTAGTGCCAAGCGTGCGCCTGTGTCATAAGTAAAGGGCCGGCTGGCTTGACCGTTAAAGGGTTCTGTAACCCCCAAAGTACACTCCAAACCAAAAAAATATATATTTTCTGTGTTTGTGACTTGTGTGCACTGTGGCTGCACGTGCATCAACAAAGGAGCAGCGCCAAGCGTGCGCCTGTGTCCCATAAGTGAAGAGCCGGCTGGCTCATTTCTTAAAGGGTGGTGTAACCCACAAAGTGCACTACTCTCCAGCAAAAATAAAAAAATATTTTCTGTGTTTGTGTGCGCTTTAGCCGCACGTATATTATATATCAATATAACATAAATGGAGGACCAAACTTTCTCCGATAAAAATAAAATAGGGAAAGATCAAGAACCACTTCCTCCTAGTGCTGTTGCTGCTGCTGAGAGTTGTTCATCATCCCAGAGAGGAAGTAGGAACATCACTACTTTTACTAAACAATTGACCCTCCAACAGTCCCTAGCGATGAGGATGAAGTACGACAGCAGTCATCCTGAAGCAAAACGTATAACTGAGGCCTTGACTGCTATGTTGGTGTTAGACGTGCGTCCGGTATCCGACATTAGTGCAGTGGGATTTAGACAATTGATGGAGGTAGTGTGTCCTCGGTTCCAAATCCCGTCTAGATTCCACCTGCATCCTCAAAGCAGCAGCGACAAGCGTGCGTCTGTCTGTTAAAGGGTGTTGTAACTCTCAAAGTGCTCCAAAAAAAAATCAAAATTTTTTTTTTAATGTGTTTGTGACTTGTGTGCGATGTAGCCACACTTGCATCCTCAAAGCAGCAGCGACAAGCGTGCGTCTGTCTGTTAAAGGGTGGTGACACCCTCAAAGTGTGCTACACAAACAATTAAAATATTGTTCTTTTTTTTCTGTCTTTGTGAATTGTGTGGGCTGAAGCCGCACTTGCATCCTCAAAGCAGCAGCGACAAGCGTGCGTCTGTCTGTTAAAGGGTGTTGTAACTCTCAAAGTGCTCCAAAAAATCAAAAAATTTTTTTTTAATGTGTTTGTGACTTGTGTGCGATGTAGCCACACTTGCATCCTCAAAGCAGCAGCGACAAGCGTGCGTCTGTCTGTTAAAGGGTGGTGACACCCTCAAAGTGTGCTACACAAACAATTAAAATATTGTTCTTTTTTTTTCTGTCTTTGTGAATTGTGTGGGCTGTAGCTGCACTTGCATCCTCAAAGCAGCAGCGACAAGCGTGCGTCTGTCTGTTAAAGGGTGTTGTAACTCTCAAAGTGCTCCAAAAAATGAAAAAATTTTTTTTAATGTGTTTGTGACTTGTGTGGGCTGTAGCCGCACTTGCATCCTCAAAGCAGCAGCGACAAGCGTGCGTCTGTCTGTTAAAGGGTGGTGTAACCCTCAAAGTGTGCTCCACAAACAATAAAAATATTCTTTTTTTTTTTCTGTCTTTGTGAATTGTGTGGGCTGTAGCCGCACTTGAATCCTCAAAGCAGCAGCGACAAGCGTGCGTCTGTCTGTTAAAGGATTACATCGGTGACAGCATCCAAGTAGGCATGTCAGACAGTCCGTACCTGTACTGGCAGGAAAAAGAAGCAATTTGGAGGTCCCTGTACAAACTGGCTCTATTTTACCTGAGTTGCCCCCCCTCCAGTGTGTACTCCGAAAGAGTGTTTAGTGCAGCCGGGAACCTTGTCAGCGAAAGGCGTAGGAGGTTGCTTCCACAAAATGTGGAGAAGATGATGTTCATAAAATGAATTATCAACTCTTCCAGGAAGACCAGCCTCCAGAACGTACAGAGGGACCTGTGGTTCCAGCAGGGACGAATTAATACTCTGTGAGGATGAGGATGTACACACTGAAGAGGGTGAGGAATCGGTGGATGAGGAGGATGAGGATGACATCTTGCCTCCGTAGAGCCAGTTTGTGCAGGGACAGATTAATTGCCAGCTTGTTTTGTGGGGGCCCAAACGAACCAATCATTTCAGCCACAGTTGTGTGGCAGACCCTGGCGCTGAAATGATTGGTTTGTTAAAGTGTGCATGTCCTGTTTATACAACATAAGGGTGGGTGGGAGGGCCCAAGGACAATTCCATCTTGCACCTCTTTTTTTTCTTTGCATTATGTACAGTTTGGGGCCTAGTTTTTCAATGCCATCCTGTCTGCCACTGCAGTTTCACGCCTAGATGGGTCACATGTTTGTGCCGCCCACTCGTGTCGCTTAGCATAGTCATCCAGCTACCTCGGTGCAACCTTTTGGACATAAAAACACTATTGTGAGGTGTGAGGTATTCAGAATAGACTGGAAATGAGTGGAAATTAAGGTTATTGAGGTTAATAATAGCATAGGAGCAGAAAAACCTACAAATTCTGTGATTTTAGCTGTTTTTATGCTTTTTTTCAAAAAAATACAGATCCAAAACACAAAACCCAGAACCCAAAACACGGAAGGGTGGTTTTGGCAAAACCAATCCAGATCCAAAACACGAAGAAAGATCCAGATCCAAAACCAAAACACAAAACACGAAAAGTGGCCGGTGCACACCCCTAATATAAATATATATATATATATATATATATATATATATATATATATATATATTATGCAACAGTGGCAGTGGCACTCCCCAATAAAGGTACAGAAGACGGGTTACAAAGAACCTTCTTTACTTCAACGTTTCAATCAATGTAATTATTTTAGTCAGGAAGACAATACAGTACATAAAACACTTACCCCGAGAGTCCCAATCACTATGGAAACCAAAGAATACAAATGATGTGATCACACCATCACCGGTAAAAACAATAACAAATCACGTCATTGGTATTCTTTGGTTACCATAGTGATTGGGACTCTTGACGTCGCGCCAGCTGCACGGTGCTACGCGATGACGTCAGATGCCCCTTCAGACGGATGGAGCCAGGCGCACTCGTGGTGTTACCTACGTGTTATTTAGGTAAGTGTTTTATGTACTGTATTGTCTTCCTGATGAAAATCATTAAATCATTACCTTTGTCGTTATCTGCGGAGGGCACACTCTTAGATGAGAGGAGGAGTGCCAAGCTGTTTGGAGGTATTTTACCTTTCCTTGCTGAGGCACCTTCCCACTTTTCTTATTGTTCATCCGTCTTGTGAAAAGTTGCTATATATATTCTATTGTTGTGAAAAATATGACACAGCAAACAGATCCCATACTTGGTCTGGGTTTTATTAATGGAGATCTACCAGTTGGTGATCAATTCACATTCTCTGATGTTGAGGCTGAACAGATATTATTTAAGAACAATTTGACTACTGCAGCTGGGACTCAATCAGCTGATCATTACTATACACAGCTATATAAACTAAAGAATAAAGAAATTGACTTTTTCCTGCATGGTGTCACCTTGAGTAACTATTATAGAAATAAAAAGAACCCCAGAGGATTTTGTATTCGGAACATTCCGACTATCGGGCGTTTTAACCCTGAGTTTTGCAGGAAATGGGCAGCCATACTAAATAAGGCTTCATTTAACTTGATATTATTGCTAATTGAGGAGATAGGGAGAGAACTTAACATCACAAAGGAAAAGATTAGCCTTTTTGAAGATGCACATCAGAAAAGTCTGACTGACGATACCACCTGTGACTGGATTGGTAAACTACAGGGGCAGGTTGAGAAATACAGAAATGATCTCATAAAATTCAAACAGAAAAAGCTAAACATAGTGAATAAGGACTACGAGGAGAAAAGGGTTTACTCCTGGGTAAATAACCCTACTGGAGTAAGAGGACCACAATATAAAGGTCCAAATAGAAGATACAAAAAATGTACCCTTGAAACTGATACGGTACCTCCAGTGGAGGACAGTCCTCAGATCAAGAATGTGCTGGCACAAGTGGAGTACCATCTACATGCAGGCCCCCTTTAGGGGTAATTACACGAGCCAAAAAAGACCTTCCCCCAGACTCTTCACTAGACGAGGAGGCCAGTGGCAGAGGCAGAAAGCAGGCACCAAAGAAGAAGAAATAATTTATAATTTGTCGAGCAGGTCTTTAACAGTGGACAAACTTAATGTATTACAAAAAGGACTGCGTTTTGTTCCTACTGTTCACCATGATATGTTGACCAGTAAAATCGACTTGCATAGACTTAATCGACAACTTCGACTTAAGGAGTTCTATGACGACAAAACTTACTAGATGGTCGATCCCTCCAGGTTCCAGCCAAGTAAATCTAAGTCCACATTTGAACCAGTGTCTACCAATTTAGCGAAAAAAGGGTTTTACGAATTTGATGGAATCACACATTACAGAATGTAATAAAATTGATAGGAAGATACATCATAATCTATCCAAAAGTGAGCTGATTGCCCTGAAACAACTGGGCAACGATAAAAGCATTACCATCCGCCCCGCAGTTAAAGGTGGCGGAATTGTAATACAAGATATTTCTTCCTATCGTAATGAAGCCCTAAAACAGCTTACAGATACTAAAGTGTACTGCAAATTGACAGGAGACCCAACTGCCAAATATTATCAAGAACTCCACGGTGTATTACAATTGGCTGTTAATGAACAATATATAAATAAAGCGACTATGGACATACTCTTGCCTACTACACCAAGGATACCAGTCTTTTACACATAACCAAAGCTTCATAAGGATCTTCTCAACCCCCCTGGCAGGCCGTTCATATCTGCCAGGGACTCATTATATTATGAAATATTGAGATATATTGATCACCATCTACAGCCAGTGATACGAGCTGAAAAATCTTACCTTAAGGATACCACTGCTTTCCTACATAAGCTTACTACACTGGGAGTTTTATCAAGAATTGTTGGCTATGTACTGTGGATGTAATTAGCCTTAGCACTAGTATACCGAACTCAAGGGGACTGACTGCCATGAAACAATTACTTACCAACAATACTAATTATGATGGTCCTGACCTGTCTTTTCTTATTGAATTGTTACGTCTCACATTAACTAGAAATTATTTTGTCTTTGACGGTATTTTTTATCTTCAGACCCATGGATGTGCCATGGGTTCTCGTGCAGCCCCGGCGTATGCCAATGGATTCATGTACCATGTGGAGCAAGACTTATTCTTCAGCAACATTGCTTATGCTGATAGAATTAGGTTCTTCACACGGTACATAGATGACATATTCATAATTTAGCTTGGAAGTAGAGATGAATTCATACAAGTGATGACGAGTATCAATCTGCTGGATCGTAACATTAAGTTCACATATGAAATTCATGCTAATGAGGTGCACTTTTTAGACGTCTTGGTTAAACTCACAGAAGGCATCATCCAGACATCTATATATAGAAAGCCGACTGATAGAAACACTCTGTTATTGGCCTCTAGCTTTCATCCTAGTAACCTTAAAAAGGGATTGCCATACTCTCAGTTCCTTAGGATACATAGGATATGTGCTGACCCTGATGATGAGTCAAGACAACTTGACATTATGACATGTAAATTTGAAAATAGGGGATATTCTAGAGATCTGTTACTCAAAGCCAGGGCATGAGGTTTAGCCACACCAAAAGACACCTTGCACAGCAACCAAAAAAAACGTAAAGATCAAAATAAACTAGCGTGTGTCAATAGCTTTAATACAGCAAGGGACCACATAGTTGGTGCAGCTAAACAATTTTGGCCTATGTTCAGTAAGGATCAGAGTCTTATCAGTCTCAAGAATACTTCTCTCTTGCCTTGTTACAAAAGAGGTAAAAATATTCGAGACTGGCTGGTACACAACGATATCACCAGTTTTGATTGTACCCCTATAACTCACTTCTTGACTAAAAAGCCGGGTAATTACAAATGTTTAGGCTGCACTACATGTGGATTTTTGGAAACGGGAGATAGCTTTGTCCATCCACACACTGGACATAGATACAGGATTAACGCCGTACTGACATGTACCAGTCAGTTTGTGGTTTATCTTATACATTGCCCCTGTGGATTATTATACATAGGCAAGACCACGTGACAATTTCGTGAAAGAATGGCCCTACATAGGTCTGCCATTCGCTCGGCCCTCTCTGGTAAAGAGGATGAGCAACCGATGGCCCAACATTTTTGGATGTATAGACATAATCTATCCACCTTACGATATAAAATGATAGATCAGGTCCCTGATAGTCATAAGGTGGTCATAGGGCTCGCAGGCTGTTACAGAGGGAGGCATTCTGGATTCACTGTCTTAACACTTTATAGCGGCATGGTTTGAATGAAAACTTGTCTTTATCTTGCTTTAATTAAGTTCAGATATTGCCCTGGATATTTAATGTTTATTTCTTTCATAATAATTGAGCACCATATAAGCAGTTATTGTTTCCTCTTTTGAATTTTCCTTTTTGAATTTCTTTGAATTTTAGTCATATGATATCAGCCTGTTTAGCGATATCTGATTAGCATCTGTACTTTCTTTGATGCTTATTCTATACACTGCCGCTAGATCCGCTTTGTTATTGTTTTTACCGGTGATGGTGTGATCACGTCATTTGTTTGGTTACCATAGTGATTGGGACTCTCGATGTCGCGCCACCTGCCTGGTGCTATGCGATGACGTCAGATGCCCCTTCAGACTGATGGAGCCAGGCGTACTCGTGGTGTTACCTACATGTTATTTAGGTAAGTGTTTTATATAATGTATTGTCTTCCTGATGAAAATCATTACATTGAAACGTTGCATTAAAGAAGGTTCTTTGTAACCCGTTTTCTGTACCTTATTGGGGAGTGCCGCTACCACTGTTGCCTACCTTTTGTCGTTATCTGTGGAGGGCACCCACTATTAGATGAGAGGAGGAGTGCCAAGCTGTCGCTACATATATATATATATATATATATATATATACACACACAGCATGGAAGGTAGTGGCACTCTGAGACTTGAAAGCGGTTAGCAAACGTATAACATTTATTCCATATTCAGGAACATAGACCAACGTTTCGGGGCAACACCGTCCCTTTGCCAAGGGACGCGGACCAGCCTGTGTAATAAAGAAGACAAGTGCCCGTGATCGACAACACATAAAAAACATGTACAGTAATAAAGAAAGAATTACATCATAAAATGAGACAGAATGACCAAAACAGCCACCAATATCTAAAATGCATGATCCCGAAGACAGAGGAAGGAAAATGAGACTGAGTCAATAAACAAAGAAATGATCACAGAAAACAATGCTCAGCTTTTAACAAAAGTGGGGCTGAACCGTAATGGGTAAATCAAAGGTTCACAATGCAGATACTGATTTACTGTAAACACAATGTGATTGTTAAAGCAAACAACATAGACACATTCTCCTAGATAAGGAGATTGCACCATGAGGGTAACTATAAGACCATGATGGTAGATGGATCACACCAACAAGGCAAGGCACGATCTCTATAAGCTATTGATATAAATACATTATACATCCATTGGATAGTGTTAAATGACCATTTCAACTAATGGTTCAATACAGGAGGTCACACGACTCAGAAAACGCTCCATGTGATCCTTTCGTTCAAACCATTAGGGATGATGGTGTTCAAATTATACATCCATTTGGTTTCCATTTGAAGGAGCTTATTAGCTCGGTCGCCCCTCCTCAGAGACTGGGGCACGTGATCAGTTATGATGTGTTTGAGATTCATCAGATCATGTTTTTGCTCCGTGAAGTGTCGGGCTACAGGCTGATCTGAAATCTTGTCACTCAAAGCCGCTTTGATGGCTGAGCAGTATAACGCCATCCTCTCACGTAGGGACCTAATTGTCTTCCCTACGTAATATTGTCCGCAGGGGCAAATGATGATGTATACAACAAACGTTGAAGTACATGTCAAAACATGTTTGATGGTAAACTGCTGTTCAGTATGCGGATGCTTGAACCCTATCTTATTCACGGTCCCAAAGATCCATAAAGATCTAAGGAATCCCCCAGGTCACCCGATTATCTCGGCAAGAAACTCTCTTTTTCAACCGATATCTCAATTTTTAGACAGTGTACTTCATCCTTTGGTGATGAAGCAAGAGACCTTTATCAAGGACACCACCTGTTTTCTCAACCTACTAGACAGAGTGGGTAATGTACCCAGAGGTACTTTGATGTGCGTGATGGATGTCAGTAGCTTGTACACCAGTATTCCCCATGCAGGGGGGCTTGCAGCCATGAGGGAATTTTTGGTTAAAGAGAAAATGGAGTCGGTAGATATGGAACTGTTTCTCTGCCTGTTAGAACTCACTCTAAAGAGAAACTATTTTCTCTTTGACGGGGAATTTTTCCTCCAGCTTAATGGATGTGTAATGGGGAGTAATGTGGCCCCTTCCTATGTGAATATATACATGTTCAGTGAGGAGAGATTCATATTCTTCAATCATCCTGGGGTCTCTAAATACATATTGACTTTTTCTCGCTACATTGATGATCTCTTTATGCTGTGGACTGGCGGAAGGGATCGTTTCATCGAATTGATTGAGTACATTAACCATAGAAATTCCCCTATCAGACTTGCCTATCAAATAGACGAGTTCAGCATTAATTACCTCGATGTCCAAGTAATCGTTAACAATGGACATATTGGCACTAAAGTGTTTTCCAAACCTACGGATAAAAACACACTCCTGAGGGCTAATAGCCATCACCCACGTGCATTAATTAAAGGACTTCCTAAGTCACAGATGATCCGTGTGGCACGGATCACAAGCGATCATGAGTCCCTTGGCACTGAATTAGATATAGTGATAAACAAGTTCCTAATCAGAGGCTACAAATTGAGCACCCTGCTTGAACAATAGGAAGAGGTCATGGCGATGCCCAGGCCTCAGCTGTTATTATCTGAAGTGAGGACCAACAAGGAAATCATTCCTTGGGTTAGCAAATATAATACCACTAGCCCTGTTTTACCGAGGGCGACTAGGGCACTTTGGCCTATAGTCTCTACAGATAGGGACTTAAAACGTTTCAAAGGTAAACAACCCATGATTTGCTTCACTCGTGGTAGGAACATCAAAGACTTGATTGTTCACACGGACATCACCAACTTTACACACATCCCGGCTTCACAAAATTTTCTATCTAAGGCACCTGGTTGCTATAAGTGTCTACAATGCACTACAAGCCACAATATGATTACTGAATCCACCTTCAAGCATCCACATACTGAACAGCAGTTTACCATCAAAAATGTTTTGACATGTACTTCAACATTTGTTGTATACCACATCATTTGCCCCTGCGGACAACATTACGTAGGGAAGACAATTAGGTCCCTACGTGAGAGGATGGCGTTACACCGCTCAGCCATCAAAGCGGCTTTGAGTGTCAAGATTTCAGATCTGCCTGTAGCCTGACGCTTCACGGAGCAAAAACATGATCTGATGAATCTCAGACACATCCATAATTGATCACGTGCCCCAGTCTCTGAGGAGGGGCGACCGAGCTAATAAGCTCCTTCAAATGGAAGCCAAATGGATGTATAATTTGAACACCATCATCCCTAATGGTTTGAACGAAAAGATCACATGGAGCGTGTTCTGAGTCATGTGACCTCCTGTATTGAACCATTAGTTGAACTGGTCCTTTAACACTATCCAATGGATGTATAATGTATTTATATCAATAGCTTATAGAGATCGTGCCTTGCCTTGTTGGTGTGATCCATCTACCATCATGGTCTTATAGTTACCCTCATGGTGCAATCTACTTATCTAGGAAAATGTTTCTATGTTGTTTGCTTTAACAATCACATTGTGAATACAGTAAATCAGTATCTGCATTGTGAACCTTTGATTTACCTATTACGGTTCAGCCCCACTTTTGTTAAAAGCTGAGCATTGTTTTGTGTGATCATTTCTTTTTTTATTGACTCAGTCTCATTTTCCTTCCTCTGTCTTCGGGACCATGCATTTTAGATATTGGTGGCTGTTTTGGTCATTTTGTCTCATTTTATGATGTAATTCTTTCTTTATTACTGTACATGTTTTTTAAGTGTTGTCGATCACGGGCACTTGTCGTCTTTATTACACAGGCTGGTCCGCGTCCTTGGTTACCCGGACAACCGGGCGTCATCAGCGGGATGACGTCATCATTCCGGGACACGGCAGCCGTACACTCGCTCTGTTTCCTGGCACGCTTACACACTGGCGGGCTCCTCGATGGTATTTAAGGTAGGATTTTAGCACACTTCTTGCTACTCACCTTGACAAAGGGGCGGTGTTGCCCTGAAACGTTGGTCTATGTTCCTGTATATGGAATAAATGTTATACGTTTGCTAACCGCTTTCAAGTCTCAGAGTGCCACTACCTTCCGTGCTGTGTACTTTTGCTTCAGTGGGAGGCACCTGAGTGTATAAGGATCTTGGATTGCTGTGAGTGCCGGACTATCTTGTGTGTGTTTGTGTGTGTGTGTGTATATATATATATTATATAGTGTGTGTGTGTGTGTATGCATATAGATAACCAATTTTCAACAAGGTGTATTCATTAGTTAGACTCACATAAACTTAGACATAAGTATGGACCAAAACGTTTACTTTTGTCAATGTCAATAAGTTTCAGATCAAAGCAACAGGTACAGCAGCAAACAAAACAAAGCAGGATCCATAAACTTGAAATGTATGTCTATCTAATAAATACACCTTGTGGTATGGGGGTTCGGGTGCTTTCCTCTCACGCAGAGGGCTTTCATGCTGTGTATGCACTTGCAGTGGCTAATTTATGCACGCCCATGTAACGGCATTTAGATGAACAGGCACGCCTGTGTTTTTCAGACCACCCTCAAACACTGACAACCTGTCACTCACTCTGCGATGGATTCCTCTGTGCATCTTATATGCATGCTCAATGTCAAACAATCACTCATTCTGCATGAAAATCACATTCGCGTCCCTCTCTGAATCAGGCCCATTGCCAATTTGCCCTGCCTTTTGACAATTTGGTCCCACTTCACACAAGGCCATTTTAAGTTCCCAATCTGCCACTGCAAATGGGCCTGTGAAAGTCCCTTACATATTTAATCTAATATACTATTGCACAATTAAGCCACGGTCATTGAATCCACCATCCTAACATTTGAGCAATCTATCTGTTTAAATCCCTGTGCTGCTGAGGGTTTCTTCAGTCCTGTTCTGAGCCCAGTTTGTGCTTGTCACATTCCAACTAGGGATGTGCACCGACCCCCATGTTTTGGTTATGGATCTGTATCTTCTTCATGTTTTCGATCTGAATTTGGTTTTGACAAAACCGCCCTTGCTTGTTTGGGTTTTGGATCTGAATTTTTGTCTAAAAAAATCATAGAAACAACTAAAATCACATAATTTGGGCCTGTGTTTTTTCCTACACTATTATTAACCTCAATAACATTAATTTCCACTCATTTCCAGTCAATTTTGACCACCTCACAG
The DNA here is from genome assembly GCA_031769625.1 of Taudactylus pleione. Lineage (NCBI taxonomy): Eukaryota > Metazoa > Chordata > Amphibia > Anura > Myobatrachidae > Taudactylus > Taudactylus pleione. Next base: position 80,805,260 of record JAUIMM010000040.1, read on the forward strand.
CTCACAATATTGATTTCATCCAGTTTAAGCCAAAAGGTTACATCCAACTAGCTGGCTGACTAAGCTACATGACAGCAGTGGGTGGCACTAACATGTGGCAGTTCAGCTTCCAACATGGCATAAAGTTGTACTGCAGTGGTAGACAGGATGGCAGTTTAATAAACTATACGACCCCATAGGAAGTTTAAAAACCAAGAATGTTTTCATTAATCAAGAACTAGGTCAGAGTCCTGAGAGAGTTGGAATATGTTTAAGGACTAAAGTCAGGAAAAGGATGGAAGGATTGATTCGTTATTAATTTATTTATTTTAATGTTTTGATTCTTTCAAAAATTATGAGGGAAGATCAATGTATGAACAAGTTCTTCAGTTTATGAAAGACATCTTTGATCTGGAGGAGGTTTTTTATACAACTAATAGAAATGTGGTGGCCATACTTGTGGAGGTGCTACTAGTACACACTGTAAACCAACATTTACATTGTGCTCAGGGAGGTTGTTAGGGATAATGGGACCAAGACTTGCTGTTACAGCAAAGGAAAGCAGCCTGTAGCTCTCCAGCTGAAATAGAACTCCCAGCATTTGTGATGTTTGCCGGGCCTACTGGAAGTTACTTGTCAAAAACAGGTGGCATGCCTCAGTTTACCTGCTTTATGCACTGTATGTAATTACTGGTCATATTTGGCATTCAGCAACCACATGTAGAAGTTTCAGTGGCTGTGAAAGTTCAACTTCCAACATGGCACATCAGGAAACAAATGTTTTTATTATTCAAGAAGCCTGAGGGAGTTGGAGTATGTATGTAGTTGAAGGCAAGGAAAGGAAGGGTTGATTAGTAGTAAATTTAATTTATTTTTTGATTTTGAATCAAATTGATGAGGGATGAGGGGAGAGGAGGAGGCATTTACAAAAAAATATTAAATCCTTCACATCAGTCCTCGCCCCAGAAGATTCCTTGAGCGCTACATCTGCTGCAGCTCTTGAGAGTAGATCTTCATCCCAGTAGTAGTTTAAAAAAAATTGACTGTTAAACAATTCTTTGCAAGGGGGAACAAGTATGACAGAAGACACCCAGTTGCACAGCAGATCACTGATGCCATAACATATATGCTGGTATTAGATGTGCGTCCAATATCCACCAATAATGCAGTGGGTTTTATTTTTAGACAGTTAATTGAGGTCCTGTGTCCCTGCTACCAAATCCCATCTAGATTCCACTTCAGTAGAAAAGCAATTCTCAGCCTGTACAGGGACGTTTAAAAAAAAAATTTTCATTTAGTGTCCTCCAAAATGCCGTTGTACCCACTGGCTACTTAACTGCAGATATGTGGACAAATGGAACAGAGCAAATGCAAGATTACATGACTGTAACAGCCCACTGGGTGAGTGTATTGCCTTCAGCGGCACTAACAGCAGCATCTAAGAAACAGCGGGGCATTTGGATGCAGGCTACTCTGTGTATCACCGGTTTCACTAAGAGGCATACCGCTGACAACCTTTTAGAAAAACTCAGGGAAGTCATTGCAAAATGGCTTACCCCACTTGAACTCTTCTCAGGATTCGTAATTTCTGACAATGCCACCAATATTGTGATAGCATTACAGCTGGGTGAATTTCTCACGCACTCAACTTGGTAGTGCAATTTCTTTTTTAAAATGACAGGGCCATGCAGAAGATGCTCTCTCTGGCCCAAAAAATTACTGGACATTTTTGCCATTCAGCAGGCACATGTAGAAGATTGCATCACCTGCAAGAAATGTTGAATGTGCCCTGACACCAGCTGAAGCAAGAGGTAGTTACAAGGTGGAAGTCCAACCTTTATTATGCTTCAGCAGATGGAGGAACAGCAAAAAGCCATCCAAAGCTACACAGCGAACTATGACATAGGAAGCGGAGGGGGAATGCACCTAACTCAAGCTCAATGGAATATACTTTTTCTGTTGTACAAAGTGCTGAAATCCTTCAAAGTAGTCACCTGTGAAGTGAGTTCAGATACTGCCAGCTTGAGTAAGGTAATTCTCCTAACTAGACTGTTGGAAAAGCAACTTCAGAAACTGAAGGAGGAGCTGAAATGAATAGATTCTGCAAAGTACGTTGGACTTGTAGATCAACTCCTTTATTTGCTTCACCAGGAACCAAGGGTTGTCAGGACTTTCTTCAAAGGGAAAAGGGTTGTGGACAAAAACTTCTGCACCAGTAGGTATATAGAGCTATGATTAATATTTAACCCCAAATTTAAGAATCAATCAGTTAAATTTACTGATAAAGTAGTAGGGGGTGCTGCCAATGACAATACTGGAATACTATTAAACAAAAGAAAAGAAAAGAATGTCCTCTTTGTTGGCGCACTGATGAATCAGAATAAAAAATAAGTTTTAATGTAAATATTAAAATCACAAAACTTACATATAGTGAAATATAAACAACAAAATAAAATTATTAAAAATAAATTAAATAAAGATTACTTGTATCAAGTGTCTCTATTATAATCTTGATGTGAAATAGATTAGTAAAAAGGTCATCTGGTACCCACCCAGATATGGAACAAGTAATCAATCCTGTATAACTGCCATGAGTTAGGATAGAATTTGGTAGGGTAGAGCATTTGACCTAGAGACCTTGTATGATAGGCTCCCCCTTCTGAATATTAAGCGACTCCACGGCAAACTCAGGTTGCCTTGAAAAACTTAAATAGTGAAACGTACGTCGGTACGGAGAGTAGTGCTTACTACTCAGCTCTGTGTTCTCTAGATCATGATTACACTACTATAAATGTGGTCAATTCAATCCCACCCAGACTAACGATACTGTTTCTAAATGTTGATGAATTGTGAATGATGCTTGCACTGCGCTCTAATGGCAAACAAATGTGTTTTGTCCATTTAATAGGTAGTGGAGAATTTTGCATTATTTTATTTGCTGAGACTAATTAATATACGGACCCAAGTGATATAACTTGGACAAAACATCAATAACTATTATAGTCCCTGAAATGGGTGTTCAGGGGAACTGTTTCAGGTAGTTGTATAATGAGGGTTTAAGATTCAGCACGAATAATGGGGGATAGTTGAGCCACATAAGAAACTGCACTTTACACAGTGATTAAAATGAATATGGTTTTCTTATAGCTCAGTGCACTGATGTTGCTTATTTAAAGCACTTACATGCAAGCCATTTATTTGGCTGGTAATGTGATTACCCAAACTTTCAATAGCAACTTATCAATTATAAGACTCAATCATTCCAGCTGTGTCAGTACTGCAGTATCAATTACACCCTTTGATGGAGGAGACACACATGAGTGAAATAGATGATCTATAATTTCAGCATCTATATTTATAATAGGTAATGGTCAGATTTCCATACCTTGCATGTTTAGATTAACAGACTTGTTTAACTAATAAATGGTGTCTGTCAGATCAGCAATCACATCAATCTTGTTGATTCCTTTACTGTTGTGCCTTGCTGTATATTAATGCAGTTAGCAATGCCCATGTATAATTAAGCTATGATTCAAGCTATCACAACATTTACTCAGCATCTATTGATTATACTCTGAGATCAATATACTGCAGAGTATTACATCCAGCCAAATCCATTAGGGCAGGGGTTCCCAACCACGCTCCTCAAGGTACACTAACAGTCCAGGTTTTAGGGATAGCCATACTTGAGCACAAGTGACTTAATTAGTACCTCAGTTATTTTGATTTAACTATCTGTGCACAATCATGGATATCACTAAAACCAGGACTGTTAGTGTGCCTTGAGGACCGAGGTTGGGAATCACTGCATTAGGGTGTGTAGAGTCACGTGGCAGATACGTTTATACATATGATTAATACACACACAAAATGGTTTAATTAGAGCTGTAATTTAACCAAGTTATGCTAGTAGTATCGACTTACCTTAATGGGACCTGTGATTATATTCTGAGCATTCTTATGAACATATGTGAACCGTAGTGATTATTATAACAACAGTGCCATCTAGTGGAGTATATATTATCCACTAAACAAGAGCTCTAGGCATTAATCTGCAACATTGTTTATTTATAGAGGAGTTGTTACTCAACAGTTACTTTTGTAGCATTAGATATCGCTACTAGTTTGCTCAGTATCCTAATATACCAGTGCTATTGATATTAATTCTATCCTAATGGAGCGTACACACGGTCAGATTTGTCAGACTTGTCAGATTTGTCAGATGAACGATTGAACGATTAAACGATCTGAACAATTTGAACGATTTTACCAAAGTTTTGAACGATTTGAACGATTGAACGATTTTTGACTGCATTAAAATGAATGGAATCGTCCAAGTCTGACTGCAAACACATCAGATGTCAGAAATCGTTATCTGACCATCGGGAACGCGCATCATTGATCGTCCATCGTTCAGGCATGTCAGATATGAACGATTTTCCTTCAGATATGAATGACTGAACGATTTTTAAATCGTTATCGTTCATATCTGAAGGAAAAATCTGATCGTGTGTATGCACCATAACTCATGACAGTTATACAGGATTGATTAGTTGTCCCATATCTGGGTGGGTACCAGGTGACCTTTTTACTAATCTATTTCACATCAAGATAATAATAGAGACACTTGATACAAGTAATGTTTATTTAATTTATTTTTAATAATTTTATTTTGTTGTTTATATTTCACTATATGTAAGTTTTGTGATTTTAATATTTCAATTAAAAGTTATTTTTTATTCTGATTCATCAGTGCGCCAACAAAGAGGACATTCTTTTCTTTTCTTTTGTCAGGACTTTCCAATCGGATCAATAAATTTTGGCGACCATGCTTGATCCTAGGTTTAAGTCATACATCTTTCTTCTCAGTGGACACAGATCTGAAGAGATGCAAAGACCTGTTGGTAAGCAGATTGTCAGCTCAAGTGGCATGTGATGTAGCGATGGCTCCTCCTTCATTCTCCAGCAAGTGTAGCTGCCATGGAAAAAGTAAACTTTCCCAAAAGACACATTGGTGATGCAGGCTAGTCAACACAACCAAGTTTTGACATCTGGTTGGGTCTAATAGAATTGCCTACAATTAAATTATTGAGATCTCTACCGTGACTCCATGTGATATGGTCACCATTCATAGAATGGTTGAGGACTATTTTTAATGATCGCATCCATATAGGCATGTCAGACAGTCCGTTTGACTACTAGCAGGAAAAAAAGGCAATTTGGAGGCCCTTGCACAAACTGGCTTTGCTTTACTAGAGCTGCCCACCCACCAGTGTGTACCCCAAAAGAGTTTTCAACACAGCCGGGAAACTTGTCAGCGATCGGCGTAGGAGGCTACTTCCTCAAAATGTGGAAAAGATAAGTTCAGCAAAATAAACTACAATTTCCTCGAGGACGACCTTTACCACTAATTACATCCAAAAATTACAGAGGCACCTGTAATGGTGGGTTCCAGCGGTGACAAATTAATATTGTGTGAAGAAAGATGATGTAAACACTGATGAGGTTGAGGAATCGGATGATGATGGCGACAACATCTTGCCTCATTAAGCTGATCCTCTTAACCTAAGGTTATTTAGTCTGACTCCAGGAACAGGAAGCTGCTGTCCAAATTCAGACTTCTCCAGTGATTTCTTCTATACTTGTCTCAGTGTTGAAACTCCAGCACTAATATGTATCTAATTCTCCTGTGTACATGTCAGCACCTGACTCTGGGCCTGATTCAGAGCCGGACGCTATTTGCGGACGGTCGTTCTGAAAAAGGGGCCGTATATTTAAATTAAGCGCTCGCTCTTTGCAGTCTGTTGATGCCTCTATGTCTGAACGAGCGAACTAAACATGCGCTCGCTATTTTGAAAAAACGCCCCCTTGCTGCTCGCTTCACTGCTATTTATTAGATTAATCGAGTACATCGAACGGCGTATGAACTGCTCGCTATTCTTGTGGTAGCATTTTCCTACCACAATCATGCGAGCAGTTCAGGCTAAAAGACAACCAAGTGACGTGGTCGTTGACGCTGCTTTGTTAATTATGCACTCCCATTAAACGCCCGTTTTAACCGTTTGGCACGCCTGCGTTCGGATCTCCACTCCCCGTTTTCAAGCACCTTCCCCTGTTACCACCCACAAACGCCTCATCCTGTCACTCATATTAGCAGGCACTCGCTAATTTGCGAGCACACGATTTCCGTCCGCACTGACTGGTTGGCGCATGCACATTACAACCCATACGCATGCGCAGATGTGCGAACATCGCTCAGAATGAACGAGCGGCCGCTTACGAGCGGCTCTGAATCAGGCCATCTGTGTGAAAACACCAGTTTAACTATTTCAGTACAAATCAGCATCTACCCTTCTGTGTATATTTCAGAGTCTGGCTCTGTGCTGAAACTCCAGTTTTATATCAAGTTTTGCTTCAGTTAATCCAGCTCTGGCTCATTTACCAAGTTTCCTGTGCCTCCTTTTGTAGCATTACCAAGCACTAATTTCAGTTCTCTGCATCTGGATTCACGAAGCACCTACCGATATTCTCACAATTGTTTCAACAGTGTATCAGGTTCACTCACCTGTGTCTGAAATCCCTGCAGTTATTGTACTCTGTGCTTGTTTCTACAGTGTATCAAGTCCACTCACCTGTGTCTGAGTTAATTGTGTTCCATGTCTTGGTCTACAATACAACCCTGTGTCTACATTCCCTGTGTTTCTCAGAGCAAGTCTGCGTCTGAATCATCTCCAATAACCATCTAATTTCTAGTATTTCCCATTGTCAGTAAATTTCTAGGGTTCCCAGTGCAAATTCATTTTAATATAGTTTCCGGTCTTCCTGCCACTCCCAGGTACCTGTCCAGAGGGCCGTGACCTGCTCACTTGTGCAGCAAAACCCAAATCCCAAATAGAGGGGTCACAGATGAAGACCACCAAGTGGGTTAGACTCTGCGCCTCTGGGCAGGTTTGACCAAACCTGGGTTTGGCCACAATAGGAAGACTTAGTCACTGTCACTCACTTAGGGGATTAGGGTGGCTAGGGAACAACTATCTGTTTGCCCTCATCCGAGGAAATTCCCGTGAATGATTATAACACAAACGCTTCATGATTGAGGGTATTATTGATGAAGTTGTTGGTGGTGAAGATGGCAGGTGCTTGGATCTAGCAGAGAGAAGGGAGCTAGCTGACTCTGGACTGGTTTTTGGTATTTTTTTAGCCAAAGTTTCTGAATTTTGAAAAAACTTTTTTGATGGATGCGCTGCAGATTATGTAACTGGGAGGAGGTTCCTAGATGGTTGAGGTTCCTAGATGGTTAAGGTTCCTACCCCTACTTATTCTGGCTTTAAAAAGGGTACAGATGGCTTGACAATTGTTGTCCAGTATTGGGTAGAAATAATTCCACATATAAGAAGAAGTGAATTTTTTTTTCTTATGCCCAAACATGACAATGGGCTTTTCCTTACCATGGGCAACAACTATTTTCTTCCACTGGTGCCTGATTTACACAAACAATATCCTCATCAACAACATCATCATCCTCATCATCAACATCCTTATTAGCGTCAGCTACACAAATATCCTCCTCATCCTGGTGCACTTCCACATAGAAGCATCCTCTATGTCAGTATGTTCACTTGTGCTTAAACCATCATAAGAGGCAGAAACACCAGTCATAAATGGAGGCCAAGTCTTTAGCCTTTCCTTGCCCCTTCATGTGGTGAATGGCATATTGTCAATTTTATGTCTTTCTGCAGCTAACTTTCCCTTTTATGTTTTTTTTTTACCACTGTTAAAGATTTGTTCTTTCATTTTAGATGCCCTGACTTAAGCCCTATATGCCCTCGGACATCGTCTTTAGTAGATAATGTAGACGGACTAGTATTGTAATGACTGGTGGCACTGGCAGCAGCTCCAGCACTAGTATGTGGTTCCTGCTCTCCTCTCAACTGGTCGTTCTCCATGTCAACAAACATGAATGAAGTGGGGTACAGCACACGTCAATTCATAAATATTACACTGCGGTATCAATGACCTACAGTGTCACTATTTTTTATGAATAGAAAAGAATAACACACTGCACTACCACTTAGTGTCACAAGATTTTTTATGAGTAAAACACTGTGCTACCACCTACAGTGTCTCAATATTTCTTATGAATAAGAAACGAATAATACACTGTGCTACCACTTAGTGTCACAAGATGTTTTATGAGTAAAACACTGCGCTACCACTTAGTGTCACAATATTTTTTATGAATAAGAATAACACACTGCGCTACAACTTAGTGTAACAATATGTGGAAGATAAACTGTGGTGTGGCCGGCAGTGTCACCAAACAATAATAGCGTAGCTAGCACACCCAAAAAAACTGAAAAAAAAATATTTTTTATGGAATGATAATTTTATTTAATTTTTTATTTTTACACTGCGGAAGTGCACCCCTGGACGAGGCAGCAGCTCCTTGATGAACAACACAGCACCCCTTTATGGACAACAAAACACCCCTGCGGAGTGCGGATGGACCACCTGAAGAGTTACAAATACGTGGATGATAAACTGCAGTCTGGCCGGTAGTGATACCAAACAATACTTTTTTTGACACTGGGGAAGAGCATCCTGGAAGAGGCAGCAGCCCCTTGATGAACAGCACAGCACCCCTTTATGGACAACAAAGCACCCCTGCGGAGTGTGGACGGACCACCTGCAGAGTCACAAATATGTGGATGATAAACTGCGATCTGGCCGACAGTGTAACCAAACAATAATAGCGTAGCTAGCACACACAATAAAAAAATATATATCTTTTTATTTTTTGTGGAATGATAATTATTCATTTTAACTTTTATTTTTTTACACTGGGAAAGAGCACCCCTGGATGACACAGCACCCCTTTATGAACTGCAGCCCTAGCCCCTTGATTTACAGGACAACAGTGACACAGCATCACCCCCCACTTGTGTAATGCAACCCAAGCCCAACACCACTGCACCCTTGAAAAACAGAGAAGAACAGAGCCCCTCGATTGACAGGACAACAGTGATACAGCAGAACCCTCCACTTAATGTACTACAGCCGCAGCCCCAGCCCCAGCCCGACAACATTGCACCCTTGAACATCAGAGAAGAACAGAACATGTCTGTTCTGTACACTCTCCACAGCTGGAGTGAAAATGGCTCCAATCACCGGGACCTTTATAGAAGCCAAAACCCGCAAGAATCCGACAGCGGGATGATAACATTTTGCCTCGTTTTGGATACCGAGTTAGGTGAGAAAACCCGAGCCGTACTCAGATCCAATATTTTAGGGTGGGTCCGGTTCTCCACTCATCTCTAATTCCAACATCAGTATCAATAATTTTTTTTATTTAGCCCCCACACAAATTTTGGAGATGTGCGGTTCGATTTTTCTGAAATACAAACACACGTGAACTGAGGGGTTCCGAGTTTGAGTCCTAGTTCGGAATCACTTTAGGGTTCCAAGTTAAACCGAGTCCTGGTACAGTTCTGCAGACAGTTCTGAACATGTAAACAGGTCAAAAATAGCTGTTATAAATAATTTTATTGATATTTAAGGGATCCAAAACCAGTCCAAAACACTTTTAGGTTGGTTTTGCCAAAACCAAAACACGATGATGAATTAGAACCAAAACCAAAACACCGGGGTTCACGCACAGCTCTACAAGTTATACCATGTTTTTTTTAAGAGATGAGCGGGTTCGGATCTCAGAGATCCGAACCCACCTGAATTTCGGGGATCCGGGCCGATCCGAGCTACGCACTGGATCTCTCACCCAAGGCAAAACCTCGTCACCCCTATGTCAGGTCACAAGGTTTTGTATTGAGTGGGCTTAACGCTGATTGGCTGAGAGAGCCGTCTGTCACGGCTCTCAACCAATCAGCATTAAGCCCATTGAAAATGAACACTGAAGAAGAAGATGGCGCCCTCCATCCCCCGCCACCTGACACCGCCGGCACCCCGCGCTGCCGACACCGCCGGCACCCACACTGGCAGCATTCCCCGATGCTGACACTGCCGGCACCCCAGCACTGCTGCCCCACATACTGACACCGTCAGCGACCCCCTCACTGCCGACAGTCCCACACTGAGGACACCACCAGCACCCCTGCACTGCCTACACTGTCAGCACACATGCATTGAGGACACCGCTGGCACCACCACTCTGCCAACACTGCCGGTACCCTTCACTGAGAACACTGCCAGCACTGCCATTCCATGTACTGAGGACACTGCCAGCAACCCCCGCACTGCCGACACAGTCAACAAACCTGCACTACAGACACCTGTTGGCACCCCCGCACTGCCGACATCACCGGTACTCTTCATTGAGGACAATGGGCCTGATTCAGACCCGCTCACAAGCGCTATGCGCTCGCAAGCAGGTTAATAGTGGAGCACTGTGCACGTGCGGCATGCGCAATGCGTGTGCGCAAGCCCCGGAGCAAGTGAGAAATTCACTCGCTCCGGGGCTCGCTACAAATGGGGCGGCTGTCGATGTTGATCGACAGCTCGCCCCATTTAGTAGGCGGGGTGGGGGGGTGGCCGGACAAATGGAGGAGTTCCTGAAGGAACGCCTGCCATTTGTGGGCGGCCCTACTGACATCACCAGTGATGTCAGTAGTGAGCTTCCGGCTCTATTAGAGCCAGAATCTCACTGGGGCTTGCGGCAGATGAGACCCTACCACAAGGGTCTCGTCACAAGCCCGTCAAGACCATCACCTGGCCGCTCGCCGTGATTCAGAGCTTTTTGCGATCGGCTCTGAATCAGGCCCCCCCAGCACCACAGCACTGCCATTCCATGTACTGAGGACACCGTCAGCAGCCCCGCTCTGCTGACACTGCTGTCACAGTAAGTGCACTATTGGTGTATCCATCCCACACTGTATAACATGCTGTATCCGTTTTGGAAATGAAAGCTGAACTGCCACATGTTAGTGCCGTCCACTGTATCACTTAGCTTAGTCAGCCAGCTAGCTGTATGCAACCTTTTGGCCTTAACTAGATGGAGCAAATAATATTGTGAGGTGGTCAAAATTGATTGGAAATTACTGGAAATAAATGTTATTGAGGTTAATTATACTGTAGCAACAAAAACAGGCTCAAATTATGTGATTTTAGCTGTTTTTATGATTTTTCAAGAAAAAAATCCAGATCCAAAACCAAAACATGAAAACAAAACATGGAGGTGAAGTTTTGGCAAAACCAATCCAGATCCAAAACCAGGGGGGATCCAGATCCAAAACCAAAACACGAGTGTCAGCGCACATCTCTAATTTTTTTTCAAAAGACATTGCAATTTCAAGTAATATAGGGCTTGATACAGTACCATACGCAACTGCGATTACGCACACCAGGGGGCGACATTTTTGTTGTGCGCATGCATGTGCCTCGCAGTGCGCATGAGCGAACAGGCTGCGGTGATCGGGATTGCAATCGCAGTGACTACGTGGATCCATCGCAAAGTGATTGACAGGAAGCACTGTTTGTGGGAGGTGACGGGGGTGGTCTGTGAAACACAGGTGACGGGGGTGGTCTGCGAAACACAGGCGTGGCAGTGCATTCGCACGCCATTGCAGGGGCATGCATAAATTAGTCACTGCAATGCCATATGCAGTCTGAGGACTCATAGCGCACGTGAAAGTTAGCAATTTCTGAGTAAGGTCAGGGCTTGTGCAAGTGTGCGTGAGACTGCGATTGTACTCGATTGTACCAATGGTTTTGCTGTCTTGCTAAACAGTACGTATGCATGCTGAGTAAAGTGGGCGACCTTGTGCAGCGCTGCGATGGGATAGTGAACACAATGAATTAGCATACTATCGCAGTCGCAGAGGCGTATCTACCCATTGGTCAGGATGGCACTCGCCTGGGGCGCCGACCAAAGGGGGGCGCCATCCGGCAGTGCCACCAGCAACCAAGGGGTGGACTAGTCCCCTGGCCCCACAAGTGTAGGGCAGACCGCAGTGAGAGCGGTCTGCCCTACACAGTTTACAAACACTCAGCCACCGGCGGCTGTGTGTTTGTACTAGCAGCCAGCCAATGAGAGTCAGACAGACTCTCATTTGCTGCTGCGTCGTCCGCAGAGGGAGCTGGCTAGAGCTCACTCATGAGCTCTGTCTTCCAGCTCCCCCCGCAGCATGTGATGGGAGAGACGTCATACGTCATGACGTCTCTCCCATTCAGGAGAAGAGCGGGCCGGGACTCATAGCAGACAGCGGTGATCGTGTCAGGAGCGGGAATCGGGTAAGGTGTATTTTTTTTTTCTTTGTGTGTGTAAGCCTGGCACAGCAGGGGGGGGGCACTGAAATAGGGGTGGCCGCTACTGGGGGCTCTTTATACGGGGGTGCCCACTACTGGGGGCACTGTATAGGGGTGGCCACTACTAGGGGCAATTTAGGGGGGTGGCCACTACTGGGGGCACTGTTTAGGGGTGGCCACTACTGGGGGCAATTTAGGGGGAGTGGCCACTACTGGGGGCATTGTATAGGGGGGAATACTACTGGAGGCACTGTATAGGGGAACTACTACTGGGGACTATTACTGGGGCCACTGTATAGGGGGGACTACTACTGGGGTCTATGCAGCATAGGGGGGACTACTACTGGGGGCACTGTATAGGGGGGACTACTACTGGGGGCAATGCAGCATAGGGGGGACTACTACTGGGGGTACTGTATAGGGAGGGCTACTACTGGGGGCACTGTATAGGGGGGACTAATACTGGGGGCAATGCAGCATAGGGGGGACTACTACTGGGGGTACTGTATAGGGGGGACTACTACTGGGGGCAATGCAGCATAGGGGGGATTACAACTGGGGCACTGCATAGGGGGGGAGGGGGCGCCAGTCCATTACATTGCCAGGGGTGCTTGGACCCCTAGAAACACCCCTGCGCAGTTGAACTGCATGCATAATCGCAATTGCATATTGGTACATAGTGAATCAGGCCCACAGTACCAATAGTCTCTTTGCTACTTTTCTCAATTTCTTGAAATTGGTGGAAGTGAACTAAAAGCAAATGTGAATATTATCTTCATGCACAGCACAAATAATTAATTTGTGGTTTTGCTTCGGCATTAATCCAATTTAAAAAAAAGCAGGATTCTATATGGAGGTTTTTAGAATAAAAACATAATTTTTGTTTTGCTAAATTTTCAAGATCTCGGTGTAAACGCTAACATTATATGTAGGAATATTCTGGTAGCCCAAGGACTATCTTTAAAATAGAAAACCTTCTGCATTGAATTAGGGGACTGTTTATTCTATTTTTTTTAATTTGTCACAAGGTGAGGCAGATCTCTGCTTTTGATCTCTTTTCTTCCATCTACAGTTTGTCATTGTCTGGTAATCATCAGACAATAACTACTAAGGGGTCACTTTCAAACAAGGTAACCCCTCCTTTCTAGGTTAAATGTTCGAGGAGATAGAGGCCATCCACTAGCAGACCATAGAAACTACACCACGATTACGACATTGTAAACGTGCAGTCGTTTCTATGTCTGTGATGAGCCTAGACTGAACGAGTAGTCGTTCAGTGCAGGATCATCAATCATCTGGCAACATACTGAACCTGACGTTATCGTCAGGTTGACCAGCATGTTTGCACGATGATAATGTCTAAACGACCAGTGGGCACGCGCATCGCTGGTCGTTTTAGACATTTTTGTAAATGATTTGCAAACGATTGAACGATCGTTATCGTTCAATCGCTCAACTTAATCGTCTAGTGGATGGGCGGCATAAAAGTCTCTACACGGATGTTGATTGAAAGATCTATAGTAAAAAGGTAGACAATGTCTAGATAGACACTAGATGTTAGACAGTCAATAGGTCGACAGGGACAAAAGGTCGACACTAAAGGTCAGCATGTAAGAAGGTTGACTGGTACAAATGACTGACAGGGTCAAAAGGTCGACATTAATATGGTCGAAACCAAAAACGGTCGACACATTTTTTTTTTCTAACCCTAATCTTCATCCTAACCCTCCCCTTGGAGCCTGACCCTAACCGTCCCTTCTAGTGCCTAACCCTAACCCTCCCTCCCGGTGCCTAACCCTAATTGTCGGGGTAAGTGCCTAACCCTAACACTCCAGTAAGTGCCTAACCCTTAAAAAACGAAATAATCATGTGTCGACCATTTTAATTTCGACCATTTAAGGTCGACCATTTGTACCTGTCGACCTTTTGACTGTCTAACATCAGGTGTCTATCTAGACATTGTCTACATTTCTACTGTAGATCTTTAGACCAGGTCCCTCTCTGCACCATACTTTCCATTCATAATTTTGTTTTTCACTAAAGGAATGTTTCCCAATGTGCATTACCACTCACTAACACTCACAACCGGTCTTAGGGACTGGTGAGGCTAAAGTATTTCTGTTTAATTGTCCCACTTGTTGGTACTGGAGTGTGCTTCTGTGCTGCCTCCATGATCCCATTAATGAGGCATTAGGTACAGTATTTTACCAAGATGGCCACCAATATGTCTTCTGTGAATGTGCAGCACCATCTTGTCTACTGTGTTTGAGCGGCACAGTACTACACGACTGTGTAGTACTCTGCTTCAGGAGAGAAAGCTTATCACCTGACTACCACTGTACATATATGACCAGGTGGTCAGCTATATGCACAGCTTTACATCTGCTACCTCTTATTAATACTCTTAAAGCTGTATATCTGCACACATCAATAAACTGGAAACCCTTGTTCAGTCTTACTGCATGGCCCATTTCATGTGCAGATTCAACTGGTGTCTACTATTAACCATCTAGTGTATACCACAATACACATATATCAACAGGTTATGGGCTCAGGCAATACAAGCTCCATAGAATGCTGCATGTGAAAACAAACAGTGAGGCCTATAGAGTGATTCAGCTTACAGAATATACACAGTAGCTACATCCACAATGCGCTTCATCAAACTTAGTAGTTCAAAGAACTATCTCACATGGAAGTTTGCAATGGAAACACAATTTTAACTTGAGAGACTTTGGAAAATTGCTATTAATCCAGGTGACAGTCCTAATCCTTTTAATGTACTTAAAGCCATGGGGTCCATAGGTTTAAGTGTGGATCACCATGTTTATTCCATGAGACATGGAAAGATGTCAGCACATGACATGTGAATAGTCCTGCAGACAGCACATGAGAATAAAGGTATCATGAGGAGAATTAATCTAAGTCTAATATTTGTATAATACTAAATTGAATGAATGCACAAGTATGAGTGACTAAATCGATAAAATGATGTCCATATGTGAGCCTTTAATGTTTGCAGCAGTCCAAGTCAATGATGAGAAGATTGCTATGGTGATGCTACAGAATTTAATGTCTGAATTAAATTTCCTAGTATTAGCATTAGAAGCATTAATACAGGGGATGTGGTCATAATCCCATCCATGGGGATTCCAGCACTCAAAATGCTAGCGTCAGAATCCAGACATCTGTCAGTATCCCAGCGCTGGCATACTGACTGCCGGAATCCCAAAGCTAAGTAGCGGGGTTAGAGGGGAGGGTTAGGCACTAGGGGAGGGGTTAGGGTTAGGCATTAAGGGGGAATGGTTAGGTTTAGGGTGCAGGAAGGGAGAGGTCAGGTTTAGGGGGAGGGAGAGGGGGTGGTTAGGTTCAGGCACCGCCGGAGACGGAGGGTTAGGGTAGGGAGAGGGGAAGGGTTAGGATCCCAACAAATAGGTGTTGGTATTCTAACCCTGTCGGGATGCTGGCATTGGGATTCTGGCCGCCCGGGTCCAAAGCTTTGGCATCCCGTTCTTAACCAGGTTCACTGTGGTGTAATTGCCAACATTTGGTGTTTAGATTCCTCTATTAAATGTGTAGTTAGAGCAAACCAGCTCCAAAGTTTTTCTCTTAAGTACTCTGGATAGATTTTTAAATTGGTGTATGAAATGGAGATGAACTGGTAAGTGGGCACAAGCTTTACAGGTTAAAATAGATATGTTTACTAAAGTTTGCGTTTTTAGAAGTGGAGATGTTGCCCATAGCAACCAGTTTGATTCTAGCTATTATCTTCTAGAAGGTGCTAGATATAAGTTAAGCAGAATCTGGTTGCTGTGGGCAACATCTCCACTTATAAAAACCTGCAAATCATAGCAGATGACAGGGTATCCACATATCACGGAATGGGGCTCAGGGTGTATCCAGACTAGTAAGATAGACTTATGGGAAGCAGTACTGATTGCCAGCAACAAGGGCCGAAAACCTCTAGTAATTCTAAGGGGTAAATTTATTAAAGTGAGAGTTCTTAGAAGTGATTTTTAAAAGTGATGTTGCCTATAGAAACCAATCAGATTCTGCTTAATATTTAACTAGCACCTTCTAGAAGATAATAGCTAGAATCTGATTGGTTGCTAGGGACAAAATCACTTTTAAAACAAACTTCTAAAAACTCTCACTTTAATAAATTTACCCCTAAGACTTAGTGGGAAAATGCCAAAAAGGGCCAAGTCAGGCGTCAGTGCTCCTGAATAATCTCGAACCGTTTACCAAAATGTATGAAGTAATGGGCAAAGCCATAGACAATGATAAAGGTCAGCAGAGGGTGCGTCACATTTAAACCAGGTATGTGTGGTTATCAAAATGAAACAGGGTCTGGTTCAGCAAGGATCGCAATTGCAAAGCTGCACACAGGCCTCAGCTTACTCAGGCTGGCTGGCTTGTGAGCCCAGAAGACTGCGTACGTCTACATAGTCTCTGGGCTGGCCACTCCCGGGAAACGGGAACGCTGGCTGCCCTCCCCCGCACCGCCCCTTAAATGCCCCTGCCTGTCAAACTGATTTTGTCTATCTGTTAATACCCAGTATTTTATTATTAGTGGTTTGTTCCAAATTGTAAAGCACAGCAGCATATGCTGGCACTATATAAATACATTTAAATATATAGTAATTGTAGAACAGTTAAGTGAGCAATTATTACCTGTATTCCTTGTGTTCTTTTCCTCTTAATAGTCGGCAATGTCCCATTATTATGTATTAGTCCTATATATAGAGAAGTACCAATATTAGGAAGCAATTTCTTATAAAATCCAGAGAAGCACAGAAGGTTTACCATATTGATTGAATTTTTATAGGTTTTCTACCAGAATTATCAATAAAATAGACTTAAAGCTTTTGATTTTATTTTTGCACATTATAGTCTTTTTATTTTTCACTTTGCTTGATCCTCTTCTACATTTTGTTAGCTTTGTAGAAGTAGAGATGAGTGGTTCGATTTTGGCTCTGATCTTCCCACCAAGTTCAAATCTATAGGCAAAATGTCCTCTTTCCTTAGCGCAGATGACTTGGCGGGAAGATTAGGGGCAAAGCTGAACCACTTATTTCTATATTTAAGACATAATAATTTTAGACTGGACCCACCTGAACCTCGTGTTCCGAAGCGAAATCCTAGTCTGGTTTGGGTTTTCCCGCCTGACTCTGACCCCAAAACGAGGCCAAACATGTCATCCTCCCACTGTCGCATTCTTGTGGGTTTTGGATTATAAGAGGGGCTGGGCTGCACATCCTAATATTAACCATGATAATAGGTGCTACCATGCTGAGACCTGTGGTTCTACAGTAGAAAAGAAAGGGGAGAGGAGCAGGTGCACACTATAAGCACTAAGAATTCTAGTGATCATAAAAAACCTTACAATTAAAACCATGTCAATTATTGCAATTTATTATAGACTTTTTGATCACTAGAATTCTTAGTGCTTATATTGTGCACCTGCTCCTCCCCCCCTTTCTTTTCTGCTGTAGAACTACAGGTCTCAGCATGGTAGCACCTATTATCATGGTTAATATTAGGATGTGCAGCCCAGCCCCTCCTTTATCCTATGTGAATTTAAGGTACATTTGAAGGTAAAACCCATCTCTTGGGCTAGCACTCCTCCTACCTGCCCCAGGTGATTTTAATTGGTGTGAGTCCTTGCATTGCAGTACACACATCTCCCAATTTGGTTGGGAGCCTCCCGAATATCGGGTGCCTCTCCTGACCCCCCAGAAAGGCAGGCAAGCCTCCCAGCTGCCGCCTGCCCCCGACTACCTACTGGAAACCCCCGCAGCCGGGGGGCCCGATGATGCGATTTGCGCTTAATCGCGTCATCGTGGCTCTGCCCCCTGCTTCACAATGCCTTTATTTTCGGCATTGTGAGGAGGAGGCGGGACCACGCCCCAATACGGACCCATTGTCCAGCCACGTCCCCTGCTGTATGCCTGCATCATCGGGCCCCCCCCGCTGCGGGGGTTTCTAGTAGGTAGTGGGGGGGGACAGCCGGCAGGCTGGAGGCTTGTCTGCCTTTCTGGGGGGTCAGGAGAAGCACCCAATATTCGGGAGGCTCCCGACCAATTCGGGAGATGTGTGTACTGAAATGCAAGGACCCATAGCAATTAAAATCACCTGGGGCAGGTAGGAGGAGTGCTAGCCGGAAAGTATGATCTAATGGGCCCTATGAAAGGTAAGTACCAGATAAATTAATTAGTGTGTCAGTATTAGGAATGTTAGGGACCCACCTGTATAAGGTTCACCGTGACATGGTAGGTGGGCAAACATCTTTGGCCAAATAGAGTATGTACTAAGAAACCTTACATTTAAAACCATGACAATTATTGCAGTTTATTGTAGACTTTTTGATCACTAGAATTCTTAGTGCTTATAGTGTGCACCTGCTCCTCCCCCCTTTCTTTTCTGCTGTAGAACTATGGGTTTTGGATTATATAAAGGTCCCAGCGATCGGCGCCATTTTCACTTCAAAAGGAGAGAGAAGCTAGCAGAGGTAGTCAGTCACTCAGTGTGTGTGTCCAGTCAGGGTCTTGGCCTGAAGGCTGCTGCTGTGTTGTCCATAAAGGGGCTTAGGCTGCAGTATATAAAGGGGGCTTCCTTCTGTGGGTGCTGCAGCTGCTGTGTCACTTGTCCTGTCAATTAACTGTGGCTGCTGCTGTGTTGTTGTCCTGTCCATCAAGCTAGGGCTCCAGTCCATAAAGGGGTGCTTAGTTGTCCAGGGGGGTGCTCTGTCAATTAAGGGTGCTCTTCCCCAGTGTAAGAAAAAATTAAAAGTACTTTTTGCTTTCTTTTTTTTGTGTGCGTTAGCAACTTTGCGCTATTATTGTTCGGTGACACTGCCGCAGTTTATCGTCCATGTATTTGTGACTCTGCAGGTGGTCTCTCTGCACTCGGCAGGGGTGCTTTGTTGCCCATCAAAAAGGGGTGCTGTCTGTGGTGTTCATCACGGGGCTGCTGCCTCATTCAGAGGTGCTCTTATCCAGTGTAAAAAAAATGAATGTGAAATTAAATTAAAATCAATCGCCGAAAAAAAAAAGAAAATATAATTTTTTTTGTGTGTGCACATTGGCAACTTACAGTAGCTGTGCTATTATTGTTTAGTGAACCTGCCGGCCAGACCGCAGTTTATCGTCCGCGTATTTGTGAGTCTGCACTGCAGGTGGTCTGTCCGCACCTGTCAGGGGTGCTTTGTTGTCCATAAAGAAGGGGTGCTGTCTGTGTTGTTCATCAAGGGGCTGCTGCCTCATTTAGGGGTGCTCTTCCCCAGTGTAAAAAAAATAAAAGTGCTTTTATTGTGTGTGTGTGCGTTAACATTTTAGCTGCGCTATTATTGTTTGGTGACACTGTCGGCCAGACCGCAGTTTATTGTCCAAGTATTGTGACACTATAAGTCGTATGCAGTGTGTTATTCTTATTCATAAAAAATATTGCAACACTGTGGGCCAAATGTAATAGGGTGAGAGTTTAGAAAATGTGAGAGTTTAGCAGTAAACTCTCACATTGGTTGAGTTTTATCTTCAAAATGGGAAAACTGAATGAGATTTTAAATCATGAGAGTATATAAAGTCTAAAAAAACAAGCAAGTTCACTCTGTTACTTTGTTTTTGGACTCTATTACATTGGCAAAGTTTAAAAAGTGTCAGAAACTCTCACTTTTCTAAACTCTCACCCTATTACATTTGGTCCTGTAAGTGGTAGCGCAGTCTAATATTCAACTTTTCACTTTTTTCCTCAGTCGTGACTAAATGATTAGTCTACACTACAAGACCACAACAAAGTGCTAAATAACATGCGCTATATATAAAACATAATGACATCACTGTACATGGTAGCGCAGTGTGTTATTCTTTTCTTATTCATAAAAAATCTTGTGACACTAAGTAGTAGCGCAGTGTGTTATTCTTTTCTTATTCATAAAAAATCTTGTGACACTGTAAGTGGTATTGTAGTGTTTTATTCTTATTCATAAATAATCTTGTGACACTAAGTTGCAGCACAGTGTGTTATTCTATTCTTATTCATAAAAATCTTGTGACACTGTAAGTCATTGATACCGCAGTGTAATATTTAAAATTGGTACAAATTGATCTGTGTGCTGTACCCCACTTCATTTGTGTTTGTTGACATGGAGAACAATTAGTTGAGCGGAGAGCAGGAACCACATAATAGTGCTGGAGCTGCTGCCAGTACCACTAGTCATGATGATACTAGCCCATCTACACCATCTACTAAAGCTGATGCTCAAGGGCATACAGGGCTTAAGTCAGTTCATCTAAAGTCAAGAACCAATCTCTTACAGTGGTAAAGAAAAAAACATCAAAGGGAAAGTTAGCTGCAGAAAGACTTAAAATTGGCAATATGCCTTTCACCACATGAAGTGGCAAGGCAAGGCTAATGACTGGTTGTTCTGCCTCTTATGATAATGTAAGCACAAGTCAACATGATGACATAGAAATCGAGGATGCTTCTGTGAAATTGTACCAGGATGAGCAGGATATTTGTGTAGCTGACGCTAATAAGGATGTTGTTGATGTGGATGTTTGTGTAAATCAGGCACCAGTGGAAGAAATGGTTATTGCCCATGATAAGGAAAAGCCCATTGTCATGTCTGGGCACAAGACAAACAAATCCACTGTCAAATCAAAGGCGAGGGGCCTGAATATATGACCTCCTCATCCACGGGTCTTGGTTGTTGGCTAGACCTGGGCAATGGTGCGGAATCTAACTTACAGGGAGGTGTTTGCCAGTGACCCCTCCAAGCAGGATATGGTCTTAGCTGCACCCTGCAAGCAGGTTGCGGTCCTTTGACCAGGTGTCCAAGCCCTGTGGGAATAGAGACTCAAATATCCGTGGCCCCGGGAAGATGCCTAACGAAGGCACATAAAAAAGGGTATACGCTGATGGTACCCAGGGAGGGGTACTTGGATATGCTCTTATATAATAGGTTGGCACTTGAAATGTACTTTATCACAATTTCCTGGCACTTGAGGGGCACTTCAGTAGTGCAGCTAGACGCACTTTAGCACAATTTACTGGCACTTGAGGTGCGCTTCGGTAGTGTGGCTAGACACACTTTTGCGCCCACAGTGGCACTGGAGGTAGTACTCTGACTGAGGTGTACTGACACACTCTAGCGTCAATGACAGTGCTTTAGTAACTGGCACACAGGCTAGGGTGTTGGGCGCACTGCTGCTCAAGATGACACTTAGCAATTGGCACATAGGCAGAGATGTTGGGCGCACTGTTGTTGAGGAAGATACTATGCAATTAGCACACAGGCTGAGATGTTGGATGCACTGCTGCTCAGGAGAAAACACTTAGCAATTGGCACATAGGCTGAGATGTTGGACGCTCTGCTGCTCAGGAGAAGACACTGGTAATAGCTCACAAGAAGCAAGGGAACCTGGAAAGAGAACTCTACTAGTTTGCACTAGAAGCAACAAACGTTGTTCAGGCAATTTCCTGGAGAACGGGAGCTGGATATATACCCCTGGGTAGCCACTGATAGGTGCGCAGCATCAGCTGACCAAGACTCTGCTACCATTGGTTGGAAGTACTGTCACATGAGGAAAACTGTCATGATGGCGCCCATGACAGGAACTCCGATCCCCAGCACCTGGCCAACCATGAAAGTTCAAGCACCTAAGGTGGAATCCTCAGCTCATCCCCCACCGCCACACCAGACGTCTGACCACACGAGAAGTCAAGGGAAGCCGGTGTGGAGGTAGGAGATGGCCGATCCTAGGCTGACCCCTGACATCCAATTATTATGTATGGAATTATTTCTAACAAAATCCGGACAACAATTGTCAAGTCATCTGTAACCTTTGTAAAGCCAGAGTAACCTTAACCATATACTCCCTGTTACATCATCTGCAGCGCATCCATCCAAAAAGTTTTTGTGTTTTTGTTGACTGATCTGTATCACCAGTGGGTCTTTTGAAAAAGATTAGTTTTTTCTCAACAGATGCACTTGCTGGAAAAACTGAAGGAAAAGCCATCGCTGCATCATGTGCCACTTGAGCTGACAATTTGCTTACCAACAGCTCTATGCATCTCTTCAGATCTGTGTCCATTGGGAAGAAAGACACAATGTATGACTTAAACCTTATATCTTAAATCTTGCATTTACTCTGTTCAGCTTGTCCACATATCTGTGGTTAAGGGGACAGTGGGTACAACTGCATTTTGGAGGCCACTAATTAAGTGTTTTTTAATGTTCCTGTACAGGTTGGGAATTGCTTTTCTAGTGAAGTGGAATCTTGATGGGATTTGGTAGCGGAGACACAGGACCTCAATTAACTTCTACAACCCACTGCATTATTGGCAGATATTGGACGTACACATCGAATACCAACATAGATGTTATGGCGGCAGTGATATGCTATGCAGCTGGGTGACTGCTGTCATACTTGCTCCCCCTTGCAAAGGATTGTTTAACAGTCTATTGTTTTTTAAATACTACTAGTAGTCTTCCTATCCCCTTCTGGGATTAAAATCCACTCCCAGCAGCAGCAGGCATAGCTTTCAAGGATTATTCTGGGGCAAGGACTGATTTGAATGCTTTAATATTTTTTGTAAATGCCTTCCCTCTGCCCCTCCCCTCCTCCTTCATAAATTTGCTTTGGAATCAAAAAAATTTAATTAAATTTACTACTAATCATCTCTTTCTTTCCCTGCCTTCAATTACATACATACTCCAACTCCCTCAGGCCTCTTGAATAATAAAAACATTTGTTTCCTTATGTGCCATGTTGGAAGTTGAACTGCCACTGCTGCTGCAATCTTTGACATGCAGTTGCTGCATGCCAAAACTTTCCAAAAATGTTTATGGCCAAAGACAGCATCTCCTGCATGCCCCTTAAAAAAATATTCTGAATCACCAAGTTGATTTTGTGGGCAAAACATGGGACATTTTGTTCACCCAAGCTCTCCCCTCCTCCCTCATAAATTTACTTCGGAATCAAAAAATTTAATAAAATTTACTACCAATCAACCCTTCCTGTCCCTGCCTTCAGCTACATACATACTCCAACTCCCTCAGACCTCTTGAATAATAAAAACATATGTTTCCTTATGTGCCATATTGGAAGTTAAACTGCCACATGTTTGTGCTGCCCACTGCTAGTCAGCCAGCAAGCTTGGTGCAAATTTTGGGCCTAAACCAGATGAAAACAATATTGTGAGGTGGTGCAAATTGACTGGAAATTAGTGTAAATTAATGTTATTGATGTTAATAATACTGTAGGAACAAAAAAAAAACAAATGATGTGATTTTTGCAGTTTTTATAAATTTTTGAAAAAAAATACAGATCCAAAACCAAAACACGCAATGGGTGGTTTTGGCAAACCAAATCCAAAACATGAGGAGATACAGATCCAAAACCAAAACACGTGGTCTGCGCACATCCCTACTATATAACCATGTCCCTGTGTTGAATATGTGTTTCTTTTTAATATCAGTACTGGTATATTTCGCAACATCTTCAAATCATTCCTTGAGAAATCATTGCTGGTAATTGAGATCAATGATGTCACTTACGGTACTTTGAGAAAAATCTGGTCTATCAAGTCCAAAATAAGTACAAGTTGTAGTTTTTATCCTTACGCGTTGGTTGTGAACCACATATTCGTCACAAGGAGTAACGGCTGAAATATCACAAAATCATTCATAACTTTAAACCTACTATAGATTGTATATGTTAGTATTGGACAGTAATTTTGCTTAATAATAAACTAAGGGCCTGATTCAGCAAGGATCACAGTTGCTAATACACATGCAATCGGCCAATTATTGCCTACTGCGTATGCATCGCAGTGTGCGAACCGGCCACTGCGTCGCGACTTTGATCGCAGCGGCTGCGCAGATCCATCTCAGAGTGATTGACAGGAAGTGCCATTTGTGGGTGGGTATGGGGGTGGTTTGGCAACTGCAGACATGCCAGCACATTTCAATGTCGTTGCATGGGCGTGCATAATTTATCCACTGCTATACCATAAGTAGCCTGAGGTTAGCAATTCCTGAGTGATGTCTGACCTGCCTTAACTGTGCATATGGGACCGATGTTCCTCGATGTTACTAATAATTTTGCTATGTTGCTAAAGTACTGATGTGAATAAGGGGAGGTCGGCGTCCTTATGTTAGGCTGTGATCGTAATGCGAATGCAATTATCTGCATATCACCGCTGATATTAGCAACTGCGTTTCATGCGTATTAGCAGAATAGCGATCTCTGCTGAATTAGGCCCTAAGAGCCTCATTTATCGACAAGTTTTATCATTCACAACGAGTGATAAAACTCTTTGCGTATGATAATGGTGCTCCAGCCAATCAACTGTTATCTGTTTGAAATATGACAGTTGGGAGCTGATTGACTGGAGCACTATTTATCATACGCAATGAGTTTTAGCACTCCTTGTGATTGAGAAAACTTGTTGGTAAAAAAAGGCCCTAAAAATCATATTTTGAAAGTTAAATACAATCTAAAAACACAATTATTAAGTCCACTGAATTAGTAATACAACTTTTATTGGAAACCATATGAAGCCATTTTTTGTGATAGTAGCCAATCATTTTTATAATTATTTTGATTGCAATAGGAGACCAATAAGGATTAATAGTTGCTATGATACCTACTGTGATGTGAACAATATATGTGTATGTGTATTCAACTCTCTCTTCTATTGTAGTTGCTATGGAGTCAATGTAATCTAATGGGCATTACTTGTAGAACTTGTAGATTTCTATTATGTATACAGAAAACATATAATGATGGTAAAATAGTACTTCTAAGTTCTAACCATAATGAAGCTTTATTACATGTGACCAGGGGCAAATAAACATCAGTAGTTACTACAAACATAAACTATGCCTATGGTCAGATGTCTTATTTGGCCATATACACAACTATCTGTAATAAATAGGAAAAAGTCATGGTTTCATCATTTATACAGGTGTTTCTAAGTTACTACTGTAGGTCTTATTATGCTTATCACATATATATGTTGTCATATTGCACTATTTAAACAGGATTTCTCTTTGTATTTTAGTTTGTGTCTGCATTGCAGGAGCTTTCTTAGTATATCTTTATTCTACGATCTGTATAAGTGGCGTGAGATGGCGGGGATAGAGTACATACACGCTTAATTTATTCTGTCTGGTAACTAGAATGGTCTATCTCGGCGAAGAGTGTAGGTTCCTTTGCCTGTATTACTACAGACAAGTATTTTCTTTTTTTGTTATTATATTAAGAAGTCACTTTCTCATTGTGACTAAAATGTTTGTTTTGCTTCTCATTTGTGAATCCTCCCTGTTTCCTCTCTTCCTTTCTTTATTGTTGTACTCTGAACCCCCTCCTTTCTTGTTTCTCCCCCTTTTATCTTTTTATTTGCTACTTGCAGAATCAAAAAATTCAGTATTGAAAATAATGGTCTTTATCTCTAGATTTATCTGCTAGATTTTATTATATTTGTGTCAATTTGATCATCCTAATGATCTCCCTAACAGGACGACCAGGTTTCTATATTCAGTGGTTGTATTTCTATAGAATACTGTTGGTATATCTGTGGTCTTCTTATCAATCAGCAGCCTTTTGCATATGAAATATTTACATATTCCAGTATTGGATCACTAGGGTTCTTAGTAAGGTGCTTTGTGAAGCTATTTTGCTACCATGTTATTGATTTTACTAACTGTGTGATATAACAGTACAGTAGTTATTCTGGAAAAGTGTCAGTGCAGTATGAATTGAATGGATCCAGAAAAAAAATAAACCTGTTTCCTTACTTACAATGTAGGCACAACAAATGGGTCACTGAAGGGCTATCTGAACATCCGGCCTCAGTATTGTGTGTTATCCTGGGTACGTACTACAAATTTCTAAGCCACTGCAAAGCCACCCATTTTCATCTTTAAAAGAAAAAGTGGATGGTTATACTGTAGATGCAGTATCTGGGGGAGGAATTTTTAGATGCAGAAAATCCAGATTTTGGTAAAATTTTCAAAACCATTTTAGCAGGATTTGTATGCAGCTGAATCATTAATATTTGAATACAGTATCTAAATCCAAATCCCTTACATACTAGAGAGGACCAACAACTGTCCATTATTAGCAATGATGTGACCTTTTGTTTGTAACGTGGCAGATTACACCCACTTCCCACATGCAGCTGTGCTGAAGTCAGGAGCACTGTATATGGTGGTGGCAATTAGGCACCTTTCAGTGCATGAAGCTGATGCTGTGAAGCATTAGATCACTCTTATGTTCGAAAACCCTGCTCCATCTTTACCACTAGTAAAAAGGAGATTTGGGATCCTTATGATGCAAGGGCCCAACTATGTTATAGAAAGCAATGCTGATTTACTCTCTTATGTACCGGAATGGGTATGAAATACCACCTGCCGCATGGCCGCAGCCCGACAGGAGCAGAGTGCGATGCAGCGGAAGCCCGACAGCGCTGGAAATCCCGATCGTGGATAGGTAAGTATCCACTAACCCTAACCCCCCTAACCCTAACCCTCCTTAGGGGTGCCTAACCCTAACTTCCCCCCCCAAGTGCCTAACCACCCCCTTCCCCACTACCTAAACCTAAGTCCCCCGGGGGGGTGCCTAACCCTAAGTCCCCCCCGGGGGTGCCTAACCCTAACCCTCCCTCACCCTAGCCTAACCCTAACCCTCCCGGGGGGGTGCCTAACACTAAGTCCCCCCGGGAGCCCTAAACCTAACCCTCCCCCCCCACGGCTGTCCGCTCGCGGCGCCCGGCATCACTACGTTTGTGATGCCGGGAGCCGGTCTCCCGGTGTCGGGGAAATGCGGGCGTCTACATCTAGACGCCCGGCATTTCACCCATGCCGGGATAAGACAGTCGGGAAGCTGGCTGCCGGTATATAGGCAGTCGGCTTCTCGATTGCTTCCCTATGTACCTTATCCTATTAAGTAGTAATATTATTTACATTGTGATCCTGTCTTCTATATCATGAGTCATGGAACCGCACAGGGATTCAAGTTCACAAACTTCATCTACCCCATTATTACTAGAGATGTGCGGGTTCAGTTTGACTCAGTTTTTCTTGCCAAAATTATCGCAAGTTCGGATTAGTTCGGATTTTTCTTATTGGCTATCCAAAACATGTGACAGCTGGCTAGCCAATATGATGCCGTTTTTGAGATCCGAACATATCCGAGTAAATCTGAGAAAAACCGAACCGCATATCTCTAATTATTACTCATCAGCTTCTGTTTACTGACAATAAAGTCCACAGTTTCCAACCACAGTGTCAACTTTGTATATGGTAATGTATGAACAGGATTAGTTTTTGGACAAATATAAAAGTATTCAGATGCACACTATTGTTATGCATTTGATGCACATTTTTAGCCAAATTCGGGCAAATGACTTGCAAATGTTTAGTACAAAATTTGAACAATTCCATGGAGAAATTTCTAAATTCTAAACCATTTGCTAAGCTTTTAAAAACCTAAATAGGGAAAAACTCTTATTTCTGATGATTGAACTATTATTTGCGAATAATGACATAGGTGTATTTGTAATCGCTGTTTTTATGTATTGTGTTTATTGCATTTAGATGATCCTTTGGAATCTTTGTAATATTGCAGTTTAAATGTCAATTACTATGCATCACTTATGAAGTGTAATTTATGTTTAGCTGAAATATTTCCTCTGTCTTATTAGCTGCTTGTAGCTCTCATTTTATCCTTGTCAAGATTAAACAATTGTCAGATATGTCACTGGTCCCCTTTCTCACCCCCAGCATCAGGATTCCGTGTTGCCACAGGCTTGTGCAGAGGGGAAAGACTGGTTACCAGCAGTGTCCGACTTATCTCTTTAAATTGTTCCCTATGCCGTGGTATGAGGTGCTATCAGTTCTGAATGTTAATGTCCCTGTGTGTGCTTCTGTCTCTCTCGCTTTCCCTGTGTGTGTGCGTACTGTATCTCACTCTGCTTTTCCATCTCCGTCTCCCTGTCTCTATCTGAGTGCATGCATCTGTGTGAAAGAGGGGGGAAAATAATACATCAGTTTAGCATGGACATGCCGCTCTAACAAGGAGAAGAGGAGGAGAGAGTGAGTAGCAAGGGAAAGAGAAAACAGCAGAATGACAAGGGACATTTAAACTGCTCACATATTCCATCCAGAAGCAGAGGATCTGGTGACGAGCTGGGAAGGGACAGACCTGTGCAGATGTAACATGCATGCAGGTTCAATCCTCTGCAACAGCCCATGATACAAACAGAAGACTTACGCAGGATAAGGGGCTATTCATTTTTCTTTTTCTATTTTTTCCCCCTCTGTCACTATTTATTTTGCCCCTATAGGAGTACAACAAATGAAAGATTATTTTCACATCTACTCAGTGCTGGTTAACTTTGTATGCAACATGTGTACTATGGTCCTATTACCTTGCTAGATTCCAAACAACCTTGGGTGCAGAGAGGAAGGGAGCGTGAAAACAAGATTGGAGGCAAACTCTGGGCAAGGCAGAGGAAGAAAAAAGGGGGAGTGTAAAAATATAACCTCAAGCTGCTTATCAGGAGGAAAAAGACCACCCCTCTGTGATTTTGGAGCACTATACTCTGAGAAGGGGCCAGATTTTTGTCTGGTGCAGAAGCGTGTCTTGATTTTCCTCTTGTGTTCATTTTGTGTTTCTGCCTGTCACTGCATGACATCAATGGAACTGACACAGGGATGTACTAGGAGAGGCTTAGGCTGTTCTGGCAGGTCCTAGCTCAACACCAGCTGCCTCTGTCCCTACTGGTTTTGGGAACGGTGCAATGAGAAGGTAAGTTGGAAGGGGTCCCTACTTTTATGATACATTTTCTTCCCAATGCAGGGCCTGAGTGGAGGGGGTAACGCAGGAGTCCCAAAATGTAATTCCTTCTAAAGATAGAAGGCCAGATAATAAATTCCTACTTATACACATAAAGTTATTTTTTAAGAAAATAAAACTTTGGCAGGTTTTCTTTCTTTCATTAAAACATCGACTCTAAAGAAAAGTCTCAAGTAGGAAGAGATTTAGAAAGAAAAGAAAAAAAATCTCTTTCAGGAGGAGATCAAGGACATTTCCATAAAAGGATCATTCTCTAGGTTTTTATTTAATTGTTTTTCTTCTGAAAAACAAATAAATGCACAATTTGTATACAAAGCTTTTTTTTTTTTCGGCACAAAAATTTGTAAATCAAATCATTGCTTCAGCCCGGTGAGTCTGTAAAAATTTGGATTCTGTGTAATTATTTCTAATGTGTCAAAGTAGCTTCCATCTGTGTGTTACCAAAGCTGACGTCTGCTATTTAAATCTATTCACAAATATTTAGAGAGCCACAAGTTATAATGTTAAAATGTTTGGCAGGGCTGACTGCATATGTGTCTCTGTGTCTATTTGTGTATGCTATTGAGTATGTGTTTATATCTCCAGTTCCTCTGCATTACATTCTTCTCTTCTTCACGTTTCATGGGCTATTGGCTTTGGAAGGCTTATCAATTTCCATTTGAAAAGCTGTTTCTCCTTTATTTAATTGCCCTTGCTTCTTGGCTCGTTTTGCTGGTGGGCATGCAAAGGGGGAGGTGGGGGGGGATTCGCAGCTGAGAATGTTAAATAAAATATATATCAAATCTAAAATACAAATGTCCACACATTAATATGCCTCAGGGATGTATACCATCCAATATAATCCTTCATCAGGAATGGAAAAAAAATATTGTTTCCTTTTTATATTTACTATAAAGAGATGGTCTGAAAGACATTTAATCATATTTAATCGTGAAGACTCCTTCATTTCCCCCATTGATGACCCGATGGGTCAGACGACAAGCTATATCGTTGGCCCCCTGGCAGTGAAGTGGTTAAATGTATTAGAATTAAATCTGCTTCTATTTCTTGCACTGATTAACCCGGTCATTGGTATAGATGATTAACCTGGGCACCGGTATAGATACAATCTGATATCCAATATATACAGTTGTACTGATTGTAAGGCAGTCTGGAGTCTGTGTAGATCTGTAATGTACATGATTGTTGCAGAGCACTTCGCATAACAATGTTTTGAAATTAAACGTATATGAAATAAAGTTAACAGCAAAAGTTGCAAAGTAAAAACGCAGATTTATTACATTATGCTTGATTATTGTATTCCATGTGATATTGCAAATTATAACATTATCTTATTCAGGCTAGATAGTCTTGCATGGGCCACAAGACAATTTATTCCTCCTCGGCACGTTGGGACCCTCACCATAAAGTAATAAATAGGCTTGTTCTACAATCCTGGCCTCACCTATTATGCCCATCCCTTTAATCACCATCTTGGCTTTAATGATCCATTCCTTGTCCATCTTATCTCTATGATGTTCAACTGCTGGCAGAATTACACCAAATTTATACTACAATGTGTACTCCATCCCAACTTAAATCTAGGGGTGCAGGACCTCCTATTTCCTGCTTGCTCTACAGCACCATCTGTGTGTGAGACATAAAACTGCAGCTCACCTTATAAAATTACACTTACACACTAGTGACAATATTTTTCTGAATGATAAAGTGGTAAAATAAATATATATATATATATATATATATATATATATATTCAAAAGATTCTACTTAATGTATGTATCTGTGCCTTACAATTGAGTTTTTTATTTAATGGAAGCTGTATATTTCAATACTTTTTTTCACTTATAGGACCTGTATAAAACTCTAAAGCATTGTGACATGTCCAAGCCTACATATAAGACTTTCCTGGATGACACTTTATACTTCTGATTTTAAGTACTGAGTTATGATCATAAAACATATTTGATTTCACTGAACTCTCCATTAAAGGGCATCGTATTGTCTGCCGCTTGAGGTTATGTAAGGGCAGCATTGGAACAGAGCAAGCGTTTAAATCACCACAGGCCCTAAGTGTCCTTTGCCACTCCTATTTGTGTTTTATAACTAGGTATACTTGTATTATGTATATTTTACCATGCTCTTTCAAGTGTTTTTCCTTTTGGGGCTTAAGAGATAGATATAATCATCTCATTACAGGCCCAAGAGACACACAAACTATAGTCACGCAATGGCTTCCATTCTCCTGAGTACACAACAGGTTAATTGAGTGCACACAAAACCCTCTCACACTGTACAGTAGATAGGACTCTTGAGTCTGTAGGGAATATTAGCTCATCAGAAGTATGTCTGAGAGACACTGAAGGGAGCAGTCAAAACATTATAAGAAAAGGAGGGGGGTCTCTCAAACTATCGGCAATGAAAACTTCAGCTTATTAGCCATCAGTGAAACCCATGTTATGTAGTAAACTGTCAGTGCTTATTGGGATTGCTGGATACATCAAGTAGACAGTTTTTCATCATTTGCAAATGTTTCCACTTTACCATAATGTTTATCTACTAATAATTGTCAGCTGGGAAAACCGATTTTATGGCTTTGGATGAAAGGCTTTAATGTTGCGATCTTGGCAGATCTTTATTTACCACATATATTTTGTCACAATGCTCACCATCTTCAGCCATTCCTTTTTAAAGTGCCTGGCGTGAGAGGTACAAATTGATGGTATTGTATATGTAGCAGCGTAAAGATAGTCGTCATCCTTCTAAAGTCACACAGAGGTATATAGAACACGGTCAGTTTAATGTTCCCACATAGATCTGCCTATAAATAAAGCTATGACACGAATTGAGGCCTAGCGTATTAAGGGTTAAATGGACCCCATGCTGTTTTCAATGAAACCACTGGGCTTAATTTAGCATCTAACAGTGTTTGATCCCCTCCAGGTTGTGTAAAGTAATCTGTAGGCACTTTGCCTCTTTAGGAACCCAATTTGTTGTTTTAATTCATTTGCTTTTGAATGGTATCCTTATAACAAAGTGTTTTTGTCAGGTAACCCTTTAAAGTCAATGAATTAATTTAAAGGGATTATCCAACACTGTATATTCTCTAGAAGTGATGTGGGAATGCCATTTGTAGACTGTCCCCCAGACAAAAGCACTTATATGGGGTACACTCTGGAACGTCAGATCGTCAGTCTGACCGACTGACCTAACGATTTGATAAGGGTTTGTACAAACGATATTGTGCATACACACTTACCAATCGGCCACACGATATGTCTGGCCAGAAGAACCAGTTGTGATGTAATTTTCACTGATTCCTGCAAACACACAAGCAGAAGTGAACGATATATCTGGATGATATAGCGAATCTGCCGTGCAGCACAGCTGATGTGATAAATCAGTTAAATATGTTGTTCACAGATAAATTGTGTGTACACACTGCCAGGTGGTTGGGACAATATATCTTTCATCGGCTGTACATACAAATTATCATCCAGTGTGTACCCAGCATTCGAGAGTTTTTTTTTTAACAGAACTCAGAGTCTATTATTTTCAGTGATACATAATATAGATATGTCTATAGATTAAAGGTAATCCACAGCATGTTTACATAAAGGGAGCCCAGCAACCTTTTATTATTTTATTATTATTAAATATATTATTATTCTAAGAATAATAATTATTATTATTATTTCAATATCTGCCAGATTCTAACATACATACAGTGCTAAAATTAAGCAGTATTCTCCTCATATCCCTCTAGAACATCCAAGCTTTATTTACAGCGTAATAATGCACACATCAGTGGAAAAGTCTTTATGTACCTTGTGTTATATTATAGCATGGATTATTACATTACTTAATAATGCCTGGTGATTAACTGTTATACTCTTCCATAAAATCAGTGTATAGAAATATTGTAATCCATAATGGGGTTGATTCCTGCCATATAATAATGACAGTCTGCCCCCTAATTTTGCACAGCTGACAGGTTGGCTTTGCCAAGTGGCACGATGGCAGATGTAGACTTTCCATTATAATTGACAGCTTGGTGTGTTTTTCAGGTTCTCCTACAGGCAACATGAACAAATACTAATCTGCTTATCACACAACAGGCTGCCATTAAGTAGCCACTGTCATATAATGTGTCTTCTCCCCACTTATTACTGTCATTTTGTAATGGGGGGAAATAATCAACAGTTGTACAGTAATTCATATAAAATATATAGTAATGCAGGACAGCTGTCATTACCCCGACATGTGCAGTGGGCCCTCCATTTGCTCCCACTTCCAATGAAGGAGACATCACATAGCAAAAGAGGAGAACCCGGCAAAAGGTAGGTATAGCAGAATGGGGACGGAGATGGAAGACGGAGGCTGTGATGGGTCGGAGCAGGGAGAGAGGACAGACCAGGACTACTAGTGTATTATGGAGTCTATTCACTAAGCCTTGGAGAGTTAAATCGGTGAAAGATAAGTACCAACCAATCAGCTCCTGTCACTTTACAGGCTGTATTTTAAAAAGGACAGGAGTTGATTGGTTGTTACTTATCTTTCTCAATGGCTTAGTGAATAGACCTCTATGTCCTAGAAAGTTCCTGGTCAGATTGAGAAATGCAGAGTTGAATGAATGGTCATTTACAGAGTGCATACTCTGCAACCAAACGTACACATTTACTGGTGATGCAGAATCGCACTCATCACAGCCGCATCTTCACTTGCCATTGAGTAGGCATAACTGGGCTGTAGGCTGATAGGGCATGTCATTGTAATTGCATACTAGCAAGGGTTGTGTGTATCTATAATTATGCCTGTTTTCAGATACATCTTTTGCACCAAGGCTAGGGCTGGTGCAAGCGCACATAAATTATGATGATGGCTAATACCAAGCAAAGAGATACTGGTGGTGCACAAAACTATGTATATGGGCGAATATACACAGGAGCAATTGTGACACTTGCATTAAACACTGTATATTGTAATAATATATTGTCTCATCAAGGTTTGTAATATAAACAGCTACTGTACTGCATATATCTAGATTTATAACTGTATTATGACTTATGTGAAATGTATAAGTCATAATATAGTCCTAAAATAAACCCATTTTATTTTTGGGTTTATTAAAAATAGTAATGTCAAAGTAATAATAGTTAAAACAAAGAAGAGATTAATTGACTAAGGGCCTGATTCAGAGCCGCTCGTAAGCGGCCGCTCGTTCGCTCCGAGCGATGTTTGCACATCTGCGTATGGGTCGTAATGCGCATGCGCCAACCAGTCATTGCGGTCGGAAATCGTGTGTTCGCAAAATTGCGAGTGCCTGCTAATTTGAGTGACAGAATGAGGCGTTTGTGGGTGGTAACAGGGGAAGGTGCTTGAAAACGGGGAGTGGAGATCCGAACGCAGGCGTGCCAAACAGTCAAAACGGGCGTTTTAAGGGTGTGCATAATTAACAAAGCAGCGTCATTGGCCACGTCACTTGGTTGTCTCTTAGCCTGAACTGTTCGCATGATTGCGGTAGGAAAATCCTACCACAAGCACTGCGAGCAGTTCAGACGCCTTTCAATGTACTCGATTAATCTAATAAATAGCGGAGATGACGTATGATGCGAACGGCCAGGGGGCGTTTTTACAAAATAGCGAGCGCATATTTCGTTTGCTCGCTCAGACATAGAGGCGTCAACAGACCGCAAAGAGCGAGCGCTCTATTTAAATATCTGGCCCCTTTTTCTGAACGAGCGAGCGCAAATAGCGTCCGGCTCTGAATCAGGCCCTAAGTGTAGTAATTGGCTAAAGGTTATTGCACTTCAGAGTTTCCTTCAACTGATGAGTAAAAATATACCATAATAATCTGCAGTCCTATGTATTACCTATTCAATTATTAAAAAAAAGTTTATGGTAAAAGGCTGCTAAACCTAAATTACAAATGATTTATCCTGAAGATGTGTCTTGACATATTTTCCAAGGTTATATGTAAGAATTCTCTTTTGAAATTCACTCAAAGTTGTACAATATATAAACTGGTTTTCTATCTAACTGCAATATATTGTTTTCCATCAACATCCAGTTTTGGGTCATTGTGATGATTTAGACAGGAAGTCTGCTGTTCATTGGAAAACTGGCTACCCCCATTCTCGTGATTACTCCCACAGGGTCTGGATTAGAGATGTACGCAAAGCCGATGGTTTGCATACTCCGATGGTAAGGGGACTGATGGCAGAACCATTTTGTGCATATGCATAATGGATCATGCAAGATTACCTTCAATGTCCCCTAAGCTATAGCCTGATTGACAAACTGTGGCCTTTTATGGGATGGCTACCTAGTCGGATTTACAAAATGGAGGCATTTCGCCTCCATTTTGTAGTCATGCCAAATCCAGGGTCTGGATGCAGCACTTCTTGGATCTACAATGCTAGCAGGAGGCGTTTTTGTCCTCAGATGCCTTCTGCTGCATTAGCATATTTTAGCATGGCTGCTGCATCCATCTCTGAATCACCCCCACAATGACAGGACCAGAACATTAAATCATAAGACCTAAAGTGCAGAAAATGGGGTCAAGGGGCCCGATATGGAGTAACATGCACTGCCAATGATGGATGCAGTGGAGCAA
Source organism: Taudactylus pleione (assembly GCA_031769625.1). Lineage (NCBI taxonomy): Eukaryota > Metazoa > Chordata > Amphibia > Anura > Myobatrachidae > Taudactylus > Taudactylus pleione. The sequence continues at coordinate 80,840,975 of JAUIMM010000040.1, forward strand.
TTTTTTTCTCACTGCATTCATCTAAGTTGCACCGTGCATGCATCCTGATTATGTTCTTACAGCGTCGCAGTTGTGGTTTCAGGTGCACGCACAGAGAAATGTATTTAAAATGTAGTGGCTGTTTCTAGTCAGTGACAGAGATGTGGCTTGGTGCACGCATGGTGATGGTCCATCTTATGGGCGTGTTATTGGGAGTGTTGTGGTCATGTCACGGAAAGCAGCTGCATGCACCGATGCTTAACTGCTCACATAGAAGGCCATACACAGATGGAGTAACTGCACCTGCCTTAGGGCTGGTGCAAGTTTCAAAGGTGCGAGCGATGGTGTGTCTAAAGATGCACCAATTAGTATTTCTGCATCTAAGGGCCTTGTAGCAGCATTTGCATAAAGTCGCAGATTGGTGACTGCCAACAGATGCAGACTGGTGACTGCCAATAGACGCAGACTGGTGACTGCCAACAGACGCAGACTGGTGACTGCCAATAGACTCAGACTGGTGACTGCCAATAGACGCAGACTGGTGACTGCCAATAGACGCAGACTGGTGACTGCCAATAGACGCAGACAAATCCATCCCAAGATCTTACCTGTTTTCTGGCACCCTGGAAGACATTCCCCCTTACAAATATTTGTTAGGACTCAAAGAACTGCAAGCACTTTCTGTTTAGTGGTGTAAGTTCTGTACTTCTTTTTGCTGATGGTACGCAACTGCATGCAGCACCGATACCTTTTGTGTTTGTAGTATATTTTTTAATTTCTATAATGAGTTCCAGAAACAGGAAGAAATCAGTGAAACCATTTCAGAAATGAAAAAAAAAATGAGTCTAAAGACTTGTCGAGTATAGAAAGCAGGGCTGTAACTAGGGTAGTGGGACCAGTGAGGGGGCGCTGTTTGGGCCTTTCCATTTTCCTGTTTATTATCATTCTCACTTGTAGCTTCTGCTTTTATCCCCAGCATCTCCTGGCCTCCCCTATCTCTTCCCTGGCCCTTCCCCATGAGGCCATGGCCCTTTTTCAGGTGCAGTATCTTATGTCCCTATTTAAAAAATAAGAGGGGGGGGGCAAAGCTCTCTCTGGCACTGGGCATCAAAAAGTCTAGTTACGGCTCTGATAGAAAGTACTATAACTTTGTATCAACTTGTAACTTTATTGTATGTGAGTAACTGCACCTTTTCTCTAACTGTTCTTAGAAAAATACTGTGTAAGTACCTTATATAAATAAAATTAGTACAAATATGCACTAAAGTCTGTCTCTGAATTGATTTTACACATTTTGTGGTATACAGTATTTTCTGCAACTTTTCAACCCAATAAAATCAAATACAAAACATGTCTTTACTGCCATTTTAAGTCACAGTGCCAAAACAGCTGACAATTGGTGACTTGCACCTTATAAACATATGCCCTTTGTCTGGACTCTGAGAGGATTTTATTCTGTGATTGGGATATGTAGGGTCCAATTATATTTATGTATATTACTTCCGGAGAGATAAGCCAGGCCTTATTAGACATTTGTGCTCCCATTAGACAGTTTATTCTAAAGAAAATTATTATAGATTACAAAGAGAGAAGTATTGAGAGAATCAGCTCATCTGGATAATATTTAGGACCTCATACAGAGTCGGTCGTTGCGGCCACACGGTCGTACGCCAACGATGTTCGCTAAACTGTGCATGCATAAAGTTCGCAATGCGCGTGCGCAAACTAGCCGCTACGATCAGAAATTTCTCTCTCCTTGAACACAGCCAGGTCGGTAGTTTGAGTGACAGATTGAGGCGTTTGTGGGTGGTAACAGGGGAAGGTGCTTAAAATCGGGGGAGTGGAGATCCGAACGCAGGCGTGTCTAATTAAGCGAACAGCGTTTTCTGGGAGTGCATAAATTACAAAGTAGCGTCATGGCACACGTGACAGGGAGGTTTTACACTGACATGATCGTAGAGCTTAAGAGAGGGTATGGTCAACCTTAAGCTCTACGACCAGTTCCGATGGTTCCCGATGGTCGCGATTAATCCATATATGGCCGGAGATGACGTGTAATGCGTACGAGATGGGGGCGTTTTTTTGTGATCCGACCGCTTCCTCCCCTTGGTCGGCCAGCTAACGATCTGACCTTAGGGACGCAACATGCGAGTGCATCATTTGCATATCCGGCCCCTTTTCCAGAACGACCGTGCAGCCGCAACGACCGACTCTGAATGAGGTCCTTAGGACCTAATAAAACTGTAGACTTTCTCTCATGATCTACTAATTATTTGAAGTTTTAAATTCACCAATATGGTTTTACATTGGGATGACAAGAATATTAGGCATGGGTATGAGATGTTGACTTTAACATGTGTCAGTGCTGAGTTAAAGGAGCACCTGCACCGCACACACTGTACCCATTGCATTTCTTTAGCTCCCAGCTGCATGATTATTATGGAGACTTCTTTGTAAATATGATACCTGCGCCATGTTACTGAAGACACACCTGGAAAGATAGTGCTGGATAGTACCTGTGCTGAAGATTTTGTCACAGTGTCTTAAAATGCCCAGACATACCGTAAGCTTATAGTAACTTTGATGCAATGAGTTATGTCACAACTGGATACCCAACTACTTACCTTCTGTGCCCTTTTCTGAGTGCCTGGTCTCTACCAGTTCAGTGAGCATCCTGCAATCTTGTTTACTCTTCAGTTACCAGTCTGTGAGGTTGTCTAGAATGCTGCTCATTGCTAAACTTGTCACTTCATAATTGCCAGGCACCATATCCTCAAATTCAAATCTGCACTTGCCTTCTTCCAGCAGTTCCAGCATTCTTTATATTTTTACTCTATTACTTGTGTTCCAGTCAGTGGCTTACCTAACATATTTGGCACCACCCCCAGTATGCTCCAGCGCCCCCCTTCAAAGTGCCCCCGAGAACTCACCTCCTGTGGATGGTTCTGAGTCTGGAGTCCTTCCAGCTCTGTGTTCTGCATGCACAGTGCATAAAGTGCAGAACATCTCCCAAATCCCCTTAGCAGCATAATGAACATCATGTGTCATGTGACGCTGATGAGGGTACTCTGGAGCTGCTCTGCACTGGACACAATGTGCCTGTAGAAAACAGAGCTGCGGAAGGCTCCCATAACACCTAGTCATCCAGTCATTCCCACAGAGTTCCCCCAGAGTCCAAACTAAGAAAGCCTGAAACTGTCTGTGAGTGCCACAGACAGACAAGACTGCATAGTTCTGCAGGTGCGGCAGCCGGTTTTTATATCAGGAACAGCTGATCTGCACCCGCAGATATGTGGCACCCTCTCCTACAGTGATACCTGGTGCAGACTGCCCCTGTCCCCTATTAATACACCACTGGTATTACCAGCCCACTGTCTGTCCCTCAGTTTCTTATATTGTGCCTCTGCCACTGATTCTTGCCGTAACTCTTGTCTGTGAACCTGGAACTCTGACCTTCCAACTTGTCTGACTACGCTTTTGTCTTCTGATTTGGTATTTTGTTTCTTTGTGCAACTCACAAGTCCCAGCTAGCCACATTAGAGAGCAGATCGAGGGACGCAACAAGCCCAAACTCCCTTACAGTGATCCCTATTAAAGAGTAGAGGGGCTAGTTATTCTCCATGCCTTGACCCTACCAGCATTAACAATATCTGGTGACAGAATCCTCCTCCTACCTGAACTGTGTTATTGACTTGTGTTTTTAATTGCAGTGGAATGTGCCTTAGAGCGTTCTACCCCAATATAACCAATGTGAAAAAGTTGAGTTGTTTGTGGCCAAGATATTGGCCTGGAGATCCGGATTAATACAGTTGTGCTACTTATCTCAACATCTGTTAGGTTTATGATAGGTTCGGGCATCTACTTTTTCCTTTTTTTATTGCAATGTTGTTGAAGTTTTTGTTCATTTGAATAATGTGCACTGTTCTATCATTTTGGTAATATTATTGGGCAGTGCAGAATCTTACCGTTACATTTTTAGTTAATACATAGGTGTTTATCATAATGAGAAGATCCTTAAATCTGCCAGAGACAGGGCTTCTCACTATTTACTAGGCCCTGTTAGCCATTGAAGTCCGCCATGAGTAGCGATCTAACAAGCATTGTGGTGCTACATCTACTGCCTCAATACCTTGATCACTATTGCCATTTCAGGATAGTGACAGCAGTGGGCGATTAAGAAAAAAAAATGCTTTAATCAAATAAATAATTTTTTCAAATTTAAACTTACTTTAAAACTATTTTTTTTTAACAATTTTGTTTTTTGTTTCATTTTTGGAGACCTTGTACTGGAAGCCCAAGCCTGGGCTTCCAGTGCAGAGCACATTTGAGTTAGCCTGACCTGGGTAATGCAAAGATGGACCTTGAGTGTCCAGCGAAGAGATAAGTCTGTGCTTATCACTGTTGTGCCTGCATCCCCAGGGTGCTGAGCATAATATTATTAATAGATAGCGGTGATAGAAGATAGTTGTGATAGAAATTATTTTCTATTACTGTTTTTTGTTAAAAAGATCCCAAAATCCATACAGCCAGCCTTTTCAGATTTAATAAGACATTCTCTATGTAGGAGCACAGTGCATTTAAACATATAATCCTATTATAATAAACAAGCTAGCCATTAATAAATTATTTATAATTCAGTAAAATATATTAACTAATTGATCTAATACAGTACATAAATCTAAAATAGCATTTAGTTACAATATTTGTAATTTTAATTTCTGAACCCCAAGCAAATCCTATACAGTTCTCCTGTAAATTATATTTAGAACTGTCTGAAATTATAAATTAACATTTCACTTTTTTTTAAATAAAGAATAAAACAAAAAGTAACTATTATTTTATAAAGCTCTTCTTTTCGAAATAAAACAAGTTTATTCCTAGTGATAGAATGCAATGCCAATTACATCATCATAGCCACACTGCTGCCCCTGCAGTTGTCTTTTAGGACTACCTTATAGGAAATTCTGTATGGAATGTCCTAGAAGTAGGCATGTACTGCTAAAGTTACACCCATTTTTTTTTTAGATTTTGTATTTATAGCAAATCTATTTTAGGAAGGCTTTATGTGTACGGCGTCTCCGTATTTTATTTATAGTGGATGGATTTTTCTTTCCCTTTGTCCATCAGTGACAAGTGATGAGGTCAATGGCTGGTGAGGCACACATGGAGATGGTTCTGAGTGTTCGGAGCCTGTCTCACCCTCTACTCACTCTAATTGTCCCCTCACTACATTATGCTTCAGTGTGCACTGATTCTCTTACCTGTATCACTGTGTCTTCTCTTGCTGCTGCTGACTGATCTCTGATCTCTAAACACTGCAGTGCACATCCTGGTCACATGACTCATTCAAAGTGTCCATCAGTGTTTAAGGCACGCTTCTTATATTCAGAGGCATGCCTTTAGAAGCTCTTTCTTTGCAGCTTACTGTCCCTGGTGTGCCTCCAGCTCTGCAAGCAGTGTCTGAATATAAGGAAGCGAGGCTGAGCTGTTGATGTTTCATCTCTCGTCTCTCTGTAGTCCCAGGGAGCTCCACAAAGCTGGTGAATATTAACTATAAAAATTATTACAATATACTAGGGATGAGCGGGTTCGGATTTTTGAAGTCCGAGCCCCCCTGATCCGAGCCAGACCCGAGTCAGGTTCAAGTTTTCCCACCTGACTCGGATCTGAAATCGAAGCAAATCATCATCATCCCACTGTCTGATTCTCATGGGTTTTGGATTCCATTAAAGGTCCCCGTGTCGGCACCATTTTTCAATCTGGCTGTGGACAGTGAAGAGGTAGGGTGGGAGTTGTGCTGCTGTTGTCATCCATAGGGGCTGTGTCCACTCCAAAGTCCATAGGGGCTGGCTGGGCTGTGTTGTGCAGTGTCCCATAAAGGCTGTAGTCTTAAAGGGGTGCTGTGGTGTTGTCCAGGGGGTGCTCTGTCCATCGGGGGTGCTTCCCCCCAAGTGCAAAAAAAATAAACATTTTCTGTTTGTGTGCGCTGTAGTCGCATGTGCATCAATAAAGTAGCGCCAAGCGTGCGCCTGTGTCATAAGTAAAGGGCAGGCTGGCTCATCCGTTGAAGGATGGTGTAACCCCCCAAAGTGCGCTCCAAAAAAAATAAAAATCTTTTTCTGCGTTTGTGACTGGTGTGCGCTGTACCCGCACGTGCATCAACAAAGTAGCGCCAAGCGTGCACCTGTGTCATAAGTAAATGGTCGGCTGGCTCGTTGGTTGAATGGTGGTATAACCCCCAAAGTGCGCTACAAAAACAAAAAAATATATATTTTTCTGTGTTTGTGTGCACCTTAGCTGCATGTGCATCAATATCACATAAATGGAGGACAAAAATTTGTCCTATAAAAATAAAATAGAGAAAGATCAAGAACCACTTCCTCCTAGTATTGAAGCTGCTGCCACTAGTCATGACATAGACGATGAAATGCCATCAACGTTGTCTGCCAAGGCCAATGCCATAGTAGAGGGCATATAAAATCCCAAATAGCAAAGTTCAGAAAAATGACCTTAAAAAATAAATTTAAATCATCTGAGGAGAAACGTAAACTTGCCAATATGCCATCTACGACACGGAGTGGCAAGGAATGGCTAAGGTCCTCCCCTATGTTCATGACTAGTGGTTCAGCTTGACATGACAATGGAAGCCCTCCTCCCGCTGCAAAAATCAAACTAGTTAAGCTGGCAAAAGCACAGCAAAGAACTGTGCTTTCTAATTCTAAGAAGATATCACAAATCCCCATGGAGAATCCAAGTGTGGCGACGGTTGCGATGCCTGACCTTCTCAACACTGGACGGGAAGAGGTTGCTCCTTCCACCATTTGCACGCCCTCTGCAAATGCTGGAAGAAGCACCCACAGTCCACTTGCTGATATTCAAATTGAAGATGTCACTGTTGAAGTACAACAGCAGTGGCGTATCTACAATGGGTGCAGTGTGTGCGGGGCACATGGGTCCAGAGGGCCCTGCACCGCACACCCTGCACCCATATTATTTTAAACTTACCTGTCCGTGGTCCAGCAGCGGGTCTCAGCATTGCTTAGAAAACCGGAAAATGTCCGCCGCGGCCATATTTCCGGTGTTCTGCGCAGTAGACTCCGGGCACACTCTAGTGCTTGGAGTCTACTAACGCTGCGGTGGCTGGCCAACCGCATCAGTCGGCTGCCAGCCACCGTGGAGAGAGGAGGGGGCCCCACACAGGGAGTGCACACGGGCCCCCTCCTCTGTTAAAATGCCCCTGTACAACAGGATGAGGATATTGGTGTAACTGGCGCTGAGGAAGTTGACGAGGAGGATTCTGATGGTGAGGTGGTTTGTTTAAATCAGGCACCGGGGGAGGCAATTGTTGTCCGTGGGATGAAAAAGCCCATCACAGCCATGCCTGGGCAGAAGACCAAACATTCCACCTCTTTGGTCTGGAAATATTTATGTCCAAATCCAGACAACAACTGTCTTGTCATATGTATCATATGTAAAGGTGGAATAAGTAGGGGTAGGGACGTTAACCATCTAGGAACATCCTCCCTTAAATGTCACCTGCAATGTGTTCATACAAAGTTGCTGTCAAGTTCAGAAACTTTGACTAAGACCGTAAGCAGTCCAGGGACACCTAAATCCCTTTGTTTTGTTGTATCCAAGCGCCTGCAAACCACACCGTCAACTCCCTCCTCGTCAATTTCCTCCTCAGACAGGATCAGAAGTAGTCCTGCAGGCCATGCCACTGGCATGACTGACTCTCCTATCCGGGATTCCTCGGGAGGATCCTGCATTGCTATGCCTACTGCTGCTGCTGCTGGTGTTTTTGCTGAGAGCTGTTCATCATCCCAGAGAGGAAGTAGGAACAACACTACTTTTACTAAGCAATTGACCCGCCAAAAGTCCTTAGCGAAGAGGATAAAGTACGACAGCAGTCATCCTGAAGCAAAGTGGATAACTGAGGCTTTGACAGCTATGTTGGTGTTAGACGTGCATCCGGTATCCACCATTAGTGCAGTGGGAATTTGACAATTGATGGAGGTAGTGTGTCCCTGATACCAAATCCTATCTAGATTCCACTTCACTAGGAAGGCGATACCGAGAATGTACAGAGACATCAGAAAAAGTGTCCTCAGTGTCCTAGAAAATGCGGTTGTACCCAATGTCCACTTAACCACGGACATGTGGACAAGTGGAACAGGGCAGACTAAGGACTATATGACTGTGACAGCCCACTGGGTAGATGTATGGCCTTATGCAGCAACAACAGCAGCGTCACCAGTAGCAGCATCTCAGAAACACCAGCTCGTTCCAAGGCAGGCTACGTTGTGTATCACCAGTTTCAGTAAGAGGCACACCGCCGACAACCTCTTAGAGAAACTGAGGGAAATCATTGCCCAATGGCTTACCCCACTTAGACACTTCTGGGGATTTTTAATATCTGACCACGCCACCAATATTGTGTGGGCATTACATCTGGGCAAATTCCAGCCCGTACCATGTTTTGTTCACACATTGAATTTGGTAGTGCAGAATTTTCTGAAAAACGACGGGCGTGCAGGAGACTCTTTGGGTGGCCTGAAATATTTCTGCTCATTTTCGCCATTCAGCGACTGTGTGCCGAAGACTGGAGGGCCAGCAAACACTCCTGAACCTGCCCTGCCATCACCTGAAGCAAGAGGTTGTGATGCGGTTGAACTCAGCCCTCTATATGCTTCAGAGGATGGAGGAGCAGCAAAAGGCCATTAAAGCCTATACATCCACCTATGAAATAGGCAAAGGAGGGGGTATGCACCTGACTCAAGTGCAGTGGAGAATGATTTTCGTTTTGTGCAAGGTTCTCCAGCCCTTCGAGCTTGCCACACTTGAAGTCAGTTCAGACACTGCCAGCTTGAGTCAGGTCCTTCTCCTCATCAAGCATTTGCAGAAGCAGTTGGAGAAAGTGTAGGAGGAGCTAAGATGGAGCGATTCCGCTCAGTATGTGGGACTTGTAGATGACGCCCTTCATTCACTTTGCCAGGATTCAAGGGTGGTCAATCTATTGAAATCAGACCACTACATTTTGTTCACCGTGCTCGATCTTAGGTTTAAAGCCTATGTGGTGTTTCTCTTTCCAGCTGACACAAGCCTGCAGAGGTGCAAAGACCTCCTGGTGAAAACACTGTCAGCTGAAGCGGAAAGTGACACGTCAACGGCTCCTTCTTAATTTTCTCCCGCAACTGGGGCTGCCAGGAAACAACTTGGGTATCCTAAGAAACCCACTGGCGGTGATGCAGGGCAGACAGGACCAAGTTTAGACATCTGGTCCGGACTGAAGGATCTGGCAACAATTTCTGACATCTCTACTGTCACTGGATATGATACTGTGAGGATTACATCGGTAACAGCATCCAAGTAGGCATGTCAGATAGTCCGTACCTGTACTGGCAAGAAAAAGAGGTAATTTGGAGTCCCCTGTACAAACTGGCTCTATTTTACCTAAGTTGCTGCCCCTCCAGTGTGTACTCCGAAAGAGTGTTTAGTGCAGCCGGGAACCTTGTCAGCGAGAGGTGTAGGAGGTTGCTTCCACAAAATGTGGAGAAGATGATGTTCATCAAAATGAATTATCAATTCTTCCAGGGAGACCAGCCGCCAGAAAGTACAGAGGGACCTGTGTTGGTGGATTCCAGTGGGGATGAATTAATCCTCTGTGAGGATGAGGATGTACACAACACTGAAGAGGGTGAGGAATCGGAGGATGAGGACGACATCTTGCCTCTGTAGAGACAGTTTGTGCAGGGACAGATTCATTGCCAGCTTGCTTTGTGGGGGCCCAAATTAACCAATCATTTCATCCGCAGTCGTGTGGCAGACCCTGGCGCTGAAATGATTGGTTTGTTTAAGTGTGCATGTCCTGTTTATACAAAATAAGGGTGGGTGGGAGAGCCCAAGGACAATTCCATCTTGCACCTCTTTTTTTTTCTTTGCATTATGTACTGTTTTGGGCCTAGTTTTTCAAACTGCCATCCTGTCTGCCACTGCAGTGCCACTCCTAGATGGGCCATGTGTTTGTGCCGCCCACTTGTGTAGCTTAGCATAGTCATCCAGCTACCTCGGTGCAACCTTTTGGCCTAAAAACAATATTGTGATTTGTTCAGAATAGTCTGGAAATGAGTGGAAATGAATGTTATTGAGGTTAATAATAGCATAGGGACAAACCCCCCCCCCCCCACAAATTATGTGATTTTAGCTGTTTTTGTGCTTTTTTCCCAAAAAAATCCAGATCCAAAACACGGAAGGGTGGTTTTGGCAAAACCAATCCAGATCCAAAACACGAAGAAGATAATCCAGATCCAAAACACAAAACACAAAAAGTGGCCGGTGCACACCTCTACAAAATACAAAGAATATGTTTATAAGTTATAAATATTTTCTTTGTATTATTTTAATAATTTTTATATCAATTTTCGGGAGCATGACAGAGGAGGCTCTGCCTACACTGACTGCACGTCCCTGTTGTCCATGTCACTTTATATAAAATGTCTACCTTTTGTAGACTTTTTTTTTCATGGTTAATTATCCAAAATAGACTGAACCAATGGCCAGGGGTGGTTTAAGAAAGGAGGGGGCCCATGTGTAGTCTACGTGCAGGCCCCCTCCTCTTCGGCAGTCCAGTAGCTCCGGCTTTATGCCAGAGTCTATTGTGCATGCGCAGCAGGTCTCTGGGAACATGTCATCCATACTATATTCCTGGAGACATCTCTAGTGCGCATGCACATATCACTGGGAAAATAGCCACATTGGCCATTTTCATGGTGATTTTAGTCTGCAGCACCGGCTGATGCTGGAGTCCGGAGAGGTAAGTATAATTAATAATATGGGTGCAGCATGTGCAGTGTAGGCCCCCCTGAACCCAGGGGCCCATGTGCACCACACACCCTGCACCCTTTATAGATATGCCAAAGCCAGTAGCAGCTCCTACCTTTAAAGTTGAGAAGACAGCAACTAGCTACTGCTAGTTGCACAGAGTACACCAGATAGGGGCATATTTATGAAAAATCAATGCTATGCCCAATAATTATAATTTCTTATCACTATGTGCAACAATAAGAAATTATACGTTGCTGGGATGTATGAAGAAACACCCACAGGGGCACGAGCTCTGAAAGGAGCCCATCCCTGCATTGTTTAAGAAGTGAAGGGATCACTAATTCACTCCCTTCTACTGACCATGCATGTGCTAGCAGTGAGTGCTGGAGATCCCCCTCTGGTATTCTTCTGAAAAGTAGTCCATAGGCTACAAGGGTGAATGCCATCTGAAGATGAAGTTGGCTACTCGCCAAGCTTGGCAAAAAAAGAGATGTGGATGATTTGCACCAGGTCCTGTTTTAGGAAGCAAATAATCAAGACCAAGATATGCAGCCAAGAGCAGCGGGAACCTTTCAACCAGGCTCCTCAGGAGTAGTTCATGAAGTAGGGGAAATGGTTCAGGCACTGTCTCTGTCTTTAGTCTATGGGTAATGCATTACTTGGATTAATTCTTCCAATAGTGTTCTTAGTTTCTAGAAATATGTGGATGACAAAAGTGCAATACTAGTGTATAATGTACTAGCACCTTGGATCATAAGAAAAATAAAGTTCCAGCATAGTGCAGATCAGTGTATTCAATGATACTGTGCTGTATGCCATGCCTGAGGATTGGTTTGGGTCGGAACAGGCATGGTAGGCTGAAGAGGAGATTTGAGAGGCCTGAAGGAACTTGAGCCAGGACTTCCTCATGTATTGATGTGAGGAGGTAGAGATAAGGCAGTGGATGATGGGCCTGAAAGCAAGGACAGGAATAGAATGTCTTTATTGAACAGCAGGTTGGAATGGGACTGGCTATGTAATACTAAAGGAATGGGCAGAATCGGATTGGGACCGATGATGCTCGGATGAGAGCTGGATCGGTTTGAGACCGATGTTGATGAATTGAAGAACTTGATGGATTTGAATCCGATGTTGATGATGAATTGATGAACTTGAACGGTTGAGACCGATGGAGGCTGTATGAACAAATTTGCAGACTTGTTTACCAGATATAGGAACTGGATATAATGGGCTGGGACCGTTCACATACAGAGCACCTGGGAGCTTAGCGCAGAGCTGTAACTTCAGCAAGAAGCGACGTTGTACTGGCAACAGAGGCCAGTCAGGAAATGGAATTTATACGGGAGGATCCCCAGGGATTATATGCTGCAATCAGCTGGTCTGGGAGCAGCGCTCTGAGTGGAGGAAGAGCATCAGTTGACTGAGTACAACATGACAGCACCCATACAGTGGTTTAGGAGGGAACTCTGGCATGCAGCTTGTGTGCCATCATGCTAAGAAGACACACTGTGAGCAAGGAGCTGCAGAGAGCCATCTCCATACTCAGTGACTGGACACTGAGCAGACAGGGCAGGAGCAGCACAGACAGACCTCAGTACCAGCCGGGAGCAATATGCAGCATGAGCAAACATCTGTGCTATCCAGGAGTGATGCACAGCACGAGCGGACCTCAGCACTAGCCTGGACAGGCACCGGAGAGGTAAGAAAGTGGTTTTTAAGGGCTGTAGTGTGACACTGTAGATCTTATATACTAGAACTATACTTACCCTCAATAGGATGGAAGAATGCCAGAGGTTTACAGTCCACGTTTTAGGGATATCCAAGCTTGAGTCCAGATGGTTAAATCAAATGGATTGAGGTACTAATTAAGTCACCTGTGCTCAAGCATGGATATCCCTAAAACGTGGACTGTAATGGTGGACTTTGGGAACCTCTGCTTTAGACATTCATTTAAAAACCCGTTATCCGTCCATAATTTGGATAATGGGATCCAATAGTCCAAAGTTCCAATGCCAATAAGTTAAAATGAATAAAACTAATTTAATGATATATAGCAATATACAAAAACATATCTTAAAAACAAGTAAATAAAATAACAGATAAAAACAAAGGAAAGTATCAAATAGAGATAAATAGGTAGGTGATAACAGTAAGTCGTCGTAGCAACGCATTTTACAGATCCTACGTCTGCTTCTTCACGCTATAGTAAATATATAAAAATGAATGTAGGGGAGGCGCCAATGGGTGTCCAATTTCTGTAGCCTAGGGTTTCCCAACTTAACCCAAAAGAAATACAATTGAAAATAGGAGATTAGTAGAAGTAAATTGATTATGATTTGGAAGCAAAGCAATCAAAAAAAGCAAGTAACTTTGCACCTGAAACAAACTAGGGTGCAAATATATATTTTTTCTTTTTTTTGGTCATACATATTTAAGATGTTTTATTTCTACCATCTGGAAACAAAAGGTAAATGTGTGTGTGTGTGTGTGTTTATGCATATGAGAACAATATTTACATATAAAATCAGTCCCTACTCCATCCAGTCTACTCTGTGTGGCCCTGCTTCTATCACTGCTGTTCTGCCACTCCCATACTTGCCCTGTTTAGGTGGCAAGTTCTCCTCCCTCTCTGGCAGCAGGCTAGGGTTTGTCTTGTTTCCCTTACAGTGGGAGACTTTGAAGAGGCAGCACGTGCTGGCTTCCAGTGTGCATGCATTGAGGGCACAGGATAGACATTCTGACATTATTATTCAGATATGTCACACATGGGTTGGGTATGAAATCCCGGTGGCTCAATAGCCACCGGGATGAAATGCCGATGCCGGAAGCCCTACAGAGGAGAATCCCGATGGAGCACGTAAGTACCCTTACCCTTCCTTATGGATGCCTATTCCTAAGTCCCCCCTAGCGGTGCCTAAACCTAACCCTCTTGGGGGGGTGCCTAAACCTTAACCTGCCCCTAGTGGCGCCTAAACCTAACCCCCACTTCCCCTAGCCTAATCGTTACCCTTCCCGGTGTGTGCCTAAACCTAACCCTCCCCCACAGCTAAGTGCTAAGGACGGCCGGACTTGCCTCGATCGGTCCGGCGTCCTTCGGCATTCCGGCGTCGGGATTAAGATGGGCGTTGGTATTTCGCTAGGAATTTATTTATGTCTGCAAACATAAGAGTCATTGGTAATATAGGGACAAAATAAAAGCTAACAAGATATAACATTTTACAATGCAATCAAAGTCTCCTCTGTGTAGGAGCGATACCTGCAGTTCGTTTATTGCTTGCTTTACCTTTTTTCCATTTGGTGCTACTAATAAAATGTATTCCAATAATAAAATAAGCAAACCAATACAATCACATAAAAAACTTAAAAATGTGCAATTGTACCCTTTTCAATATATAGTACATACATTCAACCATAAAGACAAGCATGAATTTGAACAAAATACTCCCCAAAACCTCCACTTTTGGGGAAGCCTCACAGCTTTTCATATAAACGCCACCCCTTTGTGAGGCCTGTGATTCAGAATTGTTTCCCCAAATATTGTACAGTTGGGAGATATAAGATTAGAACAATTAATAAAAGTCTGAAGGTCAATCCAGATCAGCAATTCTAAACCGACTGATCTAAAAACTGCGTGTACACCGATTTATTCATGAAGCTAATTTAGGAGTATTTGGACTAAGAGAAATATATAACATTTGCACATTAAATATTTTTTTACATGGACAATGTTTGTTCTAAGAATACATTTTCTTTGTGGCAGTTTTAAAATGTTCAATCTTTTAAACCATTTGGATGCAATTTTCATGAACTATTACTACATCTACTGTAGGAGACATTAGATGACTAGAAATCCAATAATTACATAATAATGTTAGCAACGGCTATGCATGTGTAAAAATAACCATGAAGAAGCAAGCAAGTGATAGAAGATCGGGGGCGCTGGGCGGGGCAGAAGGTGGGTACAGATTATCCATGCCCAACCTTGTCTGGGGGGCCCAAATCAGCCAGAGAGAGAGCCATTCCCCCTTTCAAATCAACAGTTCACACATTATTCATAAGGCCATGTATTCTAATTGGGACTCGTTCCTCTAGCACTGGGGCTTGTGAAATGTCTTGGTAGTCCTGTACAAGATATATTACCTGCCAAGGGCCTGAGTTAGTGTCAATTATCCAATCTGGAATATTATGAAATAGAAGATATTACTAAACAGATTTTCTGTAGGAAACATTGTGTGACATGGTTGTGTTGAAGTGTTAAAGTGCCCTTACATGCTGCAATTTTGCCACCCTACAAAATACAGTATTACTTTAGAGCAAAAAGGTTGCCGGTCCTGATCAGCTGGTGACTGTAACATCTGACTAATCCAGCAATATGAAGACAAAGGGCCAAATGTAATAGGGTGAGAGTTTAGAAAAAGAAAGAGTGAACTCTCACACTTTATAAACTCGGCTATTGTAATAGAGCGTGAGAACCATACAAACTCTCATGTTTTTCAGACTCGAAAAAACTCTCACGATTTAAACTCTCATCCAGATGTTTTCCCATTTTGAAAATACAACTTGACCAATGTAATAGTGTGAGAGCTTACTGCTAATCTCTCACATTTTCTAAACTCTCACCCTATTACATTTGGCCCCATATTTATGAAGCCATAATAATCAAACATTTCAATTTAAAATCTAGCGACCGGAGGCCACATCCCTTATGCACACAGATCACGCCCCAATCTACAAAGCCACACCCATAATGGACTCTGCTCTGCCCACAATATTAATACATTAAAGGTTATCCATATCCAAGAAACATGTGAAATGCAATAAAAGTGCATATTTTTCCACTATGCTCAAATGTGAAATTACGACAGTACACACTTTGATGTTGGGCTGAGCAAATACTCTCAACAATGTTGCTCATATATAACATCTAAATCACCACTTATGTTATTTTAAAATATTTCTCATTTAGCCCTCATGTATGAATTCTAAGATTGACAATTCTAAAGGCAGTTTCAATTAAGCGCTGTAGCTACCGGAATGGGTTAAGTTGGGTGCACACTTTTGGCTAATTTCTGCTTGTAGCCTATGGAGGTGCGAGTATAAATCAGCTACTGTAACTGGCCATAAAAATGTGCAGCGTGAGCAGCTAATGGCATCTCACACTTGAATCTGCCCCCTAGTAGACATCATTGCTGTCTTTATTATAACTTTACATGTTTTATATTTGCTCAGGTGCACATATTACGGGAACGTACACAATTCTTCCAGATCAAGTAAAAGATGTCTTATTGAAATTATTGGCTGCTATACATGTAGGGTTACCACTAGAGATGTGCGCCGACTCCCATGTTTTGGTTTTGGATCTGTATCTCCCATGCATGTTTTGTATTTTGGTTTTGGATCTGTATTTTTTCTAAAATAAATCATAAAAACAGCTAAAATCACATAATGTGGGCTTCTTTTTGTTCCTACAGTATTCTTAACCTCAACAACATTTTTTCCCACTCATTTCCAATCAATTTTAACCACTTCACAATATTGATTTTTTTTCATCTTGTTTAGGGCCAAAAGGTAGCATCCAGCTAGCTGGCTGACTAAGTTAAACGACAGCAGTGGGTGGCACTAACATGTGGCAGTTCAGCTTCCAACACTGTTACCGTGTGTTACACAGTGTGGGTTGGATACATCAATAGTGCACTTACTGTGTCGGCAGTGCGGGGTGCTGGCGATGTCCTCAATGCAAGAGTGCCAGTGGTGTCCTCAATGTGGAAGTGCCAACGGTGTTGGCAGTGTGGCGATGTTGGCAGAGTGGGGGTCCTGCAGTGTCCTGATTTCTTAGTGCCAACAGTGTCAGCAGAGTGGGGGTGCCAGCGGTGTCGACTGTGCAGGGATGCCCTGAGAGTGGCAGTAGCGGCAGTGTGGGGTCGCTGACAGTGTCCTCAATATGTGAGGCAGTAGTGCGGGGGTTTTGGCAGTGTCCTTAGTACAGGGTGCCAGTGGTGTCCTCAGTGCATGCATGCTGACAGTGTCGGCAGTGCAGGGGTGCTGGTGGTGTCCTCAGTGTAGGAGTGCCGGCAATGTCGGCAGTGTGTTGTCGCTGATGGTGTCCTCAGTACATGGGGCAGCAGTGCAGGCAGTGTCCTTAATACAGGGTGTCGGCAAAGTGGGGGTGCAAGCAGTGTCCTCAATGCGTAGGGAGTGCAGGGGTGCTGGCAGTGTCCTCAGTGCAGGGTGCCGGCGGTGTTGGCAGAACAGGGGTTCCAGCGATGTCCTCAGTGTGGGCGTCCTGATGGTGTCGGCAGTGCATGGGTGCCAGAGGTGTCCTCAATGCAGGGTGCCAGCAGAGTCAGCAGCGGGGGTCTTGACAGAGGGGGATGCTGCCAGTGGGGGTTGGCAGCAGGGTGTGCTGGCGGAGTCGGCAGCAGGGGGTGTCGGCAGTGTCAGGCAAGGGGGATGAGTGGCATCTTCCCACTTCTTATACCCATATTCAATGGGCTGAATGCTGATTGGCTGAGAGCCGTGACAGACGACTCTCTAAGCCAATAAGTGTTAAGCCCGCTTGATGCAAAACCTCGCGATCCGACAGCGGGATTGCAAGGTTTTGCCTCAAAGAGGGATCCGGGGCAGGCAGGGAGATCCGAGCTATGTCTCGGATTGCTCTGGATCCCCAAAGTTTGGGTGGGACAGGTTCCCAGAGAACCAGAACCGCTCATCTATAGTTACCACCTTTACATTTTCACAGAGTATATGCTTTAGAACTCCCTCATGCTCCTTTATATGTTTGAGGCCACCTTATGCCCTTTTATTTACCAACACATGACTCCCTCATGCCCCTTTATATGCCAGCCCAGATCCCCCTTATGCCACTTTATTTGCCTCAGAGCCCTCATACCCTTTGTATGCCAACCTAGGGCCACCTATTGCTCCTTTATATGGCAGCTCAGAGCCCCCTCATGTCACTTTATGTGCCAGCCCAGAGTCCCATATTGCTCCTTTATATGCCTCAGAGACCCCTCATACCCTTATAATATGCTCTCATGTCTCTTTAGATATATTGTTTAAAGCTGGAAATATACGCCTCACCTAGAGCAATATTGCCTTCTCCCCACAGGACTGTCACTTGACTGTTGTCTGAAGTTCTCCTTAGGACAACAGGAGGACCATCAGGCTCAGCTGAGCAACATTATGTCTGCTCCACAGTCTTTCACTCTCCAGTTCACACTGTATGATTCATAGCAGCAGGTTGTTAGAGGAAGGCTTACCTTAGGCTTCGGTGGACAGGACCCTTTTTTCTGAGGCTGGGAGGTAGGTGAGCTTAGGGAGGCCAGGAGGCGTGACATTGGCAGTCAGGAAGAGGCGAAGGTGGAAAGTTCCGGACATCACCCATCTGGGAAGAGCTGGCCTCCAGACTGATCATGCCATTTCCATATTGTCCAATGGAATCACGAACGGGTGGTAAAAGAATAATATATACATTTAACGCAATCCTCAAAGCATTTAAAAATCTGCATGTTTTATGTAGCTAAATAGACCCTGTGTTTTCCTAATGATTACAGAAATCATCCCAAAACTTTCAAACTTCAACTCTTAAAGAAGTTCTGAAAAAAAATATTATCCAGTAAAACAAGCTCTTGGTTCTTGTGTGCACATAATCAGTCATAATCATATTGGAATGCTCAGATATGGGCAATTGCCACACTAAATGGATATGTACTGTACAAAGCATTATTTTTTCTTTTCTTCACTGCACTTAAATACCCCTTCCATTATCTATCCCAATCTTCATATGATGTTCTAAAGGCTGTAGCATAGTTTACCTCTGAATGATATGGCCAATTTGAAATAATGTAAACCGGTAAGTGAACACAATACATATAGCAGTAATGACATTTCAGCTAATACGTTTAATTCCATAGAGAAGCTGATCTGTTTGTTTGTTTGTTTGTTCTCCACTTAATTCTCTAAACCTTCTGACCTCTTTTATAGATGGAGCCTTACAGGTCACATTACGATTACAGGGCACTAT
Organism: Taudactylus pleione; assembly: GCA_031769625.1. Taxonomy (NCBI): domain Eukaryota; kingdom Metazoa; phylum Chordata; class Amphibia; order Anura; family Myobatrachidae; genus Taudactylus; species Taudactylus pleione. Next base: position 80,859,801 of record JAUIMM010000040.1, read on the forward strand.
TTATCATATGGTTGATCGATAACCCTTCTGAGTTAAAGCTTCAGCTATGAAAACATTGTGAAAGGGATTGAAGAACGTGAGTGTTCTATTAACTGCAATAGTATATTTATTTATTAAAGAAACATACACTATTATTAGTGGGAAAAAACCCAATGCAAATTGATATGACATATACTATATTTTACTGTATGTACAGTGTCTGTAGTATATCAGGGTAGTGTCTGGTCACAATACAGCAGGGCATGTGCAACATAAGTAAAATGCCAATGCCAGACTTTTAAATTAGTGCATTTACTACCAAGAAAAAGAAACACATTACACAACAGGCTTCAGAGTAGCTTTAGTTCCAGAAGGATGTTCCAGCTCCCGTCCTATGATATATTTCCTGTTTGCTGGATGAACATTATGAGCCTCATTTAGAAGTGGATTAATTTGTGCTCCAAAAGATGGACAGAAATAAAATCATATTTACTTATTACTTATCTTAAGATGCATTTAGCTCTAAACCAAGCATACATGTGTGTATAATCATGCCTTACGATATTATCTATCATAGAGATACAGTAGCACTGAGATGTGGCTTGACAGTGTTAGTAGAGAATGGAATGCTATCTGCATTTGTACACAATGGTTTGCATACATCTCCGATATTTTGGGGTCTGCGCATGTGCAGAATGGGTCCTGCAGTCTAGCTCGCAGATCCCCCAAGGCGCAGCATAATTTACACATTGCGGCATTTGGGGGGCGTGGCTGGCCAGCGTTCCCGGAAACGGGGGCGTATTGCCCCCATTTTCTGGGAGGGACAAGGTCAGGGTCTGCGTCGGTGGATGCAGATTTCTTGGTCTCGCAAGCTGCCAGGAACCAGCCAGGCTGAGTAAGTCTCAGCTTACGTAGCCTGGCCAAAGGAGCAACCATCACCACCAATGGTTGCGTTGGTTACGATGGTCATATGAAGCAGCGTCTACAGACACTGCACTCACACCATAGATGCAGCAAGGAGGTGTCTATTTCCTACAGACGCCTACTGCTGCATTTGCATTTGAGTTGGATGGTTTTGCACAGCCACTCCCTAGCGACTGTGCAACACTGTCCATTTCTGACTCATGCCCAATATAATAAAGTAATAAAGTGTCATTGGTCAAAGATAACATTGGATAGTATTAATAAATGAGAATGATACATTTGCAATATAAACTGTAATTAAATACAAACTACAGTAAATAGATATTGATATAATTCTAGTGTATTTAACCAAATATGTACTATATGGCAACATGAGAGGAACTCATGATGATTACACATGGTGGCATGGTGAAGCTGAATGGTGGCATAATGGAACTACATCATGGTAGGATAGTGCACAGTGTGACATGTTGGGGTTTTATGGCATAATGAAGCAGCTTGGTGACCTTAAACTGAGTGGTGACATGAATTGACTACATGGGGGTTACACTGTAGCATAATGAGTCCACATGTTATAGTAGAGTTTCCATGCAACATATTGGCAGATAATTAATTAACTCAGTGGTATATTAAGATTACACTGAATATTGCGGATGCATGATGACGAAATTGACCCATGTGATGGAAAAATTAGTTAACTTTATTGCCTAATTGCACTATATGGTGCAATATATGGTGTCCTGGTGTCCTGTGGTTACATGGGTGCATGTTGTGGTTACATGGTAGCATGATAGGTGTTTTTATATAGTTTGCTATTAACAATTTTAGTAAGGCTGGATTTCTATAATAGGCACTGCATTGGTTGTTTCCTTCATGATAAAGTTTATTATCTTGCTTGTCACCTACAGCCCTCCGTAATACTGTATGAACCTATAGTTCGTCAGTAGTCTCTCTGCACCTTCTCAGTTTTACACTCCTGCCTACCAATGATCTTCATCATACAACTCTAATCTGCAGGTACTCATCTCTTTTACATGCACCAGAGATCACAATGTCACACTGTATAACCCACAATAATATGAGCAACACAGTACTTTGGTGGTTAGCGTTGTGGCTTCTCGGCTCCAGGGACGTGCAGTCATGGCCTTTTATACTCCCTGTCAGACTGCAGAGTTTTGACTATAAAAATTATTAGAATAATAGAAAGAAGATATTTATAACTTATAAATATCTACTTTGTATTATTCTAGTCGTTTTTTATAGGCAAAACTCCACAAAATTGCAGCACTCCATGGAAATACAGGGAGAGACAAGAGATGAGGCAGTAAGAGCTTGGCCTCACCTCTGAAAGCTCAGGCACTGCCTGGAGTTGGGGGCTGGGCCATGAAGCAGCCAATAAAATACAGAGAAAAAGAGCTAATGGAGGCATGCCTCACTGTGAGAGGGATGCCTTGAGCTCTGATGGGCACCTCTGATGATCAGGTGATCAGTCCAGGAAATGCTCAGGCATCAGAGCTCAGCAGCAGCACTGAAGAGAGAAGGAAATTGGCATATACAGAGGAAACACACAATGGAGAAAAAGCTGAGGAGGGTCAGCTGCTAGGGGGAGATCTGTGTGTGTGTGGGAAAATATTTTGTGCTAGGGGGGATCTTCTTTGCTAGTGGGAGATAAGTGTGAGTGGGATCTGTGCTACGGGATATCTGTGTGAGGGTGAGATCTGTGCAAGTGGGGCAGGTTCATATATGTGTGTGTAAATCTGGCTCTGATACTAGCCAGTGGTTCCCCATCCATTGACCTCACCGCACGTCCCTGCTCGGCTCTGAGACCTGACTCAAACTAAGGCTCTATCTGTTTTATGTTCTACCTGTGTTTAAGTGGGTTTCCTCTGGGTGCTCTGGTTTCCTACCGCTGTCCAAAAACATTCTGAATGGTTAATTGGCCTGTGACAATTAATGACCCTAGTATATGTATCTGTGTGGAAACAACTCTCCTAATCCTACAATGGGGCAAGGAATAATGTGAATTATTAAAAATAAACTCTGTATATGCTAAGTATATGATGGTACATTTATAAAAACTGACAATGCCATCTTTATAAATGTAGAGTATTTCTGCCCATTAATTTTTAGCTAAATCGTTATTGTAGAGTTTTCTGTGCAAGTGATTTTATAAAGTGTCCAAGTCAACAGATGCAGTATTCTCTAGACACTCAACTCACTAATGGAATATTTGTTGGGGGAAAACAGCAAAATAATAATACTGGTATATCTAAATATTTCTGTTTTTTTTTTAAGTTTTTTTTTTCTTTTATCCAAGTTATTTTAAAAAGAAACCCTAATGTTAATAATCACCACTTTAATGTAAAAAATGTAATGTCATTCTAATGTTGGATTTGATTATTTTCTATAAATGTAACATATTCACTGTACCAGACATTTATGAAATATTGTAGCAAAACTTGTAAAACTGTAAAAACAATTTACAACAGTTTACAAACATTTTAGGTAACTTTATTGTGCAGGGCGAGGAAAAAAATAAGTAATTGCATAAGGGCTCATTCACACATTCAAGTGTTTCCATCTGGATTTCATGCGGTTTACCGGCATGAGGACCTGCTGGCAAACTAATCAAAAATGAAAATACAATCAGAGGACCATGGAAAATAGAATAGAAATAAATCTGTACAAATTATTATGTAAATATACTTAAATCTTCATGAACAATGTAACGTTGTTTTCTGCATTGTTACTATGAACAGGCACTTCAATACTAATAATGTTGTAATGATGTCACTTTAAATGGGGCAAAGAAAAGCCACTTGGATAAAATCATTTTAAGGATGTTTACTTATATACCATAAGAGCAAATAATTTACATTACCTTTCATTTAATTTGCTATTAAAATATATGGTATAGTAACCTCTATCTTGAGCGGCATTGTGGCAGGTCCCAGTCATTTAATGCTGATAGAAAGGAAGTCAGATTAGAACAGGGTTCTCAAACTTGGTCCTCAGGACCCCACAGGTCATGTTTTGCTGGTCACCCAGCAGGTGCACAGGTGTATTCATTACTCACTGACATGTTTTAAAAGATCCACAGGCGGAGCTAATTATTTGACTTGCGTTTCTGTCAGGAGACCTGGAAAACTTGCACAGTTTGGTGTCCTGAGGACTGAGTTTGAGAACCTGTGGATTAGAATAAGCAAGATTTCACATGTATAAGTAAATGTCTGACCTTTGTATAGAGTTTTATATAGTTTTGTGTAGAGTTTAATATAAAGTTATATTGTTTTATATAGAGTTATAGAGTTTTATATAGCGTTTTATATAGAGTTATATAGTTTTATATAGAGTTTATAGAGTTATATAGTTTTATATAGAGTTTATAGAGTGGCAATGGAGTGTTTTTTAACTTTTTTTCCCCTGAAATGAGCAGAGGGCCTAATTCAGAGATGGACTCTAATGTGATCGCAGCTGCGATTTTGTATGCAACGCAGCTGCCAAAATATGCTAATGGTTGCAAAGGTCACTTGAGCATAAGGACGCCCACTTCTGCCTTCTCATCTGTGTACAATGTCACTTACCTGCGTAAATATCGGTAACAATCGACACACATCGAGTAGCCATGTTGTGTTTGCGGCAGGTCTGATCAGCTTCAAACACTGCATCTCTCCTGACGCGCATAGGGCTCTCATGCTGCATATGCAGACCCTCCAACATGACCCGTTCCACCAGATACATAATGCTCTGGTTCTGGACTTTCCCACCTAATTTATGATTGCTGCCACCTGTGTTGAAACTATGGGTGTGCATCGGCCACTTTTCGTGTTTTGGATCTGGATCTTTCGTCGTGTTTTTGATCTGGATTGGTTTTGCCAAAACCACCCTTCCGTGTTTTGGGTTCTGGGTTTTGGGTTTTGGATCTGTATTTTTTTGAAAAAAAAAAAGCATAAAAACAGCTAAAATCACAGAATTTGTGGGTTTTTCTGCTCCTATGCTATTAGTCACCTCAATAACCTTAATTTCCACTCATTTCCAGTCTATTCTGAACACCTCACACCACACAATAGTGTTTTTATGTCCAAAAGGTTGCACTGAGGTAGATGGATGACTATGCTAAGCGACACGAGTGGGCGGCACAAACACATGGCCCATCTAGGAGTGACACTGCAGTGTCAGACAGGATGGCAGTTTGAAAAACTAGGCCCCAAACAGTACATAATGCAAAGAAAATAAAGAGGTGCAAGATGGAATTGTCCTTGGGCCCTCCCACCCACCCTTATGTTGTATAAACAGGACATGCACACCTTAACAAACCAATAATTTCAGCGCCAGGGTCTGCCACACGACTGTGGCTGAAATGATTGGTTCGTTTGGGCCCCCACAAAACAAGCTGGCAATTAATCTGTCCCTGCACAAACTGGCTCAACAGAGGCAAGATGTCGTCCTCATCCTCCTCATCCACCGATTCTTCACCCTCTTCAGTGTTGTGTACATCATCCTCACAGAGTATTAATTCGTCCCCGCTGGAATCCACTACCACAGGTCCCTCTGTACATTCTGGAGGCTGGTCTCCCTGGAAGAGTTGATAATTCATCTTCTCCACATTTTGTGGAAGCAACCTCCTACGCCTTTCGCTGACAAGGTTCCTGGCTGCACTAGACACTCTTTCGGAGTACACATTGGAGGCGGGGCAACTCAGGTAAAATAGAGCCAGTTTGTACAGGGGCCTCCAAATTGTGCATTTTTCCTGCCAGTACAGGTACGGACTGTCTGACATGCCTACTTGGATGCTGTCACCGGTGACAGTATCATATGCAGTGACAGTGGACATGTCAGAAATTGTTGCCAGGTTCTTCAGTCCGGACCATATGTCTAAACTTGGTCCTGCCTGCCCTGCATCACCGCCAGTGGGTTGCTTAGGATACCCAAGTTGTTTCCTGGCAGCCCCAGTTGCCGGAGAAAATTAAGAAGTAGCTGTTGACGTGTCATGTTCCGCTTCAGATGACAGTATTTTCACCAGCAGGTATTTGCACCTCTGCAGGCTTGTGTTGGCCGGAAAGAGAGACACCACATAGGCTTTAAACCTAGGATCGATCACGGTGGCCAAAATTAAGTGGCCTTAATTCAACAGATTGACCACTCTGGAATCCTGGCAAAGCAAATGAAGGGCTTCATCCACAAGTCCCACATGTCAAGCAGAATTGCTCCATCTTAGCTCCTCCTTCACTTTCTCCAGATGCTTCTGCAAAAGCTTGATGAGGGGAATGACCTAACTCAAGCTGGCAGTGTCTGAACTGACTTCACGTGTGGCAAATTTGAATGGCTGGAGAACCTTGCACAACACGGAAATCATTCTCTAATGTGCTTGAGTCAGGTGCATACCCCCTCCTTTGCCTATGTCATAGGTGGATGTATAGGCTTGAATGGCCTTTTGCTGCTCCTCCATCCTCTGAAGCATATAGAGGGTTGTGTTCCACCGCATCACAACCTCTTGCTTCAGGAGATGGCGGGGCAGGTTCAAGAGTATTTGCTGGTGCTCCAGTCTTTGGCACGCAGTCGCTGAATGGTGAAACTGGCCAGAAATTTTTCAGGCCACCCAAAGAGTCTCCTGCATGCCCCTGTCACTTTTCAGAAAATTCTGCACTACCAAATTTATTGTGTGAGCAAAACATGGGATGTGCTGGAATTTGCCCAAATGTAATGCCCGCACAATATTGGTGGCGATGTCAGATATAACAAATCCCCAGGAGAGTCTAAGTGGGGTAAGCCACTGGGCGATGATTTCCCTCAGTTTCTCTAAGAGGTTGTCGGCGGTGTGCCTCTTACAGAAACCGGTGATACACAGCGTAGCCTGCCTTGGAACGAGCTGGTGTTTCTGAGATGCTGCTACTGCTGATGCTGCTGTTGTTGCTGCGTAAGGTGATACATCTACCCAGTGGGCTGTCACAGTCATATAGTCCTTAGTCTGCCCTGTTCCACTTGTCCACATGTCCGTGGTTAAGTGGATATTGGGTACAACCACATTTTTCAGGACACTGAGGACACTTTTTCTGACGTTTCTGTACAGTCTCGGTATCGCCTGCCTAGTGAAAATAGCAATCTATTTGGGATTTGGAACCGGGGACACACTACCTCCATCAATTGTCTAAATCCCACTGCAATAATGGCAGATACCGGATGCACGTCTAACACCAACATAGCAGTCAAAGCCTCAGTTATACGTTTTGCTTCAGGATGACTGCTGTCGTACTTCATCCTCCTTGCTAAGGACTGTTGGAGGGTCAATTGTTTAGTAAAACTAGTGGTGTTCCTACTTCCTCTCTGGGATGATGAAAGACTCCCAGCAGCAACAGTAGCAGCGGCAGCAGTAGGCGCAGCAATGAAGGATCCTCCGGAGGAATCCCGGATAGGAGACTCAGTCATGCCAGTGACATGGCCTGCAGGACTACTTCCGATCCGGACTAAGGAGGAAATTGACGAGGAGGGAGTTGACGGTGTGGTTTGCAGGTGCTTGGATACAACAGGACAAAGGGATTTAGGTGTCCCTGGACTGCTTACGGTCTTAGCCTAAGTTTCTGAACTTGACAGTAACTTTTTATGAATGCGCTGCAGGTGACGCATAAGGGAGGATGTTCCTAGGTGGTTAACGTCCCTACCCCTACTTATTTCACCTTTATATATGGTACATATGGCAAGACAGTTGTTGTCCGGATTTGGATAGAAATATTGCCAGACCAAAGAGGTGGAATGTTTGGTCTTCTGCCCAGGCATGACCGTGATGGGCTTTTTCATCCCACGGACAACAACTGTCTCCCCCGGAGCCTGATTTAAACAAACCACATCACCATCAGAATCCTCCTCGCCAACTTCCTCCTCAGCACCAGCTACACCAGTATCCTCATCCTGTTGTTCTTCAACAGTGACATCTTCAATTTGCATATCAGCAAGTGGACTGTGGGTGCTCCTTTCAGCACTTGCAGAGGGTGTGCAAATGGTGGAAAGAGCCACCTCTTCCCATCCAGTGCTGGGAAGGTCAGGCATCGCAACCGCCACCACACTTGGACTCTCCTTGGGGATTTGTGATATCTTCTTAGAAAGCACAGTTCTTCGCTGTGCTTTTGCCAGCTTAACTCATTTGATTTTGTAGCAGGAGGAGGGCTTCCATTGTCATGTGAAGCTGAACCACAAGTCATGAACATAGGGGAAGAACTTAGCCGTTCTTTGCCACTCTGTGTCGTAAATGGCATTTTGGCAAGTTTGCGTTTCTCCTCAGATGATTTAAATGTTTTTTTTAAGGTCATGTTCCTGAACTTTGCCATTTGGGATTTTATATGCCCTCTACTATGACATTGGGTATCAACCTTGGCAGACGACGTTGATGGCATTTTATCGTTTGTCATGACTAGTGGCAGCAGCTTCAGCACTAGGAGGAAGTGGTTCTTGATCTTACCCTATTTTATTTTTAGGGGACAAAGTTTGGTCCTCCATTTATGTTATATTGATATATACGTGTGGCTAAGGCGCACACAAACACAGAAAAGAAGAATTTTTTAATTTTTTTGGAGTGCACTTTGGGGGTTACAGCACCCTTTAACGGTCAAACAAGCTGGCCCTTGATTTATGACACAGGCGCAAACTTGGCGCTGCTCCTTTGTTGATGGACATGCGGCTACAGCGCACACAATTCACAACACCGAAAAGAAGAATTTTTCATTTTTGTTGGAGTGCACTTTGGGGGTTACACCACCCTTTAAGAGATGAGCCAGCCAGCCCTTTACTATGGGACACAGGCGCACGCTTGGCGCTGCTCCTTTGTTGATGCACGTGCAGTAACAGTGCACACAGGGCCTGATTCAGAGATGGACGCTCTGAATGAGCGCTCGCTCTGAATCAGGACTTTTTTTTTTTTTTTGTTCAGCCTCCTGGTCGCTCGCATAGCTGTGGGTGATCATCCACAGCTATTGCGAGCAGCCAGGTTGATGGCTTGCGACTAGACCCTTGTGGTAGGGTCTCTGGCCGAAAGCCCCAGAGAGCTACTGGCTTTAATAGAGCCGGAAGCTCTCCCTCTGACATCACTGGTGATCTCAGTGGGGCCACCCCCAAATGGCAGGCATTCCTTCGGGAACGCCTCCATTTGGCCAGCCACCCCCCCTGCCCGCCTAGCAAACGGAGCGAGCTGTCAATCACCATTGACAGCTCGCCCCCTTTGGTGTGAGACCCGGAGCGACGGAGCACCAGTCGCTAGCCAGGTCTCGCTCATGCGCATGATGGAGCCGGCTCCGTCGTGCACATGCCCAGTGGGCAAACTTCGACCCGGTTGTGAGCAATCAGCGCTTGCGACCGGGTCTGAATCAGGTCCACAATTCACAAACACAGAAAATAATTTTTTATTTTTGTTTGAGTGCACTTTAGGGGTTACAGCACCCTTTAATGGATAAGTCAGCCGGCCCTTTACTTATGACACAGGCGCACGCTTGGCACTACTTTGTTGATGCACATGCGGCTACAGCGCACACAATTCACAAACCCAGAAAAAAATATTTTTTTATTTGTTTGGTGTGCACTTTGGAGGTTACACCACCCTTTAACGGACAAGCCAGCTGGCCCTTGATTTATGACACAGGAGCACGCATGGCGCTACTTTTGTTGATGCACGTGCGGCTACTGCGCACACAATTCACAAACACAGAAAAATAAATTAAATTTTTTTTGGAGTGCACTTTGAGGGAGCACCCCTGATGGACAGATCACCCCTTGGACAACACTACAGCACCCATTTAGGACTACAGCCTTTATGGGACACTGCACAACACAGTCCAGCCAGCCCCTATAGACTTTGGAGTGGACACAGCCCCTATGGACAACTGACTGCACAACACAGCCCAGCCAGCCCCTATGGACAACAGCAGCACAACACAGCCCAGTCAACCCCTATGGACTGAGTGGACACAGGGCCTGATTCAGAGCCGGTCGCTATTTGCGAACGGTTGTTCAGAAAAAGGGTCCCGCTATTAAAATTGAGCGCTCGCTCTTTGCAGTCTGGTGACGCCTCTATGTCTGAGCGAGCGAACGAAACATGTGCTAGCTATTTTGTAAAGATGCCCCCTGGCCGTTTGCATCATACATCATCTCCGCTATTTATTAGATTAATCGAGTACATCGAAAGGCATCTGAACTGCTCGCAGTGCTTGTGGTAGGTTTTACTTCCCGCAATCACTGCGAGCAGTTCAGGCTTCACTCCCTTACTAATTATGCACTCCCATTAAACGCCCGTTTTGACCGTTTGGCACGCCAGCGTTCGGATCTCCACTCCCCGTTTTCAAGCACCTTCCCCTGTTACCACCCACAAACGCCTCATTCTGTCACACAAATTAGCAGGCCCTCGCTGTTTTGCGAGCGCACGATTTCCAACCGCAATGACTGGTTGGCGCATGCGCTTTATGACCCATATGCATGCGCAGATGTGCGAACATCGCTCGGAGCGAACGAGCGGCCGCTTACGAGCGGCTCTGAATCAGGCCCACAGCCCCTATGGACAACAGCAACACAACACAGCTCAGCCAGCCCTAGCTCCCACCCTCCCTCTTCACTGTCCACAGCCGGAGTGAGAAATGGTGCCGACCTTTTATAGAATCCAAAACCCGCGAGGTCCAGAAGGCGAGATGATGACATTTTGCTTTCGATTTCACTTCCGAGTCAGGCGGGAAAACCAGAGCAGGACTCTGTTCCCGACTCGGATCAGGGGGGGCTTGGGGGGGGGTTCGGATTTCAGAAATCCGAACCCGCACATCCATAGTTGAAACACCTGTCTCATCAATTATCTAGTTCAACACAATTGATTGCAGTCATAAATTAGGTGGGAAGTCCAGGAGCAGAGCATTTTGTACCTGTCGGAAGGGGTCATGTTGGAGGGTAGGCGTATGTGATCGCAATGGCTGATTTATGCACGCCCATGTAATGGCATTTAAATGGTAAGAGACACCTGCATTTTTCTGACCACCCCCAAGTAACCTCCCCCAAATGCTGACTACCTGTCACTCCCTTTGTGTATGGATCCTCTGTGTATGCGTAATCGCAAAACAATCGGAGCACTTACGGCTTTAACGCATGCACAATGGCAAACGCTTGCTTGATCTGTGTAAGAGTCGCCATTGCGTCCATCTCTGAATGGGGCCCTTTATGGTTTTATGAGTGCACTTATTTTACCCTCTTTCCACAGTCTAACATTTTCATATAATGTAGAAGTCACCGTGACTCATCTCTTACACAGTATTGGTAGAACTCCTCCTCCTCACTTATTTCACCTAACAATTGGTTGCTTACGCTCTGTTGCATATCTAGGTGTTATGGTCACTTATGTAGCAACATATATTATCCATGTCCTTATCCTATATTGTATTGTAATGTGATTCGCTTGTCAAATTATTTGTTTATGTACTTTGTAAGGCGCTGCGGAACACTTGTGGCACCATATAAATAAAGGATAATAATAATAACATATTTACAATGTTCGGGTATTTCTGGAAAACTGATGCACAGGCAACTGCAAAAAAAATAAAGCTGATCCTTCTTTAGCTTCAGTAAAGAACCTTTGAGCAAAAATGGGGAAGTAAGTTATATCATTATGTTAGTGTTTAATAAATGAAACAAAGCAAAATATTTAGAAGTGTTAAATAGTGAACAGTTTATAAACATTGCAAAAATACATTAATAATAACACGCCCTTCTTATAAACTACATCAACGTTTTGACTTGAACACCTTATATTTTTGTTTTCAATAATGTGTTCTGCCTAATATTTTTCGTCCTGAAAGAGTTAAGGTGCATACACACACAACGATTTTTTGAACGATTATCGATAGCGATATTGTTTATCATTCAAAAAATCGTTCACTTTCTGAGTTAAATCGATGAATGACCATCGTTCATGTAGTTTGTAGTTCAGTCAGACTGACCAACTCAACGATTTTCAGTAAGGGAATATGCAAAAAATCGTTTGTAGTTCAAAAAAATTGTTCATTACATTTAGTAAATGAACAATTTTAGTAAACGATTTTTGATCATTTTTCCCTTGAAAAAATGAACGAAAATCGTTTACTAAAATCGTTCATTTACTAAATTGTTGTGTGTGTATGCAGCTCTAGACATTAGGGGGTATATTTACTAAAGTGCGGGTTTTTAGAAGTGGAGATGTTGCCCATAGCAAACAATCAGATTCTACTTAACATTTATCTAGCATCTTATAGAAGATAATAGCTAGAATTTGATTGGTTGCTATAGGCAACATCTCCACTTCTATAAACCCCTACTTCAGGGTTGCCGACATTCTGGCTGCCCCTTTCGGGAGGGAGCAGCCAGATCGGCACAGCAGGAGTGCGGCCGGACATCTTACCAGGAATTTGTGGGCAGAGTGGGGGCCATGGCCACCCAATCGCATCATTTTGGCCCTGCCTCTGCTACACAATGCTGTGATTACTGGCATTGTGAAGCAGGGGGCTGGGCCAAAATGAAGCAATTCAGCGTGAATAACGTCACCGGCCTCCCCCACTGAGAAGGCTTCTCTTGTGACCGTGGGGGCCGGGAGTGGCAGCCGATTTTCGGGAGACTCCTGGCCAAATCGGGAGGGTAGGCAAGTATGCCATACTTTAGTAAATATATCCCATGACCTTGTTCAGTGTCATGAAACGAGCTCATCTGCTTCCATGCATATAGAGGACAAATTCAGACATTTCTGCCCACATGCAAAATACATTATTTTCAGTGGAAATTGACAAATAAGTGTTCTACTTGCTGTTGCTCATATCGAAAAAGGTAGACATTTGAAAACTTTATGAGCATGTCTGGCAGTAATGAATGTTCTTCAGGCGCAAACATTATGCAGTTCCACATATCCTATTGTGTTTTTTTGCAGCTGTCACTAAAAAGAATAGTTACACCAATGTGTGAGCAAGCCTCAAAGTTGTTTGATCCTGTGAAGTTTCAGTCTGGTCAGTATCAGAGAGTTATGGGGGGCATCCACTAGATGATTTTATCCCTGTCCAACCTCTTAACGATTTTCTCTTGAAGTTTCCCTTGAAATTTGATCTTCCACTCTGAACAATTTGCAAAAGATTTGCAAAAGATCTAACGATAAACTATGTTGTTTCAATCTGTGATTGAGAGCTTTCAGCTATAGTGGGCAGATAGTGGTTCATCGTTTGATCGTTTAGCGTGAACGATGTGTAAACGATGTGTAAACGATTTGTAAGCAATCAAGTGAAATTGACCTGCATGTTCAGTCGATGGAGGAGACGATCAAACGACCAGCGGTTGCGCGCATCGTACATCGTTAGAAACAATTACTGCACGATTTGCAAACGATGTTTGAACAATTATAGAACGATTATCGAACGATTTTATCATTATCGTTCAATCGTTCAACTTTATCGTCTAGTGGATACCCCCCTTTAGACAGATCTGAAAAGAACTGCAAAATCTTATGAGTGTAAAGAAAACTAAAAGAAAATTCTGAACAACTGGCCATCATTAAAATTTGGCAAAGGCTTGAGTCATTTATAATAATGAAAGCAGTTTATGTTTGGGTTTAGCTGCGCTTGGAAAGAATTAAATGTTGATGGTAAATGTTTTCCGTATAGTGTAGAGATGTGCGGTTGGTTCGGGAAGCAGTCGGGAAGCCGACGGACGTAATCACGACCGCCGGCTTCCCGACTGTCTAATCCCGGCAAGGCACTAATGACAGGCATCAAAATCCAGACGCCTGTTAATAGGCCTACGCCGGTAGCCCGACACCCGGCTTACCAATCGAAGGTAAGCCGGGCGCCGGGCGCGGACAGCCAGGGGGGGGAAGGGGAGGGTTAGGTTTGGGGCTCCAGAGGGGGGGGGACTTAGGGTTAGGCATCCACCCTGGGAGGTTAGGTTTAGGCTATGAGAAGGGGGGGTTATGGTTAGGCACACCCAGGGGGAGGTTAGGGTTAGGCACCCCTAAGGGAGGGTTAGGGTTAGGGGGTAGAATTAGTTTAGTGAATGCTTACCTTTTGACGATCAGGATTTTCACCCCTGTCGGGCTGCCGCTGTCGGGATTTGAACCGCCGGCCGATTCATACTGAGGGCCTGATTCAGAGCCGGACGCTATTTGTGGACGCTCGTTCGAAAAAAGGGGCCAGATATTTAAATTGTGCGCTCGCTCTTTGGTGTGTGTTGATGCCTCTATGTCTGAGCGAGCGTTCGAAAAATGTACTCGCTATTTTGTAAAGATGCCCCTTTGCCGTTCACATCACACTTTATCTCCGGTATTTATTAGATTAATCGGGAACATCGAAAGGCATCTGAACTGCTCGCAGTGGTTGTGGTAGGATTTTCTTACCGCTATCACTGCGAGCAGTACAGGCTAAAGGACAACCAAGTGACGTGGTCGATGATGCTCCTTTACTAATTATGCACTCCCATTAAACACCCTTTTGACCGTTAGGCATGCCTGCGTTCGGATCTTCACTCCCCCGTTTTCAAGCACCTTCTCCTGTTACCACCAACAAACGCCTCATTCTGTCAATCAAATTAGCAGCCCCTGGCTGTTTTACGAGCGCATGATTTCCGACTACAATAACTGGTTTGCGCATGCGCATTACGACCCATACGCATGGGCAGTTGTGCGAACATCGCTCAGAGCGAACGAGCGGCCGCTTACGAGCGGCTCTGAATCAGGCCCTGAATCCGTTGGCTCTCCAGAAATCAGAATCCACCAGAAATGTGTGAATCCAGACAGATCCAAATCGCAGTTTTAATCTCCTGAGGAGATCCAGACAGATCTGAGTCGTGGTTCTGATCAACCAGCAGTTCAGAGTTCTGGATTTTAAATCTGAATTTCAGGCTTTGGATTGCAAAAATTACATGAGTTTAGCTTTTTAAAAACTTTCTATCATTTTTCTATTTTTTTTTTAAAATCCAGATCCAAAACCAAAACACTTGAGGGTGGTATTTCAAAACCAAAACCAGAACACGAAAATAAATCCAGATCCAAAACCATAACAAGGGGGTTAATGCACATCTCTAGTATAAAGAGAGAAAGAGGGGCTGATTCAGAGGCGGCTGCAGTGACGATCTTTGTGGGGTTGAGCGGTTATTTTTGTGCTGCACATGGGTATGAGTCAGACTTCTCATTACCGACTGCAGTCTCCGTGAAGACTTGGACGCAGAGTGATCGACAGTCAAGGAGCATTTGTAGGAGGTATCTGGGATGGCAACTGAAACGCAGTCGTGTTGTGACCATTTTGGCATGTTTGTGCCTGTGACTGCAAATTCGTAAGCAGTGGTTAAGATTCTTTCGGCTTACTACTGGCGGACCTTCTGAACATCTACAGGGTTGCCCAGAACATCGATGGGATCACTTGGCTTATGCCTATGTGCGCTCAGATAACTTTGTTTAGTAAACTTAAGTGAATAAAGTACTAGGACCATATGACTTAGAGTATATCATCAATGTGTCCTCACAGAACTTAATTTTGTTACATTAGCGTGAACGAAGTACTGGGTCACATGGCTTACCCTTTTTAAAGACTACAAACTAGGGGTTCCAGGGACGAAGCACCAGTTAGAGGTCTGGGAGCTCATCTGAGTTTAAAACTATTTAATTCTGCAGTTCTAGCTCAATAGTCCTTATTAGAATAAGTTCGCTTTAGATCACTGAAGTGGTCAGCTTATTGAAAAGATAATTGTGAGATGAATCTGTACCCCAGTGCTGCAGAAGTTGTAGTTACAGTAATTTGTGAGACACCTCTCACAGTATATGCAACAGAGATAAAAACAAGTACTGTACTTACATTGCTAAAGCTGTTCAGGTCCGTGTCTGTGTGTTCTCTGCTCATGGGCTCAGATGGAAACATCAGCAGCAGAAAGTTTCCTACTGATACAGGGCTAAAATCCTGTAAATGATGTTATGCTGCAGTACAATAGATACTTTGTGGCCTATTTCTCTATATTTTTTACTAAAATAATGTGAAAACTTCACATTATTTTAGTTTTACCTAAGTGTATCAAAGGACTTTGAGTGGAGTTTTTAAAAAAACTCCTCCAAGCCCTTAAATTTGCATTATTTTAGTAAGCAGACCGCATTTCTCATACTTGTAATAGGAAATGCGATCTGTTTCAGATTGACTAAAGGTGGATTGTTAAAATAATTTCGGAGGAAGCCTTGTGATATTCACGACATCTTCCCTCCACTTCCACTACCCCTGCTCTGCTCTTCCTGCATGCTGACAGGCAGAGCAGAGCCCAGAGCCAGCTTCTCAGCCTATGTGTCTGAATAGACCACAGGCTGATCACAGAGAAAATAAATAGTTAATAGAAAATAAATAAAAGATCACTTTCCTGAACCCAGGGATCAGATCTGTGAGCTCCTTCTCTGTGACCCGGTCAATCGATCTGTACAGTCAGCTGGGATACTGATTGAACTTTCACTACACCTCAGTTGACTGGGTCACAGTGAAGGAGCTCACCGATCACAGATCCTGGTGCAGAGTGCAGGTAAGTACTATTTTATTATTTTCTATTAGGGGCAGGAGAAGCGGCTGGGCAGCAGGCAGCATAGGGGAAGCTCCAGGGTAGACTCAGGCAGGGAGGGGAGGAGAGGGGGCACAGCAGAGGGTAACCGGCACCACATGCGCAGTCACATTCTCACAGTATTTTTTGCAAAAAATACAATGAAAAGTGTGGGGAGGAGATTCGCAGGGACATAGTTTTCTCACAAGCTCTGTGCCTGCATGCAGATGTAAATACATTGAAGCGATATATGCAAAAAAAAGCGATTAAATATAATTGATATTTTCTAATTTTTTTTGTGAATAGTTATAAATGTTCCTGTTTTTGTGGTGTTTCTGTAAGAGAGGGGCATTTTACGTAGCCTCTGTTCCTGGCCCCAGAGCTGTCAGGCATTAGGACCCAGTGTGACTCTCTTGAGGTCTGACCTCCGACATTGTAGCTCCACCGCACATCTTTCTCCTGTGGCATCCTGCATGGATGGACGTGCCCCTGAGTACTCCATGCCTGATATGCCATGTCTGAAGCCACAAGACTCCGAAACTCCACTGTCTCACCACAGTTTAGTGTAGCAATCACCCAACTGACACTATTGTACTACAAGTGCTCCCTGTGCAAACTGCACCTGGCACACAACACTACAATGCTCAGTATACCCCATACACTCCAGGCTGCAACTGGTAATATCTCTGGAGGTTGTACCTACTAAGAAACCCTTGTCATATGCTACCTGTTTCTACTTGGTTAGTAAACAGACTCCCTGGTTAAGCCAATCTGCTGTGTGGACTCTCCTGCACCTGCTGCGGACTCACCTCACTCAGCATGTTAGTCAAACTCTGCCAATAGTTTCCACTGAACCTCCAACACGGACGCTGCTTGCAAAAGCAGTTGCAAATTAGACATTTCCATGAACATTTTAGCACTGGACAAAAACTGACATGGGCAGTCACTGCCAAATAGATACTATAGCCAGTTTTTGGCTGAGTTACCTACTATTGTAAGCCCTGCACAAACATGAAGAGGAAACAAATAATAAGAGAAAAAAATCATTGATGTCTTTCCCCAATAACTTTATACCAGTACATCTAACATGCATTGTGGAGAGAAGAGTGAGAGGGCATTAAGAGATCACATTCAAGAATATATTTTAGAAAATATCACCAGACAGCATGAAGACAGATCTTGTAATACAAGGCTACTGCTTTTAGTGAGGAAGTGACTAGAAAATTCGACATTCGGTTCGCAGTAAATGTAATACATTCAGATTTGTTTTAAATCATTTGGTACTGTACCTTACAGTTGCATAATGTACACATTAGTTTAGAAAAAGTTATACAGTATAACTGGATAGAAAACAGTGTAAATTATTGTGAAACGGTAATAAAGAAATCAATGATTTCAAGTAATTGCCGGGAAAAATGGCAACTGTCTAAGTGGGGTCTGCCTACTCCCTAATAAGGGCAAGTAATACCCCAATAGTCACAAGAGAATATTTGATTCAACGAGTGTTATTCCTAAATGATACTAATCAGTGTGTGACTGGTATAACACTGTATACACACAAAAATAAAGACTCAAAAGTATTCTAATAATAAAACAATCTATTACAATAGACCAGGGATTCCCAACCACGGTCCTCAAGGCACACTAACAGTCCAGGTTTTAAGGATAGCCATACTTGAGCACAGGTGACTTAATTAGTACCTCAGTTACTTTAATTGAACCATCTGTGCTTAAGCATGGATATCTCTAATACCAGGACTGTTGGTGTGCCTTGAGGACCGAGGTTGGGAATGACTGCAATAGACAATATAATGTTAAAAACCAAACACTGGTACATGATAACTAATTAAAACTTGATGACTGCTGTTCAATTGATTCAGAGTAATAACCAATTTATTGTAAAAAAAACTGTAAATGAGCAATTGTCCATAAAATGTCCATTAAAAAAATTATACCATGTGTCCCAAGAATGACCAACAACTTTGAGTAACACTGGATTGGCGTTATAAAAGTTATAGGGGTCAATCCTATTGCATGCGAAGGGTGCGCCGGCAACAGACCGGTACCTTGCATCCTTTGCAGCCCGCTCCGAGCCTGAATTCGCTTAATTTTGCTCAGAGCCCTATGGGTCTGCGAGCACTTTCAAGCAAATCCGGTCTGCCATCAAGCGCGACCATTGTGGTGATGACTCGCACCCATGAGAACATCGCACGGAATAGGATTGACCCCATAGTTGTTATAGTAGTAGTTACAGACCTGTAATAAGCCTTTGTGCAATTTCTTAACACCCGGACAACCCAGTAATAGAAGGTGCCGGTAGTTGAATGACAATGATTGGGCTGCAACTGACATCAGTCACGCGGAGCTCCAGTGGATAAGAGCTCTAATGATGCAGCACCTTCCCTTGTGCACCTGTCTGCTGGCCTTAGAGTGTGCTGTTAGATTCCCTGCAGTGTTTTGTTAACCAACAGCTTGGATGGAAGAGCTCATTTATGCAGTATCTTTGGGTGTGTGCCTGCAGTAGGCAGCTAAGTACAGTGATGGTCAGGCATGCCCCTAGGTGAAATGCAGCTGGGTCTGGCAGCCCTCTTTATGTTTGGCATCACGCTAGGTAGTATTTGGCTTGTGTATTGTAGGACTCACTCACACTCAATCTCAGTAAGGATTGGCTAGCTCCGGAAAGGTGACAACAGGTAACCTTAAAGCATTTCTCTATCAAAGATAGTTTTGTGATAAGGACATGTTCAAGGATTATGTTTATGAATACTTTGTGTACTAGCTGAGCTAAGGTTATTAACATAGGCAGAAGGTTATATTGCTGTCTCCATAGCAACAATTGGAAGGGTTGTATATAATATTGGGTGCAGGAAGTGGTGGTACTACCACTATTATTTGCTTATTTTGCAATTGCGATTGTTCTTGGCTAGAAGTAATGTTACCAGGGTTCTGTCTTGGGATAATTTTTGTACTTTCTCTGGGATTTGTAGACAGAGAAACATTATGTAATGAAAGAGGGTCCATCAAAAAGTGTTTTATCCTAAAAAAAAGGATTTAAATAAAATGTGAGATTGCGCCGGAACATGCCAAATGAAGTGCGTAAATAAACTAGAGAAGTGCTGGTCCGGATTTTTAAAATCTGAACACACCTGAATTTACTGGTTCTCATGTCAAGGTTCGGATTCACTTTTGTGCCCTGGTTCGAACCGAGTCCCGGTTCGGATATGTTGCCGGTTCGGAAGTCGGATTTAAAAACCGTACTCGGGTTTTGGATTCGGACAATTTAGCTGTTTTTATTGATTTTTATCTGAATCCAAAACTAAAAGCAAAACACTTGAGGCTAGTTTTACAAAACCAAATCCAAAACACAGGGGTACGCGCACATGTGTAAAATAAATATAAGGTTATATATTTGCAACTAAAATATGCAATCTAAAATAGAGAAGAATCGAAGTATAATAAGAGATAACAGACTTCTCAATAGTATGCAATGCCAATCTGCAAATACTGTAATTATATAATTGTGCTCTTTTGTAAGGCACACGTGAGGACACAAATTAAAAAGATGTTTTGGAACTGGAGAGAGTGCAGTGGAGGGCGAGCAAATAACTGTTATAGAAGATCTCGGTTATGAGCAAAGACTGGGTAACAGATATTTACACTAGAAAATAGAAGATGATGGAGGAATTGAATTAGGCATATAAATATACTAATGGTCCATATGACAAATTGTGTAGCCAGCCACCTGCATAATTTCGGGTCCCCTTGCCTTTTGGTGGTTTTATTGAATTCTATATAGACAAATTATTTATCCAATAGCCCAAACTGTGACTCTTATTCCTATTAGCTTTTGTCCAAAATCTGAAATGGTCCTGATGATGCTCACATGTGCAATTATTGTAATTACACAAAGCTAGCCGGATACTGTGAATAACATCCTGGTAGTAATTAACATCTACAAATATCCGTATGTGTGAATACCTCAGAAGGTAAAAAATATTAAATGGTGTAGAAAAAGACCCAGCTATATACTGATGTTGCCACTTTTTAATTCTAAAATCATCTTATACTGTAGGATTGTAAGTGTATATAATCACAACTATCTCCGTTCATTTTTACTAATGGAGTAAACCTCACTTAATTAAAATACAGTATATGTACCTAGTAAATATATTTAATGGTGTGGTCTCTACAAATCAAATGTTGTCATTATAGGATTTTATTACTTCCCATGGGAGCCAAATCATGAGCTTTTGGGATTAAATACTTAACATTACTGGCCCTAGATTGCTGAATGGTCTGTACATTTTACAAAATTGTGTATTATTTCATGCTATATGAAGGCCGAGCTGGCAGCAGCTCCAATTCAAGCAGAGGAACCAAGTTGTGTAATTATATTTCTGTTATACAGCACTAGAGGGACCTGTACTGCAGTGCAGCGTTCAATCACTCCTTACTTACAGCATACGCCTGAATTAGCCATCTAGCAGGGACTTATAGAATTATAAATGGGAAGTCAGCATGAGCAGAGCTATTTTTCTGCTGGAATAATGACAGCAGCTTTGGGGTCACAGAAACCTTGGATCCTGCAATGTGGTTAAAAAAAACTGCAAGTGCATTATTGCATATGAAAAAAACCAGAGCACATTTCAAGAACATACTTAAAGGAATCTTATGTTCCCTTCACTGTCATTTAGAGATAATACATTTCTCTTTCTGCAATTTATGTGCCATTCATGTCAGGAGTAGAATCTTTCTGATGGATGTATACCTTACAATGGAAAGTATTACTGCACAATATGGTGTAAGAACACTATGTACTAAAATTATTACTATTTTAAATGTTGACATTAGCAGGTACAGTAGGAACGCTAGGGCTGAAAAGTTTTAAGAGTCCTTGCAGGGAATTTTTGTTACTGCTTTGACAATTCTAGTGAGTCACTTAGGTTAACATATAGAGATGTGCGCGGATTCCCATGTTTTGGTTCTAATTCATCGTTGTATTTTAGTTTTGGCAAAACCAACCTCAAGTGTTTTTGTTTGGATTCAGCTGTGGTTTTGTTTTGGATCCTATAAAAATCTATAAACAAAATTGATAAAAAAGATAAAAAATCGATAAAACAGCTAAAATCATGTAATTTGGACCTGTTTACATGCAATCCAAAACCCGAGTTTGGTTTATTTCCGAACTGACTACATAACCAAACCGGGACTCTGGTTGAGTCGGAACCCGAGACATGATTCCAAACTTGGACTCGATTCGACTCAAAACCCCTAAGTTCGGGTGTATTTGTATTCCAGGAAAACTGAACCGCACATCTCTAGCAATTACACATGGATAATAATGTCAGATTTACAAATATTGTTAGCATTAGATGAAACTTGACTTAATGCTGCTCTGTATTCAGGAGAAATATATATAGCCTCAGATGGTAAGTGGTGCTCATAAAAATATGAACAGTCTTATCTGATCCCTGGCCATATAACTGAGACTGCACAGGGTTAAATAAGCTGAAATCTAACCTATTTCCTTCTGAAAAAGGAGAAAAGAGATTTAACCTTTTCCAAAAAGATATAGATTCGCTCTTTAAAGGTTTGTTCACATTACCAGGTTTATATTATACATTTCTCTTACTTTCATTGTGAATGGAAGGGAAAGAACAGAAAAACTGAAGCAGCCTTAGGGATTATTGATCCCTATAGTGAAACACATGTTATAGTTTACAGCAATGGAGAACAAAACAAATCATTGTGTTTGGACAGTATTATGAGTATTGTATCCATGTGTACGGTATTTAATTTGAGATTTGAGACATTTATTTGTAGAGATGTAGCTGAAAACCAAACACACCCGAACTTTGGGGTTCCCAGTAGAACAAAGTCCTGGTTCGGGTCAGCTTTAAGTTTGAAACTCGGATGTGAAAAACGAGTCTCAGGTTTTGGATTGCATGTCAACAGGTACAAATTACATGATGTTGGACGGGATGTAGTAAAGGGGAATATTTGGTAAAACCACAGAAAACATAATTTTCAGAGGTTTTACCGCACTTCTCATATGTACAAAGCACCGGAATGCTTCGTCCCAATGGGTAAAGCCAACTTCAGGTGGTCTTACCCAATAGAAGCCTATAGGCATCTTTCCAGGTCGCTCCCACTGAGAGGGATCCAATCGGGTCCCTTCCATCCCCCCCCCCCGTGGCCCTCGGCCTTCTGCCCATGTGCAGAAGTACTATTGCAGAAAAAAGGGAGGAATCTGATGCACACTCTAAGTAATAAGAATAATAAATATCAAAAATATATAATAAACTATCAATTAACATGGTGTTATATAGAGGTTCTTATTACATGTTTGGCCAAAGATTTTTGCCAACCTACAAACATCTTTGGCCAAACATGTACTAAGAACCTCTATATAACACCATGTCAATTGATAGTTTATTATGTATTTTTGATATGTATTATTCTTATTACTTAGAGTGTGCATCAGATTCCCCCCTTTTTTCTGCAATAGAACTACAGGTCCCAGCATGGTAGCACCTCTTATAATGTTGTAATTAGGTTGTGCAGCCCATCCCCCCCTTTTTTCCCATGTGCAGAAGTGCGCCAGAGGGACTTCTGGGTGTTAAACGGAGAAGTCCTTCTGCCCAGTAGCATCGCAAAGGACAGCTCTTATCGGGAGAGCTGTTCTTTACAATGTACTCCGCATTTCTAGGTACATACCGCAGTAATCAACCACGGAATGTACCCGAGGACTGGCCGGATGTACCGCATTGTGGATGCGATGCTTAGTACATAAGTCCCATTAGCTGTTTTTATCAATTTCAAAGAACTTCAAAGCCAAAACAGAAAAGAACCAATACACTTCAGAATGATTTTGTCACGAAAACCAAAACACAGGGGTCCGCTCACATCTCTAATTTATTGAAACGGAATGAATTCACCATGAAACAGTGGTGTAATGTGTATATATGATTAAAAAGAATTAGAATAATTAAACTAAAACTGAAAGTGGGTATGTCACAAATTATGATGTTGTATTCAGAGGTGCCAGTGCAAAGGTTCCTTGGGACTACAGAATAGAAGCGTAACGGCTTTACATGGGCTTTTGAGCAGTTTAACCAGTAATTCATTCTAGAGGAGAGATTCCGGACACCTGTAATCCCCCCTGTGCTTGTCTTTGAGGCTGGCATTGTGAGGGATTATTGTAAGGGCCTTTGGTTTGCTAAGTCGAGCTCAGGACTATGAGCATCCCCTCACCATCCCAATTAAAACTCAACTTGACATTGACAAGAGCTGTATTCCAAATATAGTTGTAGAGATATGGTGTATTGGTGTTATATGGAAATACTTGGAGCTTGAAGCTTGCTTTGTGTATGTATTAATACACGTGGAGTGATGGGTTTGTTTTGTGTTTCTTCACAATACCACACTACACTTTTTCTTCAATAAATGAAACTATTACTGTACTATAGTATATACTGTAAGCTAATATTGAATACTGTATATTAAAAAATAAACAGATAAATATAATAGACAGATATATACTATTTTACGTTAATCTTTCCCTCAACATGTTGGCTTGATCTATTGGTAATACAGTTACTCCAGTGACAATTATTGTTTATTAACATATACAGCCTATTTATTCTAAAACAGGAATAATGATGATTTTCCCATCTGTTCATAATCTGTTCTCTCTACCATGTGTAAAAAAATACCACCACCCATTCTAGGCTGGGATGATTAAGATCAATTTACCGCTTTGCTAGGGGATATCCGTGTGCGTGACCAGGCTGGCTGGTTCATGACTTGGGTTTTTACAGTAAAATATATAAATTTTAAAACTATTGAATAAATGCTTTATTCAAATAACAAAGCATTTTCTTAAGCTGGGTACACACCTTACGCCCAGCGTTGCAGCGAGCGATGTAATGATACACCGTACAATGGCGCAATGTACCATTAGATGCTGCGTGTAACTACACTGCATCATTCATTGAATCATCCTACTGAACTTACAAGCACATTGAATGGGACGATTCAATGAACGACGGCCAGGAACAACGGATCGGGTGTGCACACTATACGATGTGTATGATACAGTATATTGTTCCGATCCGCATACGATATTTGGGGCAATAGACTGTATGGTTTGTTCCTAACGTTAGTCATTTTTTTACTGTTCTCACCGCCCTTAGATTGAGATAGTAGAAGGATTCCCAAAGTACAGTACATGTTCTTGTTAAATAGCCTGCAAAGCAATCACTGGAGAAACTCTGTAAAACTCTGCAAGGCATTTCACAGACAGAGCTTATTTACTATAGCCGGCGGTATCCCATTTTCATAATTTCTTAAATAGACCCGAAAAGGTTTCGTCCAATTGCAGGATAAGCAGCACATTCAGTTTTATTGCACTGCGAACGTCAATGGCACAGGCACTGTGATTTACTGTTACTGTACCATCATATGTCACCATTATCATTCTTAGGCCACATTGTATGTGTACTATTCTGCCATGTTTGACTCAGCTCGTTATAATAATAGCAACCATAGATGTGCGGTTCGGTTCTCCAGAAATCCAAATCCACCTGAATTTCGTGAATCCGGGT
The DNA here is from genome assembly GCA_031769625.1 of Taudactylus pleione. Taxonomy (NCBI): domain Eukaryota; kingdom Metazoa; phylum Chordata; class Amphibia; order Anura; family Myobatrachidae; genus Taudactylus; species Taudactylus pleione. Next base: position 80,884,847 of record JAUIMM010000040.1, read on the forward strand.
AAATCCGAGTCGGGGTTCTAATCTCCTGAGGAGATCTGGGTAAATCCGGGTCGCAGTTTTGATCTTTTTGCGGTTCGAATAAATTTGAATTTCGGGTTTTGGATTGCATAAATTACATGACTCTAGCTGTTTTTAAAACTTTTTATCTATTTTTTTTATTTAAAAAAATCCAGATCCAAAACCAAAACACTTGAGGGTGGTTTGCAAAACCAAATCCGGAACCAGAACCTTGAAGGAGATACAGATCCCAAACCAAAAGACGGGGGTCGGCGCACATCCCTAATTGCAACATATATGAATATATATTTCTTTCTTACAAATGCTCACAACATAAAGCTGTTGCCAGAACCTGTTCTTCATTCTGAATGCTAAAAACTCACAGCAGTTGTTATAAATTCAAATAATGAATGGATATTGTCTGAGTAGAACTATGAGAGTCTCTAAACGTCAATACATCATCTTTTCCCTCACTTCCATTTTCATTAGATCAATTTATTTGCACAAAGTGTAATCATTTTGTTTCAGTCCCATCTTCCACATGACATTTTAAATGCATTTGTATAATTTTCTTCTGGTATACACAATGCAACATGTCTTAAAATAGCTATATAGCCATCAAAGTGTTCTTTTTTTAATGTTTAAAAAAAAAACATTCATCCCAGATGTCATATATAATTGTTATATTAAAAATAAAAAAGCACACACTATCTATACCAGGCTATGAGCATGGGATATTGTAGCAACATGTACTTGAATTTCTGATTTTTCTGCCTTAAAAAGCTCAGTAATTCTAAGAAAAGATGGTCAAGATAACGCTGCCAATGGTTGGCTCTGTTCTGTACAAGTCTGCGTGCCACAAAGCCTTATACTTTGCCAAACATATTCAATGTCAGATCACGTTAAAATTATTTAATTCAAATATTGACAGAAATAGTGTCATGATGCCAGTGCACAGTAATTTATTTTGAAAGTGACTCATTTTTGTCCATAAAAGTGGAGAGTTATACATATAACCATGGAAAATGACAGTATAGTAACTTTACAAAGCAAGAATTGCCAACATTTTGGGAGTAAATGTATTGCAACTGCTTTATTCAGTAGGAGGAGAATACAGTATGTTGTTTGTAAAATAGTGAAAAACTGAGAGAGACTATGAGGTGTATTTATTAATATCTTCTCCCTTGAAAGTCATATGGAAACATTAGTTTACACACAATTTAATGATCCCAGCTGTTTACCAAGAGCTGATCTCAAGAGATATCAGAGATACCTTCTACATTCACCTAAGTAACGGAGGATATCACAGCCCCAATTATTCTCAATTTATACAGCGGTCTTGGCCAATTTACTAAGCTTCAAAAAGCTTTGTTTAAAGTAAATGGTGAAGAACAGTCATAGTAGCCACAAGCTGACGGTCTCTTTCCGATTTCTACAAAAGTGCATTTGTCTTTCATATTTCCTTCTCCTATTGTTTCTCCTCATTGAAACCATCCCACGCCACATTGCCATTGGCTGCTCTAATATTGGTGGCTAATAATGCTTCCGCCATAGGGTAATAATTGTTATGCTGTTACAGGTTGAGTCTCCCATATCCGAAATGCTCGGGACCAGGAGCATTTCTGATTTTGGATTATTACGGTTTTCGGAATACCTGAGGGGGAGCACAGCGGGAGTCACGGGAGGCCTGGTGTGTGCTGCGGGTGGGTTCGGAAGGTGTCGCGCGGGTGTTGTGGATGTTGCGGTGGTCCGGCGGGGGGGAGCAGTTGTCGTGAGGGGTCCGGCGAGTGAGGCGGAAGGGTCCAGCGGGTAAGGTGAAAGGGTGCGGCGGGTGTCACGAGGGGACCGGCGGGTGACACAGAAGGGTCCGGCGGCTGCCACTGGGGGTCCGGCGTGTGCTGCGGGGGGTGGCCTGGCATGTGGACCATGCCCACTCCGCTATTCATTGGCCACTATACTAGTGACGTCATGACATCAGGTCACGTCGTGACGTCACAGATGCCCTGAAATATTCTGGTTTTTGGAATATTTAGGTTTTTGGATTTTCGGATATGGGAGACTCAACCTGTATAATTTTTTGTATAGATTTTCCCAATGCCTCTTAGATTGTAAGCTCACTTGGGTAGGGCCATGTTTACCTTTTTTTCATGTCACAGTATTTCTTTGCATTAATATACAGTGCCGAGTAACAAGTTACAGTGCCGAGTAGCAAGTTGGTGCTTTAAAAATAAAGGATAATAATATTACTTCCTACTCTCTGATATTGGGATATGCACCCACAAAATAGAAGTATATCTGTGTGTAAAAAGTCTGGAAATAATTAACAGAATTTCCCATTTGTGATCCAGTTGCTCTGACTGAATGCTCTAAACAACGGATTAACACCTTGATGGACTAGCCCGCACAACTGTCTAATTGCAGCTTGAGGCTAATTTAGCAAAAATACGAACGAGCCACTACATGTGATTTGATACATGGATATTGTTACTAATGGTTTAGATAGCTGAAGCCTATGATCTAATGCCGGAATAAATGCGTGACTTTACTCTCAATCTGTGGAGGATTACGATCTTCCTGTTTTTACTTGATAGTAAATAGCTACACGATTGCCAGACTGCATAGTAACTAGTTCAATTCATGTTTGTATAATTGTGAACAGCTGCGCACTTAGATAAAACATTAATAGTCTCTTATACTTATCTATATTTATTTCATCTGCCAAGGGATCATAGTATTTAGTAATAACAGTATATTTACATGATAAAGTGTAGCTGTGTGATATAACATTCTATTGATGGTGTTTATATTGTTTTAATTTAACCTATGGTATATTTTTTTATTTTAATATGGTCCTTTTTTTACTGGTTAATAAATAATATTTTTTTGATTATACGTACCGCTCATATATTTATTTACATCTTATTATCTGGTTTAGATTGAGCTTATATACAGAGGTAGCTCGAAATATTAGGTGGTTTTTGGTTGTCAATTATATATATGTAATGGGTATATACAATTTGAAATCAGTGGTTTGAATTGCAGTTAACTGCACTCCTTGGATCTGAAAGTGAGATAAGGCATTATTTTCTAAATTTGTATTTGCCATTGGTATCAGGACACCAATGTTTGCTAACCATCAATTGTTCCTCAGGGACTGCTGTTGTCACTGGTGGGCATACTAATTGGGGGAACATTCCAAGCTGCATACCACCACAATGTGTAGTAGGTCCAGCATTTCAAGTCTGCACAATAGTGTTTATTTAATTTAATATGTGTTGAGGCCTGGTGTATATGATGCTTAATATTTGGAATTTATGTGATGATGGTCATGTCATTTGATTAGAAATACTTGTGCTTATGTAATGCTGGTGTTAACATATTCTTGACAATGAAAAAAGATTATAAATAAAGAAAAACAAAGCATATACTGTACACTAAGAACCTGATTCAGACCTGCTCGCTAGGATGCGATCGCTCGTAGCTGGGCGATATTTGCAATCTGCGCATGCGTAGCATCGCAATGCGCATGCAAACCACTGCGAAAGATTGGGAAGTGCTCGATCGGCCAGCATAGACAGCCCAGTTGAATGAGTGACAGGGGAGGCCGTTTGTGGGTGGTTACAGGGGCAGGCCACAAGAAACGGTTAGTGGAGGTACGAACGCAGGCGTGCCTGAGTATTTCAACAAAGTTTCAGAGGCGTGCATAATTAACAGGCAGCGTCATTGTGCACGTCACTCGGTTGAATTTCACATTGAAGTGATCGCAGTGCTTGCGGCAAGGTATAGTCAACCTCAAGCACTGCGAGCAGATCCGATGGTGCTCGATGTACCAATGTTTTTATGCACTTCCTGGAGATGATGTGCACAAGTGGGCGTCTTATGAATGGCTGGTGGGCGTCTGCAAACACAAAGTAATCGCACGCCAAGACATAGTGGCATGCTAATGCCTTGCCGTGCGATCGTCTGCCTTGCTGGGCGTGCGCTGGATTTGCATACACTGGGAGCCAGCGAACGCATCTAGCTGTCACTATATTATTTTAGATTAGTACTTCTGTCAACAGCACTGAATGTAATCCAAATCATCCAAATAATGTAAAATGCTGCATAAATAGACTGTAAATTAGTGTAAATGCATGTACATTATACAAATACTAATGTAGGAATATAGAGATATAATTACGTTATATGTTTTTTAGCATTTTGCATCAAATTACAACTTTAAGTAAAATCTAATACTAAACACTAAACCAATACAAAGGAGATTTTAGAAACAAAACCAAAACAAGCGAAGTCTTGCCCATATCTCATATCATTTAATTATAAAAACTTTTGAGGCATTTCCTATCTGTCATGTTGGTAATTATTGAAAACACTTTATTGGAAATGGTTTGCTGGGAGCATGTCATTAAGCTGCGCTTCTTGTTTAGCCCAATACTGCTGTATGTGTTCCTGCTGCCATGAAGGATGATTACACATTAAAATCAAGGATCTGTGTCATCATTAATCTTGCATGACTTTGTTTTCCCCCTAAACATCACCTATCACATATTTAGTAGAAGTGACATATATATACTTGAATATTGAGTGAGTGTTGGGCTGAAAAAGCACCATTACTCTAGGGAAGGTGAAATGCCTGTCACATGTTGCTTGGCTACTCAGCATTCGTGGCGTATTTATTATTTATAACTGTTTACAACAGGTCATATTTCAATTTTATGTGACTAAACCTCCTTTAATTAAGTGATACATTTGTTTAAAGAGCTCTTTATGAGATATTACGTCATGGCACGATACTCTTTCTGACCGTCATCTAAAAAAAATCTTGGCAGGAAAAAGCATGTATATTCAGCTAAATGGTAGTAGAAAGTTAAAGATAAATCCCCTTTTTGCTATGTATAACTACAACAGAGCACATTTGCATAAATTTACTTCTTATTTATTTGCATGTAATCATGTACTCTGCCGATGTAGAATGTTTTGTTTTGTGAATGGTGGCCATACATGTGGCTAGGTCTAGAACGTGTATCAATCCAAATCAACATCTGAACAGGATGGTCTTAATGTCGATCAATGGCTGGATCCTCCAGTCTGACCCTGTTCAATAGAATTCAACCAGCTGTAGGCTAAATGGTTCCATTATTCAGATTTATCCGAGATGTGCAATCAAATCAGACATTGATAGAGCAATTTGGTGGATGAGTTGAGTGGCTGGATTTGTCATTCAATTTGGTTAAGTTAAGCACATTGACTCAACCATTCATTTTGTTGTACTCCCTCTTGTTTCTATATCATAGTAATTCTCTTAATCTACAGTTTATGGGCTCCTGTTAAATTTTCTAGTACGATCATGTATTCATTGTTCCTTCATGACTGTGAGTTTGGTTCTGAGTCTCTAATACACATCCACAATGTTTGGTGGTCTTTAGAATATTTTAAGATGGACTGCTGTTCCCTTGGGAAGCATTAGTTTCTTCTTTTAGAGCTAAAGTGAATAAGTGTTCTGATGTGCATGCATATTTGGAAACAAGGCAGTCGATGAGCAGCTGACACAGGTGAGGTACAGTACAATAAATCAGTATTGCACAATGGAACTGGTGATTACATACTATATTAAAGTGTACTGAAGATTACACTGGTGGCAGTCATAGTGTCTGGAGATTGCACAGTGGTGGCAATGTCACATCACAGTACAGTAGTTGACAATTACAGTAGCTGAAGATTACATACTAGTGGCACAGTAGGAAAAGATTACACACTGGTAGCAAAATCACAGTAGCTGAATTTTCTGGCAGTGGTTAGCAGTAAGTTATACAGGTAACAAGGCTGAGCTGCTGCATATTTTGGTAATGATTGTACATAAACCGAGCAGGAAAGAAAGCTTGAAATTTTATCAATATTAGTCAGAAATAAGGTTTGCAGATCCACAGAATTGTATCATGAACAATATTAGCAGATACACATGATTACCAGGTTTGTAGATACACCTTATTTTAGAGATCAAGCTAGGGGCCTGATTCAGAGGCACACGCTATTTGCGTGTGCTCGCTCTGAATCAGGGCGTCCCTATCTTTTTTTGGACCGTCCTCCAGGCCACTTGCACAGCTGTGGGTGACAACCCACATTATGTGCGTGCGGCCTGGCGATGCTTGCGAGGATACCCTGTGGTAGGGTCTCAGGTCTCGCAAGCCCGAGTGGACTTCCTGCTCTAATAGAGATGGAAGTCTACTACTGACATCACTAGTGATGTCAGTAGGGCCGCACTACAAACGGCAGGCGTTCCTTTGGGAACGCTTCCGTTTGGGCAGCCACCCCCCCCTCTCTGCCTACAAAACGGGGCGAGCTGTCGATCAACATTGACAGCTCGCCCCGTCTTGTAGCAAGCCCTGGAGCGAGTGATTTCTCACTCGCTCCGGGGCTCGCGCGTGCGCAATGGCCCACCATCGACCCGCTTGCAAGAGCTATGCGCTCGCAAGTGGGTCTGAATCAGGCCCTAGGTCTTTACAAACCCTACTATCCTGCCATGTACCATCTCTGTCCTTTGGGTGGTGCCTCCTTATCCATGGACCATCATCCATAATAATGCACTAAAGAGATAATACATTTATTTAATGTACAAAAAACAAATGCCATATACAGTATATGATTAAGTAGCATGCAGGTTATCATTCCTAAAAATAGTTTTAGTAAGTTATGAAAGAAGTTCCTCAAATTTAGTATCATTTGCCTTCAATGAAGCAAGGGAAAATATTTTTTTCAATTAAAGTTACCTACAGTATAATGGATATAGAGCTACCCTAACGTGTGCATCCTACCTGTAATGCTATTCATAGGCTGACAAAGGCCAACTACAAGCACATGCACCTTCATTTGGTGGTTTTGTGTCTTGTATTCTTTATTGTAGCATTAAAATCCCAGGTTTGACTAAAGCTGGTCATATGCAGTTCAACAATGAGCTATATGACTGCTATTACAACGTGTGTGGAGCATAAAATTGCCTATAACAATCCGATCAATATAAATCATAGCATTATTTGGCATGTTGGTAAATGCAGACGAAAAGGCTACCAATATGTGTATGTTTTGTTTTCATCTTCCGTCCAGACATTAAGGCTCTAATGCATTCTCCAAGAAATCCGATAGTTTGACCTTTGTGCAAAAGAGCAAAATATCGTCCCGTATGTCCAGCCGTTTTGGAGATTGATCCTGTCACTAGGTTCTCAGGCTGTGCATTAGGGTTGTTGTATCTGTGGGTAGCCTAACTATCTGGAGCTCATTGCCATACTAGAGCCCCAAACAGTATTCCTGTAGTTATGAGCTATTTCTAAGTTCCATTGATTTATAATCAAAATAAATGAAAGCTGCTATTATTTCATATTAGAAATCTTTCAGCGTATTTGGAAGTATCAATCTTTTGCAAATTACTATTTTGCTTTGTTTTTTATTTTTGCTACTTAAATCCCCACAAAATGTCATTGTTAACATTAAACTCTGTTGTAATCTAAAATAGTCTATAGCATCTATTGCAAATGTTAAAATGTAATGAGTATACCAGAGGAAAAATACAGTTGTACAGAAAATACATATCTGTGGTCTTAGGGGTACTGTACAAAATAGAAAAATGTGTGTGGCAGCATACAGTACACTGTAATGTGTAACAAGCTACAAAATGACTGGGTATTTCTAAACCAATTATGGCTGCAATACCCTTCAATCAGAAAATCAGTATAGAACATCCAGTTACCAAGCACATTATTACTAGTACCAGCATGTCCATGCTTGTAATAGGAATAATCCCTGTTCATGAAAAACATCCCTTCTTATCCGCATCGCGGTATCTCAGAGACATCCATTGTACTATGGACTAAAATATGTTTCATGCTTTAATACAGTTAGAATTGCACTCATTTTGTGCAGATAGTACATTTATTACATAGCTTTCAATCCTGCATTTATTTGGATAGACAAAATCCCTTATTCCAAATGATGGGTCGAGGTCACCCTTTTCTTGTGGGATGTACATTAGCGCAGATTATTACCAGTGACAGGTATGGATAATGGAGCAGCAAATCTGTGCACAGCTTTTCAGTTATATAGGACACACACAAAAGATGAAAACTGCCTTCAACGTTCTAAATATATATTTTACTGCCAGAGTCTCTGCACTTCAAAGAAATATTGTCACATCTTTCTTTAATTTTAACAAAATTACAGACAAGTAAACATAAAGCGCCCATCTCATACGGCTTTTCATTTGTAGTTTATAATGCTTCTTTTTTATTCTGTTTTCTTTTTTACTTGTATTTTGCCAGTGGTGATAGCTACCTGTTGTGTCTACATTATCTATTTGTCTGTGTAGGTGTACTGAAGAAATAAATTATGCCCCCAAATGTCAAATTATTCACATGTAGCAGCTGATTCTAGGATGCACGCAAAGGGGCTGCAGTTGCTATCAGGCGTGGAAGCCTCATATTCATGGAAAAACAGATCCAGCCAAGTTGTATCTGACTAAGATGCATTCATTTGCATCTGCGCATGTGCTAAATGCAAAAACTCCCCATTTGTGGCCATGGACAGAGAACAGTGTGACTTAGAATCAGCCCCATAGAGGCCAACAGGGGTCTATGTACTAAGCCCTGGAGAGAGATAAAGTGGACGGAGACAGGCTGTGCTTGAAAAATGACAGGAGCTCAGTGATTGGTGCTTTATTTCTATCCACTTTATCTCTCTCCAAGGCTTAGTACATAGACCCCCAAAGGGCCTTATTCAGAGGTGGAAGTAGTGTTAATTCCGCACGCAGTTGGCCAAGGTTGTAAGTCTGCACTTGCAGGGCCGCTGACAGCCGCGCCAGGCCCATGTGACAGGTGGTGTGGCCTAATCGTGGGAGGCATGGCCACGCCCCCTTAGAAAGAAAAAATAATAATTTTTGCAGCGCTGCGTGCTGGGGAGGGGGGAGCTGTGTGCCCTTCAGCCTGGCGCACAGCCAATGGGTTGTGCGATCAGCATGACCGCTCCCCCCATAGGCATAGTAGACTGCTCCAGCTGCTGCTTAAGCAGCCGCGAGCAGTCTCCCAGTGCAGCCCAGCACACAGCAGCGTGTGCTGGGCTGCTGAGTCATAAGAGGGAGCGGGAGCGGAGACGGGCCCCTCCAGCAAGCCGGGGCCTGTGTAATTAGTACCCGCTCCCCCCCTCTCGGCGCCCCTGTGCACTTGCATCGCACTGTGCATGTGTCTCTAATGGTTACCACAGAGATATGTGTAATGAATTTGGATGCGAGACGCGGTAGTGCTGACACAGGATGCCATGTTCAGGCAGAGCAACTGCCATAGACGCACCAAGTCAGATTTGCACTGCCACAAGACACTGCAAGCGAGAAACTCAGTATTCAAAAAATCGTCCAAGGCATTAAAAAAGACTCTGACACATCCACAGCAATAGACGCAGCTGCGAGCGAGTTTGCACCCACCTCTGAATTAGGCCCAAAGACTATGGGCCAGTAATAGCCCCTGATTTACATGAGCTTACCCGATTCCAGCAAGATAGTTATTAGATTTAAAGTGGCAATTAGTTTGACAGTAAAACTGTGCTTGTTTTGCCTTTATACAAATTGCCGCTTTAAGTCTAATGACTATATTGCTGGAATCATGTGGCTCCCACAAATGGAGGACTATTACTCTACATTTGGCCCTATGCATGTATATATAAATTAGGGGTGAGCGGGTTCGAATTTCTGAAATCCGAGCCCCCCCGATCCGAGTCCGATCCGAATCAGGCTCGACTTTTCCCGCCTGACTCAGATCTGAAATCGAGGCAAAACGTCATCATCCCGCCTTCCGAGTCTCGCGGGTTTTGGATCCTATATAAGGTACCCGCTTCGGCGCCATTTTCTCACTCGGCTGTGGACAGTGAAGAGGGAGGGTGGGAGTTAGGGCTGTGTAGTGTAGTGTAGTGTAGTGCTGCTGTTGTCCACTACTTCAAAGTCCATAGGGGCTGGCTGTGTTGTGCTGTGCTGCTGTTGTTAATAGGGGCTGTGTCCACTACTTCAAAGTCCATAGGGGCTGGCTGGACTGTGTTGTGCAGTCAGTTCTCCATAGGGGCTGTGTCCACTCCAAAGTCCTGTGCAGTGTCCCAGTCCTAAAGGGGTGCTGTAGTGTTGTCCAGGGGGTGCTCTGTCCATCAGGGGTGCTCCCCCCAAGTGCTAAAAAAATAATATATTTTCTGTGTTTGTGAATTGTGTGCGCAGTAGCCGCATGTGCATCAACAAAGTAGTACCAAGCGTGCGCCTGTGTCATAAGTAAAGGGCTGGCTTGACCGTTAAAGGGTGCTGTAACCCCCAAAGTACACTCCATTCCAAACCAAAAAAAAAATTATTTTCTGTGTTTGTGAATTGTGTGCGCAGTAGCCGCACGTGCATCAACAAAGTAGTGCCAAGCGTGCGCCTGTGTCATAAGTAAAGGGCCGGCTGGCTTGACCGTTAAGGGTGCTGTAACCCCCGAAAGTACACTCCAGTCCAAACCAAAAAAAAAATTATTTTCTGTGTTTGTGAATTGTGTGCGCAGTAGCCGCACGTGCATCAACAAAGTAGTGCCAAGCGTGCGCCTGTGTCATAAGTAAAGGGCCGGCTGGCTTGACCGTTAAGGGTGCTGTAACCCCCGAAAGTACACTCCAGTCCAAACCAAAAAAAAAATTATTTTCTGTGTTTGTGAATTGTGTGCGCAGTAGCCGCACGTGCATCAACAAAGTAGTGCCAAGCGTGCGCCTGTGTCATAAGTAAAGGGCCGGCTGGCTTGACCGTTAAAGGCTGCTGTAACCCCCAAAGTACACTCCAGTCCAAACCAAAAAAAAAATTATTTTCTGTGTTTGTGAATTGTGTGCGCAGTAGCCGCACGTGCATCAACAAAGTAGTGCCAAGTGTGCGCCTGTGTCATAAGTAAAGGGCCGGCTGGCTTGACCGTTAAAGGGTGCTGTAACCCCCAAAGTACACTCCAGTCCAAACCAAAAAAAAAAATATTTTCTGTGTTTGTGAATTGTGTGCGCAGTAGCCGCACGTGCATCAACAAAGTAGTGCCAAGCGTGCGCCTGTGTCATAAGTAAAGGGCCGGCTGGCTTGACCGTTAAAGGGTTCTGTAACCCCCAAAGTACACTCCAAACCAAAAAAATATATATTTTCTGTGTTTGTGACTTGTGTGCACTGTGGCTGCACGTGCATCAACAAAGTAGTGCCAAGCGTGCGCCTGTGTCATAAATAAAGGGCCGGCTGCCTTGACCATTAAGGGTGCTGTAACCCCCGAAAGTACACTCCAGTCCAAACCAAAAAAAAAATTATTTTCTGTGTTTGTGAATTGTGTGCGCAGTAGCCGCACGTGCATCAACAAAGTAGTGCCAAGCGTGCGCCTGTGTCATAAGTAAAGGGCCGGCTGGCTTGACCGTTAAGGGTGCTGTAACCCCCGAAAGTACACTCCAGTCCAAACCAAAAAAAAAATTATTTTCTGTGTTTGTGAATTGTGTGCGCAGTAGCCGCACGTGCATCAACAAAGTAGTGCCAAGCGTGCGCCTGTGTCATAAGTAAAGGGCCGGCTGGCTTGACCGTTAAAGGCTGCTGTAACCCCCAAAGTACACTCCAGTCCAAACCAAAAAAAATAATATTTTCTGTGTTTGTGAATTGTGTGCGCAGTAGCCGCACGTGCATCAACAAAGTAGTGCCAAGTGTGCGCCTGTGTCATAAGTAAAGGGCCGGCTGGCTTGACCGTTAAAGGGTGCTGTAACCCCCAAAGTACACTCCAGTCCAAACCAAAAAAAAAAATATTTTCTGTGTTTGTGAATTGTGTGCGCAGTAGCCGCACGTGCATCAACAATGTAGTGCCAAGCGTGCGCCTGTGTCATAAGTAAAGGGCCGGCTGGCTTGACCGTTAAAGGGTTCTGTAACCCCCAAAGTACACTCCAAACCAAAAAAATATATATTTTCTGTGTTTGTGACTTGTGTGCACTGTGGCTGCACATGCATCAACAAAGGAGCAGCGCCAAGCGTGCGCCTGTGTCCCATAAGTAAAGAGCCGGCTGGCTCATTTCTTAAAGGGTGGTGTAACCCACAAAGTGCGCTACTCTCCAGCAAAAATAAAAAAATATTTTCTGTGTTTGTGTGCGCTTTAGCCGCACGTATATATATCAATATAACAAACTTTCTCCGATAAAAATAAAATAGGGAAAGATCAAGAACCACTTCCTCCTAGTGCTGTTGCTGCTGCTGGGAGTTGTTCATCATCCCAGAGAGGAAGTAGGAACATCACTACTTTTACTAAACAATTGACCCTCCAACAGTCCCTAGCGATGAGGATGAAGTACGACAGCAGTCATCCTGAAGCAAAACGTATAACTGAGGCCTTGACTGCTATGTTGGTGTTAGACGTGCGTCCGGTATCCGACATTAGTGCAGTGGGATTTAGACAATTGATGGAGGTAGTGTGTCCTCGCTTCCAAATCCCATCTAGATTCCACCTGCATCCTCAAAGCAGCAGCGACAAGCGTGCGTCTGTCTGTTAAAGGGTGGTGACACCCTCAAAGTGTGCTACACAAACAATAAAAATATTCTTCTTCTTTTTTCTGTCTTTGTGAATTGTGTGGGCTGTAGCCGCACCTGCATCCTTAAAGCAGCAGCGACAAGCATGCGTCTGTCTGTTAAAGGGTGGTGACACCCTCAAAGTGTGCTACATAAACAATTAAAATATTGTTCTTTTTTCTGTCTTTGTGAATTGTGTGGGCTGTAGCCGCACCTGCATCCTTAAAGCAGCAGCGACAAGCGTGCGTCTGTCTGTTAAAGGGTGGTGACACCGTCAAAGTGTGCTACATAAACAATTAAAATATTGTTCTTCTTTTTTCTGTCTATGTGAATTGTGTGGGCTGTAGCCGCACCTGCATCCTTAAAGCAGCAGCGACAAGCGTGCATCTGTCTGTTAAAGGGTGGTGACACTTCAAAGTGTTCTACACAAACAATTAAAATATTGTTCTTTTTTTTTCGGTCTTTGTGAAATGTGTGGGCTGTAGCCGCACCTGCATCCTTAAAGCAGCAGCGACAAGCGTGCGTCTGTCTGTTAAAGGGTGGTGTAACTCTCAAAGTGCTCCAAAAAATAAAAAACTATTTTTTTAATGTGTTTGTGACTTGTGTGCGATGTAGCCGCACTTGCATCCTCAAAGCAGCAGCGACATGCATGCGTCTGTCTGTTAAAGGGTGGTGACACCCTCATAGTGTGCTACACAAACAATAAAAATATTCTTCTTTTTTCTGTCTTTGTGAAATGTGTGGGCTGTAGCTGCACCTGCATCCATAAAGCAGCAGCGACAAGCGTGCGTCTGTCTGTTAAAGGGTGGTGACACCCTCAAAGTGTGCTACACAAACAATTAAAATATTGTTCTTTTTTTTTCGGTCTTTGTGAAATGTGTGGGCTGTAGCCGCACCTGCATCCTTAAAGCAGCAGCGACAAGTGTGCGTCTGTCTGTTAAAGGGTGGTGACACCCTCAAAGTGTGCTACACAAACAATAAAAATATTCTTCTTTTTTCTGTCTTTGTGAATTGTGTGGGCTGTAGCCGCACCTGCATCCTTAAAGCAGCAGCGACAAGCGTGCGTCTGTCTGTTAAAGGGTGGTGACACCCTCAAAGTGTGCTACACAAACAATTAAAATATTGTTCTTTTTTTTTCGGTCTTTGTGAAATGTGTGGGCTGTAGCCACACCTGCATCCTTAAAGCAGCAGCGACAAGCGTGCGTCTGTCTGTTAAAGGGTGGTGACACCCTCAAAGTGTGCTACACAAACAATAAAAATATTCTTCTTCTTTTTTCTGTCTTTGTGAATTGTGTGGGCTGTAGCCGCACTTGAATCCTCAAAGCAGCAGCGACAAGCGTGCGTCTGTCTGTTAAAGGATTACATCGGTGACAGCATCCAAGTAGGCATGTCAGACAGTCCGTACCTGTACTGGCAGGAAAAAGAAGCAATTTGGAGGTCCCTGTACAAACTGGCTCTATTTTACCTGAGTTGCCCCCCCTCCAGTGTGTACTCCGAAAGAGTGTTTAGTGCAGCCGGGAACCTTGTCAGCGAAAGGCGTAGGAGGTTGCTTCCACAAAATGTGGAGAAGATGATGTTCATAAAATGAATTATCAACTCTTCCAGGGAGACCAGCCTCCAGAACGTACAGAGGGACCTGTGGTTCCAGCAGGGACGAATTAATACTCTGTGAGGATGAGGATGTACACACTGAAGAGGGTGAGGAATCGGTGGATGAGGAGGATGAGGATGACATCTTGCCTCCGTAGAGCCAGTTTGTGCAGGGACAGATTAATTGCCAGCTTGTTTTGTGGGGGCCCAAACGAACCAATCATTTCAGCCACAGTTGTGTGGCAGACCCTGGCGCTGAAATGATTGGTTTGTTAAAGTGTGCATGTCCTGTTTATACAACATAAGGGTGGGTGGGAGGGCCCAAGGACAATTCCATCTTGCACCACTTTTTTTTCTTTGCATTATGTACAGTTTGGGGCCTAGTTTTTCAATGCCATCCTGTCTGCCACTGCAGTTTCACGCCTAGATGGGTCACGTGTTTGTGCCGCCCACTCGTGTCGCTTAGCATAGTCATCCAGCTACCTCGGTGCAACCTTTTGGACATAAAAACACTATTGTGAGGTGTGAGGTATTCAGAATAGACTGGAAATGAGTGGAAATTAAGGTTATTGAGGTTAATAATAGCATAGGAGCAGAAAAACCTACAAATTCTGTGATTTTAGCTGTTTTTATGCTTTTTTTCAAAAAAATACAGATCCAAAACACAAAACCCAGAACCCAAAACACGGAAGGGTGGTTTTGGCAAAACCAATCCAGATCCAAAACACGAAGAAAGATCCAGATCCAAAACCAAAACACAAAACACGAAAAGTGGCCGGTGCACACCCCTAATATAAATGCCATTTAATCTAATTTAATTAAGAAAGATGACATTTTAAACCCAAGAAATGAACAATAGGGGGACACCACAATTAAAGACTAACATAAAATCAAATAAAAATCAAAGAAGCAATTTGCACATTAAAATCTCCCAATCGATCATGTGACGCTGGGGTCCTTTGCTTTGGCTTTCTAGTCTAATATGCGCAAACCATGGAATTATACAACAATTATGTTTTTATTTTTTGTTCAATAATTTCCTGCGAATAAATATATTGGGATTTTGCTTTGTTTATTTGAAATAATGAATTCCTGGAGGAAAGTTACATGGGGTGACACATAATTCAGATACTAATTAAATAAAATTTTCCATTATTTCTGTTCATTGGTGAAGCTAAAGGTACTCGAGGTCCAGTATAAAAACTAAGCCCTCTACCACCCATCCAATGCTAACTTCACTATCCCCAACAATCCCTATGCACTAAAACACCACACAATTCACAGATATGTTGTTCCAGGTTTATATATTAGGTGGCATTAGTTATTGTGTTCCATATGTAACTAAATTGCATTTTTTTTCTTTCCAGAGAGGGGTCTTCCGATTCCTCTCTGGTGCCCCAGTTTGAGCCTGTGCTTAAATAGTGGCTACAGAAAAGGGGTGGAAGACAAAACACAAAGGGGTCTATTTATTACAGTCCTAAAAATGTAAATTCTGTATTGTCGTATAACTTGACAATAAGAAATACATTTTTGGGGCTAGATACCAAATGTTTCTTGCTGGGCTAGTGACCCCGATTAGAGCATGTGCATCAATAGTAAAGTAAATTATCACTTTGTTGGGTTTGGACCTGGCTTATCTACTGCACATGTGCAAGCATAAGTTTTATTATTGTATTTATTTATGCGAAGGCTCTAATCATCTCTTTTCTATAGCCACTGGTCTCTTTATTGCTGCAATTTTGTTTTTCATCTCTTGTTTGTTATCCATGGTCCGTATTATAGGACTACAACGTGGAAAGTTGACATCTAGAGTACACTGAAGGTATTTATCTGTGTTTTAGAAACTGCTCTACCAAATTCAATGCCAAATTTAGAATTAGTACTGCCCTATTATAGCATAATGAGTGATCACTTCTTGAATTGGTAACTGGGCACATGCATGCTCATGGTCCTTTAATTCACCATACTCTGCTATATTTCCAGGTAATAGCTTGGAGTTGGTAAGGATTAATGAAATTTGAAAGTTAAAATGAAATAAAATCAATTTAAAAGCCTTTGTATTCAGCCCCCAGGACAGTGCTGTCCTAGGAAAGTGGTTAATTGGCCTCTATGGCAAATAAGTCCCTGACCACATCCTCAAAGTCAATTTTTTTTATTAGTATCAGTTAATCAATATAGTTCCTTACTAGTGAATGGAAGCATACTGTATGTAGTTTTTATACAATACTTCTACTGCTAGTAACTAAGAATATTTTTTCCCATCCCTTTCCAGATGTAATTGGTAATATATCAAAATCATTTGAAGGTTTTGATACTTTCCAATGCTGGTTACACACAATTGTTAACTCTTGTATCATAATCACTCTCATTTCTAACACTCTGTCCTGCTGTTACCAAATGGTCCCTCTAACATGCTCAATTAAAATGACAAGCATAAAACGATCCTTGGGACTATAAAAAGGTAGAGAAAATTGAACAAGGCAGATGAAAGAGCGGAGTCATGTAGTCCGTTGGCTTTCATTATCTAAATTACAATGTTTATTTGATAATTAGCTATTTGTTTGATATGCGAAAGACACCTTGTCCAAAAAGGGTATGTACAGTACAGTACAGTTGCATTTTTGTAAATGAAATGTCTAAAGCAAAAATAGATAGATTTTGTACTTGTTTGTTTTAATGTAGAAGCCACATACTGCACATTTATCCAGATTATCCACTGATATTAAGAAAATCCCAGGGGCACCACAATACCGATAGACATGTTGGGTGTAACGGTGTCCAATGACCACAAGTAAATCGAGCATCTAAAAGATGCTGCAGGGCTCAGCTGTTCACAATGGCAGGCACAAGTGGAAGTGGCTATGGTTAATTGCAAACACAATATTCTTCCCCTATACTTATTTGCATGCTTTTAATGGTATTAAAAACCTTAATAATAGCTTGTGTTTCAATGTCTGTAGGTAACCATCTCTACATAACTTAGGAATTCTGTACTAACACCCCATTTCCTAGGGATTATGTATAAAACATGTTCATGATATACATACATACACACAGGATTGGGTAAGGCGTTTGGGACCTACGATCAGAATACTGATGGTAGCATCTTGAGAGGGTTAGGATACTGACACCTGTCAGGTTAGTATCTTAACCCTACCCCTCCCTCCCCACACCCTAAACCTAACCTTCCTCTGACAGTGCCTAAAGCTAACCCTCCCCCCCTAGTGCCTAACCATAACCCTTAACCCTCCCCCTACTACTTATGGTCAGGATGCCGGCAGTCAGGATTTTAACTGCTTCCCTGCACACATACTCGCCATTATATGATAAGAAAGTTGGAGATAGAGGAAGGGCATTGTAGCTGATAATGCCCACAGAATGCAGTAGATCAGCTGTAGCGGAGTGGTGGCTTTTCAAAGAACAATGGTGGGAACCAGAGAGAAGGCAAGGTGCAAGTCAGAGGCAGACATGAGTGCATGTGAGGTAAAGATTTAGGGGTCTATTTACTAAGCAGTGTTAGGAGACAGAGTGAAAAGTGATAAGAAAGTGATAAGGTGCCAGCCAATAAGCTCCCAACTGTCATTTTTCAAACACAGCCTGTGAGATGACAGTTGGGAGCTGATTGGCTGGCACCTTATCACTTTCTTATCACTTTTCACTCTGTCTCCTAACACTGCTTAGTAAATAGACCCCTTAATGATGAGGCAAGATATGTATGGGAGGGAAGTGTTGAAGGTACGTAGCTTGAATTGAATTCTTGTGGTTAATGGGGATTGAAGATAGAGATTTGCCAAGTGGTGCAAAACATGTGGACTATCGAGGAAGGAAGATCAGTCTTGGTGCAGCATTTCCGATAGAAGTGGATCCTATATATAAGGAGATTGCAATAGTCAAGGCTGGATATAATTATAAAATGCATTAGAGTTTTGGTGATGATCTAAGTAAGGAATGGTGGAATTTTGGCAATGTTTTGAAGCATGATTTCACAAGACAAGATAAGAGATGAGATGTGTAGAGTGAGGCTGATAATAGTCATTGGGACAGAGGGCATGGGAAATTTAAGAAAGTGTGATGTTATCAACCATGAAGAAACCAGAGAGTCTAGTGACACTAAAAGGAGGGCAGATGCTAAACTCAGTTTTGCACATGTTGAGCTTTAAGTAGCATTGGGACACCTACGGAGAGATTCAATTAGCTGCGGCAGACCAATTTAATTACCGAGGATCCCTCTCGTGTGAGTCCCCGAGAACCCGCGTGCGAGTCCCCGCAGTCGGACTTTACCTCATAAAAACAACCAAACCGGCCTCACGCACAGGGAAAAAAACCTTTGATTCCGCAACTTACGCAGAATCAGTGTGTTTCCACACGAGTCCCGATTTTATGGCGTGGGAAAAAGATTATTTAATTGATTAGCTTTTCCCCGCGCTGCGGGGATTTTGGGCGGCAATTAGTCGTGGGGAAAACCACTCGGCTAATTGAATCTATGCCCTAGTGGAGATGGCAGAAAGGCAGTTGGATGCACAGGGTAAAAGAGAAGGAGGGAAGCCAGTGGATGAGAGGTAGATTTAGATGTTGTATGCATAGAGTAGTTAGTGGGGTTATTGTATATTAGTTCTATAAGACAACAGGTACAAAAGTAGAGGGCCAAGAACAGAACCTCTGGGCCATTACAGATGTGGAGTGGGGGATGTCACATACATGTAGAGGGCGGAAGCTTGATTGCAGAGGGTTGGGGAGAGAGGGTTACGCATAGGATAGCAGAGATAAATGCATGTTTGAAGACAGAAGATAAAATGCCAGAGAAGTGTGATAGGTAGAAAAGGTGACCTAGATGTGGGTAAGCATTGAGGGAAGGAATTTAGTAGTTGGGAGGTAATTGGGGTCAATAGGACAGTTTGAAGGGGAAGAGAGCAGTTTAATGACCTCATCTTCCATGACAGGAAATGAAGATATATAGGGGAGAGGAAAAGATGATGGGTTATAAGGTAATATATGGTAAGAGGAAATTTCTTTATAGCGCAGGTGACAGCAAGAGAAAGAGATCCAGTTTCAACTTTGAAGTAGGCAGTGAATACAAAAGCAGTGAGGGAGGGGGGTGGCTGGTGAGCAAAGAAGCAAGTTTAAACTGGCAAAGAGATTATGAGGGTAAGTGGACATAGGACCTAATTCAGAGCCGCTCGTAAGCACATAGCGCTCGCAAACTGCTCGATGTTTGGGCCCTGTGCATGCGCCACATCCGCCGTGCGCATGCGCGAGCCCCAACAAGCGACAGCTTCAGTCGCTGCGTGGCTCTCTACAAGACGGGGCGGCTGTCGATGGTGAGTGACAGCTCGCCCCGTTTTGTAGGCGGGTAGGGGGGGGGCTGGCTGCACAAATTCAGGTGTTCCCTTAGGATCGCCTGGTGTTTGTGGGAGGACCTACTGACATCACTAGTGATGTCAGTAGTGGACTTTCTGCTCTATTAGAGCATGGAGTCCACTCGGGCTTGCGGCAGCCGAGACCCTACCCCAGGGTCTCGTCGCAAGCCCAATGGTTGCGATAATCTCGACGGTCTCCAGCCCACTCGCACAAGCTGTGGGTGGACACCCACAGCTTTGCGTGCAGCCTGGAGAAAAAAAAACCACCCACAGACCCTTCAAGCTGCCTGCGGCAGCGAGCGGGTCTGAATCAGGGCCATAGTGCATAGTAAGGACTTAAAATAAGTTTGCTTAGTGAGAGAGAGTTTCATATGTTGCTAAACCTCCGCGCTTCCTCAATGTGTTGGGCAGCAACTCAATCCAAGGATACCCAAATCCTTAATAGACATAAACTAAAATACAGTGAGTTGACGAGTTGCGCCTGACATTAGTTAGTGCAATTGAGTTATATATGTTAACTCACATCTGTGTTTATCCAAATAACAGATATAGGCCCTCATTCAGAGCCGGACGCTCTGAGCAGAGCGCACGCTCTGAATGAGGGCCATCCTCCATAAAAATGGAGCGTCCTCCTGGACGCTCGTATAGCTGTGGGTCACCACCCACAGCCTATACGAGCGTGCAGGTTGATTGTCACGATGGTCTTGACCATCGCGACCATCGCCACTGCGAGCCGGAGCCTGCGGTTGAGTTTCTCAACCGCAAGGCCCGGAGTGATTTTGGCTCTATCAGAGCCAAAATCACTCCCACTGACATCACTAGTGATGTCAGTGGGCCGGCTTCTGACGGTAGGCGTTCCCTTGGGAACGCCCCCGTCTGGGAGGCACGCCCCTGGCACGCCCACCAAAGGGGGCGTGCTGTCAATCAACATCGACAGCACGCCCCCTTTGATCAGACACAACGAGCGAAGGAAAGTCCTTTGCTCGTCGCGTCTGGCGCATGCGCACGACGGAGCTCCCTCCATCGTGCACATGCTCGGTGCACACCATCGACCCACTTATGAGCGGACAGCCGCTCGCGAGTGGGTCTGAATCAGGCCAATAGTGCATACAAGACATATTACATATAATATGTGCCTTTAAAAATATTTGTATTATCCTTAATAATCGATATATGAAAAAGAAGTAAAGCCGTACGTCCAGCTAATTTGGGCAACACAGTCCGGAGTCTGTTTTTTCCTTTCCCCATTGTTCCACAATCCCAGATCTCTATCATACCCGCACAGGTCCCATATTGTCACCACCAGTGTGGAGACGTATGCATGCCAACGGCGACACAATTGATCACTGATTAGAATATTTATCTTGACTAAGATCATTTATTAAAATATAGGAATTTCTTCCATCATCAGGTTAGAAGTGTGGGACGCCACACCTCTAGAGACTTTTACATCTTTTTCATATATCGATTATTAAGGATAATACAAATATTTTTAAAGGCACACATTATATGTAATTTGTCTTGTATGCACTATATATCTCTGTTATTTGTTGTACTGTTATCCTATTCAGTTTTGCATCTTATACCAGGAAAAAGCTATTACTATTTCCTCATTGTTTATACGTCACAATACTGCATTTAAGTTAGACTGGATAAACACAGATGTGAGTTAACATATATAACTCAATTGCACTAACTAATGTCAGGCGCGACTCGTCAACTCACTGTATCTTAGTGAGACATAGGGCACTGTAATAGAAGACAGGAGAGATTTGTAGTGGTCAAAATTTACTTTCAGCAGTACAGGAGCATTTTTGCATGTGACAGGCCTGTTTAGAAAGCACCAAGATTTAGCTTCCCAGAGATGGGGGCTGACTGTAGTAGTGTTGTAGAAAGAGTAGCACTGTACTAGGAGAGAGGAGTGTAGGTGAGACTGTGAAGAGCAGCCTGATATCTGGTTTCTATGGATTACAGTAAATGTCTGCCATTGCACCATGGTATTATATAAGACAGATTGTCTACTCAAAAGTGGTAGATACTGGTACAGAGACATGCAGGAAGGCATAAGGTAATCAGATTTACATTCGTAAAATACTGTATGCAGCAAGAAGATCCAGAGTCAGGGCTCTATTTATAAAGCAGTGATAACCTCTCTTTCCATCGGTTTCAATGATAAAAATAGTTACCATTGAAAGGGATTAACATTGATTCAAGCAATTTACAAACAGGGTGACTGCAGAGAAATCAATAATATCTTATGGTACCATAAATTGCGGAGGTGATTGTGTCCCATAGAATGTTATGAGAACAGCATTTAATAAAACTGCAATAATCTAGGTTTATTGCAGATTATTTAGAAAACATAACATTATAGCAGGATGGAGTTATGCATTACTACCTTTTATGGTGGGTGCTGTGTGAACAGGTGCGGCTTAGTCATAGTGCTTACCAGGAAAATCCTCTGTTGGCCGGTGGCCTGATGCGGCCGTCTATCAGCAGGTTGTGTCAGTTTTAAAACATTACAAAAAGTAATTTAAAAAAACTGTCTTGCACAGTGGCAGTTTGGTGCAGGATAAGTGGGATCAGGGAGAGGGTGTGTGCAATGCCAGCTTGAGGTGTCCAGACTTACCAAGAATAGGTCTATGCCTAAGCTGGGCACCCCCATCAGTGACCAAGATGCACTTGTGTGACTTGTGTCTTGTAGTGTTATAGAAATAAACTACTTTTGGGGCTCTTTCTTTTTCAGCCATTTTTCGTTCTTTTTACATATTAATATAATTGTATGAAGTGCATTAAATATAAGACAAATAAGAGTCAATAGTGACAATCCCATAACATTGCTTTTAAAATTTTTTAATATATAGCACAAACTGTTTATTATGCATTAACACGCTCAAACCATATTGATTAAAGTGCAACGCATGAAAGCCCATGTACAGTAAATCCATGAAAGCCCATGTAAACTCATAAAAAAAACACTTCTAAAGTGCCTGTTCGTTTGCACGTGTTTTTATCCATTTTCCAATGCTTTTGTGTGGCTGAGCACTTTGTTTATGTCTGGGTTGTTTATTGTATAAGCACATAACATGGGGGGGAATTCTACATACATACATGTAGCTCTGCTTCAGAGTAAGAAAGGTTTATGACCCAGGAGGCACTGGGAGGGATCCTATTGGATCCCTCTCAGGGAATCATGCGGTGAGAAGCCCATAGACATTGCCTATGGGGTACAAGCTTCTGAAAGTTTCGATTTCCAGAGCTTGGTGCATTTGGGGCGTGTGGTAGAACCTCCAAAAACATCAGTTTTCTGAGTTTTCACTGCATTTTGGACTTGATGCATCCCGTCCATACTGTCGTATTGCTACTATTGCTGTCATTATTCTACTTATGAATATGACCAACTGTGCCTTGGCATGCCTACAATGTACGTACAACATCAATAGGCTTTAAGTGATATATTTATGGAAATGCAAAGCACATTATTTATTTGTACCAGTCATGTCCTACAACAATTTTATGTCAACACAATCTAATATGAATTGTTAAACTTTATCAAAAGATCGTTGTATAAGAATATAGGAGACCACAACTGAATATTAAAAACATAAATTTAATTTTAGAAATGGAACATCTTCTTGGAAATTATTTAAGAGTATTAACCAGTAATATAACTGTAATCTTTACTTTTTTAATAGTCTGAAGCTGGAAGAGCTGGCAAGCAAGAGGGTAATTGCATTATAATGCTCTCTTTTCAAAGCTGGGTCCAACAGTTGGCTCACGATTTGGCACATGGAACGGCAGAAGCATATTGCTTTCAAATATTTGCAAGACAGAAAAACGTTGAAATGATTATGTATTGTAGCTGACAAACAGATTGTATTTGCAAAGTAAATCCTCACTAATTTCCTTCCTTTGTGAAAATATAAAAAAAGAAAATCAATAGACCAAAATGGAAATATGGTTGATTATTATTTCCATTTTGTATGAAATATATCCTAGTGGGTGTGACATATGGGAAATAATATGTTACTTATTCTTTTATTTTATTTAACAGAGATCCTCCAATTTATTTAAAATTATTAGATGCATAAAATAACCTCTATATTGACCTACAATGGGTTTTAATTTCATTAGAGAAACCTTTTTAAAAATATCCTGAACATAAATAAAATTTTAAGGCATAGCATGTCACTATTCTACTGTAGTTGTCTCGCAAGCTGTGTATTATTTGTCCAATGTATTGGGTAACTTGTGTGCCCAAGATGGCTGCTTATCTCTTATGTTTCATGTGGTCTTTGTACAGTATGTTATTTATAATATTGTTCTATGGATATCAGCTTTTTTTTGAGTGTTGTGTTACAAGTTTTCCTAAGGTTTATCATATCTCCACATATTGCTTATCTCGCCCATTGTAGCCTATGTAGTGTGCCCAAGATGGCTGCTTCAGCTGGTACTATCGAATGGGTTGGGTATGGGATGTCGGCAGTTTGGATTGCAGCTGGTCAGAATACCAACACCGGCATCTCAAAAGTCAGAATCCCGTCAGCCATATATGTTTAGTAGCCCTAATCCCTACCCTAGCCCTACCTCCCGGATGACTAAACCTAAGCTCCCCCCTAGTGCCTAAACCAACCCTCCCCCTTCCCCAACCCTAAACCTAACACTCCCTCCCCAGTGTCTAAACCTAACCTCCCCCTAGTGCTTAAACCTAACCTCCCACTCCCTGCACCCTAAACATAACTCTCCCCACTTAGTACCGAACCCTAACCCTCCCCCTAGTGCCTAACCCTAACCTCTAAACCGAACTCTCCCCTAACTCCCCATACCTTGGGGATACCAGCAATAGGTATTCTGGTGCTGGAATCCCGACATGTTGGGATTTTGGAAACCGGTATTTTGACCATCGGTGTTCCGCACGCCTACATCTGACTACATCTCCTTTTGAATAATCTAAGGAACTGATGATTCTGTGGGAATCTTGTACTTTGTATTTCATATTTTGTATTCACCCACTGTAACCAGTATAGCATGCTCGAGATGACATTATAATAGTCCTAGACACACTCCTTGGTTGTGCTAGACAATCTCCCAAAAATTGCTAGACATGACCCTCCAGTTGTGTACACCCTAATGAAAGCTGTGCATGCCTATCATAAAGTCTGTTATTATTTTTATCTGCTGATAAAATACATTTGTTTCTGCAAAGTACATAAGGAAGGTTGGGGCCATCAAACACAGCTATTTTATGAAAGGGTAAGTTGTAGCAAAAGCAAATCAATGTGATAAAAAATATATATCTATGGAAGTATTTCTTAGCATCTCAAAATGGGCACACAAGGCAATGCTTTTGAAATTTTCAAAAACTTGCCCTGAATTGTGGGTCTCCACCAAAGACGACTGGAAACAATTATAATCTGTTCATATTTTTGTAAAATCTCCACACTAAAAATGCAGATGGCCAGTGTACACAAAAGCTACAGTAATTGTTCAGTCATCAGCTTTCCACACCAATGAAGACCCTAGGAGATGCATGGGCTACGAGCTAGAAACAATGGAGACTGGTGTCACGTGCTAGTGAGATGCTCTACAAACTAGAACCTCTTTTTGAAGCTGATTATCTGGCTAAAAAATACTGGAGAAAATTGAATGCCAAATTCTCTGATGTTGATCACACTCTATACATTTGCTGAAACTACCTGGAGAATTTACCATAAGAGTGGTGCCCATGGGGTGAAAGTCTGACACACTCTCCTAAATGAGGGATATTATTCTATAATTTGGGTGTGATGCCAAAATTCCTAGGTTTATTCTTTTCACCAGACATGTTCTGATATATTTTCTTTTAACATTGCAATGCTGTCATTTGAATTTTCAAGTGGATAGTTGTTGTGTTTTAATGGAATTTATTGATGGATGTGTTACTTCATATAGCTCAGATACATATTTCTGGCAAGTCAATTATTGCATTTATCCTGTGGCCAGGATATATTTTCTACATCACAAACTGTAGTCCATATGCTTTCCTTTTCATGTACCTAAAAATAAATTATACACTATGCTAGTTATTTTCTAATATACCACAGACTTTATACATAATATTTACAACCTAAAATTGGGGCATTTAGCCCCAGCCATTTACGTTTGACATTGAGAATTCGCAAAAAAAACGTTACGTCATTATTTGCACTTACAGATCTCTAACATACAACCAGCTATTTCTATCTGTATACGAAATCATTGAATACTAGTTGTTATCTGTCTTTATGTCAATAAATTGTTTCCTTGATTAGTTCATCAGGATTCTTGAAATGCTGTTTTGGAAAATAAACAAACTTGGATTACATAATAACAATATATTAGAATATACAGACACTTTTCCGGTCTATCTTTTTATTATTAAGAATGAAACAAAGATGAGAAGTAATACTTTAAGATCAGAAAATTGGGGTCTGTGCTGGGAAGAAGAGAGCTCTTAACAGCAATTTGTAAAAAAAAGATTATATTTGACAGAATCTAATCAAATTTGTCTTCCAAAAACTCTTCAGTTTATCCTAGAGGATTACGGGAACAAAGTTTAGCTATAAATCGAAAAGAAAATTAAATTAATTTACATCAAGTCAGTGACGCAAAGGGTTCTCCTTTGTGACTGACTCAGCTTTAAACGTCCTCACGGGGTATTCTACGTTCTGCACCGGAATGTTACCCGTTTTCACCACAATTAAACCATAATACCATAAATACAGTAAAACATACAACAGTGCTGGCGTTTCATTATTTTTTACCTATAATAGAAGAATGAAAGGTAGCATCAATAAAGACCAGTCAGTACAACAATTAAGCACACAAAACCAAACATTGGTGTTCATCTCTTCACTCACCATAACCCACCTGTTCAGGTGGTATAGCCATTTCCCAGACAGGACAGTAATGGGCCTACACTACCATGTGTGATACCCCGAAATTAGGGGATCTTACTACTGTATAGAAAAACTTGCCAGTCATTTTATCATAAATGCCCTTAAGTTGTATTTGTAGGAAAATGTATTTTATTAGGGGGAGTACTGTAAAATGCGAAAGTTGTCAGTCTAAGAAGGGGTGAACTACCCCTGTAGTGGGGGAGGAATGGTGCAGTCTGGACCGGGTGACCCTGTGTAACTTAGGGTCCCATAAGGCCAGGATTAGTCCAAGGGACTGAAAGCAGGGGGGGTGAAACACCCCTGCTGGATGCTGGGTGGATGTAGGGTACCGCATGGGACCAAGGGCCCGTTAAAGTGGACCGCGAGGACAGGGAGAGGATATAAAAGGCCCTGGACACGGGGCTATTGCGCAGTTGTTCCGGAGTGTTGAGAGCAAAGGGAGGCGCGGCTGTGCTAAACATACCTCTTAATGCTGAAGGGAGGCAGCCAGCGGTCCGAGAGGCAAGAGTGCTCCAGCGGCAGTCCGGGGACATCTGGTCGGAAGGAGGAGACGGCTGAGGGCAGGCGGAAGTCCTGTCCAGTGGAGGCGCGGCCGAGGCGGAGACTTGGGCGGTTATCCAAGAGGAGGCGGAGCTAACACGGGTCCTCTAGAAGCTGTCGGGACCCTGCTGACACGCATAGAGAGAGAGAGAGAAGCGGAGTTAATACAGCGGGGGTAAGAGGCTTGACAGCATATTGCACGCAGTATCCACTCACAGTTAACCCACAGCTAGCAGACAGCTCCCGACCCTCGTGCCTATGAATCTGCCATAGCCTCCCTCAGACCTCAGTACAGGAGAGTTATCAAAATCACACTAAAGTGCCAATAGCCTGGAACTTATTAACTACTGACGGCTAGGACGAGTGTAAGATTTGGCAGATAGACTTTAGCAAAGGAGAGCCCCCTAAGGAACGAAAGAGACTTTGTGTATTAAACTCTAATAAAAGCTACCCCTTGTGTGGATCTACAGTAGAAGTTTGTTAATACAAAATACAAAAGGAGGAGCATAGCCAGCTACAGACAAAATAGTAAGCTGGGCATAGTAACAAGCTTGCAGTTCCTTAACACTTCTAGCAATCTTCCTTAGAACTGCTTGTATTGCAAAGACAGTGACTTGGTCTCAGTGCCCGACAGCCAGCCAGGTTTTAGGAAGGGTAATAAATAGCAACCAGGAACAGCTCAGCATTACCTTCATTCAAAGTGGAATTATTTCTGCTAAGGCAGCCTAAGGACGAAGTTCCATAAATCCCGGGCAATTCGGAGTAGAATGTAGACCATGGAAATTTGCACCAGACCTATGTCTGATTAGGTCCTCCAATATAAGCGGTTCTGACTTTACACTTAATGTTGGTGCTGCTTTACATTTTTACCTCAATCCTACCAAGAAGTGGTGGCTTGCTTTGTAAATATAGCCCTTAGACTCTTGTCTCCCACATTCTAGCATCCTAGCACTAGGCATAGTAGGAGGACGTTGACCAAGGAGAAATGGTACTTTGCTAGGTTAGGCTTGTCATGCACTTCACCAGGCAATGCTATACACCTTTGGCTCATCAAACTCATCCAATCATTGACAGTATAAACATATTTTAACTCCTCTGTTCGATGGTGCTCAACTGAAGGTCTCTGATGCAATGTCATGGCCTTCCAGGCAATAATACTGCCTGTGACAAATAGAAATGTCTCTCTCTGTTATTAATGACTTCAATTCAGAGCAATTCACAGTGTGTCACCTGAACAGTTAGACGAAGGCACTCTGACACCAAGGTATTTGCTTATTTTTCCTTGTACCTCATAGAAGTACATGGAAAAATGAGGGAAGGTTTCCTACAGAATTGAATTGCGGCCTTATACTTTTCTCTGTAACCCTATTATAATAACATCTGTGAGAGAGCAAAATGCGTGAAAGAGGGAGCCAGAAGGGAAAGTTGTAGAGTAGGAAGGGACTGGGTATAAACTTAGACACTACATATATTAAATCATGGCACAACATGTTGCTCTGCATGCACCAAATGACAGGACCCGTAAAGAGGGAATGGCAACTGGAGCCAACAGCCGTGGTTCAAAGTGAAGGGAGCCTCGTGGTTGCTGTCTTGGTGGCACTTGTGTCCATCTTTCTTATGGCCTCCTCTCAAGCACACATGACATCATGGTGTTTAGTATGCTGGGGTAGTGTGCGGGGGCAGCTGACATGGCACAGCCAATTGTGTCTAATGTATTAGTTATCTTTTAGACAATATTTAGGTGTTTTTGTTTTTCAATTAGTATTGTAATAATTACTTGCTAAGTTGAAGTAATGTGATACAAAGCTAATGAAAGATAGGACTTTTCTATTATTATGTTGGTGGTCTTATATGTTATTGCTTTGATATATAAGACTTAATATACATTTTAGTCACTAATAAATAAAGATGCATAAATCCTGTCACTCCTTTTAGTATATCTATCAAAATAACTTATTATATTGGATATTTCATTCATGGTTAAGTGTGATGTATCTACCGACATAAAACTGTTGCAGTATGTATTTTTTTAAATTACATATTTTGCCAAAGAACATAACATCTACAATTCCATCTTACCTTCCTGAGAACCTGATTTTACAATTACTACTTCAGCTGGAAGCTTATTCAAGAGCTTGATTGCTGTTTGAATTAAAAAGCACAATTCTAGTTACTAGATTGAATGCTTCCTTGACCAGATTGCTACACAGATTTGTGTTCACATGTGAATTAAATACCAGCATGCCCCTTTGCTGTTCTTTGTAGGCTACACATGCTATGCCTTTCTATTGTAAGAACAATCCACTGCCAATTTGTTATATTTAGCTCTGTTTATTCCATTTATTTGTGTTCTGCTTTCATAAAACTCTTTCAACTACAAAAGTATTTTTTTCCATTGGAATAATTGTTTCCATCATTGGTAGAGTGTGGGCACAATCAAATTTATAAAAACACAACATTTTCTAGCAAACACAAGATCTGGTGGCTATAAATTGATACAGGTCTTATTTTTCCTTCATAATCTGTAAATCTGTTGTAGACCAATATAAAAACCTCTTTTAAATTCACCATCTGCTCCAAAGATAGAGTAGACTTCAGTGCAAATTCTGTAGTGCATTATGGTGGAGGTGCCTTAATCCCCATTCGAAGTGTTGCTACAGTCGGTGTGATCAGAGCTGGATAAGGACTTTGGGGACACCGGGACACTTCAGAGGGGACCCTATGGTCAAAAATGGAGAGTCTGGTCTCATTGCGCATGATAGAGAGCATTAAAAGTAGCTGTTAAATATTAATACTATATTGGTAAAAAGGCAGCCAAGCCAATTCCACCTAAATTGAATATTTATATGACATGCAACCAAACATAATTCAAACTATTGCTTTTTTAAAATATTATGGTCTGGATGTACTACACATCACATTTTGGATGCTGTACATCCTGCCACTTATCGGGTACATATCAGCGTTAATAACACTGGTATGTACCTAAAATTGAGATTAAAATCCAAATAGAGCTGTCCTTTGCGATGACAGGACTGACTTGATCCTTCCCAGGCAGGGCAGAAATACAGGAGAAAATGGAAGGTGGTCGCCTGTCCTGGAGGGGGAACACTGACATCCTACATTTCTCAAAGTTCTGCTTTATGCATGCCCCAAAGAGCAGGAATAAGGAGGGAGCCCAGGGGGCATGTGCTTTGGCCCTCACTTAACCAGGGCCCCCACCCTGGAGTCCAGGCTCTAGATATGGATATCCAGCAAGAAATTCCATTAATGTACATGAAAGGGTCAGGGCAGTCTGGAGTGCATGGCCTCTCCCTCCTTTGTTAGTTCTTTCCCCTCATACTGTACATGTGGGACCTGTCTCCTATGCTGTTGCTGTGGGAGCAGCAATTAGCAATAACTGAAGACCCTGGTCAGCAACAAGTAGTGTTTGTGTGCTGGGGTGTTGGTAGTTCATTGGGAGAGGTTTTTGTCTGGGTGCTGCTGCTTGGGTTTTTGCAGTGAATGCAAAAGGGGAGAGAGTACATGTCTGGGTTCTCTTAAGGTGTTAGTAGTGAATGCAGGGGGGTGGGGAGAGTGTGTTTGGATGCTGCTGTGGTGTTGGCAGTGAATGAAGATGGGAGAGTGAGTTAGTTTTGATGGGGTGTTGGCAGTGAATGCAGAGGAGAGAATATGCGTGTGGGTCCAGCTAGGATGTTAGTAGTGAATGTGGGAGGGGGGGGAGTGTGTCAGGGTGCTGTTGTAGTGTTGGCAGTGAATGCAGGGAGAGTAGTGTGGTGCTGCTACGGTGCTGGTAGTGAAGGTGGTTTAGGGGCAGTGGACCTCATTCAGAGTCAGTCGTTGCGGCCGCACGGTCGTAGAGGAAAGGGGCCGTATATGCAAATTAAGCGATCACAAGTTGCGGTCCTAAGATGAGATCGTTAGCTGAACGACCGAGGGTAAGAAGCAGCCATAAGATTAAATAACGCCCCCTTCTCGTTCACAACACACATCATCTCCTGGGATATAAGGATTAATCACGAGAATCAGGAACCATCGGAGCTGGTCGTAGAGCTTAAGGTTGACCATACCCTCTCTTAAGCACTACGATGAAGTCAGTGTAAAAACCTCCCATGTCACGTGTGCCATGACACTACTTTGTTAATTATGCACTCCCATAAAACGCCGTTCGCATAATTAGGCACGCCTGCGTTCGGATCTCCACTCCCCCGTTTTCAATCACCTTCCCCTGTTACCACCCACAAACGGTTCAATCTGTCACTCAAACTAACGACCTGGCTGTGTTCAAGGAGAGAGAAATTTCAGATCGTAACAGCTAGTTTGCGCACGCGCATTGCGAACTTTACGCATGCGCAGTTTAGCGAACATCGGTGGCGTACGACCGTGCAGCCACAACAACCGACTCTAAATGAGGTCCAGTGTGTGTGAGTGCTGTTGGGATTGGGGCGTTGGTAGTGAATGCAAATGGAGGGGGGACACTAATAACTATTTTGCCACCAGGCTCCTGGTATGAACTTACACCTCTGCTCCCAGGGCACAATTTGAAGAGAAGTCCATAAGTTTCTATTGGGCAATGCCAACTATTTATATTATCATATAAATATACAGATATGTACACTGGCTGCAGATTTGATTGTGCAACAATTGGTACAAACAACCAGATCACACTACATGTGGCCACTTTAAGGGCAAAGCCAATGGCCCTGATTATTTTTAATCCAATCACTTCAGCTAGTAAAAGTCCAGGATCTTTCAAATACACACTTTAGAGAATCTTCAAAGGGAGTGACAAGTGCTAGTTGACTGTACAAGCCATGCTGAGATGCAGTTTATCCAATCAGCTGCAGTTCTACTAAGCTAGGGTGTATGCCACCCAGGAGACTACAGTTGTCACATCAATTATACATTACTTCATAAGGGTATTGGAGGGATCAATGAATTCTAATTGGGTTAAGTAGAGGGATGTGGAAGTCCACGGGTAAATAGCGGCTTAGAAGAAGAGCAGCAGAATAAAAATAATTTCTTTGTGCTCTAAGACACTGCACAAAGATATAAAGCTGGTAAAACTAAACTATGGACCCATTAAGCATCTGCCCAGGGAAAGTAATATACAGTATAATGTTTATGTGACTGTTCCTTGATTTACCCTAGTAATGTCCAATAAAATTTGAACTACTGTATTATATTAATCCTCACTAATATCAGATAAATTCTATCTCTGGTGTAACTTTAAGAAAACAAGACCAGGAGTATGCCAGACACAATATAAAGACTTGCCAGCTGTCCTCCTGACCCTGCCAGATATGTGCTCCTCACATGGTGATGTGAACGTAAATGCCCCGTCCTCTTCTTTCCCACTAAACTGCATTTTAATTATATATTTTAAAGCAGTATTAAACTCAGGGCCGGATTAAGGTCTGTGGGGGCCCCTGGGCAACAAACTTGTGCGGGCCCCAATCAATAAAATTAAACACAGTATATATGTATATTAGGGGTGAGCGGGTTCGGATTTCTGAAATCCAAACCCCCCCGGGCCCCCACGATCTGAGGCCGATCCGAGTCAGGCTCGATTTTTCCCGCCTGACTCGGATCTGAAATCGAGGCAAAACGTCATCATCCCGCCTTCCGGGTTTCGCGGGTTTTGGATCCTATATAAGGTACCCGCGTCGGCACCATTTTCTCACTCGGCTGTGGACAGTGAAGAGGGAGGGTGGGAGTTAGGGCTGGCTGGGCTGTGTAGTGTAGTGTAGTGCAGAGTAGTGTTGTGCTGTGCTGTGCTACGCTGTGCTGCTGTTGTCCATAGGGGCTGTGTCCACTACTTCAAAGTCCATAGGGGCTGGCTGTGTTGTGCTGTGCTGCTGTTGTTAATAGGGGCTGTGTCCACTACTTCAAAGTCCATAGGGGCTGGCTGGACTGTGTTGTGCAGTCAGTTCTCCATAGGGGCTGTGTCCACTCCAAAGTCCTGTGCAGTGTCCCAGTCCTAAAGTGGTGCTGTAGTGTTATCCAGGGGGTGCTCTGTCCGTCAGGGGTGCTCCCCCCAAGTGCTATAAAAAAAAATATTTTTTCTGTGTTTGTGAATTGTGTGCGCAGTAGCCGCACGTGCATCAACAAAGTAGTGCCAAGCGTGCGCCTGTGTCATAAGTAGAGGGCCGGCTGGCTTGACCGTTAAAGGGTGCTGTAACCCCCAAAGTACACTCCAAACCAAATAACAAAATATTTTCTGTTTGTGAATTGTGTGCGCAGTAGCCGCACGTGCATCAACAAAGTAGTGCCAAGCGTGCGCCTGTGTCATAAGAAAAGGGCCGGCTGGCTTGACCGTTAAAGGGTGCTGTAACCCCCAAAGTACACTCCAAACCAAATCACAAAATATTTTCTGTGTTTGTGAATTGTGTGCACAGTAGCCGCACGTGCATCAACAAAGTAGTGCCAAGCGTGCGCCTGTGTCCCATAAGTAAAGAGCCGGCTGGCTCATTTCTTAAAGGGTGGTGTAACCCACAAAGTGCACTACTCTCCAGCAAAAATAATAAAATATTTTCTGTGTTTGTGTGCGCCTTAGCCGCACGTATATATCAAATCGATATAACATAAATGGAGGACCAAACTTTCTCCGATAAAAATAAAGATCAAGAACCACTTCCTCCTAGTGCTGAAGCTGCTGCCACTAGTCATGACATAGACGATAACATGCCATCAACGTCATCTGCCAAGGCCGATGCACAATGTCATAGTAGAAGCCACATACAATCCCAAATGACAAAGTTCAGGAAAATTACCTTAAAAAAAACATATAAATCATCTGAAGAGAAACGTAAACTTGCCAACATGCCATTTATGACACGGAGTGGCAAGGAAAGGCTAAGGTCTTTCCCTATGTTCATGACTAGTGGTTCAGCTTCACATGACGATGGAAGCCCTCCTCCCACTAAAAAACTCAAACGAGTTAAGCTGGCAAAAGCACAGCGAAGAACTGTGCGTTCTAAGAAGATATCACAAATCCCCAAGGAGAGTCCAAGTGTGGTGGCGGTTGCAATGCCTGACCTTCCCAGCACTGGACGGGAAGAGGTGGCTCTTTCCACCATTTGCACGCCCCCTGCAAGTGCTGAAAGGAGCACCCACAGTCCACTTGCTGATATGCAAATTGAAGATGTCACTGTTGAAGTACAACAGGATGAGGATACTGGTGTAGTTGGTGCTGAGGAGGAAGTTGGCGAGGAGGATTCTGATGGTGATGTGGTTTGTTTAAATCAGGCTCCGGGGGAGACAGTTGTTGTCCGTGGGATAAAAAGCCCATCACGGTCATGCCTGGGCAGAAGACCAAACATTCCACCTCTTTGGTCTGGCAATATTTCTGTCCAAATCCGGACAACAACTGTCTTGCCATATGTACCATATGTAAAGGTGGAATAAGTAGGGGTTAGGGACATTAACCACCTAGGAACATCCTCCCTTATACAGCACCTGCAACGCGTTCATAATAAGTTACTGTCATGTTCAGAAACTTTGGCTAAGCAGTCCAGGGACACCTAAATCCCGTTGTCCTGTTGTATCCAAACGCCTGCAAACCACACCGTCAACTCCCTCCTCATCAATTTCCTCCTTAGTCAGGATCGGAAGTAGTCCTGCAGGCCATGTCACTGGCATGACTGACTCTCCTATCCGGGATTCCTCCGGAGGATCCTGCATTGCTATGCCTACTGCTGCCGCTGCTGCTGTTGCTGCTGCTGGGAGTCGTTCATCATCCCAGAGAGGAAGTAGGAACACCACTACTTTTACTAAACAATTGACCCTCCAACAGTCCTTAGCGAGGAGGATGATGTACGACAGCAGTCATCCTGAAGCAAAATGTATAACTGAGGCCTTGACTGCTATGTTGGTGTTAGACATGCGTCCGGTATCCGCCATCAGTGCAGTGGGATTTAGACAATTGCTGGAGGTAGTGTGTCCCCGGTTCCAAATCCCGTCTAGATTCCACTTCACTAGGCAGGCGATACCGAGACTGTACAGAAACGTCAGAAAAAGTGTCCTCAGTGTCCTGAAAAATGCCGTTGTACCCAATGTCCACTTAACCACGGACATGTGGACAAGTGGAACAGGGCAGACTAAGGACTATATGACTGTGACAGCCCACTGGGTAGATGTATCACCTTACGCAGCAACAGCAGCAGCGTCACCAGTAGCAGCATCTCAGAAACGCCAGCTCGTTCCAAGGCAGGCTACGCTGTGTATCACCGGTTTCAGTAAGAGGCACACCGCCGACAACCTCTTAGAGAAACTGAGGGAAATCATCGCCCAGTGGCTTACCCCACTTAGGCCCTCATTCAGAGCCGTATGCTCTGAGCAGAGCGCACGCTCTGAATGAGGGCCGGGCTCCATTTTCATGGAGCGTCCTCCTGGATGCTCGTATAGCTGTGAGTCACCACCCACAGGCTATACGAGCGTGCTTTGTGATTTCCACGATGGTCGAGACTAGGGGTGTGCACCGGCCACTTTTCGTGTTTTGTGTTTTGGTTTTGGATCTGGATCTTTCTTCGTGTTTTGGATCTGGATTGGTTTTGCCAAAACCACCCTTCCGTGTTTTGGGTTCTGGGTTTTGTGTTTTGGATCTGTATTTTTTTGAAAAAAAGCATAAAAACAGCTAAAATCACAGAATTTGTAGGTTTTTCTGCTCCTATGCTATTATTAACCTCAATAACCTTAATTTCCACTCATTTCCAGTCTATTCTGAATACCTCACACCTCACAATAGTGTTTTTATGTCCAAAAGGTTGCACCGAGGTAGCTGGATGACTATGCTAAGCGACACGAGTGGGCGGCACAAACACGTGACCCATCTAGGCGTGAAACTGCAGTGGCAGACAGGATGGCATTGAAAAACTAGGCCCCAAACTGTACATAATGCAAAGAAAAAAAAGAGGTGCAAGATGGAATTGTCCTTGGGCCCTCCCACCCACCCTTATGTTGTATAAACAGGACATGCACACTTTAACAAACCAATCATTTCAGCGCCAGGGTCTGCCACACAACTGTGGCTGAAATGATTGGTTCGTTTGGGCCCCCACAAAACAAGCTGGCAATTAATCTGTCCCTGCACAAACTGGCTCTACGGAGGCAAGAAGTCGTCCTCATCCTCCTCATCCACAGATTCCTCACCCTCTTCAGTGTTATGTACATCCTCATCCTCACAGAGTATTAATTCGTCCCTGCTGGAACCACAGGTCCCTCTGTACGTTCTGGAGGCTGGTCTCCCTGGAAGAGTTGATCATTCATTTTATGAACATCATCTTCTCCACATTTTGTGGAAGCAACCTCCTACGCCTTTCGCTAACAAGGTTCCCGGCTGCACTAAACACTCTTTCGGAGTACACACTGGAGGGGGGGCAACTCAGGTAAAATAGAGCCAGTTTGTACAGGGACCTCCAAATTGCTTCTTTTTCCTACCAGTACAGGTACGGACTGTCTGACATGCCTACTTGGATGCTGTCACCGATGTAATCCTTTAACAGACAGACGCACGCTTGTCGCTGCTGCTTTGAGGATGCAAGTGCGGCTACAGCCCACACAATTCACAAAGACAGAAAAAAAAAGAACAATATTTTTATTCTTTGTGTAGCACACTTTGAGGGTGTCACCACCCTTTAACAGACAGACGCACGCTTGTCGCAGCTGCTTTAAGGATGCAGGTGCGGCTACAGCCCACACAATTCACAAAGACAGAAAAAAGAAGAAGAATATTTTTATTCTTTGTGTAGCACACTTTGAGGGTGTCACCACCCTTTAACAGACAGACGCACGCTTGTCGCTGCTGCTTTAAGGATGCAGGTGCGGCTACAGCCCACACATTTCACAAAGACCGAAAAAAAAAGAACAATATTTTAATTGTTTGTGTAGCACACTTTGAGGGTGTCACCACCCTTTAACAGACAGACGCACGCTTGTCGCAGCTGCTTTAAGGATGCAGGTGCGGCTACAGCCCACACAATTCACAAAGACAGAAAAAAGAAGAAGAATATTTTTATTGTTTGTGGAGCACACTTTGAGGGTGTCACCACCCTTTAACAGACAGACGCACGCTTGTCGCTGCTGCTTTGAGGATGCAAGTGTGGCTACATCGCACACAAGTCACAAACACATTAAAAAAATAGTTTTTTATTTTTTGGAGCACTTTGAGAGTTACACCACCCTTTAACAGACAGACGCACGCTTGTCGCTGCTGCTTTAAGGATGCAGGTGCGGCTACAGCCCACACATTTCACAAAGACCGAAAAAAAAGAACAATATTTTTATTGTTTGTGTAGCACACTTTGAGGGTGTCACCACCCTTTAACAGACAGACGCACGCTTGTCGCTGCTGCTTTGAGGATGCAAGTGCGGCTACATCGCACACAAGTCACAAACACATTAAAAAAATAGTTTTTTATTTTGTGGAGCACTTTGAGAGTTACACCACCCTTTAACAGACAGACGCATGCTTGTTGCTGCTGCTTTAAGGATGCAGGTGCGGCTACAGCCCACACATTTCACAAAGACCGAAAAAAAAAGAACAATATTTTAATTGTTTGTGTAGCACACTGTGAGGGTGTCACCACCCTTTAACAGACAGACGCACGCTTGTCGCTGCTGCTTTGAGGATGCAGGTGGAATCTAGACGGGATTTGGAACCGAGGACACACTACCTCCATCAATTGTCTAAATCCCACTGCACTAATGTCGGATACCGGACGCACGTCTAACACCAACATAGCAGTCAAGGCCTCAGTTATACGTTTTGCTTCAGGATGACTGCTGTCGTACTTCATCCTCATCGCTAGGGACTGTTGGAGGGTCAATTGTTTAGTAAAAGTAGTGATGTTCCTACTTCCTCTCTGGGATGATGAACAACTCCCAGCAGCAGCAATAGCACTAGTAGGAAGTGGTTCTTGATCTTTCCCTATTTTATTTTTATCAGAGAAAGTTTGGTCCTCCATTTATGTTATATTGATATATATACGTGCGGCTAAAGCGCACACAAACACAGAAAATATTTTTTTATTTTTGCTGGAGAGTAGTGCACTTTGTGGGTTACACCACCCTTTAAGAAATGAGCCAGCCGGCTCTTTACTTATGGGACACAGGCGCACGCTTGGCGCTGCTCCTTTGTTGATGCACGTGCAGCCACAGTGCACACAAGTCACAAACACAGAAAATATATATTTTTTTGGTTGGGAGTGTACTTTGGGGGTTACAGAACCCTTTAACGGTCAAGCCTGCCGGCCCTTTACTTATGACACAGGCGCACGCTTGGCACTACTTTGTTGATGCACGTGCGGCTACTGCGCACACAATTCACAAACACAGAAAATAATTTTTTTTTTGGTTTGGACTGGAGTGTACTTTCGGGGGTTACAGCACCCTTTAATGGTCAAGCCAGCCGGCCCTTTACTTATGACACAGGCGCACATTTGGCACTACTTTGTTGATGCACGTGCGGCTACTGCGCACACAATTCACAAACACAGAAAATAATTTTTTTTCGGTTTGGACTGGAGTGTACTTTCGGGGGTTACAGCACCCTTTAACGGTCAAGCCAGCCGGCCCTTTACTTATGACACAGGCGCACGCTTGGCACTACTTTGTTGATGCACGTGCGACTACTGCACACACAATTCACAAACACAGAAAATAAATTTTTTTTTGGTTTGGACTGGAGTGTACTTTGGGGGTTACAGCACCCTTTAACGGTCAAGCCAGCTGGCCCT
The DNA here is from genome assembly GCA_031769625.1 of Taudactylus pleione. Lineage (NCBI taxonomy): Eukaryota > Metazoa > Chordata > Amphibia > Anura > Myobatrachidae > Taudactylus > Taudactylus pleione. The sequence goes on from JAUIMM010000040.1 coordinate 80,923,536, forward strand.
TTACTTATGACACAGGCGCACGCTTGGCACTACTTTGTTGATGCACATGCGGCTACTGCGCACACAATTCACAAACACAGAAAATTATTTTTTTTTTGGTTTGGACTGGAGTGTACTTTGGGGGTTACAGCACCCTTTAACGGTCAAGCCAGCTGGCCCTTTACTTATGACACAGGCGCACGCTTGGCACTACTTTGTTGATGCACGTGCGGCTACTGCGCACACAATTCACAAACACAGAAAATAATTTTTTTTTTTTGGTTTGGACTGGAGTGTACTTTCGGGGGTTACAGCACCCTTAACGGTCAAGCTAGCCGGCCCTTTACTTATGACACAGGCGCACGCTTGGCACTACTTTGTTGATGCACGTGCGGCTACTGCGCACACAATTCACAAACACAGAAAATAATTTTTTTTTTGGTTTGGACTGGAGTGTACTTTCGGGGGTTACAGCACCCTTAACGGTCAAGCCAGCCGGCCCTTTACTTATGACACAGGCGCACGCTTGGCACTACTTTGTTGATGCACGTGCGGCTACTGCGCACACAATTCACAAACACAGAAAATAATTTTTTTTTGGTTTGGACTGGAGTGTACTTTCGGGGGTTACAGCACCCTTTAACGGTCAAGCCAGCCGGCCCTTTACTTATGACACAGGCGCACGCTTGGCACTACTTTGTTGATGCACGTGCGGCTACTGCGCACACAATTCACAAACACAGAAAATATATTATTTTTTTAGCACTTGGGGGGAGCACCCCTGATGGACAGAGCACCCCCTGGACAACACTACAGCACCTCTTTAGGACTGGGACACTGCACAGGACTTTGGAGTGGACACAGCCCCTATGGAGAACTGACTGCACAACACAGTCCAGCCAGCCCCTATGGACTTTGAAGTAGTGGACAACAGCAGCACTACACTACACTACACTACACAGCCCTAACTCCCACCCTCCCTCTTCACTGTCCACAGCCGAGTGAGAAAATGGCGCCGACGTGGGTACCTTATATAGGATCCAAAACCCGCGAGACTCGGAAGGCGGGATGATGACGTTTTGCCTCGATTTCAGATCCGAGTCAGGCAGGAAAAGTCGAGCCTGATTCGGACCGGACTCGGATCGGGGGGGCTCGGGGGGGTTCGGATTTCAGAAATCCAAACCCGCTCACCCCTAGTCGAGACCATCGCGACCATCGAAATTGCGAGCCGGAGTCTGCGGTTGAGGTTTTCAACCGCAAGCTCCGGAGTGATTTTGGCTCTATCAGAGCCAATATCACTCCCACTGACATCACTAGTGATGTCAGTGGGCCGGCTTCTGACGGGAGGCGTTCCCGTGGGAACGCCCCCGTCAGGGAGGCACGCCCCCGGCACGCCCACCAAAGGGGGCGTGCTGTCAATCAACATTGACAGCACGCCCCCTTTGATCGGACACTCCCTCCGTCGTGCGCATGCTCAGTCCATAACATCGACCCACTTGCGAGCGGACAGCCGCTCGCGAGTGGGTCTGAATCAGGCCCTTAGACTCTCCTGGGGATCTGTGATATCTGACAACACCACCAATATTGTGCGGGCATTACATCTGGGCAAATTCCAGCACGCCCCATGTTTTGCTCACACAATGAACTTGGTGGTGCAGAATTTTCTGAAAAGCGACAGGGGCGTGCAGGAGACGCTTTGGGTGGCCCAAAAAATTTCTGGCCACTTTCGCCATTCAGCGACTGCGTGCCGAAGACTGGAGCACCAGCAAACACTCTTGAACCTGCCCCGCCATCACCTGAAGCAAGAGGTTGTGATGCGGTGGAACTTAACCCTCTATATGCTTCAGAGGATAGAGGAGCAGCAAAAGGCCATTCAAGCCTATACATCCACCTATGACATAGGCAAAGGAGGGTGTATGTACCTGACTCAAGCGCAGTGGAGAATGATTTCCGTGTTGTGCAAGGTTCTTCAGCCCTTCGAACTTGCCACACGTGAAGTCAGTTCAGACACTGCCAGCTTGAGTCAGGTCATTCCCCTCATCAGGCTTTTGCAGAAGCAGCTGGAGAAAGTGAAGGAGGAGCTAAGATGGAGCGATTCCGCTCGGCATGTGGGACTTGTGGATGAAGCCCTTCATTCGCTTTGCCAGGATTCCAGGGTGGTCAATCTGTTGAAATCAGACCACTACATTTTGGCAACCGTGCTCGATCCTAGGTTTAAAGCCTATGTGGTGTCTCTCTTTCCGGCCGACACAAGCCTGCAGGGGTGCAAAGACCTGCTGGTGAACACACTGTCAGCTGAAGCGGAACGTGACACGTCAACAGCTCCTTCTTCATTTTCTCCCGCAACTGGGGCTGCCAGGAAAAAACTTAGGTATCCTAAGCAACCCACTGGCGGTGATGCAGGGCAGGCAGGACCATGTTTGGACATCTGGTCCGGACTGAAGGACCTGGCAACAATTTCTGACATGTCTACTGTCACTACATATGATACTGTCACCATTGACAGAATGGTGGAGGATTACATCGGTGACAGCATCCAAGTAGGCATGTCAGACAGTCCATACCTGTACTGGCAGGAAAAAGAGGCAATTTGGAGGCCCCTGTACAAACTGGCTCTATTTTACCTGAGTTGCCCCCCCTCCGGTGTGTACTCCGAAAGAGTGTTTAGTGCAGCCGGGAACCTTGTCAGCGAAAGGCGTAGGAGGTTGCTTCCACAAAATGTGGAGAAGATGATGTTCATCAAAATGAATTATCAACTCTTCCAGGGAGACCAGCCTCCAGAACGTACAGAGGGACCTGTGGTGGTGGATTCCAGTGGGGACGAGTTAATACTCTGTGAGGATGAGGATGTACACAACACTGAAGAGGGTGAGGAATCGGTGGATGAGGAGGATGAGGATGACATCTTGCCTCCGTAGAGCCAGTTTGTGCAGGGACAGATTAATTGCCAGCTTGTTTTGTGGGGGCCCAAACGAACCAATCATTTCAGCCACAGTCGTGTGGCAGACCCTGGCACTGAAATGATTGCTTTGTTAAAGTGTGCATGTCCTGTTTATACAACATAAGGGTGGGTGGGAGGGCCCAAGGACAATTCCATCTTGCACCTCTTTTTTTTCTTTGCATTATGTACATTTTAAGGCCTAGTTTTTCAAACTGCCATCCTGTCTGCCACTGCAGTATCACTCCTAGATGGGTCACGTGTTTGTGCCGCCCACTCGTGTCGCTTAGCATAGTCATCCAGCTACCTCGGTGCAACCTTTTGGACATAAAAACACTATTGTGAGGTGTTCAGTGTTCAGAATAGACTGGAAATTAGTGGAAATTAAGGTTATTGAGGTTAATAATAGCATAGGAGCAGAAAAACCAACACATTCTGTGATTTTAGCTATTTTTATGCTTTTTTTTCAAAAAAATACAGATCCAAAACACAAAACCCAGAACCCAAAACACGGAAGGGTGGTTTTGGCAAAACCAATCCAGATCCAAAACACGAAGAAAGATCCAGATCCAAAACCAAAACACAAAACACGAAAAGTGGCCGGTGCACACCCCTAATGTATATATACTGTAGATATATGTACACACACACACACATACATATATATATATATATATATATATATATATATATATATATATTTTATATATATATATATATATGTGTGTGTTCGTGTGTGTGTGATTAACCTTGGTGTTGGTGAGTGCCCTTATGTGTGTGTACATTTTATTTATATATATATATATATATATATTTATATATATACCCACACATATACTTATTCTGTGTGCATGTATATATATATATATATATATACATACATACAGCATAAGTATGTGTGTATGTATACAGTGTATGTGTGTGTGAGTGTGTATGTATATATATATATATAATATATATATATACACACACACATACAGACAGTATAAGTACAGTATGTGTTTGTATGTATACAGTGCTATCTTCTGCTGACTGCTCTTCTGCTCCACGGCCAGACGAACAGGGAAACGCTGAGGCAACTGCTATGCCCCGCACGCAGTGCTAGCAGCCTGTGCTCTTCTCTGAGACCAGTCAAAGTCTGTTGAGATTTGACATAATCTCATGAGACTGTGACGGTCTCTGCAGTGAGTCACTGACCTCGGCAACCGCTGTGTAAGGGAACAGCTGAGCTGCCTAGGACCGCAGCAGTTTAATTAGTAGAAGCGCCGGGACCGGGTACAGTGTGTGGGGGCCCCCTATGTGTGGGGGCCCCTGGACGATCGCCCCTGTCGCCCTGCCCTTAATCCGGCCCTTATTAAACTGCTTTTCATCTACAGATTAGTAGACTATTTACAAAACTGAGTCATGGTTGTTGGCAATACAATAAACGGAGGCACGGAGTATGACCTGGCCTCTGCCAGCACTGTCTTCGAGCTCCACTCTGTAGGGATTGCAGTATGAATTCTTATACTGGGTTTGTCAAGTGACAAACATTCTTAGATCCTGCTCTGAATTCACACCGCTTGGTTCTTAACAGTAAAGTTCTGTGAATAAGGTAAACCATATACTAGCATGATTGGCATTTACTAGTGCATTATACTGTACCCCTGTATAACACCATCCTCAAACAGTGTTACAGTGAAGGTGGTATTACAAAGAGGCTGACATAATGGATAACATTTCAGTACACTTTAGTGCAGATAGTACTAGTGTTAGAAATTGGAAAGATTTCACCACTATATTCAATATCGACCCTGGGCCTGAGACATAAACACAAGTTGTGGCTTTTTTAGGGTGCATCTTGCTCTTTTTTTTGTATGTATGTGCATCTTTTCTTATGGGCAAGTTGGACTTCTTATGACAAAAAGGATGAGTGCAGATGCAGCCAAAGTATGGTAAGGGTGTGTTGTGGGTATGTTGATGTGAATTGTAACCAAGATGGCTGACAAATTGCTGAAACCCTGATTCAAGCTATGAACAGATGTTGATAACATGCGCAGGCTGCATCTAGTGGGTCAAATGTTTCTAGAACAAAGTCATTTATGTAAATTATGTTAAACTGCTGCGAATGTGGTTTAACAGCATGATTACAGTCTATGGAATATTTGTTTTTCAGTAATAAGGTACGCCTCCCACTCTGTTTGGGAAAGGGAAGTCTGTCCATCTATTTCTTAGTGTTGAAAAAAAATAATTACATTTTAGATTTGTATCTAGTTAGATACATATTTTATGTGCCCAAAGTGACCTGGGTAATTATTTATTGCAATCTCCAGGAATACAAATGTCTTGTCAACATTCGTAATGTCGGCAAGTAGTATGTGGATCCTGGGATGCCGGTGCCAAGATGTAAGCAAGTGTGGAATGCTCCTTAAAGCAGTTCATAGGCATCACGTGTTATCATTTGCTGATCGCTCCGGTGCTGGCTTTCCAGGGTTGACCTGGGTCTTGTCAACAAGACCACTACATACTCTCTCTTGGTTACTGTAATTGTGTACTGGGATGTTTAGCGTCACAGTGAAGCCCACAACTCCTGTCCTATTCCTGGTGCATCTGATCCTGGTGGGTGCATGGATAGGGAGCCACAAATGCTACCTTGCAGCAATTCTTTTTGCAAGTGTACTCAGAGACCTTAGGGTATATGACCTAAAAAAAATTGTGGTTTTTTTTTTTAGTAAAATCTTTAATTATATGTAGATATGTACAAAATGAAGGCTCTTTACAAAGCTTTGAACTTCCCACCCTGTCTAGCAACAATTCACTGGTGATCTCCAGAGCACAGTGCTTCTGCCAGAGCACAGTGTACTGTATAATCGGGTACAGTGAGGGGACACCAAGAATAATATTGGTCTTGGTGTTTAGAGGTGTGGCGGAGCGTGCAGTTGTCATGGTCACACTGCCTCGTCATATCAATGTACAGATAGATGTAGGGATTTTTTTTAAGTGTGGGCATGCATGGCTGATGCAGATAAACCACCAGGTAACCTAGATCTGGGTTGCCTAAATTGTTTGTGGAGACAGGAGGTTCATTTGGCATGTGCCCCCTGTGTCCCTTCTTAATTTGGGTCTATGTGGTAGATGTATCAAGCCTTAGAGAGAGAAAAGAGGAGAAATTGCCCAAAGCAACCCACCAGTGTCTAACTGTCATTTTAAAGGCTGTGCTAGAAGAGTGACAGTTGGAAGTTGATTGTTTGCTAAGAACAACTTCTTTATTTAATCTCTCTCCAAGGTTTGATACATCCCCCCCTATGTATAATTGGTTCAAACTGATGAAGCAAGTGCTGCACTAAACACTACTTTATCTGTAAGGCATTTTAAGGTGTGAGGCCTGTCATGCATGGCATAGTGAAGATTGGTGACTCTACTATGCATCTTACAGGTAATGCCTTCATGTATATTTCCTTGACAACATAAATAGAGATCATCCTCTTACACAGAGAGAAGACTCAAAACAAAAGTAACAGAAGTAGGTAAGGTATGTGATGGAGTTAGGAACAGGCATCATATATCCCTGTATTAAGTTCAGTAAATAAAGTTTTTATTATTATTTTTTTTTATTATTCCTTGGGCTGCCACTGTTTTCCGTATATGATGCTGTAACGATAATACATTTATGTCAGGTGTAAGATGGATCTCAGATATGCAGTACCAGTACATTCACGGACATCTGAAGGTGTAACAGGATGAAATGTATCTTCAGCCTTGTATAACATGGCTTACAGGAGTTTTATGGATATGCCAATCAACAGGGATATAACAAGTGATACATATTCCCAAGTGTATAGATTTCAGCCTATGTGGCCAATTACATGAACAGGAAATGCATCAGAGAGGAAATGTTGTGTAGCTAGGTCATCAGTAGTAATCTCTCTTATAAAACTATTTCATTGCTGCATGTTGTTTCCTTACAAAAAGCAAATCCTATTAGCCCAATAGTTTTATCCACTGAGTGGCAAGCCCCACACTATAGAACGTTTCCTTTAGTCTTTTTGTCAATTTTGATGTCTTTTGAATTCTCTTAATTATGGATTAATGTTTTGCTGTAAAGAAGACCACAGGACACATTAAGAGTGCCAATTCTATGCAGCGAGGAAAGCATGGGCTCCATCCAAAATCCTAAACTGGAGATCATTTCTACAACAATTACCACATTGTTTCTGCAAGTGTGAAGCAGCCAATTTGTTTGCACACAATGTTTATTTGGAGACTATTAAAGATTCATGAGTCTGAAGGTGAAGATGCTTTGTCAATGCACTGCCAATAGCAATACAAACAGATATTGGTGAGTCCTACTTGTAGATGGCAGACACATCTGTTTTCTGATGCTGCCAATATGACTTCTGGGAACCCTGTAATTGATCTATGCTATTGTTGAAATGGCATTCATAATTTTTTTTTCCCATTTTGTAGATAAATTGTCAAGGGATGGACTAATCCTCTTCTTGATTTAAATAATTGGTTATATTGCGGTTTTGGAGCCATTTCCAATGTTTTTTCCTTTCTCTCAATGTTGGCAGTTTTCAGGGCAGCTCCTATACTAGGGCAATAGTAGTAGTAACAGCAGATATTAGGTGCCATTCCTGCCTGCACTCCCTCCTCTCCAATCACTGTTATAGCAGCCTTAATAATGAATGCAGGAGGAAGCGTACAGTGATTACAATTACTGAGTAAGGGATGTCACGTAAATATCCTGCTGCTGATCCTCTCTCTTCCACTACATTACATTGTCATTACAGGTTCCCAAACAATCATGCTGTTTGGTTTCTTATATTGATCTATTTCCTTCCTTTCTTTGGACTCTGACTGACTGCCACAGTTCAGTGCAGGGCAGGAAACAAAACAGTAGGCTAATAGACTCTCTGGATGTTGTTACCCAGCGGGAGAAACTGCTATATCAATTATTGAGGAGAGGCAAAGTAAGGTGGTTCCATGGCTCCGGAAGAAAAATGTTTTCTATAGGATTGGTGTGTGTTCAGTTCTAATTTGGTGAACCTTTGCAAATCAGTCTAATGGTGGAACATCTTTATGGGGTGGGGACACACTTATTGAGATGTACTGCACTAGTACTACTAACTCTAAACTACATATGTGTTTAGAGTTAGTAGTGCAGTAGAAACGTAGTGGTTCTGAGCCGGGGCACTGGTCTTTCCACCAGGTTTGAGGCAAAGCGTAATTTTCCCAACGCTGATCTCGCATGTTGTGGATTGCATATTAAAGTCCCTCCCTCGGGCGCCATTTCACACTGGAGACCTGAGGGATAGGGTGTGGGTATAGGGGCCCTTTGTTTGCAAAAAAACAAAAATGTTTAGGAGCACTGCTGTGTTAAGGCAGGGGCACTGTGTACTGTGGGCTGGCTGTAGTACTCTGTGAGGCACACAAAAAAACACCATAGATGTGGACTGCAGCACTGTCTTGTTTGTTACTAAAAAAAAAGCCTACTAGGGCACTTTTATCTCTTAAAAAAAAACAATATGAGCACTGTGTTAATGAGGCACTGTAGAGGCACTGTGTGCTGCTGCAGCAGCACTATGAGGCACAAAAACACCATAGGAGTGGACTGCAGCACTGTGCTACTTAAGTAGCCTACTGGGAAACTTTTTTTTATAAAACAGAAAAACTATTATAAACTATTAATAAAAAAAAGTTGTGCACTAAGCAATATAACATTATTAGGGTGACACCATTACTAGGGGTGCTATGAGGGACTGTGTTGTGTGCTCAGGCACTGTTATAAAAATTAAAATGATAAACTTGTGTGCTAAAATCTATAATGTAATTAGGGTACCACCCTTATACTAAGAGTCGATTATGGATATAACGATATAAAAGCAGGAGTTGCAAACCATTGCTAGTGCTGCTGCTACTGCCAGCAGTCATGGCAGTACTTCAACAACTACTAAAGGTGGTCCATGGGAAATAAAGATTAAGGGCCTGATTCAGACCCACTCGCGAGCGGCTGTCCGCTCGCAAGTGGGTCGATGTTCTGCACTGAGCATGCGCACGACGGTGGGAGCTCCGTCGTGCGCATGCGCCAGACGCGACGAGCGAAGGATTTTCCTTCGCTCGTAGTATCTCTTCAAAGGGGGAGTGCTGTCGATGTTGACTGACAGCACGCCCCCTTTGGTGGGCGTGCCGGGGGCGTGCCTCCTTGACGGGGGCGTTCCCACGGGAACACCTCCCGTCAGAAGCCGGCCCACTGACATCACTAGTGATGTCAGTGGGAGTGATTTTGGCTCTGATAGAGCCAAAATCACTCCGAGCCTTGTGGTTGAAAAACTCAACCACAGGCTTTTGTACGCAGTTTCGATGGTCGCGATGGTCTCGACCATCGCGGCCATCAAACTGCACGCTCGTATAGGCTGTGGGTGGTGACCCACAGCTATACGAGCGTCCAGGAGGACGCTCCATAGTTATGGAGGACGGCCCTCATTCAGAGCGTGCGCTCTGCTCAGAGCGTACGGCTCTGAATGAGGGCCTAAGTAAGGGCACCTGAAATCTAAACAATATTTCACAATGTTAATGAAAATGTCACCTCTAATAAGAAAGGGAAAAATGACTGCATAAAAATGTAAAATTGACAACATTCTTCACCCCACACACAGTGGCAAGGAAAGGCTTAGGCCAAGGCCTTCCTTTGTGAGTGGTGGTCCTGTTACTGATGTTTCATGTGCTAGAATGTCTATTGCAGAAGCCAGGGCAAACCTAGTCAGACATCTTCTGAAATCTCACATGCAACACCTTTTCACTCTAAGGGGTAAATTTTCTAAAGTGAGCGTTTTTAGAAGTGAGTTTTAGAAGAGACGTTGCCCATAGCAACCAACCGGATTCTAGCTATTATCTTCTAGAAGGTGCTAGTTAAATGTTAATTAGAATCTGATTGGTTACTATGGGCAACATCTCTTTTAAAGCTCACTTCTCTAAACTCTCACTTTAGTAAATTTACCCCTAAGTCTACATGTGTCACCTTTAAAACAGTCAAATAAGTTCACCAAAACAAAAATAAGGCTGCAGAACAAACTGTGGGGCTGAGGCAAAATATTAAGCAAAAATTGGCTTAGAGCAGGCCGCGAAGTGTGCTACGTGCCAGTCCATTGCCGGCATTTTAACATTGTTGCAATGGCAACTCACGCCCCTAGCATGGAATAGGATTGACCCCTGAGTGTTCACAAAGTTCACAAACACCTGGGGAGAGTCTAAGGGCCTCATTCAGAGGAGGTCGGAGGATGCAAGCGGTCGCTCAGAAACTGGGCGGCCGCTTCCATCCTGACCGCCCGCCTCTGTTTTGGTCGTTAGGCTGTGGGTCTCAGGGCTTACGACGAGACCCTAGGGTAGGGTCTCATTTGTCGTAAGCCCCGGAGAGCTTCTGGCTCCCCCAAACGGTAGGCGTTCCCATGGGAACGTCTCCGTTTGGGCTTCCACCCCCCCGGCCTGCCTTCCAAACGGGGCAAGCTGTCAATCAACATCAACAGCTCGCCCCCTTTGGAAAGAGACCCGCTACGACTGGTGCTGTCGGTCGTAGCGGGTCTCACGCATGCGCACGAAGGAGCCGGCTCCCTCATGCGCATGCGCACTTGACAAACATCGAGGCGGCTGTGCGGTCATAGACCGTACGTCCGCCTCTGAATGAAGGCCAAAGTGTGTCCATGAGTGCTATGTGTGAGTCTGACATTTCTGACACTGGGTCTGATTCAGCAAGGAATGCAGTTGCTAATACGCACGCAGTCGGTCGATTAATTCATACTGCACATGCGTGAGCCAGATGCATTCAGAACTCATGGCAGAGTGATTGACAGGAAGAGCCATTTGCGGGTGATGAGAGGGTGGTCAGGCAAATGCAGGCAAGCCAGTGGATTTCAGTGCTGTTGCATGGGCATGCACAAATTAGCCACTGTGATACCAGATACCTCCTGAGGTTTCATAGCTTGTGCAGAAGTTAGCAATTCCTGAGTGAGGTCTGGCCTGCCTTAACTGTGCATATGGGTCTGATGTTACTCGATGTACTGATTGTTTTGCTATGTTGACCAAATATAAGTATGTGAGCAAGGGGAAGTGGGCGTCCTTATGTCAGGCTGCGATCACAATGCAAATGCAAACATTTAAATATCACCGCTGATATTAGCAATGCAGTTGCGTGCATATAAGCAGAATAGAGATCCATGCTGAATCAGGCCCACTGTACTCTTAGAGAAGCCTCCTTCCACCAATTCTGCACCCTCTGCAATTGTATTGATGAGCAGCACAAGTAAAGATGGTGACAGAAATTGAGAATGCTACTGTGGAAGCGCAACAGGGTAAGGGGGTTATTTGTGTATCTGATGCTGATAAGAAAGTTGATTATGAGGATGTTATTAATGTCAAAGAAAGTCAGCCAACAGTGGTAGCAGTTCTTGCCCATGATAAAAAGGAAGGCCATTGTCATGCCTGGACAAAAGACCAAAATAGACACATATTTTGTGTGGAATCATTTTTACCCAAATTCTGACATTTGTCAAGCCATCTGTAATGTTTGTGAAGTCAAAGTAAGTAGAGGTAGAGAAGTTAACCATCTAGGAACTTCCTCCCTGTTACATCATTTGCAGAAATTTCAAGCAAAGTTTTTAGAGAAAGCTGAAAAATCTGATAAAATGATAACAAGCAATCCAGCATCAGCTAGCTCCTAGCTCTCAGCTAGATCCCAGCTCAGATCTCAGCTGGAATCTCCACCGCCAATACCTTCATCTTTAATCTCCTCAGTAATGATCAGAGGTAGTCCTCCTGCATCCAATTTGAAGAGGCTAACTGCCTCCTCCCCTATCCAGGATTACCTCGATAGGGGAGTAGTCAGTTAGCTAGGGCTGCTGCTGCTACTGGTGGCAAATCTTCATCCCAGAAGGGGACCAAGAAAAATAGTTCAAACAACATTTGACTGTGAAACAACCCTTTGCAAAATGAAGCATGTATGAAAGCTGCATACAGTTGCACAGCAGATCACTAAAGCCATGATGGCTATTGTAGCATTAGATCTGCACCCAATATCCACCATCAATGCTTGTGGTTTATAGACAGTTAAATGAGATCCTGTGTCCCCGTTACCAACTTCCATCTCATTTCCATTTTATAAGAACAGAAATTCCGCGCCTGTAATGGGGTGTTAAAAGAAAACTAGTTCTTTGTCTAGAAAATGCCATTGTACCCACTATTCACTTAACCATAGATATGTGAACAAATGGTACTGGTCAAATGTAAGATTACATGACTGTGACAGCCCACTGAGTGGGTGTATCGCCTTCAGCACCAGCATCTAACACATATCCGCCCATTCACAGGCAAGCAAATATCTGTATCACAGCATTCACTAAGAGGCATATCAGTGTCAACCTGTTAGAAAAATTCAGATATGTCATAGCAAAATGGCTTACTCTGCTAGGACTCTCCTCAGGATTTGCCATTTCCGATAATGCATTACAACTGGGTGAATTGAACACATCCCATATTTTCCGACACAATAAACTTGGTGGTTTGATTTTTTAAAGAAAATTAAAGGGGCACGCAGGAGATGCTGTCTGTGGCTAGAAACATTTCTGGACATTTTTGGTATTCAGCAACCACATGTAGTATACTGCAGTGGCTGCAAGAACAGTTCAATTTGCCATGTCACCAATTAAAGCAAGAGGTAGTAACCAGGTGGAATTCCACCCCTTTATATAATTCAGCGAATGGAGGAATGGCAACAAACCATCCAAAACTTCACAACAAACCATGACATAGGGAGAGGAGGGGGAATGTTCCTTAGTCCAGCACATTGGAGAATACTCTCTGTTATATGTAAGCTACTGAAAACATTTGTAGTAGCAACTAGTGAACTCAGGAGCTCATTCAAACCCGCTCGCTAGATGCGTTCGCTCGCACCAAGCGTATGCAAATCCAGCGCATGCCCAGCAAGGCAGGTGATCACACGACATTGCATTAGCATGCCCACTATGTCTTGGCGTGCGATCATTGTGTGTATGCAGACGCCCACCAGCCATTCATAAGATGCCCACTTGCGCACATCATCTCCTGTAAGTGCATGAAACCATTGGTACATCGAGCACCATCGGATGCGATCGCAGCGCTTGAGGTTGACTATACCCTGCCACAAGCACTGCGATCACTTCATTGTGAAATACAACCAGGTGATGTGTACAATGATGCTGCCTGTTAATTATGCATGCCTCTGCAATGGCATTAAGATGGTCAGGTACGCCTGCGTTCGCACCTCCACTCCCCCATTTCTATTGACCTGCCCTTGTTACCACCCACAAATGGCTTCTGTCACTCACTCTGCTGGGCTGTCTATGCGCAGCGAGTGAACGCTTCCCGATCTCTTGCAGTGGTTCACGCATGCACCCTGTGATGCGTACACATGCTCAGAAAGCGACAATTGGCCAGCTACATGCGAATGCATCCTAGCAGACAGGTATGAATCAGCTCCTGAGTTCAGACACTTGAGTCAGACAATTCCATCAATAAAACTACTGAAAATCAGTTAGAGAAACGAAAGGAGGAGATGAAAAGTGATTCCTATAAGTATGTTGGACTTGCAGATCAACTTTTTTTTTTGCTTTGCCAGGGCCAATGTATTGCCAATATCTTGCAATTGGTTCACTACATTTTGGCAACCGTGTTTGATCCCTGGTTTAAGTCATACGTATTGTCTTTCTTTCCAACTGACACAAATCTTAAGAGATGCAAAGAGCTCCTTGCAAGCAAGTTGTCAGCAATTGGTCATCTCAAAAGGCACATGACACAAAAATGTCTCCTGCTTCAGTTTCTTTTGCAAATGCTGCTGCCAGGAAAAAACTGACCTTTTCCAAAAGACCCACTGGGGGTTTGGATGATAAGTCAACTAAGTGCACCATAGTGAAACACCATTTTGACATCTGGCCAGCCTTAAAAGTATTATCCACAATTATTGACTAGCGTGACTTAATCTGATAACCTCCACCATCCTATTGATAGTTAGTGTATTTTAATGACATTGTACAAATAAGCATGTCACACAGTCCTTTTGATTACTGGGAGGAAAAAAGACAATTTGGAGCCCCTTGTACAAACTAGCTTTGGTGTACTTAAGCTGCCCACCCTCCAGTGTGTACTTGGAATAGGTATTTAACACAACCGGGAACCTTGTGAGCAATGAGCGTAGGAAGTTACTTCCTCAAATTGTGGTAAAAAAAAAAGTTCATAAAAATTCACTACAAATTCTCAGAGGAAGACCTTTGCCGCCAATTGCAACAAAGTACAGAGGGTTCAGTAATGGTGGATTCTAGTGGGGATGAGCTATTATTATATGATGATGTTAACATTGATGAAGGTGAGGAGGATAAGGATGATAACATCTTCCCAGTGTAGAGATGATTAATAATGCTGGTAGCCACTTTAAGCCAATTTGTAGCTTGTTTTATGTGGGCCCAAACAAACCAAGCACTTCAGCTTTAAAAGTGGCAGTCCTTGTCACTGAACTGCTTTGTTTGTTAAACTGTGAAAGCTCTTTTTAACATACAATACAACATAAGGTTGGATAGAAGGGCCCAATGACAATTCTGTCATGAACTGATTTTCTTTTCATTATGGGCTGTATTTTTTTAGAGCATTGGTGACAGTTCAAAAATAATGTGGTTCCTGACAAAATATAAAATAAATTAACATAATTTTGCAAGAAGATACAATACAAGGCCATGCCTCATTTTTTAAAATTAGTCAATTGTTCATTATTTTTTACTTGCATTCCACTACATAGTCCACCTCCATTTCCCGATACTGCCCACGGACCTCTGAGCTAACTCCCCACATATTAAAACTCTCTGGTGCATCTCATAAATGTACTAGAAGGGTTGTTACTCAATTAGTAAGGGAGTGGTAGTATGGTCAACTCCTCTTGCAACCGTTGACAGGAATCCACATCAACATTGTATTCCTTTATGGCCTTTTTTTCTTTCAGTTGCTGCAAAACAGATCTTGTGAAGGCCATGTTTCAAATTAAATTTTCTTAATTAATCAATAAAATAGTCAACCAATGCTTTACCTGCCTTTCACTACATACTACCCCTCCATTTCCCTGTACTGCACTTTGGCTTCTGAGCTAGTTCCCCTCACACTCAGACTCTCTGGTGCACCTCATACAGTTACTACAGGGGTTGTTACCTAATTAGAAAGGAGGAGGGTTAGTATGGCCAGCTTCTCTTACAACCATTTTTCAGGAATCCATGGGTATATTAAAAACAACACTGTATTAATTTATAGCCTCTTTTCTCTTCTTAGTTGCTGAAAAACAGATCACACAAGACCGTCACTTAAATATATTTTCTTAAATAATCTTAAATAATCAGTCAATGCTTTCCCTGCCTTCCACCACATACTCCACCTCTATTACCCTTTACCACCCTCGGGCCTCTGATCTAGTTCTTGATTAAGGAAAATATTCTTTCTAAGGGGACATATAGTTTATTAATCTGCCATCCTATCTGCCACTGCTGTGCCGCAATGTTTCATAGATGTGCTATATTCTTTTAAACTGACATTTGTTTGTGCTGCTGCCTTGTTGCTTAGTTTAGCCAGTTGGTCTTTGGCCAATATGGGTGAAAACAATATTGTGAGCTGTGAGATGGTCAAAATTGACTGGAAATTACTGGAAATTAATGCGATTGAGGTTGATAATACTGTAGGAACAAAAACAGACATAAATTATATGATTTTAGCTGTTTTTATCAATTCTAGATAAAAAACAAACAAACACAACAATGATTTAGAACCAAAACACAGGGGTCTGTGCAGATGTCAATTCTAAACTCATCCTACTGAAGTGCCGCACAGTTAAAGGTAACTGTCTGGACACACCATGTTACTGGTGCTTGATTTAGTCATTTAGCTAAATAAAACATTTTGTCTACAGTAAGACAAGCAAATGTGCAGGTACAACATATAGCAAGGGCTGCTGTACACTTTTAATGCAGTAATGCACCTTCCAATTTGCAGTAAAGGAAGAGAATTAGATAACGATGTATTGGTTTGCATAATGGAACCTGTATAATGTAGCTGATAATGTGGTATGTGCATTGTG
Organism: Taudactylus pleione; assembly: GCA_031769625.1. Classification (NCBI taxonomy): domain Eukaryota; kingdom Metazoa; phylum Chordata; class Amphibia; order Anura; family Myobatrachidae; genus Taudactylus; species Taudactylus pleione. The sequence continues at coordinate 80,939,570 of JAUIMM010000040.1, forward strand.
GCTGCCAGCTGGACCAGCAATCACTATGAAGGCGCACCACCATGATCTGTCCAGTGCCCGAACCTGGTGGTGCATCATGCCTTAATGATGTCTCTAGTGCAGTGGTTCCCAAACTTTCTTGAATCACAGGGCCCTATAGTATAGCATTTTTTTAAACCTCTAGACCAGAAATGTATTAAGAAATTCATAAAAAATTATTAAATTAAGAAAATTGTGCTTATATGTCATACTTAGGTTTAGTTATGGGGTTGGGGACAGAGTTGCTCTTCCGTTTATCCACATATAGGCAGCCACCAGCACTGTTTTTTCCTATCCAACTAACCATAAATAATTTGATTTGGTCCTGGACTACCAATCTGTGGCATCTTTGCATGTGCCCTATGACACCTTAGGGTTCCAAGGCACTCTGTTTGGGAACCACTACCCAAGTGAATTAGCAAGCAGCATTCTCATTGGTTTCATCTTCAAATTGGCTATTCTCAAACCAGCCATCTGTCATCTGATTTTCAACTTCTCATTTGCTAATGAATTTAGGGGGGGATGTATCAAACCTTCTAAAAAATACATGCGCCCACGACAATCTATCAGATACCAGCAATTATTTATTTAGCAAAATCTCTAAAATGATAGCTAGAATCTGATTGGTGATATGGACAATGCCTCCACTTGTTCTTTTATAGAAGGTTCAAAAAATATCCGCCTTTTCTTACTGATAGTGTTTCAGAAAGTTAGTACTTTCCCGTAGTAGGGATGGCCAAAAAGGTTTAACCATCGTTGGTGCCTTTGGTGCTTAACATCAATGGCATTAAACAATGGTTTAGCATACCGACCAACAAGTGTCAGTGTGTTAACCATTTCGAGATGCCAGTGTCGGGATTCTAACTGCTGGGATCCCGACTGCCGGCATCTCATGCCAATTCCTCCAAATCTACATCAGGCCCATTGTAGCCAATTAAGTTATCTTTTAACCATCAAGTAATATAAATGCTAAAATGATCATGATCATTAGAGGGTTAAGTGGTTATTGACTAAAAAATGTGGGTCGCATATGAGGCTCCCAAAATCTAACTGCATACCAACCACTGAACTCAGCAATTCTGCAATTGATTTTATGATGTTAGTTGTTTAGAAGTAATATCGAGTATACATTACTACCATGCCTATGGCTCTACATAATTCCACAGGCTGGTACATCAGCAACCGGAGTCACATCTGTTTAGAGACATACAGGTACCTGGGGGTATATAAATATATTTAAGGTTAAAAAAAATGTCAAAAATTATTTGTAAGTAAATGTGTGATTTAGACCGTGAAACACAAAATTGATCAAAAATTTACCAAAAATCGACTTTTAGGAAATATACCCCCTGGTGTGCATCGGCTTAAAACACTTTTCTATTCGGTCAGTTTGGTTTTCCAATGCATAACTATTAAGAAGTTATTCTGAAGGTTAAATGCACGGATCTAATTACAGGGCACTTGATTGCAAATACACAAACTGATGGATAAAATAAGTAAGTCTTTGATTGTTTTGCTGCTCACAAATAGATCATCAGCTACCCTTTTATCCAGTTATTCCTTTTATCCTGCCTGCCAGCTTCCCCCTTTCACCCTCATTGCTGTCCCATTGCAATATTTTGCATATGCATTGACGTCACACACACTGCTGTCATTCTGGCCTATAAATGATCTATGAGCTAAGAATCTGAATTACCTTATTGTAATTACACAGTTCCCGCATATCCCTTATTTTCAAACTCCTGCTAGCTTGAATAAATAAAACAGAAAAAAACTACATAAAAGTCAAGGACAAAGTGTCCTAATAGTAAAGCACAAAATCTATAGGAAGTCGTAAACTCTGGGCAGGTGGTAATGAAGCTTACAAGGAAACTTGTTAACCTCTCATTGGACATAGACGAACATTATATTTTCATTATTAGGGGTAAAATGATTTGCATACACTAAAAAATTCTGCCACTGTCTTTATCAACACAGAAAGAACAAAGCTATTATCCCCTCATTCTTTCTTTATTTATGAGGAATTGACAGTGTACACAGTCATTTTATAAATTAGACAAACGCTAGGAGAGAGAGAGATAATTAACTCCAGCAAGGAGGTTCAAAAGGGAGAGAAATCTTTAACGTTGCACTGTGAGCCATCAGTCGATAAAGCTTTTGTGCTGTATGTAAAATTTCTTCTTTTATTACAGCATATTACAATATTTTTCAGTCAACATGACATCACTGATGCTAATGTAACTTTGCACAATGTAGGAGAAATAAAACATGAGAATAAAGAATACAGAAAGATGCAAAAAAGATAAATGAACTATTCCCTCTATCTTGGGAGCTGTCAGTGGCCGAGGAGAGGTTTTAATGCATCACTGTGATAAGCCCAACGGATTTCTCACCACTAGGCAACCGTGTATCCTTGTCTACAGCATAATAGACTGTCATTCCGCAGCCTCACCAAATATTTCTCTGTAACACTGTGTGATATATAAAGGCTGTACTATCCTGGCTCACTCTAATTAAGTATTTTCTCTGACATATGGTTTTTGTTGTCTTTTTTTTTTCTTATTCTACTTTTCATTTTCTCTCCTATTTTATTTTTCTACAGTGTCTTGTGACTCCTTCGGCTCGCTTACTTTCTTTTATCACAGTGTAGCCGGGATTTTCTAAGTCTACATTTATGTTCCTGCCATTCTGCATAGAGTTTTCAAGGCCCGTGGCAGGGTGTCTGAATGCTCAGCAGTCTCTTGACAAAAATACAAACTGCAATTTCCATAATTGCTTAACAGCGTTTCAGTGAGTGCAGGAAAAAGGTAAAAAAAACAACAAAAATGATCCCAAGGTATTAAAAAAAGAAAAAGAATAAAGTTAGGTTGCATCTCACTCAAGTTCCTTCCTAATCTCTCAGTAATTAATTAGTGAATGGTTTTAGAATGTGCGTGATAGTGTGAAACCCTGCAGTGGTTGCATATAAATTCATTCCTTGGACTCAGTAGGAAAACTGCCTGGAAACACAAACTCATGGAAGAATTAGGCACTAAAAAGTTAAGTAGACAGATCTTTGAAAATTGCAATTTTCAATAAAGTTTAATAAATGGGCATCAGCGCCTTAAGCTTACCTTCCGTAATTAATTGTAACTGTAGGAAACTATATTATTTTAGCATTTAACTATTTCATGCAAACTTCAATAACGGCAACTGACTGAATACATGAATGATTGAATAATTAAAATAATTAATTAATGACAATTGAAAGTCTGAATTATTTAGATATAGTATATGTTTTATGACATACAGAATGATTGGCCCTGAGCTTGGTTGTCTCTTTAGATTGCTAAAAACAAGAAGAACATAAAAAATGTCTTTATATTTCTTTTTATCTCAAAACATTCCCCTCATTTCACGGTACTTTAAATCTTTTAGGGGTCTATTCATGCAGCAGTGAAAAGCCCTGTTTCAAAACAGGGATTTTCACTGCTTCCTGGTATTCAAAAAAGGTTATTACATGGAGAAGTCTAAAGCTGGGTACACCCTAGCCGATAGGTCGTCTGATCCGTCGGATTGGGCCTACATATTGTCCATGTTGGCAAGAATGTAGTGTACACACTATGACTGACCAGGCACACTCCCACAGGGTCGTTCATCGCGTCAACGATGGAGCCTACATGCTGCTCAATCTGTCAATTTAATGAATGACCCCATGCTTATGGCGGCGGCTGGTGAACAACCTATCATGAGGTTGTTCACCAGATTGTGCGGTGTCAACCGACCGCACAATATGTCGTTCATCACATTGTGCGTCGGCCGGGTACATGTTTCCGTTTCGCTTCTCCATTTCATTTCACCATCTGGAGTTGGTGAAATGAGCTGAAGCTTACATTGGTAGGGGGAGAGGTGCAGTGCAGTTTCATTGCACCTGCTCCTCTCCTGTTACACTGCCACCTTGTGTCCAGTGTCCACCCTGTGATGTGAATGGATGCTGCGGCACAGGGCACTGCCAACGTATGTGCAATGGGAAGAAGACTTATTGGTCTCCTGATATGTCACTGCTTTCCGGGGTCATGAAGGAACCGTTTATTGGAGAAGGTCTCCTCATTTCAAGCTAACAGGGTCCCCTGTACAAAATGTGTTGCTGGAAATTTTAAACCATGTAATAAGAATGAAATAACCAAGAATTGTAGCTATTTGATTAGACGGGTTGGGTATGGAATCCCGGCGATTAGGATGCCGACAATCAGCATACCGGCAGCGCCATCCCGACAATCGGAATCCTGACAGATTTCTGGCAATATGGTAAGCCTTACCCTAACCCTCCACCTAACCCTAACTCTTCTGTCCCACAGCTTAACCCTCCCCTCCCACAGCGTAACCCTAACCCTCCCCCTAGTGCCTTAGTCTAAACCTTACCCCCAAACCCTAAACTTGATACTTACAATGGGATTATGACCGTCGGGATTCCAGAGCTGGTATTCTGATGACCGTCGGGATTCCGGAGGCGTTATTCTGATGACCGCCGGGATTCCGGAGCCGGTATTCTGAATGCCGGCATCCCTATTAAACTGACCATTTTAGTTTCCTAAGCATCAGTAGCATATATGCATGAAAGACACTTAGATGGCCTGGAATGTAAGCAAGTTATGTCCCAAATGACTCTGTTATTAAAATTATTGTGTATTCAAACTTTAATCTATTGATTTTGACCTCACAGTGGTCCATGTATGCCCAGTTTCTACAGTGCTAAACTACTCTATCAGTTTTTTATACAATATACAACTACAGTTTTTCTGTTTGTAGCACACGTGATCAACCTGTGCTCTCCAGGACATGCTGGGATTTGTAGTTCCAAAGCAGCCACAAATGACAATCCGTGTAGAATATGTTTACATAAGGAATAAACTATGAGCAGTTCGCAGTGCCATAAGCAGACTTTTTGGTGCCAGAGAGAGTATTGGCACCCCTCCCTATTTTTCATGTAGGGGTACCGTTCACATTGTACCACTGTTATTCAGATGTAACTACCAAATTGAGTGTGACTCCAATGGTTGCATTGATGATACACAATAATTATGCAGTATACTGTAAATCACCAGCTCTAGATGTAGGAGAGTGCTGGTAAAGTTGCACATGCAGCAAGATGTGTCAGAACAGCCATGTATAAGCCTGGAGTTAGCTGTGTAGCTCATCGACTGAAGGTATAGACAGAGTGCTGCTTGTAGTGTATATGCAGCATATCTCATCGGCGACGAGATCCATGTATTTACCTAGCACCGGCAGCTGAACTCACCAGCAAGGGTACTCAAGGAGTGCTGGTAACATCTGGGTCGGGAATCGGTGGCTGTGTTCAGGGCTTCCATCAGAAATTGTGGGATTGATAGCTCCATGTATAAAGGTGTTTGACTGCCATGTGAGAGGTGAATTGTTCGAGTCCCGGGTATGACAGTATTTTGAAATGTGTGTTTTAAATAAAAGAGGATGTGACTGAAGGTGCTTGGGGAGGTGGCCAGATTGAATGGGAGTCAGCCAGGGAGGAGATAGGGGTGGCCAGGAGATGCCAGAGATAAAAGAAGTGAAAACTATAAGTGAGAATGATTATAAATAGAGAAATCACAGGCCCGAACAGCGCCCCCTGCCTTGTGGTGCCCTGTATTAAGGCACCACCCTAGTTACGGCTCTGGCGGTTCGGATTTGACTCTGTTTGTTAGAATCTGAAAATTATGCAAAACATCATTTTTCCGCCACGGGTGATCCACAACGTCCATGAAAGAACTTGTGATTAGTGGGTGGAAAGAACTGAGTCAAATCTGAACCGCTCATCTCTACTTTAGATTAGCATATGCATTCATACAATTACATTATAGCCATCACCAACCACTTTTATCTTAAGCATTTCCCCTATACTTTAATCTTAATCATTTTATCAATGCCAGTACATTGCCACCTCATTATAACATGAGTACATTTGTTTGAACGTAAATATGACTAATCTCAATGATTGTAATATTTTATGTTCTGTATTATTTTTTTTTCTTTTTATATTCCTTTCTTTTTACAGTATAGTGAAACTGCAGCACATCTATTGACTCCTTCAGAACAGAGTGCTCTGCCTTAAAATTTGATTGCAGTGCTCTACTGCAATGGCGAGTCACATGACCTAGCACACCTGTTTCTCCAAATCCATTTTATTGTCAGGAACAGAGATTCTACTTTTCTAGCAGTGAAATGGAATTATGAGCAACACACACAATTGCTACTGTAGGTGTAGGGTTCAGCATTGGGGAAACTCACTGAATTGGAGTACTGTAATAATCTTACACAGGGCTTGGCAGAGAAGTGTGTGCCAGCAGCTGATAGCATTTAGTAAATACCCCCTAAGCATACATGTGCATGTAGTGCAATTTTTTATTGCTTTTATTATAGCACTATCCTCAATTCACTCCAAACAGCCCCACTGGGTACGCCACAGAGTTTGTGATGTGCTAAACATCCCACCATAGACATTTTCACAAAATATGTGTCTTATTCTCATTAGTACAAATACAATTCACAGTGTCGCGACCAGCCGGCCGATTCTCCAGATACCTCAATCTGAGAATCGTCACCAGTGACTTATGGTTACCTCAGCACATGCGGTTAGTCTAACACGGTACTGCGACCACCAACGAAGTACACGGGAGTCGTTAGGTTCTCCCCTCAAATATCAATATTGCAGACTCACTTACATATAGGTACGTAGATTTGACCTCACAGGCTCGTGAATTCGACAAGGACACGGAGAATACATTGGATTGTTTAATACGAAAAATATTTCCAAGGTTATTGATTACAGAAAAAGGTAGTACAAATATGGACAATACAAATACTGTATATCACAAATAAGTTTCAGAGAATAAAAGGAAATAAAATGATAGAAAACCCAAAGTCCTTTACACCTCCTAGGGGTTAATTTACTAAAGTGAGAGTTTTTAGAAGTGAGTTTTAAAATTGATGTTGCCCATATTAACCAATCAGATTCTAATTAACATGTAACTAGCACCTTCTGGAAGATAATAGCTAGAATCTGATTGGTTGCTATGGGCAACATCACTTTTAAAACTCACTTCTAAAAACTCTCACTTTAGTAAATTTACCCCTTAGGCTCTGTTGTGAAGGAGACACAGGAGCATTGGGTCCAGGACAGTAGTCAGGACTCTCTTTAGGCACAAGAACAGTTATCATTGAGGGAGAAGCACAGTTATACCCTCTCAGCTGTATTAGCCCCCACCCTTGGGATTTTTAACGCTTTCTTTGCTGTACACTGGACATTAAGAAATCGGACACACCTTTTTGCATAATTGTCTATATGAGGTAGGGGGTCTTGAAACAGGGTGGATGGGGATTTTGAAACCAGTCACATACCATACATCCCTGCCCTCATCCATCCTAAAGGATTTTATATCCCCTGACCTGGGTTGACTGAATATGACCATCTGAAAATGAAGGATCCATCTCCTCCCCAAACTTTATGGCTGGTGGAGATCAGAAATGGTTATCTCGAATTCTGGTTTTAGAAAGACAGAATTGTTCCTTTTTCCCAAGTCTGAATTAGCACAGGTCAAATAGAGGACACACAAACCAAATCACATTTGAAGACAATATTAAAAAATGTGTGTGTGTATGCATGTATATATATATATATATATATATATATATACATATACACACACACTTGCACTGAATCATTTCTGGCGATTATTCCTGAGATTAAACTCCACACACAGGAACCCTGAATACTGACTTTGGCATTTCATGTAAGTTCTGTGTGTGACTTTGGGCCTGATTCTGAGTCAGCCACAGCAGCGATATCGGACGCAGTGGAGCAATGTTTTTCATCTGCGCATGCATCTGAGATGCTTAATAATTTTGTTTTGAATGTATGATAGCAGAAATGTGAGGGGCCTCAATGGACAGTGACTGGGAGGTAACAGGGGATGGTTAAAAAGACCTGCAGAGATGTTGCGTCCTATAGGAGTGTCAGAGGCATGGCACGGACGTGTCGTGGAGAGCAAAGACATTGAACTGCTCACATAGTAGGCCATACTCAGATGGCAAAACACACCAAGCAGTATTTCGGTGTCTATGGACGCTGACAGTAGGCGTCTCACTCCTTGCACATTCGGACACACGGATGTACACCAGGGAAGGAATTTGTAGCGGCACTAGCATAAATTCCCAAACGCAACTGCAGCACAACAAGCGCCCGCATCTGACTCACAGTTAGCCACCTTAGGGGCCTATTCATTAACACTAAAATAAAGTTTTTAAGGACATTTTCCTTACTTACTGTTATTTTAGTGTTCATTAACACACTTATCACAGGATATATCACTGATATCTCCTGGTTAAGTCCACCTGTGTTAATTTCCACACTCCCCAAACATTAGTATGGGAATGTAGAAATTAGACTATTCATCAAATTCCGAAAATTATGCATTTTCGGAATTTAATGGTGTACAGTGGGTTACACTTACCTGCTGTCAGCTGGGCCGGTCCTCCTCGGCTCCCTCTGGCGCTCCCTGGTCCCTCCTCAGGCTCCATCTGCTGCTCTGACACTGTGTTCTCCCGACAGAACACAGTAAAGTTTAGAAAAAAAAAAAAAACATTTTCTGCCGGGAGAACACAGTGTCAGAGCAGCAGCTGGAGCCGGCTGCAGCAGCCAGGTAGGTGGGGGACAGGGAGGTGAGCAGAGGGGAGGACTGGGGGTTGGGGGGGCACAGAATTACCGCAGCTGTGGGCAGTGCTGCGCATGTGCCGCTTTTGTGAATGTAACGGTGCATGCCCAGCACGGCTTCCAGCTGCGGTAAGGTAGTGTAGATAGAGATAACTATCTATTTCCCGAAAGCTGTCATCGCAAAAATGACAGCGTTTCGGAATAGATACTTATAGAGAGAAGGAATGATGATTTCCTCCTGTAATTAGGTAGAACTCCATGCAAGTTCTAAACCTAATTACCTCCATCGAATTTTTAGTAATGATGAATAGGCCCCTCTGTCTCTTATCTGGGTAAAAAGGCAAAAGACCGAGGAACACTACAAGTGACCTGTTAATTTATAAGTGGGAATGATGAAAAGAAGTCTGAGAATCACTACCCAGGGCGGAGCATCTAAGTCGCACTAGGCGCCTTGCATCATATGGCGCAAATAGAATAGGTGTATTAGGGCACATCTGTCTCATTTTCATTTCTTTTGCTATTATTATTCTTATTAAGAATTATTATTTATTAGTATTTATTATTATGATTATTATTCATTTTTAAATAGTTATAATAGTAGAGATGAGCAAAGCTGAGGCAAAATGTTGCTACAATTGAATTCTACTGTATAACTTTCCATTTTGCAGCAGTATAAACTTCTTTTGTACAATTACTACTTTTTATTAGCCACTATATACAACAGTATTTATTTATTGTGTGCCTTTTCAGTTCCTTTAGCACATCATTCATCTTACATATACACTACTCAATAATTTTGGAACATGTCTTTGTTGTATACTGTATACAGAAGTTTTTTTGTTCCTTGCTGTATTATTAAATAACATGGAACTTTAAAACCTTCTGTGGAAAGTCTAACTAATATTGGAAATGTTGGATTATGGCTTATTTACACCTTATGAATAGGGTCAGAATCAGATGTTGACTGTAAATTCCTATAAGTCCCTGATTAATTCACATGTTCTAAAACAAGATGCTTTATTTAATATCCATCAATGTTATTTTTTGCCATGCGTATAGATAAGACAAAGCTGGAGTGAAATCTTGCTGAATGTTATACTGCAGTTAGGCCCCAGTGTTTTTCTGTTCTAGCAAACAAGAAATGTTCACTTATTGTAAAAATGAGATGCTTGTAAATGAAAAGTGAAAACCTAAAACTGGAAAAAGCTTTATAATGCTATGATGATATAATGCTACTGAGATACAATATACAGATTTCTTATTCAGTCGTCACAACAAAACTCAACCATACAGTGGAGATAAAGTTAAGAATCTCAAGTAAAGTTTAACGTCGGCTTTAACATACCCACACATCTTTTATTGTAGCTAGATACCCACCAAAGTACACAGATATAAGGAGCAATACTGCAGTGAGTGTGGAGATGTTTACATGGATTCAATTAGAAGGTCGACATTCTTAATGTTGACACCCCAATGTTGACAGTTATGTTGACATTGTTACAATGTAGACAGACAACATGTGGACATTATCAGAATCTCAGTATATTCACAATGTCGACATCTGAAATGCTGACATGTGAAACCTCGACATTCTCAGAAGGTCCACATTAGGAGTTAGGCTGGAAGATGGGAGGGTTACAGTTAGGCACTAGGGTTAGTGTTAAGTTACGGGGCCAGAGCTGGATTAAGGCGGGTCACAGGGGGCAAGTAACCCCGGGCTCTCCTTGACCCTTAGAAAACTTTGTTACCCGAAAATTGCATTGCTGCCATGATTGATTCGGGACCAACAATTTGGCTGCGTGTATGCGGAATAGTCCTTCACACACTGCCACCAATGGGCTGCGGTGAGGATGCCTCTACTACCTCCCCCCCCCCCGTGTGAGACACCGCCCCTTCTGCTAAGTGAAGCCACGCCCCTTTCTCTCCTTTACCCAAACACAACTGCAGCATAACACGCGGCCGCATCTGACTTGGGTGTATAAATATTATGGGGGGTTAGTATAATACTGCTATCTGGGTGGTGATTGAGGGTGTAGTAACATTATCCAGAGGCTCTGATTTAGATACCAACTTTCCAGAAGAGAGGATCGGTGGATTGGAGAGGATGGCCCTCAGCCCTGGGAGGGGGAAAGGTTAGGGATAGGCATTAAAGGAAGAATTACAGGTAGGGGTTAGGGATAAGGGGAGAATACTCACCGGAATGCCGCTCCCTCAGATGACTACACTGGAAGTGACAGTCACATGACCGCCAGGGACAATACTGTATGTTGACATTCTATCATGTCAACATTACACATTACGCACAGAGGGAGGCTGGTGTAAGTAACATAGGGCCTCATTCTGCTTGGATCATATGTCTGCAAACGCACGCATCTGGTCGATGTTTGCGTTCTGCGCATGTGTATGCATGCAGCGCGCAGTCGCGAACCGGATACTGCCATACTGAAAGAGAACGTAGCGGAAACGCAGAGCCATCGCAGAGCTATTGACAGGAAGCACTGTTTGGGGGTTGAGAGGGGGGATGGTCGAAGGAATGCAGGCGTGCCTGTACGTTTGAACGCTGTTACAGGGGCGTGCATAATTAAGCCCCTGCAATGGCATACGCAGCCAGAGGTCTAGATGGCGACAGAAATTTTCGCAGTTTGTGAGTCAGGGTCAGCTCAACCACGACTGTGTGTATGGGTCCGATGTTACCAATGTTTTCGCTGACTTGCGGATGTATGTAATGGAAAGTGGACGGCACTGCAATCACATTCATTTGCATAATTTTGCAGCAAGCGGTTGCGTGCGATTGCAGACTTGCGATCTGTGATAAATGAGGCCCATACTGTGCTAAAAGTAACACTTTGATTCCAGTGACAGTCATTACCTGCTTTGTAGTACTGCAAATGCCAGCATGACCTGTTAACCAGGGCCCATTGTGACTAGTAGTGCCACATACTGAAGTGAGAATAAAATAAAAACAAATACATAATTTAGAAAATAATTGAAAACAAATAAATACTCATTAATGCCCACTATGTCATAGTGATATTTATCTTCTGTTCTTGTATCCATAACTGTCTTCATTGGGCTCGATTCAATTCAATGCAAATTGAATAGCGCCGGGAAGGAGCTTCCAGAGCTATTCAATTCAGTGCGCTGTTTTGTCAGAGAATGCCGGCTCTCGCGCCCCTCGCATTTAAACAGGGTCTTTAGTCATGAGAACCGGCATTCTCCGACTAAACTGCCCGGTGCGATGCTTTTTACGAGGCGTAAGGGCAGAAAACAGCATTGCACCTGTAGTTTTGTCAGATTTCTGCTTGCACCCCAGAAGGGATGTGAGAAGAAATCCTTAGTTGGCGTTAACAGCGCTCTGAATTTAATAGAAACGGGAGCTCCCGGCGCTATTTAATTTGCGTTGAATTGAAGCGAGCCCACTGTCTTTGAATGTGCAGTAAAATTAAATTAAATAAACGAGGCACTATTTGTTTGGGATATTTATATATACATATTGATGTACTGATGTAACTATAAGAATTGCAATGTATCAACTGAGATTGGGTCATTTAGCTCATGTTAATATTAAGATAAGAGGGGTGATAAAGAACAATATGATTAAATTCAATTAAGAGATTTTCATTTCTTAAATATTGATAGAGTAATGTCATCAAAGGAAATCAGAAGCTGCTGGTTTGCATTGTTTTTGCTGGAGTGTATCTGCAAAGCCAATGTCATCCAAGAAATGGAAACACATCCCAACATTCCTGATTGAAACATTGGAGTATTTTAGGTCATAATCTCGATCCACCAAGGCACACTGTGATCCACACACACACCATACGCAAAACCACAACTTCACACTAATGATCTACAAGCAGTAACATATTCTAACCTGCTCCTGTCTCTGGATGATGGGTAGTAGGATCCCAAATTATTAACTATGGACTTTTCTAGATTACTCTAGTTTAAGGTGCCTCCACTCAAGCTACTTTCTGTCTTGCAAACAAATGGGGTTCACCAGTGATAAATTCAGGGACCACCCTAGGGCCTAGATTGTAGGTTCAGTGAACTTTGTACCACCCTATACTCAGGGCTGGCACCACCATTAGGCAGCTTTAGGCAGCTGCCTAGTGGCGTTAACCGCTTGAGGGAGCCTCACGCCGCCAATAAATGTGTTTGTGTACTAATGAATCATGGCTGTAGTCTAAGTGGCGGCGCGGCGCTGGTGAAGCCAGTGTCAGCCACCACTCAGACAGTGTCAGTGACTGAACCAGTGTGCATCGGCAGTGCGGCAGCTTGTCTCAATCTCCAGTCCTCGCTCCTCACCCTATGGCCGGGCTGTCTGTGTCAGCGCTGCCGCTGACGTGCTGCTGCAATTGTCGCCTGTCCCCTAGCATTTTGTGTAAGACAGCGCGGTGGTGTGCTGAGGAGCAGCAGGCAGGGACAGAGAGTACCAGCCAGACGCAGGCAGCCAGACTCTTCTATAGGCAAGTGTGTTGTTGCTGGCTGCTGCACAGGGGTGGGCTGGACAGTAGGACATGTGAGGCCATGACATTTTTCACAGTTGATCCTAGAGGGCTTCTGTGCAGAGCCCCCTGCGTGATGGGTCCTCTCCGTGAAGGGCATCTAGACACGCAGGGCCTGATTCAGATCCGCTTGCTAGATGCGATCGCTCACTCGATGTATATGCAAATTGCATAGGCAGTGCTATCACACAGCAATGCATTAACACGCCCAGTATTTTTTAGAGCGTGATCACATAGTGTATGCAGACACCCACCAGCCTGTTTTAAGATGCCCACTTGTGCACGTCACGTCCAGGAAGTGTATGCAACCATTGGTACATCGGATGCTATCGCAGCGCTTGAGGTTGACCTGCCGCAAGCACTGCGATCACTTCAGTGTAAAAACAAGCCAGGTGACGTGTACTATGATGCTGTCTTTTAATTATGCACACCTCTAAAACGCCATTGAGATGCTCAGGCACGCCTGCATTTGTACCTCCACTCCCCTGTTTTTAATGGTTAGCCTATGTTACCACCTACAAACGGCTTCTCCTGTCACTCACTCTGCTGAGCTGTCTATGCGCAGTGAGCGAGTGCATTGTGAACTTTCGCTAAGGTATGCACATGCACAAAATACATACACACTACATACCATCGGCAGCAGCGAGAGTATGCATCTTAGCGAGCGGGTCTGAATCAGGCCCGCAGTGCCTTCCTGAAGATGTCTCACCGATTAACACTTGCAATTACTGTAAGGAGTATATTTACTATATGTGGGTTTTTAGAAGTGGAGATGTAGCCTATAGCAACTCGTAGCTCATGTACTGGCATTAACCCCTTCACTGCTAGTGATGGGCTATACCAACTGACAGTTACAGTTACATTGGTAAACCCCTATTACTGTAAATAATGGATAATTGGACAATGGGAGGGGGTTGTCACATTTTAGCACATTTCTTTAGAGACTTCTCATCACCTTAACTTTCTTTGCCAAAATATCAGATAAATATTTTTCCCACAACTTAGAAATTGTCATTCTAATTATGATACACTATGACATTTCACTGTTTCTCATTGACATCCTTAGATTGCAGCTGAAGCTCTATAGCACGCAACATACACAAAATAACACAGCCTCATTAGAAATTAAATCATACAAATGTTTTCTTTCATTAAACATAAAAGAATAGGAATATTGTAGACTTTATTGCCAGAGCAGACTTTAGATCAATGGAGTTTCCTTCTTCTAAAGTCTTGTCACCCAGAGACATCATTTTCTTTATTTCATATTTCTCAGGTGATGACATATGTCCTAGATATAAGTAATTACATAGAAAATACATTTGTGGTGTGAACCAACGTACAGGAGAACACAGCCTTTCAATTTACTAGAAACTAGTCTCATCAATATTCAGTCATGAAGTGCCAACGGCTCCTAGCGACCTAATAGACTAGTGAATTTTGGGCCTGATTCAGAGTTGGGAATAGAGTAAGAATAAGCAAGTAACTGTGCATCTTGGTAAAGCCATACTACACTGCAGATGGTGCAGATAGACAATCTGCATAAAGATTTACATTTGGGGGAGGGGGGATGTCTAAACTGAAATCTAAATTGCAGTGTAAAAATAAAGCTGCCCAGCATGTATAGGTAACATGCAAAAGCAGCCAATATTTACCATGCATGCAAAAAATATGTATGTATTTGTACCTCTTACATTGCAACATGTTTTTTTCAGGTACACAGTTACTTGCTCTATTTTACTCTATTCCCAAATCTGAATCAGGCCCTTTATTCCACAATTTCTGTGTGGTTCAAAGATACAGTAGATTTCTAATATCTTGCTGTGAATTATAAGTAAGGCCGTAAAGAGGGTGTAGTGGCCGGTGCCATCACACAGGGCGGAGGCACCATCACAGCCCCTGCATCTGGCTAGCAGGGTGCCTGGAAAAACAAAACAAAGCATAACCAGTCCCAGGCTCCTGAGCCAGTCCTGGTTCTAAAAATATGGGGTAAGTAATGTGTAGGCTTCCCCCGTATTTTGTCTTGGTTTAAAATTAGGGGAAAAAAATGGCGTGGGGTTCCCCCGATTTTTAAAACCAGCACTGGATTCAAATCTAGCCGGGGTGTAATGCCACAGTCATGGGACGCTTTCACTGGGTCTCCTCTGCCAAAGCATTAATACCCCAAGCTAGTCAGCCCAAGCCGGGGATCTCAGGGGAGGTGGAGACCCCTCAATAAAAGGGTCCTTCCTCTCCCGAGCACCCGAGGCTTACGCTGAAGCTCGAGGCTCTTCCCTGCACCCATGGCTGGTGGGTGCAGGTGTAATTGTGTAAAAAATAGATTTATACTATTGTTTTTTACAGTGAAACTACAGGTGCCCATACCCCACTGTAAAAAAATAGTAAAATAATGACATGACACACACACACCATTGAAAGTAAAATCTTATTACATACCTAACACACTCACACTTACCTACCTTCTGCTAGATGTTCCGTCCCCTCAGTGGAATTCCCATGTTTTACCTGTGAAAAAAAAATCCAATACTCCCCTTCTCCAGTAGGCTCCCCGGGACTTGGCAAAACAAAAAAATGAGGTACGCGGACCAATTTAGACATGTAAAGATATATGTGTTACCACATATATCTCTACCACCATGAATGACAGTCTGGCTGGTTTCTGTCATTCGCCGGGCCCGCTAGCCAATCAGAGGCTGCTCTACAGTTAGCAGCTGCTGATTGTCTGTGATCCATGTGGCTGACAGTCAACAACATGTGGGTTGAAATTGAACCCATGACTCCAGTGCTGTGAGGCAGTAATGCTAACCACTGTGCCACAGTGTTGCTCATTCCTGTGATCTTTCAGTAGTTACAATCTTACCTCAACTATGTAGTGTATTGATTTGGAATGACCGAATCTCAGAAATGACATGTTTCTTATATTATATTTATAAGTAAAAAAAACTGACAAAAATGTTTCTCATCTCATTTTTCTTTTGCAGTACACAGACGTTACTTTCTACAAACAAGTCAAACAAAACAATTTGGAGAGGAAGGGAAAGAAAACGGGTAAGTTGGGAATATTTTACAAGTTGATATCATTATATATTTTTAAATAATGTATTTGGTCAGTTACTGTGCCTGGCATAGTCTTTGGTTTTTTTTTTTGTATGTTTTTCTACTTACATATCCTCGGATTTGTTGTACAAAGCTTCACAGATCAGCAAGAGAATACTCTAGGGAAACATCTTATATAAAATGGATAAGAACCCTACAAAATTGAATGTTTACTGTGAGCCCACTGCATATCATTATAGAGATTTCTTGTCAGCAATTTGACCTCTGTAGGACATTTGTTTCGTAATGCACGTATAGACACTTCCTGTATAGATCACCATTCCTACATCCCCAGAATAAGTCTGGATTATTAAATATAGGGGCAGATGTATTAAGCTCTTGGAAAGTGATAAATTGGAAAGTGATAAATGACCAACCACTCAGCTCCTGTCATGTTACAGACTGTGGGCAAACTTCAATTAGAATTGAAAAGCCGAGATCCGTGAAAAAGTATGGCCAATTGCGACTGTTCACCAGGCGGAAACTTATCTCCGTATTCAATTACATCCGCTTTTCGCGTACGCGGTAAGTCAATGCAATATAGTAGGCAAAAAAGATTTGCCTCTGAATAGCAGGAGAATAGAAGAGCAACATTTTTATTTACAGGTGCAAAGGTGGGGAAACCTCTCAGCACCCTTGGGACAGCCCCCCAAAGGACAACTGCATAAAAAAACTAAAAAAAATACTTTGAATTTTGGGGCGAAAAAGCACAAAGTGGGGGGACAAGTTCGCAAACTAGCGAAATAAGGTTCTGGGGGTGCTCTAAGAAGGGGTCAAGTGTTTTTGGGATTGCAGATTTTATGATGTTGGAAATTCGCAATTATTTAAACTGCACTTTAGAGACATTAAAATATGCTAGCACCCATTTTTAGGTACCTCAAAGGACTACTTAATTTCTCCATAAAATACTGCTTTATGCTATTCTTCACCACTTGTGTAAAGACGCTAATTAGTGGCAATCATGCAAACTTAAGTACCCCAAACAGTTGTATTACGGCTAATCGGGTGCTACTACATTGATCCCCAATGTTTCTGCATCTTTTTGGGGTTTCAGGCTGATTTTCCCGATTCTGACACCACTTTTTGCATGTTCTGACAACGCGTGTCTTCGTTTTCGTGGCATTTGGAATTGAATAGGACGAATCGCGGGTATGAGCACGATAAGTTTCCGTGGCTAAAATAAGCGATGTAGGCGAAAAGTCCGGCGTGCGAAACTTTATCTCGTACATGAAACTAATTGAATACGGGCCTGTGTTTGAAAAATGATAGTTGGAGCTGATTGGATGGTATTTATCACTTTCCACTTTATCACATTCTAGAGCTTAATACATCTGCCCCATATTCCTGTATTTGGCTTCATTTTTCATATTCCCAAATGAAAAAGTAATAATCTATTTAAGAAAAATAAAATGAAGCTAGTTGTTGTACAGGTTGAGTCTCCCATATCCAAAATACTTGGGACCAGGGGTATTTTGGATAACGGATATTCTGTATTTTGGAATATTTGCATATCATAATGAAATATCTTGGGAATAGGACCCAAATATACACATATAAAGCATTTATGTGTTATATACACCTGATACATACAGCCTGCAGGTGATTTTATATAATATTTTCAATAATTTTGTGGTTCAAGCAAAGTCTGTGTAAAGAAATGAAATTCATTTATGTTTCATCTACACCTTTTACACACAGCCTGAAGGTAATTTTATACAATAATTTTTGACTTAGACAAAGTTTGTGTACATTGAACCAGCAAAAATCTAAGATTTCATTATCTCAGTCATGACAAAATAATTCCGTATTTCGGAATATTTGGATATGGAAGACTCAACCTGTAATACAAACTTCTCTTATTCCTGTTGGAATAAAAAGATGTTTAAGTGCCAATTTTTCATCAGTTTAGAAAGGGCAACATTTCTATTCTTTTGTGCAAATTATAATTAACTGATATTGTTACACTGTGCAGTAATATGGATATTTAAAGTTAATAATGAAATTTAATTAACATCTAATTAAATTGAATGGCTGTGACAGCAGGGAAATAAAAAATAATTGTGCTATAAAGACCTAAAAATATTATTTTCAAAATGATCTTTTGCACACCTAATTTTAGAAGATGCCTGTTGGGACCCATAAATATGGATAAGACGTGTTCAATACATTGTAACACCACTCATGATTTTTAGGCATCGTATACAAAATTGTTCATTGTACCGTGGTTAATTAGATGGTTAGCAATGTTGAAACAAAAACAAGGTGCATTAAGTTCAACCTTATTTTATTTGTGCTGGTTGATGGTGAACCAGAGTTTATGCTTTTATAAAATACTGTATTGCTGTTTTCTTCACTAGCATGTCATTTTTATTTGCACTTCAGTTAATAGTTGGTAGGTAGTTGTACGCTTCAAAAATGTACCTTTAGAGTAATCAGAAAAATGATGCTTTGAAATGACAGCAGAACAGATTCAATTTAAAATGTAATCATGTTTGACTTTATTTTCTTGGCAGAATTCTTATTTTGGTCTTGGAAAATATTGTTTTATAGTTGAATGTTAAAAAGCTCAAATAGCATTGGATACTGCAAAACACAACCTGCTTTATATTTTCATGCAAATAAGAATATCTTTACTAGCTCATACTTTTCAAGTATAATTTGGCAGAAGTGTATACTTTATTTTAATCACGTTTACAGTAGCTTCGTAGCTTAAATGGGAATTAAAATATGTTTTTGAATATTTATTTTGATTGGCTGGTAGACTTTGCAGAAACGAGGCAAACCTGGCCAATGAGAGCACTCTTTTGGATAAGCTCACATTCCACCATGAAACTTATTCTTTTGCTAGGTAAAAGTATATTACACTAGTGTCAAGCCTACTAGCCAATCAAAATAAATATTGCAATTTGGAAAGACTTTTCCATTCTTTTTAAAGAGAAACTTCTATCAATCTATTATAAGCAGATGTCATTATGTTTTAGTAATTTGGCCTGGGACAAATGTGAATGGGGTAGGGGATGTTCCATCCTGTGCTACAGTGCATGGAAAATCATTGGCTAGCCACATCTCCAGTCCAACATGGTGCCTCATTTCATTGACTAAGTTCATGACTAGTTAGTGGCATGTACAGATGGAATAACAGACTTATATTTTGTTGTTCTCTTATTGCTATTGAAGCAGCAATGGTGTAAGTGCTGTCACTTTCTTTATTAGTAGAGCATCCACTCATTTCCAGAATTACAGTATCACCCTAGCTACTGTATACATTAATTTTCAGCACAGGTAGATGAGTTTTTGCATTGCTTAAGTTCCACCTGATTCTAATAGTATATACAGGTAGTGGACAAAAAAAACCCAGAAACCCTTAATATGGTGTTAAGAAACCATGTGCAGCCAGTATGGCCTGCATGCAGATTCAGATTAGCATTGGGGTGGATGGAGCTCTAGCTCCAGACCTCCACATAAAAATAGGCTCATCATTATAGCAGCATGACGATGATGATCTGCTGCCTAGCTGGCTATATAGTCAGCCATAAATTGTAAGTATTAAAATCCTACCCTCTTAGATGAGGGGGGTCTGCCATCACTGAAACGAGAGGCTCGCTCACCTCTTCATGCCTGGTCCAGGCATCAATCTGTCAGAAACCAGGACCGGCGCATGCGCACTAGTGAATGGGTGCCGCGCATGTGCATGTAACCAGATTTCAAAGGGCTGCACCATCTGCAGCCCCTAGCGGCCCGGACTGGCAGTCCCAGGGGGAGGAGACACCTTCCCCTAAGACTGCCTGTTGTATATCTGACTGGCAGGTGGTGCTTCCAATAGGAAGTCACTGCCAGTCACGGGCTGCACTGACTACACTGAAGTGGCGGATTTTACTGGGGGGGGGGGGCTGCAGCCTCGAAGCCTTTAAATTAAATCCTCCACTGATTAAAATTTTCTCACAAAATTATTACACTTTCCTATTTTTATGTATTTATGGAGACAGTGGGGCTGATAGTGTAGGGGGTGTACATATGGACGTGGCTCTAGACACACCTGCACAGCACTGGTCACAACTCCTAACCTTCTCAGTATAGGCCCATGTACATTTTCAGCTCCAGGCCCATGTGAACCTGGCCCTGCTGGTATGCAAAGTGGCATTCCATCCACCAATGTCTGGAACTGTGCAGGAGGTATTCAGCACCATTATGTCCCAAGGAATCATTGAACTGGTTGATGGTGATAAAAAACAATGTTTCAAGGGTTAGTCCAAAATATCCCATATATTCTCTGTTGATTTCAGACCTGGCGACTGAGAAGTCCATGACACATGGATAAAATCAGTTGCAAATTGGTACTAAGAGATTGACTGCACCCAATCTATGCCAGTAAAATGTGCCACCACAACATTACAGAATCACCAAAACACTTTACTGTTGGTAACAAGCAGTCAGGAATGTAATGCCCTTTAGTTTGGTACTACATGCAATAGTCATACATTTGGTAAGAACATGGATAAGTCAATTCTTTATTCGACCATTTCCACATTTCCTCCACTGCTCGGTATTCTATTTCCTCTCTGCATCTCTATCCTCGCAAATATGCATGATCAAGTGCTAAACGATTTATGCAACCCAATTGTCTACGTTGGTCAGTGAAGTTCTAGCCAGATCATTTTTGACTAAACTAAAGTCTCATAACACATTGCTATTTACAAACAATTGATGTTTAGTTGCTCGCCTGTTTTGCCCTGCATTTGAAAAAACACCACTGTTTTTCCCTTGCTCATGAAATAGCAACTTGTGCTCTTTTTCTCACTGAAGTTTAAGACAAATGTGCTACTACTATCTTCCTCTTTCAAAGTCACTGAGTCTCAATTTGCAGCCATCTTAAGGCTCATACACACTAGACGATGTGCTGAAAGATATTAGTGAAAGAAATTGTGAAAGATATTGGTGAAAGATATTGGGTTTACACACTGAATGATATCGTTGACGATACCGTTCAGTGACGTCATCCTGCCACATCCCTGAACAGGCACTTTCTGATGATATCGTCAGATTGGCCTGTACTGTGTGTTTGCACGACAGCAAACACCATTAACGACCCGCAGAAGCGCGCATCGTTGGTTGTTTGGTGCATACACACTGGATGATATAAATGATATATCGTTGAATGATATCATTATCGTTTATATTGTTAAATTTTATCATCTAGTGTGTATGCCCCATAAGACTCAAATATAGACAACCAATATTTTTACACAGGACACTGACAATTCTGTGATGATATTTGCCTAACTAATTCACAAGCTGTAATATTATTATTATTATTATTATTGTTTATTAAAAGTTATGTATATAGTGCACACATATTCTGCAGTGCTTTACAGAAAATATTTCAGTCATTCATATCAGTCCCTTACAATCTATGGGCCTGATTCAGAGATGTACGATACCCCGATGGTTAGCGCACATCACGATGTTTGGAGGACTGCGCATGTACAGCCCTCCGACTGCGAGTCCGCTCGCAGGGTGTCCCAGCCACAGCCTGATTGACAGGCTGCGGCATTTGGGAGGTGGAGCCGGGGAGTACCCTGACAGCGTTCCCGGAAATGGGGGCATGTCGCCCCCCGTTTTCCAGGAGGGACGAGGCCAGGGTCTATGTGGGTGCTCGCAGACTTCCTGGCCTCGCAAGCTGCCAGGACCCGGCCAGACTACAGGAAGCTTTAGCTCCCGCAGCCTGGCCAATGGAACATCGACAACAATCGCAACTGATGGTCGCGATTGTTTTGAAGTGACCAATGGTGACTCTAGGCTGCGACCTGGTCGCAGCGCTGGGATCAAGCAATGCAGCAAGGAGGTGTGTGACACCTCCTTCTACATTTGCATTTTAAATGGACGGAATTGCACAGCCGCTTGTGTGCACTTATGTGCGGCTGTACAATTCCGTCCATCTCTGAATCAGGCCCAATATTCCCTACCATATGTATACGCAAACCCAGGCATACTAAAGATACATTTCTTGTCAGCAGCCAATTAAACTACCAGTATATTTTTGGAGTGTGAGAGGAACCCAGAGTACGTGGAGGAAACCCACGCAAGCACAGGTAAAACGTGGGGGGAAGACGTGGTGGGAAGCGAACCTACGACCTCAGTGTATCGCATCTGGGTCCTGATGCATATGAGAAATGTGTTCAGACTCCCAAAAACGGCATCTTTTGACCGCATTTCTAGCGTTAGTGCATCCCACTGCTTGTCTTGAAGAGATTGATGCATTGGGCACTCTTTCACCATTGTCCCCCGATGTTTGCTTAGCAACAGATGCTCTCCTCCATCATTTAAGAATTCACCAATAATAAACGTCATGATATGGACAAGGCAGTATGGAAGAAAACGGTGCAATAGTGCTCACTGACTCCATAATGAAATATATTGAAGGTTTATCTTGTGGAGCAGCACTCACCTTTCAGTAGTGGGGGATCAGCATTACACATTCATTTGTTAAGCCCAATGTCTGTTGGTCTTATGTGATCACAGAATTTCTTGGAAAAAATGTGTCATTTGGTTATATAAATCCCAAGTAACCAGAAGAGGTTTAAATTGGGTAGAGTGATATGCAAAAAAGGGGGCTCATTGGGTATTGGGCCAGATATTAAATGTCCATGGTCAAAATATATTGTGGTATAAAATTCCTCATAATGTAGTAATATGACTCCACAGAGGCTATTTTATATTAACAATAAAAGTTATATTTATATCAGTTTAAAAGAAAATATAAATTTCAAACAATAAAAAGGGATTACAGCTGACAGCCAGGAAAGGGAAGTTTTATTTTTCTGTTCTTTCTTATTTTCTGTTATTTCTTATTTTTGAATTTATTTAACCCCTTATGTTATTTTTTTCTTATCTATCTGTATTCCTGTAGAGGTAGAGCTCTTTGATGTGCTTATAAAATGACATTTTGGTTTCTTATATAGGGATAAATATTTACATTTATTTATGTTTGAATATTGGTTTGGAATATGTGCAGTTGACTATATAGTAGTCAGGTAACCTGATGTTTCCCAAATGCATGTGAACATTGAAAACAACAAATGGGTTTCTAGGCCATCCAAAACATTTATCTTTAATACCTGTCAAACTAATTGCTTATTGATTCCTTCATTTGGCAGCCATTGTTGTTGGAATGGTTTAACAGTAGACTAAGGCCCTCATTCAGAGCCGTACGCTCTGAGCAGAGCGCACGCTCTGAATGAGGGCCGCCCTCCATAATTCTGGAGCGTCCTCCTGGACGCTCGTATAGCTGTGGGTCACCACCCACAGCCTATACGAGCGTGCAGTTTGATGGCCGCGATGGTCGTGACCATCGCGACCATCGAAACTGCGAGCCGGAGCCTGCGGTTGAGGTTTTCAACCGCAAGGCCCGGAGTGATTTTGGCTCTATCAGAGCCAAAATCACTCCCACTGACATCACTAGTGATGTCAGTGGGCCGGCTTCTGATGGGAGGCGTTCCCTTAGGAACGCCCCCGTCAGGGAGGCACGCCCCCTGCACGCCCACCAAAGGGGGCGTGCTGTCAATCAACATCGACAGCACGCCCCCTTTGATCAGACACAACGAGCGAAGGACTTTCCTTCGCTCGTCGTGTCTGGCACATGCGCAAGCCGGAGCTCCCGCCGTCGTGCGCATGCGCAGTGCACAACATCGACCCACTTGCGAGCGGACAGCCGCTTGCGAGTGGGTCTGAATCAGGCCCTAAATGTATTAAAATTCCAACCTGAAATCATAATATGATATGTATACAGTGGCGGTTCTAGGGGCGGGGAAGTAGGGCTTTTGCCCAGGGCTTTGTGGCCTGGGGGCATGGTCACAGTCTCTCTGCCGATGCTGGCATCCACCGTGGCGCTGCCATCTGAGACATTAACACAGCGGTGCCATAATGGCCACTTGTTCTCTCCCGCTGTCTTCAGAATGCTTGTGTGGCACACTGCGTGATGTCGTTGCGGCCGCGTCTGACATTCTGGGACTGTGAGTGGCCGCAGGGGAGAGGTGATTGGTGGTTCCTTGTGTTTTTTCTCAATTTTCAATTCCTCCCTCAATGTATTGTTTATATTTCACTGAGCACTGTATTAGTAGGATGTGCTGTGTAGATAGTCTTACCTTATGAAAGACTCTTGTTTGCATTACTACTTTAAATAGAAATGCATCTTATCTTAATATTTAATGCCTTAATTTGAAAGTTGAAATTTCTTTTATATAGCAATTTCTAGTTTCTGAGACTTTTTACCATATCTAAGAGAGCAGCAAAATCACCTGTATCTTGTCCTCATCTATTGCTCTATATATCATCCTTAGTCTAAAAGCAACTGTGAATGTAATAAATGCAAAGTCTAACATTGTGGCTGAAGTGAGCTGGCTCGTCACTTTCTTGTTGTACAGTGGTAGTGCTGATTGAGTACATGAAATATAATTCCTTGCTCAGTCGCATTGAGCTGCCTACACTCTTCGCATGTTAAACAGCTGTCCATTTTCAATGTTCATTTCATACTTCTGTCTTACTTAACTCACTCAACAGCTCTGTGTACAGTAAAGCTCTCTTACTATTTATCCGATCATTTTTGCTTGGATATTCATGAAGATGAAATATAAAGGCAACAAAATAAAAATATTGATACTGCTCCACCTACTTAGAAAAAAGAAACAATTATCGAATGGCCTATAATAATAAAAAAATGTGTAGAGTGAAGGCAACAGAAATGTTCTCCTACTGTATTTACTAAAATGGGATAAATGTGTAATTGGGGTTGACCTTTGGTTTATTCAAAGCAACATGATCATTTTATTGGGAATTGGCAGCTTGTGACCAATATTGCACATATATATATATATATATATATATACATACATACATATATATATATATATATATATATATATATATACAGTCAGGTGCATAAATATTGGGACATTGACAGAATTTTCATATTTTGGCCTCTATTCACCACCACAATGGCTTTGAAATGAAACAAACAAGATGTGCTTTAACTGCAGACTTTCAGATTTAGTTTGAGGGTAATTACATCCAAATCAGGTGAACGGTGTAGGAATTACAGCGGGTTCTATATTTGCCTCCCACTTTTTAAGGGACCAAAAGTAATGGGACTATCAACTCAAAAGCTATTTCATGGACAGGTGTGTGTTATTCCCTCGTTATTTCATTATCAATTAAGCAGGTAAAAGGTCTGGACTTGATTCTAGGTGTGACATTTGCATTTGGAATCAGTTGCTGTCGACTCTCAATATGAGATCCAAAGAGTTGTCACTATCAGTGAAGCAAGCCATCATTAGGCTGAAAAATCGAAACAAACCTCAGAGAGATAGCAAAAACATTAGGTGTGGCCAATTCAACTGTTTGGAACATTCTTAAAAAGAAAGAATGCACCGGTGAGTTCAGCAACACCAAAAGACCCGGAAGACCACGGAAAACAACTGTGATGGATGACAGAAGAATTATTTCCCTGGTGAAGAAAAACCCCTTCACAACAGTTGGCCAAATCAAGAACACTCTCCAGGAGGTAGATGTATATGTGTCAAAGTCAACAATCAAGAGAAGACTTCACAAGAGTGAATATAGAGGGTTCACCACAAGATGTAAACCATTGGTGAGTCACAAAAACAGGAAGACCAGATTAGAGTTTGCCAAACTACATCTAAAAAAGCCATTACAGTTCTGGAACAACATCCTATAGACAGATGAAACAAAGATCAACTTGTACCAGAGTGATGGGAAGAGAAGAGTACGGAGAAGGAAAAGAAATGCTCATGATCCAAAACATACCACCTCATCAGTGAAGCATGGTGGTGGTAGTGTCATGGTGTGGGCATGTATGGCTGCCAATGGAACTGGTTCCCTTGTATTTATTGATGATGTGACTGCTGACAAAAGCAGCAGAATGAATTCTGAAGTGTTTGGGGCAATATTATATGCTCATATGCAGTCAAATGCTTCAGAACTCATTGGACGACGCTTCACAGTGCAGATGGACAATGACTCGAAGCATACTGCAAAAGCAACCAAAGAGTTTTTTAAGGCTAAAAAGTGGAATGTTATACAATGGCCAAGTCAATTCCCTCACCTGAATCCGATTGAGCATTCATTTAACTTGATGAAGACAAAACTGAAGGGAAAATACCCCAAGAAGAAGCAGGAACTGAAGACATTTGCAGTAGAGGCCTGGCAGAGCATCACCAGGGATGAAACCCAGCGTCTGGTGATGTCTATGCGTTCCAGACTTCAGGCTGTAATTGCCTGCAAAGGATTTGCAACAAAGTATTAAAAAGTGAAAGTTAGATTTAGGACTGTTTAGTTTGTCCCATTACTTTTGGCCCCTTAAAAAGTGGGAGGCACATATAGAAACTGAAAGTCTTCAGTTAAAGCACATCTTGTTTGTTTCATTTCAAAGCCATTATGGTGATGAGGCCAAAATATGAAAATTCTGTCAATGTCCCAATATTTATGCACCTGACTGTATATATATATATATATTAGGGGTGTGCACCGGCCACTTTTCGTGTTTTGTGTTTTGGTTTTGGATCTGGATCTTTCTTCGTGTTTTGGATCTGGATTGGTTTTGCCAAAACCACCCTTCCGTGTTTTGGGTTCTGGGTTTTGTGTTTTGGATCTGTATTTTTTTTTTAAAAAGCATAAAAACAGCTAAAATCACAGAATTTGTTGGTTTCTCTGCCCCTATGCTATTATTAACCTCAATAACCTTAATTTCCACTCATTTCCAGTCTATTCTGAACACCTCACACCTCACAATAGTGTTTTCATGTCCAAAAGGTTGCACCGAGGTAGCTGGATGACTATGCTAAGCGACACGAGTGGGCGGCACAAACACGTGACCCATCTAGGAGTGACACTGCAGTGGCAGACAGGATGGCAGTTAGAAAAACTAGGCCCCAAACTGTACATAATGCAAAGAAAAAAAAGAAGTGCAAGATGGAATTGTCCTTGGGCCCTCCCACCCACCCTTATGTTGTATAAACAGGACATGCACACTTTAACAAATCAATCATTTCAGCACCAGGGTCTGCCACACAACTGTGGCTGAAATGATTGGTTCGTTTGGGCCCCCACAAAACAAGCTGGCAATTAATGTGTCCCTGCACAAACTGGCTCTACGGAGGCAAGATGTCATCCTCATCCTCCTCATCCACCGATTCCTCACCCTCTTCAGTGTGTACATCCTCATCCTCACAAAGTATTAACTCGTCCCCACTTGAATCCACCACCACAGGTCCCTCTGTACCTTCTGGAGGCTGGTCTCCCTGGAAGAGCTGATAATTCATTTTGATGAACATCATCTTCTCCACATTCTGTGGAAGCAACCTCCTACGCCTTTCGCTGACAAGGTTCCCGGCTGCACTAAACACTCTTTCGGAGTACACACTGGAGGGGGGGCAACTCAGGTAAAATAGAGCCAGTTTGTACAGGGGCCTCCAAATTGCCTCTTTTTCCTGCCAGTACAGGTATGGACTGTCTGACATGCCTACTTGGATGCTGTCACCGATGTAATCCTCCACCATTCTGTCAATGGTGACAGTATCATATGCAGTGACAGTAGACATGTCAGAAATTGTTGCCAGGTCCTTCAGTCCGGACCAGATGTCCAAACTTGGTCCTGCCTGCCCTGCATCACCGCCAGCGGGTTGCTTAGGATACCTAAGTTTTTTCCTGGCAGCCCCAGTTGCGGGAGAAAATGAAGAAGGAGCCGTTGACGTGTCACGTTCCGCTTCAGCTGACAGTGTGTTCACCAGCAGGTCTTTGCACCTCTGCAGGCTTGTGTCGGCCGGAAAGAGAGACACCACATAGGCTTTAAACCTAGGATCAAGCACGGTGGCCAAAATGTAGTGGTCTGATTTCAACAGATTGACCACCCTGGAATCCTGGCAAAGCGAATGAAGGGCTTCATCCACAAGTCCCACATGCCGAGCGGAATCGCTCCGTCTTAGCTCCTCCTTCACTTTCTCCAGCTGCTTCTGCAAAAGCCTGATGAGGGGAATGACCTGACTCAAGCTGGCTGTGTCTGAACTGACTTCACGTGTGGCAAGTTCGAAGGGCTGGAGAACCTTGCACAACACGGAAATCATTCTCCACTGCGCTTGAGTCAGGTGCATACCCCCTCCTTTGCCTATGTCATAGGTGGATGTATAGGCTTGTATGGCCTTTTGCTGCTCCTCCATCCTCTGAAGCATATAGAGGGTTGAGTTCCACCGCGTCACAACCTCTTGCTTCAGGTGATGGCGGGGCAGGTTTGCTGGCGCTCCAGTCTTCGGCACGCAGTCGCTGAATGGCGAAAGTGGCCAGAAATTTTTCGGGCCACCCAAAGCGTCTCCTGCACGCCCCTGTCGCTTTTCAGAAAATTCTGCACCACCAAGTTTATTGTGTGAGCAAAACATGGGACGTGCTGGAATTTGCCCAGATGTAATGCCCGCACAATATTGGTGGCGTTGTCAGATATCACAAATCCCCAGGAGAGTCTAAGTGGGGTAAGCCACTGGGCGATGATTTCCCTCAGTTTCTCTAAGAGGTTGTCGGCGGTGTGCCTCTTACTGAAACCGGTGATACACAGCGTAGCCTGCCTTGTAACGAGCTGGCGTTTCTGAGATGCTGCTACTGGTGACGCTGCTGCTGTTGCTGCGTAAGGTGATACATCTACCCAGTGGGCTGTCACAGTCATATAGTCCTTAGTCTGCCCTGTTCCACTTGTCCACATGTCCGTGGTTAAGTGGACATTGTGTACAACGGCATTTTTCAGGACACTGAGGACACTTTTTCTGACGTTTCTGTACAGTCTCGGTATCGCCTGCCTAGTGAAGTGGAATCTAGACGGGATTTGGAACCGGGGACACACTACCTCCATCAATTGTCTAAATCCCACTGCACTAATGGCGGATACCGGACGCACGTCTAACACCAACATAGCAGTCAAGGCCTCAGTTATACGTTTTGCTTCAGGATGACTGCTGTCGTACTTCATCCTCCTCGCTAAGGACTGTTGGAGGGTCAATTGTTTAGTAAAAGTAGTGGTGTTCCTACTTCCTCTCTGGGATGATGAACGACTCCCAGCAGCAGCAGCGGCAGCAGTAGGCGTAGCAATGCAGGATCCTCCAGAGGAATCCCGGATAGGAGAGTCAGTCATGCCAGTGACATGGCCTGCAGGACTACTTCCGATCCTTACTAAGGAGGAAATTGACGAGGAGGGAGTTGACGGTGTGGTTTGCAGGCGCTTGGATACAACAGGACAACGGGATTTAGGTGTCCCTGGACTGCTTACGGTCTTAGCCAAAGTTTCTGAACTTGACAGTAACTTTTTATGAACACGCTGCAGGTGCCGTATAAGGGAGGATGTTCCTAGGTGGTTGACGTCCCTACCCCTACTTATTTCACCTTTACATATGGTACATATGGCAAGACAGTTGTTGTCCGGATTTGGATATAAATATTGCCAGACCAAAGAGGTGGAATGTTTGGTCTTCTGCCCAGGCATGACCGTGATGGGCTTTTTCATCCCACGGACAACAACTGTCTCCCCCGGAGCCTGATTTAAACAAACCACATCACCATCAGAATCCTCCTCGCCAACTTCCTCCTCAGCGCCAGCTACACCAGTATCCTCATCCTGTTGTACTTCAACAGTGACATCTTCAATTTGCATATCAGCAAGTGGACTGTGGGTGCTCCTTTCAGCACTTGCAGGGGGCGTGCAAATGGTGGAAAGAGCCACCTCTTCCCGTCCAGTGCTGGGAAGGTCAGGCATCGCAACCACCACCACACTTGGACTCTCCTTGGGGATTTGTGATATCTTCTTAGAAAGCACAGTTCTTCGCTGTGCTTTTGCCAGCTTAACTCTTTTGATTTTTTTAGTGGGAGGAGGGCTTCCATCGTCATGTGAAGCTGAACCACTAGTCATGAACATACTAGGGATCGACCTTAGCCGTTCCTTGCCACTCCGTGTCGTAAATGGCATATTGGCAAGTTTACGTTTCTCTTCAGCTGATTTAAATGTCTTTTTCAAGGTCATTTTCCTGAACTTTGCCATTTGGGATTGTATGTGCCCTCTACTATGACATTGGGCATCGGCCTTGGCAGACGACGTTGATGGCATGTTATCGTCTATGTCATGACTAGTGGCAGCAGCTTCAGCACTAGGAGGAAGTGGTTCTTGATCTTTCTCTATTTTATTTTTATCGGAGAAAGTTTGGTCCTCCATTTATGTTATATCGATTTGATATATACGTGCGGCTAAACACAGAAAATAATTTTTTTTTTGGTTTGGACTGGAGTGTACTTTGGGGGTTACAGCACCCTTTAACGGTCAAGCCAGCCGGCCCTTATGACACAGGCGCACTCTTGGCACTACTTTGTTGATGCACGTGCGGCTACTGCGCACACAATTCACAAACACAGAAAATAATTTTTTTTTTGGTTTGGACTGGAGTGTACTTTGGGGGTTACAGCACCCTTTAATTGTCAAGCCAGCCGGCCCTTTACTTATGACACAGGCGCACGCTTGGCACTACTTTGTTGATGCACGTGCGGCTACTGCGCACACAATTCACAAACACAGAAAATAATTTTTTTTTTGGTTTGGACTGGAGTGTACTTTCGGGGGTTACAGCACCCTTAACGGTCAAGCCAGCCGGCCCTTTACTTATGACACAGGCGCACGCTTGGCACTACTTTGTTGATGCACGTGCGGCTACTGCGCACACAATTCACAAACACAGAAAATAATTTTTTTTTTGGTTTGGACTGGAGTGTATTTTCGGGGGTTACAGCACCCTTTAACGGTCAAGCCAGCCGGCCCTTTACTTATGACACAGGCGCACGCTTGGCACTACTTTGTTGAAGCACGTGCGGCTACTGCGCACACAATTCACAAACACAGAAAATAATTTTTTTTTTGGTTTGGACTGGAGTGTACTTTCGGGGGTTACAGCACCCTTAACGGTCAAGCCAGCCAGCCCTTTACTTATGACACAGGCGCACTCTTGGCACTACTTTGTTGATGCACGTGCGGCTACTGCGCACACAATTCACAAACACAGAAAATAATTTTTTTTTTGGTTTGGACTGGAGTGTACTTTGGGGGTTACAGCACCCTTTAATTGTCAAGCCAGCCGGCCCTTTACTTATGACACAGGCGCACGCTTGGCACTACTTTGTTGATGTACGTGCGGCTACTGCGCACACAATTCACAAACACAGAAAATAATTTTTTTTTTGGTTTGGACTGGAGTGTACTTTCGGGGGTTACAGCACCCTTAACGGTCAAGCCAGCCGGCCCTTTACTTATGACACAGGCGCACGCTTGGCACTACTTTGTTGATGCACGTGCGGCTACTACGCACACAATTCACAAACACAGAAAATATTTTTTTTTTTGGTTTGGACTGGAGTGTACTTTCGGGGGTTACAGCACCCTTTAACGGTCAAGCCAGCCGGCCCTTTACTTATGACACAGGCGCACGCTTGGCACTACTTTGTTGAAGCACGTGCGGCTACTGCGCACACAATTCACAAACACAGAAAATAATTTTTTTTTTGGTTTGGACTGGAGTGTACTTTTGGGGGTTACAGCACCCTTAACGGTCAAGCCAGCCGGCCCTTTACTTATGACACAGGCGCACGCTTGGCACTACTTTGTTGATGCACGTGCGGCTACTGCGCACACAATTCACAAACACAGAAAATAATTTTTTTTTGGTTTGGACTGGAGTGTACTTTCGGGGGTTACAGCACCCTTTAACGGTCAAGCCAGCCGGCCCTTTACTTATGACACAGGCGCACGCTTGGCACTACTTTGTTGATGCACGTGCGGCTACTGCGCACACAATTCACAAACACAGAAAATAATTTTTTTTTTGGTTTGGACTGGAGTGTACTCTCGGGGGTTACAGCACC
Source organism: Taudactylus pleione (assembly GCA_031769625.1). Classification (NCBI taxonomy): domain Eukaryota; kingdom Metazoa; phylum Chordata; class Amphibia; order Anura; family Myobatrachidae; genus Taudactylus; species Taudactylus pleione. The sequence continues at coordinate 80,971,844 of JAUIMM010000040.1, forward strand.
CTTAACGGTCAAGCCAGCCGGCCCTTTACTTATGACACAGGCGCACGCTTGGCACTACTTTGTTGATGCACGTGCGGCTACTGCGCACACAATTCACAAACACAGAAAATAATTTTTTTTTTGGTTTGGACTGGAGTGTACTTTCGGGGGTTACAGCACCCTTTAACGGTCAAGCCAGCCGGCCCTTTACTTATGACACAGGCGCACGCTTGGCACTACTTTGTTGATGCACGTGCGGCTACTGCGCACACAATTCACAAACACAGAAAATAATTTTTTTCTTGGTTTGGACTGGAGTGTACTTTCGAGGGTTACAGCACCCTTAATGGTCAAGCCAGCCGGCCCTTTACTTATGACACAGGCGCACGCTTGGCACTACTTTGTTGATGCACGTGCGGCTACTGCGCACACAATTCACAAACACAGAAAATAATTTTTTTTTGGTTTGGACTGGAGTGTACTTTCGGGGGTTACAGCACCCTTTAACGGTCAAGCCAGCCGGCCCTTTACTTATGACACAGGCGCACGCTTGGCACTACTTTGTTGATGCACGTGCGGCTACTGCGCACACAATTCACAAACACAGAAAATAATTTTTTTTTTGGTTTGGACTGGAGTGTACTTTCGGGGGTTACAGCACCCTTTAACGGACAAGCCAGCCGGCCTTTTACTTATGGGACACAGGCGCACGCTTGGCACTACTTTGTTGATGCACGTGCGGCTACTGCGCACACAATTCACAAACACAGAAAATAATTTTTTTTTTGGTTTGGACTGGAGTGTACTTTCGGGGGTTACAGCACCCTTAACGGTCAAGCCAGCTGGCCCTTTACTTATGACACAGGCGCACGCTTGGCACTACTTTGTTGATGCACGTGCGGCTACTGCACACACAATTCACAAACACAGAAAATAATTTTTTTTTGGTTTGGACTGAAGTGTACTTTCGGGGGTTACAGCACCCTTTAACGGTCAAGCCAGCTGGCCCTTTACTTATGACACAGGCGCACGCTTGGCACTACTTTGTTGATGCACGTGCGGCTACTGCGCACACAATTCACAAACACAGAAAATAATTTTTTTTTTGGTTTGGACTGGAGTGTACTCTCGGGGGTTACAGCACCCTTAACGGTCAAGCCAGCCGGCCCTTTACTTATGACACAGGCGCACGCTTGGCACTACTTTGTTGATGCACGTGCGGCTACTGCGCACACAATTCACAAACACAGAAAATTATTTTTTTTTGGTTTGGACTGGAGTGTACTTTCGGGGGTTACAGCACCCTTTAACGGTCAAGCCAGCCGGCCCTTTACTTATGACACAGGCGCACGCTTGGCACTACTTTGTTGATGCACGTGCGGCTACTGCGCACACAATTCACAAACACAGAAAATAATTTTTTTCTTGGTTTGGACTGGAGTGTACTTTCGGGGGTTACAGCACCCTTAATGGTCAAGCCAGCCGGCCCTTTACTTATGACACAGGCGCACGCTTGGCACTACTTTGTTGATGCACGTGCGGCTACTGCGCACACAATTCACAAACACAGAAAATATTTTTTTTTTGGTTTGGACTGGAGTGTACTTTCGGGGGTTACAGCACCCTTTAACGGTCAAGCCAGCCGGCCCTTTACTTATGACACAGGCGCACGCTTGGCACTACTTTGTTGATGCACGTGCGGCTACTGCGCACACAATTCACAAACACAGAAAATAATTTTTTTTTTGGTTTGGACTGGAGTGTACTTTCGGGGGTTACAGCACCCTTTAACGGACAAGCCAGCCGGCCTTTTACTTATGGGACACAGGCGCACGCTTGGCACTACTTTGTTGATGCACGTGCGGCTACTGCGCACACAATTCACAAACACAGAAAATAATTTTTTTTTTGTTTTGGACTGGAGTGTACTTTCGGGGGTTACAGCACCCTTAACGGTCAAGCCAGCTGGCCCTTTACTTATGACACAGGCGCACGCTTGGCACTACTTTGTTGATGCACGTGCGGCTACTGCACACACAATTCACAAACACAGAAAATAATTTTTTTTTGGTTTGGACTGGAGTGTACTTTCGGGGGTTACAGCACCCTTTAACGGTCAAGCCAGCTGGCCCTTTACTTATGACACAGGCGCACGCTTGGCACTACTTTGTTGATGCACGTGCGGCTACTGCGCACACAATTCACAAACACAGAAAATATATAATTTTTTTAGCACTTGGGGGGAGCACCCCTGATGGACAGAGCACCCCCTGGACAACACTACAGCACCCCTTTAGGACTGGGACACTGCACAGGACTTTGGAGTGGACACTGCCCCTATGGAGAACTGACTGCACAACACAGTCCAGCCAGCCCCTATGGACTTTGAAGTAGTGGACACAGCCCCTATTAACAACAGCAGCACAGCACAACACAGCCAGCCCCTATGGACTTTGAAGTAGTGGACAACAGCAGCACTACACTACACTACACTACACAGCACTAACTCCCACCCTCCCTCTTCACTGTCCACAGCCGAGTGAGAAAATGGCGCCGACGCGGGTACCTTATATAGGATCCAAAACCCGCGAGACTCGGAAGGCGGGATGATGACGTTTTGCCTCGATGTCAGATCCGAGTCAGGCGGGAAAAGTCGAGCCTGACTCGGATCGGACTCGGATCGGGGGGGCTCGGGGGGGTTCGGATTTCAGAAATCCGAACCCGCTCACCCCTAATATATATATATATATATATATATATACACACACACACACATATGGGCACAGTCGTGCCCTTATATTAAGGCTGAATTTAAAAAGATGGCATTCTCCCATAGAGAATTCCGGAAGGGGGGGGCATGGTGTTTAGGGGGCTACACCTCAAAAGCGATTGGAGTTACCAAGCTGAAATTTGGCATGGACAGGTAGAACTATTGCTCAGTGCTGCATTACAAATTTCAGGGCAAAAAATTAGGATTTGGGAGTAATCTAAAGTTCCAACTGTCAGTTTTTTCTGAAACTCTCAGTTAGGACCACTTTTGTGCTGTTGTCTATGGGGGATTTTTGGGAAGGCATAAGTCAGGGTACAGGGTGAATTTAGAATTGGGTTTTGTTTTACTAGGTAGCTCTTGTTTCAGGGTAGGTGATTTTGGGGTTCAGGTAATTGAGAAAGTTACAGTTTTTAAGCTATTACAGTACCTCACAATTGCACCATCATACAGATAGGAAGCTTCAACTTGTTGCGCAGCCTCAGTTGGTGCCTCCAGAAGAGGGGTGTACTTAAAGTGGCTTCCCTTTGGTACACCAAGATGGCTGTCCTTTGTGGGCGGTAGCGGTGGTGGGAGTCATGGGAAAGAAGCGCGCATTAGATGTGGCCGGGACCCGGGGAAAGTAGCGGGCGTTAGTTGAAGTGGTGCGGGCTACAGGACCCAGAGAAAGTAGTGGGCATTTGCAGCAGTGCGGGTGGCGGTAGTGCGGGCTGCAGACTGTAGCGGGCATTAGCGACAGACAGATGCAGGCTCGGATCAGGAAGATCCGTGATCCCTGCATCTGTCTATAAATATAACACAGAAGAACGGACAGGATCAGTGAGATCCATCTTTGCTTCTGTGTTTAAAAAAATTAAAAACTGTGTAAAAAAAAATGTGTGGCTCCCCCCAAAATAACAACCAGGCCCGGGCTTTAGAGCCCCAGTACTGGTTGTGCTAAATACAGGGGACAAATTATGTAGGGGTAAAATAAAATGCAAATACCCAGACCCACAGACCTAGTACTGTCCTCTAAGGACAGTACTACCCGAATGATGGCTTCACAGCGGGATTTCACTACAGAAATCTCGGTGCAGGGCTCTTATTGGCTGAGAGAGGCGAGCCTTCCGCCTCCCAGCCAATGTATGGTTCCCACCACTGACTTCTATGGTGAGAACCGCAAAAGTAATTTAAGGTTACGCCTGTGCCAATTTCAAACATGGTGTCTCAGTGCCATTTTTTAAATTTAAAGATTGCTGCCAAGAGCCGTCATCACCCACCCCCTTGTCTGGCTAATAAAAGCCAGCGCAAGGCAATGGCATGTCAGTCCAACGGTGGGAAGGCAGCAGAGAAGAGCTGCCGAAGAAAGAAGACGCCCGGAAAATTTTGGATGGGTGGAGTCCTCCAGGTGAAGACATCGTGGAAGCCTTGGGGGAGGTGGCTGCCACCCCCCAAGTGAAGGTGCAGGAAAATAAATTATTAAAACAATTGGTGTTCTTGTTTTATTTTAATATTTCTTTTATAGGGGTACTATGGGTACCAGCGGGCCCTTAATCCCCCTCTTGCTGGTACTTGTGGTTCTCCAAATACCAGCATTTGAGGGAGGCTTGCTGGGACCTGTAGTCCTACTGTAAAATGACAATATTTGAACTTTCATATACACCACACTACACTATCAAGCTGGCACCAGAGGTTCCGGGGATAACCCCGGGATATCAGTCCAGGCCTGGGGTGCCCTTGAAAGGGGGACCCCTTTATGAGGGGATCCCCAACTCCCCAAGGATCTCTGGCCAGGGCTAACTAGCGGTCAGGGGTTATGCTTCAGCTAGGTGGCCCGGTGAATGGGCTCCCCTGGCTGTGGCATTACCACCCCGCTATAAAAAGTTAATTGCTGGTTCTGGAATTTACAGGGAAAACCTATTAATTTTTCCCCTGTATTTCCAGAACCAGGACTGGGTCAGAGCCCAGTGCTGGTTGCGCTTATTACACAGGACCTCTACGTCGTTTGTCCCCTGTATTTTGGCAACCAGGACTGGTTCTGAAAAGCCCGGTGCTGGTTGTGCCTCATACGGGGGACCCCTAAGTCATTTGCCCCTTGTATTTAGCACAACCAGTACTGGGGCTCCAAAGCCCGGGGCTGGTTGTTCCTTTGCAGGGGGGGCCACAAGGTTTTTTTTTCATACATACGTTTATACATTTTTTTAACACAAATGCATGGATGGTTCTCACTGATCCATCCATGCATCTGTGTCTTATTGATTTTTTTTTTTCAGATGCAAGCCACACGGATCACACTGATCCGTGCATGCACCTCTGAATCATTTATTTTACACAGATGCCTGTATCACAGATCTCACTGATCCGTGTATGCAGTAAGCTATCTTTAGATCTTGCACAATAGTTCTAAAGTCAAAATGTGCTGTTTAAGCACCATATCATGTCTTGGAGTGTCGGGGAGTGTTCAAGGGAAATCGTTCACGATATTGCATCATGAGCAAAACGTTCCATATGTAGGGGCCTTAAGAAGCAGTTCAGGGCTGGGACCATCAGCGCCAGTGAGCCTTTTTGTCCCCCACTTCTGAATCTATTAACTTCCCCACTGCTGCCCTGTGCACTGCCCTGCACCCCTGCAGCCTGCACCCTCAGCCATCTCTCCCTCTGCACCCCCGAAATACCTCCTGTGTGCTGTCTCCTTCACCACCACTGCTAGTGTAACATTTTGTTGCCCTTCTTCCCTGGAGGTGGCCCGGTTTGCTGCTCCCGTCTTTGGGGGCGATTCAATTTAAAGTAAATTGAATAGTGCCAGGAGTGAGCTTCCGGAGCTATTCAATTCAGTGCGCTATGTGGTTGGAAAATGCCAGTTATCGCACCTATCGTGCCTTAACACCCTTGTTGAATTTGTGCCAGTCAAATTTAAACATTTGAGTGGCACAAATGAAATTCTGATCATTAAGGCTGACGCCTTAATGGACGTGTTCCTTGTGCAATATAGATATGGTATGCTATCACACCCTGTGGTTAACTGCAGATTTAGCACTCTCACGGAGTGAGATTGCTGTCACTCACAAAATGGTGGAGCTGCTAATTCACAGAATTGTGTGCTCATTGGAATACACAGATTCCCAAATCACCTAAAACACGGGAAGTCCAACCCCCTTAGTCATATAAGTACCCTTATCACACCTGAGACATAAACGTGTTGATGAGGTAATCAACTAGCCACACAGGCCAATCAATCCTCTTATATCCCATCTCAAAGAACCGGTCCTTCATTTCAGAGATTTGGATCTCTGCCATCTCAGGGTTGGAGTTATTCCTCAACACCCTCATGAACTGAGAAATCGGAAGACTGTTTTTAAGGGCTGGCGGGTGATTACTTGTAGCATATTAAAAGGTATTCCTGTCCGTTTCTTTTCTAAACGGTAGTACGCAAACAAGCCCCTTCCCTAAAGACAGTGACATCCAAAAAAATCTATTGAAATTGGATCAATTTTGCCAGTAAACCTAACAGCGGACTCATAGTGTTTGACATAATCTATCATCAAAAAGAATTCCTCCCCAGTGCCATTCCACAACAAAAATACGTTGTCTATAAATCTCTTGTAATAGACCTGATGACTGGCTCCCGGCTCGAAACGTTGGAATAAAGTACACATTGTTTATTAAAGTCGCTGAGTGCCACCTTGAATTGATCCATAGATAAATAAATATATATATATATATATATACATATATATGTACACACATATATTCAACCAGTATGGAAAACAATTATCTTTGGAATCCAAAATAAAATAGCCTAGTATCTAATGACATTACAATCTGTGTGCGACTGAGGGCCTGATTCAGCACAACATAAGGGCGCCCACTTTACCTTACACACATCCGTATTGTTTAACAGGACTGTGAAAACATCGGTACAATCGAGTACCATCGCATCCCACGCACACTTGCACAAGCTCTGACCTTACTCAGAAATTGGTAGGCTGCATATGGCATCGCAGTGGATAATTTATGCATGCCCATGCAACGGCGTTCAAATGCACTGGCAGGTCTGCGTTCGGCCGACCACCCCCCCATTACCACCCACAAACCACACTTCCTGTCGATCACTCTGCGATGGGTCTGCATAGCCGTGGTGATCACAGTGCCGATCGCAATGGCTTGTTCGCACATGCTCACTACGATGCATACACATGCATAGAACGCAACAATCATCTGTTTGAGTGCGTATTAGCAACTGCGTTCCTTGTTGAATCAGGCTCTGTGTCTGAATCTCTCTAAAAAAGGCTCTGATGTGAGAACATGTGGCTTTTCCTCATGCCAGATTCCCCTGTGACTCTATGGGCAGAATTCAATTCTTTCCAGCCCCTATGGCGCCCGACGGAGCTATTCAATTCTTGCTCCTATCGGGCACGATGAGCTGCCAGCGCTACATTTCAGCTCGCAGCCCCTGGGGGATGAGAGCTGAAATGTGCAAAAAACGCCCAAACATCACTTTTCGTGATCGCGCCCAGCACTTTGGTCGGCTTTAGCTGCTTTATGCGGCTAAACCTGACCTCTATGGGCATGATCAGCACAAAAATCTTGAACAATTGCATAGCGGCCCGCGATCTCCTGTCACTTTAGACGGGAGATGCGGGCCGCGAAAACAATTGAATTCCGCCCTATGTGTGTAAAACCAATTCCTGTGCGGTTAAGCTCACAGCCTAAGTCTTCTAGTACATTATGAGTAGATTATCTGTGATGTGACTAACATACAAAATGAAAAGAAAAATATGGCACGATGCTCCTCTCAGAGTGTCTCAGTTACCTAGTGTGTGAGGACACATTTGTATGTTACATTGATGTTTTGTGAACCATGATGTACTGTAGCCAGTATTAGTAATTTGGCTAGTACTGTGTCCCGTAGTAATAACATAGTTGTTAATGCAAACATCAACTGTATCTATTTATGCGGTGCCATATATTCTGCATCATCATAGTCAGCATAGAAGATACCAGTTTTATATATGAGCAAGACATCAAACAACTGCATTAATATAAAAACAATACAATTTGAGGTAATATAAAATAGTAATTACATCACAAGACACAAAGCAGACAACAAAGAATAAGGAGATGGTAGGAAGAGAGGGCTCTGCTCATGAGTACTAACATACAGTACTATGAATGAGGCAGGTGGACAAAATGACTTAGGATGGTGGGGTGAAGGCAAACTTGAAGAGGTGAGTTTTAAGGAAGTGTCTGAAAATAGGAGGTTGGAGAAGAGCCTCATTAGGGGGGTAAGGAGTTCCAAATATGGGTAGCAGTGCAAGGTAGTGTTGCACACCGGCACACAGATACGTGTTCCCCAAAGATTTGTAATTTCTTACATGCTCTCCATTTTCCGGAAGTGCGTCACCAGATATGACGACTTGCCTGCCAGCACTTTTGGTCACTCTTGGTTATTTCCGCGTTACTTTGGCTGTAATAATCGCTTAATTAAGAGGGGTATATATAGAAACCTATTTCAGTTCAACCTCATGCTTTACATTTTATATGTGAGCATAATACTTGGCATCATTTAAAATACTTTATTTCTTAAACAGTATTATACTATATGTTTTTATTATTTTCTCTTGGGTTCAATATCTCTTGGAGGAATATGATTGCTTGAAAAAGCATTAAAGTGCATGGAAGAAATTATTACAAATCTTTGGGGAACACGTATCTGTGCACCGGTGTGCAACACTACCTTGCTGTGATTGTCGTTTGAAGCTTGGTGAAGGCTTTATTTTGTGTTACACAGGCTGCTGGGTATTATATGTTTGCGAACTTTGGATCTTATTCGTTATCAAATGGGTAGCAGTGCAGACAAAGCCCAGCAGGTTGGAGAGCGAGGTGGTGAAAGGAGAGGGAAAGGTCATCGGCAGAACATAGTGGTAGAGTAGGTTAGTATTTATTGTAAAAACAAAAGACATAGAAGTGGGGAGGCTTGCAAAGGACTTTATAATGAGAGTAATTGGAGGGCTTTGGAGAGAAGTACAGAAGAAGGGGAATGATGGGAGTGAAAGATTTGTCATGATTCCACATTAAGAACAGACTGCAGGTGGGCACAGATGGGTATCAGACAGACAAGAGAGAAGTAGTATTTAATTATCAAGGTAGAAGATACGAACATGTATAAGGGCCCAGGTAACGGAAAAGGAGATCTCTAGGGAGAAAATGTCATGGTGGATGAAGTAAATTTTCCCCTTGTACTAAGAGGTGAGTGACTTGGAGTGCTAGGGCAGGGCCGTAGCTAGGATAGTGCGGCCGGTGCCATCGCACAGGGCACCACAGGTCAGGGGGCGCTGTTTGGGCCTGTCAAATTTCTGTTTATTATCATTCTTGCTTATAGCTACCTCTAATTTCATCCCCAGCATCTTCTGACCTCTTCTATCTCTTCCCTGGCCCTTCCCCATGAAGCCATGGCCCCTTTTTGGGTGCATTATGTCCCTTTGAAAAATGAGGGGGGTGCCAATGCTCTTTCTGGCACAGAGCAGCAAAAAGTCTAGTTACGGCTCTGTGCTAGGGTTATCGTTTGGACCATTAAAGGCAAAGTGTGGTAATAGGGGAGGCTTCCTCTAGGGCTCCAAAAACCATATAATTGTAGAAAAAGAAGGAGACTGTTGTGCTAGGAATGGACAGGGAGGATAGGATAGGGAAGAGAAGAGTGGTCCAATTGAGGGGTCCATATCATGCAGGTGTCATAGTGCCTGCATGGGTTTGGGTGCAGAAGAGCATATGGGGTTGTTGATAGGGAAGTCCCCAAGTATGAAAATTGGTAGGGTGGCAGGAAGGGAATGGAAGGTAAAGGCAGCAAAGTTGTCAAAGAATTGGGGGTTGGGGTTAAAGGGGTGGTGGGGTACTGCAATGTGGAGGTGGATAGGAAAAAAGATTTGGGGCAGGATGCACGATCCTCAAAAATGCAGTCAAATCTCAGAAAATGCTGTTTTCACTTTTCACAACATTCCCCATATGTATCAAGCTCTGGAAAGTCTTGCTTATAGATGGCGTTGCCTAATAGAAGTCTATGGGCTTTTTACCAAAGAATGCCCAGAGAGGGATCCAGTAGGATCCTTCCAGTGTCCTCACGGCTCAAGCATGAGCTGGCCCACGACCGCACATGCGCCGAAAGACTCCCGAATAATAAACCTGTAAGTCCTCACATTGCAAATGACAGCTCTTATCGAAAAGCGCTGTCCTTTGCGGTTTTAAATGCAAATCTTCATGCAAACGGCATTAATAAATGCTGCTATGCATGCGATCAGTGGTGCTTTTATGACTGTTGTCATTACACTTTCTGGTTCCTGAGGTCACGCATGCACAAAGCCGCCGGGGAGGTAGTGAAAAGGCGGCGGAGTTATCCCTCTTTGCATCCCCGGAACTCCATCCCAAAGGAAGGAGCAGGGATTTGAGAACAAGCGCCATCTGAAGATGGCGCATGTTCTCGCAAGCAAAATCCAAAAACTTTCAGTTTTCTGAGTTTGCTGAATATCAGGTGGTCCATTAGGGACCCCTGGTGATGAATGGCCCGCTAACTAAAATATGCGAAAACTAGCGTTTCCGCATGGTTACCGGGCCATTTATGGATGATGAATAGGCCCCATTATCTTTTAAATAGTTTTGTAGAAATCACCATTTTTCCATGAAAACGTGCATATTCCTGGCTCTAAATGTATTACATTTATGGGTAAAATACTACATAATGAGATTAAATGTGGATGGTAGCGTTCTCCTCCTGGTAACAGAAGCTAGGATTGTTTTATTTTAACAGAAGATTTCCACTTTGGTAAGCAAAACAGTCAACAGTCATATTCTGGCCAAGATATAAGTGCTTAACATTTTTGCTCTAATGACCCACTTCGAGAATCAGGGTAAATTGCACAACTTCCCCTTGGCTATAAACATTGCTATACACAAGGTTTTATTCATATATTATTGCGCCATAAAGCAGCTAAAGTTTACACATATGCTCATTTCAATGTATCCAATGCATCCTTGCCCACTATATGGTTTTGCCTAAATGGGGGGAATGATGGCATAAACTATAAACTAATAATAAAAGGCATAAATAATACATAAAAAAATTAAAATATAACATGGTGTCATTTATCTAAACGGGACTGCTTTTGGCTTGTGTCTTAGAAGCTGGATACACACTATACGATGTATCATACATAATATCGCCCTGATGCGGATTGGAATGATATATCGTACACAATGTATAGTGTGTACAACTGATTCATCGTTCCTGGACGTCATTCGTCGCATCGTGCTGGGCATTAGATGGGATGATTCAATGAACAAGGTGTTGTAGTTACATGCAGCATGTAACGATACATCGCTCCGTGGTGTGTGCAGAGTGTACAGCGTTCACAAAGTATCGTTAAATCACTTGCTGCATCGCTGGTTCGCACCATCGTTCAGTCGTATACCCAGCATAAGGCATATAGTATATGGTCATATAGTCCCTGCTACAATCTGTATCTTATTACCAATGTAATTGCTCTTTTGCTGTGTCTCATGTATTTGCCTCAGACTGCCTGTAATTGTGTATTTAGAAAGAAAATACAGTAGCTGTAATATTGCCAGTCATAAATACCAGTATATTGTATGGTTGACCTTTGCCAAACTATTATATTCCACCTAGTTTATCTCTCATGAGATCTGTTTAACATTCCTCTTGCATCCTTCCTTGTGTGTATGCGTACAATACATACTTATTTTCCAGTACAGATTATTGTCTTTACATATGTGCTAAAAGCACATTGAAACATGACAAGAACATAATGTCAGAGTTTTGAATGCACAGAGCAGCACAATGTTCTAGTTATAGTAGAGCTTGATGGCTAAATACAGCTGTAACATGAATGTCTTTAAAAAAATATGTATCCTAGTTATACAATAGTCAGACTCATGTGACTGGAAGCTGCAGGGAAATATTTTTGATCTTGTTACAAAACAAACAACAGCCTGAAAGTAATGAGAAAAAAAACACATTACAAACACTTGACCCTAACCTGATACACATGACTGACATGTGTCCCAGCCAGCTCGGACTGTAATTTATTTTAAACTGCGGCTGACCTGAACCCACGTGTTTGGGTATATTAAATTCCTGTATAACTTGGTCTCTAGTGTATTAGTGAGAATCAGTTAAGGACTGGCAGCACTAGGCAGAATGCAGTGATATACTCTTGTCTAGCCTCACACAGGAGCTGGTTGACTGTGTTGAGAGTACTGATAGGAATGTGGGGAAGTATCTAGGATGGGTGAAGCACGTGTGGTGCAGACAGGGCCCTGGGACCATGGTGGCCCACACTGCGCTCCCTATACCCATTGCATTTACATCCGACTTGCCAACATTTAGCTCCCTCCTTCCGGGAGGGAGCTGTCGGGCTTACAGTGCAGGGGGGCGTGGTGCGTTAAAGGGGGCGGGACCCGGCAGCGACTCATCATTGGGGGCGGAGCATGGGGGCGTGACAGCGCGATTGCGTTATCGTGGCTCTGCCCCCTCTTCACAATGCCAATATTAACGGCATTGTGGAGCAGGGGGCGGAGCCACAATGACGCGATTCAGCGCGAATCGCGTCACCGGCCCCCCGCTGCCGGGCTTTATACTTACAAGTCCGTGGGTTGCAGACACGTCGTCGGAGGTCGGGAGACTTGCCTGCCTTCCCTGGAGGCCGGGAGCGGCACCTGATTTTCGGGAGGCTCCCGACCAAATCGGGAGGGTAGGCAAGTAATATTTACATACCTACCCATGCTGTCAGGCACCCGCACCATAATTCTGTCGATTGTATCGGAAGTATGGTGCCATATTTTCAAAAATAGTGCCGAAAATATGGCACATGGGCAAAAGACACTGTCAGGGAGTCCATATGATTTTCTGTGCATGCATCATTGACATTTTGTTTCAATGCAAAAAGGGCCCACAGACATACAGTATGCATACGAGCCCCCTCCAGTTTTAAAACATCCCTGAGGGAATGGTATACGGCTTGTGAGGGGTGCAATGTGGTTACAACTTCTTAGTTGCCAAAACATCATAATTTGCTAGTTTTTATATGCTTGTGTTATTACATTTTGTGTTTCTAAATTAGAGATCTAATACATCTATTAAATCTATTTTAAATGTAATTTGTTTTGACTGGGATATTACATTATTATGAATTGCATTGTTATATGTAAATATTTAAAAGCATAACACATCTAAATTTAATGTAAAGTCAATATTAAATGAACTTGTGTTCTTTTTGTAAATATTTACAGTACATATAATAAAGCCATACTCAAACTACTGTAAAAATAAAAACCCAGTCTCACCTCAGTGTCCTACAATTTCTGAGAGTTCTCCTTCTGCAAAACCCGATAAATTCCAGGTGTCCTACAAATTAATGTAAAGATTAAATTTGAAGCTTAACTCAATGATAAGTTATTTGATTGAGCTAGTGTAGAGCAGTGACCGGATGCCAGCAATCAGACAATTTAAAATCGTACTAGGAGGCAGAATTGAATTTAGTATGTTCTTGTACTGAAAGAAACTCTCAGCTTAACACATGGGATCAGAACTTCAGTATTTTAGAGCTGCAGTATTTTAAAAAGAACCAGTCACATTAAAGATCCCCCATTTTATATATGGGGCAGATGCAGAACCAGTTGTCATCGTTTATCTTTTGTGTTTTCACACTGTGCTTGTCTAGAACTTGAACTTTTCACTAGTTTACACCCATTTTATTGCAAAGCTCGTTATGTATCAAGCAGTGGAAAAAGTGAAAAAGTGGACCAATGGATAAGTTGCCCATATCAGCTAATCATCTTCTACCTACCATTTTATATCATTTACTGCCCTTATAAATGGTTGCTATAGACAACTTCTCCACTGGTCCTCTTCTCCACTCTTTTCCCCCATGTTGTCTAAGCCACACAGAAGGGAGTACAATGCAGAACACTATATAACTCCAGGAGTTTACATACACGGAGAACTGTTTTTATATGTGCTCTCCTGCATGCATAGAAAAAAATAAAAACATATTATTTCAAACATGATGGCACTCTTGTTACCAATGTTTTGAAAATGACATGTAATTGTTACATACTTGCCTACCCTCCAATTCGGCCAGGAGCCTCCCGAAAATAGGGTGCCACACCCAGCCCCCCGGAATGGCAGGCAAGCCTCCCGGCGGCCGCCGGCCCCTCCGACTCTCCCCACGTTTACAAGAGGCTGATGACGCGATTCACACTGAATTGCGTATTTCTGGCCCCGCCCCCTGCATCACAATGCTGGTAATCTCAGGGCAAAAATGAGGCAATTGCGTGGCCACGCCCCCCCGCAGAAGTACCGGCCGTACCTCCCTATGCCGGCCACACACCCCTGCTAAGCCGATCTGGCTGCTCCCTCCTGGAGGGGGAAGCCAGAATGTCGGCAAGCATGAATTGTTATGCCCACTATACACAAATACATCTACTTCATATTAAAAGTGGTTAGACTTGAATTGCATTTAATTACAGTCCTGAGTAAAAACAAAACAATAACCAATGATCCCCAATTCCATACAGTATGAATTGCAGAATTTATTGTACTGTGCCTAATATATTATAACAAAATATTTTTGGACAAAAAGCATTTAAAGCATGTGTAGACATGAACACTTTGCATGCTTGTGAGCCATGTTCTTTAGAATTCTAAAGGAGTGAACCTAGGATATTGAAGCCGTTCCCGCTTGTGTATGCGTAGAATTCAAAGTAGGGATAGAGGAAAATGATGAGCATAAATGTCCGTGTAATCAGCAGCAGTAGTGCGTCTAGTGTTTCTGCTGCTTGAGGCAGTGAATGCAATGATGTCCTTCTCATTACTTACACAAACTGCTCTAGACATTTGTATGCGAGTTTTGTACACTGTAAAAGAAAAACACTGTAGTTCTTCTAAGCCTACAGAACCATCAAACCTGGATTTGTGCAGACTGAATTTTGAAATTAATTTTACAGATGCGCACTGTCTCGACCAGCCGGCCGATTCTCCAGATACCTCAATCTGAGAATCGCCACCAGTGACTTATGGTTACCTCAGCACGTGCGGTTACTATAACACGGTTCTGCCACCACCAACGAAGTTAACGGGAGTCGTTAGGTTCTCCGCTCAAATCTCAATTTGCACACTCACTTACATATAGGTACGTAGCTTTGACCTCACAGGCTCGTGAATTCGACAAGAACACAGAGAATACACTGGATTAAGAATGTTTAATCCGAAAAATATTTCCAAGGTTATTGATTACAGAAAAAGGTAGTACAAATATGGACAATACAAATATATCACAAATAGGTTTCAGAAAGTAAAAGGAATTAAAAATGAAAAGAACCCAGAGTCTTTACATCTAGACTCAGTCGTGAAGGAGACACAGGAGCATTGGATTCTGGCCAGTCGTCAGGACTCTCCTTGGGCACAAGAACACTTATCACTGAGGGAGATGCATAGTTATACCCTCACTAGCCCCCACCTTTGGGTTTTTCACTCTTTCATTGCTGTACACTGGGCATTAAGAAATCGGCCACACCCTTCCATATTGTCTATAGGAAGTAGGGGGTCTTGAAACAGTGTGAAGGGGTCTTTAGAAACCAATAAGCAGGTAACATACCCTACATTCTTGTCATCTCCCTTCTAAAGGATTTTATATCCCATGACCTGGCTTGACCAGGTCTGACCATCTGCATTAAGGATGTATCTCTCCCCAAACTTTATGGCCTGTAGAGAGAAGAGATGGTTATCTAGATGCCTGGTTCCAGGAAGACAAATCTCCTCCAAGCTTTGTATTCCTACAGGTCAAATACAGGACACTGCCTAGAAACCATGTTGATACTCACATTTATATATATACATTTACATGACATCATTCCTGGCGATTATTCTCTGGAATAAACGCCACACGCACTAACCCCCGTGTTTTGGTTTTGGATCTGGATTCAACTTCGTGTTTTGGTTTTGGATCTGGATTTTCTCTTTTTAAATGATAAAAAGTTTTTAAAACAGCTAAAATCATGTAAATTTTGCAATCCAAAACCCAAAATTTGGAGTTACAATCTGAATTCCGAACCGCTGACAGATCTGAACCGCGATTCAGATTTATCCAGATCTCCCCAGGAAATCAGTGACTCGGATCTGTCCGGATTTACTTAATTCGGGTGGATTCGGATTTCTTGAGAACTGAACCGCACATCTCTAATTAATTTACTATATTTTGTTTGAGATTGGCCCCTCCATTTCCCTCATTAAGGGGTTTACATCTGAATCTGTGATAATATCTTTATCTGACTATTTTTCTGGATAAATGGATTATCACAGCTTCCTCCTATTTAAGACCAACCTGCTTTGGGGACTGCTTTCTCTATACAACTTAGCCAAGCAGTGGGAAGATTTGCTTTCCATTGCTAGGTGACGCCATCATGAGATGCTGTTACCTTTACCCGGCAATGGTGAACCTTCGAATCTGCACATTTGTGTTTCACTGGAGCCCAACACTGCTGAAGAGTTGGAAAAATTCTTCATAAAAGGATCCCCCGCATGATAAATGCAAGCACACCTGCATTATATATATCCCTGCAATATGCAGTGATACATATCATGTTAGAAGGCATTTCATATGCCTGAAGAACAATTAAACCCCTTGGCACATGGTTGGTTTTGGCGGCCCTGACAACAGCAACAAGAATAGGGGTTGGGTCAGATTTTTAATGATCATTAGTCTACCTATTAGGTAGCTTTTGGCCTGGTTCAGCAAGGAACGCACACTAGCAGACGTACGCACACATCCGCTGCGAGAATATGCTGATTAATGCATATGCACAGAGACCACAGCATAAGATGCAGATGCCCAGCCCCATATTAAGCAGCCCTACTCCCTTTACCCACAGCCTGATCAATGATAGCATAAACATCAGTAACATTAAGAAGCATCGGACTCATACGCACAATAGTGGTTGACCTGACCTGCCGCAGGATTTTGGCTGCTTTCTGTGTACAGCTTACGGTATGGTTGCGTATGCCGCTGCACTGCCATAATTATGCATGCTCCTATAACGGCGTTATAATGCCTGTGTTCGCCTGACCATCCTCCATCACCACCCACAAACGGCACTTCCTGTCAATCAATATCGGGAGAGTCTGCATACCATAACTAGAACGAACGCTCAGGTTAGTTCACGCACGCGCAGTGAATGGATATCTATGAGATTTGAGGGTGGGAAATGGCAGCAGACCCCCATTTCTTAGTATGATGGGCGGGCAGTAAGCTGTCATCCGATTTGGCTGGCGGATGGCCCCCAATTTGGGCTGGCAGAAAGCCCCATTGTCGTTCCAATTTTTTGTTAATTATCCAGGCATATTGAGTGTTTACCAAATGTAGCTCTGCTTCTTGTATCCACCAGAATAGAGATTAGTCGCCCTTAGGGACACAGGTCAAGTGTATCTTCTAACTTGATAAGATAATTAGAATTGTATTAGATAATAAAGTATCCCTGGAGTTTTAGTATAGTAATTGGCCGTTCTTTCTTTGTCATTTACATTTGAATTTAACAGCATCATTTAATTATATCTTATAAAAATTTAATTATATTAAATATATTAAATAAAAGCTGGCCTTTTTTCCCCACCAATACTTGTCCGGTTTCATTATTTTATAGAAGTTATAGTATTATGTAAGTTTCTGGTGCTGATGGGAGTGTTTGATGGAGGGTGCCATTGGACATGAGGAGGTTATTGCAGCCACTACTGTGTGCCACTAATGGAACATAGACCATTAAATAGGCGCAGCGCTTCCATTAGGCAGCTTCAGACAGCTGCCTGGGGTACCGGGATCTGTAGAAGTGTCCTGCTGAGGCCACCTGGGACAATAATTATGACTCTGAGATCCTTATACTTTCTGCTGGTGGCAGCCACATATCTTATAAGCCTAGGCCCCAGCTGCCACAGTACTTTTATATTTGCATCTGCTTGTCTGGCCATCAGTGTCATGGTGCAACAGGCAGAAAGCAGCATGGGTGCCTGTACCCTTCCCTTTCCTCTACCCTCCCCTCTTATGTAGCCAATCATGCCAGAAGCTCTCCCTACCAGACTACAAAAGAAGTGCAAGAAACTTAATGGAGCTGGAGCCTGGCAGACAGATGAAGTTTGTAATCTTTTTGGGAGGGGTGATTGGGTTAATGAGGTGTTGGGTGTGGGGGGGTAAATGGGGGCTCACATGACATGGGAGGGTGAATTGATGTATTCTTTGAGAGGAATTAGTCAATGAGTGCTAGTAGGGGGAAGTTATTAGGTGCTGGGGTGAATGGTTTATTGGATGCTGAATGGGTGGAGGTTTATGGGTGCTGATAGTGTTGTGAGGGTGAATTGATGAATAGATTCTTGGAGAGGAATTGGTTAATGAGTTTTGGGTGATTGATTGATAGATTATTGAAGGGAAATGGTTAATGAGTGAATTGATTAATTAATTTTGGGCAGAATTGATTAATGGGTGCTGAGTGGGGAGTGAATAGGTAAATTGGTTGATGGGAGTAGAGATGATTGAGCATATTGGGTGCTCTGTGTCTGGTTCTGCAACAATATGTAAAACATTTACAATGTGTGATGTGCAAATGACATGTGAGTTTGGTTTTGTGTATTGGTCTAAAGAATGTATGCACATAATCCCAGAAAAAGAAAATATATACACACCATCTAAACATGTTGTATATCCCAATGATATTATGGTTGTATATCTGCCCAATCTAGCTTCCGACTGCTGAAACAAAAAGTTAAGGCTCACTGAGATGGATAGAGCACACATGGAAGGTATGTGGAGAGGAAATTCTGCAGGTGTATACAATATTTTCTTGCATTTGTGACTGCACTATTGTCCATTGCTGGCCATATGGTGTCCTGTGGTTTCTGGCACCAAGGCATTAGCAGCAGATCTTTTAAGTCCTATAAGTTGCAAAGTGGGGACTTCATAGCTTGGACTTGTTTTTCCAGCACATCCCACAGATGCTTGATTGGGTAGAGATCTGGGGAATTTTGAGATCGAGTCAACACCTTGAACTCTTTATGTTCCTCAAACCATTCCTGAACATTTTCTGCAGTGTGGCAGGGCGTATTATCCTGCTGAAAGGGACCACTGCCATCAGGGAATAATGTTGCCATGAAGGGGTGTATTTGGTCTACAACAGTGTTTTGGTACAAAATACGTGTCAAAGTAACATCCACATGAATTCCAGGACAGAAGGTTCCCCAGCATAACATTCCCCAGAGCATCACACTGTCTGTGCAGGTATTCCTTCTTTCCATAATGCATCCTGGTGCCATCTCTTCCCCAGGTAAAAGACACGCAGGGACCAAGCCATCCAAATGATGTAAAAGAAAATGTGATTCATCAGACCAGGCCACCTGCTTTTTGCTCAGTGGTCCAGTTCTGACACTCACTTGCCCATTGTAAACACTTTTAGCAGGACAGCGGTCTGCATGGGCACTATAAACAGTTTGCAGCAAGCTGTGATGCACTGTGCACATTTCTATCTTAGCCAGCATTAATATTTTCAGCAATTTGTGCTCCAGTAGCTCTTCTGTAGGATTGGACTAGACGGGCAAGCCATTGCTCCCTATGCGCATCAATGAGCCTTGAGCGCTTATGACCTTGTCACCAGTTTCTCCAGTTGTCCTTCCGAGAACCAGTATTGGTAGGTACTATAATGAAAAACACAAATAGGAGGCGCTGTAGCACTGAGCTGAGAATAAGACAATCTATGGCAGCTCAACCACAAGAGAGGTGGCTAGCCTCTATAGATTACCACAAGAAGAACAACAAACTAGTGGGAGCGCAATGTGTCATACATAAGCCCAGGTGGTAATAATAATTAAGAGTAATGGGCTCGACTGAATGAAAAAGTATCACTGAGACATTAATGAATAAAATATAATGTACATTTAATAAACATAGATTACAATATAGACCATAGTTGGTCAGCGATATATTAAAAAGATATGTTGCTGTGACTCACAAAAGAGTGTTGAAAGACATATATAACAGAAATTACACCATATGTAAATACACAGTAGGAAATAAAAACAAAAAACACAAAAAGACACTTGTATATAAAAAATGTGGAATGGTTCAATCGGTAAATAGATGGCTTCTAAATGAATAGAAGCAAGGTTAAAAAACAGAGTTTGTTGGAGTAATTCAATCAGGCTCCTTTGATTGTCAAAATAGGCACGATCATGTAAAATAGTCATAATAGACTCATAAGGGTATAATCACACGTTAGATGTGTGATAGGTATGGATAGATGATAGCCTATGGAGCAAATAATGAATGTACCTGCATTGGTATGGCAGTGATCGAGTAGCGTGGTCAGAGGGCAGTGTCAGGAATTCCGCTCTGTAAATCCGTGCTGTCAGCTTGGAGGATTGAATCCCATCTAGTGTTTGTCAGGCTCTGTCTGCACACTGATAGTCAAAGTGTAGTTTCCACGATACCGATCTCTGGGTGTGCCGGTCTCTGGCTATTGCGGATCAGGCACTGGTGCTCCGTATTGCCTATGCAGTAGCTGGTCTTGGCTGTCACAACTCCCGCTGGAAAGTGAGCCCACTTAGGGGTATTAGCCCGATGGTGGATATTTGGTGCATCTGTTTGTATATATTGGAGAAAGTTCCTGAATATCTACCAGTAAGGTAACCTGTAACCTAAGGTTACAGGTTACCTTACTGGTGGATAGGCAATACGGAGCACCAGTGCCTGATCCGCAATAGCCAGAGACCGGCACAGCCAGAGATCGGTATCGTGGAAACTACACTTTGACTATCAGTGTGCAGACAGAGCCTGACAAACACTAGACGGGATTCAATCCTCCAAGCTGACAGCACGGATTTACAGAGCGGCATTCCGGACACTGCCCTCTGACCACGCTACTCGATCACTGCCATACCAATGCAGGTACATTCATTATTTGCTCCATAGGCTATCATTCATTATTTGCTCCATATTTGCTACATTCATTATTTGCTCCATAGGCTATCATCTATCCATACCTATCACACATCTAACGTGTGATTATACCCTTATAAGTCTATTATGACTTTTTACATGATCGTGCTTATTTTGACAATCAAAGGAGCCTGATTGAATTACTCCAACAAACTCTGTTTTTTAACCTTGCTTCTATTCATTTAGAAGCCATCTATTTACCGATTGAACCATTCCACATATTTTATATACAAGTGTCTTTTTGTGTTTTTTTGTTTTTATTTTATACTGTGTATTTACATATGGTGTAATTTCTGTTATATATGTCTTTCAACACTCTTTTGTGAGTCACAGCAACATATCTTTTTAATATATCGCTGACCAACTATAGTCTATATTGTAATCTATGTTTATTAAATGTACATTATATTTTATTCATTAATGTCTCAGTGATACTTTTTCATTCAGTCGAGCCCATTACTCTTTAATTATTATTACCACCTGGGCTTATGGATGACACATTGCGCTCCCACTAGTTTGTTGTTCTTCTTTTGGTAGGTACTAACCACTGCATACCAGGAACACCTGACAAGACTTGCTGTTTTGAAGATGCTCTGACACAGTTGTCTAGCCATTACCATTTAACCATTGTCAATGTCACTCAGATCCTTATGCTTGCTCATTTTTCCAGCATCCAGCACATCAACTTCAAGAACGGACTTTACTTGCTGCCTTATATATCCCATCCTTTTACATGTACCATTGTAACAAGATAATAAATGTTATTCGCTTCACCTTTCAGTGGTTTTAATATTATGACTAATTGGTGTATATATTTATCAGGCACCAGAAAACTCTACCTCCGGTAAAAATGGGGCATATTTCTGCAAAGAGAAGAAGCCCTAGGGCAGATTTACCAAATGTAGCATTTTCAGTAGGCTTTGACTGATCTTTTTTAAATGGCAAAAGTGATTAATGGTAAATCAGGCTTGTTTAGCATTAATAACTATTAAAATTTGTCGGCTTTTTGCAACTGACTTCATAGGATTAGTATGGCACTTTTCCGGTATGTAGGAGGCTTTATCTGTGCAGCTTATGTAAGTGAATTCAGCTTGTTTTAAGTGTCCTTTAAGTACATTTCTCTGTCCTTGTAAGATGCTTATAGGCGAGAGATGAATCCGTTACACAATATACAAGTTCTACACTAGGATATAAATAATACTAAGAGCAAAGTATCTTCTATAATAATGGAAATGTTCTAATTTAATTGCCTAAATAGTTTCAGAATAAAACTTTTAAAACTCTATGTCCCAACTATGGGCCTGATTTAGTGATGGCGTCCACGCTTGCGTCAGTTACCAGAGTCGCAGCTGCAATAATATGTAAATGCTAATATCAGCCCTAGTGCTGCAGCCTGCATCTGACTGTGGGCCTGATTCAGAGCCGGACGCTCTGACCAGAGCTCTCGCTCTGAATCAGGGCCCCCCTCCATGAAAATGGAGCGGCCTCCTGGCCACTCGTATAGCTGTGGGTGACCACCCACAGCATATGTGAGCGGCCAAAAAGATGGTCGCGATGGTCTTGACCATCGCGACCATCGGACTTGCGATGGAGACCCTGCGGTAGGGTCTCCCTGCCTCAAGCCCTGGAGTGATTTTGGCTCTATCAGAGCCAAAATCACTCCCACTGACATCACTAGTGATGTCAGTGGGGCCGGCTTCAGACGGTAGGCGTTCCCATGGGAACGCCTCCATCTGGCAGGCACGCCCCCGGCACGCCCAATCAACATCGACAGCACACCCCCTTTGGTGCGAGACCCGGAGCGATGGAAAGCCCGTCGCTCCCCGGGTCTCGCGCATGCGCACGACGGAGCTCCCTCCGTTGTAAGCATGCGCAGTGGGGAACATCGACCCGCTTGCGAGCGTACTGCTGCTCGCGAGCGGGTCTGAATGACCCCCAGTGCACGGACTGAGACACCCCCTGTCTGTGCCTCTCCTGTTATGCCGCCGGTGATTCTTTAAGCGCCATCATTGGCGCACAATCGTCACTTTAACCAGCACTATAGCAGGTGCCGTTTCTCCTCCTGACTATGACCTCTGTGGCTGCAGTTATGCATCTGAGAACGCAGCCGCCATCACTGACGCCAACGAAACTCCCATCACCCCCATGAGATGGACTTTTTTTGCATTTACTATACTTCTAGCCACCTCTCAGTCTCTGCCCCATTTGTCGTCCAGTCTGTACCGTTCTCAGCAGCATCTTTGTGTGTACACTCTGTGTAATGCAGTAGGGTTCTGAATTTGCTAATGCAACAGCGACCGGGACTAGTTCTGAGACGGCCAACTGAGCCATCGCTGCTGTCCACATCTGCATACACATGAGAAGCATCAAATGCAGATTAGGCAGACATCGACTTCCTGAGCACGTCTATGGTCACTCAGAATGGCCGCAATAACTGAGACTCCAAAGCCATGTTTCCTGTATACATGGTTTAAGTGGACGGCTGGTACACACCCTGAAAACTGTCACAACACGCCCACATTTTTCTCCACACTCCATGTTTTCCCCCACAAAACAGCCCCTGCCTGTCAATCACTTACTATAAATCCTCTAGGCTGTGTGCATTCGCAATTCAATCACCGCGTGTGCAAATTGTAGCTGTGACGCATGCACAGTCAGACGATAATTGTTCAACTGTGTGAACATCAACATAGGCCACAAGTCTGAATCAAGCTCATTGTTACTATACAGTTTGCATTATACATTTAGGAGACAGATATTTTTGGGAGCTAATTTCGGAAAACTGGCTAACAATAATCGTTCAGATCCAGCCAATGAAATAACTGTTCTGAAAGCGTATCATTAAGTTCTAAGCCTTGGATAGTGATAAAGTAGAGTGATAAAATACCAACCAATCACTCCTAACTGTCAGTTTAGAGACTGTTTGAAAAATGACAGTTAGGAGCTGATTGGTTGGTATTTAATCTCTCTCCACTTTATCACTCTCCAAGGCTTAGTACATCTCTCCAAAGGTGTTGAAACCTGAACGATAATCATTCACACCCTTAAAACGGCTGTCTGGACAGTCTCAAAACCTATCCGATCCTCCCAACCATTAATCAGCATACTCCTTGTATTGTACAGAGGAGCTCTGATTATCGGCCCAATGGTCTTCCCCTCATCCATGTGGGTTGCAGAGAGGTGTGCAGATTGAAATGACCTATATACACTGCATAATATTAGAAGGTGTCCTGCACATGCTTTCTTGTGACTCAGAGCTGTTGTAGAAAGCAACACAAGACAAGAGAGGGCAACATTGTGCCGAACAGTCTCTACTATATACTTTTAAGCTTCAGGTCCTCTGTTAGGGGCCTATTCATTATGTTAATTATTGGTGTCTGAACAGACCCCAATAATTAACATTCTAACTATCCACAGAATCCAGAGCAAATCATCAGTGTTTCGGCGCAGTGACAGCTGATGAGAAATCAGCTGGCCGCGTGAGCGGCTTCACTGCTACCGGAGCAGTGACGGGAGTGCGCATGCGCGATCTACAGGTCACGCATGCACACAAGAGCCCCGACATTCGGAAGGAGCCATACAGGGGCAGAGGGATCCGAAAAATCCCTCTTCACGACCCGGGTTCTCCTTCCCATAGGGAAGGAGCGGGTATCAAGAGCATTTGCCATCTGAAGATGGCGAAAGCTACCGCACTCAAGCTCCAAAAATATAATAGTTTCAGAGCTTGATGAATTCTGTCCCCATACTAGTGTATGGGGACAGCGGGCCATTCCGCCAGAGGAAGGTAAGCAGGAGATATCTGTGATACTAGTGTATGGGGACAGCGTGTCATTCCTCCAGAGGAAGGTAAGCAGGAGATATCTGTGATACTAGTGTATGGGGACAGCGGGCCATTCCGCCAGAGGAAGGTAAGCAGGAGATATCTGTGATACTAGTGTATGGGGACAGCATGTCATTCCGCCAGAGGAAGGTAAGCAGGAGATATCTGTGATACTAGTGTATGGGGACAGTGGGCCATTCCGCCAGAGGAAGGTAAGCAGGAGATATCTGTGATACTAGTGTATGGGGACAGCGTGTCATTCCGCCAGAGGAAGGTAAGCAGGAGATATCTGGGATACTAGTGTGTGGGGACAGCGTGTCATTCGCCAGAGGAAGGTAAGTAGGGCTGCCAAGAGAAATCTGGGGCCCCGGTACAGCAACCTCCCAGGGCCCCCCATGGAGGGGAAGAGAGAGAGTGAATGAATCTATCAGGATTTTTACATTGCTCTAGGGCAGGGATGGGGAACCTCAGGTCCAGGGGCCGTATAAGGCCCCTTGAATCATTTGGTCAGGCCCTCGGAGCTTTATTCTGCTAGACTCATCTGGCTAGCAGGGTGCCTAGAATGGCACCCTGCAGCCAGAATCTATGCAGCAGTGCCGCCTGGAGCATCCTTAGGATGCTTCAGGAGGTCACACCGCTGCCCTTACAGCTCCCCAGAGCAGACCACTTTACCAATGATCCTATCACAATATATATATATATATATATATATATATATATATATATATATATATATACACATACATATATACATACACACACAGTAGGATAGCGGCACTCCAGATTAGAAATACTCATTGCAGTGTTACAAGATTTCAATGTTTTAGAGCTTCATTGCACCTTTGTCAGGAACAGCATTACTAATCTAATCCGGAGTGTATTTATCTATTTCAGCAGCATGCTGTAAAAGTGAAGGGCACCCAGTAAGCAGCAGCATTATTGAAACCATTGAGTTATGTATGTATATTTATTAAACATTGATATATATATATATTTATATATACTGTGTATATATATACCCAGCGTCTATACACCGGCGGTGACCGGGTCACCGCAATTTCCCCACCCGCGGGACGCTGCGACCCGCGGGTGAAGACGGCTGTCTTAGTGGTGCACTGCCCGGTGAGGGCAGGTTGTTTTTCGCCCACCAGGAGGGCAGGCTGCAGCGCCCCACTAAAACAACCTAGCGGGAACATTACATATATATATATATATATACATATATATAAAACAAAAGTTAATATATATATTACACACACACACAGTATATAATATATATTACACCCATTTAGATATACCTATAATATAAATATAATACATTAAATAAATATATATATATATACACACATTATGCATCCATCACCATATTTGCAGTATAGTGTCAACGTCCTCTTACACAGATTCACAGCCTGAGCCTAGCAGTCAGGGGCATGCTCGGTTCTTCCCTTCACAGACAGTGAGTGACAGCCACTCTCACACCCTTATTCCAAGTCACTGTCTGTGCCAAACAAAAAAACGATTATGCCCGCATTCACCTGCCTTTATTTATTCCCTCGCCTCCCAACCTCCGCCCGCCGTTGCCCGGCCACTGGAGCTGGTGCCTGCTGAGAGAGTGAGAGAGAGCCTCGTGACATGACGTCATCATCTCGCGAGGCTCTCTCTCAGCAGGCACCAGCTCCGCAGTGGCGCGGCTGCAGCCTGCATTGGTAAGTGAATGACATGCACCGTTTGTAACACTGACAGACAGTCACACAAACTGTGCAGTAACACCTATGCGCCCCCCCACCCCCAAACTGACACCAGCAGCCGCCCACAGTAAATTGTAAAGGAGAATTTAAAAAGAAAAGGGTTGAAAAAAAAAACAGTGAAGTGCTGTGGATGGCCCGGGCCCCCTGCTTTGCCCGGGCCCGGGTAATCTGTACCCGCTTCCCCCCCCCCTATCGGTGCCACTGAAGGTAAGTAGGAGATCTGTGATATCTCCTGCTTTATTTTCTTGATGAATTGCCCAATAACTGTTCATTTTCACCTGCTTTTGTAAAAATTAAGCGATGATGAAATAGGCCCCTTAGTGTTTTCCATTTATTAACCTGTTTGTATTGCACTGAGCCAAACTTTTGCTTTTCTCATCTAGTTTGGGCAATAAGTGATTAGTTACGGATAGGGTCTTGGTAATTGAATAATAGAAAATTCAATTTAATGTATGATGGGAAATTAAAGTGAGATAGAATATAAAGTAATGCTAAACTAAAAGTATGAAGTGTTATACTGCGAAATCTATTTTACTACCTCCTCCTAACAATGCGCCAGCTTGTGAGGTTACAGCAGGTTGCCTTGCCTTTTTGATCTTGTGAGTGATTCTGCAGGAAGCAAACTGTAATGTTAACTTAAAGAATCTCTGTAACATTATCCTGGGGTTTTCACAATTTTTTTCATGACTTAGCATCACCTAGAATGAGTCAGGGTGTGCAGAGCTGGTAACATCATGGGACAGCGGAGAAGGGCTCCTGGGCTTTCCAGCTGTGGTGTAACATTTGGAAATAGAAATCAGTGGGTGTTCCCAGGATTGAAAGGCAAGTACACAGCTCAACTCACACCAGCCGTGCTTTATAATCTAATTAGTGGAAATGTTAACCTATCATCAAGCCGTTTTCACCTGTCTGATAAATTCACGACTAAAGGACGCAGCTCCTTTCTACAGCAACAGTAAGTGATAAATGAATATCTTTGTTTTCAACCTGTGATTACTCTTGGGGAAGAATAACCTTAAGATGAATGTATATACTGCAGAAAATTGAGCAGGCAGTGCCTCTTGGGACTAAAGTAAACTAATGATAATAGCATGTTTAGTAGGTTAAATATAGGGTATTTGTTATTTTGATGTCTTATGTAGTTTCATATTCACATGCGCCTCTGCAGGATCTTTGACTAATGCTGAAACATAGAATTAAGTGGAAAGAAACAGTAAAATATATAGACCTAGTTTCGCTGTCTTTTTCTGCATTCTTAGTAAATATGTGTGGGCGCTGCATGAAAGTGTGCCATAGACAGACAAGTATAGCACATTCTAACAGTCATAACAAAGGTTTCATTTCTACATACATTATTGTGTTGATTCCAATTCATGGCATTCAGACTAGACTAAGTTTGTTTTATCTTTTGCACAAAATTGCATGTTAAAATGTCATCTTTTTAAATAACATTAATTTAATATAACAACTAATCCATCCTACCCACATTTATGTATCAATATACAGCAGTGGTTTTCAACCTTCAACAGGTCATCGTTTGAGGATTACTTTTTCTGGAAGCAGGTGAGATAATTACTGACCCAGAAATATAGTTAAACTCACCCATGCATGATTAAAGAAATCCACAAAACATGACCTGTTCGGGGTTCTTGAGGACTGGAGTTGAGAATCACAGATATACAGCATACTTGCCTATTCTCCCAGAACATCCAGGATACCCACACATTTTTGGGGAGTCCCACAGACTCCCATTAGAGTCAGTCACCCTCCCAAATCCTGGCCACTTCATAGAGAAAATGGTGGGATGAAGGGGCTTGATGGTTGGATTCTTAGCATCATCATCACCATGGGTTGGGTACGGGATCCCAGCAGTCGGGAAGCTGACGGCCAGAATACCAACAGTGGCATCCCGATAGTCAGAATCCCGACACAAGTAGATAAGTGTCCTAACCGTAACCCCTAACCCTCCCTCTGACCTAACCCACCTTTCCCACAGCCTACCCCTAACCCTCCCCTCCTGCAGCTTAACCCTCCCCCCACCCGCAGCCTAACCCTAATCCTCCCTAGTGCCTAACCTAAATCCCTAACCCTAAGCCTAACCCTCCCGCTAACCCTTATACGTACCATCGGAATGCTGGCAGTCGGGATTGTGGAGCCAGGATCTGGCGCCGGTATTCTGGGCAGCACAGATGGTGTAATGGGTAGCGTTACTGCCTCACAGCACTGAGGTCATGGGTTCGATTCCCACCATGGCCCTACCTGTGTGGAGTTTGTATATACTCCCTGTGCTTGCGTGGGTTTCCTCCGGGTACTCCGGTTTCCTCCCACAGTCCAAAAATATACTGGTAGGTTCATTGGCTCCCAACACAAATTAACCCTAGTGTGTATGTGTGTGCGCATATGATAGGGAACATAGATTGCAAGCTCCACTAGGGCAGGGACTGATGTGAGTGGCCAAATATTCTCTGTAGAGCGCTGTGGAATATGTATGCACTATATAAATAACTGGTAATAACTGGTAATAATAACACCAGCATCCCAACCACCAGGATGGTGACTTACCTCTATCATCATAGCCCTGCCCCTTCTGCGCAATACCATAATTTGCTACACAGTGGCCACCTGCATCTTTCCTCTGAGTACTCTACCAGAGAGGAAAGAAAAAAAAATTAAACAAAAATTGGCAAGTTTGATAAATGGTGTAACTTTGTGCAGTACCATAGGCAATGGTGCTGTAGTATCATTCAGCAGGAATCAACTACTTCCAATTTCTGGCAGATAGACTAATGCAGCATGCAAAAGCTCCGGTGTGGTTTCCAATACGTATAATATGTAATAAAATTCAGAAATGGTCTCAACATGAGAGGGTGCCCCAAAAATGTATTTATAGTTATGCATGATAACAGAGACAAAGCTGAATAATTAGATGTCCACATTTTGGGTGCATTCAATTAATGTACAGCATACCACAATTCAGGAATGAATCAGATCCTCCTCCTGATAGGGAACGTAACTCTTCATCTCTTGCACATTGATCCTTAAGAATAAATGAATAACTTGACCTTTTATGGTGTCTAAATAATGAAAAACATACATTAATATTACTTAAAGTAGATACACTGTAAGATTTATTTGATAAGTATATGATTAAGTTAGTGTCCCACTATAATGAGAATAGATCATAAATAGGTTTAGCATGGGTTCGGATTTATTACTCTTTCAACAGTGCTCAAAATTCTTATTTTCTTGGTTCATCCTTATATTTGGCATAAAGAAGCATATGAGAAATGAATTCTGGTGTCTGGGCCACATTGCTGACAGTCACTGAGCACAAGCTTAGTGCTAGCATACTGACACTTCATTATTATTACTAGAGATGGAGCCATTATTGCTTCTTCTTACAGTTGCTTATCAATAGCAGCAGAGCATCAAGACTAACTACATTGTAGCACTTCTCAATAATGATGAGGGTTTGTAAGCAGAATTATCTAAGGCAGTTCATTTACATAGAGTGGTTTAAAGCACAAAGCTGGTGTTTATCGGTTGCTGAGCAGATTTCGTAATTTGTGTTACCGGTGGGTTTATGGGTGGAAAGTTATATCTATCTGTTGGATTAAGGTTCCTGCCTCTTTTCCTTTGGAAATTCCCTCCCTCCCTGTTTTAGTGGTTAACTTTTGTTGTGGGTGTGAGAAAGAATGGTAGCAGTGGCCATCTGGGGTTAATTCTCAAGGTGCTATCCCCAGGTTAGGCTGATTTTACCTTACTGGGCAAGGTGGCACCTCTCGTCCAGGTGGGCTTATTTGTGTCATTGGGCGGGTAGTTTGGATACTTTGAGTAGTTGGTGATGGAAGTTGGCACCAATCTAGGCCTTGAGTTGTTGGTGATAGGCTGGCAGTCAGCCACCATCTATGCCTTGAGTTGTTGGTGTTGGCCTGGCAGTTGGCTCCCATCTAGGCCTTGAGCTGTTGGTGACAGACTGGCAGTTGGCCACAATCTAGGTCTTGAGTTGTTGGTGATGGGCTAGTAGTTAGCCCCCATTTAGGCCTTCAGTTGTTGGTTACAGGCTGTCAGTCGGCCCCCATCTAGACTTTCAGTTGTTGGTGATGGGCTGGCAGTTGAGCCAACATAGGCCTTCTGTTGTTGGTGATAGGCTGGCAGATGGTCACCATTTAGGCCTGGAGTTGGCTGTTGGCCCACATCTAGGCCTGTTGGGTTTGTGTTTGCAGATGGCCTCACTGAGATATAGCCATTCTTTCTTTGCCACCATTCCTTATTTGAATTTGCCTTGATACTTGTTTCCCACCATTTAATTGTTATGTGTCTTTATTTTAGTTAATTTGGGGTTTGGATAAATGCTGGGATGGGCAGGCTGACATCAGCCATTAAGGTATTTAAATACAATTGCTAATTAAAGCCAATTTATAATAACATGGATCATTAAGTAGGTGAGTTACCCTAAGGAACATGCATACACAGTTCCGCTTCTCATTACTGCCCATCTGTATCACAAGCTATTATAAATGGCTGAGGAAGGTCTCAACAGAAAGTAGTACAGCCTGAACACCAACCCTCATGTTGCTATACTGAAGTGAAAAGCTAATACACAAACCACTATTTAATAAAAATTAGATTTACTGTTTACAGTTTTCGGTTAGCTGCACCCCATTGCAGTTTTAATTCCTTAGTTCATCCAGTCTTTTTAATTTCTGTTACCCTGCTACAATGGTTTTAATAGTACAAAATTCATCACAATGAATACAGGTACCTTCTGAGTACAAAACAACTCTAATACACCTTAATCTACTGGAACACATAACATGATACACAGAATAGTCAGTCTGCTTTTTTGCACCCCATGAATCTGTCTTTGTGTTACTGCACCTTTAACATCTCAATATTAGAACTGTATAAAAATGTTAATGGTAGTAAAGTTGTTTTAACAGACACATGTTCTGGTGGAAAAACACACAAGCAAACATTCAGCGGAACACTAGTGCATGGATTCCTCTACAACTATGAATATTGAAAATTAAACCCACCAAAAACTGTATTTTTTTCTTTTCTTTGTTTTTTTTGCTGTAATTATTTCTAATGCACAATTATAGTTGGGTTTTGTATTACTCCTGATCCCCTAAGAGCTCCAATAGTCCTGAGATACATTCTTCTCTCCTGTTTGGCTAGGCTTGATTCAAGCACTCAGCAATATTAGCAACTACCTTATGAACATCAGATGCACAAGAATTGGAAGTTCGCACAGAAAAGTCTTTAACAGCAGCATTGCCTGTTTCAGGGTCGTAAATAGGTATTTGAAGGCCCCATAGCAAACGTTTGTAAGGGCCCCTATGTACCACCCAACGGTGAAAAGTTTTTATAACACATGTAACTTTGACAAGGAAGATGGGTCCCATAGCAGCTGCACCCCTTGCACCTATGGTAGTTACGCCCATGCTGTTCGTTACAGGCAAGTGGTTGCAGGAGAGAAAACCACTGACAATTGAAGCTCTTGGGGACTCCCTGCATCAGGGAAGAACTTCGGACTTATGGTAAATAGGATTCTCTATTATATAAACCTACTTAACGCTAGTTAAAAGAGACAATTTATATAAAACTTAAAAAATACAACATTGTGGATCTGATTTTGAACTTAAACACATTATGTTCCCCATTTTTATAGAATCCAAAAACATTAATTTCAGTAGGTTATTTTTGTAATAGAGAATGTGGAAAGCAAAATGTTATTTTAAGTGGTGGATCTGACATCAGACAACTGTATAACTGTCACCCATTCCCAATGATTTAAAGAATCAACATACTGTATATACAGTTGAATAGTCTAATGGTATCCAGTAAAATGTTATTTTTTATAATATTTATTCCATTTTAACAATATACAAATATATTGCGTGGCAATATTAAGCTAGGTGGTGATAGTGAGCCATGGATTCTATGTGGGGCTGGAGGGATCCACCCACACAGGGAACAAAATGGATAAGTTACCAAACCCAATGGATGCCCAGTCCAAGGAGGACTGGGGCAGACAAGTATGTATACAGCCCAGGGGGGGTTGTGGAAGCTAGGCCAGTGAGCATTGAAGAGGCCAGTGTCCATACTTGCATGTGGTAGGGAGGACCACAAGAGAAACTTTGTGGTAGCCAAGCCAGGTCAGAGACAGGACTAAAGACTGAGACAGTAGTACATTTGCAGACTAGCTGTCCATTATAGAGAGGGACCAAGAAGTGAGGTAATGCCCTCTCATGGGGTCTATGTCATTAAGTATCTTTATTCCTATATGCTGACAGTATAAGCACCATTTGTTAATGTAACCTAAAAGCTGCATGTGGACCCTTATTATTTTATTATGCACCTATATACTACACCACTGACCCATTTACCAAGCTGAATTACCCCAATATATCACTATATATATATATATATATATATATATATATATATATAAACTTCCCCAATAGCGGCACTTGTCAGACATTGATATACACTTCAGGAAAGTGCCGGCTGAATGGTTTTGTATATATTTATATGAATATATATTTGTTCTTTTTACATTATTGCTTTTGTTTTTCTTTTTACAAATTTACATTCACATTTTATCTAGTTACAAGAATTTCCAAGAAACATTGTTAGATGTCATGCACTGTAGACACCAGGGGCATTGAGGTGGATGGATGTTTAAATTCTATCATTGCTTAGCATGCAGTAGACACACACATCCCCAGCATGTTGTGGCCAGGTTCCATTCGGTAGTACAAACTATGTGAATCATGTCACAAAAAGCCATTATGGCTTGGCCATGCTCACGCACTTTGGCCGTGCCCACTCTTCAAACTAGGCACTGACATATCCTATGGTGATCCTGGAAGACACACACTGCTGTTCCTTCAGAGATTGCAAACTGGGTTTAGTTTGGTGAAGAGAAAGGTAATGTTGAAAATATTTGGAAAGAATTCAGAAGCTACAGTACATACACACAAATATAGCATTTTTGCATAAAACCTTCTTGTCTATTTGCTCATCTTTTTCGGAAAATCTTGCACAATGTGAACTTAGGGGGTCATCCAGTCCTGATTCATTATTATGACTGCGAGCATGTCCACATTTGTGGGCAATAAATGACTGCATTTTTTGTGACTATTCCTTCAGCAGCACTGAATAACCAGTACATGGGCAGGAAAGAGATGGTATTGTTTATTTGGATAGCTCTGCCCACTAGTAGTCTTTGTTCTGCCAGGGATCAATCTCCGGTGTAAGTGCTATAGGGCAATTCATGTATTTCTGTCCAAAAACTGGAGAATTGTGTGGGAAGACACTGTTTTCTTTTCAATGTCTTTCTCATTAATATACATTATTTGCATTGGTATTGATAGAGTTTTCCCTTCCCTTTTCATGACCATCAATGTCATTACCATTTCGCTTTCTTGTTGTATGAATAACCTAGACTATACATAATCATTTCTAGTCAATGAAAAATCGCTAACTCCAGCAGCATTGCAGTTTAATAATTGTCACTTTTATGTATAATTTCTACAGACGTCAGATTGTGTAAAAAGCATTTATTGTGCGCAATGTTTGTGGCTTCATCCCCTAGAACATCAGCGCATCACTGTTACTCCTATTCGGAGTAACATACTGTAGCATATATGAACATGTAAGAATTTCTATTACAGTCTCTGGTATGTAGCATTATTCAGAAAGAGTTTCTTTGAAGCACCATGCCAGGGGAGGAAGCCATTTGAGTAGGAATGCCACCTTCTCTAATCCTATGAAGGAGCGATGGATCGATACAGATTTACCAGTTTCATTATCATCTGGATATCCAACATGGGCTAGCCAGTCTAGCATTTGTGCATGACTCTAATCTACAAAACCACAGCTTTGGAAGTTTGTCACACTATTTTGTGAGTTATCTGTTTATGATATATTTGCTTACTAGGATATGGACAGACTGAATGAAGGAAAAACAAATAAATATTATACCAGTTGAGATGGCAATGTATTTCCAGGATACTTTGCACAAGGCATGGCCATATGGGAACTCTGTATGTTGCCCAGATTAGTGACGCATGCAGCAGTACATAAAATTAGAGGTGAGCTGTTCGGTTTTTGCTGATAGTTGAACACACCCGAACTTTGGGGTTCCCAGTAGAACTGAGTCCCGGCTTGGATCTTTCCATAAATTCAGAATTTGGACTTAAAAGCCGAATCTCAGGTTTTGGATTACATGTAAACAGGTCCAAATTACATGATTTTAGCTGTTTTTATCAATTTTAAAGAAATGCAAAGTCGAAACCAAACCAAAATACTTGAGGGTGGTTTTGCCAAACCCAAAAAGAAAACACATCTTTACATGAAATGCCAGTGTCAGTATTCACTGTACCGTTGCATTGTACATTTGTCGCATTAGTGATGCAAATTTTAAGAAAAAGTACTGGAGGGTCGCAAAGTCTGTGGCGTACGAAATGGGCTATTTGGTGCAATTTGCACAACAGTGTACGTGAACACATCTGCAAGCCTGAATACCTTAACTATTCAATAAGCTATTCAGTAGCTAATAGGTCTATAAAAGTTTGTGTATCCAGAAGCATAATCAATTGGACACAGATTAATTCAAACCTGTGAGATATAGCCCTATTCATAAGGATGGAATATTGCACAGATATTAATTATTTAGCATTGTAAGCTTGACCTTAACAGCAATACATGTCAATGATTGTGAGGAATATCGAACTGTACATACTATGCACAGTAGCTCAGAATAACATCCCAAAAGGATTTTCTTTTTTTCAGCAATACCATTAAATAGTACACCTATAAGGCGATTTAAGATATATTAAACCCTTTTTTGTCAGTGAGACCCTTGTTTCATAACAGCGGAAAGGGGGTTTCGTAAGAGCTGAGTCACTCAGAGTAAGTCAAGTGAGCAATGGTGGCATCAGTTCACTTCTAAATGCAGAGTTTTTAAAAAGTTTATTATTTTAATTAATTTTAAAATTTTGTTTTAGAAACTTTTTAATAAAACATATTGAGAAGATCTTAAATGATTAGTATTATGTAATTAATTGTCCTCCATTTGTTATGAAATTACAAGTACCAATATGCCTGCCATGCTAGCGGTAGTATTTCCTCATTGGAGGCCAACAAGTTGCATAATAATCTGCTTCAGAAGAACTAGCATGGGATGAGGTGAGGGGCCAAACCAGCTTCTTGCTGGGGCCCCATGAGGTCCCAATCCAGCTCTGACTGACAGATATTGGGGGCATTGGAGAACGTTCTACGCAGTTTATGTGGGGTGTGGGAGAACAGAATCACCACTTTTGTTTGTTATTTTTGTAATATACTGGTTTATTCCTAAAGCAAAAGATGTATTGGTGAAATAAACCAAGGCAGAGGGTCCCAAACTCCACCATTACAGTCCAGGTTTTAAGGATCTCCATGTCTGAGTCTAGATAGTTAAATCAAATTGAATGAGGTACTAATCAAGTCACCTGTGCTCAAGCATTAAAACCTGAACTGTAATGGCAGAGTTGGGACACTCTGATTGTTACAGTATTTCCATTAACAAGTTATCTTTTGGTGAAAACATTCTAAAGTATTTATCCATTCACCAAAAGGCAAATAAACCTATTTTCTGGTGCGTGGTAAGTAGGACCAGATGCAACCCAATTATTATGTGCCTGATCAATAGGTGCCCCTTTGTGCCTCATTTGCAGCCAATTCCTGTTTCCACGCCAGAGGGAAAGTCTCAATGACTTGTGTGTGGTGTATGTATGTGGGAAGGGAATGAAGGACATGTTACCCTCTGCATAGCTCCAATTAACAGATTTGT
The DNA here is from genome assembly GCA_031769625.1 of Taudactylus pleione. NCBI lineage: Eukaryota > Metazoa > Chordata > Amphibia > Anura > Myobatrachidae > Taudactylus > Taudactylus pleione. Next base: position 81,008,019 of record JAUIMM010000040.1, read on the forward strand.
GAACACTTTCTGCTGTCTGCGCTGACGGAATAGCCATAACAAAAATGTCTGATTTGAGATAAACTTATAATTATATACAGTACAATTTTCCATGCTCTCTATGACTTCTTACAGAAGTATAAGGCGATTAAATTCTCAAGACAATTGGGGGCTCCATGGTTTTTGTAGCATGTTTAGAAACACCTGCCCTATATGTAATTGTAAATATATAGAAAAATCAAATATTTGTTGTATATTTAGTATATACTTGTTTAGTGCACTGTATTTGTTTTATGCTGAGATATTGAAGGCATGTGATGGTCAGACCCCTGAGATTAATAATGTTCTTGGCATATCATAGGGTTCAGTGAATGGTTTTTGAAATTGGTGTAGTTCTTTTTATCATTCACAGGACCGTCTGTATTGGAGTAGATGTGTCACTCACTGTAGAAGAACATAGTTTAACGGTTTATTTGATGTGCTTTTCTATGCATACACAATGACTCTGGAAGCAGTGTATGCGGTATTACAAACTCATGCAGCTGGAAGGAGAGCGTCGTCTTGTTTTATGCCTACTCCCTTTGGAACCGTAAATGAATATTATGACTGTGCTTCTGAGAAGTGCAGCCGGTGACTCTATTAAAGTAGAACACACACAGCCCCAACACATGGGAGATCTGCTGAAAAAAAAAGTCCAAGAATATTCAAAGTCCCCTTTAAGAAACAATTCTAATTGGCTTTAAGACATATACATTTTATTTGTGTTTTGATGCAGTGTGTTTAAAAATATGTATCCATGCCTCTGTCCTGATGCTTAGGAATGGATAGCCCCTGGAGCACCTCCTTAGTAGAAAATATTTATTTTCCATTTTTTATGTACTTTAAACTAAAGCCAACAAATTAATATTTATGTTGTTTGCAGGTTTGAGTCCTGCAAGTATCTCAGTCAGGATCATGCTGTCACGATCTGACAGGTGAGGTTAACAGGTTACAGGAATCTTAGGTAGAGTGTATCAGCCCACACCATAATGGTCCCCTCTGGGAGAGGGGCATAGTATTGTCAGTTGCATCATTGCAGCTCCGCTGTACAATGCTGCAAATCGCACTATGAAGCCCCCTGGGGCGGATCTGGGAGGCTGAGCCACTTTCCTAAGAGTGCAGGAGAGCTCCCGAAAAGTCAGGAATTTCCTGGACATTCATCAATTATGGTTCACACAGGTCACATCATACAAGAATTTGGTAGTGAAAGTCTCAGATCATCCTGAAGGGAGGGGGTGCTATACACAAGGAATCATGAGTTAATAATCAGGCATTAATCAGACACACAAGTCACTGACTGTCTTTACTGACAGACCAGGTGGAAAACTGCGAGATCAATACAATCAACTGCTGCTACCCAGAGACAGCCACTAGTTCAGTCTGAAGCCTCAAAGGGCCAATATGCCAAATAAAACAGGACGGGTATATATCACTTGCTGTATGGGTTATGGCCCATATAGTGCTGATATTGGTATTTTATTACATGTATAATACCATTGATGAATTTTCCATAAGATAATTTGAAACACTTGAAAAAGTATCCAAGAGAGGAAAAGGATCGTAAAGGGCACGTGCCCCCTACCAGGAGTCCTTTGTGATCCTTTTCCTCTCTTGGATACTTTTACAAGTTACCTATATCTGACTCTGGGGTGCACCACTAGTAGGCTAAAACTGTTTCCCTTTTGAATAAAGATACATAGGGATTTTTAGTATAATACACCACAATTATTTATACTATACTACTAGTTTTTAGTCACAGTTTGCTATATTAGAAATATTTTTGCATTGTTGTACCTGTGTGGCCACAGACTTATTTCCTTGTTACGACTGATACTATGAAACACTTTAAATATGTTCGATTTATTAATATGATGCTTTTACTGTCGGTACAGGAGTGTACTTGCAGTGTAATATTGAGGCAGCTATACTAGTCTGTAATGTAAATCAGCTCGTGTCAATTATTCCACAGTAATGTATACGGTATCCTTTTGTTATTTTTTCACATTCTGTGCCTTTGCGCTAATCGCCAAACTTTTGTGTATTGTGAATCCCAGTTTCTTTCATTTATTTTACGCTCCTAGCAAGTCTATCAGGCAGGGTATTGCACAGGTGGAACCTACAAAATAGTTTTATAATATATTTGCTTGGCAGTCATATTATACATTAAATAAATCTTCAACCACCTCCATAGCAATTTGTTCCCCTTGTACAAAATGTTCCTTTTGGATTAATCTGGGTTACAGTATGTCATTGTCAGTAAGATGGAAATGTATGAATCACATCTTGCTATATGAAATCCCTGAGATATATGGTATCACACACTTGCTGCTGAGGTACCTGATCAGTGTAGGGTATCCGCAGTAAAAATGAGCTATGAGGTAGCTCAGGACCTGATTCAAAAGTGAACACAATGGCAATGTTTTCGCGTTTGAGTGATTATCGGTGGTCTGTGCATGCATCATTCATTACCGACGTTGGTCACAGCAGGGATTTGGAATGCAGTGTGATTGACAGTCTAGGAGCATTTGTGGGAGTCAACTGGGGAGTGGCAGCTGAAATTCAGGCGTGTTGCGCACGTTTTAGGAGCATGTTGTAGACTGCGATTGTGATCCAGTACACCATAAGCAAGGCTCCGACGTCGCAGTTCCCACTCCCATTCGGCATGACTAAAGGGTTGCTCAAGTGGTCGATTATGAATCAATGTGCATCCAATGGTTGCATCTCTGTATGTCAGTGGCAGACATGAGAAGCAGTTAGTAGTAGGAGTCTCACTACAAAGCTAGGCGCCTGCAACATTTGCATATTTTCACAAGTACGCTGCGTACGGGATCACAGCTGAGAAGCCATTCGTATCCACCTCTGAATCAGGCCGTTGGTCAGCTGTCATACAGCCTGTCAGACATTACATTAGAAGTTGTGACAGTATTCATTTTCATATTCATTGTTTTCATGCATAATCAGTAATCATGTACATTGCATTCTTATACTAGGTAAGACATTATTGCTTTTCAAATCATTTTTATTTTTAAAAGTATTTTTTTCCCCTAAACTGTGTACATTATTTACAGGAGCTAATAATTCAAATTTTAAAAGTTAAATAATAAGGTATGCTTCAGTGTATGGCACCAAATGTGTCAGCATGGGCACAACTACCATAGGTGCAAGGGGTACAGCTGCTATGGGGTCCAGAGTTGAGGGGGGCCTATCTTCCTGGTCAAAGTTACATGTGTTATATACTTTTCACCATTGGGTGGTACATAGGGGCCCTTAAAAACTTTTGCTATGGGGCCTTCAAATACCTAATTACGCCCCTGTGTGTCAGTGTAATTAATCAGTCCATAGCACAGGAAATATTAGAACAATGGCTAAATTGGTAGTACTATACACAAAATGAATTAATTGGTGGCATGGAATGTATTTCTTCATACTGTAGCATTGGCAGTATTAGTGTGGGCAATACAGATGTGTTCTCATACATCTAGCCTCAATACGCCATGCAAAGCAACTTGCCTGGCGTAAGTGAGCCGCCAGGTCCCGTGAGACTCTGCTAGCGTCAGGCTTTTTTTTTTTTTTCGAAAATGCATTTAAGTCGCAATGAGATGCTGATTAAATTGATATGCTGTATAACTGTGTGCCCCTGAGTCTGTATACAGTATGAACCACAATGGAAGTGGAATGGAAAAAGCTGCTGCCACTACATTGTAGCACTTTGAATACAGATTCGGCAACTCAGTCGCACACAAATATACTAGGGGTGTGCACCGGCCACTTTTCGTGTTTTGTGTTTTGGTTTTGGATCTGGATCTTTCTAAGTGTTTCGGATCTGGATTGGTTTTGCCAAAACCACCCTTCCATGTTTTGGGTTCTGGATTTTGTGTTTTGGATCTGTATTTTTTTGAAAAAAAGAATAAAAACAGCTAGAATCACAGAATTTGTGGGTTTTTCTGCTCCTATGCTATTATTAACCTCAATAACATTAATTTCCACTCATTTCCAGTCTATTCTGAAAACCTCACAATAGTGTTTTTATGTCCAAAAGGTTGCACCGAGGTAGCTGGATGACTATGCTAAGCACCACGAGTGGGCGGCACAAACACGTGGCCCATCTAGGAGTGACACTGCAGTGGCAGACAGGATGGCAGTTTGAAAAACTAGGCCCCAAACAGTACATAATGCAAAGAAAAAAAAAAGAGATGCAAGATGGAATTGTCTTTGGGCCCTCCCACCCACCCTTATATTGTATAAACAGGACATGCAAACTTTAACAAACCAATCATTTCAGTGCCAGGGTCTGCCACATGACTGTGGCTGAAATGATTGGTTTGTTTGGGCCCCCCCAAAACAAGCTGGCAATTAATCTGTCCCTGCACAAACTGGCTCTACGGAGGCAAGATGTCGTCCTCATCCTCCTCATCCACCGATTCCTCACCCTCTTCAGTGTTGTGTACATCCTCATCCTCACAGAGTATTAATTCGTCCCTGCTGGAATCCACCACCACAGGTCCCTGTGTACGTTTTGGAGGCTGGTCTCCCTGGAAGAGTTGATAATTAATTTTTATGAACATCATCTTCTCCACATTTTGTGGAAGCAACCTCCTACGCCTTTAGCTGACAAGGTTCCCGGCTGCACTAAACACTCTTTCGGAGTACACACTGGAGGGGGGGCAACTCAGGAAAAATAGAGAAAGTTTGTACAGGGGCCTCCAAATTGCCTCTTTTTCCTGCTAGTACAGGTACCAGTTATCTGACATGCCTACTTGGTTTGCTGTCACCGATGTAATCCTCTACCATTCTGTCAATGGTGACAGTATCATATGCAGTGACAGTAGACATGACAGAAATTGTTGCCAGGTCCTTCAGTCCAGACCAGATGTAAAAACTTGGTTCTGCCTGCCCTGCATCACCGCCAGCGGGTTGCTTAGGATACCTAAGTTTTTTCCTGGCAGCCCCAGTTGCAGGAGAAAATGAAGAAGGAGCTGTTGACGTGTCATGTTCCGCTTCAGCTGACAGTGTTTTCACCAGCAGGTCTTTGCAACTCTGCAGGCTTGTGTCAGCCGGAAAGAGAGACACCACATAGGCTTTAAACCTAGGATCGAGCACGGTGGCCAAAATGTAGTGGTCTGATTTCAACAGATTGACCACCCTGGAATCCTGGCAAAGCGAATGAAGAGCTTCATCCACAACTCCCACATGCCGAGTGGAATCGCTCCATCTTAGCTCCTCCTTCACTTTCTCCAGCTGCTTCTGCAAAAGCCTGATGAGGGGAATGACCTGACTCAAGCTAGCAGTGTCTGAACTGACTTCACGTGTGGCAAGTTCGAAGGGCTGGAGAACCTTGCACAACACGGAAATCATTCTCCACTGCGCTTGAGTCAGGTGCATACCCCCTCCTTTGCCTATATCAAAGGTGGATGTATAGGCTTGAATGGCCTTTTGCTGTTCCTCCATCCTCTGAAGCATATAGAGGGTTGAGTTCCACCGCGTCACAACCTCTTGCTTCAGGTGATGGCGGGGCAGGTTCAAGAGTGTTTGCTGGAGCTCCAGTCTTTGGCACGCAGTTGCTGAATGGCGAAAGTGGCCAGAAATTTTTCGGGCCACCCAAGCCGTCTCCTGCACGCCCCTGTCGCTTTTCAGAAAATTCTGCACCACCAAGTTTATTGTGTGAGCAAAACATGGGACGTGCTGGAATTTGCCCAGATGTAATGCCCGCACAATATTGGTGTCGTTGTTAGATATCACAAATCCCCAGGAGAGTCTAAGTGGGGTAAGCCATTGGGCAATGATTTCCCTCAGTTTCTCTAAGAGGTTGTCGTCAGTGTGCCTTTTACTGAAACCGGTGATACACAGCGTAGCCTGCCTTGGAACGAGCTGGCGTTTCTGAGATGCTGCTACTGGTGACGCTGCTGTTGTTGCTGCATAAGGTGATACATCTACCCAGTGGGCTGTCACAGTCAAATAGTCCTTAGTCTGCCCTGTTCCTCTTGTCCACATGTCCGTGGTTAAGTGGACATTGGGTACAACCGCATTTTTCAGGACACTGAGGACACTTTTTCTGACGTTTCTGTACAGTCTCGGTATGCCTAGTGAAGTGGAATCTAGACGGGATTTGGAACCGGGGACACACTACCTCCATCAATTGTCTAAATCACACTGCACTATTGGCGGATACTGGATGCACATCTAACACCAACATAGCAGTCAAGGCCTCAGTTATACGTTTTGCTTCAGGATGACTGCTGTCGTACTTCATCCTCGCTAAGGACTGTTGGAGGGTCAATTGTTTAGTAAAAGTAGTGGTGTTCCTACTTCCTCTCTGGGATGGTGAATGACTCCCAGTAGCAGCAACAGCAGCAGTGGCAGCAGTAGGTGTAGCAATGCAGAATCCTCCGGAGGAATCCAGATAGGAGAGTCAGTCATGCCAGTGACATGGCCTGCAGGACTACTTCCGATCCTGACTAAGGAGGAAATTGATGAGGAGGGAGTTGACGGTGTGGTTTGCAGGCGCTTGGATACAACAGGACAGTGGAATTTAGGTGTCCCTGGACTGCTTACGGTCTTAGCCAAAGTTTCTGAACTTGACAGTAACTTTTTATGAACGCGCTGCTGGTGCCGTATAAGGGAGGATGTTCCTAGGTGGTTAACGTCCCTACCCCTACTTATTTCACCTTTACATATGGTACATATGGCAAGACAGTTGTTGTCCGGATTTGGATAGAAATATTGCCAGACCAAAGAGGTGGAATGTTTGGTCTTCTGCCCAGGCATGACCGTGATGGGCTTTTTCATCCCACGGACAACAACTGTCTCCCCCGGAGCCTGATTTAAACAAACCACATCACCATCAGAATCCTCCTCGCCAACTTCCTCCTCAGCGCCAGCTACACCAGTATCCTCATCCTGTTGTACTTCAACAGTGACATCTTCAATTTGCATATCAGCAAGTGGACTGTGGGTGCTCCTTTCAGCACTTGCAGGGGGCGTGCAAATGGTGGAAAGAGCCACCTCTTCCCGTCCAGTGCTGGGAAGGTCAGGCATCGCAACCGCCACCACACTTGGACTCTCCTTGGGGATTTGTGATATCTTCTTAGAACGCACAGTTCTTCGCTGTGCTTTTGCCAGCTTAACTAGTTTGATTTTTTAAGCGGGAGGAGGGCTTCCATCGTCATCTGAAGCTATAGCCCACACAATTCACAAAGACAGAAAAAAAATATTTTTTTATTCTTCGTGGAGCGCACTTTGAGGGTTACACCACCCTTTAACAGACAGATGCACGTTTGGCGCTGCTGCTTTGAGGATGCACTTACAGTGTAGACAATTCACAAATACAGAAGAAAATGTTTTATTTTTGTTGGAGTGCACTTTGGGGGTTACACCACCCTTTAACAGACAGATGCACGCTTGTCGCTGCTACTTTGAGGATGCAGGTGCAGCTACAGCCCACACAATTCACAAAGACAGAAAAAAAAGGAGATTTTTTTATTTGGTTTGGAGTGCACTTTGGGGATTACAGCACCCTTTAACGGTCAAGCCAGCCTTCCCTTTACCTATGACACAGGCGCACGCTCGGCGCTACTTTGTTGATGCACGTGCGGCTACTGTGCACACAATTCACAAACACAGAAAAAATATTTATTTTTTTTGCACTTGGGGGGAGCACCACTAATGGACAGAGCACCCCCTGGACAACACTACAGCACCCCTTTAGGACTGGGACACTGCACAGGACTTTGGAGTGGACACAGCCCCTATGGACAACTGACTGCACAACACAGTAAGCCAGCCCCTATGGACTTTGGAGGAGTGGACACATCCCTTATGGACAACAGCAGCACCGCACAACACAGCCAGCCCCTATGGACAACAGCAGCACAGCACAGCACAACACTACACTACACTACACTGCACTACACTACACAGCCCAGCTAGCCCTAACTCCCACCCTCCCTCTTCACTGTCCACAGCCGAGTGAGAAAATGGCACCGACGCCATTATATAGAATCCAAAACCCACGAGACCAAGAAGGCGGGATGATGACATTTTGCCTCGATTTCAAATCCGAGTCAGGCGGGAAAAGTCGAGCCTGTCTCGGATCGGCCTCGTATCGGGGGTGTTCGGATTTCAGAAATCCGAACCCGCTCACCCCTAAAATATAGAAATGTTGCTTTTTCTAGCATTGCCCGCCACAACAGTAACAAAGGACGAGAGGAGATAACGGTAACACCCTGTCCTTTTTACACTGTATGATATGATATCTTTTTTATGATATTCATGATCAGAGCCGTAACTAGACTTTTTGGCGCCCTGTGCCAGAAAGAGCATTGGTGCCCCCTCATTTTTCAAAGGGACACAATGCACCCAAAAAATGGCCATGGCTTCATGGGGAAGGGCCAGGGAAGTTAAAGGAGAGGCCAGGAGATGCTGGGGATGAAATAAGAGAAAGCTAAAAGCAAGAATGATATTAAACAGAAATTTGACAGCCCAAACAGCGCCCCCTGACCTGTGGTGCCCTGTGCGATGGCATCGGCCACACTACCCTAGCTACGGCCCTGTTCATGATATCATTGTTTGATTTTAATGTTAATATATTTTTAAACTGATCACTAATTGTACTTATGGTCTGTATCCAATCCCGTTCACAACGGGAAGTAAGGTCACTTATAGGTGTAAGTTCTAATGATTTATGAGAACACCGGCACTCCTGATCTGTAATATATCCTGTATTTAACGGGTAAAAAGGTAATTTAAATGTTGAGGTTCATGAGAACACCTTCCTGAGGACCTAGCGCCAACCCTAATCCATTGCCTATATATAATACATTGTCATTTGGAATTGGGTGTTTTCTATTTGTGGATAAGACGTCTGCTTAGTTCCAGGTTAATTTGCACAATCTCACACCCCTCACTTGTTGATACTAGACACCTCTTTCTTTGGCAGAATTTCTGTCATGTTTATCGAAAGGTTTGTGAATCCACAGCTTAATAAATCCAATGATTTGTATACTGAACATGTACAAAATATATGGCGATTAGAGTCGTATCATGTTTAAAAATAACGGTTTGCCAGCGGCTTTCCAACAATTTTTTCTTTAATAATTCTGGCAGTTTGTAATCTGCCCAGAAACATGCTGGAAAGCCACAATTTTACCAAATTGCTGCTTGATAATTTAACCCCTATGTCTACACAAGTCAAACAAAAATGTAAGTGCAGAGTATGACAGAGCAGTTTTAAGGTTTGCTCAATCAGATATTATTGGACTATGGTCTGAAAGCGCAAATACACTTCTTTTATAGATTCCAACATTAAAACTAAGGGCCTTATACAGCTTGGATCGCAGTTGATAATACGCACGCAATCGGCCGATTATTGTGCTCTGCGCATGCGTAGGCATTGCAGTGCGGGTGCGCGAGCTGGCAACTGCGAATGGGACTGCGATCGCAGTGACTTCACAGACCCATCGCAGAGTGATTGACAGGAAGTGCCATTTGGGGGGTGGTCGGCGAAATGCAGGCATGCCGGTACGTTTGATCACCGTTGCAGGGGCGTGTATAAATTAGCTACTGCAAAGTCTTACATAACTTGAGGCCTCATAGCGTGCTATGAAGTTAGCAATTTCTGAGTAAGGTCAGGGCTTGTGTAAGTGTGCGTGAGGCTGCGATGGGACTCGATTGTACCGAAGGTTTCGTAGTCTTGCTAAGGATTACGGATGTGTGTAAGGTAAGGTGGGCGTCCTTATGTTATGCTGCGGCGGCATAGCGATCGCAACAAATTAGCATACTATCGCAGTTGAACTGCGTGGGTAATAGCTATTGCAATCGCAGTTGCGATCGGTAGTGAATCAGGCCCTCAATTCCAATATTTCCACAATAGCTGGGAGAAACTTGCAGACATTTAGTGTTCTGTATTTTATTATCACAATGATGTGTGAATCCCCAGCACCATAAAACAAGCTCATTGTGTGATGTCTTTCTCCTTTTTTTAATTTTGTGCATGATAAACTTCTCATTGTGGTTCTGGAGTGTTCATACTTACATACTGTAGTCTGAAAAATGATCAGGTCATGCTGCACTGCAGTTTTCCATATTACTGAATAATACATTATGTGGATCTATGTATAAAAACCTGTATATTTAATATATATGAACAAACAGTAAGTTCTGATGTCATCACTTTAATGTTCATATGCAAAACATATACAGGATATTACTGTATATGTAAATATGCACCATCTATTATAAATATTAAGGATATTAGAAGTCACCTTGGATTTTTGTGACCTGTGTTAAAGCTCTTGGACTGTAACCTTGTGTTTTACTATGGTCACAAAACTCATACACGATTTGTAATGTTCACAAACTTTACAATATTGAATGCGCTAGACCAATTGAAGCTTATGGTATTGTTATTCCATGCAATAGCTAACAACATTGCAGTTTAGAAGTGGGAGTTTGCCACTATTGCCTAAAAATAACACCACCACTACCTGCAGCAGCCATTTCGGTGTTTGCACTTAAAATACAGGTTGAGTATCGCTTATCTGGAATTTCCGAAATCTGAAAGACTCCAAAATCTGAATTTTTTTGAGCATATACTGAGATAATGACACCTTTGCTTTCTGATGGTTCAATGTACACAAACTGCGTTCATGGACAAATTATTAAAAGTACTATTTAAAGTTACCTTCAGAAAATATAGAGTCAGGTGCATAAATATTGGGACATTGACAGAACTTTCATATTTTGGCCTCTATTCACCACCACAATGGCTTTGAAATGAAACAAACAAGATGTGATTTAACTGCAGACTTTCAGAATTCATTTGAGGGTAATTACATCCAAATCAGGTGAATGGTGTAGGAATTACAACGGTTTCTATATGTGCCTCCCACTTTCTAAGGGGCCAAAAGTAATGGGACTATTAACTCAAAAGCTATTTCATGGACAGGTGAGGCCTATTCCCTTGTTATTTCATTATCAATTAAGCAGGTAAAAGGTCTGGAGTTGATTCTAGGTGTGACATTTGCATTTGGAATCAGTTGCTGTCGACTCTCAATATGAGATCCAAAGAGCTGTCACTATCAGTGACGCAAGCCATCATTAGGCTGAAAAATCAAAACAAATCCATCAGAGAGATAGCAAAAACATTAGGTGTGGCCAAATCAACTGTTTGGAACATTCTTTAAAAGAAAGAATGCACCGAAGAGCTCAGCAACACCAAAAGACCCAGAAGACCACGGAAAGCAACTGATGGATGACAGAAGAATTATTTCCCTGGTGAAGAAAAACCCCTTCACAACAGTTGGCCAAATCAAGAACACTCCCCAGGAGGTAGGTGTATATGTGTCAAATTCAACAATCAAGAGAAGACTTCACAAGAGTGAATATAGAGGGTTCACCACAAGATGTAAACTATTGGTGAGCCACAAAAACAGGAAGACCAGATTAGAGTTTGCCAAACACCATCTAAAAAAGCCATTACAGTTCTGGAACAACATCCTATGGACAGATGAGACAAAGATCAACTTGTACCAGAGTGATGGGAAGAGAAGAGTATGGAGAAGGAAAGGAACTGTTCATGATCCAAAACATACCACCTCAACAGTGAAGCATGGTGGTGGTAGTGTCATGGCATTGGCATGTATTGCTGCCAATGGAACTGGTTCCCTTGTATTTATTGATGATGTGACTGCTGACAAAAGCAGCAGAATGAATTCTGAAGTGTTTCGGGCAATATTATATGCTCATATTCAGTCAAATGCTTCAGAACTCATTGGACGGTGCTTCACAGTGCAGATGGACAATGACCCGAAGCATACTGCAAAAGCAACCAAATAGTTTTTTAAGGCTAAAAAGTGGAATGTTATGCAATGGCCAAGTCAATCCCCTGACCTGAATCCGATTGAGCATGCATTTCACTTGATGAAGACAAAACTGAAGGGAAAACACCCCAAGAACAAGCAGGAACTGAAGACATTTGCAGTAGAGGCCTGGCAGAGCATCACCAGGGATGAAACCCATCGTCTACTGATGTCTATGCGTTCCAGACTTCAGGCTGTAATTGCCTGCAAAGGATTTGCAACAAAGTATTAAAAAGTGAAAGTTAGATTTAGGATTGTTTAGTTTGTCCCATTACTTTTGGCCCCTTAAAAAGTGGGAGGCACATATAGAAACCGTTGTAATTCCTGCACCGTTCACCTAGTTTGGATGTAATTACCCTCAAATTAAATCTAAAAGTCTGCAGGTAAAGCACATCTTGTTTGTTTCATTTCAAAGCCATTGTGGTGGTGAATAGAGGCCAAAATATGAAAATTCTGTCAATGTCCCAATATTTATGCACCTGACTGTATATAAGAATATGAAACATAAATTAATTTTGTGTTTAGACTTGGGCCCCATCCCCAAGATATCTCAATAGGTATATGTAAATATTCCAAAAGCTCTGAAACAATGTAAAAACCAAAACACTTCAGGTCCCAAGCATTCCGAAGAAGGAATACTCAATCTGCATGTATGTATATACTGTGTATGTGTGTGTGTGTGTGTGTGTGTATATATATATATATATATATATATATATATATATATAGTACACTGATGGCCCGGCACTCTGTAAGCCCTAATCAGGGTATGTACCTTGCTCCAGGTGCCCTCAAAGGTGGAGCTCAGTTCCCTTGATATAAACAGCAATGGATCAGAGGCACTCAGGAGTCTCCTTAATGCAGTGAAAATAAAGACACATTTTTCACTGCATTAAGGAGACTTCTGAGTGCCGCTGATCCATTGCTGTTTATATATACAGTATATATATATATATATATATATATATATATATATATATATATATATATATATATATATATAATAATTAGGGGTGTGCACTGGCCACTTTTCGTGTTTTGGTTTTGGATCTGGATCTTCCTTCGTGTTTTGGACCTGGATTGGTTTTGCCAAAACCACCCTTACGGGTTTTGTGTTTTGGGTTTGGATCTGTTTATTTTTGGAAAACAGCACAAAAATAGCTAAAATCACAGAATTCGTTTTTTTTTTTGTTCCTACGCTATTATTAACCTCAATAAAATTCATTTCCACTAATTTTCAGTCTATTCTGAACACCTCACACCTCACAATATTGAGGGGGAGCTCGGGGGGTTTGGATTTTGAAAATCCTAACCTATATATATTTATTCCCACACGAATCTGAGGGATCAAATGGCATGTATCTGGCAATGGCTGCTCCCTGTCTTATTATTGGGGTATAGAATGTGCAAACATGCCAAAAACATCTGAAGCACCATCTTGGTGTCCACTACCATGTACCCTCCCAGACTTTATAGTGCAAAACCATATCAGCAGCATTATCAGCTCTTCAGAGACACTTTCCAGGAGGGATGAGAACCAGGGCTGCCAGGAACACAGTAAATATAGGAGAGGGAGAAAGCGGGGGGAGGGGGGGCAGAGCTTGTGGTGCAACTAGACAGTGCAGACAGAGAGGTGGTGGGATGGGACATAATGGTGGATGGAGATGTATGGAGCCGTAGACAGAGTGGGTGTTGGGTGGGACAGAGCAAGGGGTGAAGCATCAGATAGAGAGCTGTGCTGCATGGAGCAGCGCCAGGACCCTTTAGTAGCATGTATGTAATATATATGTATATCAATATGCTAGCATGGACAGCATGCTTGGCTTAGTGTCTAGCATTACTATATCACTTCACTGAGGTCATGAGTTTTTATATTCACCTTGTGTTTGCATAGGCTTCCTCCCACAGTCCAAATTCATACTGGTCGATTAATTGGCAGCTACCAAAAAGAAATAAACTCTAGTGGGTTTGCCAAGAACACTCTTTTTACACCGCAGAGGAATATGCTCTTAATATATATCTCTGTAAAGCGCTGCAGAGTATGTGTGCACTATATAAATAACTGGTAATAAATAAATAATACAGGTTGAGTCTCCCATATCCAAAATGCTTGGGACCAAGGGTATTTTGGATATCGGAATATTCCGTATTTTGGAATATTTGTATACCATATTGAAATGTATTAGTAATAGGGCCCAAATTTAAACACAGAATGTATTTATGAATCATATACACCTTATACACACAGCCTGAATGTAATTTTCTACAATATTTTCAATAATTTTGTGGCTCAAACAAAGTTTGTGTACATACATGAAATTCATTTATGTTTCATATACACCTTATACACACAGCCTATAGGTCATTTTATACTTTATTTTTAATAATTGTGTGCCTTAATAAAGTTTGTGTACATTTAACCATCAAAAATCAAAAGTTTCAATATCTCAGTCATGGTAAAAATATTCCGTATTTCGGAATATTTGGACATGGGAGACTCAACCTGTACATATATATATAGAACAAGAGAAAATAATCGCACACACTAATATAATGAAAACAGGTGCTGTAGTCACATAGGGGATAAATATCGTTTGCCTGGTGACCAAATATGACAGCCCTGGGCACAGGGCTGTCATATTTGGTCACCAGGCAAACGATGAGTATTCCAGTACTACTGGCTCTTGTTTTGTGACATACAGCGTTTTATCTACTTTTATTGCTGAGCATGGCTATTTGCTTGAATTTACAATACATTTGCATTTTTTCATCAACCTATTGGCGTGCTGGTCTCCATCTTGTCCTGATGAGGACAAGAGTGCATTATATATATATATATATATATACAGATGAGTCCTCTTGTATCTTTGCTGTGTGCGTTGCGCGTCTTGTACCATATATATATATATATATATTAACGATACTGGATCAGAACCTCTATATACCCCTGCCTGTACCTTCTAAAATCCTTCCTATAAACCTCTAAGGATGACGCTAATTTGCGTATGCAGTCATACAGTAAATAAAGACTTAGACCTGGAATCTGTGGTTCCAAAGCACAAGTGTTATTCAAGTAAAAGTTCAGACGGTTACACGCAATTGATCCAGACACAATTTAGGTGCAAAATAAATTATACAGACCCAAGTACAGTATACATACGCAGCGCTTCCGGACCCGAAGATAGGCATCAGCAAGAGACCCCTCGTCATTCAGCATTCAGCACGAAGACTAAAAACCAGCGTTTGAGCACACATATTTATACCCCCCCAGAATAAACAGGACAACAGAGAAGTTTGTTGCTGATGTCATTGGTTCCCAGGAGAGAAGCATCTGTTACAGGGCATTTAACAGGCTGGTTCAAATAGACTCTCCCTGCCTCTAACAGTTGGGGATCTTTCCCTTCCCGCCCCCTGCAACATCCTAACAGTTGTTGAAATATACATTTTGTTGCTTGTAGGCTCTGCGATCCATAACTCGAGAATGCATGATGCGATCTCCCCACCGATAACACCAGAATACTGTAAAAAGAGTACGCATCAGTACGAAACCAAACAGGACTTGTTTAGCATGTATAAAACCTTAGTTATCAAATATCTTTATTTCTCAGCATTTAAACTAACTGAACCAACTTAAATCATACACTTTAAAGCTTATTAAACCTTATGTGTGAATATGTAATGTGTGAGTATTCGGGGTTTGATATAAGGACGCTAGTTAACTTGGGGCAGATGCGTGCACATAAAGCTAATAAAACAGCGGTTTCATACAAAGTCCTATGCATTCGCTAATATGCGACTAGTTAACAGCGCAATTGTGTGTATTAATGTGTGTATGAGAAATGGTGAAAGATGCAATCGCATGGTGCTAATAGTATTATCGCCACATGTACTAAAATGTGAGTTTATCTAAAATGGCGCTTAGGCGGCCATTCGCAAAATGGTGTCTTGCGATCTCATTTTCAAGATGGCGTCTTGCGGCCAGTCGCAAGATGGCGTCGCCGCGATTAAATTTTAAACTGAACTTGTCTCAGCCAATTATTCAGCTTCGACAATATACATACACACACTGTAAACACACACATACTGGGCAGGCCAAACTAACTAACTCGTTTGACATTTTCTTTCATTGATTTTGCAGGTCTTGTTTCCATAGCTTGTAGTGAGTCCTGTTTGTATTTCACCGTTTTGCTCTGGTCCTAATTATTTATTGTGATCTTCTTGGCCCTGACATTCTTCTGGTTGAATACAGCTGCTGAAGTACATGCAAACATTTTTTAGAGTCACCTAACCCTTTTATTTGATTTGTAGCTGGAACCGCATGTATAATGCATACCCTAACATTAAATTAGTCTCTATTAGCAATTTTCTTCTTCTGATATCTCAGCTGATACCAGGCTACAGTAAGATTGTTAATCAGTACTTCACAGTTCTCCAAACGCACAAATCTGTGCAGCCAATTTGAAATAACATTTGCATAATGATCAATTGATATACCATCTCTCAGAGTAAGTCCAGAATTTGTGGATTTTATTATAAGCACAGGAAAAAAAAACAAATCTAGCCGCTTTCTTCTGTCAAATCCATTTGACATAAAAATGAATTTGCTTCCTCATACAGTAAAGTCTTATAATTCATTATCTATTATATATTATTCATGGGTGGTATTTACTAAATTTGCTACAGTATAATATGCTTTTAATACAGGCTGCTGATCCTTATATGCATAATAATTTACACACTGAAGTGATCACATCAGAAATTATTCCCGAAGTTACTGCTGATATAGATATTTACAGGAGTTGATGCATATATCATTATCAATGATATATTATACCAGTATCCATACCACTCAATATTCCACATGAGATTTGCTTAATAATGTACATTGTAAAGATGTAATCAAAGACCTAAGTTACCATTTAAACAGTAGTAATATATAAAACAGAAAAGAAAACACTGCGCTCCAATACGAATGCAGCCCAACTGACCTTAAAAGAGGTCACCACCTCTTCAGTAAATACGTAAAACAAACACAATGAAAAGTCCAGGCGCTTTCTCCAGATTATATAACGATCATACGATGAAGGTATAGTGCAGACAGAGAGGTGGTGGGATGGGACACACCTTGAAAGACTTTTTATAAGTTGAAACGCGTTGGTGGAAAGTGGGAGCAGACAACCAGGACTGTGAGTGGTGGGAAAGATATCCGTATCAAGTAGATGCTCAGGCAGGTTTTAATCCGGATTGAAACCATTGTTGTCTGATGTGTTGTTTGGTGTACAGGATACACCTTCACTGCTGGTACGCTGAATATCCCACGAGGGGAGGAGTGGTTTTTATGAATTCTAAAATT
Source organism: Taudactylus pleione (assembly GCA_031769625.1). Taxonomy (NCBI): domain Eukaryota; kingdom Metazoa; phylum Chordata; class Amphibia; order Anura; family Myobatrachidae; genus Taudactylus; species Taudactylus pleione. The sequence goes on from JAUIMM010000040.1 coordinate 81,025,245, forward strand.
GAATAAATGGTGTTTCACTATATGCGATATTTTTCTTCTTTTCTATATTTGTGACCATGATGTAACGACGAGCAACTGGAGAAAAAGATTTTGAATTGAACATACATCTGGAAATTATACACTGATTAGAGACTATACCTTCATCGTACGATCGTTATATAATCTGGAGAAAGCTCCTGGACTTTTCTTTGTGTTTGTTTTAAAATTTTAACAGTTTTGGTTATATACAGGAATTTAAGCCCTCCCCACTAGAAAAAAAGTAGAGATTTGCACTGACCACCGTGTTTTTGTTTTGGTTTTGGATCTGCATCTCCCCTGGTTTTGGATCTGGACCAGGTTTTGGATTTTTTTCCGTGGTGTTTTGTTTTTCGGTTTTGGTTTTGGATCTGGATTTTTTCTTAAAATATCATAAAAACAGCTAAATTCACATAAAATGGGCCTGTTTTTGTTCCTACAGTATTATTAAACACAATAACATTTATTTCCAGTCATTTCCAATCAATTTTGACCACCTCACAATATTATTTTTTTCATCTAGTTAAGGCCAAAAGGTTGCATCCAGCTAGCTGGCTGACTAAGCTAAGCAACACAGTGGGTGGCACTAACATGTGGCAGTTCAGCTTCCAAGTTCCAACACAGATACAGTGTGTTATACAGTGTGGTTTGGATACATCAATAGTGCACTTACTGTGACAGCAGTGTCGGCAGTGCAGGGTGCTGGCGGTGTCCTCAATGCGAGAGTGCCAGTGGTGTCCTCAATGCGGAAGTGCCATCAGTGTTGGCAGTGTGGAGATGTTGGCAGAGTGGGGGCACTGGCAGTGTCCTGAGTGCATAGTGCCGGCAGTGTCGGCAGAGCAGGCATGTCAGCGGTGTCCGCAGTGCAGGAGTGCTCACAGTGTTGGCTGTGCAGGGATGCCCTCAAAGTGGGAGTAGCGGCAGTGCGGGGTCGATGATGGAGTCCTCAATACATGGGGCAGTAGTGCAGGGTTGCTGGCAGTGTCCTCAGTGAAGGGTACAGGCTATGTCGACAGTGCGGGGTTGCCAGCGGTCTTTAGAACAGGTTTGCCGGCTGTGTCGGCACTGCAGGGGTCGCTTACAGTGTCCTCAGTATGTGGAATAACAGTGTTGCAATGCTGGCAGTGTCCTCAGTGAAGGGTACCGGCGATTTCGGCAGTGCGGGGGTGCCAGTGGTGTCTTTAGTGCAGGTTTGCTGGCTGTGTTGGCAGTGCAGGGGTTGCTGACGGTGTCCTCAGTACATGGAATGGCAGTGCTGCGGTGCTCAGTGAAGGATACTGGCGATGTCGGCAGTGTGGGTGTGTCAGCTGTGTCCTCAGTACAGGTTTGCTGACTCTGTCGGCAGTGCAGGGGTGTTCTCAATGCAGGGTGCCGGCAGAGCCTAGGTGCCAGTTGTGTCCTCAGTCCATGTGTGCTGACAGTGTCAGCAGTGCAGGGGTGCCTGTGGTGTCCTCAGTGTGGGAGTGCTGGCAGTGTTGGCAGTACAGGGGTCACTGACGGTGTCCTCAGTACGTGGGGCAGCGGTGCCGGCAGTGTCGGCAGCGGTGGTGTTGGCAGCTGGGGATGCTGCCAGTGGTGGTGCCGGCAGTGTCGGCAGTTGGTGGTGCCGGCATTGTCGGGCAGTGGGGGATGGCGGGCGCCATATTCTTTTACTTCCTGTTTGCATATAAAATGGGCTTAACGCAGATTGGCAGAGAGCCATGACAGACGGCTTTCTCAGCCAATCAGTGTTATGCCCGCTCAATACAAAACCTCGTGACCCGACAGCGGGATCGCGAGGTTTTGCTTCGGGTGAGGGATCCGGGGCAAACAGGGAGATCCGAGCTTGGCTCGGATCGCCCCAGATCCCTGAAATTCGGGTGGGTTCGGTTCTCTGAGAACCAAATCTGCTCATCCCTAGAAAAAAGTACAAATAGAAAGGGTTAATTATGCAATGCTCCTCCTCACCAGGCACCTGCTCCATGCCAATATGTCTACTACTGTAAAACAGTGACATTAATCAGGAGGGGTGTGGTTAGCATGCTGGCTGGGCTGTTTAGCATGCAAGACAGGACGATCAGTGTGATAATAATCTGGTTGGCATACTAATCTTCTAAACTATGGAGCCTCTCAGGAGTGACTGATCCTCTTTGTTCACGTTTACAAATATCCCGCCTAGTAGTGCCATACCACAGATTAATGTTTTTTTAAAGGGGATGTATCCAACCTTCTAAAGAGGCCAGGTGAAGAAGTTACAAATAGCAACTAATCATCTTATAGCTATTGTTTTATAGAAAGTACATGATACTGTAAATGACAGCTAGCAGCTGATTGGTTGCTATGGGCAACTTTTCCAAATGTCCTCTTTAGAAGATTTGATACATCTCTCCCCAAGTGTCTTCACAGATTGCCGTTAGTGGGATAACAATGGCAGTTGATGGGTGCAGCTATATGACCCCACAATGCTCATGCAGAGTTGCATGTAAGTCAGCCTCATTACATGCCATACTTACCTACTCTCCCAGAAGGTGCTGGAGAGTCCCAATTTTTTTGAATAGTCTCCCACACGAGTCTGTGGATCTTCCGCATGCCACCCTCTTCCTAGTGAAGTGTTCAGGATGAAGAGATAATACTGAGAATTGCGGGTCTGTATGGATGTGGCGGTGCTAAAATGACACAAAACGCGTAATTTAGCCCCATCTCTTCAGGGAACCGCTATTTGCGCCATTTTGCCTTATAAAGAGGCCTAATGACGTGAGAGCCACATCTGGCCAGCTGCATCTCCTCTCCAGGCTTCTCCCAGATAGGAGTACAAAAAGTAGGTAAGTATATTACACGCATGAATCTAAATGCGGACATTCGCTGTATACAGCGTTGTACACATCTATGTGACCACACCACCCCTATATATCTGCTTGTTGAAGTATCTAGCATCATTACTAGCGCACATCAGCTCAGACCCATCCTTGGTGCAAGAGTTCCTTCTGAAAACAGTTCCTATGTATGTACACTGGTACAAGCGACAATACAAATATATAATACCATACATTATAGTTTTTGTGTTTAAAGTACTTTCAATTTGAAATAATGTTATACTTTCCAATAATATAAATTCCTTACAACCTAAAGACCATGGGCTGGTATTGGAGATGTTCCCAAGTCTGATTAAAAGCATTTGGCTTGTGTGCAGCTCTGCAAATCCGGCCCCATGTCCTGCAACTATCTCCAGCATTAAATCAATTGCATTCATATTCCAAAAAACAGGCCCCAAGTATTACATTATCAGTACACCCATTCCATTAATAAATACCTATACTCACTCTCTGCATCAACACTCCTACACACTACAGCAATCAGTAATGCTCTCCATATTACAGCAATACCCTTACACTACAGCAATACTCCCATATTATAATAACACCCTCCTCCACATTCCTGAATTGCCCATGCCTCTTCACATTGCAACAATGCCCCCAGACTTTCCTCATTACAGAAATGATCTTGCTGATTGCAATAATGACCCCAGCCACCATGAAGTATACAAATGTCTAGGATGGCTGAGCTCCGTTGTAGTAATGGCATGGCATATGGTAGCATTAATTAATAATAATAATAATAATAATAATAAATTATTACACAATATCAGTGACATGTAGATATACAAGTACAAGTTAGCAGCTACATATATTCTATTACTTAACACTACACTCTACATAAAATCCTAATTAAAAGTTATCACAGATCATAACAATATTGAAAAAAATCAGAAGAACAATGGAGGTTACTTTATGGGACGGGTGGAATTTAGGACCTGATTCAGACCCGCTCACTAGGATGCGTTTGCCCGTAGCTGCCAATGGTTTGCATTGTGCGCATGCGAACGCATCGCAGTGCGTGTGCGCGAACCTGTGCGAGAGATCGGGTGGCATTCTCTCACTGCACATAGACTGCCCAGCAGAGTGAGTGACAGGAGAAGCCGCGTGTGGGTGGTGACAGGGGCTGGTTTTTATAAACGAGGGAGTGGAGGTGCGAACGCAGGCGTGCCTGAGCATCTTAACGCCGTTTCAGAGGCGTCCATATTTAACTGGCAAAGTCATAGTACACGTCACCTGGTTGTATTTCACACTGAAGTGATCGCAGTGCTTGCGGTAGGGTATAGTCAACCACAAGCGCTGCATTCGCTTCCGATGATACCCGATGTACCGATGGTTGCATACTCTTCCTGGAGATGACGTGCACAAGTGGGCATCTTAAGACAGGCTGGTGGGCGTCTACATACACAAAGTGATTGCACGCCAAGACATAGTTGGCGTGCTTATGCCTTGCCGTGCGATCACCTGCCTTGCTGTGGGTTGGCCTGATTTGCATCGCATCTAGCGAACACATCTAGTGAGCGGGTCTGAATCGAGCCCTAGAATAAGGTCAGTTTAAATGAAAGGGTTAAAGTGTTTCTCTCTTTGGTTGCTAAGTTGCGATGGGCCTTTCAGGGGGATGGGGTTTTTTTTAGAGAGGGGTTTCTGGAATTTTCTGTGAGGTTCATCTATTAACCTGCCTCTTTTCTGCTGCACCCCCCACCACCCTTGTCTTTATTTTGATGGGCATTAACAGCAATACAGTGCCCATCTTGCTGCTTATAGAGGTGCACTCCCCTTCAATACATAGGGGAGACTGGTTACACCTTACTGCAGTCAGCGGCACTGTTCAGCTGAACCAGCCTTATATGTATTGGGTATGGGAGTCTCACTTGGCTTGATGAAAGGGATAGTTGACCCCTGCAAGTCGTGGCATTCATCTTGCATAAGTCAAGTGGTCACTGAATAGCTGCCCAATCTTTCTTCTGCCACCGTATTAAATTTCTATTAATAAAGGTAAGAAAATGTTTAAATGCCACTTTTTGTGTTGTGCTACATTTATGGTTGATATATTGTATAATTTTATGGTTGTGGTATTAAGGTGTTGAGTCATAAGTGTAACTGATATCTGCCGATAGGGAGTTTATGGCTCTAATAGGCCTATTTGTGAAAGCGAGAAAACTTATTTAAATCAGAGCTAGGGCTTCTCTGAGTTTGCCAAGCACCTTAGCCAGTGTTAGCTATCACTGGGGTCCTTTGGTGAAAGACTACCTATACATTGCAATGAAAAGCATTTTTAGAAAGGACACCTACAGGTGCAGGAGGAGAAGCCGCGTCACCCAGGACTGGCTGAGTAAGCCATATGAGGACTCTAACTGCCTCCAGTCAGCATCGCCGGGGAATGGAGCATCATTTAAACTGCCTCGGCTATATTTTATTAATAACTAAGCTGCGAAAAGGTTTTCTTTATCAGTGTGAGAGGCAGCAATTTCCTATCGCCTACTATAAGTAAATAACCCTTTCCCATATTTTTTTGAACGCCACAGGCATTATTTCATTTAACTTGTTCTGTGGGCAAAAGTTTCTGTGACACGGAGCCAATGCACTGACAGCTGGCAGATTAATGATGTCAAAGAAAATCTCTCAGGAGCCCATCGAGCATGTCCGTGCCACTGGGATATTCTCATTAAAATTTGTGAATATTTACAGCTGACCAGGCGATGGCTAATTGCTTGCAGATGTAAAAATATGAATATACAAGAAACTAAACTCTAATGTAACATAGGTCTAGTTATACACTGTCTGCTCAGAAATGTATTTAGTGCACAGTTGTGTGTGTGTGTGTGAGAGGTACTGTAACTTCACTCCGCCGAGAAACTCGTTTAGTTATACACTGTCTGCTCAGAAATCTATTTAATGCACAGTTGTGTGTGTGTGTGTGTGTGTGTGTGAGAGGTACTGTAACTTCACTCCCCCGAGAAACTCCCTACCCTCCAACATGACCCATTTCATTAGGTACAAAATGCTCTGCCTCTGGACTTCCCACCTAATTAATGATTGCAGTCACCTGTGTTGAGCTAGTTATTTCATGAGAAGGGTGTTTCAGCACAGGTGGCTTCAAACATAAATTAAGAATGAAGTCCAGGAGCAGAGCATTTTGTACCTAATGGAATGGGTCATGTTGAAGGGTCTTGAAACTCTAGTGATCAATTACTGGGTCCTATAATCTTTTTGTCACATGATGCACTGTATCATTGCCACGTGATGCACTGTATTATGATCTAAGTTTTTTTTCTAGCCAATTTTTTTTTTATATGTGATGGCAATCGGGGCAGACGAGTAATCTAAAGAAGAAATAGGACTCGGTATTAAATCTATATCATGATGATTGAAACTAAACAGAATTTATTTGAGTATAAATTGTATTGAAAAATATCAGTGATTGTGGGTGTTCTATACAATGCTATGTTTTATGAAGGGTTATCAGCTTATCGCCCCCCTTTAAGATATGTCATACATCCATATCAATAAATATATCAATCTTACCACCACTAATAATATAGATGGGCTTAATGTTGGCGTAAGCTCTACAAAACAGTGTACAGCGTAGGGATCAAGAGCGAATTTTGGCTGGCCACTAGAGATTATGTTCCACTATCGTTCTATTGAAATGACTACTGTGAGATGGCACAAATCATACATTGAATACTAAATTGACAGTTTTCTCCACTTCCTTTCCCTACTGTGAAGTCAGTGACTTTGACAAGTGCCAGGTTAAAAGCATTGCAAATAAAAGCCCTTCAGTTATCCCCAGGATTTGCCTGGTCAGCAGCATTGCCAGATGCGTTCTCCCTTCATTGACAATATGAAGGGTCCTAAAGGGACCATCTGCAATGTTTCAATTTGTATTGCCTCCATTAGGCTTCTTGTTTCTGATGTAACTGTAAGGTAAACAGTTGAAGTGGAGGCTCAGTGATGAATATGTTTATCCAATCTACTCAATCTCTAGGGAAACTGCTTCAGTTTGGAATGATTTTTACATTAGCTCACAATTTCCACCTCTTCGTAGCAGTATTTCAATATTTTATCTGTGTTTTCAAATACCCACCGAGAGTCCCTTACCAAAACATATTACAAGATAGTCTTTACTTCCATTTTTACTAGGTCTCTTCCTATATGGTAGCCAGATACAGTGTCAATATCCATAAGGAAATTCATTTTGCTTGCAGTCCATGAGGTAAATGTTATAGCCTGTGATTTGCAGGCATCAGCGAGATCCCGGGGAGTCTGGCCGATGTTTAAAAATGGCAATCATTTAGAAGACAAAAACAGTTTTTTTGGCCTTTTGAATGATTGCCATTTAAAACAATGGACAGACTCTGAGGGATCTGGCTGATCCCTGCAAGTAGCAGGGTATTACATTTCCCTCTAGGTCTATGTTCTGTATATCCATCCTCTTCTATTCAGTATGACTGTGAAAACCTTTCTCTAACTGCATAGTAAGTGCTGTTTATCAAAATTTGATGTCTGGGTGCAGGGCTGCCATCAGAGATTGTGGGGCCCAGGACTGACAAAATAGGGAGCAGTTTGTCAGAGGTGGGCATTGTTGTGGATAATGTGGGTGGAGCTACAGCAGAGGTGGGGCATCAATTGGTGCATAAACCAGTTTTGAAAAAAATTGTCGAAGTTTGGACTGTGGGGGTGGGTGTTAACATATCAATCTATAATATAGAGGTGAGGGTGAGAAAGCAGGGTGAGGGTGTGAGAGCAGGTTGAGGATGTGAGAGCAGGTTGAGGATGTGAGAGCAGGTTGAGTATGTGAGAGCAGGGAGTTGGTGTGAGAGTGAGAGCAGGGTGATGGTGTGAGAGTGGGAGACTCTGTACTTGGTCTGTCTCTACCACAGGAATATCTGGATGGGAGGTGGGATTGCCTGCAGCCTCTCCTGCTCCTACCCATCTGAGCACTTCCGCTTCACCATCGCACAGCAGCGGTTGTAGGTAGCTTCCCCATCCCCCCATTGTGCCGCTGCTTCTTCCTCTCCCACTGACTGCTCTCTTCCCGGCCCGTCCTTGCCCTGCTGGCTGGCAGTTGCCGGACTGCGGCTCCTGCTCCAGGCATGCCGCTGTCGCTCACTCTCACCCAGACAGAGAGAGGGGTCCAGGTGGCAGCAGCATTTCAAATATGGTGTCAGAGCTTGCAGACCGCCATTTTGGCCACTTCTGATTGGCTGCCGGTCCGCGAGCTACAATTGGCTAGCGGCTGGCGCTACTTTCAAAATGCCACCGGTGCTTATCCACTCCGCTGCCACCTGGGCCCCCTTTCTGTCTGGGCCTGGGACTCTAGTTTCGGCAGTCCCCCCTGATGGCAGCCCTGTCTGGGAGAGAAGAACATGTGGGTCCATATACCATAGAGCTTACAATCTATATTTTTTACCATAAAATCAAAAGTGTACTAGAAATTATTTTAACTGTGGGCAGTTAAGCTACCAGTTTGTTTTTTGTAGTGTGGGAGGAAACTGAAATCCCAGAGGAAAGCCACACAAATAAGGGCAGAACATACTACCTTCAGGTTGAATACAAGTCTGATAAGGGATATTCCTCTAAAACAACAATTGGACGTGAAATTACAGAATTCTGCTGTAGCTCAGCACTTTCCCAGTTAACCATCAGGTGTACCCACAAGGTATTCATAAGAGGGCTTTTTATGAAAATGTCTGCAGGCATTAAAAGACAGAAAACCTAACTCTAAATGGAGCTGCTAAAGGTCTTGAAAAGCTTAATGGGCAATTTGCAATTTGTATGTCTCAAATAATTGCAAGAAATACAATATGTCAAAGACCAGCTGAACTGAATCTCTCTACAGAAAATAGAATATGATTCCAGAAAACCTAAAGAATTATATGACCGAAAAGGAAATAAGACAGATGTACTGCTAACTAATCAACTAAAAGTGCAACTGACTGAAGCTTAAAATACCTTTTATAATAAGAAGGAATAACACTAAAGCTTTAAATCCTAAAGACATAGCAGATGAATTTGCATCTTTCTGTTCACATCTGGGTAACTTGGGAAAAGATTCTAACATTTCTAAGCCAACAGAAGACACTATAAATAGGCTTCTGCAAAACAGTGATCTCAATATTCTTATGGGCATATTTATTAGTCTTTTTTTGGTGTAAATGGAAGTTTTCTAAAGATTTTCTATAATATTTAACTATGTAGACTGTTTAACAAGGGAGTACAATAGCAGATATTCAATATCTGCAGCTGCAAAAGTGACCAATTCACCAAATCCTGAAAAGCTTTGCTTTTCGGACATTGGCCTCAATGGCTATCGATGTTTAGAAGATGGCAGCCATTGTACCCTCTCTGCTACATTTTCTTTAAAATTTTGTATCCCTCTCCATAAGAAATAACTTTATTATTTACTCATGTAAGACAAGCTCATATTGGAGCCATTGTGCTGCTGGAGAATCTTCATTAATTGCCACGAAACATCATTCTTGTTGGAGTGATAATGCAGCAATAGGAATTTCTAGTTATGGGAGAAGATTGTGGAGTAGTATCAATCAGCCGCTGAATCCTAACAAAAAGTGAATGTAACAATCTTCTCCGCAGAAAGTATCTACCATTAGACAGGGCTGCCAAGACTATGGCTCTTGGTGCTGGGGGGGCACATGGTTGCTGGAGGGGGCACAGGTACAACCCCTCATTGCTGGAGTGCAGCGTGTATTCCGGGGTTCGTGACCGCATCATCACAGGGTGAACATGGTTTTGTCCCCCCTGGGCCCTATAGAGGAACAGCTGGGTAATCTGTACCCACCTCCCCTTTCGGCAAACATGCCTTTAGGCAAATCCCTGATGACTGACAACTACACAAACGTACTGTAAAACTTATGCAACCTTTTTAGACCATCAAGTTAGTCCCTCAACTGACTGATCATCTGTGCTGATTTTCTGTCTCATATAGTGTCATCAAATATGAGAAATATTTGATGACACTATAATCATTATACTGTACCTAATGCTGGTAGGTATCCAGACATATGTGCAAACTTTGTTAACAATGCTAAAAAATGCAAACATTATTGCCTCCTGATTAATCCCTTTCCTGCCCTTTATTATTAATGCAGACCAAGCTGGTATTGTAACAGACCATCAAACTCTGGATAGCACAAGATATTTTATAGACCTACTGTATTCTTGGATGTGGGATTTCAAGAGAGTTCATCTGTTTCTGGGTGTGAAAAATACTTTTGATAGTGTCATTTGTAAATAACTTGAGTTCCATAAGTAATAAGGATTTGGTGCAGCCTCTGAAGCTGATAAGCAAGTATCTATAGACCTTTGGCACTTTATATCTTTGCTCAGAACCTCGTGAGGTTCTCAAAGATATTTGCAAATAGTAACTCAACATTGTTACAATTTCACATTTTCTAACCCTACCACAATTCATGAAATGGAAGCAGGTGCCTTTTACTTTAGCTCAATGGTCCAAAGCCTTCAATTACACCTCCAATTATACAAAATGCACACCACATGGAAATCTAAAGGAAAATTATTTATGGATAGTACATGGTATCCAATTGTCTTAACAAAATCAACAGTACTGTGTCCAAATTTAGCTGGAGACTGTGCAACCAAGAGGCTTCCTTATAACACATTTGATGGATTTGCCACAAAATTTGCATTTATTGGAAACCTGCATTCCATACATTCATTTGTTATACTTCATCTTTCCTAAACAGAATTAATAATAGTTCCACCGGCCAATAGTATACTATTTACCAACCTGAAATCGCTATCACTGTAGATAACTCGACAATCAAACGGTCCCTACCATACAAGCTCGCTGCCTAGTTGTTATCTATTACTCTGAACTGTCTTTTGCTCCCCACATTCAATCTGTTTCCAAATCATGTTACAAACATCTAACAAACATATCCAGATTATATGACCACTTCAAAAACTCTAATTCATGCATTTACTATGTCCCGCATTGATTATTGCAATAGTCTCCTTAATGGTCTTCCTCAAAAACAGATTCTCACCACTACAATTCATTTTGAATACAGCTGCAAGGCTGATCTTCCTTGCTAAACATTCATCATCTGCTGCTCTGCTCTGTCAGTCTTTCCATTGGTTACCTTTATTCTAGAAATATCAATATAAAATACTTTTACTTACACATAAGGCTATTAACCAAACTACACCAACATATATATCTTTGCTTATCTCAAAATATCTCCCAACATGACCTCTCCACTCTGCACAAGATCTACGTCTCTCATCCACACGCATCACCTGCTCCCATTCATGGTCGCAGGTCTTTTTTTTGGGGCTGCACCCACTCTGTGGAAAGCTCTCCTATGCACAATAAGACTTTCTTCTAGTCCCCAAACCTTCAAGCATTCCCTGAAAACTCACCTCTTCAGACAAGCGTATCATATTAGTAACACGGGGTGTAGAAATAAGCACTCAGTAGACAGATTCTGGTGAATACACATTATCTTTTTACTGGTAGCAGGCACTGTGGAACAGCATACTCAGGCTTAGACCTGGAAACACAGGTACATACAGAAAATAATCAAACAAATGTAAAAGGTCACAGCACTCCTTGTGCTTAGCAGCATAGCCCTTGGTCCCTGGCATTATAATCACTTGGGCCTACTCTCTGGCCGCTATTCAGCATCAGTGCCCAGAGCACTAGGTGTATGAGAGTTTTAAACTCTTCCTGTCTCCACTGCTACTGCAGAATGCACAACCCCTCTCACCACAAATTTCATCCCCTTTTTAGAGTCCACACATAACTTTACATATTTTTCCTTTCTTCACATTCACATCCCACTGACCCCAAGCCAACATTCCTGTGTGACTGGATCTTACAGCCCACCAAGAACCTCTGCAATCTGGCTGAATCAATGTGCAATATGAAGCACTTATCCTTGTTTATCAATGCCTATTTTCCTATAGAGTGTAAGCTGGCAAGCAGGGCCCTCATATCTCTATATCTGTCTGTTTTTTCCCAGTCTTTGTTTTATTATGGTTTTCCCAATTGTATAGTGCAATAGAAAGTAATTGATAATAAAATAAAAAATCCATAAATATTGACAGCCAGAAATCACTTTGATTATTCCAAAAACTTGTTGATTCTCAGAGTCATGACCTCATATTTAGGGGTATATTTACTAAAGGGAAAGTTTTAGAAATGGAGATGTTGCCCATAGCAACCAATCAGATCTACTTAACATTTAACTAGCACCTTCTAGAAGATAATAGCTAGAATCTGATTGGTTGCTATGGGCAACATCTCCACTTCTAAAACTCTCACATTAGTAACTATACCCCTTACAGTTAATGCGTTTTTAAGCTCATGACATGGGTGTTTGCTGGCACAAAGCATCCACCTGCAGATAGATACATCTTGGCCTGCTTTGGCATTTTTCATGCCAGGCTGGAAGTACTAGTTAGCAGTGGGAAGAGAAATAGATGCAGTCTCACTAGAACATTGAATTGTGATAGGTGCCTGATGAGGACAAAACAGACTGCAATAGGTCTGTCAGCAGGTAGCTGTATATCAAAAGAAGCCTGTGCCATGCGTTGATGGGTCCTAAGCTCAATGGGCTAACATACTTACATACTTATGGGGAGATGTATCAAACCTTCTAGAGAGATGAAGTGGAGAAGTTGCCCATAGCAACCAACTAGCTTGTAACTGTCATTTTATAGACTGTGGTAAATAAATGATAGCTAGTAGCTGATTGGTTGTGATGGACAACTTCTCCCCTTTATCTCTCTTGAAGGTTTGACACATATCCCCTTTGTATGTGCATCCCCTCATTGTTTAGGCACTGTTATTTGTTTTCCTTCACTTTTTGATCTCTAGTGTGTATTTACCAGACAAAGCATAAACCAATGTCAAAAGACTTAAAATTATATTTTCTCACATTGTGGATTTATCCTGGTATTTCTACCACTGACCAACCCCGACACCTCTGTAAAGCTAAAAACAACAATAACTCTAATCCATTAAGCTCTTTGTATTATCACTTGTTAGATTCTGGAATCACTTTAATATGTGATTAAAGCTATGAGACTTTTTGGGTAAGTCTTTATAAAACAAAAATACTCTGTATTTCTGTAAAATAACTTTACTAATAAAATTTCCCACGTGTCCTTGCGACTACTAATAAGCACTAAGCACAATTTAGCGGTTCCTTCATAAGAAGCTGGGGAAAAAAAACTTATTTACATATTTTTTTGTAATCACACAATTACAAGAGCAGAGATGCTGATTAAAAATGACATTTTAAAACAGTCACAACAATTTTTGAGGCTTCGTTTGGTCGGAAGAGGTTTTGAAAAAAAACTGCAAACATTAGCAATCTAGCTGCTTATTAAAATGTCAGGAATGAATGTGATTTGCTTAACACACATAATAAGGAGAACATATTTAGGCAAGGCTCCCGTATGGCCCTACAGTATGATTATGATATCATTTCATTTGGTACAGGAAAATAATTACTAACAGCCATCGGAGAGAACTTCTTGTCATCCTATTTTTAACCTATTAGTATACAGTATCAGTTTTATCAAAGTTTTATGAAGCTCGTTCGTTGGCAATGTATGAATATGCATGAATGGTATGAGAAGAGGCGGTGGAAATCTTATTGAGTTGAAGCATTGATTACTTATACCCCTTTTCACATTGCCAGCAAATAACATTTGTTATTACACATGAGCGTGCAGCACCCGGGTTATTGTGCAGTGTGAAAGGGGCCAGTTGAAATAACCCGGGTCGAGCAACCCGGAATTGCAACTCGGGTAGCAAGCAGGGTTGAACACGAGTTCAACCTAGCTCGCAGTGCGTTATGAACGGGTAACCCGGGTCCCGTTCACTGCCTAGGGAGACCCAGCGCTTGGAGATTTTCTCATCTTCAATCGCCAGCTCAGCAGCGAAGGTGGTGACTTCATCGACCGGGCATTAGTGCCGGGTACGGCCGCCAGTCTGAAAGGGTTCCAAGGCGGGTCACACCCGGGATTGACTCAAGCACAAATCCCGGGTGCGACCTGCCATTAGAGATCTGAAATGGGTATTACATACTTCATAAATAGTTATATATATTGATGGCAGAAGAATCACTGAGGGCCTCTGTGCAAGATATCCACTCTGCATTCTGCAACCTTAATATACCGAATGTCCGATCCTAATGTAAATGATCACAGATGGAAGATGCAGGTTATCAGTGAAAGTTCCAATGAACCCAGAATATTAGCACATCTATTGCAAATGCTCCTGGCAGTGGCTCCTTTATTTATATGGTTTCTCTACCTCTCACTCTTAAGCCTACTTGCTGTATTGAATTGGGCTTTAGGAGATATAGTCAAAACGTCAACAATAACAAGGTCAACATTCATAATGTTGACATCACAATGTTGACCGTTATAATGTCGACATTGTTAAAATGTTGACATGTAACTGGTTGACATTGTCAGAATGTTGACAGGTGAAATTACAAGATTGTCAGAATGTTGACATTAGGGTTATACTGCAGGAGGGAGGTTATGGTTAGACTGCAGAGGGTGGTTAGGCATTAGAGGAAGGGTAGAGATTAGGGTTAGGGATAACATAGAAATACTCACTGCTCTCACCCAGAAGTGACAGTCACATGATTGCCGGGACCTGGAAGACGCCGTTGGATCTGCCACAGCCACCAGGAGAAGGTAAGTAACTGCTGGGCCACCAGAACATAATGTCAACATTCCAACATGTCAACATTGCATCACTGATGAATGATGAATGTGGACATGGTCAACGTCGACATTATGATCATGTCGACATTTCGAACCTAACCTGGCTTTAGGGATATTTTATTAGCAAAAGTAACATATAGTCAGTTAGTAGGGATACCCTTATCAACAATACATATTCACTTTTTGTGGTTTGCCACATGTATACTTACCTACCTCCTGTGGTGCCTTTCCACTGCTACCCACTTGTACAATGTTTAGATTGCAGAAACTGAGGGGGAGATTTATCAAACCTTGGATAGAGATAAAGTGGCGAGAGATAAAGGATCAGCTCCTAACTATCATGTTACAGGCTGTGTTTGAAAAATGACAGGAGCTGATTGGTTGGTCCTTTATATTTCTCCACTTAATCTCTCTATAAGCTTTGATGAATCTCACCCTCAGTGTGGCGTTGTACACCATCGTATGTTAAGGAGGCTCAACATTTACTCAGCACAATATTAGTGCTCCCACTTTACTACCTTCTCCAGAGGTGTCACTCCCTCCTTTTAAATGCGTACATATAGCAATCTGATTTTAAATACATAAAATAATTGCAGACCCAAAGCCCCTTAATCTCTTTTCAGACCTCCATGTGAATCCAAATAAGCTATATTTTAGAACTAAGAAGGAAAAGTTGTAATTTTTTTAAAAGATTGGTCCGATTGTGTAGCCGGCGGGAAGTTGGCTTGATGTCCTTAGTTCTCTGTAGACATGATGACCTTGTCGACAAATGGTCATAAAGGAGATATATGAAACCTCAGAAATTCTATTGGCACAGATTGAAAATTGAATGATCATACTCACTTTCTGTGGTTTATTTTTATTCCATCAAATAGTTGATTATCTCTAAATTAGAATATTGGACTGTAAGATTTATAGAACCTTAACATCATTAATAAATATGAACAGAAACACTTGTGGTACATTCTGTAATGCTTCATCTTGTGTTCTGCCATGTTACGAGCCCCTGTCAGTGTTGTTGTTGGGAGCAACTAGTAAATCACCGTATTACTCTGTAAATCTTAAGTTAGTTAATTGCTATGCTAAATGGGTCCTTATCACATGTGGACCTACAGCAATTGTCGTTACCTTAAGCTGGCTCTGCTGCAAAGAACTGTCTTTTACTTTATACTGTACAAGTACAGGAAATACTTATAGTTTTGCACATATATCAATAGTTTTTTCTTCATTAAATGGGGTGTGTCTTGGGACTCAAAACTTTTGTCTACGTCCTACAGGCTCCAATGATATAAGTTCTGAATTGCATTTTTCCCTTCACTTATTCAAAATATAAAAGTCACTGTACTGTAATAAAGTATTACAGTAGCTTGAGACTAATGAATATCACACCACAGAAATAGCACTAAGACTTTGTAGAGTTGTTCACTGATTCCCTCCATCTAGAGTGACATCCCTCTGAAAAACACAGAATATCGTATCAACCAGTCTGTGTGTGCCAATGTTTGTGCCCACTTACAATGTGCATATTGTAAGTATTGCTAATCAATATACATGTCCAAAAATACCAATCTGAACCAATTCATTCAAACAATATTTATTGATCAGTTTCCCAGTGACTAACTGAATCAATATGGGCTGAGTTAATAAATCGATTAGTTACACTATAAATTGAAAAAATATAATGACAAACTACTCAGACATTAGGGAAATGGTGTAAGCAAACTAAACCTATTTTCTTAGCACATGATTAGTTGACTTTCCATCCAATCTGCCAGATGTCTTAGTAAATTAAAGATTCATTAAGCCATGTGGACTTGGGAGAGCGCTGTAATAACTTTTGCTCTGGAATTTGTTAAATTTTTTTTTATCTAATTAGTTTATGATTATTAATGATTCTTATATGTTCTTGAATTCTTAGTTCCAAGACTTAGTTTTCTCCACAGCTGCATTCTACTAAGTAAATGATGGAAGTACAACACAATTGTTTAATCTTTTAGTTTTGGCTATACACATTATATGATTTTACATCGCTCACACTTAGAGTATAACAGTCATTACATACGGTCCTAGGTGCAGAACTGGAGAGATATCCTGTATTTTGTAAGAGGCTGGGGACCGAAATGTCCCGGAGATTGCAAGCTTTCCTAAAAATCACTTTAAGTTTCTCTGGGAAGATGTCTTTGAATATGGGATACATTTTCAAGATATTATAATGTTTTGAAATGGTATTTCAAATAATATTATCAGGTCAATTGTATGTCATGATAAATGGAACAAAATTAGTTGTTTTTTATACATCAGTTCTTTCTAGATCAATTCTTTAAAGTTTTAAGGTTTTAATAAGTGCCTCCCGAATAATACCCTTTGGATACCTTCTCTCTAAAATGGTCTGTATTCATTTGTAATTGTGTATCACATGTTATTGGAGCAGTACAATGCCTCTTTATATGGAGGAATTGTAAATAAGGGATATTTGCTTTATATTGCTTCACGACTACTCTTAAAATGTACATAACTTTTTATAATGAAGTTTTTGTCATAATAGTATCTCCATTTGAAAGTAAAGAATATAAAAATTTAGTGTGGGTATTGTTGGAATTTATTGTGATTTCAAATTAAAATTATTTATGCCTACTGTATATATGATAAAAACTGATTGAGAGTTTTAAGATCACCTTTCCAAATCATTAAAATGTAATCAATATATGTTATTATAAACAATATGCTCCTTAAATGGATTATTTTCCAAAATGTGTGATTTCTCCCAATATCTCATTAAAGAGGTTGGCATAGCTAGGGCCAAAAATCGTTCCCTATCGTGCCTCAGACTTGTAAAAAGAAGGTATCTAAAAATGGAAAAGAAGTATGATTTAATATGAAATCAGTATAATCATAAATAAAAATCATTATGAGGCTGTGTTAAAGCAGTGTCTTTACAATTCTTTACATGCAGATATTCATGTTTTGTGTTTGATACAGGTATACAATGATTGTACATCAATTGTGACCCATCGAAAATTTTCTTGCCATTTAATATCCTGTTCAACATTTAGTATATATGTAGTGTCAATAAGCTATGATGTAAGATCTTTCACATATATGTGCAAGAATATATCCACATGTTCAGATACTGTACAGTTCATGTGACATTAGTGAGTCTATCCCAGCAACGATGGGACTTTCAGGTGAATTTTCTTAAGACTTATGGATTTTTATAAGAAAGTAGAATCTATACATAGTATAAAATAAAGTCCCTGGTAGACGTCTGTCTGTTTGCTCAGGCTAATCAAAAGAACTACTAGATGGATTTTGATGCAGTTTGCGCTATTCTAAAGAGTATATGTCAAGGAAGGTTTAGGTGTATAAAACATTAATGTATGACAAAAGGGAGCCAAGCAGTGACGATTTTAGTGACATAAGTAAATGAAACAATGGACGTCCGAGCGCTTCTTGGCTTACGCTGCCTAAACCGTTAAAGATATATCACGGCGATGGACTTTAGTTTATACCATGTAGAGATTGATACGTATTATCTGGTTTCTCCAGAAAAGTTGATGTAAGCCCAGTTTACTGATACAAAATTTCAGTTTCTCCTTTTTTTTACCATTCATATTTCATTTATGTGAAAAATTATTATTTAATTTCAAATGAGTCCAAATCCAGGTACAGTAAGATTCTGCTTCGGCATGATAATAAATAAAGCATATGGAGAGACACTTAACATAGCTGGAGTTGACCTCACTGATTTTCTCATGGAGAACTTTCTGTGGTCCTTTTGCATACAACGTCAAAACTAAGGGCCTGATTCAGAGCCGGTCGCTATTTGCGCTCGCTCGTCCAGAAAATAGGGGTGGCTATTCAAATGAACAGTTCGCTGTTTGCGGTCTGTTCACGCCTTTAGGTTTGAACGAGCGAACAAAACTTGCATTCGTTTTTTGGGAAACTACGCCCCCTGGCCGCTCGCATCCTTCGTCATGTCCGCTATTTATTAGATTAATCGAGTACATCGAACAGGGTATGAGCTGCTCGCTATTCTTGTGGTTGGTTTTTGCTACCACAATTTTGCGAGCAGTTCTGGCTCTAAAATAACCCAGTGACGTGGTCAATGATGCTGATGTTATAAATATGCACACCCATAAAACGCCCGTTTTGACCTTTAAGCACGCCTGCGATCGGATCTCCACTCCCCGTTTTCAAGCACCTTCCCCTGTTACCACCCACATACGCCTCATCCTGTCACTCAAATTAGCAGACATTCGCTATTTCTCGGAGCGAACGAGCTGCCGCTTACGAGTGGCTCTGAATCAGGCCCAAAATCTTTTCGTGTTGACGTCAGGAGGAAAAACAACTAATTTCATCTATAAGGCAATTTTATAAGATGTCGGTTAAAAAAAAACATCGTAAATTCAAAATTGCTCCCGTGCGAATCCAGGGTTTGTTACTAGTATAGGTAAAATTGGGTTTGACTGCATAAGATATTGGTATTCATCTGTATTTATTAGTAGCTGGAGTACCCGGCGTTGACCTGGATTTTAAGAGTGTTTAATATTCTTACAGCTCTTCAGCATAGTTCAAATCAAATCAGTAGTAAGGAAATGTCACAAAGCATTTCGAAAACAAATGTGCAGTTTGGGACTTCATGAACTTTTAGGTAACGCAATAAATAAAAATATTGTATAGTGAAACTTGTAGAAGAGACTCATAAATTTTATGGAACAGACCTGGTGCTATCAGTGTGTACTGGAATATTCCTCAGGTCCCAGCCAGGTAAATCTGACCAACTAAACAGATGCGTCTGCCCAGGCTGAGCTAATCAGTATTGCAGCCATGTGTTACACGGGAAGCATCCCTCTTTATCCAAAATGAGCCATGTCATCGCTGGCCCCCAGCCAGGGCTCTGCAAAAACAGCTGAACTGGTCCTGTCCTTACAATAACAGTGATTTAGGAGGGGAGGGTGGCCTGGCCCACTGACCTCACCTTGCAGCCCGCCCCGTCCACACTGGCTCTCAGGACAAGGCGCAGACACTTTATAAGGACTCCCTGCACCCTGCGCTGCCTCCAGCACTCTCCCCATCACTGCTCACATCCATATACAACCCATCATGGTGGATCAGTTCGTGGGCACTTGGAAGCTGTGCGACAGCCAGGGCTTCGATGAGTACATGCAGATTCTGGGTAAGGATTTTCTACACTCTATTTCTCCTGTGCTTCTACACTAAAAATCATTTTTGAAGTAATATTGGCAACAAACAAAGTTTGTTTATGTACAACCTCGTGAAGCATAATTTGGTATAGTCAGAGAGCTGAGAATGCTGGGAAATCCTGCTAAAGCTCTCTTCGATAATAAACATTAAGATCATGACAAAACATGACAACACAAAACGCTTGCTCCGAGGCCCTACCCATAAGCCGTGAGGCCCCACAATGAGCGTACAGTAAAAACTGTGTTTTTTAATTAATTAAAAATTAACAGTAAGTAATTGCGATTTCAAATTTTTTTAGTTGCCTCAGCCGTGTTTTAATACGCTCGTATGTAAAATTTCATGATCTTCGCTTGTAAATTGTGGATTTGTATAGAAAGACAGAAGGACAAATTTTCACTTTTATATATTAGATATTCAAAAGTAAACCTCATACCAAGTGGTTGCTAAGATCATTGATAAAACCATCCATGAGATCATTGGTCAAAACTGTGTGTGAGTTTTGATCACTCAATAACCTGATGGCCTCATATATATAGTAAGTCCTGTCCATAATGACCAGGCCATCCACCATGTTTGCCTGTTTGATAACCACATAAGGATTCCTTTGAAGAGTCTTTAGTGCATTTTTCTCCTTGTTATTAAGATTTGTTTCGCAGAAGAGTTGCCGTATGAGTATCACATACATAGGTCCTTTTAGCCCATATCGTAGAATACTATTGATGTACTATAGCTATTTTTAGATTCTATGGGGTAGTATTTTGACCTTTGTTTTAGTTCTGACTTTGATACAATTTCATAGTTCGTTAAGAGTTGACATGGTTTTGCACCATGAAGCCTCGGAGTACACTTGTGCCTCCACCTCTAGACTGGCAGGGCAGTGGACACTAGGATGGTGCTCCTGATGTTTTTGGCATGTTTGTGCCAGTGCCTGTGTATTCTAGACCTCAATAATAAGAGTAGGCTATATGAATATAAATAAATATAAACATATACTGTATAAACTGTCTGTGTGTGTATATATATATATATAATTACTTGGAGACGGCTGGCAGGGGTCTTTTTTTCTGGGAAGCATTGCATGTGTCCAGCTCTGGCTGGTGCCTGATGTGCTAATAATCACAGTGTGTACAGACAATAGGGAGCCTCTGTAAGTGAAATCATTTATGTAGTGATGCCACACTTAAGACATGGCGCAGCTTGGAAACTAAACTTATATTTGTTGGCTGCTATGTCCTGTCCGTATATCTGAGATTGTCAACACTGTTATTGCATCACATATAGAAGTTCTGTTTATTTATTTATTTATTTTTTAATCTGAATTTGATTGATTATTAAGAATAAAGAGAATAGTGTATATCCTCCTGTATTTCTTAAATCTATCACTGGCAATTATCATACACTACAGTAGCTAGTAATATAGGTGAGTGCTGGGTACTTGTCATATACTGGATAATATGATATCGGCGGATCGCCACGATAATTGTAGCGTGTGGGGGGGGGGGCGACCGAGGTTAAATATTGCTCGGTCGGGCATGCGATGCGATATTTCCCGGTAAACTGTCGGCCGCATCGGGCAGTGTATGCCCAGCCGCGGCCGACAGACAGACATTTCCTGTGTTCCTTCCTACGGAAGGAACAGGGAAATGTATCCTCCCCCGGGGCGGAGTGCAGATGTCTGCCGAATACACTGTGAGAGAAATCTCACAGTGTATGCCGGCGACATCTGCGGCTGGCAGCCGGCCAGATAAAATGTCTGTCGGTCTGACAGGCATTTTATCTGACCGTGTATGCCCAGCATAAGATGTGCTGTCTGCACATTGTTATATCAAACATGGCCTACACCATTCTTTTTTGTTACCATTACTTCATCTACTAAGGCCATAGTATTTCTAATATATTCCTTAGGAAGATATAACTATGAAATATTGTGCAAAGGTCCTTAACCAGGATTTCGGTTTACCATGAGGTCGCTGGCTCTTGTGCCAGTCTTTTTTTTTTTTTTACTGACTATTTTATGACAATTGAGCAGCAATTTTTACTGCACTGTTGTTAATGTAAGATTGACATTTTCCCACTCTTGGATAGTGAGTGCTCAGCACTTAGATGAGTCAGGCTTAAAGGTTAAAACATCCGGCTGCCCTTGCTTGTTCTGCTTCTTTACTACTGGTCCGGTGTAAGTGCAACTTACTTTATTTCTAATTAATAAAAAGCTGCGTTTGATTTATGTGTCTTTTTATTTTTCCTTGTCTAACACTCTCCAATCAAAAAACACATTTACTTATGACTAACATGTATGTAAAAAAGTGCTCTTAGAAGTAGGAAATAAGCTGTTTATAACACTTTTTGAAATCAATAACCTACACCTCTAATGTATTGCACTTTGTGTCATTTTACTGATCACAACTGCTTACTATCATTTTTTTATTGACTTGTTTTTTCAATGACTGTTAACTTAATTATAGTTGGCAGCAATGGTTTAGCTATGTTGTTATTCATTGATTATATGCTTTGGCACAAATCTCCAATGGTTATTATAATGTAGTCTAAGGTTTATTAGTACAACATAAACATTACTTATGTACATGGCCAGAGCATTGGATGTAGTCAATATCCTAGCAGACGAGATGCAAAATGCAGACACCGCTATCTGTCTTATGATCTAGATACCAGTGTCTGAATCCTGACAGCTGGCATCCCAATCGTAAGAGACCAGACACAGGTAAGTGTTAGCAGCAAGGGGGGGGGGTGTTAGCTTTAGACACCTCCAGGGGGGACTTAAGGTTAGGCACCTGCAAGGGAGGGTTAGGGTTAGGTGCCACTGGAGGGAGGTTAGGGTTAGGCACCACCATGGGAGGGTTATATTTAGGGGGAAACAAGGGAGAGTTAGGATACTTACCTCCCGGCGTCGGGATCTCCTCCTGTCGGGCTTCCACTGTCGGGATTTGAACCGCCAGTATTTCAATCCCATTCCCAGAGCAGGGCCATGATGTCATAATGTCAGGCCTAGGGGGTGGGGTCTTTGGCACTAGGAAGTAGAGCACTACCCAGAATGTCCTTAGGATGCTCCAAACAGGCTGCAGGGTGTGTGCCTGGAACATCCAAAGGATCCCATATTAAACAGACAAATTGATACGGACCTTCATTTGTCCATCCTTACATTCTGTATATGCCCATCTAGGATCTACCAACCATGACCCCAAAACAATAGGTCACCATTCTCTAAATCACTAGGCAGTACCCCCTTTTTTGCTCTAAACTGATGCCATCTTATGTAAGGTTTGAGGGTTATTGAAGGGGGTTTGAAAGTGTTTAATAGATTTTACAGTCATAACAGTAAAGTATTTGTTTGCAGTACAAATCAATTTTTGAAATTAATTCCTCTTCTGACTGATTATGTGTAATTTTCCATATCCAGTATTGTAGTGTGTACAGTTTAATGGAAACTTGCCCTAGACTGCATTTCCCCCCACAGTACAGCATGTCTTGGTCCATAAGAACTGCCAAAATGTATTTGGAATTTGTATCTGCCTCGATAATTTCTCGCAAGTGAAAAACGGGACTTCTTTGCGATTTTTTTTCTGCGCAATTCAATTACAGCCCATTTTTTCCATGTGAAAAATTATCTCTAATCGCACGAAAACACATAGAATCCATGATAAGTTCACGGAACTACTGTATGTGTTTTTGTTGTTGCCATCAAATGGGCTATTTATCGTGGATTATCTGCAGCTGGGCAGACTTCTGGGCTAATTGGATAGCAACGGGGGATCAATTAATACGCTGTAAATTACCGCGTCCATTTATATTCCTTCCTATGATGGAATTTTTTGATTTGCCTGACTAGTCTTGGTTTGTCCAATGCCCGGTTTGGCATATTCTTCACTGCAATTTAAATTTCAGAACCAGAACTTAATTTTGTTATGGTAACATGAAACTACAATAGCAACATAATGGAGAAAGGTGTGAATCTAAGTCAGACATTGTTTTTTTTTTGTTTTTTTACATCTGTTGAAGAACAACAACCTTTGTATACTTAAAGTACCGACATACATAATTATACGCACAGTTTCTACCTTGTACTCCGCTTTTAATTGTTTAAATCACTTCTGATTCTGTAACTGCCTTACACATTGCTGAAAATGCTAAAACTTTTCAGTTTAATTACAATATTTTTTCTTTGTAATCTGCTTTTGCTGGAGACAGAACTTTTTTTTAATTCCTACTACATATTTTTGGTATTGAATACTCCACTGAGAGCGGAACGGCTCTGTAAGTGTCATATCCCCCAGGTTCAGAGAGACAGTTGTGATTCCTCTGTGACAACATGTCATTGAAGTGTCCTGGAAGATTTGAGGAGCATCAAATTATATTTGAGCAACCAGGAAGGTTGAAGAGAATATTACTTTATTACAAGAGAAACAATCCTTATTTGAAAATACATGTATAAAAAAACTAGATAAAACAAAAATGCAAACTAGAAAACATTAAAGTTCTACACATTATTCTTTTATTAATGTCACTCAGATGTCACTTCTATGTAGGGGCATATTCATCATTATGACCCAATGGTCCTACAGAAAGCACAGTGAGCAGCAAATACAAATGCATCAGAGCAAGTGGTACTTTACGGGTGCCTAGAGAGCTACTCCGAAAAGCAGCTGTCCCATGAGCCCTGCCATTCCTACTTCAATTGCTAATTAGTAGCTGCGAAAGTGTACAATGTACTCCAGATCTCTTTCCAATAGGAAGGAGTGGGACTATGTGGGCTAATGCCAACCTTCAGTTTTTGGAGCTTGATGAAAGGATGGTGCCTACATTGGAGCATTAATTACGAATGGGTCCATCACATAAATCATGTGCAAACAACTGTTAGAGTTATATTGATTCCTACCTATCTATACACTCTAAATGTCGCTAAATAGCGTTATAGGTCACACAAGAAAAAATTGCTTTCCAGACTCGGATTGTGGTTCCGAAGCACAAAAACATATTAATCACCAAAAAGCAGATAGTTACACACCTTGATCTAAAATACAATTGGCGCAAAAGATTATACATAAACAGAGTACAGTCAATACATTACACAGGCGCTCTGGATCCAGATTTCATGTATCAAAGGTACATGAAATCTTTTCCGTCAACAGAAAGAATATGATGACTAGCTAACAGGTCTAGGGTGCTTGCATATAAACCCTTAAAGAGATTAGGCAATACAATAGAAACGAGTTGGCATAATCCTATTGGTCCTTCTTCCTGGTTCTTCTGTCATAGGTCAGTTGGTACAATGGTAGTTCAGCCCTCCAATGGCTTTTTGTGTGTGTTTTAACTAATCAATAGACACTACAGACAAAGTACATTCTGACACATAATTCTCTATAATCCATAACTTGCAGACGCATGTTGCGATCACCTTACCGATGGAATCAGAGATCTGCAAATAAAAAGTGGTTTAGAATAGCACCAAACACGATGTGGCTACTGCATACTAAACCTTAGATATCAAATACATGTGTTTTATAACATTATACAATAAGGAATAAACCTTCTAATATTAGCCTTTATACTAAGGAACCTTTTATGAGTGTGTGTATATTTATGATTATATACAAGTATGCGTTGTGTGTCTTTATTTATAATTACAACTGTATATCTATGTGTGCATGCATTGTGGATACCCATGTGATCGTTTAAGTGTATATATATATGTACATATACACATACATACATATACATACACACACACGTATATATATATACACATACATACATACATTCACATATATATATCCTCAAACTGGTCATTATTTATTTTACTTCTGTCTGGACTAAAGGAATGACAGAGAATGGGGTTTTGTCCTGTTCATGGATGGAGCAAGCCTTGGCAAACAATCTGATACCTTTAACAAAAGGCTCCCCTAATACAACTTAAATACATCAGCATTGGATATTTGTTAACAATAGCTACACGTCTGGCAATTGTTTATTAATCCTCATTTAGGACACTTCAATTGTGCATATCAGTGTCTGGGTTCTATTTCAATTGCCACAGACATACTATATATATATTTGAAATAAACACTCACAGTATCTTTGTGTATTCTTGATTATTTGTCACAGACATGTCTACAAGATAAGTCTGTCATCACTGAATATATGAAGTCTTTAAATATATATATTTATATGTGTATCCGTGTGTATGGGTTATGATAGGGTTTTAAACAGTATGCAGTGGTAATGCGATTGCACAATGCTAATAAAAGCATATTAGCATCACACACCATGGTTTCATGCTGACGATGCAAGATGGCGTCGTCAGAGGCAACCTAAAATGGCGTCGCTTGATATTAATTTTAAGATCTGGTCTCAGCCAATTATCCAGCTTCGACAGTTATTTACTACTAGCAATGCAGGCATGAGCATGCACAAATTCTGCAATTGAATGCGATCACATATGGACATTTTTAATCCTTGTGAACTCTTCATACTCAGGAAGCTATAGTGATGGTTGAAAGATATAGACTGTATGAAGGGTATTTCAGAGCTCTATAGGGGAAGGGCCCTAGATTGGATACCCTAACTACAAGTAATGAGAGGTGCTACCATACTGAGACTTTTTGTACATACACAGAGAAATAGGATGTAGGTGCACTATACAGACATTGCTCTACAAAATTATCAATTTAGCATTAAAAGAGAGAGAGCTTTTCGCATCATTTTGGCCAAAGTTATTGACTTACCCACCACGTCCCTAGCTTTCAAGGGGTTGAAGTTTAGGGCATGGGACACCTCCAAGCTAGCCCAACCAAACCACCCCAAGGCAGCACACTAGTGAAAGAAAGAAAAAGAAGTGGTAAAGTGTATTAGATAAGTGAGAGCAGTAACTTGTGTGTTAGAAGTGTTACAGGGTTGAGAGATAAATGTGTGAATGTTGGACTGGCTTGGGGGTGTCCCACGCTCTAGACTTGAACCTCTTGATTGTAAGGGACTTACCCGATGATGAAGTTACCTGGACATGGTGGGTAAGACCAATAACTTTGGCAAAAATTATTTTCAAAAATGCTCTCTTATTTGATGTTTGTATAGTGCCCCTACATCCTATTTCTCTATTTCAGAGCTCTGCATGACTAGCTTGCTGTACCTATGGAGATGTTCCAATATGCAACATTCAAAATGGCAGATCCCAGTGTACAGTATTAGCAACAGTTGCAGTAAACCAAGATGTAAAGTATCCTACATTTGAATTAAGCACCTTAGCTTTTGTTCCCTTAATTCCACACATTGGGGCTAATAAAGTGTGGAATGCAAGCTCATAAAATATATTGTGTGTTTTCGCACTGTGCATGCTCTTGTGTTGAGTGTATGCACCTAGAGGCGATGCTGAGTTATAAGAAACTCAATCTCATCTCCACTTATGATTGAAAGAGTGTAATTGTGTGGTAACACTGAGTTCACACATAGGCTAAACAGAGTAATGCGTAATTATGGTAGTTTTTAGATGTATCTTTTGCATAAAGGATAAGCCTGGTTTAAGTATGCACTGATAATGGTGGCTATGAAACCAATCATACGTATGGGATTGGTCTGGTATTTACACAGCCCTGCATATCAACTAATTTAGTATTATACTAAAATGTATTTTATATAGTAGTTTGGGATAGGTTAGTTTTATTTTAACCATCTGTAGGAATAATAATAATGTAGAAATAATTTCCATTTGTTTTAGTTGAATCTGAATTCTATTTGCATTTGAAAGGAAACTGTTGCAGTGATGTGCGGTCAGGAGAGGCAGAGTCTTTTTGTCACGATCCAGTGCAAGAATTCCTCTGTGGAGGACGGTGAGCCGAGGGGTTCGGGTGACTAGGGGAGTGACTAGACTAGGTCTCCTAGTTGCGGCCAAACCCAGGTTTGGCTAGGCCTGCCCAGAGGCGCGGAGTCTAACTCACTTGGTGGTTTTCTCAAGTGACCCCTCCAATTGGGATTTGGTTTTCAGCTGCACCAAGTGAGCAGGTCGCGGCCCTCTGAACAGGTACATGGGAATGGCAGAAGACCGGAAACTATAATGAATGCAATATGACTGGAGGTGAATGGAATGAATGAACTCTGGAAATGGAACTGAATGCTATAACACAGGCAATGACTGGAAATATTTAAGTATGCAGAAAAACACAGACATATACTGGGGATCGCAAAGGCAAGATCAGAGAGGACTCAGGGAATATATGGGAATGCTAGAAATGATTGGAACTGATTACCAGAGACAAGACGCTGAGCAAAGAACACAGACATATACTGGAGATTGCACAGACAAGAGCAGAGTGGATTCAGGGAATATATGGGAATGCTGGAAATGATTGGCAGAGACAAGACACAAAGAGAAGTCAGGCATACACTAGGAAAGTGCTAAATTCAAGTGCAGATTTGCACTGACAAGGCACATAGCAAATTGACACAGATATGTGCTGGGAGGTCCAACTGTGGGCTAATTAATACCAGCAGGTAATCTGACACCTCAGTGACACAAGGAAGCTGCAATACTAGCAGCACATATACAAAGACACACAGACATAGAAAACAAAACAGTCTGGATACTGGGAGAGAACTACTCTCAGACTAAGAATAGCTTGGAAGCTAATACTGGAAACTGGAGAACTGTGAACAGACTGAAGTAACTCTCTGAAAGATTAGCACAGAGCAATGCTGGTATCACTGGAACAGAGAAGAAGAAGTTGAACAGCAACTTCCTGGAGTTCTGGAGGTGGATTTATACCCAGGGGTAGCAGATTACTGGAGCACAGCATCAGCTGACTGAAATCATGCTACCATAGGTTAGGAGTACTGTCACATGAGAGGAGCTGTCATGGCGGCGCCCATGATGGCAACTCCGATCCCCAGCACACACAGCTGACCATGGAAGCTTGCAAAAAGCACCTAAGGCAGAATACTCAGCCCCACATCCATCACTGCACCTGACGTCTGACTGCAAGGAAGTCAGGGGAAGCCGGCAAGGAGGTGAGAGAGGCCGATCCTAGGCTGAACCCTGACACTTTTCTGATATATAGTACAGAGTTTAAACTATAAAAATTATAAGAAAAATGTAAAGAAAATATAAATATCTTCTTTGTATTATTCTAATCATTTTTATAGTCAAAACTCTGGAGTAAAAAAGTGTATGGCAGGTGAGGCACTGCCTCTCCTGTCTACCTTTTCCACATATCCCTGACCAAAACTCACTAAATTTCCAGCACTATATACTGCCGCACCTTTGTATAATGCCCACATGGACCCTCTGGTTCATATATGTATATGTGAATCTGGCTCTGATACTAGCCAGTGCCTCCCCAGCAGGGGCATATTATGTATTTGAAGGCCTCATAGCAAAACTTTTTGAGGGCCACTATTTACTACCCAATGGTGAAAAATATTTATGACACAAGTAAATTTGGGCCCCCCTAAGCTCTGGGCCCCATAGCACCTGCACCCATTGCACCTATGGTAGTTACGTCCATGCTCCCCAGCCATTTACCTCACCACATGTCACTGAACTGTTCCCATCTATAAGGACACCACCAAGGATGCTGGTTTATGCAAAGTCCACCAGTGAAGTTATCGACAGTCCAAATTTGTTTGGTATTGATATTGGAGTTATTCTAATTGGCTATATCAGTGTTGGCTTACCTTGACACTCCAGCTGTTATGGAACTACATAACCCAGCATGCACTGCTACAGTTTTGCTAATAGGGCATGCTAAAACTGTGGCAGGGCATGCTGGGATATATAGTTCCACAACAGCTGGAGTGTCAAGGTTAGCCAAAACTGGGCTATATAGTCTAATGGGAGATGTGCAATGTCCCAAGACAAATTATATTAAATCTATAAAATTGCACAGCCTATAGTCAGAAATTTTTTCTCTAATATTTGGTAGAGAAATTAGTAGCCAATAACATTGTAGATCACATGATACAAACTTTAAACACTGTAATTTGGTATAAAAATGTCCCAAACTTTTGGAAAGAGCATATCCCCAGCTTTTCAGTTTGTGGTGAAATATTTCTTAAGTTATTTATTTAAGTTATTTGTAGTAAATGACCATTATTTAATGCCTGCATTCCTCTGTAATGATAGATCAGCCAAATTAAAAAACTTTTTCATCACGTGTCTGATGAAATTGCAGTTGGCAATGAAATTCGTTACATCATAGAGACAGAGTTGATCAGTTACCGAGAGATACTGGCGCATGGTGTTAATCTTCTCTCACTTAACTAGAAGTCAGACACTTTATTCATTTCACTGATCTATCGCTATGTTGACAATGCTATTAAGTTTTTGTAACAATTGATACGTTCATTTTGTCTATACAAGTGACACCAGCAAATAATTTCTTTTGAGTAAATGCTTCTGTTAGTGAGTTTGTATTTGAAGGGACACTACATGAGTGTATTACTGTGTATCTCCTGATTTTCAGATACTGTTTTCGCTAAGGAGAAAGATAATTGCTCTTCCAATTTCAAGTACTAGGCCATTAGATATGTCCACTGAACTTGTGAGGACTTGTAATTCAAGCATGACTATTTTGCTCCTTATTTACATCAAAAATGGAAACAATAACTGTCCAGTATTGCACACTTATTTACTCAAAGACAGTGATAATTAGGAAATATCAGAGGAGAAAAAAATGAGCAATAGTTGTGTTAGCCAGTAGGCAGTTTAAAATAAATTGTGTTAATTATCGTACCCTGTCAAGATCAATTGTATTAATTTTAGCTGCTGTACTACAGCTTTACCTTTAATATCTTAAGTGGACTGTACTAAATAGCAGTACACTGTACACACAATTTTATACTATGATGATGACCAGCACCTGCAACTGTTCACAGGCATCCACTTATAAGTTTGTGATAGATAACTGATAAATACAACAGGAGACTGCAAATGTCATTCTTATCAAGAAGTTATGTTGTACGAATTTCATCTGCTGTATTTAATATCCTTGCAATGGTTTGCAGTGTTAGCCCACCCCAACTGTTACCCAACTTCTACTGCAGAGCAAATTACTTGAATGTTGTCATTCCAGTTCTAGTTATTGACTACAAACATCTAATTCAAGTTTTATAGATGCAGTATGGCCATTCTACATGAGTATTATGTCACCATAGTACCAGAATGTAACATGTATTCTCAAAATGCCACAATATTTTTGACATGGAATTGGTATGCTCCCTCCCTCTCACCCTACCCTAACCCTCCCTCTTTGGCGTCTAACCATAACCTCCCCCCTAGTGATTGAACCTAACCTCCCCGCAACCTAAACCTAACCCTCCCCCCAACCCTGTTAATTACCTTTGGCATCCTGGTGGTCGGGATACTGGCGCCAGAATTCTGACCGTTGTCTGTATTCTGGCGTCTGTAAAGTAAGCGTCAGAATCCCGACCACCTGGATGCCGAATGCATACCTTTTGGCATATAGACTTACTGTATATAGCTCCCTCATAGCATGACAGTTTTACCTTATAGACTCATTATTCTCCTATATGTACCAGAATAAAACCATACAGTACTATCATGCCTCTATATACAGTATCCTCATACCTCAGTTTAATGTGATCATGACTCCAAATGGAAAGAGTACACATTAACAACCACCCACAATGTTGCTGCTTCCACTGTAGTGTCACTGAAAGATCAGTTCTTATTTATAAGTTCACTTCACACTAATAAATAATTCTTAAGCAGAGGTTGTTTTGATTTTGTAAACCGAGATCTAGTCGGTCTGTAAATAAGTTTCAGGAAACTAAAGGGATAATTTCCAAAAATGTTGCTTAATCATATGTTTTATCTATCTGGCAAACTAAAAATTTATTATGGCCACAACATTGACATTATGAGGGCAATAATAATAAATAGAAATATGATGTTATTATTTTATTTAGAATGGAGCAACACGTATTATTTTAATGATAGGGTACCATTTATAGAGCACATTTGTGGCACTACATATCCACTTACAAACGTGTGCGCTGGCACTTTTAGAGCAATAAGTGTGAAGGGCACGCAGCTAGTTTTACTCTGCCAAAACAAAGACTTGCCAGACATTGGGGTTGCTGCTGAGCCACATGGATCTCTCTTTATGGATGCAAATGCAGATCTTTGGTATACAGAGCATGGGCAGAAGTGACCTTATGCAATTGTGCGTATGCCTGTAATACTGAGCGGTGTGCAAATTGGCCGAATTGTCTCTCTGTGAAATGGGGCATTTCAGGGCAGAAACTGGGTGGTGGCAGTGTGTAAGATCAATGGGCAGCATTGAGTTCCCCTTGTATGTGCATGATCCCTCGCATTAGTATAAAATAGTAAAACCGGTTTCCGTGGCAGCCCGTAAATACAGCCAT
This sequence comes from Taudactylus pleione, assembly GCA_031769625.1. Taxonomy (NCBI): domain Eukaryota; kingdom Metazoa; phylum Chordata; class Amphibia; order Anura; family Myobatrachidae; genus Taudactylus; species Taudactylus pleione. The sequence goes on from JAUIMM010000040.1 coordinate 81,057,437, forward strand.
TTTGCATGTGACTCAAGCTGGGAACACATCTGGATGACCTAGTGATGCAGTGTAACAATATATCACATCACCAGACGCACTGCATGATCCGCTGTACAACAGTGTGATATATCATTACATGTCTAAGTATACCGCATTGTCCATGGTATAATCCCATTTGATGTGCAGCAATTCATTGTACGATGAATTTGGTCGATCTCAAGGTACACACTAAACGATGGTGGTTTTGATCCGGCGTGGACGATATATCAGATGATCTGTCTTGAAGTGTGTACCCAGCATCACAATCAGCCCTATTGTGTCTGTACATGTTACATTTGCATGCCTGCTTTACAGTTTATAGTATAATTTGCTCTTTATTCTACATAAAACTGAATATATTTTCAATTTTTCCTTTATACATCATTGAATAATGTATAACTATGCTGAAGATTCAATAGCACTGTATATAAATTATTTGCCTCTTCAATTGCCAAGAAGATTATTAGCTACTTTATAAAGATGTTGATGTATTTGTTCTACAAAATAATGTATACATTGTTACCATATACACATGAAAACGCAAAAGAACGCTGGATTTATCTTGATCTATTATACACAATACAATGCTAAACTGCTCAAAATACATTTCTCAAAATGGCTATAGCATTCTAATGTTAGCTGTTCACTCCAGATTCAAAATAGATCTGAGATTTTACAGATGCATTGTAGATGGGAAATGAAAATAATATGGCTTTTAAAATTGAAGCAGAGATGTATAATTAATACACATAATACAGATATCACAATGTATGTTGCAGATGTCCATAATCATTACATTATTTCCCAGACAGAAAAAGATGAGGCTTCCTCAAAATCTGGATCTCCAGAATCTGAATATTTTAATATGATTTGCCAGAAGACATCCCGAGATGTTTTACCAAATGCAGCTAATGTCAATGAAGAAAACATAGTGGTCTTATAAGGATGATGCAGAGTTGGAAGTAACATGCGCAAGAGGACCATACAGAAATAAATATATTCATTTACACACATGCAGAGCGACAGTATACGTAAAGTGCGCCCGAGTCTGCGTGTGTAGCGTATGCTCCTGGTTTTCTACAAGTCATCATCAGTGAATACTTGCACTTGCCCTACACCATATATATATATATATATATATTAGGGGTGAGCGGGTTCGGATTTCTGAAATCCGAACCCCCCCGAGCCCCCCCGATCCGAGTCCGATCCGAGTCAGGCTCGACTTTTCCCGCCTGACTCGGATCTGAAATCGAGGCAAAACGTCATCATCCCGCCTTCCGAGTCTCGCGGGTTTTGGATCCTATATAAGGTACCCGCGTCGGCGCCATTTTCTCACTCGGCTGTGGACAGTGAAGAGGGAGGGTGGGAGTTAGGGCTGTGTAGTGTAGTGTAGTGTAGTGTAGTGCTGCTGTTGTCCACTACTTCAAAGTCCATAGGGGCTGGCTGTGTTGTGCTGTGCTGCTGTTGTTAATAGGGGCTGTGTCCACTACTTCAAAGTCCATAGGGGCTGGCTGGACTGTGTTGTGCAGTCAGTTCTCCATAGGGGCTGTGTCCACTCCAAAGTCCTGTGCAGTGTCCCAGTCCTAAAGGAGTGCTGTAGTGTTGTCCAGGGGGTGCTCTGTCCATCAGGGGTGCTCCCCCCAAGTGCTAAAAAAATAATATATTTTCTGTGTTTGTGAATTGTGTGCGCAGTAGCCGCACATGCATCAACAAAGTAGTGCCAAGCGTGCACCTGTGTCATAAGTAAAGGGCCGGCTGGCTTGACCGTTAAGGGTGCTGTAACCCCCGAAAGTACACTCCAGTCCAAACCAAAAAAAAAATTATTTTCTGTGTTTGTGAATTGTGTGCGCAGTAGCCGCACGTGCATCAACAAAGTAGTGCCAAGCGTGCGCCTGTGTCATAAGTAAAGGGCCGGCTGGCTTGACCGTTAAGGGTGCTGTAACCCCCGAAAGAACACTCCAGTCCAAACCAAAAAAAAATTATTTTCTGTGTTTGTGAATTGTGTGCGCAGTAGCCGCACGTGCATCAACAAAGTAGTGCCAAGCGTGCGCCTGTGTCATAAGTAAAGGGCCGGCTGGCTTGATCGTTAAGGGTGCTGTAACCCCCGAAAGTACACTCCAGTCCAAACCAAAAAAAAAATTATTTTCTGTGTTTGTGAATTGTGTGCGCAGTAGCCGCACGTGCATCAACAAAGTAGTGCCAAGCGTGCGCCTGTGTCATAAGTAAAGGGCCGGCTGGCTTGACCGTTAAGGGTGCTGTAACCCCCGAAAGTACACTCCAGTCCAAACCAAAAAAAAAATTATTTTCTGTGTTTGTGAATTGTGTGCGCAGTAGCCGCACGTGCATCAACAAAGTAGTGCCAAGCGTGCGCCTGTGTCATAAGTAAAGGGCCGGCTGGCTTGACCGTTAAAGGGTGCTGTAACCCCCAAAGTACACTCCAGTCCAAACCAAAAAAAAAATTATTTTCTGTGTTTGTGAATTGTGTGCGCAGTAGCCGCACGTGCATCAACAAAGTAGTGCCAAGCGTGCGCCTGTGTCATAAGTAAAGGGCCGGCTGGCTTGACCGTTAAAGGGTGCTGTAACCCCCGAAAGTACACTCCAGTCCAAACCAAAAAAAAATTATTTTCTGTGTTTGTGAATTGTGTGCGCAGTAGCCGCACGTGCATCAACAAAGTAGTGCCAAGCGTGCGCCTGTGTCATAAGTAAAGGGCCGGCTGGCTTGACCGTTAAGGGTGCTGTAACCCCCGAAAGTACACTCCAGTCCAAACCAAAAAAAAAATTATTTTCTGTGTTTGTGAATTGTGTGCGCAGTAGCCGCACGTGCATCAACAAAGTAGTGCCAAGCGTGCGCCTGTGTCATAAGTAAAGGGCCGGCTGGCTTGACCGTTAAAGGGTGCTGTAACCCCCGAAAGTACACTCCAGTCCAAACCCAAAAAAAATTATTTTCTGTGTTTGTGAATTGTGTGCGCAGTAGCCGCACGTGCATCAACAAAGTAGTGCCAAGCGTGCGCCTGTGTCATAAGTAAAGGGCCGGCTGGCTTGACCGTTAAAGGGTGCTGTAACCCACAAAGTACACTCCAGTCCAAACCCCAAAAAAAATTATTTTCTGTGTTTAGCCGCACGTATATATCAAATCGATATAATATAAATGGAGGACCAAACTTTCTCCGATAAAAATAAAATAGAGAAAGATCAAGAACCACTTCCTCCTAGTGCTGAAGCTGCTGCCACTAGTCATGACATAGACGATAACATGCCATCAACGTCGTCTGCCAAGGCCGATGCCCAATGTCATAGTAGAGGGCACATACAATCCCAAATGGCAAAGTTCAGGAAAATGACCTTGAAAAAGACATTTAAATCAGCTGAAGAGAAACGTAAACTTGCCAATATGCCATTTACGACACGGAGTGGCAAGGAACGGCTAAGGTCGATCCCTAGTATGTTCATGACTAGTGGTTCAGCTTCACATGACGATGGAAGCCCTCCTCCCACTAAAAAAATCAAAAGAGTTAAGCTGGCAAAAGCACAGCGAAGAACTGTGCTTTCTAAGAAGATATCACAAATCCCCAAGGAGAGTCCAAGTGTGGTGGTGGTTGCGATGCTTGACCTTCCCAGCACTGGACGGGAAGAGGTGGCTCTTTCCACCATTTGCACGCCCCCTGCAAGTGCTGAAAGGAGCACCCACAGTCCACTTGCTGATATGCAAATTGAAGATGTCACTGTTGAAGTACAACAGGATGAGGATACTGGTGTAGCTGGCGCTGAGGAGGAAGTTGGCGAGGAGGATTCTGATGGTGATGTGGTTTGTTTAAATCAGGCTCCGGGGGAGACAGTTGTTGTCCGTGGGATGAAAAAGCCCATCACGGTCATGCCTGGGCAGAAGACCAAACATTCCACCTCTTTGGTCTGGCAATATTTCTATCCAAATCCGGACAACAACTGTCTTGCCATATGTACCATATGTAAAGGTGAAATAAGTAGGGGTAGGGACGTCAACCACCTAGGAACATCCTCCCTTATACGGCACCTGCAGCGCGTTCATAAAAAGTTACTGTCAAGTTCAGAAACTTTGGCTAAGACCGTAAGCAGTCCAGGGACACCTAAATCCCGTTGTCCTGTTGTATCCAAGCGCCTGCAAACCACACCGTCAACTCCCTCCTCGTCAATTTCCTCCTTAGTTAGGATCGGAAGTAGTCCTGCAGGCCATGTCACTGGCATGACTGACTCTCCTATCCGGGATTCCTCCGGAGGATCCTGCATTGCTACGCCTACTGCTGCCGCTGCTGCTGTTGCTGCTGCTGGGAGTCGTTCATCATCCCAGAGAGGAAGTAGGAACACCACTACTTTTACTAAACAATTGACCCTCCAACAGTCCTTAGCGAGGAGGATGAAGTACGACAGCAGTCATCCTGAAGCAAAACGTATAACTGAGGCCTTGACTGCTATGTTGGTGTTAGACGTGCGTCCGGTATCCGCCATTAGTGCAGTGGGATTTAGACAATTGATGGAGGTAGTGTGTCCCCGGTTCCAAATCCCGTCTAGATTCCACTTCACTAGGCAGGCGATACCGAGACTGTACAGAAACGTCAGAAAAAGTGTCCTCAGTGTCCTGAAAAATGCCGTTGTACACAATGTCCACTTAACCACGGACATGTGGACAAGTGGAACAGGGCAGACTAAGGACTATATGACTGTGACAGCCCACTGGGTAGATGTATCACCTTACGCAGCAACAGCAGCAGCGTCACCAGTAGCAGCATCTCAGAAATGCCAGCTCGTTACAAGGCAGGCTACGGTGTGTATCACCGGTTTCAGTAAGAGGCACACCGCCGACAACCTCTTAGAGAAACTGAGGGAAATCATCGCCCAGTGGCTTACCCCACTTAGACTCTCCTGGGGATTTGTGATATCTGACAACGCCACCAATATTGTGCGGGCATTACATCTGGGCAAATTCCAGCACGTCCCATGTTTTGCTCACACAATAAACTTGGTGGTGCAGAATTTTCTGAAAAGCGACAGGGGCGTGCAGGAGACGCTTTGGGTGGCCCGAAAAATTTCTGGCTACTTTCGCCATTCAGCGACTGCGTGCCGAAGACTGGAGCGCCAGCAAACACTCTTGAACCTGCCCCGCCATCACCTGAAGCAAGAGGTTGTGACGCGGTGGAACTCAACCCTCTATATGCTTCAGAGGATGGAGGAGCAGCAAAAGGCCAAACAAGCCTATACATCCACCTATGACATAGGCAAAGGAGGGGGTATGCACCTGACTCAAGCGCAGTGGAGAATGATTTCCGTGTTGTGCAAGGTTCTCCAGCCCTTCGAACTTGCCACACGTGAAGTCAGTTCAGACACTGCCAGCTTGAGTCAGGTCATTCCCCTCATCAGGCTTTTGCAGAAGCAGCTGGAGAAAGTGAAGGAGGAGCTAAGACGGAGCGATTCCGCTCGGCATGTGGGACTTGTGGATGAAGCCCTTCATTCGCTTTGCCAGGATTCCAGGGTGGTCAATCTGTTGAAATCAGACCACTACGTTTTGGCCACCGTGCTCGATCCTAGGTTTAAAGCCTATGTGGTGTCTCTCTTTCCGGCCGACACAAGCCTGCAGAGGTGCAAAGACCTGCTGGTGAACACACTGTCAGCTGAAGCAGAACGTGACACGTCAACGGCTCCTTCTTCATTTTCTCCTGCAACTGGGGCTGCCAGGAAAAAACTTAGGTATCCTAAGCAACCCGCTGGCGGTGATGCAGGGCAGGCAGGACCAAGTTTGGACATCTGGTCCGGACTGAAGGACCTGGCAACAATTTCTGACATGTCTACTGTCACTGCATATGATACTGTCACCATTGACAGAATGGTGGAGGATTACATCGGTGACAGCATCCAAGTAGGCATGGCAGACAGTCCATACCTGTACTGGCAGGAAAAAGAGGCAATTTGGAGGCCCCTGTACAAACTGGCTCTATTTTACCTGAGTTGCCCCCCCTCCAGTGTGTACTCCGAAAGAGTGTTTAGTGCAGCCGGGAACCTTGTCAGCGAAAGGCGTAGGAGGTTGCTTCCACATAATGTGGAGAAGATGATGTTCATCAAAATGAATTATCAGCTCTTCCAGGGAGACCAGCCTCCAGAAGGTACAGAGGGACCTGTGGTGGTGGATTCAAGTGGGGACGAGTTAATACTTTGTGAGGATGAGGATGTACACACTGAAGAGGGTGAGGAATCGGTGGATGAGGAGGATGAGGATGACATCTTGCCTCCATAGAGCCAGTTTGTGCAGGGACACATTAATTGCCAGCTTGTTTTGTGGGGGCCCAAACGAACCAATCATTTCAGCCACAGTTGTGTGGCAGACCCTGGCGCTGAAATGATTGGTTTGTTAAAGTGTGCATGTCCTGTTTATACAACATAAGGGTGGGTGGGAGGGCCCAAGGACAATTCCATCTTGCACCTCTTTTTTTTCTTTGCATTATGTACAGTTTGGGGCCTAGTTTTTCAAACTGCCATCCTGTCTGCCACTGCAGTTTCACGCCTAGATGGGTCACGTGTTTGTGCCGCCCACTCGTGTCGCTTAGCATAGTCATCCAGCTACCTCGGTGCAACGTTTTGGACATAAAAACACTATTGTGAGGTGTGAGGTGTTCAGAATAGACTGGAAATGAGTGGAAATTAAGGTTATTGAGGTTAATAATAGCATAGGAGCAGAAAAACCTACAAATTCTGTGATTTTAGCTGTTTTTATGCTTTTTTAAAAAAAAATACAGATCCAAAACACAAAACCCAGAACCCAAAACACGGAAGGGTGGTTTTGGCAAAACCAATCCAGATCCAAAACACGAAGAAAGATCCAGATCCAAAACCAAAACACAAAACACGAAAAGTGGCCGGTGCACACCCCTAATATATATATATATATATATATATGCCTCCAAACACGTGTATATTCGCTTCTATCCAGGTTTGTAAAGACATTTCAGTGAACACATCATTCCTGCATTTTTCCTATATGGAAACACCCCTTCACATCCCCCGTTGCGCCTCTTCATTCATAAGTGTAGACTTGTGTGTGCTCGTACTAGAGCCCTGTCTATGCTTACTGCTAGCCATTACTGACATATTAACATATGAGAGCACTTCCTCACAAGACTGTCTGATAACTCATTCTAGGGTCTATTTATTATAGGAGATCCACAATAATTAAGTGTCCAACTAGCTAGAAGTTGCAGCGGTGGATACTAAAATACTGGAGCAATTCAATATCTCTCAGCTGTGGCTGGGGATGGCTGCACTAAACAGTAGCCAAGACGTGATACCACTGAGATTTAGCTGCTAAGTAATAGTAGTGGGATTTTACACCAAACTGGCAGTGTTAGTGCACATGCATCAACTGAGTTCACTCATTCCTACTGCCAGAGGGGATGCAGCGCTGGAGGGGAGTGTAGGGTTCCAATCGGATACCTCCTCACAGCCTGGATTTTCTTCCCAAAGGAAATATTAGGACTCCGTGAACCAATGCCATCTGAAGTTTTTAGATATTTTCTAGAATTCTGAGCAGCCTCATGGCGCCCCTAATAATTACATATGAGCGGTTTGGTTTTGGCATGGATCTTCCCGCAAAGGCAAAATGTCAGCTTTTATGGATAGCTGTGCTGAGACAATAATGAATGGACCCGTTACTTAAAATACTATTGGTGGTATCCAATTAGCCATGTTCGGCAAAAAACAGGGATTTTCTCCGGTTATGCCGGTTTTTCGCCGATGTTTTAAATCACCCTGTCTGTTTTCGCCATTTAGGTGGTGAAAAAATGATACTTATCGTGGATTATTTTTCGGGACACATCAGGTCCCGAAACATATCCACCATATGTGCCGGTGTCGGGCGGCACTTCGGGGCTAATTGGATAGCCCTGCCACCATCAATTATCAGCGCTACTGTAGCGCTGTTAATTGGCTACCCCCTATATGCTAAAACTAGTGTTTCAGCATGTGTAACAGACTCATAAGTGTTGATGAATAAGCCACTCTGAGTGCGAATAGATGCAACTTAAGTTCAAATGTGCATCAGCCCCAATTGTTCGTGTCTGCGAAACACCCCAATAAAGCTTTGCAGGTTTAAATTGCACAAACTTCACAATGTATGTGTAGCTATTGTGTATTAATGGCAGCATCAGAGGAATAAGTGGTTTGCTGATGACTATAATTCCCTTTAGTGAGCTACTTATATATTATGCATTACAGTATATACACAGTCTTCTATTCTAGACATATATTTGCACAAGGTTGTCTCACTATGGGCGCTATTTACTACAATCCGCATTTGTAATGCAGATTGTAGTGTGATATTACCGACTGCATTGACATTGCGAATTCAGGCAATTTCACAGGGATTTACTACAAATACCTTCCAGGGACAGAGCTTGCGAGAAAGCTCTGTCCCTGCGAATCCCATCCGCACACTAGTCACAGTATTTTCGCAAAAAAATACCGTGACTAGTGCCCCGCGCATGCGCTGACCGGCCGCCGCTGCTACCCTTCCCCCAGCACTAAGCCCCGTCCCGTCATTAAGCCCCACCCCCTACGATCGCGGACACCCCCCCCAAGGCCCCCCTCTCCCTTAATTACACTTACCTGCATGATCCGGGCTCCGAAGATGTGTTCCATGTCCTCCGGTCAGGTGATATCCCATACTGCACTGGGACCCGATCACCTGATGACCGGGCCGCAGTGCAGCATGGGAAACCAGCTGACCGGAGAGGAGTCATCACCGGAGCCCCGACCACTGGTCCTGGAGTCAGGTAAGTTAATTTTTTAGACCACACACCTGATTACTGGGGCCGGCCCCGGGCTCTGCTCTCCCCGTTAGAGCAGGGCAGGAGTCCTGTAACTGGGGGAGACCCTGGATAACGCCACCTCCAGGTGGCGTTATTATCACAGGGCTTTCTCCAGTATTTTTTTACAATTTATATATAGTAACTTTGGTCGGATCACATTTCCCATTACAATTATGGGAAATGCGATCTGATTACTAAAAATATGTGATATTTAGGGGTTGGAGCAGAATTTTATGAATTCTACTCCAATTGCCCTGTAGTAACTTTAGGTGAAACTAAAATAATGTGAAAAGGGTGTGAAAACACGCTTTTTCACTTTATTTTAGTAAAAATAATGTTAATAAATAGAGCCCACAGTCCCTACCTAGTACCACTATCATATATTGTGCTACACTGTATATTATACTATATTGTATTTACTAGGATGTAAGTCTGCTTTGAAACTGGTGATTTCATGATGTATTCCCAAAACACTTGTAACTATTTTGCCACATCAATACTTCAGCCTCTTATACAAGATAATAGGACAAACTTCCTCAGGGATCAAGTGTATATCAATATCTGATATTTGCTGTGTATTGGGACAGAGATATATGACAATTTACTCGATTAACAAGAAAAAGAATAACAGGAATAGAAGTCAGGTTTTCTTGACATACAGTGGATTGATATGATTAATGTCTGAAACAGAATACCCAAGATTGCCCCTGCAGTGAGCTGGAGGGAAATCAGTATAACTTCTTGAGCAGAGCATCTGTCATGCGATCACTAAAGGACAGAAAAAAAAAATAAACAGGGAACACCATTGCCCTAAGTAGGAGAGTGAAAGTAAAAGACAGTTAATGTGAAACATTGCCTTTAGGAGTGTCCCTCCATAGGAAAGACTCTGGCATGATACAGTATCACATGCCCAGCGGAACCTATTTCTCTACACTCTGGGAATACAAAAATGGCTTTACAAGCTCGAAAAGCTTAGACAAACTTTCTAGGTAGAAGAAATATCAGAGACCCATGTATGACGTTCACAAATGGACATGCTAATATTGTCAGTTACACAAGAAAACCACAGAGAACATTAAACAATCTTAAAAACATACATGTACACAAGTGTCTTCTTAGCACAATATTGTTTTTCATTTCTAAAATAGGAAATGTGTTTACAGTGCTGTGAACAGATTTGGCTGTTGTGTGCATAGATATAGAAATGTGTATAAAGTTAAACCAATAACATAATATACCAATACAGATCTGTGTAGAATGAAGTTCAAGGATTATAAGATTATTTTACATGTTAACCCCTTCATTACACAGGGCCTTATTCAGAGATAGGAGCAAATAACGGAAAGGAGCAATTTGCACCGTGGCCAAACCATGTTGCACTGCAAGTGGGACAGATTTAGAATGTGCAGAGAGATTCATAGTTAAAAAGAGTGTAAAAACAAAGCTGCCCAGTATTTGTTCACTAAATGCAAAAAAAAAATATATATATATTTATAAACATTGTGTGTGTGTGTATATAATATATATATATATATATATATATATATATATATACATATATATATGTTCCATAGACAAAAAACCTTACAATTTCACATGTCCCATTAAGGCTTCTTAGTCATGATCTGAAATTTCACAAAAAATATTGAATTTCTGACACTTAAACTTAAAGAAGCAATGAAATTCCGATCATTAAGGCTGACACCTTAATGGACGTGTTCTTTGCGCAATACAGATATGATATGCCATTACACCCTGTGGTTAACTGCAGATTCATCACTCTCACAGAGTGAGATTACTGTCACTCACAAAATGGTGGAGCTGCTAATTCACAGGATTGTGTGATCATTGGAATACACACACGTAGTCTATGCAACTGAGGTCTGAGCAGTTATGTGGCACACACATCCCACTCAGTGTCCACAATCTTCCTATTCCCCACAACAATCCCACTGGGTTCCAACATCCTTCCCACTCCATACATCCATCTCATTCAAAATACACATTCAGCTCCCTATTTTCTAAAACTATCATATTCTGTCTATGCATGTACACTATCTGCGCCTCCATTGTGCTCTATCTACCCCTATCCCTGCAGCTGTATGGTCTCCAAACTGTGCTAGTTCTTTATTCCCTCATCTGCACCAATCTGTCTTTCCCCATCTGCACCGCCCTGTCTTCCTGCATCCTTGCCACTCTGTTTTCTTCCAGTTGCACCACTGCCTTCCTCCCAGCCACGCAGCTCTGTCTTCCTCTAATCTGTGGCACTCTTTCTTCCTCCATCTGCACCACTCTGTCTCCCCCCACCCGTTCTACTCTGTCATTCTCCCCAGCCGCACCAATCTGTCTTCCCCAATCACTACTGTTGAGTGTTCTCCCATTTGTATTAGTCTGTATTCCCTCATCAACACCAATCTGACTATACCCATCTGCACTGTCTTCCCATGTTCATGGCACTCTGTACCCCCCATCCATGTGTCTCTGTCCCCCCAAACCGTGCCACTCTGTCCCCGCCATCTGTACCATTGTTTTCCACTCATCTGCTCCCCCCCCTGTACTGCTTAATCTTCCACCCTCTACATGCCTTTCTGTTTCACCCATCCACGCCACTCTGTCTCATCCCACATCCACACCACACTAATCCCGTCTGCGAAGCTCTATCTTCTGCTCAGACCTCAGTTGCATAGACTGCTTGTGTGTATTCCAATGAGCACACAATTCTACAGCCAGGGGAATTCTTCCAGTGGGTCCCCCGGCCAAAACATTGACCCTGATCGCTAGTCAACCTAGGCTGGGGATCCCTGGGGAGCTGGGCCCCCCCTATACAGGGGTCCACTCTCCAGGGCACCCCAGGCCTGGCCTGATAGCCCGGGAATATCCCCAGAACCCCTGGGCAGTGGGTGGCAGGTTGATTTTGGAAAGTGGCCCCCTCCCCCTAATGCAAAACCAGCCCCGGGCTCTTCACTGCCAGTCCTGGTTGTGAAAATACAGGGGAAAAATTACATAGGGGGTCCCCTGTATTTAACGCAACCAGCAACGGGCTAATCTGAACCAGTCCTGGTTGCCAAAATACAGGGAGAAACGATATAAGGTCTCCCATATTCTGTGCATCCAGCACTGGGGTCTGAGCTGGTTCTGGAAATACAGGGAAAATAATGTGTAAGGTCCCCCTGTATTGTCCAGAACCAGCACCGGACCTTTTTTTAGCAGGTTGGCTAATGCCACAGTCAGGGGAGTCCTTTCACCAGGTCCCCCAGCTGAAGCATCAACCTTGACCACTAGTCAGCCCAGGCCAGGGATTCTTGGGGAGCTGGGTACCCAATAAAGGGGACCCCCTCTCCAGGGCACTCGAGGCCTAAGCTGACAGCCCAGGGCTATCACTGGCACCCCTGGGTGGTGGGTGCCAGGTTGATTGTATATTTGAAAGAATATTGTCTTTTGTGAGTAAACTATAGGTCCCAGCAAGCCTCCACCACATGCTAGTACTTGGAGAACCACCTGTAAAAGAAATTTTAAAATAAACAGACTACACTGATTTTTTAAAAATTATTTATTTAGTCTGCACCTTCACCAGGGGGGCGTTAGCCTTTAAGCTTTTTTCTGTGGCTGCCACCACCCCAAGACTTGGTCATCTCTGCCTGGCGGGCGCCAACCCTCCAGGGCTACGGTGTCTTCATCTGGGGGGCGCCAACCCAGGACAGCTTCGGTATCTTCACCTGTGGGGCGGTGGCCTTTAAGCTCTTTTTCATGGCCGCCTCCACTTCAGGACTTTGTTGACTTCACCTGGGAGGCAGCAACCCGCCAGGGCTTTGGCGTCTTTATCTGTCGGGTGCCAGGGTTTTGTTGTGTTCACCTAGGGGATGGCAGCCAATTAGCTCTTTTGTGCGGCTGCCACCTCCCTAGGCCTTCTGGTGTCCTCCTTACCTAGTGGGCGGCAGCCTGTTTCAGCTCTTTTGCATGGTCGCCACCCACTAAGACTTCCGACGTCTTCACCTAGTGGGCGGCAGCTTGTGTCAACTATTTTGCATGGCTGCCAGCCACTAGGACTTCTGGTGTCTTGTTTCTTCGGCAGCTTTTCACTGCTTCCTCCCCGCCGTCAGACTACCACGCTGCCTCCTTGCGCTGGCTTATATAAACCAGCTGAGGGGGTGGGAAAACGACATGGCGAGCCGTGATTGGCTCGCAGCAGCCATCATTGATTTTAGAAAATGGTGCTAAGTTGCCAATTTTGAAATGGGCACCATTGCCAAACTCTGCGATGGCCGCCTCGAGCTGTGATTGGCTCACGGCAGCCATCTTTGAATTTCAAAACTGGCGCTATGGCACTTTTTTTTAAATGGGCACCCCTGCCGAACTCTGCAGAATGACTGGCAAAGACTGGATTTTTTCAGATTTAGACCTGCCGCCAAAACCTGCACTGCTGCCGGGTCCTGCCGCACCACCGCTGCCGCTGACAGCAGCACTGCCACCATCCATACTGCTGCAGGTCCCCACCTGGCTAACTGCCACACCGTCACTGGGTCTCCGCCGCAGCAAACGCACGCTACATTTGCCAGGTTCTGCCGCCACTAACACTGGCAAGCCATCTTGGTGCACCCAGGTGATGCCACAGTGAGTACACCTCCTGAAGGCACCAACTGAGGCTGCGCAACAAGTTGAAGCTTCCTATATCTGTAATGGCGCATTTGTGAGGTAATAGTTTAAAAACTGTAACTTTCTAATTTACCTGAACCGCAAAAGCACCTACCCTGGAACAATAGCTACCTAACAAGACAAACCCCAAGTCTAAATTCACCCCTACCCAGACTTATGGCTTCCCAAAAATCCCCCATAGAGAACAGCAGAAAAGTGGTCCTAATTGAGAGTGTAAAAAAAAACTGACAGTTGGAACTGTAGATCACTCCCAAATCCTAATTTATTTATTTTTTGCCCTGAAATTTGGCATGCAGCACCAAGCAACAGTACTACCCGCCTTTGACAAATTTCAGCTTGGTACCTGGAATAGCTTTTGAGTTGTAGCCCCTTAAACACCATGCCCCCCTCGGAAGTTCTCTGTGGGAGAATTCAGTTTTTTTCGATTCAGCCTTAATATAAGGACACGACTATGCCCCTATAGTATAGGAAAAAAAGTTTGTGTGCTAACCAGTCCTTATGCACAAACAACTTCTTAAATAAAGTTGGCGTCTTCCTCTTTACATCCAAATTCACGTCTTAGGTAAGGATATTACTAATAAATAGAAGAAACATGGGGGCACCTCATTAAATGACATTTTTAATAGGCAAAGAGACAGTACAGTTAAACAGCTTGCTTAACACAGGTGGCGGTCAAATACCGCAAGTTCATCAACATAATTGTCATGAATGCGATGTATTACACAAACACAGCAAGGATCTCCTTCACAACAGAGCAGGAATGTGCTGGGCCATGCCCCTCTGATGAAGTGCTTGTGACGAAACTGGTAGGGGTGTGGCTCGGCACATTCCTGCTCCATTGTGAAGGAGATCCTTGCTGTGTCTGTGTGATACATGCTATTTATGGCATTTATGCTGATGAACTTGCCGTATTTGACCGCCACCTGTGGTATGTAAGCTTTTTACCTGTACTGTCTGTTTTTAATGCACTATGAGGCACCCCCTGTGTTATTTCTATTTATTAATAATGTATATAAATATATGCATCCCTTGTACTGCAACATGGTTTAATCGAGAAGCTCCTTTTTTTAATTAGCTCTGAACTGTAAATCAAGCCCACAATGTTTAAAGTGCTTCCCATATATCTAAGCTTGTTTATGGGTTTTTTTTTTTTTTTACAGTTTACTGACAGACAGTTGTGGCCTGCGAGTGGCACATTGGGACAGTCCCCTTTTTCTGGGAATGTCCCACTGAATGCGGGCCATTTGGGAGGTATGATTTATACTGCTTTGGTGACCTTTTACAGATGGGTGTAAGTAGTACATTTTATGACATGCTTTTATGTGGGGAGCAGTACATGTCTTCTTCTGCACCATGCTCATATACTGTAGGTGTTGCTTTCACAATCTCCCTGAAATGCTTATTTAAAAGTAGGCAAGTACTAACTAAATGTACCCCTCACTGTGGAACTCTGTATAGAAAGATAGGCTTAGCAATACATAAATTTGGAAATCAATATTCAGAAACACAAAGAAACTAAAAGGGAGATATATCAGATCAAACCTTTTAAAAAGAGGAGAAGTGAACAATTGAAGAGTTGCCCCTAGCAACTAATCAGCTACTGGTAAGCATTTATCAAGTACATTATATAAAATGATAGTTAGAACCTGATTGGTTGCTATGGGCAGCTTTTCTACTGGTTCACTTGTCCTCTCTTTACAAAGCTTGATATACAAGCACGACCTAGAGAGCCACAGCACAGAGTGATCCCCGGTGCTTGCTTCAGCCAGCCATCCCAGGACTTTGAAAAGAACATCCCGGGCAATGTACGAACACGTACTGGTCTTTACCAACCACAGGTACTGTACATTGGAAATAGCGGGACACCGCTCATTTCTAGGTCCACACAGTGGCTGTCATTTGAATTGGACATTGCTTTTCCAGGTGTGATACAGGAAAAGGCGGACCCATGAGACCTATCTCATTGATCCCTATATTTATGTTGTAACATATTGTGAATCTTCCACCTTTAGCATTGTGTTTTACACCAGCTTGATTTGTGGTATCTCACCGTGCTAAGCAATCAACTTACCTGGTACCTAGTTAGAACCCATGTCGATGTCTATCTGTTTCCATTCTATTATTATATATTTTTGTGTCATTCTAAATAAAGATTACAAGTTTTAGATACCCATTGGTAAACATGTATAATTTTTTTCCTTAACAATATACCATATATATAGATAGAACATAACCTCATTCTGTATCCTAGGTTTCACCATACAGTCTATAGAGTTGGCAAGATCACGAACATATGGTAGAAAGGTTATGCGCAATATCTAGTTTCCTTTTTGACTATAATACTGTATAAGTCCAACAGTAAATATATATCCACAGTATATACTTAAAACCCTACAAGTATGCTGAGATTACAAGGATATACATTTTGTAACATAGAATTTAACCCCTTCACTTCCTGTATTCATCACCACAACTTTTATGAATTCTCCCATTTATTTTATGAGAAGTGGAGGATTAAACTTTTTGTCCCTGTACCATTAATTGCAGCATTTGTGTAAGATAACAGTTATCAGGCTCAAGGCTCGTACATCATTAAAGAGCATTAGACCGTGTTATTGACAGAAGTGTATTTAGCAATTTTAGAAAATGTGCAGATATATCCTCTAATAGTGTCCAGGGCCAGGTTTGCAGCTTTTTCTTCAATGGTAAAATTAATCTTACTGACTAACATATCAGGCCATTAGTATCTGTCACACTCCCACTTCACACATAGGCAGGGCCTACCAGGAAAAAGCATTTGTCCTTGCGATTGGAATTTGGAGCCAGAATGCTTCAGCTTCTGCTGATACTCTTGGGGAAGTAACTTATTTTTATCCTTTATTTATAATATAGCTATAAAATATTACAATGCACTTTCTAGAGAAGACTGAATCACTCAAATCAGTATCAAGCCAGTGGGATTAGCAGTCTAAATTCTTTAACACCAAATTTGCAGGACTTCTTTAGCTCCCCTCTGGGAGTAGCGCGGCACTGCAAATTGCACCATCACAGCCTGCTGTGCAGTGACACTAATCATGGCATTGATCTGCAGGGGATAGGGCTGCGATGACACAAATCACCATGAATTACTTCATCAATCCCCCGGACCGCCCACTTTGCTGGAAACGTTTGCGGGACCCATGATATTGGTCTACTCTCAAAGAAGTCTGAAATACTGGAGCATATCGGACATTCCAAGAGAGTAGGCACAGGTGTGAGGGAGGGGAATGTCAAATGTGTTACAACATGGGCGACGGAGGGAAATATGTTACTACAGAGGTGAGCGATGTTAATGTTTTCCTACAGAGATGAGGGAGTGGAATATGTTAGTACACAAGTGAGGGAGGGTAATGTCCTACTATAGCAGTGATTCTTTACTATAGAGGTGAAGGATTAATGTGTTACTGGAGTAGTGAGATGGATATGGTAAATTTCTAAGGTCTACCCATGTGAAACTGGGTACATCAGCTAGTATAATATATGCACGGGAGCAATTTCATCTTGCAAAGCCCTCTGCATCTCATAACAAAATATGCCATGTCACCACAGTCTGCTGCATCTTGCCACAAACCCGTGGTTCTCACTCCTGCCCACTGCATCTCACCAGTGTCACCACAACCCCCACTGCTGCTGCCCTGCAGCTGGCTGGGGCCGAGCAACTGGAATGTGCTGGGAAGGGTAGGAGGATCATGGATGTGATTTGTATTGCAGCTGACATAAGCGCATTATCAGCATCATGTTCCCAGGGCTGGGGCAGCTGGGCAAATTTCCGTAGCCCTCCCCAGCAGCCGAACATAGAGATGAGCAATGTCCTTTTTGCACACTGTACCCTGTATTTCCTGGGCTTCCTGTTGAGCCTACTCGCCATGGTGCTCCTGTCCGAAAACAATGCTGGCTTCCATGGGAGGTGCCCCCTGTTCACCAAGGACGTGTGCTGGAGAGGGAGCACTTCACGGTGGAGTAGTGGTGGCCGGAGTCCACCTGCAGGTTCAGCATAGGGATGGACATCAGAATCCCATGGTTACTAACCATCGATGTTTGTGTTCCGATGTTTGTGTTTTTACTGTTTGATGGTGGCAGTCTGATATTTGCCACTATTGACTGGAAATCATTTGATGGTGTTTCAATGTTTTTTTTTTTTTTTTTTAATAATTACTGATAGCTATGCCTCCCCTGCCTCCTTACTGGCTACTGTGTATCAGGGCATCTTTATGGGTTTGTTGGAGGCGTTCTTTCATTCTCTGTCTGCCTTAGATATGATCCTGCTCAGTCCCTCTCTCTAGGCTGCTGCTAAGCAACAGGGCACGTTGCTATATCTGAATGACTCTCACTGTCTGTTGCTGTTTCAACACCCTGGCCAGCTCCTATACAACAGCTTGATACAAGATTTTTTTCTGTGACTATGCTTTACTAAAATTGTCACTGCTCAGCTCTCTTTTGTCAAGGATGAATGGTTCATACCTTCCTCAATCAATGCTGTATAGAATAGTGAAAACCCCATCAAAATCTATCTAGTGTTTCAAGAGATTAACCTTAATGAACAGATAGACCCCTAAACTGGGGATATTAATTTTTATATAGAGAGAAAAAATGTGTATGTGTGTGTGTGTGTGTGTAAAATGATACCTGTTTTTTAGTACTGTTTACACTGGATTCTGTGTTCTTCAACCAACACAAGTCTTTTTCTGCTGTTTTCATGTGTCAGGGGCTTGACGTACTATGAGCATGCATACTGTTCAAATTTGTAACATCATCACGTACAAAAGTCATGAAATAATAATTAATTAGTTAATTAAAGCGCCAATAAACTGACTATTACAAAGATCGATGGTCTGCACGGCCTGGCTGGCAATCTAGAGTTGTGAGGAATGAAGTTATCAGGAATGGCCTCATTTCACATTGACTGATTAGTTATTTTAACCCGTTGCATCAGTATGGAGATGCTGTGCAATACTCTGTCTGCAAGGTAATCGAAGAGAGAACTGGGTTAAGTAGCTTTTTTTCCCCATTACAATGACTGAATGAATGACATTTCATTTCTTTTCCCAATGCTGTTGATGTACTATTGAGTTCTCTGTATCACAAAGATGTTTCTTGCTTGGTGATTTAGTCAATTAATATACACAAAGACTGTGTGTCTGTATTCTCAACACATGTATATTTATTTCAAGTCTTACAATACAAATGCATTATTTTATGACTTTTGTTCCATAGTATCGATTGGTCAAATAATTATTCAAATATAGATAAAACATTAATAGAAGTTAACATTCTATTTCCTGTTTAATTCTGTGATTCAATTAAATTTTTTAAATAAGTACTATTTTTAAACAGATACTGTATGTTTGACCTATAAGGGTAAATTGTATTTACAGAATTATATTATGCGATCCTTGTTAGATGTTTTAATTTAGTAGATAATAAAGTTAAGAAAAAGGTTATACAATAAAATTATAATTTAAAATATTTTATATGCCTAAATGACTTCAACAAACAAATAATGAGTAAAAATAATAGTTGTTAGTGAGGGTTTAACAGGCAATTAGCAAATCATTTAAAAAATAGAAATAAAAAAATGTTTTTGTTTCTTTTTAAAATATCCAAAAATAGTGCATTTTACAATAAACTCAATTACTTTTTAATGCTTTGATAGGGATTCCATTTTAGTCAAAATAAAACCTAAGAGCACTTTGATCTTCCTGACTAATTAGGAAGAAGTGTACACCTTGTTTGCGAGGATTTCTTATTAGCTAAAGTGTTTACCACAGTGCAAAACTTTCCGACTACCTTAAAATTAAATATAATATCAGCAATGTTGTTTTGTACTAATAAGATTGTTTTTAAAAGCTGTCACGATGAATTAAATAACATATCACTGTTATCATCAATGCCTAATGTTCTGGCTCCCGGTTTTCCCCCTCAAACTTAGATATTTCTTTGACATTAATCTTGTTTATAGCATAAATACACACACAAGACGTAAACAATAACTTCATATTTAAAACATATAAAGGTAAATGAAGCAAAATAGTCTCAGAAACATATAATTTATTTTATGATTTGAATATTGATTCTTATTGTTGTACTTCCCATTGTTGCGCTCAGGGCTAAATTTGCTCCGGAACACCATAGAACAGCCTGAAGCCTCTCCTTACTAGGAAAGGTTTGGCCCAGAGGGGGGTCCTCAACAAGGGGGAGATGTACTAAGCCTTGGAGAGAGACAAAGTACCATCCAATCAGCTACTATCATTTTTCAACACAGACTGTAAACTGACAGGAGCTGATTGCTCTCCACTTTATCTCTCTCCAAAGCTTAGTACATCTCCACCCAAGTGCGTCTCAGACAGGATGTAGTCAGAATGTTGCCAAAATAGTGACCCTGTAATGTTGACATGTTCAGAATGTTGACATGTTCATAATTTCAACATTAAACATGTCAGCATTCACAATGTCGGCACTGACAAAATATTGACATGTTGAAAAATCTCAACTTAATGAATGTCGACATATGACGTTAGGATTCAATTCGGGTTAAGCTGCAATTAGGGTTAGGGTAGAGTTAGAGTTGGTTTTTGGTTAGGCTAATATAGGAATGTCGAAATTATGACAACATTTTGTCAGTCTACACAGTGATTGACGATATGTCAAATATCATCATTCTGAACATTCCTAAATCCATAAATGTCGATATTCAGACCATGTCAACTTGATTGATGTTGACATGCCATACCACACCAACTCAGACAACAGCTGGTTAAAGAGCAGAATCTGCCCTATTAATTCAAAAGTGTGCCCAGTTTCCACCTGTATGTGCTATACCTGCTCGAGGTATAAAGCTGTGAGTGAGTAGCCATGGGGTGGTATGAACAAGACATGTACATTGTGGGGGGAACACTGGTAGCCTGGGAAGAAAGGTGTACACTACTGAACCTTAGATCTGGTACAAAAAGTCCAGACGGTTGCATTGTTCCTTATATACAATTTGATGGAATAGGCAAGATAGCCCAGACAGGTACAGTACAAGGTGAGAGAGTACGGAGATGGGTTTATAAGGCTGGTGAAGTAAAGAGAGATCCAGGGAGACAGTTGTATATAGCTTAAAGGATGGGTAGAGAGTCTTCACAGTTGGTGGGAGGTGTAGGTACAGATTGTTAAACACACAGCTATATCGTGGCAATAAGACATTGATTTTCAGGTGGTAGTTACTGCTAATTTTCAGGAGCAACATCTTTAACAAGTAGGACCCTTAATTTTTTAAGTTTACTTATATGAAACACATATCTACCTGTAAGTCATACAGTACATAGTGTAACAAAATGTGGTTTCAAAATATACATTTACAGTACAACACTCAGTGCCACTTACTTGACATCTTTCTATCTTGGCATAAAAACTATATTTTTGCTGTGATGAACTGTATAACGTCGTACTAACTCCAGGTCTAACAGGTTTTCTCAAACCATTCAAATTGTGTTCTCTACAGCAAGTAATGAGGTTATTTACTGTACTCTAAATTAGGGATGTGCACAGACCCCTTTGTTTTGGTTCTAAATCATCGTCAAGTTTTGGTTTTGGCAAAACCACCCTAAAGTGTTTTGGTTCGCTTTTGGATTTCTTTAAAAATTTATAACAACAGCTAAAATTATGTAAATTGGACATTTTGTTGCTTCTATAGTATCATTAACATCAATAACATGCATTTAAATTGAATTATGACAACCTCACTGAACCTGGATTCATGTAAGAGGGACTTAAATGCAATCCACAAATGCAAGATCCTGTTTTTATATTTGAGTTCTGAACTTGGCAAGAAGACCTGAGTCCCGATTCGGTACTACTCAGAACCCCAAAGTAGGCCGAGCCAGGACTCTGGTTCTACTGGTAACCCCAAAGATCGTTTGTGTTCAGTTTTTAGCAAAACCGAACCACTCATCACTCAACCACTTCTCACTATTAATAGCATTTACAGTTCACTTGGGGCCCCCGCTATGCTTCCACAATGCATTTCCCCATGTCTCTTTCAGGTTCTCCAGTTTCCTCATGCAGTCCAAAGACATACTTTTCTGTAATTTGGTTTGTTTTCCTGAAAAACGAACACACCTGAACCTTGGGGTTTGAGTGGGTCTACTGTAAATTTGGAAGTTGTCTAATCCCTGTTGTTTGATTGCATGTAAACAGGTCCAGAGGGGCCCGCACCACACACCCTGCACCCATATTATCTAAAACGTACCTCTCCAAGATCCTGCGTCGGGTCTCTCAGCACTGCTCAAAATGACGGAAAATGGCCACCGAGGCCATTTTTCTGGCATTTGGTGCATGCGCAGTAGACTCTGGGCACACTCTAGTGGCCAGAATCTACTGATTCTGCAGTGGCTGGCCAGCCGCGGCAGTCGGCTGCTGGCCACCGGGTGAGAGGAGGGTCCCATGATGGGGGATGCACACGGGCTCCCTCCTCTCTAAAGACGTCCCTCACTTGATGGTAGTTTTACCAAAAATGATAACATTTGAGGGTGGTTTTACCAAAATCAAAACACCGGGGTCCACGCACATCTCTAGTTGAAATGTGGAAATTGCAAAAGTGAAAATATGAGCTAAGCACAGGCTTTAGAAAACCCTCAACAGTGAAAGTCTGTGCATATAAAGCATACACTTTCACCTTTAATCTGGAACATTTATCTTATGACCGGTACACACTAGACTATATGTCATCCGATCCAGCCAGATCGGACGATATGTCAGCAACATCGTCTAGTGTGTACACTCAATGTCGCCGATGATGTGTGCTCCTGCATATGCACTTCCCGATGCTGGGACTTCTGCCGGGTCCCTTCACACAACAGTTTGGCTGGGTACACATTGTTAAATGTGTACCCAGCTTTAGACTGATTTATAGTCTAGGTTTAAAAGATATGCTTGGTAACGGGCATATTTGCATTTGCGTCCATACTACGCAGCCAGCAGTTGCATCACCACATGCTCACAGAACTTTACCGGCATGAGAGCACCCTGGCAAAGCCCAGATAGGCCCCTTCAGTCCTAAGTAAATAGTCAACTAAAATGCATATCACTTTATGTCACCTGTACTTGGTTACACTCATCACCAAAGCATGCACAATGTTAATACACTCAAGATATACGTTCTGCATGTTAATCTCTGTATCTGCCCTAAATTGCATAAAAAGCACAAATAGAGATATTTTGTGTTCTTACATTATATTTTGGAATAAATCACATCAAAGTGCTCTAAGGAACAATCTCCTTATAATGTGACTGTGAACATGGGGATAATTAGTTAACCGTTTTCTGTTTCCCTGTTCTAAAGGCATACAAAGTAGAGATGAGCAGTTTGGTTTTACTTGGTTATGTTTGGTTCTCAAAAACTGTAGCTCATCGGCTATCCAGCTCTCACGTGTTTTGGATAGCAAATAGGATAAATCCAAACTTGGGCAAATTTGGTGAAAAGAACCAAGTCACTCATCTCTAATACAAAGAGTGCATGTTTTGTGGGAACTCCCAAGCGCACAGATATGTTTATCTCCATTTCAGCTGAAGAAAACATGGACTCTTGTAGAGAAAAATATTATGTAGTGCTTACCAAAGTTGCCGCATATTTGGAAAATTTGATGGCTAAACAATTTATTATTGCCCCTATAAATCTGGTGTCCAAAATCACCAAATATGCCACTGCTTTCAAAAATACACCCCGTGGTTTTATTTGAGTAAAGTGTTGGTAACCACTCGTTTCATTGATTCTTGCAATGACATGTCTGACACTCAACTGAACAATCGATACCTCAGTTAAAACATCTCAAATATTTTTTTCCTTCAAAATATAAAATATACTCTATATTATTTATCTTCTTAAATATTCAACTGAAGTAATATTTATCCTGTTTTGCCATTGACTAAAGAAAGAATAAAATAACTGAATCTAGCTACTCACTTTAAACCTCTGTGAGAGGGAAACCGTCATCATCAGTAGAACCTATAGGTGTTAATTATATCTCATGCTTTATACTTCCCAGTGTACTGTATAAATCTCCTAGTTTATTATCAGTTCTTCTTTATATTTTCTTGGAGGTCCCTAGAGGCAGATATGTTGTTCTATCATTGTACTTTGAAAAATGATTCCCCTGTTGTATATAGACATGTATGTTTAAATACATATAGATACTTATGCATAATACCACTTATCACTCATTCTAAAGTGATTCCCGCAATCTCATGCTAACATTGATATTGTGGTCCCTTGATACTGCCAAATGTGGTTTCTGAGTATTCAGGGCTGCACAGATGGTGTAATGGTTAGCATTACTGCTTACAGCACTGAGGTCTTGGGTTTAATTCAACTCTGTTTTTCTCCCACACTCCAAAAATATACTGGTAGCTTAATTGGTTTCAGACAAAAAATGAACCCTAGTGTATACAGTATGTGTGAGTACATATGGTAGGGAACATAAATTGTAGGCTTCACTGGGACAAGGACTGATATCCTCTGTAAAGCGTTGCACTATATAAGTAACTACTAATAAGTAAACTGGTAATATAATACATTTAGAAATCATGGGCACACAGATCTGCTGCTCATTTCTGTGTGGAATATGTTGTCACCTAAATGAATGTGCTAGCTAATACATAATTCATATGTAACATGTCAAAGCAATTTTACTAGTATGTACTAGCCCCAATGAATACTGCTGGATCTTGGTTTAACAAATCAATCCATCACTAGAGCTAAGCAAAGTTTTGGGGACATTTTGGGAAAATTTGTGTTATCAAACATTTCATATATAGCCATGCCATTGGTAGAGCTATCAGACCTGGTACTAGGGGCATAGTCAGGTGTGTGGGTATATAGCCCCATCCTGTTGTAAATACCAGGTTCCACTTTCCATGGTCTGCCATCCACTAAAGGGGCGTGGTCATACATCTTGCCCAGCCCCAGACAGGCTAGAGTACTTTACCCATACCTCTCAACTGTCCTGCTTTTGGTGGCTTAGTCCCTGCTTTTTGGGGACTGCCCCATCGTCCCACCTGCATGCTGTAGTGTTCCGAGGTGGAGTGGGATGGTTTGGGGGGAGTCATGTCACAGATGAATAGATGCAGAGTACATGCACACAGCAGCTGTTCACAGTGCGGGGAGTAACCTGGGGGCAGTCCATCATCTCCAGGAGTTGTCTGATAAAATATAATTTTTTTAAGCCCCAAAAAATAAAAAATAACTTTAATAATGTTATAAACCTATTTTATAGGAGTCATTGTATAACACTTTATAACCTTTTTTGTGTGTTTTATACATCAGTAAATGAATAAAAAAATATTGGAAGAAAATGAAACTATTGGTCTAAAATTGCGACAAAACTAACTCCAGGACTTTATTTATATTTTTTACTGTTAGGGATCTCTCAAAGCAAGAGTGAAGGGAGATGAAAATCTATTTAAACTGTGTAGTTTTATGAAGAATAGTAGAATCTGCTGACATAACTCATAATATTTCTGGGATCGAATATTCAATGTGTTCAGTTCATCTATCATTTATCCTGAACCATGTTTCTCCATGTAAGAATGTTTCTTCTATGTGTGCTGTCTATACTTGCGTTGATTAAGAAACTGAAATGGCTCCTTCAGTTCTATGTACTAGTTAAAAAAAATCGTTTCAGATAACATCGGGGCAAATATTAAGGAAACCACTATTTTAACCAATGTAATTTCAGTTCTGATTTGTTACAAAACAGTTTCGAGCAAATATCTGATTATTTTAAGTTACAAGATGCCAAAGCCGCTTTACCACACAGGTATATATCGTGGACCTTGATGGACCATTTACTTTCAGCCATTTTGATAAAGAACTTACAGTATGTAATAACTAATAATACATGTAGTTCAGTATTTTTCTATAATTTTATTATATAGTAGGTTTACTTTCCAGGACCATCTGGCTGTTGAAACAGATCACTAATACTAGATTGAAACCATGAAATGTGAAATGTGTATATGTAAATAGTTGACTCACAAAACAACATAGTCGAAGTCATCTTCATATTTACCATTTGACTTTATTTATCATATAGATAATAAGTTTATGACCTCTGTCAACAACCTCACTAAAAGGCCTCTTTGTGATCTGGCAGATCCATCCTGTTTGTTGGCAAACAGGACGGATCTGCCAGATTAATGGAAATGTTGGAAGTGGGTTTAGTGATACTTAGGGGTAAATTTACTAAAGTGAGAGTTTTTAGAAGTGAGTTTTAAAAGTGATGTTGCCCATAGCAGCCAATCAGATTCTAGCTATTATCTTCTAGAAGGTGCAAGTTAAATGTTAAGTAGAAGCTGATTGGTTGCTATGGACAACATCACTTTTAAAACTCACTTCTAAAAACTTTCACTTTAGTACATTTACCCCTTACTATAGTTTATAGAGATGAGTTCAGTTTCGGCTCAGATCTTCCTATTTAGGGCCGTATTCAATTTGAGGCGAAAAGTCCATTTTCGCATGCTTTTGGCGGAAACTTTTCGCCGATAACGTCATTTTCACCTGTTTGACTTTTACCCCGTATTCAATTTGAAAGACTTTCCGCCTAGGCGGAAATTCAATGCAATGTAATAGGCAGAAAAGTTTCGCCTATGAATGGGAGGTGGAAAAAAGTGCAGAATTGGGGTTTTGGGGTGCAACATTGTGGGAACCAACGTACAGCCTTCAGACAGTCCCCCAAAGGTAATCTGTGTCAAAAATGAAAAAAAAAAACACTTAAGAACACCCCAAAAAATTACTTTGAAAAACGGGACAAAAACAAATGTTGGGGTACAAAGTTAAAAACTAGCGAACTTGACTCTGGGAGGGTCCCCAAGTATGCCCCAGGTGTTTTTTGGATTCCAGGTGCTTGCGGCAGGTGGATTTTTCACAATTTTTTCAATTTCTTTTTAGCAACTTTTAAATATGCTGACCCCCATTTTCAAGTACCCCAAAATTGCTGGGATAACTTATTTTCTGCAAAAAAACGTCCAAAATACTATTCTGCATCACGTATAGAAAAACGCTATTTAGCAGCTATTGAACCCTTTTAAAAACACCAAATACCTTCAGCAAGCCAAATCGGGGGTACCATACCTAACCCCCATGTCAGAGCATCATTTGGGGGGGTGTCAGGCTGATTTCCCCAAAACTGACAATACTTTCCGCCTGTTCAAGTTTCGCCGGTTCCTGTTTTCGCGTACTTCCATACTGAATATGGGGTAAAGCTGGGATGGCCACGATTCTTTTCTGCCTACAAAACAGGCAAGTCGGAAAGTCGGGGCCGCGAAAAAGTATCGCGGACGGCTCATATTGAATACGGCTCTAGGTTCAGATCTCAGAATGAGGCAAAATATCATCTGCTCACAGACATCTCGGCACAGATGTCTTTAAGGAATGACGTTTTGCCTCGTTCTGAGATCAGAACTTTGCAAGAAGATCCGAGCCAAAACCAAACCGCTCATCTCAAATTGTTAATAAATAATACTGGGAAAAGAAAGACCAGTATCGCAACTAAAATCTGCTTGTATGGATAGCTACAGTATAATCCATGTGAGCAAGCATTTGTTAAAGTTGCTGCTACACTTGTGTGATTCACAACCCGGGATTTATTGAGTACTTACAGGCATCCAGATTGACTATATTTTCATTTTTCATCGATGTTTACTTATCCCACATTATAGCTAAACAAAAGATTTACATAATTTTAGTAAAAAAATAAATAAAAATAGGATACTAATTAATTACAAAGGGGAAAAATGGGTACATGGACCAAATGGCAATTATTAAATAATTCTAAGTAGCTAGACTAAATAAATACATTATTTATTTATATTAGTTTAAACACTTTTAAGCATACACTTTGCTTTATCTCTTCATGATGTTATCAAACAGAGTTCTCTGTAACTCTAGATCATTATAATCATTTGAATATGTTTAAATATTGTAAGCAGATGCAAATGTTGCATTTTTAAAGATGTGATTTACAATATATGTGTAATTTAGTTAATCTGCTGCTTTTTTGTAATTTAAAATGCATGCTAAATATTTCATTGTTAAATTATCAAAAGTTAAGTTTTAATGATAATTCGAAATGCATCTATTTGTGATGCTAGCTTTAACTATCTTCACAGTATTCGTCAATTTAAATTGAACCTGCCATGCTCATAAAAATAATTAGCTTAGTTTACATAAATTAAAATTTTAGTCTTGTCTTTCCTATGACGGTATTCCACTGTTGTTGTCTTTCTATAAGTGAGAACATTACATTTTCACATTTCCATTGTTTCTACTTTGGTAATATTACCAGCATTATATGCTGATAAACTTGTGCATTAGTAGGAAGTGGAGGATAGAAAATGTAATAGTAAATGCCCTTTAATGTGAATCCATATATTTGGAACAACCATTTCATACTAAAAAGCATTGGAAACTTATTTTTCCTATGTGTTTGTCTAGTAAAATCGGCTTGCATAATTTACTATTCATTAGAGTATAATTCAGTCCGTTTCCCTCTCATAATCCCTTTATCTCTTCCCAGAGTGTGCAAAGATGTGGAAGACAAAACTCCCTCAGTTGCATAATAATCCTCTTACAGTACACCAATTTAAGGACACGACCTAGTGACTGATAATGGTTATAACTGTTAGCATTGTGGTAGAATATGATTCAGGTTCTCAGATTTTGATCTAAAAAGCCTCAAAAAATCCACAGAGGGCTTTCCTTGCAAACCAGGAAAACTCCATAGCAGTTCGACCCAGCGATGTGACAAGCGATGTAATGACACATTGTGCTCATTGTATGATGGCACGATGTATTGTAATATGCTGCATGTAACTACTCTGCATCATTCATTGCATCATCCCATTGGATGTGCAGCACATCCAATGGGACGATTCAATGAATGATGGGCGGGAATGACCGATCAAGCTTACACACTATACAATGTGTACGATATATAATTCTGATCGTGGATACATGTATATCGTACGATATATTGTATGGTGTGTATCCAACTGTAGACGTAAATTAACTCTAAATACTTAGCAAAATACAGACACTGGGCAACAGGAGTTGGGCTTAATTTAGATCAAATTTATGTTGACAAAATCTAATTAAAATTTTACTTGAATCATTATAATTAAAGTTAGTATGGTGGCCAAAAACAAAAATAACGGACAAAATGACAACAAAGGACATACATTCAACTCACTCATTGGTGTTCAACTCACCTCAAAAAGTACAACTGGACAGGCTGTGTCATTTCCCGGCAGGAACCATTGGCATATAATCATATAAAAGAGACCGTACCCAGCTACAAACACATAACCAGTCAACTAAAAAATTCCATTCTTTCTGCAACAACAAGAAAAACAATATATATACACCTTACACTCCACTTAATTCAGAAAACTCCACTATCTGATTCCTTATGAAACTTGATGGAACCCCTGCGAGCAGTTAGAACTGCAGGAACTTTACCACACTTCTTACCATGCTCATACAGACCCATTTATATGGAGTGAGAAGCAGCGCGGTGATAGTCTTGAACTGATCTAACGCTCACAAGCTTCTTCAAGCATCACTGAGCCACAAACTTCTTCAAGTATCACTAACTCTTACTTCTAATAGGTGAATCTGCATGCTTTTAGCTTCAATAAATGACCAATTAGCCTTCATAACTCTCACCATCATTCATATTTTCTCATTCTCTCTTCATTTATAATTACTGGATAAATCACTGCGCATAGGGAAAGGTCCTAATGGGCAGGGTGTGCTGCTTCTATAAAGAAGGGTGTCTGACCTTCTGATATTAAATGAAATAATGATGGTATAGATGCACTCAAAAAAAAACTTTTGTTCTAGTGTGCAAATGAAAATTATAAAAGAAACAAGGTATCTAAAGGTTTAAACTAATCTTTTCTATTCAAAACTGAAAGTAAACATGCAAAGAAAAATGGTATACAATAACAAAACGTAGCTCTGATCAATGTCATTGATGCAACTAAAAAATGTCCATACTAAGTAGCAAAGACAGCTATAACAGTAACAGTGGTGGCGAAAACCTGAATAAGGTGTGGGGGGAGTTAGATCCTCCACAATGTTAAAGAGAAAAAAAAAAGGAAAAACATTGTGGAGGCTCTCACTCCCCCCCCCCCCCCCTTCCCTCACACCTTATTCAGGTGTTCACCACCATTATTACTGTTATAGTTGTCTTTGCTACTCAGTATGGACATTGATCAGAGATACATTTTGTTATTTTATACCATTTTTCTTTGCATGTTTACTTTCAGTTTCGAATAGAAAAGATTAGTTTAAACCTTTAGATACCTTGTTTCTTTTATAATTTTCATTTGCACACCAGAACAAAAGGTTTTTATGAGTGCATCTACAGTATATCATCATTATTTAATTCATTTATAATTATGTTATCCTTTGTTTTTAAAAAAATACAGTATAAAATGCTGGTAAAAGATGTCATGACCAATCATTTAACTTAATTCGTAATAGATGTAAGGCATGGGGGGAAAAAGCTCTGTATGATCACATTAACATTTGAACCATGGAAATATTTATATTTGTATATATTATTGGTAATTATTTTAATAAAGACAACTTGTTTTATTTAGATGTCCTTTTATTAATCCCTAGCAAAGCAAGGCACATAACAAGTAGAAAAATAACAATAGTGTAAGTGGAACAATAAGAAATAAATAGTAGTTCACACATAAAAAAAACTAGAGATGTGCGATTCGGTTCTTGAGAAATCTGAATCTACCAAAATTTTGTGAATACGGACAGATCTGAGTCATGATTCTGATCTCCTGAGAAGATCAGGACAGATTCGAGTCGCAGTTCTGATCTTACTTCTGTTCAGAATTCAGATTTTAAATCTGAATTTTGGGTTTTGGATTGCAAAAATTACATGATTTTATCTGATTTTAAAATCTTTTTATCAATTAAAAATAAATAAATAAAGATCCAAAACCAGTGATTCCAGCAATGCACAGGTGTATTTCTTAGCAGATAATGAATGCACAGGTCACACAGCAGTATTCGAAGGAGTATATTTCAGCAGGGTAATTGCACAGTAGTGAAACACTTAGCAGAGTAAATACTTTAGGAAGACAGCTAGGATAGCAGGAACAGCAACCATGAACAGGGACCAAATGACAAGGCTCCAAGAACTATCACCGGCAGGAAATGTAGGGCTGACCTTAACTTAACAGAAGCAGGGACCAATGAGAGCAAGTCCTGCGGAAAGTCTCTTTGACAAGTGAATGGATTGCAGCTGTGAGCTGCATGCACAGAGACTGAAAGAATTGCAGCTGTGAGCAGCATACACTCAGACAGCATCCCAGCTGCCTAGCAACAGCTGGGACTGGAATCTAATGCATAATGCAGCATCCCAGTCACCTAATATGGCTGCGACCTGCAAACAAGATGATCTGGATGCAGTGGATCATAACAGCTAATCGCCAAAGAGAGCCGCTTTAAATCCCAGATCATATGTTGTTGTACAAGAATCATTCCCAAAATGAATTCCATTCCAGGGTAAAGGCAGGTAGATAGTTAACCAGATAATCAAGAGCAAATGTTGTCACCATTAGCCAAAAGACTCTAACAACAGGGTAACCCCACAGACAGTGATACATTTCTGCATGATTTGCCAAACATCTGGGAAAACATTAGGTAGGCCTACTGTATAAGAAAGCTTCAATGAGGAGAGATATAGGTCTTCTGAAAACATTAATAAAACAACTACCACTATGTACTAGAGGTGATTACTCAGCACAAGTCTGATATAGCCATCAGGAGAGAATCAACCATGAACTAAGATGTCCTTTTAAAAAATAATAAAGTAATGCACGTGATAAGCACATTGAAAAGACTGTTGGTCATCTTATCTATGCAGGATTATGTGCTACAACTGACCACCCTAACACTGGAACATAAGTTTGCTGGCTCTTGTCATTAATATCATGCTGCTGTGTTCTGCCTGGCATGTTAACAAGGTCCCCTGCAGACAATTAGTTACCATCATGTTACAACATGTCAGGATCTTTTTATAGCACCAGTTGTGCTTCTTCTCTCTAACTCTCCTCATTACAAATACAACAGCAATCAGGGACTGCACTTGACTATATTACCAGCCTACTGCGCTTAACATTTGCCCGTCCTTAACCATTGCTATCACCATATGGCTATTCCTGTGCTCCTGCATTGAATGTTTACCAATATTGCAGCCCTCTTGGGATGATAATATATACCTTTCAGTCCCCCACTATTTCCACCTTTATTGGGTGTGGTATATCTTGTTGACATTCACAATATTGACATTTATTATGTCGACATGAAAATGTTGATATGGTTGTAATGTAAACACTGAACATTTTCATGATGTCGACAATAACCATGTCTACATCCATCATGTTGATACTGATATAATGTTGGTATGTTGAAATGTCGACACGATGTGTTCTAAGTCTATCTCTATCCCTAACCCTAATGGTAACCCTAAGTCTAATGCTAGCCCAAACCCTAACATTAACCCTAACTCTAATTCTAGCCCAAAGACTAATGCTAACCATAACTGTAATGCTAGCCCAAACCCTAACGTTAACCCTAACTCTAATGCTAGCCCAAACCCTCATGAAAATGTTAATGACAATGTTGACCTTCTAGTGTCGACATTGTGAATGTTGACCTGGTGAACAGTGACATGTATTTATAATATTACAGTATTTTTGTACTATACATAAATGGGCCATTCCGTGTCACGTACGGGACATAAGGAAACCTACTAATTCAGCTCAACCCTTTGTATTAAGAGCCTGTTATTTTTTAAGAAAACCTATGAGAAAGAGCTATGATTTAACTTGTCAACCTACTGTATGTTGAAAACTCAAAAGATACACAACTACAATTTTTTTTTTACAGTGACACGTATGGGACATTTACTATTCACATTACTCACTGTTATGGGTGGTGCCTCAAGCTTCTAGGCAAAAAATTAGTGCAGTTTTTCAAAGGAGAAAGGAGGGTTATAAATATTATCAGTGCTTCACTGTTTTATTTCCATGATAAAGTTGGGCTGCAATGCACACTACTGAAACAGCAGTGTAATTCATATTTCTTAATTCACTTATTTACGTCCTCTGATTGATTCCATACTACCATTAGCCTATTCCCCTTTCTCTCTGCGAGTTGCTGTTATCTATCGCCCACCTTGGCTCCCTCACTTCCTATCCTCTGACATCTCCACCATTATTATGGGTGATTTCAATATCCCCATTGACAGTCCACAATCTCCTCATGCCTCCAAACTACTCTCTCTAACCTCCTCTCTTGGCCTCTCCCAATGGACTGACTCCACTACTCATAAGGAGGGCCACTGCCTTGTTCTTGTATTCACCTGACTATGCTCAGTCTCTGATTTCACTAATGCTCCTTTCCCTCTCTCAGATAACAACCTTATCACCTGCACACTCTCCTCCATTTCATCAACATCAACGTCCATGAAATCAACCAAACCTCCTAAAACCCATAGAAATATTAATGCTATTAACGTTCAACAACTATCTACCTCTCTACAACAACGAATCTCACCAATTTCTACATTTACTTCTCCTGAGACTGCTGCATCACACTTAAACCAGATTCTAGAAAAAGCCCTCGATGAAGTAGCTCCAGCTACCCATCACACACCACGTAGACTTAGACATCAACCGTGGCATTCTAACTTTACAAGGCATCTACAAAAATTCTCACGTAAAGTAGAATGTCAGTGGCGAAAGTCTCATACTCCAAGTCACTTCCTCACATATAAGACTATCTACAACTCTTATCGTACTGCTCTGGACACTGCCAAACAAACATATCTCCAATCTCTTATCTCTGCTCAAGCCTCTAACCCCAAGCGACTTTTTAATACATTTAAACTGCTTCTTACCCTTCCCTCACCCAAACCACCTGCTACTATCTGTGCACAAGATTTTGCTTCCTATTTTATTGACAAGATTGATGAGATCCGAAATGAAATGGTATGCTCTTCCTCAGCTAGTGACCTGCTCAATTCGCTACCTGATACTCAATCTACCTATCTTCCCCAGATTTATCACCAACTGTACTGGTCCGTGTCACTGAATGTCTTTCTGCAATTTCATCTTGGATGTCATCTCACCACCTGAAACGTAATATTTCTATACCAGAATTAATTATATTTCCACCAGCCAATAACAGTTACCAACCTGATCTCTCTATCACTGTTGATAAGTCAACAATCCACCCTGCCCCACAAGCTCGCTGCCATGGTGTCATCCTTGACTCTCAACTGTCCTTTGTTCCCCACATTCAATCTGTCTCAAAATCATGTTACATACATCTAAAAAACATATCCAAAATTCGACCATATCTCACACAAGACACTGCAAAAACTCTAATCCATGCACTTATTATTTCCCACATTGACTATTGCAAAAGCCTCCTTACTGGTCTTCCCAAAAAAGGCTATTGCCATTACAATCAATTATGGATGCAGCTGCAAGGCTTATCTTCCTTGCCAAACGTTCATCGTCTGCTGCCCTGCTCTGTCAGTCCCTCCATTGGTTGCTGGTTTTCTACTGTATTCAATACAAAATACTCTTACTTACACATAAGGCTGTTAACCAAACCACACCCACATACATCTCTTCACTCATCTCAAAATATCTCCCTACCCGACCTCTCCGCTCAGCACAAGATTTGCGTCTCTCATCCCCATGCATTACTTGCTCCCACTCACGGTTAAAGGACTTTCTTCAGGCTGCACCCACTCTATGGAATGCCTTACCATGCACAATACGACTTTCCTCTAGTCTCCAATCCTTCAAGCGATCCCTGAAAACTCACCTCTTCAGGCAAGCTTATCAGATTCCAGAACCGCCCACATAACCTTCATAGCTTCCATATCTAATTACATCCCCTTTCACAGTCCACACACAACCTCACACACCATCTTTCTCTCACATCCTCATGACATTAGGCCGACATTCCGGTGTGAATGGATCATGCAGCCCACCAAGAAACTGTGCATTCTGGCTGGTCTAAAATGCAATATATAGCACCCATCCTTGTGTATCAATGCCTATTTCCCTATAGATTGTAAGCTTGCAAGCAGGGCCTTCCTACCTATATATCTGTCTGTTATTACCCAGTTTTGTTCTGTTAAAGTTGACAATTGTAAAGCGGAATACGCTGCGCTATATAAGAAACTGTTAATAAATAAATATTCAATAGTAGCTATATGGAAAGCACTTAGGGCTATCACCTGTAATAACCTGAACATTATGTATATATACAATGTGTAAAAAAAAAAAATACAGGTTGAGTCTCCCATATCCAAAATGCTTGGGACCAGGGGTATTTTGGATATCGGAATATTTCGTATTTTGGAATATTTGTATACCATATTATTGATTACTATAAGTCGCTATTTAGCACTGCAAGTCGCTTAAGTAAGAATTGCTTTCCAGTCCAATCGTGTGGTTCCATAGCACAAAAAGTTATTTATGTAAAAAGGGGTAACACGATGTAAGATTTAACAATTACAGTAAAAAGTAATGAAAATAGTACAGCCCGATACATACGTGTGCATACTGATTCCAGTATACAGTCATCAATCCAGACGTCTGCGGTCACAAGAAGATACTTGTACACTGAGGTCAGCACACATCTTATATATCTTACAGATTTCAGAGTTAACAAAGGGGTAAATTGACAGGTTCTCATTGGTTCTTGCTTCTGGTCAATCTGGTCATTGTAGAATATAATGGTTGGAGTTTCGCACAGGACGAATCTAGAAAAGGGTAAATATATAGAATACAACCACCCTATTATGTTACAATTAACCTGAGAGTGGTGTGATACATAGAAATTCCGGAAGCCAACTACGATGTTTTATATCACCAAAAAGTCGGTGGGTAAAGTTTAGGAGTTGGCGGTGCTCTCTGAGTCAGGGCAAACAAGTATATAGATTAGGAGAGAAAAGAAGACTCTCTTTTTTGGGGGCACTCATTAAAAGTTAATTTTTATACTTTCACATATATACTAAGTATAGTACTAAAATAAGTTTAAACACACAAGAAAAACACATATAACTTTAGACAATGGTTGTCAATAAAGAGAACCTCAGAAAACATATGAAAAAATGTATTGATAGTTAATTAAACAGAATGAATGCGAATATTAGAGAAAAATTCAATATAGTCAGTATATTCTGATAAAGAATTTATACTCAGTAGTGAATAGATAAATCTGAGTAGCCACGGATGTGTGAAAAAGCACACAAATTAGGTCAAAAAGGTACCAAATGGTATAAATATGGAATACAGTACACAATTAAACTGTGCACCATAGCCCTCCTATGGCAACAGCGTACGCATATTGAATATATATTACTATCACATTTAGATAATCCTAGGCATACAAGGTTTAGGGGATAGACCCCTACAATAATTCACAGGTGGAATATTTATATATTTAAACATGGAGATTGCAACAAATGGATCTCAGTGATTAATTGCAGTACGATCAATGGGTCACAGAGTAACCTGTACAAATAAAGTTGACAAATAAACCAAGCAAAATATATATTTCTTCAGAGCATTGCCAATTGGTTTATGTTGTTGATATGAAGGTGGATGATATTTTTCAACACAGAAAAAGGTACCTGGTCTTCCAAGGTGCCATAAAGGATAACAGAACAATCAAGAGAGTATATACAAATTATATATTGAGATATATATATATATATATATATATATATTATAATATATTAGGGATGTGCAGGCTCGGTTCTACTCTGTTCCGTTCGGTTTTTTTTACCGAATCTTATTGGCTATCCAAAACTCGTGACAGCTGAAACCCAATAAGATTCGGGAAAAAAAACAGAACGGAACCGAGTAGAATCGAGCCTGCACATCCCTATAATATATATTATATATATATATATATATATATATACACCCTTCCTATAATTAGAGGCGTATGAGTGGGGTTGTCACCAAAACAATCCTTTACAGGTTAAATATTGCGTGATAATGATAAACAGTAATAGAAAATCAAATCAACAAATCAGAAATCAATGATGAATGGCAAAATGATAAACCATTGACAGTATAACCTGTCCAGATAGAATGGCAAACAAACAATGTTTTTAAATAACCTAAACTACCAAGCCGCCATGTGAGACAATTGGAGGGTCAGAAAAGTATATAAACAAGAAAAATATTAATTATATATGTATGAGGTGGACACGAGCATTTGTCACCTAGAGAAGTACTTTTCAAATTGATTGTTGCATATACATTGAAAATAATAACAGATAGCAAAATGAAAATTCAGTAATTAATGTGCAACGTAATAAGTTGGTAACAATATAAATCATCCAAGTGACAGAAATAAAAATGAGGCCCAGTATCTGTCTCCCTCACTTCTGCTGTCGCCACGTCTTGTAAAGACAGCGGACATGGGATGAGAGAGTGCGGTTGGCAGCTGGTAGGAAGGAAGGGGTATGTGCACTTCTGCTGTCAGTGTGCGTAAACCCTGGCTATCCTGATATCCGAGGACATTGCAGGACAGACAGAGCCGGTCAGCTGATGATAGAGTGCGAAAAAGAAATAAAAAAATGTAGCACATGAAGTATAGGTGATGTGATATTGGCTTAATGAGAGATGAAAAGGTAGAACTGAACTGTTTAACTGGACTACAGGTTGTCCATGTAATGAACCCAAAACAAAAATCAAAAAGGGGACTGATGATTAGTACACCTGATATAGTTTAAACATGACAGAGTATAATTTTGATATATCCTGAGAAAAAAATGTTTAATACCTCATACATGAAAAAGATATCCCCATTAACCTTAGTACCTACAGTACCTATATTTATTCTACTTTGATTGGAGATGCCTAGTAATCCCTGCTCAGTGACTGATAATGGTTAGACCTGAGCGGGTGAGTATGATAGCGCTATGTAATACTTGCATTCTGGGAGGAATTCCCACTTCCTGCTCTCAGCGCTGCATGTGAGAGTCTTAGCGGTGATGCAGGGATACGGCCATGGAGAGCAGGTAGCCCTTGCTGGCGATCAGTAATCCGGCAGAGTTGGTGTGCAGGGGAGATCCCGTGTGCACATCAGGTGGGAAGGTGCCCAGTCTCCCGGATTGCGAGACCGGAGTGAGATGGTAGTCCGTACTACCGATCACTGGTCCGGCAGAGTTGATGTGCAGGGGAGATCCTGTATGCGCATCAGATGGGAAGGTGCCCAGTCTTCCGGATCACGTGACCGGAGACAGATCAGATGACATACGTTTCGCCTGCACCTAGGCTTGTTCACATCCAATAAGGTGTGTGGTATCTAGGTATGTTTAAATACCCTAAATTGGTGCAATAAATAAATTGAAAAGCAACTTAATTGGCACATGGACCTAAGACCTATTTAGACATTGTAACAGTATATGTCAAAAAGATCAATAAAGATAATAAATATCACATAAGTATTTATTCTTAACATATAATAATAGATAAGAGGAAAAAAAGGAATGAGTTTAATATATAAATAGACGCTGATTATTAAATTAGTGGTGTAGCTAATAACCCTGATTACCAAAGACACCAGGGAACAGGTGTGATCATAAGGTTTCAGAACTTACTTATATATTAAAAATATAATATATAATATGAGAGAGGCGATTGATATATATATATATATATATAGGAATGTGAAGAAAGAGTATCTGCTAATAATAATGGATATTGAGTGATGGCAATTAGATATATGATATAGTAATAAGCCTCCCTTTTAGATGGAAATTAGAGTGACTCTGCAGTCCAAGTCATGCAACATGCACCACTGTATGTACTATATAATACTAGAATGGAGTATTGAGGAGTGGGATAAATAGTCATAATAGAAAAATATAATGATGAAAGGTTTATATATAAGTATTAGCTATGTATGAATATATATACACAAATTAAATTAATGAAAATATCTGGTCATTGGTCAGATCTTACGGTATGATCAGGGGTATGGCTCAATCCTCCAATGGTCACATTGTGTAGTTTCCTACCGAACAACTGGTTAGAAACTTGCTACAACACTGCATACAAGTTATAACATTCTATTCAATAACTCCCTATCATCCATAACTAGCGAACGCATGATGCGACTTCTTTGCAGATAGAAACGGATGCCTGCAAATAAACAGGGATTTAGTATGATACCAAACATGACATGTCCACTTTATTATGAACCTTAGATCTCCTTTAAGTACATATTACACCATAATTATTAGCTAACAAATATCTTTAATAACTCTGGTTAGTAACTATAATGTGTGGGAACCATTATATATGTATGCGTTTGCATATCTGCATCTGTGTATTGAAATAGCAAATGTGCATCTATGTGTATGTATGTGTGTATATATATATATATATATATATATATATACACACGTGTGTGTGCGTTATGTGTGTGCGTTATGTGCATCAGCATATGTGTGGTGTGGATACGCATATTAGCGCATCGGATTGCACCGACGCACAGTAGCGTCCTAGTAACATGCCAACAGACCATAGACGACTATGGGCCTGATTCAGAGCCGTTCGCTATTTGTGGTCGTTCGTTCAAAAACAAGGGGTGGCTATTCAAATGATCCGTTCGCAAATTGCAGTCTGTTCCCACCTCTAAGTCTGAACGAGCGAGCAAAACATACGCTCGTTTTTTTGATAAAAACGCCCCCTGGCCGCACGCACCATACGTCATGTCCGCTATTTATTAGATTAATCGAGTACATCGTACAGCGTATGAACTGCTCGCTATTCTTGTGGTTGGTGTTTTCAACCGCTATTTTGCGAGCAGTTCTGAGTTAAAAAAAAACAAGTGACGTGGTCAATGACGCTGCTGTATTAAATATGCACTCCCTTAAAACGCCCATTTTGACCTTTAAGCACGCCTGCGTTCGGATCTCCACTCCCCGTTTTCAAGCACCTTCCCCTGTTACCACCCACATACGCCTCATTCTGTCACTCAAAATAGCAGGCCCTCGCTATATTGCGTACCAACGATTTTCGGCCGCACTGACTGGTTCGCGCATGCGTACTAAAAACCGTACGCATGCGCAGATGTGCGAACATCGCTCGGAACGAG
The DNA here is from genome assembly GCA_031769625.1 of Taudactylus pleione. Classification (NCBI taxonomy): domain Eukaryota; kingdom Metazoa; phylum Chordata; class Amphibia; order Anura; family Myobatrachidae; genus Taudactylus; species Taudactylus pleione. The sequence goes on from JAUIMM010000040.1 coordinate 81,097,184, forward strand.
CGTACTGCCGCTAGCGAGTGGCTCTGAATGAGGGCCTATATCGTCAGATAGTAATTGTACAGCGATCATATCCAATTATTTAACTTTGACAGTCCACCCTTTAATAGCAATTATAAAACTATCACATTCTATTCTTAACCTACTTAGAAATGCATCATAAATTATTATCTAATGTTCTATACGGTATGACACAGTTCAGTCATTAAACCGTCAATAATGCGCTTCAAGAAAGGGTAAAACAACCCTTATATGCACTCACTCTTTGGGGTCATCAGTATTATTGGTGATGTACATGCAACACTTGACACCAAATTGGGTGGCCAAAGTCTCACAATATCCACCAGTAATAGCTGTCAGGTAGTTTAACACTAGCCTATGTTGTACCAATTACTTTTTATAAGCCTGTAGCTCCTTACCTGTATACCTGAAAGTGTCATCATACATCTCGGTGATGTTGTCTATTAATTTAGCCAGGTTTTGGATGTATCTAAAATTTGAAGTTTCCCAAGTGATCCTGGAGGGATCTAATGCTACCAAAATTTGGAAGCCAGTTGTTTCACTAATCAACTGTGTGGCTATATGTTCTTCACCAGGGATCATATTTATTTTGTCAGGATGTTCATACTGCGTGTGTATGTATGGGGGTAGTGCGGTTTTATGGATACCAATAATTTCATCATGTGTAAGGGTCATTACCTCAGGGACCAATTTACCTATAAAACACAAACCCTTGAAACTCAGAGATAACTAAGAATATGCCCTTCTTCCACAAACATAGTATACATTATCTGGGAGGACATACGGTATATTACGATCCTGCACAATATCACATAAAGTTTTAACAAAACTACCTATGCATGTTGTCCTCATCTGTTCAAGACACGTTTCAGCCTGAATAACATTTTTACCATAACCCATAGGAACTTTTCCATTAGATACCACATTTGGTTTGTTCCTATTTCCTCGTCTCTGGTGTTCATCACTACTGGTGTGGCAGGCCATTGTGTGATCCAATAAGTATGCTTCCCAATTCTCCAGTCTTTCTATGTATGAAATGTTTAGACACAGGAAAGACAGATCTATGGAGTATTGGCGCAGCTTTAAACTAGGGGACCTGGTAATGTTATACTTCCTGTCTATGGACCTCCCTCCCCATAATTCAAGGACCTCAGAGAAATTTAATGGGAATGGTACTAATCCTACATTATGTTGTCCCTGAGCTACGTGAGTGCACACCCAACATTCAGTCTGGTTTAAGACCTTACCCACTAAGGAATGGTAATCCTCTAAAGGATGCTCGCCCAAATACAGATTACTCTTGGACTGGCATCGTTGGATGCATTTCTCATCAACTAGGGATCCACAGTACTCACAAAAACAGTATTCTCAGACAATAACCCCTCACACTGTCTCCGAGTTCCATGGCTAACAGATCTCTTAACAATCCCTGAACTGAGTTTAACATAGGTTGACATGATTGTTCTATTGCTCTCTCCTCTGACTCCACTCTATCGACATCACTATCGGCCTCCCTCTCTGTCATCTGTCCTCCGCCACAGAAATAGGAAATCCTGAGACAAATAAGAATGAGAAGAACCCTGGAACAAGAAGAAGACACAGAAACAGATTGCCACTCCATTGCTGGAATAGTAATCTGTACACACCTCTGGCTCAGGTGTTATCACTGCAGTCTTTAGTTCTCCCGGAACAAGCTCACAATCGACAGGTCGACGTTGTCTGTCTTGACTTCGCCTTGTACCTTCTTCGGGTGTTTGACCTTTCTGCAATGAGTGGAATGGACCCAGGTATCTCTTTCTGCTACCTTAAAAGATGTGGTACTTGTCATCAACACCTGGTAAGGACCTTCCCACCGGTCTGTCAAACAACCTGAGCGTAATAAATTTTGGATCAGAACATATTCTCCAGGTTCAACATCATGACAGTTTGTTTCTGGCATATCAGGTAACAACATTTTCAATTTCTATTGCTGTTGTTTCAACTGTCTACTCATTTTTATAAGATATTGCACAGTAACTTCATTATTACTCTTCAAATCATCCTGTGGATTTATAATCAAATGAGGTTGCCTCCCAAACAGTATCTCAAAGGGGGACAGATTAAGAGGAGATCTGGGAGTGGCTCTGATGCTATAGAGGACTAGCAGTAAGGCTTCTGGCCATCTTAATCCAGTTTCAGCCATGATCTTACTCAGTTTAATCTTAATAGTACCGTTCGCTCTCTCCATTTTTGCACTGGCTTGCAGTCGGTAGGGGGTGTGAAGTCTACTATTAATTCCCATAAGCTTACACATGTTCTGGAAAACATCACCAGTGAAATGAGTACCCCAATCACTTTCTATGATTCTAGGGATACCGTACCTGCATACAAACTCCTGAACAATCTTCTTAGCAGTAAAAACAGCAGTATTAGTGGCAGCTGGATATGCCTCTAACCAATTAGAAAATACATCAGTACAAACTAATACATACTTGAGATTCCTGCCAGGTGGTATTTGGATGAAGTCAATTTGTATTACCTGAAAAGGACCATCTGTCGGAGGGATTTGGGATGGCTCGGTTGGTATTGTCTTCCCAACATTTTTCCTCAATCAAGTCAGACAGGACATTGCTTTCTTTCCAGCTTGAGAAGAAATGCCTGGTGCACACCAATATGCTCTGACCAACTTGCACATACCTTCTTTTCCCAGGTGAGTCAGACCATGTGCTGCCTCAGCCAAGCTTGGGTAGTATGCCCTGGGAGCAACATGCCTACCTTGTCCATCTCTCCAGAGTCCTGAGAACTCCTGACCACATCCCTTAGATCTCCAGACCACCTTTTCCTGTAGGGAACACAAATATTTTTCAATTAATTTCTGTGTGTCTATTGTCTGGAAGACCATCACTTCATTAGTTATGTTTATGCACAACCCTGCTGCCCATTTGGCAGCTTCATCTGCTCTGTTATTGCCCATTGACACCAGGTCTTCTCCGCATGTGTGGACTTTGTATTTGATGACAGCTACTGCCTTTGGTAACTGAATTGCTGTCAGAAGTCCTTTAATGTGTTGTGAATGTACTGGTGTGCCTGCTGCTGTCATAAAGTTCCTAAGATGCCAAAGAGCCCCAAAATCATGTACTACCCCGAAGGCATACCTAGAATCAGTGTATATGTTAGCTGATTTACCTTCTGCCAACTCACACGCTCTCCTTAATGCCACCAGTTCAGCCACCTGGGCTGAGTGAGGTGGACCAAGTGGACCAAGTTCAGCTTCTACAACATCCTCATGATTTACAACAGCATAACCTGTGCATAATTATCCTGTGTCTATCTGTCTATGACAACTCCCATCCATGTAAAACATCAAATCTACATCTTCTAATGGTGTGTCACGTATGTCTGGTCTTGCAGTAAAGGTCTGATTCAAATATTCCATACAATCATGTGTGTCAGTATACCTGCAAAACTCACCTTCAACCAAAAACTCACCTTCCTCCACCCTTTGAGCATCTTGAGGGACATATGGTAAGTATGTTGCTGGATTTAACGTATTGCACCATTTAATGGTAATATTTGCAGGTGCCATCAGAGCTAGTTCCCATTTTGAGAGCCTTGCTGAAGAGACATGTCTGGTTTGGGCAGAATTTAACAAAGCAGATACTGCATGCAGTGTATAGACAGTTGTATCATGCCCTAATACTACGTCCTCACTCTTATTTACTAGAAGAGCAGTTGCAGCTACACTTCTTAAACACATAGGGAGTGATCTTGCCACAGTGTCCAATTGTGCACTGTAGTATGCTATAGGTCTACTAGCATCACCATGTTTATGTGTGAGGACACCTGCTGCGCAGCCATCAGCTTCCATACAATATAACTCAAAGGGTTTTTTATAATCTGGTATTCCCAAGGCAGGTGCTCTCATCAGAGTATCTTTAAGGTTAAGGAAAGCCTGCTCTGTTTCCTCAGTGTGTATGACACGGTCAGGGTTGGAGGATGAAACTAAGTCCTGCAATGTTAATGCCAAAATAGAAAAACCTGGGATCCATGTTCTGCAGTATCCACACATGCCCAAGAAGGTACAGATTTGCTGCTGGTTTTGCGGCAGTGTCATGGTCTGTATGGCCTGAATTCTGTCCGTTGGCAAGTGTCTTAGCCCCTGGGTTAGACAGTGTCCCAAGTATTTGACATTAGTCTGGCATGGCTGTAATTTGTCCTTTGCAACCTTGTGCCTGTTTGTGAAAGATGAAGCAACAACAGTTTAGTATAATTTAACCATGACATAAACAAATCAGAGCACAACAACAAATCATCTACATATTGAATGAGGACAGACCCATTTCTTTATTTGAAAAAATTGCAAACAGTCGTGTAAGGCCTAAGAGAAAATACTGGGGCTATCTATAAAACCTTGGGACAATCGTGTCCATGTGTATTGTACCTCTCTGTAGGAAAATGCAAATAGATATTGACAGTCAGGGTGAAGAGGAACAGAGAAGAAAGCAGAACATAAATCAATGACAGTGAAATGAGTAGCAGATGTTGGAATCTGCATGAGGATAACAGCTGGATTGGGCACTTCGGGGAATTGGCGTTCAACAACTTTGTTAACCCCCTAAGATCCTGTACTAATCTATAGCCCCTCCCCCCAGTCTTCTTCACTGGAAAAATGGGACTATTGGCTGGACTAGCTGTATGAATTAAAATCCCTTGTAGCAATAACCTCGCAATTATGGGATACACCCCTAGCTCCACTTAAGGCTTTAATGGGTACTATGGGATTTTTGGAGCCTGCCTACCACTCTTCAAGTTAACCAATTACAGGGTCTACATTTGCCATCAATCCAGTGTCCTGTCCATCTTTGGTCCAGTGGGAACCGGGTATTTGCAATAACATCTCATTTACCTGAGATGGACTTTGCTCTAGAACAGCAGAGTGCAACATTAACCTTTGTGGTGAATCCAAAATATCCTATACCTAATGTGCAACCTTTTCCGGTATATCTAGGAATATACCATCAGGGGTACAGTATATGACACATCCCATTTTACACAGCAAATCCATTTCCAGCAAGTTAGTAGGAGCCGCCGCTGCCAGTAGAAAGGAATGCTTGGTTTGCAGCAGCCCGATAGTAACTTCTGCAGATCTGGTTAAAGGGTAATGCTGTACCCTCCCCGTTACTCCCATTGCTGGTATGGTCTTGTTGGTAAGCTGTAAATTAAATGGAGAAGTTATCACGGATCTCGTCGCCCCTGTATCTACAAGAAAAGTATGTTTAGTACCAGATATATCAACTGTCATTGTAGGTTCTTCCCTAGTTTTCTCAGTTAACATGACTGGTTGTAGACTACAGGTATGACCTGACCTCTAGCACTGACTATCATCCTCCAGCAGGGCATTTGCTGTCACTATGTGAGCGGGTAACCACTGGAAATTTCCTGAATCTTGCGAGTGCCCTCTCTGGGTGTACCTAGGTGTTTCCTTCTTAGGTGGCCCCCAGCTTCTCACTTTACAGTCCCTTTTAGGTGTCCTTCTTTATTGCAATTAAAACATCTTACTGTATAACTTTTGAAAATGTTCTTATCATGTTCTATGGCAGATTCACTAAGTGCATCTACAGTAATTCCTCTACAGTTAGGTAGAGAGGTTTGCACCCTGGTCTTTAGATTATCTTTGAGACCATCCATTAGTACCATTACAGATACTTCCCTGTGGTGTACATCATCTTTAATATCTGCAATCCCTTTGTACTGGGTTATTGCTAGCAGCACTCTGGCAAAATAATCTGCTGCAGATTCACTATCTTTTTGTTTAATAGTGAAAATTTTACTCCAGTTCACTACCACCGGAAAATATATGCCAATTGCGTGATTATACGTTTTATATTTACCTGGTTATCCTCATCCATTAAGGATTCATACTCCTCCAATACAGAATCCTTAATAAACTTTTGTACATCAGTATTGGAAGGGAGACAGGCCCTTAACACCACTCGCCAATCTTTATTAGTTGACTCATGAGCATTACCTAAATCTTTAACAAATTTCTGGCATTTCTAACTTTTTCCTAGGGTCTGGGAAGTCTGACAGAATTGAATGTAATTCTGCTCTCATCCATGGAAAATGCATTGCTACATTCCTGATGGGAACTATACCATCTTTGTCCGTTTTCTCATTGGGAACTGCCATTCTACAGACAGGATGTATACCTAACACATCACTATGTTCAGGGTTAATTACTTGACTTATTGTTTCGGTACTATGGATGTTACCTCCTCTTTTACGGGCTCCACTAGTCTCACCAATTTCAGCTGCTGCCCCTGCTGGTTGGATCGCTGCCTTTCCTCTCTGTGGAACATCTAGTATTTTAACAGCATGTGCAATGGCTGAAATTACAGTATGTTCTTCCTCATCTACAATAACATTTTCCTTGAGGTGACTTAAAACAGGGTATAAGTTGCTTGTTATGATATTTTTATTTGTGGTATCTGCTGTACTTTCACCTGTGGCCGCATATGGTGACTGGAGGTGCGCATGTGCTCTCTTCTTTATGTGTGATAACACTACCTTGCAACGTGGGAACGCTACCTGGTGGCATGCTACTTTGCCACGTATGTACGCTATTTTACAGCGCGCCATTTTGCGGTGCGCTATTTTGCCACGTGTTCCCCTCGTGCAGCCACAACTTTAAACAATCATTATACGTTACTCTTTTCTTCAAAGATTTGACTAAACATATGTTATCTCTAACATCTCTAACATTACTTAGTACCTCCGAATCGAAACTGCCAACTTTGGGAAAGGGTTTCGTACATCCTTTGGCCATCTTGACCCATATGTCGCAGTACGCTGTAGCGTACACGCCATACTTCACATTCATTGTATACCTTGCCGAACCAGTCGGCCCATTCATAAGCAGCACCTCATCGACCATCCCTAGCGACTGCTTAGCACCCATCTGGGACAACGCTTTGGCTACTTTCGCTAGAGATTTCGACCAGTGGATGAATTAAACAAGCTGCGTCCACTCACTTCCACCCGTTGTGCACAGCCGACTGCTAAGCATTATTTTGGGAGCTTACACAACAAGGAAACCGAAAATAACCTGTGCAATTATTCTGCTTACCAACCTTTGTCTGACCGCTTCCTACTTTGAGTTACTCTCCACTGGTAGAATCTAAGTATTCCACTTAACCTAGCCAGTGATTTCCTCCACCACAACCAATTCACAATCACGGTTCACACAACCATGCTGTCCGATCGCATTGCCCAGAGACACTAATCTATCAATGGACTTTGCGAATACAATTGGAAGTCGACCGAAAAACAACCTCCAGTTTCTCACCCAGTTATACCTGCTGTGTATACTGCTACGGCTGTCCTACCCGCCTCTTGGACACCTTGCCGGCCCTGTCTATTTTCAACAGTTCAAAAAGCAAAAACCTTCTCCATTTTTCTTTTTCCTTTTCACATCACACGCATACGTTCACATTCATATACCTTTATTTTCTGGCCAGAAAAATGTTTTCCCTTGTGACAATACCTATTCAAAGGTTTTAACAAGCGATACAAGACTATCTAGCAAAACAATTGCTTAAACTTGTGGCAGTACTACAGGGAAGACGCATATGCTATTTGCGAATCGCCTAGTGCAGCGCAAAAGTAACAATAAAAGAAACGGACATTTCTCTCTTGTCCCTGGATTCTAATCAGTGCTCCTTAGATCACACAAAAACGGATATTTGGTTTCACAACATAAAGTGCTACACAGGCTTTAAACAGATTGCGTTCTTACCCGTGTATGACACGTCCACCCTTAGTTGAGGAATTGAAATCCGCACGATATGCGTGATCTCCGGTAACGTGATATCAGTCGCGAGCCCCCATCTATTGATTCCTATAAGTCGCTATTTAGCACTGCAAGTCGCTTAAGAAAGAATTGCTTTCCAGCCCAATTGTGTGGTTCCAAAGCACTAAAAGTTATATATGTAAAAAGGGGTAACATGAAGATTAAACAATTAGAGTAAAAAGCAATGAAAATAGTACAGCCCGAAACATACGCATGTGCACTGGTCCCAGTATACAGTCATCAATCCAGACGTCTGCAGTCGCAAGAAGATACCTGTACACGGAGGTCAGCACACAGCTTATATTCATTACAGGTTTCAAAGTTAACAAAGGGACAAATTAACAGGTTCTCATTGGTTCTTGCTTCTGGTCAATCTGGTCATTGGTCAGTTCATACGGTGTCATCAGGGGTATGGCTCAATCCTCCAATGGTCACATTGTTTAGTTTCCCACCGAACAACTGGCTACAACACTGCATACAAGTTATAACATTCTATTCAATAACTCCCTATCATCCATAACTAGCGAACGCATGATACGACTTCTTTGCCGATAAAAACGGATGTCTGCAAATAAACAGGGATTTAATGAGATACCAAACATGACATGTCCACTGTATTCTGAACCTTAGATCTCCTCTAAGTACATATTACATTATAATTATTAGCTAACAAATACCGTTAATAACTCTGGTTATTAACTATAATGTGTGGGAACCATTTTATATGTATGCGTTTACATATGTGCCTCTGTGTATTGAAATAGCAAATGTGCGTCTATGTGTATGTATATATATATATATATATGTGTGCGTTATGTGCATCAGCGTATGTGTGGTGTGGATACGCATATTAGCGCATCGGATTGCACCAACGCAAAGTAGTGTCCTAGTAACACATCATCAGACCATAGACGATATCATCAGATAATAATTGTACAGCGATCATATCCAATTATTTGACTTTGACAATATTGAAATGTCTTAGGAATAGTGCCCAAATCTAAACACAGAAAGCATTTTTGTGTTATGTACACCTTATGCATACAGCCTGAAGGTAACTTTATACAATATTTTCAATAATTTTGTGGCTCAAAGTTTGTGTACATACATGAAATTCATTTATGTTTCATATACACCTTATACACAGAGCCTATAGGTAATTTTATTCAATATTTTTAATAATTTTGTGCCTTAAACAAAGTTTGTGTACATTGAACCATCAAAAACCAAAGGTTTCACTATCTCAGTTATGCTAAAAATAATCCGTATTTCGGAACATTCCGTATTTCGGAATGTTTGGATATGGGAGACTCAACCTGTATATGTACATGTGTGTGTATATATATATATATATATATATATATCTTTCTACATACATAATTTATGTACAGTATATATGTTTTAATAATTTTTTAATTATCGTAATCAGTGAAAGTGTTTTTATTCTTGGCATTTTAATCAGTACTGCACAGCTTACTGTCTCAATCATGGCTGTTTAGTCTCTTAATTTATTTATTTAGCACAGCTGCGGTTGATCGGAGGTGTCTCTGTAGGGACAAGAGTTGAGAAGACAGAGAAAGTTCTACCCTTTTCATCTTTATGCATGTCTGCAGATCACAAGCTGTTTAAACTAGAACATTTTAGATAAGCATATTTTGCTCCTTTTGTCCTATTGTGCCACATTGCATATAATACAAAACACAATCTTGGCATTGTAATTAATGGGGGGAAGAAATAGTAGCTATTGCAAGAGAGCGTGTTTGCATGATTATAGTACGTCAGTACGTAACTAATGTATGTTGCTAATGAACAGAAAGAATATTCAGCTATGAGTAAAGATTAGATAATAGATTTGGCTCAACTAGGTTTCACTTGACTATTTTGGAACCACAAACTAACTTGCTAGTTCCTGAAAAGTTTGGGTAAATTTGATGTAAAAGGATCCAATCAGAATGCAGAGAAACAATGCATGGCTTCGGATCTCACTAAGCTTCTCCTTCATTCAGCACTATTTGCAAATAGTGCAGAATACTGTAAGTGATGCAATTGTGCTACTGTACATTAGTAAGTAGGGCTGTAAGATAGTGGAGAAATGAATGCTTACAGCATGAAGCTAGGGTTATGTAAATTGAATTAGTATGGTAGGGACAATACTACTATGTCCTATTTCTAAGATGCTCTTACTAAGCTGGATCATCACCAGTGGCGTAACTTCATCCCAGGTGCCCGGAGGCAAGATAAATGTTGGTGCCCCCTCCAAATTAAAAGGTACCACGCCCCCCCCAGCACCAATGCCAGCCCCAGCTGTTCCCCCCCTATGCAGTTCCCCCAGTAGTGGTCCCCCTGTGCAGTGCCCTCTGTAGAGGTCCCCCTATGCAGTGCCGCCTATGTAGTGCCCCCTAGAATAACTTTGATAGAGGGGTGATTGCTGGGGTGATTTTTTTTCAGGAAGGAGCTTCAGTGACTAAAACAACTCATCCTGTTAGTGTTTCACTAGCACTGGTGTCTAAGGTGATATCACCATTGAACTCTAAAGCTGGCCACACACTAGACCAACTTACATCCAACCAGCCAACTAGTTGATTGGTTGGAATGAAAATCTGGTAAGGTATGAAAGCAAATGACAATCAGCAATTTGCTCCCAAATGCCGGAAAATGAACAAAAACTGTTGTTTGAACAAATTGTTTAGATCAAACATTTAACAAACTTGTCTGACGACCATTTTCATCTGTTTTCTGGCATTTAGGAGCAAATTGCTGATCATCATTTACTCCCATACATTACCAGATTTTCATTCCAACCAATCAACAAGTTGGCTGGTTGGATGTAAGTTGGTCTAGTGTGTGGCCAGCTTTAGAGATAAACTATCAGCAAAGTGTAACATTGAGCGGAAGCACATACTTCAGTATTCTGATATCCATGCATTATTTAGCAGTACAAACAACACAGCAAGTGACAATCAATTGACTGCAAATTTGAACCTGTGACATGAGCAGCCAATTTAAAAAAGCCTAAGAGAACTCGACAGGGCTGGATGTACAGTAATAGGTGGTCTTCAGAGCATGAACCACTCAACTTCTGCAATACTATACTCTTTATACCTGCAAAATGCAGAATACTGTTAAGTTGCCTCTTTCAATTTATGGGTGCGATTCAATTTGTAGCACTGTTAATATTGCTGGAAGGGAGCTCCCATAGCAGTTCAATGTAGCGCACTGTTGGGGCAACTATTTTCTGGCTTAGTGCGGCGCTAACAGCCTCACGGACGGCACTTTAGTAGGATAATGCCGAATGACTAAACTGCTCGAGGAATTGAATAGCTTTGGGATTCAAGTCACGCTGAATTGAGTCAGCCGTATGTGGCTCCTTAGTGGTTATTGTCTGATTATCACATGCGATTACCAGACAATGAGTCTGATTCAGAGATGTACGCAATTGCTGCAGGAGCTGCAAATTTGTATACAGTGGCTGTGCGGAAATATGCAAATGTTACAGCTGCAGGGATCTGTAATGAGACAGCCACTGGTGGCTTCACAAATCCAAGTGACTGAGTACAAAGAGGCAGCATCGGTCACAGATCAGTCGATTATTGGCCTTCTGAGTAACCATATGGTCATGCAGAATAGCCACAGGAACTGAGATGGCGGGGCCATATTTACTATGTACTGGATCAGAGTCACGCCCCGAAAATGGTCACAACACACCTGCATTTGAGTCGCCACCCCCCCCATGGCCCCTCACAAATTGTCCTTATTTGTCAATCACTTAGCAAATAATTCTCACTGTGAGCGACATAGTAATGAAGCGGGCAGTGCGGCTGGGATGCATGCGCAGATTACGGATAATCACTCATTTACATAAGCATTGGCATTGCATCCATCTATGAATTGGGTCCAATGTCACCCTTCACTAAGAAAGACTAGTAGAGCCAGGAGATGTTGGAGTAAAGAATAGTAGAGCCAGAAGATGTTGGAGTAAAGACTAGTAGAGCTAGGAAATGTTGGAGTAAAGACTAGTAGAGCCAGAAGATGTTGGAGTAAAGAATAGTAGAGCCAGGAGATGTTGGAGTAAAGAATAGTAGAGACAGGAGATGTTGGAGTAAAGAATAGTAGAGCCAGGAGATGTTGGAGTAAAGACTAGTAGAGCCAGGAGATGTTGGAGGCTAGATAACATGACCATTTGCCCAATCTGGCACCTACACACTTGGGGTACCTAAGAGAGGAGTCTTCTTTTATTAAATTATGCATCTCCCTTACTGGTTATTACCCTATACTAAAGAAAGTTTTGAAAAGTCTATCATATTATTCCCAGGAAAATGCCAGGTAAAAAATCCCGGGTCTGGAAAGGTGGTATATGGTGGTAACAGAGAAGGGTCTCTTATACCCCTTTCAGACATAAAGCAAACACCCAGGTTTTTGAACGTGTATCAACCAAGGTTTTTGCTATGTGTAAACAGAAATGACCCGTGTCGAAGCCCTGGGTCCATGATTCTTCTCTGTGCCAGGGTTTTTCCCAGGTGAAACCCGGGTAGGTTCTAGTCACTAGACTCTAGTGTGAATGCATACAACCCAGGTTTTTACACCATTGTTTTAAGAAAACATTTTCATTGGCTGTTCCGTGCACCTGCAGATGACATCAACTGGAGGCATCCGGACCACATGGCTGGGGAGCAATTTCATTTAAGTGTGTATTATTTCATGTTTAACTTTTTTATGTGAAAATGTTGTCTTTGTATAGACCAAATCTTTTTAAATGCTATTATCATAATTTTCTAATATTGTAATGTAAAAATGTATTGGTTTTCAATTAAAAAAAAACATTGGAAAAAAACAAACTTTGTGGCCTCTACTCTAAAAATGCACATTTTCATATTATGTAATTACTGTGAACAAAAAAAAATGTCCCCTTTAAATCTACACCAAATTCCAGGACAGACTTAGGTTCAATGTGAACGTATCCGACCCTGGAATTTCCCGGGTTTTGGTGTAGTGTGAATGGGGGTCTCAGGACTTGGCAGGGTTGATAGACCCAGGAAGTACCTGTGTATTTCTCAGGTTTTACTGTATGTCTGAAAGGGGTATAACTGGTAAATGGCAGGAGATACTGTAGCTGATACGCATTCGCTTTTTTTACAATATCAATGAAACTTCTTTAATACTGATGCAAATAAAGTACTGATTTTAACAGTATTAGTCTCACTTATCTGCTGAATTACAACAATAAATAAGTGAAGAGCTAGCTATCAATGCTGTGTGCATTTATTCTACAAGACTGCATGCATAGTTAAGTATTAGACACAAATTGGCCACTAATTAGAGTCTTTAAAGAGGGTACTACGAGTGTCAGTCATTCTGGAAGAAGCAATGGACCAGAATCACTGGCTTTATAGAATCACAGAGCAGTAATTGAAATGGTTATGTCTGTATACAAAAGCCGGACACTCTGGCGATCCTTACTCTGAGACCGCGACTGATTCAAGGTCACACAGACAGAATTGCCAAAATGTTCCAGCAGCCTGAAGTGTCTGTGTCTGGGAAATTAATTAGGGGAAATCTTCAGTATGCTGTAGTTACACTTGTGTATGTCATGAATCAATGTGCACACTGCACCCTTTTACCATGCATATTGTTTCCTAGACTTCTAACTGAAAATCAAGCACATTAAAGACACTATTTATATCAGACATTGCATTCTGAATAGAACTACAGTGAACAGTACAATAAAGGAAATAGAATATCTGCTGCTGGTACATGTCGTTTACTAACTTGGGATATGTTTTATAAAATAAGGAACACTTTTTATTTTACATAAAAATGTTACCTACTGTTTGCTAGAATGGTTTGCTCCCTACAGTGTTCCAGGGATCCACCCACTTTTATATGCATCACAACTGGAGAACTTGCAGAGGGTGGATTTGGCGTTTGTTTGCAATAGGATGTAGAGCAGCAATTTTTTTCTAATAAACAATACCAGCCTGATTTTACCTATTATAAAATTGGTGCTTTCAGTTTCATGGCAAAAAATGCTAAAAAATCTGCATAATGCACAAATCGCTATACAATACACTTCCTATCAGAATGTTTTAGCATTCAATGGATATGGTAAAACACAATTATTTTATTATTTTATTACCAGTTATTTATATAGCGCACACATATTCCGCAGCGCTTTACAAGAATATTTGGCCACTCACATCAGTCCCTGTCCCAGTGCAGCTTACAAGCTATATTCCCTATCACATGTGCACACACTAGGGATCTATTTACTACAATCCGCATTTGTAATGCAGATTGTAGTGTGATATTACAGACTGAATTCACATTGCGAATTCAGGCAATATCACAGGGATTTACTACAAATCATTTCCAGGGACAGAGCTTGCAATAAATCCCTGCGAATCCCCTCTGCACACTAGTCACGGTATTTTCGCAAAAAATACCATGACAAAGTGCCCGCACATGCACCGACCGGCCGCTGCTACCCCCCTTGGTGTTAAGCCCCACACCCCGGTGCTAAGCCCCGCCCCCACGATTGTGGACCACCCCGAGACCCCCCTCCCCCCGCAACCTCCCCTCCCTTAATTACACTTACCTGCATGATCCAGGCCTTCGGTGATGTCCCCTCCGCACACTAGTCACGGTATTTTCGAAAAAATACCATGACAAAGTGCCTGCACATGCACCGACCGGCCGCTGCTACCCCCCTTTGGTGTTAAGCCCCACACCCTGGTGCTAAGCCCCGCCCCCACGATCACGGACCACCATGAGACCCCCCTCCCCCCCGCGACCTCCCCTCCCTTAATTACACTTACCTGTATGATCCGGGCCTCCTGTGATGTCTTCCATGTCCTCCAGTCAACTGACATCCCATACTGCACTGGAACCCGATCACCTGATGACCGGGCTACAGTGCAGCATGGGAGACCAGCTGACTGGAGGGGAGACCTCACCGGAGCCTCGACCCCCAGTCTATGGAGTCAGGTAAGTAATTTTTTTTTTTACTATTTTTTTTTTGCATTGATCAGCTTGCAGTCTGTTTAGACTACACAGCTGATCACTGGGGCCGGCTCCCGGCTCTGCTCTGCCTTTTACAGAAGAGCAGGAGTCCGGTAACCGGGGGAGACCCTGGACAACGCCACCTCCAGGTGGCGTTATTATCACAGGGCTTTCTCCAGTATTTTTTTACAATTTATTTTTAGTAACTTTGGTCAGATCACATTTCCCATTACAATTATGGGAAATGCGATCTGCTTACTAAAAATAAGTGATACTTAGGGGTTGGAGTAGAATTTTACGAATTCTACTCCAATTGCCCTATAGTAACTGTAGGTGAAACTAAAATAATCTGAAAAGGATGTCAAAACACCCTTTTTCACTTTATTTTAGTAAAAATAATGTTAATAAATAGAGCCCATACACACTAGGGTTATTTGTGTTGGGAGCCAATTAACCTACCAGTATATTTTTGGAGTGTGGGAAGAAACCGGAGTACCGAAGGAAACCCACACCCTGCACCCATTATAAATATGCCGCTGGTCCTGCGCAAGCGGAGATTCACGATAATCTTGCGTGCACTGCTGAATCAGGCCCTATGAATGAAACAGACTCAAACATCCAAATATGGCGCACAACATCACAAACAGGGCCGTAACTAGGGGTATGCAACCAGTGTGGAGGGCTCTGTGGGTGACACCTTCGCTGCCCCATGGCCCTTGCTTCTGTCTAGCAGTTTGCTTGGAATGGCACCCAATCATTGCTGCTACAGGCAGGTACCCTGCTGTATGTACAGCTGTCTGGAATGTCTTGAAGACACACTGGGTCCTGCTACACTTCCAGGAGATGGTGGCCCCGCCCCCTATGTGCAAAGGGGGCGGGGATAGCACAGGGAGCTGCTAAACCCTGTTATGGCTCTGGTCACAAAAGCAGAAGAAGTAGCAGTTTTTCTCATGTACTGTGTACAGTAAGTCACCCTTATTGGTTTGATTTCTGTACATGTGACGTTTAGAAATTATTTTATTGTACCTGTGGAATAATACTAATGAGTACTGCATCTCCTACATACAAATAGAGTTGCTACACATAGATAAATAAAATACATTTCATATGTTTATTTTTAAATAAGGCACACTTTCCCATTCACAGGGTATTTCTCGGACACCTTTATACTATTTTGTGACAAATGTTATCTGTCCTACTGCTCGATCCCATTTTAGATCATATATAGATACTACAGAGGACACTGACTAAGGGGATGGAGATTTATTCAGAGGTGACTGTGTCTTCTAATGAGGAGGACGCTGTCACATTGGCACGCCTCCTACACTGTCCTTGATCAGGAGTGATCAATATGACTTTTGTAAAGAAGTTTGGAGGGGAGCGAGGATGGAGGGAAGGTAGTGGTAATCATTAAATACTGTAGATGGGGACAATCATTTCTAACGTGACCTATGGTCCATGACAGCCAAGTGCTCGCACTGATTACTACGCAATCTCCGTATAATCGCTGGCTCTCTTAAGAGATGTTGAATTGGCCAGGTGGCATTTTTCTATTTGCATTCACTTTGCCATATTCCTTAGATAAGCACTTAGCTTATTGTCTTGCCATTGCTTTCTAATATGCTTTCAACTTTCAAACCCGTAGTGACCTATTTGAATAAATCAAAGGTAAATTGCAAATGTGACCCTGATTACTCACTGAGCTTTTAATTGGAAAGGTTTTTAGATAATTTTAAGGGGAATTTTGTACATTTTTATACATACTTACTAGAATTGTTACTTTTTTTGCCATGTTTATTCTAGCAGATCAGTGGAGTCTCATGGGATGAGAAGTACATTAGAAAATGGTTACTTGAGCTAAATCTCTGAATATAAAATCAGAACATAAGTGGACCAATTATACAGTAGCCGTGGTTTGGCCTATTAAAGACACTAAGTTATCAGATTGTCTATTCTATGTGGAACAGCAGATTCTTACAATGCTGCAGAGACTTTCAGAGAATGACTCATTTAGCAAAGCTATATCATAACGTGACAGAATATAGACTTTTATACTGACCTTCATAGTATTCATAGCTTGCTAATGGATGGATTAAATAATTGATGGTTTTAACCATAGGCCATAAATCATTGTTCAAATGCGCTCAAGTGACTTGAACATGTTTAAAGAAACAAAATATTATTTTTGATTTGTTTAGAACATATTGTAAAGACTGATGTAATTTTACGTGATTTTGCAATGTATATTTTTATACTTGTTTGTTTATTATTTTTGCACAACAGGTGCAAAGAAATGACCATGAAATGTGCATATGTATATCCAGGGCCGTAGAGAGCTGGCCCAGGCCCGGGGGGAGGGAGGCGTGGCCTAATGCCCCCTTAGGGAAAAACTTTTTGCAGTGCTGCGAAGCAACATCGGTGAGGGGGGTGTTGTGAGCCCTTCAGCCCGAGGCAGAGGAAACTGCTGTTGCTCATCAGCAGTGAGCAGTCTCCCACTGACACCCAGCACACAGCAGGTGTGCCGGACTGCTGACAGCTAATAGGAAGGGGGGGTTTCAAGCCCTCTAACAAGTCCAGGCCCAGGTAATTAGAACCCACCTCCCCTCTCGGCACCACCTGTGTAGATTGCTATCTAACAATAATATCAGCTTGACGTCATAATTTTATACATAAGCTACTAGGGGGATACTATTTAATTGTCATACCTAAATAATTAAGATATTAAAAGGAAACATGGTTAAATCCTTCCACTAGATGAGTGAGGTGTTAAGGTGCCCACACATATACCGATGTGCTCACGATACGATTTTATGGCCAATTTCCTCACGAACTTTCACGGGAGCTCCCTTGCCGTCGTAATCACGATTTGGAGTTAAAAATGTCCAATCTGACTAAAGATCTATCTTGCAGCCAATGCATTGTATCCCAGATTGGCTAATCTGCCCTACAGCACGGCAGATCAGAAAATGCGATGTACGCCGAGCGGGGACGCGCATCGGCATCGTGCTCGTGAGTATAAACTCACGATTTGTACTTTTTTTACCCGATTCGTCGTCACGATTCGTCGAAATCGGCCAAATCGTGTAAAATGTCGCTATGTGTGTGGGCACCTTTACATTAATTTAAAGATTATTTTACTTTGCATCTTTATATAGACTATCATGTTAAATGTGCCCAGCCCTGCTTATCTACATCATACTGCAATTATTATTTTGCATAACCTGAATTTGAAATATTCTTCAAATTAAAGATATAATTTCATATATTAGTACACATCAAGGTTTTATATTGTTGAGATGAATACTAAACATGAAATAACTGGAAGATTTATAACAACCAATATGTCAGTCATGTTCTCCCTTACTCCTTTGTTTCAGGTTGCCATATTAGCAGGGCAGACAATGTGTGACAGACAGTATTGTAGACTTGCTCTGCAAAAAGTCAGTGTGTGGGCTGATTGATTCATATGTAAGGGCAAGGCCAGTGCTGTCACAGCAGCTCAATTTATTTGTATTTATTTTACCAATTCTGGATCCTACCTGTATCTGGACACTATTCTTGCTTACATTGATTACACATACACGTTCTACCCTACAATGTCAGTGTCCACAACCCTGATTAGTGGTGCTCTATTGGTATTAGAACTGTTTCCCTAAACAAAGCTATACAGTGCCTTGTGGGTACTAGTGCTATATATTGTATTTTATCCTTTTCTAATAACCATCTCCTAAACATGAGCAACAATTGTTCAATATTTATTAGAAATTATTAACATATTTTTGAGACATCTGTATAAAATTGTTCCTTTGTTTGAAATCTCATTCAATGTTAAAGGGTCCATGTTTATGCCATGCATGCACATCCATTTAGTTATTGTTTGTTTCCCCAATGTTTTCCACAGTAACATGCCGCTGCAGCAAAATGAAACTTTCAAGTTGAAACAAATTAAACTCTATCAAAAGAAGGCAGATTGGCAGAAGCATGTTCATCTATCGATCTGAGCAACAATGAAGAACTGTGTTGCTCCCATACTGCGGAGGCTGGTCAATAATAGACCAGCAGTCTATGAGCAGTCAACTTAACTCAATGGTGATTCTGTAGGGAACTTAGCGCCTAAGTTACTTTAGTTATTGGCAGAAACATTTAAAAAGCCATGGGTGGTAAAATGTTGTTTGAAAGAAGCAGTTGTATTGCATTATGTTATAGGAGAGCTAGTCCCAGAATTTAAAATACTCAAAATATTTTTAAAATCTCTGTCAGTGACAGAAGCGACTGTTCATTACTACCCGTATCAGACACAGGGCCTCATTCAGAGATGAACACAATAGCGATTCCGTACGCAGATCTAGCGATTGCTTGCCATTGCCCATGCGTATAAGCCGCACTGCGAGTGTGCCGAAGTCACATTTCGCTTACAGACACACATAGGAATACATCGCACAATGATTGACAGGTTGTCAGCGTTTGGGGGTGGTAACAGGGGAGTGGTCAGAAGAACGCAGGCATGTCTGACCGTCAGTGGCGTAACTAGGGTATTTGGAGCCCAGGGCAAATGTAAAAATGGAGCCCCCCCCCCTATGTATGTGCACGCGCTGCAAAAAAATGGGCGTGGCCAATTAAAAATGGGGTGTGTCAACATGACACACCCCTTTATCGTCAGTCTGAACATTCCTTTCCATATGCACCTAAACCCCAGTAGTGTCCCTTATACAGTACCCCCAGTATGCATAGTCCCCAGTTGTGGTCCCTCTTATGCAGGCCCATAGTAGTGCCCCTTATATAGTACCCCCAGTAGTGGTCCCCCTTATGCAGCCCCCAATTAGTTCACCTTATACAGTACCCCCAGTATGCACTGCCCCAAGTAGTGGTCCCCCTTATGCAGCCCCTCATTAGTTCCCCTTATTTAGTACCCCAGTAGTGGTCTCCCTTATGCAGTGCCCCCCCATATGAAGTGCCCCCAGTAGTGGTCCCCCTTATGCATTGCTCCTTTATATAGTGCCCCCAGCAGTAGCCCCCCCCTTATGCAGTGCCCCCAGTACTGGTCCCCCTTATGCAGGCCCCCAGCAGTGATACCCCCTATCCAGTGCCCCCTGTAGTTTTCCTCCCTATTTAGTGCCCCTAATGGTTCCCCCAATGCAGTGCCCCTAGTAGTAAACCCCTTATAAAGTACCCCCAGCAGTAGTCCCCGCCCTTATGCAGGCCCCCAGCAGTGATCCCCCCTATCCAGTGCCCCATATACAGTGCCCCCTGTAGTTTTCCTCCCTATTTAGTGCCCCCATTAGTAGTACCCTAGTAGTGAGCCCCTTATATAGTGCCCCCAGTAGTAGTTCCCCCCCTCCCGATGCAGTGCCCCCATAGTAGTCCTCCCACAGTTGTAGTCCGCAGTAGTGCCCCACCCCCAGTAGTAGTCCCCCCCAGTAATGGTGCCCCCAATAGTGGTCTCCCCAGTAATGGTGCCCCCAGTAATGGTCCCCCCCAGTAATGGTGCCCCCAGTAGTGCTCCCCCCCTGTAATGGTGCCCCCAGTAGTGCTCCCCCCCTGTAATGGTGCCCCCAGTAGTGCTCCCCCCATGTAATGGTGCCCCCAGTAGTGGCCCCCCCTGTAATGGTGCCCCCAGTAGTGCTCCCCCCTGTAATGGTGCCCCCAGTAATGCTCCCCCGATGTTCAGACACACAGCACAAGTAAAAACAAAATACACTTACCTGAATCCACGCTCCAGCTCCAGCCACTGCTACCGGCGCCGCACGTCAGTCCTCCCGGGCTGGCGCGCTGTGCATTATGGGAGAGACGTCATGACATCATGACGTCTCTCCCATTACCCACTGCAGGAGCCGGAAGGGACACGGCTCTTGCAGTGGGAGCTCAGCAGTCAATGAGAGTCTGTCTGACTCTCATTGGCTGCTGGTTAACACACACATCGCTGCCACACTGGCGGCGAAGTGTGTGTTACTGCACAGCCTGAGACTGCCCACCTCCCACCCTTCTCCTGTCGCTATTGGGTAAGCGCTCAGGGGGAGGGAAGGTCTCGGCTGTGCAGCAAAGGACCGGCGCTGGACACAGGGAAGCCTAGCGCCGGTCCTTTGTAAATGTGTAGCGCTGACCACACACACTGCGGTCGGCGCTACACTGCCTAACTAGGGCGAGTCGGTACCGTGGCCAGCAGCGCCCCCCCACACCGCCAGTCCTACGGCATCCAGGGCACACGCCCTGCTCGACCCCCCTTAGTTACACCACTGCTGACCATTTAAACGCCATTACATGAGCGTGCATAAATTAGCCCTTCTATGCAGCATGAGAGCCCTCTGCATGAGAGGAGTGCTGCCGAGTCTGTGGCTGGTCAGACCCGCTGCAAGGGCAAGATGGCCGCTCGATCTGCGTCGATGTTACCGATATTTACTCAAGTAAGCGTCATTGCCTGCAGGTAAGGAGGCAGCAGTGGGCGTCTTTAGAAAATACTCAGCTGACTCTGCGATACTAGCCCAGAGGGTTAATGGCTAACTTACCACTTTAAAGGAGAAAGCATTAACAGAGCAAAGATTATGGTGGTACTCATAGTGCTGGCATTCTCGGACACCGCTATTTCCCTACGGCGCATGCGTAAAGCGTCGGAAAACTGGCTGCAGCGGCCATTTTCCAGGCGTTTTGTGTAGTGCTACTCCGGCCGACTTGGGATTTTTTAAAGGTAAGTATAAACAAGTATTGGTGCAGGATGTGCGGTGTGGGCCACCCTGGACCCAGGGGCCTGCACACCCTGCACCCCTTATAGATATGAGAGGGTAATTATTACTAATACGTTTAAAGTGTCCATATCTCCTATAGATTGTAACCTAGTACGAGCCCTCTGCCCTTTGACTCTCCTACATAATTGTGCTAAATGCTCACCTTAATTATTTATCTATGTGTGTTGTTTATTATATATGGCGCTATGCTGGGGCAGTTTAAGAGAGGAGGGGGCCCATGTCCAGACTCCATGTGGGCCACTTAGTCTCTGGCAGAGTAGTAGACACTGGCTTGGTGTCAGAATCTACTGCGCATGCACAGGTCTCCAGGAAAATGGTGCCTCTGCCTCATTCACTGGGAAAATGGCCACTTCTGCATTTTCCCTGGGATTATTGCTGCTAAGCAACACTGGGCCACTGACAGAGCAGGACGCTGGGGACTGGAGAGAGGTAAGGATAACTGGTTTTACCAAGGTGCAAAGTTACTTGCTTTGTTTTTGCTTTGCTCCACTAAGAATTAGCCCCTAAGTAAATTAGATGTCAGTAAGACCTGTCCATTCTGCTGAAGATCCTGGGTCACAAAACTTATGTAATTTACAATCATACTTCTTACAGAGGGTGGCTGTTCTCAGTGAGCTTGCTCATTGCCAGTACATGGAATATTCATAACCACCCAGATAACTGCTAACTTTGTGAAGAGATGTAAAGATGGGCATTTGAAGCATACTGTATAAGTACACACAAAATGTGTCATGTTAGTATTTAGATGATTGTTCAAATATTTGTGTTTGTAGCTGTGAGTATGACATGTCATCTTTACGCATATTTGTCAATGTTGATAAATGTCATTTAACTTAAGCCACATGCTACAGTGCATATTTTCTCAAACAGTGGTAGTAGTAAAGAAGGAAGGTAAAAGTAATAAATTATTATAATTATAAAATTCTTTTAAATAAAATACATCATGTATTTTAACTCCACTTTCCTCTTAATATATGTAAATAAAAAATGTATCATAGGTGGCTACATTCAGGCAACATATCATGATATAACAGTGAAACCATCAATTTGTCTGTCAAGTCTGTGCCAGTAGCTGGCAGCCATAAGAGAATGTATATCCAACTGGCACGGCCAGGCAATGTCTCTTGTGCAGATAAGTGAACTTTTTATTTTAGATTTCTTTTTTGTTTGCATCAAGAATTCATTAATTTTGCCCAAATAATTCACACATTTAATATGTGTAGAGTGAAAACCAGTAATCTGGATGTTTAGGAGCATTTAGATTTTTCCATCATTCATAATTTTTAATGTATTGTTGGGGTATGTAAATTAGCACGGGGAAAACAAGCTGGATCAGATGTACAGAGTACTACATGCAGTGCACATTCTAAATCACAGCTGTCATTGATGGTGGCCAACAAGCGAGCTGTCTCCAAGGCTTCTTTATAGAGAATGTTCAGAAAGAGTACATATTGTACTAGGATGTAGAACATATTTTCACATTTACTAATGGTATAAAAATGTAGTGCTGCTATAGTCTAAATTAGTGTCTGCTCCAGGCTTAGATTTATTTGTGGGTGAAGAGCTAAAATTTGTCTTTATTCTGCGCACTAGTACTTGTATAAATAGTTCATGTACAGTAAGGGACGCAAAGAGACTCATTTCACCTGCTGCCTTGGGCATTAGAATTAGAAACATCAGTGAGGATGAGATAAAACTTGGGCATAGATTTACCTTTCATGAATTTCAAAATGGATTTCTAACTAAAAATAGCATTCTATATATCCTATAGTACTTAGGGCCCTATTTACTACAATTTGCATTTAAAATGCGGTTGTAGTGTGATAAATTTGCTTTGCGAATTTAAGAAGTACTGTATCACAGGGATTTATCAAAAATCCTTTGCAGGGACAAAGCTTGTGATAAAGCTCTGGGCCTGATTCAGAGCCGCTCGCTCTGAATCAGGGCCGGGCTATTTTTCTTTGGATCGGCCTCTTGGTCGCTCACATAGTTGTGGGTGACCACCCACAGCTATTGCGAGCGGCCATGATGATGGTCGCGATGGTCAAGACCATCAGGCTTGCGACGAGACCCTTGTGGTAGGGTCTCGTGGCCACAAGCCTCAGAGAGATTTCGGCTCGAACAGAGCCGGAATCTCTCCACTGACATCACTCGTGATGTCAGTGGGGCCACCACCAAATGGCAGGCATTCTCATGGGAATGCCTCCGTTTGGGCAGCCACCCCCCGGCCCGCCCACCAAAGGGAGCGAGCTGTCACTCAACATCGACAGCTCGCCCCCTTTGGTGCAAGACCCGGAGCGACGGATTGCCCGTCGCTAGCCGGGTCTCGTGCATGCGCACGACGGAGCCGGCTCCGTCGTGCGCATGCTCTGTGGGCCACCATTGACCCAGTTGCGAGCGCTCAGCGCTTGCGACCGGGTCTGAATCAGGCCCACTGTCCCTGCGAATCCCCTCCGCAGTCTACTCACTGTATTTTTCGCAAAAATTACAGTGAGAAGGAGCCCGCCGACTCACCCCCCGCAATCGCCCCCTGTGCGACCCCCTCCTCACTTACAATTAATTTTGGTTATCGGTGATCCGGTGATGTCCTCTGGAGCTTTGTTCAGCTGATCTCCCATCCTGCACTGTTTCCCTGTTCAGCTGTTCAATGCAGTGCAGGAGCTGGAAGACCAGCTGACCGGAGCACCGATCACCATGGATGCAGGTAAGTTTTTTTTATTTTTAAAATATTTTTTTTTTTGCAGTGATCAGCTTGTGGTCTATTTAGACCACACAGCTGATCACTGGGGCCCGGCTCCCAGCTCTGCTCTGCCTGTTAGAGCAAGGCAGAAGTTTGGGAACCGGGGAAAACCCTTGATAACGCTATCTTCAGGTGGCGTTATTATCACAGGGGTTCCCCCATTTTTTTTCACAATATATTTTTAGTGACTCTGGCCAGATCACATTTCCCATTACAATTATGGGAAATGCGATCTTCTTACTAAAAATATGTAATAATTAGGGTTTGGAGTAGAATTTTACGAATTCTACTCCAATTGTCCTTTAGTACATTTATGTGATACTAAAATAATGTGAAAAGGGTTTGAAAACACCCTTTAGCACTCTATTTTAGTAAAAATAATGTTAATAAATAGAGCCCTCAATATGCATACACAGGACAATTTATGCTTCAAAGGCATCGCAATATAGGCATTGTTGCTGATGAGTTGGGAACAAAACAAAAATGCAAATAACTTTGGGGTCTATGTACTAACCCTTGGATAGAGATAAAGTGGATGGAAATAAAGTAACAACCAATCAGCTCCTAACCAATCTATTTTGTGTGCTCCAAAATCAGACCCACTATGTTTAAAATGGTAACTTAATTAAATGAGTTGATTATGAATTGCAATTATTTACATATGAAATTAATTTGAATATAATTTATATGCAATGTTTTTCGGTCTGCTTAGTACTTTATGTTCACTCTGTCTGTAAGTGCATACAGTCTTTCTTACCTCTATGTACTAATTTGTGTTTTGTTTGTGTTACACAGAATATAATAAATTGCCCCCTACTGGTCTGCTTTTTCTAGCTCTAATACTCATGCCTTCTACAATCTGCACAGAAAGTGCCATTGATTTATATAGGCTGGGCACAATAATCATGGACTGTCTACATGAGCCCAGCATCCAGACAGCCCCTGCCCCACAAACCTGGACAACTTTGCTCCCAAATCTATCATCTATAATATACCAATGTAATCTGGGCACCCATGCATTGCCTATTATGATACTGTATGCAGCACAGTTGTGTTGCTAATATGATTCGCTAAGGTTATAAGAAACAATTGATGGAGGAAGGTTATGTAGTTTCTATGTTTTGTGTGTTTCCATCATTTCAAACTGTTTGAAAACTACATTAACAATTTAATACAAGGAACATATTAGTGCACTAACACAAATGCGTAGTTACTCATAGCAGTCAATAATATTATGTCTGTAATTATCCTAACACTTTAAAAAAAAAAAATAACGCATTTATATAACTGGTTGTTATGGGTTACAGTGCATTCATAAACACTGTACTACTTCAGATAAGCTCAATGGTTGTGCATTGATAAAGTTTCACATTTGCCAAAAGTCATGTTAAGCAAGTACTGTATTTACCAATCATTAATTGCAAGACAGAGAAAATGGCCAAAGATGTAAATAGATTTTAACTAGTCCTCTGCATTAGCCCAAAACACACATGTAGAGCCTAATTTAGAGTTGGATGCATTTTATGCCCCAAACATGCATGTATAAATTCTGTCACATAATATCCATATTTACAATGTGTATGTTAGGTCACACAGATCTAAGGATAGGTTTTACTCAAGAGTAGGTCTTACATTGGGATGGCTACGGGATGCCAGCGTTCAGGATCTTGGCGTTTAAAATCCCGACGTCGGCACCACGACAGGGTTAGGTCTCCCTACCCTAACCCTTCCTCCTCGGTGCCAGACCCTACCCCCCCAGTGTCTAAACCTAACCTCCCCTTCCCCGCACCATAAACCTAACCCTCCCTCCTCGGTGCCTGACCCAAACCCCCCCCAGTGTCTAAACCTAACCTCCCCTTCCCCGCACCATAAACCTAACCCTCCCCCCTTAGTGCCTAACCCTATCTCTCTCCCTGTGCCTAACCGTAACCCCTAACCCTCTTCCTAACCCCGCTACTTACCTTCAGGATTCAGACTGTCGGGATGCCGGTGCTGGGATTCTTATAGGTGTCGGGATTCCAGCGCCTGCATTCTGAGTGCCGGAATCATATCGACGGGGTATTGAACATCAAGCATATCCCCTTACATCAAGCTTTTACTCAAGCCCCATTATAACATTTGCATGCAGTTTGACAGTGTTAAATGCAAAAGTTACTTTTTTCGTACATAATATAATGTAATGAAGTGATATACACACGAGAGACTAGTTTATTGACTACAATTAATAAATACGAAAGTTGCATTTTCCATATTAAATAATCAAATACAAAAACCCTATATCCATTGTTTAATAATCTATATGAATTCCTGTCTGAATGGAAATAACTAATAATCCAAACAGACGGCTGCTACTTGATATAATAACTCGTCACACTAATGACTGAAGCACTATCAACAGAAAGTGACAATATGAAAGTAGCCAGATGTGACTAGATAGTGCTGTAATAGTGTCATTATCATCATCAAAGCCTCCAGTATCAACAATACATGCCATACTGTAACTGTGTGGAGTTTGAATATTTTCCTCGTGTTTGCCTGGGTTTTTCCCTTGCGAGGTTAATTGTCTCCCAACAAAAAATTTTCCTAGTGTGTATGTGTGTGTACATGTGGTAGGGAATATAAGCTTCTCTGGTGCAGGGACTGATGTGAATGGCCTAATAGTCTCTGTAAAGCGCTATGGGATATGCATGCACTATATAAATAACTGGTAATAAATAAATATGTCTCCTAAGAAACATATCTGGATATATGTCTAAGAGGTATATTTACTAAAGTGCGGGTTTATAGCAGTAAAGTGTTGCTCATAGCAACCAATCAGATTCTAGCTATTATCTTCTAGAAGATACTAGATAAATGATAAGTAGAATCTGATTGGTTATAAAGGCAAATGTCATGTTTACTCACAGAAAATCTATATTTCCAATCTAGCTACTTTTACAGGTGGTAGGAGCAATATGTTATTGTTACTACATCTGTATCACTGTAATTACCTATTTTAAATGTACTGTATTTTACATAACTGGAAGCTCCTATAAATAAATATTTAACAGATTAATTGGATTTCCTTCACTATTCTAAATTGCCGACTAGGGAAATTGCTCTGTCAAGTTTTCTTACTTTATTTAATACAGGTTTTCAAGAGCACAAGTTCAGGGAGTCCTAATTAATCTTATTTTATTATCATTACTATTGTATTTCGGTAGTGATATCATCATCATCATCTTTTCACTATAAATTGTTGGAATCCTTACTCATTTGTTACAGTGAATAACACTACAGTTTGTAAGGACACCTTGTACAACTTTGTTCCTCTGTAAGGTCATTCCGAATGTGTGTACAAATCTGTTTTGTTTTTGTAAAGGGAATTTACAATATTCATACATTTAGATTTGCAGGTGTATCAGCCTTAATTGTACTGGTTTTATATGCTCAGGATTAACAATACAGGGCAAACAATACTCTTCATGCTCAAGGTGTGCCAATTGGGATGCAACAATTAATTTAATTATGCAGTAAAGACTCCCTCTTCGGCAATGTACAGGCACTACATACCCAAGACATGTTCTGTCTGGTCCCCAACATGGCTCTAGCTCTACCTTATTTATTATAGAAGACAGAAAGCATTTTATATGCCAGACAGAATTTAAAATACTAGCATTTGACAGAATACATTTAAGAGCAAGGGTTAAAAATGTAAGGGATGCCCCTTTTTAAAGTCTGATTTGTGTAGTTCTACTATGGCTAAGAAGTCTGAGTTGCTGATTCATAATAGTGATTTCCTGATTGGTAGGTCTTGTCTCTTTGGATGTAACCCACACCCCTCCCACTTAGTGAATTTGTCAGCTTTATTGGTTCGCGAGAAATAAAGGTAACAATGGCTGTCTTGCTGTAGGTCATGGCTGTAGGTCATGAGCTGCTCTCCCCACAAATACAGGGCTTTAGGCGGATTCTACCCTACTGAGGTCAGCGACAATACCTCTCTTGATGGGACTTTTATGTGTCATTAGACAAGGTGTATGGATACCTTGAGTTGTTGGTGATGGTCTGGCAGTTGGCCTCCATCTAACCTCCAGTTGTTGGTGAGGGGCTGGCAGTTAGCCCCTATCTAGGCACTGCATTGTTGGTGATGGGCTGATGCTAATGCAAACAATGTAGAAACTGCTTTAAGTGATCATCTAAAGCAAGTTTTTAGTGATCATCCTTTAAGACTTGCCATGTCCGTATTCCTCACCCTCCTAAGGTATAGGTTAATAGCCACTGATTATACTTCTACAAAAACATATGTAAGAAAGTGTAGTGTCCCCGCTAGGCTGTTCTAGCGGGGTGCCGTGCCCTGCCCAATTTTTGAAGTGCAGAACGCTCCCTGTCCTATTTCTGAAGGGCAGAACGCGCCCTGCCCTTCAGCGCGGCAGCCCACTGAGATAACCCGCGGGTTCTGCCTCCACCCACGGGTCGCTTCACATGCGCCCGGCATTCATTCACAGTGACCTGACCACAGCACTTGGGGGCTGCCTGGCATGTCCGTTAGTGCCGGGCACGCCCCCAGGAGTAATGAAAGGGGGACGCGTCATACAGACATGCCCCCTTTTCTTTGGCCACGCTCCCTTTTTGGGCGCGCGTGTGCCTGTGGCGCGCGCATAAATGCCCTAACTCTGGGTCTGGTGCCCTGCCTCCCGCCGGACCTAGAGTGAACACTAAAAGTGCTTTGAGTTGTATGAAAGTGTGCAGACAATATCTTTTCTATAGTCATCTTTCACATACTGAGCCTGATTCAGACTTGGAAATAGAGTAAGATAAAGCAAGTGTAACCCCCCTTTTACCTCTGTAAAGGGTCACCAGGTTACTTAACCCCCTTACTCTCTAATATTTTCCTACCTTTAATCTCCTGTTAAGTGGTGTACCTTTTTTCTATCAGTGTCTCCACCCAAATATCGGTAATAGGTATGGGCTTACTTGGGAAAACCCTTTTAAGCAATTTAGGCTTGCTGGGGTAAGTGTACCAATATGAAAACTAATATTTATGTTCAAATTGGGTAATGCATAAATAATCTATGGTGACCTAAAGACTAACAGCATTTAAGTTATGAATGCAAACCTGTTCTTCTCTCCTTTTGTGTCACCAAGCTTACCATTCCCCTTCAAGAAAATAATACACTTTAACTATAGTTTCACAAGTTCATATTAGTTTTGCTTATGAAATAGTAACCAGTACTTCCATATACATCATAGAAATGGCATATACAGTCAGTACATATTTGTACTTGAAGTTTAACTGCCTGGTGCTGGTTCTTAAATTACTGTAGAACCTACACATTTTTTTCACTGTAATTTTAAGAACCAGGACTGGCTGGCAAGTCTGGGGCTGGTTAGTCTTTTAGGGGGGGGGGGACCTCACATAATTTTTTTTTTAAATATTAAGCCTACTCAAACAAGTTAAAAAAAAAAAACATACACAAATCACAATGATTTGTGTATGTTTCAGCCAAACTCGCAGCTCAGGAGGTAAGTGTTTAAAACTTCTATTTCACAGTGAGTTTGCTTCAATCTCACACGAGATTGGAAACTCGAATCTTAGTAAATTTGCGAGTTGCATCTTTTTCATCTAAAGTACATCCTAATTTGACCGATGGTGAGTTTTTTCGAGTTTGCAATCTCACATGAGTTTTATCAGTGAAAAAAAGAGAACTCACTTCAAACTCACTCAAGTTTGTCTTTAGCAAATTTGCGAGATGAAAAAAATGCCTAAACTCACGTGAGTTTGCATTCTCACACAAACTTGACCCTTAGTAAATTTACCCCTAATGGAGCGTACACACGGTCAGATTTGTCAGACTTGTCAGATTTGTCAGATGAACGACTGAACGATTAAACGATTTGAACGATTTGGACGATTTGACCAAAGTTTTGAACGATTTGGACGATTGAACGATTTTTACCTGCATTAAAATGAATGGAATCGTCCAAGTCTGACTGCAAACCCATCAGATGTCAGATATCGTTATCTGACAAACGGGAACGCGCATCGTTGATCGTCCATCGTTCAGGCATGTCAGATATGAACGATTTTTCATCAGATATGAACGACTGAACGATTTTTAAATCGTTATCGTCCATATCTGAAGAAAAAATCTGATCGTGTGTATGCACCATAAAGAGGAACAAGATGGGAATTATACTCTGCAATTAATGAAACTGTAAACCAGATGGTTGGGTAAAATACACATTATTCAACATTGGTGTTTTTAAAGGCCTTGATGCTGGTTGAAATATAGACAGGCATCAGCAAAGCCATAATCTCCAAATGAAGTGAGGAATTATGAAGATAAAGGTACAGTAGTTATTTTAATTAAAACAATAAAAATGCCCACCAGCATGCACCCCTTACTATGGGACCTATTCATCATCACTTAATTTCTACAAAAGCAGGTGAAAATTAACAATTTCACCTGCAATTGTAGAAATTATCGGACCATTCATCAAGAAGGTAAAACAGGAGATATCAGAGATATCTCCTACTTACCTTTCTCTTGTGGAATGGCCCGCTGTCCCAATACACTAGTATCAGAGATATCTCCTACTTACCTTTCTCTTGTGGAATGGCCCGCTGTCCCCATACACAGAATTCATCGAGCTCCGAAAATATATTTTCGGAGCTTGACTGCGGGAGCATTTGCCATCTTCAGATGGCATTTGCTTCCACTCGCTGCGAGTAACCTCTTCCTTCTTTATGGATCCCTCCTCCCCTGTCCGGCTCCTTATGGTGCATACACATGATCAGATTTTTTCTTCAGATATGGACGATAACGATTTAAAAATCGTTCAGTCGTTCATATCTGATGGAAAATCGTTCATATCTGACATGCCTGAACGATGGACGATCAACGATGCGCGTTCCCGTTTGTCAGATAACGATATCTGACATCTGATGGGTTTGCAGTCAGACTTGGACGATTCCATTCATTTTAATGTAGTCAAAAATCGTTCAATCGTTCAAATCGTCCAAATCGTTCAAATCGTTTAATCGTTCAGTCGTTCATCTGACAAATCTGACAAGTCTGACAAATCTGACCGTGTGTACGCTCCATTATGCCGGATGTCGGGGCTCCTGTGCACATGCGTAATCTGTAGGTCACGCACCCAAACTTGTGTCACTGCTTTGAAAACATTTGGGGAAACAGCTGATCTTTGGACCAACTGTCTCTGTGCCGGAGCAATGATGAATTGCTCCGGTGCTTGTGGCGAGATGAAATGTTAATTATCGGGGTCTGTGTGGACCTCGATAATTAACATAATGAGTAGAACCCCTATTTCTGGGAACAAATGTTGTGTTTGGTAGATCTATGGTAATTATGTCTAAGATAGATCTTATTCGTCCATTTGGTCATTGGTACTGAGAAGTAAAGTACTGTGTTGCTGTTTATCTGTTTTTCTGCACCTTGCATTTTGTATTAATTTTGATGATGAAAGGCGTGGAGCTTGCAGCAGAGAGCTTACATGCCAACTCCTGCTGCTTGTTTTCATTTTCCCTGTGTATGGCAGGCAACACACAGTTCATTTTCATGAACACGTCAAAGGCTTCAAAATATCATCTTAATCTTTACAGATAAGGTTCTTAGAAATATATTAGTGTCAGTATCATGACGGGATTAGCAGCCATATTAATTTAGATTTTGGACTATGTTTTAGGCAACAAGTCGTTTCTCTGTGGAAATGCCACCTCAGATCCCCAATAACTTATGCAGAGTCTTTGAGCACTAAGCCGGCAATTGTAACTCTTGTTGTCAGACATACTGAGATCTCTGAGCAGCAGAACAGGCGTGTTAGTGACATACTGTAATTACATGTGCTACATACTATAACACCTGCAATACTGTGAGATCTGGAAGTCAAGCACTACTGGAGGCCTCACAGAATATATATACAGCTGATCAAATAAAATTATGGAATGTCACAGAAACCAAGGTGATGTCATGCAGGCTAGATACTGTACCAACAATATGTAGCTGCATCCATGGTATGTGTTAAACAATTTACCACCCAACCAACAAAATAAGTGTAGTCCTGATCTCACTGGTGGCCATGGAGAGTTCTTCCGTGTGCCCAGCCACATGTGTCAGTTATTGTCCTTACTGTAGGCTACCACTGTAGGCACCACTTTGGGAGAAGATCACAGCAAGCAAATATTATGCAGATAGGTCTGTTATTTAACTCATTTATTATCTGTAAATTATTCAGGTTTTAAAAATCAGCTAATATCATACATACAGTAAATAAAACACTAAATGCAGTACTATGAGGGACTAGATGGAGTTACCACAACTTCCATCATGGCTGCAGTCCAGACCTTTAATAGAATGAGACTGGGGATTGTTGGTAGGAGGGCCAGTCAGTCTTCTCTTTATGGAGATGTATCCAACCTACAAGAGAGATAAAGAGGCAAATTTGCCCAAGCAGCCAGTTTATAGCTGTCATTTATCTAGCAGAGGGGTACATGTAATAAGGTAAGGGTGGACAATAAGTGGCCCTCCAGCTGTTGTAGAACTACACTTCCCAGCATGCCCTTCCACATTTTTGCTATTTTGCCATGCTAAAACTGTTGCAAGGTATGCTGGGATGTGTAGTTCAACAACAGCTGGGGGCTTCGCTTATTGCCGTCCTCTGTGTAAGGGGACACATACCGTGGAGAAAAATTATGCTTTTATCGTGGCAAAGCAGGAAGTATCTTCCACAGTTTGTACAAATAACCGGCACACCGAAGAAGGTAAATGATAAGCCACCCTTTGGCAAATTGAGCAGAGGCGATTAGCGTGTCAGTGCTGATGTCTGCACATGCATAATATAATCATACGGCAATGAGATATTAGCATCAGTTTCACATGAGATCTCATGTGAAACTGATACTGTACTAGATATTTTTTTGTATAATCGTTATTAACATATGAACATTAGGACATAGAAAGTTCTGGCTTGCTTCTCTTTACTTCAGCAGAGACATAGGGGGAGATTTATCAAAGCTTGGAGTGAAATAAAGTTGAGAGTGATAAAATACCAACCAATCAGTAATGCAGTACCTGCATTAATTATCTATGTGCAGCTGTTGTTATCATAAGGATTTTGCCTACTAGCACTGGATTTCTATGCTGTGTGATATATTATTGCAGGTGTATGTGCTTACCTGGTTGTTATGACTACTGCCTATCCTCCAACATGTCTCCTTCCACCTGGTACAAAATGCTTTGCTCCTGGACGTCCCACTTAATTAATGATTGTAGCCACCTGTGTTGAACTAGGTAATAGATGAGACAGGTGTTTCAACACAGGGGGCTGCAATCATCAATTAAGAAAGAAATCCAGGAGCAGAGCATTTTGTACCGGATGGAAGGGGTCATGTTGGAGGGACTGCTACTGTTGTGTCATCTCCAGGTATTCTCAATTGCAGGCTTATATTTACTATAGTTATGGCCACTGGTGCCTAGTTAAGGCCCCGGGACATCACCTCGGCTACATGTCCTTTCCAGTT
The DNA here is from genome assembly GCA_031769625.1 of Taudactylus pleione. Taxonomy (NCBI): domain Eukaryota; kingdom Metazoa; phylum Chordata; class Amphibia; order Anura; family Myobatrachidae; genus Taudactylus; species Taudactylus pleione. The sequence continues at coordinate 81,131,026 of JAUIMM010000040.1, forward strand.
TTCCGTAGCCTTGATTTTTCAACTGGAGAGTACACTTTAGTGATTTGATGCAGGTATATAGGATGCACTGGCACTTTGTGTTATTTGCTCAAGATTAAGGTATCTGCTGAACACCAAAATGGCTGTCAGGCTGTTAACATGGGAGGATGGAGTGCCTTTACACACTAAAGTTGGCCACACATCTAAAGATTATCTGTCCAACCAGCCAACTAGCTGATTGCTTGGAATGAAAATCTGGCAAGGTATGAAAGCAAATGACAATCAGCAATTTGCTCCCAAACTCAAGAAAATGGACAAAAACTGTTGTTTGAACAAATTGTTTAGATCAAACATTTAACAAACTTGTCTGAACAACCATTTTCTTCTGTTTTCAGGCATTTAGGAGCAAATTGCTGATAATCAGTTACTCCCATACGTTACCAGATTTTCATTCCAACCAATCAACTAGTTGGCTGGTTGGACAGATAATCTTTAGATGTGTGGCACTTAACACTTTGATAAGTATTCCATACTATTATGCTATCTATTCATATTGCTTATGGATGATGGCAAGTCACCTCATGTTACACTTTTGGATATGTTTGTTATAAAATGGACTTTCCTTGCTATGCTTGAAAAATAAGCTTCTTTTGTATTTGATGTTTTAATTTTTTCTACAACACCATTACGCTACGTGCTAAGATCGCCTTTTTAATTGTGCTTCTAGTGAGTGCTGTTGGACTCATGGTCTCACGCGCTACATATATATATATTTCTCTCTCTCTCTCTCTATAAATATATAAACAATTTCCATATAACAATCCGAATTCATATAGCAAGCTGAAATACAAAAAGGTAAACAGCTCCTTCTAGTGCAATAAATAACACCCGTGCTGTATTCATAAAAACCGCTATCAAAATCCCACAGTTTGAGGGGAAGGTGGGACTAGTTGTTACAGAGGCAAGTTGTTATAATGAATCTAAAACCATGCCCACATCGCACTGCGGTTCGTGTGACTGGGAACAAGTTTGAACATGTTAACGTCTGTGCTCAGCGAAACGCGGCTAACGTAGACGTGTTTATGTAATAGGTACCCAAAAAACTTGTTTTTCTTGTTCCAAAGAAATATTTTTCACCTAGATTTGAAGTCGTATCTTGGCTGGACTGTTAAAGGTAAGGGTTTATCATTCATTTTGTTAGAATCACAGACCAGTACTGTATTTTTTATCAATGTTATAATCGTGAATTGAAGCACGGCAACTGAACTACGGATCTTGGTTATCTGACATCACTTGGGGCAAGTTATTACACAATATCGGAGGCAAGTTGTTACTCACTGACACTCCCATTAAAGACCAACTAGAACTAGAGGCAAATATAAGGAATGAAAAAAAGAAAACTTACAGAAGGTTAAGAAATCTTTACTCAGGAATGAAGGCAAAAATAAAAAGACTAAGACGATGACATCAAAATCTAAATAATAGAAAGTAGCCAAAACATTGTCGAGTTCTGAAGAGTTCTGTTTTTGTATAATGTGTGCTAAGAGTTACAATTTGTCGAAACCTGGCCAGGGGTGGGTCCAGTGTATTGCATGTAAAGGGTGGGCTCATATTGCTTGTGTAAGAGGTGATGCAGTAGCTTAACTTACACTAATTGCGAATCAGAAATAGGTGATGAGTGATGTCTGTCATTGTCATCATGCCAAATGTGATTTTGTGATAAACGTACAAAGTTTTCTAATGAATGTTTTTTTTATTAAGATTTTGTATAGATTATTTTATCAGTAACAATTTGTCCCAACCCCGTAACAACTTACCCCCATCGAGGGCAGATTGTTAAGATTATTTTTGTTCCAAAACATGTTCTTCGTTGGTAATAATTATTGGATGAAATGTACACCTATTTATATTGCATCCAATACTGTTTTGTTTGTAAATTTGTCTGTTTGGTTGTGATTAATTTTTTTTAGATATTTGGATTCTGTATTTTTGTAACAACAAGGCCGGCTTTCCTCTACTCAGCTGTACCTTTGGCATTTACAGTATTCCTACTGTGTTAAACACCGCAGAGTATTCCCTAGCTACCACCTCTCTGAGTTTCGCAGCTATACCCAGGGCCAGTGTTACCATTAGGCAACTAGAGTCTACAATAAATAAAGTATGGCTGGTACTACTGATGACCAAGGCTGATGCAGGAACTCCCCCAGCCCCAAACACTGCTCTCTTACTTGTTAGTAGAGTGGCATATTATGTATTGGGGCACAAATGTGTTCCATATTATGTATTGGAGATATTGATGTGTAGCATAATTATGAAATGGTGATACATCTGTGTGGCATATAATAAATTTGTGGCACAGTTGTGCGGTATGTTATGAATTGAAGCATTGTTATGAGGCACAGTATGATTTTGGGGCTCTGCATGTGGCATATTGGTTGGGGCATTTCTATATAGTATATTATGAATTTGGGATACTGCTGTGTGGCAATTATAAATTGGCATCACTCATGTGTGGCATAGTATGAATTGGAGGGAGCAGGGGCGGTGAGTGAAGTTTTGCCTAGGGCGCCCAGGCACCATGCACCAGCTCTGGCTATACATCTTTAGGGGTGTTCCCCTTTAGAAGCAAAATCCCAAGGCTTCACAGTTTTGAATCTTGTGTTGCCAAAATTAAATGCATGTATCTCACTCATTGTGGACTAAGGAAATTCTTCATGTGGTTAGATAAGCCTAGTTTTTTTAATATTCTGGTATGGGGCCATTGCACTCTTTTTATATACACAGCATGGATGTCGATGTTTATTGTACAAGGTTGCAGCCTTTTCTCTTTGTTTTTCAATGGTTGTGTTTACCTTCACAAAGGGGCGTGCGGGCCAGAAACATTGGCTCTATGATTTAATTTAATATACTCTGACTACTTTTTCATGCAACAAGTGCCACTGTTTGTTCCTCTCTGGCTGCTTATCCAATTATATATATAAATATATATATATATATATATATATATAATTATATATATATATATATATATAGTAGGGGTGTGCACCGGCCACTTTTCGTGTTTTGGATCTGGATCTTTCTTCGTGTTTTGGATCTGGATTGGTTTGCCAAACCTTCCGTGTTCTGGGTTCTGGGTTTTGTGTTTTGGATCTGTATTTTTTTTTAAAAAGCATAAAAACAGCTAAAATCACTGAATGTGTTGGTTTTTCTGATCCTATGCTATTATTAACCTCAATAACCTTAATTTCCACTAATTTCCAGTCTATTCTGAACACCTCACACCTCACAATAGTGTTTTATGTCCAAAAGGTTGCACCGAGGTAGCTGGATGACTATGCTAAGCGACACGAGTGGGCGGCACAAACACGTGACCCATCTAGGAGTGATACTGCAGTGGCAGACAGGATGGCAGTTTGAAAAACTAGGCCCCAAACTGTACATAATGCAAAGAAAAAAAAGAGGTACAAGATGGAATTGTCCTTGGGTCCTCTCACCAACCCTTATGTTGTATAAACAGGACATGCACACTTTAACAAAGCAATCATTTCAGCGCCAGGGTCTGCCACACAACTGTGGCTGAAATGATTGGTTCAATTGGACCCCACAAAACAAGCTGGCAATTAATCTGTCCCTGCACAAACTGGCTCTACGGAGGCAAGATGTCGTCCTCATCCTCCTCATCCACAGATTCCTCACCCTCTTCAGTGTTGTGTACATTCTCATCCTCACAGAGTATTAACTCATTCCCACTGGAATCCACCACCACAGGTCCCTCTGTACGTTCTGGAGGCTGGTCTCCCTGGAAGAGTTGATAATTCATTTTTATGAACATCATCTTCTCCACATTTTGTGGAAGCAACCTCCTACGCCTTTCGCTGACAAGGTTCCCGGCTGCACTAAACACTCTTTCGGAGTACACACTGAAGGGGGGGCAACTCAGGTAAAATAGAGCCAGTTTGTACAGGGGCCTCCAAATTGCCTCTTTTTCCTGCCAGTACAGGTATGGACTGTCTGACATGCCTACTTGGATGCGTCACCGATGTAATCCTCCACCATTCTGTCAATGGTGACAGTATCATATGCAGTGACAGTAGACATGTCAGAAATTGTTGCCAGGTCCTTCAGTCCAGACCAGATGTCCAAACTTGGTCCTGCCAGGCCTGCATCACCGCCAGCGGGTTGCTTAGGATAGCTAAGTTTTTTCCTGGCAGCCCCAGTTGCGGGAGAAAATGAAGAAGGAGCTGTTGACGTGTCACGTTCCGCTTCAGCTGACAGTGTGTTCACCAGCAGGTCTTTGCACCTCTGCAGGCTTGTGTCGGCGGAAAGAGAGACACCACATAGGCTTTAAACCTAGGATCGAGCACGGTGGCCAAAATGTAGTGGTCTGATTTCAACAGATTGATCACCCTGGAATCCTGGCAAAGCGAATGAAGGGCTTCATCCACAAGTCCCACATGTCGAGCGGAATCGCTCCGTCTTAGCTCCTCCTTCACTTTCTCCAGCTGCTTCTGCAAAAGCCTGATGAGGGGAATGACCTGACTAAAGCTGGCAGTGTCTGAACTGACTTCACGTGTGGCAAGTTCGAAGGGCTGGAGAACCTTGCACAACATGGAAATCATTCTCCACTGTGCTTGAGTCAGGTGCATACCCCCTCCTTTGCCTATGTCATAGGTGGATGTATAGGCTTGAATGGCCTTTTGCTGCTCCTCCATCCTCTGAAGCATATAGAGGGTTGAGTTCCACCGCGTCACAACCTCTTGCTTCAGGTGATGGCGGGGCAGGTTCAAGAGTGTTTGCTGGTGCTCCAGTATTCGGCACGCAGTCGCTGAATGGCAAAAGTGGCCAGAAATTTTTCGGGCCACCCAAAGTGTCTCCTGCACGCCCATGTCGCTTTTCAGAAAATTCTGCACAACCAAGTTTATTGTGTGAGCAAAACATGGGACATGCTGGAATTTGCCCAGATGTAATGCACAATATTGGTGGCGTTGTCAGATATCACAAATCCCCAGGAGAGTCTAAGTGGGGCAAGCCACTGGGTGATGATTTCCCTCAGTTTCTCTAAGAGGTTGTCGGTGGTGTGCCTCTTATTGAAACCAGTGATATACAGCATAGCCTGCCTTGGAACGAGCTGGCGTTTCTGAGATGCTGCTGCTGTTGCTGCATAAGGTGATACATCTACCCATTGGGCTGTCACAGTCATATAGTCCTTAGTCTGCCCTGTTCCACTTGTCCACATGTCCGTGGTTAAGTGGACATTGGGTACAACGGCATTTTTCAGGACACTGAGGACACTTTTTCTGATGTTTCTGTACAGTCTCGGTATCGCCTGTCTAGTGAAGTGGAATCTAGACGGGATTTGGAACCGGGGACACACTACCTCCATCAGTTGTCTAAATCCCACTGAACTAATGGCGGATACCGGATGCATGTCTAACACCAACATAGCAGTCAAGGCCTCAGTTATACATTTTGCTTTAGGATGACTGCTGTCGTACTTCATCCTCCTCGCTAAGGACTGTTGGAGGGTCAATTGTTTAGTAAAAGTAGTGGTGTTCCTACTTCCTCTCTGGGATGATGAATGACTCCCAGCAGCAGCAGTGGCAGCAGCGGCAGCAGGAGGTGTAGCAATGCAGGATCCTCCGGAGGAATCCCGGATAGGAGAGTCAGTCATGCCAGTGACATGGCCTGCAGGACTACTTCCGATCCTGACTAAGGAGGAAATTGATGAGGAGGGAGTTGACGGTGTGGTTTGCAGGTGCTTGGATACAACAGGACAACGGGATTTAGGTGTCCCTGGACTGCTTACGGTCTTAGCCAAAGTTTCTGAACTTGACAGTAACTTTTTATGAACGCGCTGCAGGTGCCGTATAAGGGAGGATGTTCCTAGGTGGTTAACATCCCTACCCCTACTTATTCCACCTTTACATATGGTACATATGGCAAGACAGTTGTTGTCCGGATTTGGATAGAAATATTGCCAGACCAAAGAGGTGGAATGTTTGGTCTTCTGCCCAGGCATGACCGTGATGGGCTTTTTCATCCCACGGACAACAACTGTCTCCCCCGGAGTCTGACTTAAGCAAACCACATCACCATCAGAATCCTCCTCGCCAACTTCCTCCTCAGCGCCAGCTACACCAGTATCCTCATCCTGTTGTACTTCAACAGTGACATCTTCAATTTGCATATCAGCAAGTGGACTGTGGGTACTCCTTTCAGCACTTGCAGGGGGCGTGCAAATGGTGGAAAGAGCCACCTCTTCCCGTCCAGTGCTGGGAAGGTCAGGCATCGCAACCACCACCACACTTGGACTCTCCTTGGGGATTTGTGATATCTTCTTAGAACACACAGTTCTTCGCTGTGCTTTTGCCAGCTTAACTCGTTTGATTATTTTAGTGGAAGGAGGACTTCCATCGTCATGTGAAGCTGAACCACTAGTCATGAACATAGGGAAAGACCTTAGCCATTCCTTGCCACTCCGTGTCGTAAATGGCATATTGGCAAGTTTACATTTCTCTTCAGATGATTTTAATGTTTTTTTCAAGGTCATTTTCCTGAACTTTGTTATTTGGGATTGTATGTGCCCTCTACTATGACATTGGGTATCGGCATTGGCAGACGACGTTGATGGCTTGTTATCGTCTATGTCATGACTAGTGGCAGCAGCTTCAGCACTAGGAGGAAGTGGTTCTTGATCTTTCCCTATTTTATTTTTATCGGAGAAAGTTTGGTCCTCCATTTATGTTATATTGATATATACGTGCGGCTAAGACGCACACAAACACAGAAAATAATTTTTTATTTTTGTTGGAGACTAGTGCAATTTGTGGGTTACACCACCCTTTAAGAAATGAGCCAGCCGGCACTTTACTTATGGGACACAGGCGCACTCTTGGCGCTGCTCCTTTGTTGATGCACGTGCAGCCACAGTGCACACAATTCACAAACACAGAAAATATTTTTTTATTTTGTTTGGAGTGTACTTTGGTGGTTACAGCACCCTTTAACGGACAAGCCAGCTGGCCTTTTACTTATGGGACACAGGCGCACGCTTGGCGCTGCTCCTTCGTTGATGCACGTGCATCCACAGTGCACACAATTCACAAACACAGAAAATATTTTTTTATTTTGTTTGGAGTGTACTTTGGGGGTTACAGCACCCTTTAACGGACAAGGCAGCCAGCACTTTACTTATGACACAGGCGCACGCTTGGCACTACTTTGTTGATGCACGTGCGGCAACTGTGCACACAATTCACAAACACAAAAAATATTTTTTTATTTTGTTTGGAGTGTACTTTGGGGTTTACAGCACCCTTTAGCGGTCAATCCAGCCGGCCCTTTATTTATGGGACACAGGCGCACGCTTGGCACTACTTTGTTGATGCACGTGCGGCTACTGCGCACACAATTCACAAACACAGAAAATATTTTTTTATTTTGTTTGGAGTGTACTTTGGGGGTTACAGCACCCTTTCATGGACAAGCCAGCCAGCCCTTTACTTATGACACAGGCGCATGCTTGACACTACTTTGTTGATGCACGTGCGGCTACTGCGCACACAATTCGCAAACACAAAAAAAATATTTTTTTATTTTGTTTGGAGTTTACTTTGGAGGTTACAGCACCCTTTAGCGGTCAATCCAGCCGGCCCTTTATTTATGGGACACAGGTGCACGCTTGGCACTAATTTGTTGATGCGAGTGCGGCTACTGCGCACACAATTCACAAACACAAAAAAAGATATATTTTTTATTTTGTTTGGAGTGCCCTTTGGGGGTTACAGCACCCTTTAACGGACAAGCCAGCCGGCCTTTTACTTATGGGACACAGGCGCACGCTTGGCGCTGCTCCTTTGTTGATGCACGTGCAGCCACAGTGCACACAATTCACAAACACAGAAAAAATATTTTTTTTTTAGCACTTGGGGGTAGCACCCTTGACGGACAGAGCACCACCTGGACAACACTACAGCACCCCTTTAGGACTGGGACACTGCAGAGGACTTTGGAGTGGACACAGCCGCTATGGAGAACTGACTGCACACCACAGTCCAGCCAGCCCCTAAGGACTTTGAAGTAGTGGACACAGCCCCTATGGACAACAGCAGCACAGCGCAGCACAGCACAACACTACACTACACTACAACACTACACTACACTACACAGCCCTGCCAGCCCTAACTAACTTCCACCCTCCCTCTTCACTGTCCACAGCCGAGTGAGAAAATGGTGCCGACGCGGGTACCTTATATAGGATCCAAAACCCGCGAGACCCGGAAGGCGGGATGATGACGCTTTGCCTCGATTTCAGATCCGAGTCAGGCGGGAAAAGTCGATCCTGACTCGGATCGGCCTCGGATCGGGGGAGGGCTTGGGGGGTTCGGATTCAGAAATCCGAACCCGCTCACCCCTAATATATATATATATATATATATATATATATATTTTGTAAAATGGGTACTTGAAATGGGGAGTCCAGACAGGCAGGTACTCTTTACAACAGTGTCTTTTATTGGCACCAGATACTGCACTTTATCATACGTGCATTTAGTCCTGCACACATACAGGCACGTAACATAAAAAGTAAACAAGCAAACATAAAAGTCTCAGCACTCCTTGTGCTAATCAGTCAGCAGTGGCTTGCAGCCACAATTTGGACATGCTCTCCCAGCACAGCCCTTGGACCCTGGCACTACAACACAGTGGACCTCATTCAGAGCCGCTTGTTAGATGCGATCGCTCGCATCCAGCATATGCATATTTGTCAAAGTGACGCCATGGGAAGCGGTCGCTCGCCTAGGCATAAGCACACCCACTTTGGCTGTGTGAGTGATCGCTCTGTGTATGCTGACACCCATTAGCCTATATAGAGATGCCCACTAGCGCACGTCATCTCCAGGAAGTGTATTAACACATTGGTACATCGAGCACCATCGGTAGCGTTTGCAGCGCTTGTTGTCACCTTACCATGCCACAAGCACTGCGAGGACTTCAGTGTAAAAAAACAGGCATGTGATATGTACTATGACGCTGCCTGTCCATTATACATGCCTTAAAAACGGCATTGAAACACTCAGGCACGCCTGCGTTCGCACCTCCACTCCCCCGTTATTAATGTCCTGCCCCTGTTACCACCCACAAACGGCCTCTCCTGTCACTCATTTCACTGGGCTGTCTTTGCTGGGCGAGCAAGCGGGCTGCGATCGCACAGAGTAGTTCACGCACGAGCAGGATGAAGCTTGCGCGTACGTAAACCATCGGGCCGCTTGCGAGCGGCTCTAAATCAGGTCCCGTATCCCTACTTCCTGGCTGCTACTCAGCATCAGGACAACGAGCATCTGGTGTGTGAGAGTTTTAAACCCTTTCTGTGCTCCAGTGATTATTCCAGGTGGCTCTGTGTAAATGTGAAGACCTGGAATTCCACACCTCCACTGCTAATGCAGAACGCACAGGTTTCACTCCAGCCTCCGTTTGGAAGGAGCCGATTCCACCAGAATGTGGGCAATTCAGGTGAGAGACAATCCCTCTCACCACAATACATATATATATATATCCACAATGCAAGTGAGCAGCACTCCCTTCCAGATATAATACCTATAGCCGGTGCCCTCCTAGGTATCCAGTCCGGATCCAACATATAGTAAAGGGTCGCAGGCGGCACTCGGAAATAAATGCCAGTACACAGCTGGTTACTTAAACATCAACGTTTCAAGACTTTAATGGTCTCGTCATCAGGATCCTCAAGCAGATGCTTGAGTGCCGTGGGCAAAGCCAATTGTGCGCATATACTGTGTATATATATATATATATATATATATATTATATTCTGTTGCATTTGCCATATTTTTTTAATTTTGTAATGTATGTATACAGATAATGTGCATGTATGACATTGCTTATCCTTCTTCAAGGATCTGTTTGTCCTTCACATTTCCTCTTATCCAGTTTAATTGCCTTATTTCCATCCCCTGATATTTTCGCATTGGGAATCAGAATTGATCTTTGTTTCCGCGCATGTTATTTACTCCAGCACCTTGCTGTTTTTCTTTCTTCTCAGCCCCATCGTTCCCTCCTATCTGTACTTTCTCTCTTCTCTCCTCCAGCTGCATCAGCAGGGCCTCTCCCTCACTCATCCCCACACTCCTTAATCAAAGATCATCAGTGCCCTAATGTATCACTTTGATGTAAAACGCTGTTCACAGTTACGTCCTGTATGCATGGCTCACTTCTAATCTGCAGTATCTTGTTTTCTTTTATCAGACTTTCTTTTTTTTCCATCTTTTCCTAATCCATGTTAATTCACGGTGTTATTTAATAAAAATAGAGCATAAAATGTATCCCGACTGCAAGTAAACACCATTCACAGCTTATTCCACATTGCTATTTTATTTCAATAAATTGTTGCTAGCACAGACTGTGCTTAAATGACACACAGTGTACCATGGGTTGCTGTACCACATGCCTAACAGCAAGTGGTTTATGTTGCAATCACTTTGGTTGGCTGACGTCTTTGGACCCTCTGGTTTCCTGTGCCCTTCTGACTATTTTCACCCCCCCCCCAGTTCTTAATCCTCCTCAGTGTTATTTACTTTTGTATCCAAACCAAAGACCAACAACTGACATTAGAATTAGAAAGGTTGATATGGTGATGTGAGCTTGTAGCCTGCAGGGATGCTGCTACGATCTATTCCAGTGCCCATTTAGTGCTGAAATGAAAGCAAGTGCAAAGGGATACTGCCAGCTCCTATAAAGCAAGACATATATTAAACAAGTTAATTTGTTACTCCCTCTACACTCAGAAGCATAATAATGCAATAAAGTGATTAACATTCAATCAATTGCAGAATGATGTGTATTAAATAAATGTACTTATGTAGTGCAGCATCAGGGATTGGCCAGATAATCTGTGTTTTTTAAATAAACTCTATAAATTGTAATACACTGTATGTAGAATTCCCAGGGTATCAATAATGCTTTTCACTTAATGCTTTACCTGCAGAACATAGACCTTATGCCTCACCTTATTATGCTTCACATTCCTGCCAAACAATTCAATACATTTGTAGTATGATAGTAATGGGGATCGTTATGGAATACCGCCTGTCCTCCTTTAGGGGTGCCTAACCCTAACCCCCCTGTAAATGCCTAAACCTAACCCCCCCTTCCCCGCAGCCTAAAACCTAAGTCTCCCGGGAAGTGCCTAACCCTAACCTCCCCCCAGGGGAGCCTAACCTTAACCCCCCCTTCCCCTAACCTAACCATAAACCTCCGGGGGGGTGCCTAACTCCCCCCACGGGAGCCCCTAACCTAACCCTCCCCCCACGGCTGTCCACACCTGCCGCCCGGCTTACTTTCGATCGGTATACCGAGCGTCGATCTCTCGGCGTAGGAAAAATGACAGGCGTCGGGATTTCGACGCCTGTCATTAGACCCCAGCCGGGAATAGACAGTCGGGAAGCTGGCGTTCGGCATTTCGACCGTCGGCTTCCTGACTGTATCTCTAGTACTGTATGTTTTTGTTTAAAAACAACTTGCTGTCATATTTTCAGGTTCTGAAATACTAACGTAATGCTGTAATATAAATATTAGAGATGTGCTGGTTTTGGATCTGTATATACTTCGTGTTTTTGATCTGGATTGGAAAACCGCCGTTGAGTGTCTTGGTTTTGGATCTGGATTTTTTTTATGATAAAAACAGCTAAAGTGACATAATTTGGGCCTGTTTTTGTTCCTACAGTATTATTAACATTAACAATTATTTTTAGGCATTACCAGTCAATTTTTACCACCTCACAGCTCACAATACTGTTTTCACTAATTTTCACCATTATAGGCCACAGGCTGCAGCGAGCTGGCTGGCTAAGGTGAGCGACAGAGCAGCGGCACAAACGCACGGCAGTTTAAAAAAATATAGGCCCTCATTCAGAGCCGCTCGTTAGCGGCAGTACGCTCGTTCCGAGCGATGTTTGCACATCTGCGCATGCGTACGCTTTTTAGTACGCATGCGCGAACCAGTCAGTGCGGCCGAAAATCGTTTGTTCGCTATATAGCGAGTGCCTGCTACTTTGAGTGACAGAATGAGGCGTATGTGGGTGGTAACAGGGGAAGGTGCTTGAAAACGGGGAGTGGAGATCCGAACGCAGGCGTGCTTAAAGGTCAAAGCGGGCGTTTAATGGGTGTGTATATTTAAAACAGCAGCGTCATTGACCACGTCACTGGGTTATTTTATAGCCAGAACTGCACGCAAATTTGTGGTAGCAAACACCAACCACAAGAATAGCGAGCAGTTCATACGCTGGTCGATGTACTCGATTAATCTAATAAATAGCGGACATGACATAGGATGCGTGCGGCCAGGGGGCGTTTTTAACAAATAAACGAGCGTATGTTTTGCTCGTTCGTTCAGACTTAGAGGTGTGAACAGACTGCAATGTGCGTACGGATCATTTGAATAGCCACCCCTTGTTTTTAAACGAACGACCGCAAATAGCGTACGGCTCTGAATGAGGGCCATAGTCCATCTATGAAGCATCAACAGTGGCAGACAGGATGGCAGTTTAATAAACTATAAAAATGTCAGTCAGCAATGCTCCAAACAGCGCATAATGCAAAGAAAAGATGTGCAAGATGGAATTGTCATTGGGCACTCCCACCCACTCTTATGTTGGATATGAAAAAGGACATGCACAGTTTAACAAACCAAGCACTTTAGCGACAAGGACTGACAATTTTGTGGCTGAAGTGATTAGTTTGGGCCCCCACAAAACAATTTTTTGGAAGGACTTTCTCCAATTATTGAGGAGGTTGATGATAAGGGTGTTGGCGGTTGAGATTGCATGTGCTGGTCCAAACTGCTGATACTGGACTGCTTGATATTAATTTACAATTTTGTTAAATAAAATGCATGAATTCGCTGCAAATGACATATCAGGGAAGAGGTGCCTAGATGGTTAACATCCCTACCTCTTCTAACTGGCTTCACAAATGGTATAGATGCCTTCACAACCCAAGACATGGCTTTTCTGTTCTTATGCCCAGGCACAGCAATGGCTTTCTTTTTATCATGAGCAAGAACTGCTGCCACTGGTGGCTGATTTACACAAACATCCTCATCATCAACATCCTCATTAGCGTCAGATAGGACACAAATATCCCCCTCATCATCCTTTTGCACTTCCTCCACACTATCATCCTCAATTTCTATTAATTCATCATCTAATACTAGCACAGCCCCATGGCGTCAGTGATCTGCTGTGCAAATGGGTGACAGCTGTTATACTTGCTTCCTCTATCAAAGGATTGTTTAACAGTCAATTGTTTTTTATAAACTACTACTAGTAGTAGTCTTCTTGGTCCCTTTCTGGGATGAAAATCCACATTCAGCAGCAGCAACAGGCCTAAAACTCTTCTGAGGAATCCTGGATAAGGGAGGAGTCACCTAGCCTTATCATGGATGCAGAACTACCTCTGATCATTAATGAGTATATTGATAATGAAGGTGTTGGCTGTGGAGATTGCAGGTGCTGAGATCTAGCTGAGGGAAGGGAGCTAACTGATGCTGGACTGTCTGTTAATTTTTTAGTACCAGTTTCTGATTTTCCCTAAAACGTTCCATGAACTCACTAAAAATGACATAACAGGGAGGAGGTACCAAGATTGCTAGTATTCTTACCTCTACTTACTGTGGCTTTGCAAATGTTGCAGATGGCTTGACAATTATTGTCCAAATTTGGGGCTTGATTCAGTACAGATCGCAACTTTGATTGCAATAGCGATTATGCACACAATCTCACTGCAAAGATATGCTAATCCTCTGCGATTGCTGTACCATCGCATCACAACATAAAGACGCCCACCTTCCCTTACACACATCCTTAATACTTAGCAAGACTTCAAAACCATTGGTAACATTGAGTACAAAAGCAGACTAAGGCGCACTTGCACAAACTCTAACCTTACTTAGGAATTGCTAACCTCATCGCACACAGTGAAAGCCCATGCTGCGTATGGCATCGCAGTGGCTAATTTATGCACGTCCCCGCAATGGCGTTCAAATGCACTGGCATGCCTGCGTTTCACCGACCACACCCCCGTTACCTCCCCTAAATGGGACTTCCTGTCAATCACTCTGCAAAGTGTCTGTGATGGATTGCAGTCCAGATCGCGGTGGCTGGTTTGCGTACTGCGATGAATACGCATGAACAGAATGCAATAATCAGCTGATTGTGTGAATATTCGCAGTTTCGATCCTTGATGTATCAGGCCCTTGGGTAGAAATACTTCCACAAATAAGAGGGGGAGTTTTTTGTCTTATGCCAAGGCATGACCGTGGTCTTTTTATCATGGGCAACAACTGTTTCCACTGGTAACTGATTTACACAAACAACATCCTTATTAGCATCAGCAAATATCCTCCTTATCCTGGTACACTTCCATAGCAGCATCCTCAAAATCCCCCATGGATGGACACAGCAACCCCTGAATGGACACAGCAGCCCTTGCCCCTGGGTGGACACAGCAACCCCTGGAGGACACAGAAGCCCCTGGATGGACCTAGAACAGCCCTGACACAAACAACACAAGAACCACCGCTGGAATGAAAAGGCGTGTAGATTATCTGGACCTTTATTAAATCCAAAACCCGCGTGAAACCGACAGCGGGAGGATGATGTTTCACCTCGTTTTGGCTTCCAAGTCAGGCGGGAAAACCCGAGCCTGACTCGGATCCTACTCGGAATTGCCATGTTCATGTGGGTCCAGTTCTCTGAGAACTGGACACGCTCATCTCAAATAAATATATCAAAGAACATACACAAGTCAAATTAATATGCATATCAAGGTATGCATCATTGAATTGTCATAATGTCAACACCAGAATGATGAATGGTATGGTGTCGACATAGTTAAAATGTTGACAATTGGAAAATGTCGACATGGACAAAATGATAAACATGTCAACATATTATATGTCTACATACAATACATTTCGACATTGGGTTGGGTATAAAATCCCGGCGGCTATTAAAACGCAGACGTCGGAAGCCAGAACATTCATAATTCTGATGGAGGAGACAAGTCCCCTAACCCTTCCCTTCTTCCTCCTCTAACTCTCCCTTAGTGGTGCCTATGCCTAAAACTCCCGGGGTGGTGCCTAACCCTAAATCCCCTTCGGGAGTCCCTAAACCTAACCCTCCTCCCTCACCCTAAACCTTGCCCTCCCGGGGGGGTGCCTAACTCTAACCTCCCCCCAGTGGTGCCTAACCCTAACCCCCCCTTCACCTAGCCTAAGCCTCCTCGGGGGGTGCCTATCCCTAAGTCCCCCTGGGAGTGCCTAAACCTATCCCCCCCCCCTCGGCTAGCAACTACTTGGCCCCACTTACCTTCGTTTGGGAAGCCATCCTGGCGGGATTCCATCATCGGGCTAAAGATAGACGCCTGTCTTTAGTCCCGTGTCGGGATTTAGACGGCAGGATTCATATGGATGGCTTTCCGTCTGTTGGTATATTGACTGTATCCTATTATGTTGTTGACACACTGTGTCGTTATAATTGCAGACGTAACTTATGTACGCCCATAGCAGATATCCTTGCCACCGTGTGGCCGGTACATTGTCTAATTAATTATTATAATAATAATGCTAAGACGTGACTGTTTTTGTACGTGTGTAAGCATGTATAATGAGTTTGTATGTATGATGTATGTGCAGGGACAGCCCCTGTTGTTAAAGATTTGTCCCGCAAAAGTTTTTTCTTAGCATTGACCAAATTACAGGACAACAGGCAAGTGGGAATATGAGCATTGTGTAGCAACAGCAGAGCAATGGGGCCTGCACTAAACAATAGATACGCAGCAGGCTACAATTACATTTACTTCCACCCTAGGTCACCTGACACTATGCACCTTTCCATGGATACTGCATCATATTTGCATAATATAAATGCATGGAAGAAACTGGGGGCCTGATTCAGAGCCGGACGCTATTTGCGCTCGCTCGTTCAGAAAAAGGGGCCGGATATTTAAATAGAGCGCTCACTCTTTGCTCTTTGTTGACGCCTCTTTGTTTGAACGAGTGAACGAAACATGCGCTCGCTATTTTAAAAAAAAACGCCCCCTGGCCGCTCGCATCCTACGTCATCTCTGCTATTTATTAGATTAATCGAGTAGGCGTATGAACTGCTCGCAGTGCTTGTGGTAGGATTTTCTTTCCGCAATCATGCGAGCTGTTCAGGCTAAACGAGAACCAAGTGACGTGGCCGATGACGCTGCTTGTTAATTATGCACACCCTTAAAACGCCCATTTTGACTGTTTGGCACGCCTGCATTCGGATCTCCACTCCCCGTTTTCAAGCACCTTCCCCTGTTACCACCCACAAACGCCTCATTCTGTCACTCAAATTAGCAGGCATTCGCTATTTTGCGAGCACACAATTTCCGACCGCAATGACTGGTTCGCGCATGCGTATTGCAACCCATATGCATGCGCAGTTGTGCGAACATCGCTCGGAGCGAACGAGCGTCCGCTTAAGAGCGGCTCTGAATCAGGCCCTGGGTTCCATATCGGATTAATTTAAATGTTTATAATAAATAATACACTCTATTGAGAATTTGATTATCCATGAGAGCCTTTGGAACGACTTGCGGCGGCTTTGCATAATATGTCTTCAGAAGATGATATTTGTTAGCAGCCAAGTGGTGCAAGCCAAGATCAATTACAACAGCACAGCCTTATACAGCATATGGCCTGGGGGAGCACATTGAAATAACTGTACATATACTGTACAATGGGAGGAGCAGTCCATACTCAAATGGCACATGGGAGAACAGTACAGTTACTACAGTACATAGACATATTTGGTACATACATAAGTATGGGGTACCAGTACACACAGACATGGGGTGTAATGTACTTCGATTCCTCTGCTAAGCAACTGTTTCTTCAGATTTGCATATGTTGGAAATGATGGATGCACATAATATACACAGACATATGGACACATCGCACACACAGAAATGTACAGTAGGCACAGTGCTGTACTGCGCAAAAATATGCAAATATCTCAGCTGCTGGGATTCGTTTTAAGACGCCCACCTGCGGCTTTGCAAATCCAAGCATCTGCATACAAAAACGCAAAATCGGTCGCAGATTATTTGATTATCGCAGTACTGGGTAGCCCTATGCTAGCACAGAATGGCCGTGTGCACTGATATGCCTGAGCCACTTTCACTGCATATGGGAACGCAGGCGAAGGCTGTGATATGCCCTGAAAATCATCGCAACATGTCTATGTCCTTCTCTGCTACTCCCCATTACTCCCACAAATGATCCCTGACTGCCAATCGCACTGCAGGTAAATAGTCAACGAGAATGACTACTGTAATATACTTTGAAACCTGCGCTGTGCGACTCGTGCGCAGATTGCCGATTATCGCTCACCTGTGAAAACATCAGCATAGCGTACATCAGGCCCATAGCCAATTATGGGGTAACAGTAAGACATGGGTAATGTTACATAAATGGTTTTCATTACGCTTGGCCTGTATGCTGCTTGCAAATGTGTATTCTGTGTAAATGATCAAATGAAAGTCTCTCCTCATATGTGTAGTACCATAGTATCACTTCTATCAGAATTGTCTTTACAATATATACTGTACTATGAACAAATGTGCAGTTTACTTGCACTAATTTGGCGAAAAGAGCAGAGTCAAAACCGCTCATCTCTAGTTAAAACTAGGGGTGTGCACCTGCCACTTTTTGTGTTTTGTGTTTTGGTTTTGGATCTTGATCGATCTTCGTGTTTTGGATCTGGATTGGTTTTGCCAAAACCACCCTTCCGTGTTTTGGGTTCTGGGTTTTGTGTTTTGGATCTGTATTTTTTTTTAAAAAGCATAAAAACAGCTAAAATCACAGAATGTGTTGTTTTTTCTGATCCTATGCTATTATTAACCTCAATAACCTTAATTTCCACTCATTTCCAGTCTATTCTGAACACCTCACACCTCACAATAGTGCTTTTATGTCCAAAAGGTTGCACCGAGGTAGCTGGATGACTATGCTAAGCGACACGAGTGGGCGGCACAGACACGTGACCCATCTAGGAGTGATACTGCAGTGGCAGACAGGATGGCAGTTTGAAAAACTAGGCCCAAACTGTACATAATGCAAAGAAAAAAAGAGGTGCAAGATGGAATTGTCCTTGGGCCCTCTCACCAACCCTTATGTTGTATAAACAGGACATGCACACTTTAACAAAGCAATCATTTCAGTGCCAGGGTCTGCCACACAACTGTGGCTGAAATTATTGGTTCGTTTGGGCACCCACAAAACAAGCTGGCAATGAATCTGTCCCTGCACAAACTGGCTCTACGGAGGCAAGATGTCGTCCTCATCCTCCTCATCCACCGATTCCTCACCCTCTTCAGTGTTGTGTACATCCTCATCCTCACAGAGTATTAACTCGTCCCCACTGGAATCCACCACCACAGGTCCCTCTGTACGTTCTGGAGGCTGGTCTCCCTGGAAGAGTTGATAATTCATTTTTATGAACATCATCTTCTCCACATTTTGTGGAAGCAACCTCCTACGCCTTTCGCTGACAAGGTTCTCGGCTGCACTAAACACTCTTTCGGAGTACACAATGGAGGGGGGGCAACTCAGGTAAAATAGAGCCAGTTTGTACAGGGGCCTCCAAATTGCCTCTTTTTCCTGCCAGTACAGGTATGGACTGTCTGACATGCCTACTTGGATGCTGTCACCAATGTAATCCTCCACCATTCTGTCAATGGTGACAGTATAATATGTAGTGACAGTAGACATGTCAGAAATTGTTGCCAGGTCCTCCAATCTGGACCAGATGTCCAAACTTGGTCCTGCCAGGCGTGCATCACCGCCAGCGGGTTGCTTAGGATAGCTAAGTTTTTTCCTGGCAGCCCCAGTTGCGGGAGAAAATGAAGAAGGAGCTGTTGACGTGTAACGTTCCGCTTCAGCTGACAGTGTGTTCACCAGCAGGTCTTTGCACCTATGCAAGTTTGTGTCGGCCGGAAAGAGAGACACCACATAGGCTTTAAACCTAGGATCGAGCACGGTGGCAAAAATGTAGTGGTCTGATTTCAACAGATTGACCACCCTGGAATCCTGGCAAAGCGAATGAAGGGCTTCATCCACAAGTGCCACATGCTGAGCGGAATTGCTCCGTCTTAGCTCCTCCTTCACTTTCTCCAGCTGCTTCTGCAAAAGCCTGATGAGGGGAATGATCTGACTCAAGCTGGCAGTGTCTGAACTGACTTCACGTGTGGCAAGTTCGAATGGCTGGAGAACCTTGCACAACACGGAAATCATTCTCCACTGCGCTTGAGTCAGGTGCATACCCCCTCCTTTGCCTATGTCATAGGTGGATGTATAGGCTTGAATGGCCTTTTGCTGCTCCTCCATCCTCTGAAGCATATAGAGGGTTGAGTTCCACCGCGTCACAACCTCTTGCTTCAGGTGATGGCGGGGCAGATTCAAGAGTGTTTGCTGGCGCTCCAGTCTTCGGCACGCTGTCGCTGAATGGCGAAAGTGGCCAGAAATTTTTCAGGCCACCCAAAGCGTCTCCTGCACGCCCCTGTCGCTTTTCAGAAAATTCTGCACCACCAAGTTTATTGTGTGAGCAAAACATGGGACGTGCTGGAATTTGCCCAGATGTAATGCCCGCACAATATTGGTGGCGTCGTCAGATATCACAAATCCCCAGGAGAGTCTAAGTGGGGTAAGCCACTGGGCGATGATTTCCCTCAGTTTCTCTAAGAGGTTGTCGGCGGTGTGCCTCTTACTGAAACCGGTGATACACAGTGTAGCCTGCCTTGGAACGAGCTGGCGTTTCTGAGATGCTGCTACTGGTGACGCTGCTGCTGTTGCTGCGTAAGGTGATACATCTACCCAGTGGGCTGTCACAGTCATATAGTCCTTAGTCTGCCCTGTTCCACTTGTCCACATGTCCGTGGTTAAGTCGACATTGGGTACAACGGCATTTTTCAGGACACTGAGGACACTTTTTCTCACGTTTCTGTACAGTCTCGGTATCGTCTGCCTAGTGAAGTGGAATCTAGACAGAATTTGGAACCGGGGACACACTACCTCCATCAATTGTCTACATCCCACTGCAGTAATGGCGGATACCGGATGCACGTCTAACACCAACATAGCAGTCAAGGCCTCAGTTATACGTTTTGCTTCAGGATGACTGCTGTCGTACTTCATCCTCCTCGCTAAGGACTGTTGGAGGGTCAATTGTTTAGTAAAAGTAGTGGTGTTCCTACTTCCTCTCTGGGATGATGAACGACTCCCAGCAGCAGCAGCAGTGGCAGCAGGAGGCGTAGCAATGCAGGATCCTCCGGTGGAATCCCGGATAGGAGAGTCAGTCATGCCAGTGACATGGCCTGCAGGACTACTTCCGATCCTGACTAAGGAGGAAATTGACGAGGAGGGAGTTGACGGTGTGGTTTGCAGGCGCTTGGATACAACAGGACAACAGGATTTAGGTGTCCCTGGACTGCTTACGGTCTTAGCCAAAGTTTCTGAACTTGACAGTAACTTATTATGAACGCGCTGCAGGTGCCGTATAAGGGAGGATGTTCCTAGGTGGTTAACGTCCCTACCCCTACTTATTCCACCTTTACATATGGTACATATGGCAAGACAGTTGTTGTCTGGATTTGGATAGAAATATTGCCAGACCAAAGAGGTGGAATGTTTGGTCTTCTGCCCAGGCATGACCGTGATGGGCTTTTTCATCCCACGGACAACAACTGTCTCCCCCGGAGCCTGATTTAAACAAACCACATCACCATCAGAATCCTCCTCGCCAACTTCCTCCTCAGCGCCAGCTACACCAGTATCCTCATCCTGTTGTACTTCAACAGTGACATCTTCAATTTGCATATCAGCAAGTGGACTGTGGTGCTCCTTTCAGCACTTGCAGGGGGCGTGCAAATGGTGGAAAGAGCCACCTCTTCCCGTCCAGTGCTGGGAAGGTCAGGCATCGCAACCTCCACCACATTTGGACTCTCCTTGGGGATTTGTGATATCTTCTTAGAACGCACAGTTCTTATCTGTGCTTTTGCCAGCTTAACTCATTTGATTTTTTTAGTGGAATTAGGGCTTCCATCGTCATGTGTAGCTGAACCACTAGTCATGAACATAGGGAAAGACCTTAGCCATTCCTTGCCACTCCGTGTCGTAAATGGCATATTGGCAAGTTTACGTTTCTCTTCAGATGATTTAAATGTTTTTTTCAAGGTCATTTTCCTGAACTTTGTCATTTGGGATTGTATGTACCCTCTACAATGACATTGGGCATCGGCCTTGGCAGACGACGTTGATGGCATGTTATCGTCTATGTCATGACTAGTGGCAGCAGCTTCAGCACTAGGAGGAAGTGGTTCTTGATCTTTCCCTATTTTATTTTTATCAGAGAAAGTTTGGTCCTCCATTTATGTTATATTGATATATACGTGCGGCTAAGGCGCACACAAACACAGAAAATAATTTTTTATTTTTGTTGGAGACTAGTGCACTTTGTGGGTTACACCACCCTTTAAGAAATGAGCCAGCTGGCCCTTTACTTATGGGACACAGGCGCACGCTTGGCGCTGCTCCATTGTTGATGCACGTGCAGCCACAGTGCACACAATTCCACACAATTCACAAACACAGAAAATTTTTTTTATTTTGTTTGGAGTGTACTTTGGCGGTTACAGCACCCTTTATCGGACAAGCCAGCCGGCCCTCTACTTATGACACAGGCGCACGCTTGGCACTACTTTGTTGATGCACGTGCGGCTACTGTGCACACAATTCACAAACACAGAAAATATTTTTTAATTTTGTTTGGAGTGTACATTGGGAGTTACAGCACCCTTTAACGGAAAAGCCAGCAGTCCCTTTACTTATGACACAGGCACCCGCTTGGCACTACTTTGTTGATGCACGTGCGGCTACTGCGCACACAATTCACGAACACAGAAAAAATTTTTTTATTTTGTTTGGAGTGTACTTTGGGGGTTACAGCACCCTTTAACGGACAAGCCAGCTGGCCCTTTATTTATGGGACACAGGCGCACGCTTGGCACTACTTTGTTGATGCACGTGCGGCTACTGCGCACACAATTCACAAACACAAAAAATATATTTTTTTATTTTGTTTGGAGTGCCCTTTGGGGGTTACAGCACCCTTTAGCGGTCAATCCAGCCGGCCCTTTATTTATGGGACACAGGCGCACGCTTGGCACTACTTTGTTGATGCACGTGCGGCTACTGCGCACACAATTCACAAACACAAAAAATATATTTTTTTATTTTGTTTGGAGTGCCCTTTGGGGGTTACAGCACCCTTTAGTGGTCAATCCAGCCGGCCCTTTATTTATGGGACACAGGCGCACGCTTGGCACTACTTTGTTGATGCACGTGCGGCTACTGCGCACACAATTCACAAACACAAAAAAATATATATTTTTATTTTGTTTGGAGTGTACTTTGGGGGTTACAGCACCCTTTAGCGGTCAGTCCAGCCGGGCCTTTATTTATGGGACACAGGCGCATGCTTGCCACTACTTTGTTAATGCACGTGCGGCTACTGCGCACACAATTCACAAACACAGAATTTTTTTTTTTTTTTTTGTTTGGAGTGCCCTTTTGGGGTTACAGCACCCTTTAACGGACAAGCCAGCCGGCCTTTTACTAATGGGACACAGGCGCACGCTTGGCGCTGCTCCTTTGTTGATGCACGTGCAGCCACAGTGCACACAATTCACAAACACAGAAAAAATATTATTTTTTTTAGCACTTGGGGGGAGCACCCCTGACGGACAGAGCACCCCCTGGACAACACTACAGCACCCCCTTAGGACTGGGACACTGCACAGGACTTTGGAGTGGACACAGCCCCTATGGACAACTGACTGCACACCACAGTCCAGCCAGCCCCTATGGACTTTGAAGTAGTGGACACAGCCCCTATGGACAACAGCAGCACAGCGCAGCACAGCACAGCGCAACACTACACTGCACTACACTACACTACACTACACAGGCCAGCCAGGCCTAACTCCCACCCTCCCTCTTCACTGTCCACAGCCGAGTGAGAATATGGCGCCGACGCGGGTACCTTATATAGGATCCAAAACCCGCGAGACCCGGAAGGCGGGATGATGACGTTTTGCCTCGATTTCAGATTCGAGTCAGGCGGGAAAAGTCGAGCCTGACTCGGATCGGCCTCGGATCGGGGGGGCTCGGGGGGGTTCGGATTTCAGAAATCCGAAACACCTCTTGTTCTGTGCACAATTATCTGTCACCATAGATTTAGGGCTGAGCAATTAGGAATCATTATTCTCATGTACTATACATTTCAGCATAACTGTGTAAATATCAGCTTTGCACATCTGAACAGTGTAATTATTGCCCATTCTTATTTGTCAGTTTTTATGCCATGATGTGGGGGCTGTTAGTGCACTAAGGGAGGAAATCAATTGTTTTTGCGGCCCGGATTTCCCTTATAAAATGACTTAAGATCGCGGGCCGCTATTCAATTGTTCCAGCTTTTCGCGCTAATCGCGCCCAAAGTGGTGGGGTTTAGCCATGTAACTCGCCTATCCCCAACCAAAGAGGTGGGCGCAATCGCGAAAAGTGCCATTTGGGCGCCCAAATGGGTCACTTTTCACTGATTTCAGCTCGCACCCCTCTGGGGCTGCGAGCTGAAATGGAGCACTGGCATCTGATCGCGTCCAACAGGAGTAACAATTGAATAGCTCTGTTTGGCGCGATGGGGGCTTTAAACAATTGAATTCCGCCATAACAACTATATTCAAATATTGACAACCACCTAATCGCTATTTTAATTGTTGACTATTTCAGTTGCAGCCTGACAGCAAATATTTAGATCTACCCCTGAATATACCAGTCATAACATGGATGAGAACACACCAGGCCTCCAACTCTTGCAGAACTAGGTGTCTGATTATGCTCCGCTAGCTGGGTTAACTAAACAGATCTATCTCTGTGTCAGGTACATCAGGCCTGAGGCCCTCCTCTTGATTGAGTGATGAATTATTTTATCTCTTAAACACTGAGGGAACAGAGACCATGAAACAAATAATGATTTTTTTTTTCCAAGTTCCTCAGAATCTTTTAATTCAATCAGGTACATATAAGGAGGTAGGTGAGTGATTATTTAATACATTTTGTGGCCGTCTGAACTCATGACATGATGTTATTGCTGTAGACAAATATGCGTCTGAAGGGGAAAGAGTTATTGTATTACAACAAAAAGGACTGGAAAATGGTAGAAGAAAACTTTATAGCATACACAGTAGGGGTGTGAACAGGCCGCTTTTCATGTTTTGGTTCTGGATCTGGATCTTTCTTCGTGTTTTGGATCTGGATTGGTTTTGCCAAAACCAGCCTTCCGTGTTTTGGGTTCTGGGTTTTGTGTTTTGGATCTGTATTTTTTTTTAAAAAGCATAAAACCAGCTAAAATCACAGAATGTGTGGGTTTTTCTGCTCCTTTGCTATTATTAACCTCAATAACCTTAATTTCCACTCATTTCCAGTCTATTCTGAACACCTCACACCTCACAATAGTGTTTTTATGTCCAAAAGGTTGCACCGAGATAGCTGGATGACTAAGCTAAGCGGCACGAGTGGGCGGCACAAACACGTGGCCCATCTAGGAGTGACACTGCTGTGGCAGACAGGATGGCAGTTTAAAAAACTAGGCCCCAAACAGTACATAATGCAAAGAAAAAAAGAGGTGCAAGATGGAATTGTCCTTGGGCCCTCCCACCCACCCTTATGTTGTATAAACAGGACATGCACACTTTAACAAACCATCAACCAAATCATTTCAGCACCAGGATCTGCCACACGACTGTGGCTGAAATGATTGGTTCGTTTGGGCCCCCACAAAACAAGCTGGCAATGAATCTGTCCCTGGAGGCAAGATGTCATCCTCATCCTCCTCATCCACCAATTCCTCACCCTCTTCAGTGTTGTGTACATCCTCATCCTCACAGAGTATTAATTCGATCCTGCTGGAATCCACCACCACAGGTCCCTCTGTACGTTCTGGAGGCTGGTCTCCCTGGAAGAGTTGATTATTCATTTTTATGAACATCATCTTCTCCACATTTTGTGGAAGCAACCTCCTACGCCTTTCGCTGACAAGGTTCCTGGCTGCACTAAACACTCTTTCGGAGTAAACACTGGAGGGGGGAAACTCAGTTAAAATAGAGCCAGTTTGTACAGGGGCATCCAAATTGACTCCCAGTACAGGTACGGACTGTCTGACATCCCTACTTGGATGCTGTCACCAATGTAATCCTCCACCATTCTATCAATGGTGACAGTATCATATGCAGTGACAGTAGACATGTCAGAAATTGTTGCCAGGTCCTTCAGTCCGGACCAGATGTCCAAACTTGATCCTGCCTGCCCTGCATCACCGGCAGCGGGTTGCTTAGGATACCTAAGTTTTTTCCTGGCCGCCCCAGTTGTGGGAGAAAATGAAAAAGGAGCTGTTGACGTGTCACGTTCCACTTCAGCTGACAGTGTTTTCACCAGCAGGTCTTTGCAGGCTTGTGTCAGCCGGAAAGAGAGACACCACATAGGCTTTAAACCTAGGATCGAGCACGATGGCCAAAATGTAGTGGTCTGATTTCAACAGATTGGCCACCCTGGAATCCTGGCAAAGCGAATGAAGGGCTTCATCCACAAGTCCCACATGCTGAGCGGAATCGCTCCGTCTTAACTCCTCCTTCACTTTCTCCAGCTGTTTCTGCAAAAGCCTGATGAGGGGAATGACCTGACTCAAGCTGGCAGTGTCTGAACTGACTTCACGTGTGACAAGTTTGAAGGGCTGGAGAATCTTGCACAACACAGAAATCATTCTCCACTGCGCTTGAGTCAGGTGCATACCCCCTCCTTTGCCTATGTCATAGGTGGATGTATAGGCTTGAATGGCCTTTTGCTGCTCCTTCATCCTCTGAAGCATATAGAGGGTTAAGTTGCACCACGTCACAACTTCTTGCTTCAGGTGATGGCGTAGCCTGTTCATGAGTGTTTGCTGGCGCTCCAGTCTTCGGCACGCAGTCGCTGAATGGCGAAAGTAGCCAGAAATTTTTTCGGCCCACCCAAAGCGTCTCCTGCACGCCGTTGTTGCTTTTCAGAAAATTCTGCACCACCAAACTTATTGTGTGAGAAAAACATGGGACGTGCTGGAATTTGTCCAGATGTAATGCCTGCACAATATTGGTGGCATTGTCAGATATCACAAATCCCCAGGAGAGTCTAAGTGGTGTAAGCCATTGGGCGATGATTTCCCTCAGTTTCTCTAAGAGGTTGTCGGCAGTTTACCTCTTACTGAAACTGGTGATACACAGCATAGCCTGCCTTGGAACGAGCTGGTGTTTCTGAGATGCTGCTACTGGTGATGCTGCTGTTGTTGCTGCGTAAGGTGATACATCTACCCAGTGGGCTGTCACAGTCATATAGTCCTTAGTGTCCCCTCTTCCACTTGTCCACATGTCCGTGGTTAAGTGGACATTGGGTACAACCGCATTTTTCAGGACACTGAGGACACTTTTTCTGACGTTTCTGTACAGTCTCAGTATTGCCTGCCTAGTGATGTGGAATCTAGACGGGATTTGGAACTGGGGACACACTACCTCCATCAATTGTCTAAATCCCACTGCACCAATGGCGGATACCGGACGCACGTCTAACACCAACATAGCAGTCAAGGCCTCAGTTATACGTTTTGCTTCAGGATGACTGCTGTCGTACTTCATCCTCCTCGCTAAGGACTGTTTGAGGGTCAATTGTTTAGTAAAAGTAGTGGTGTTCCTACTTCCTCTCTGGGATGATGAACAACTCCCAGCAGCAGCAGCAGGCGTAGCAATGCAGGATCCTCCGGAGGAATCCCGGATAGGAGAGTCAGTCATGCCAGTGACATGGCCTGCAGGACTACTTCCAATCCTGACTAAGGAGGAAATTGACGAGGAGGGAGTTGACGGTGTAGTTTGCAGGCGCTTGGATACAACAGGACAAAGGAATTTAGGTGTCCCTGGACTGCTTACGGACTTAGCCAAAGTTTCTGAACTTGACCGTAAGTTTTTATGAACACGCTACAGGTGACGTATAAGGGAGGATGTTCCTAGGTGGTTAATGTCGCTACCCCTACTTATTTCATCTTTAAATATGGTACATATGGTAAGACAGTTGTTGTCCGGATTTGGATAGAAATATTGCCAGACCAAAGAGGTGGAATGTTTGGTCTTCTGCCCAGGCATGACCGTGATGGGCTTTTTCATCCCACGGTCAACAACTGTCTCCCCCGGAGCCTGATTTAAACAAACCACATCACCATCAGAATCCTCCTCGCCAACTTCCTCCTCAGCGCCAGCTACACCAGGATCCTCATCCTGTTGTACTTCAACAGTGACATCTTCAATTTGCATATCAGCAAGTGGACTGTGGGTGCTCCTTTCAGCATTTGCAAAGGGCATGCAAATGGTGGAAAGAGCCACCTCTTCCCGTCCAGTGCTGGGAAGATCAGGCATCGCAACCGCCACCACAGTTGGACTCTCCTTGGGGATTTGTGATATCTTCTTAGAACGCACAGTTCTTTGCTGTGCTTTTGCCAGCTTAACTCGTTTGATTTTTTTAGCAGGATGAGGGCTTCCATCATCATGTGAAGCTGAACCACTAGTCATGAACATAGGGAAAGACCTTAGCCGTTCCTTGCCACTCCGTGTCGTAAATGGCATATTGGCAAGTTTACATTTCTCCTCAGATGATTTAAATGTTTTTTTTAAGGTCATTTTCCTGAACTTTGTCATTTGGGATTGTATATGCCCTCTACTATGACTACTATTGGGCATCGGCCTTGGCAGACGACGTTGATAGCATGTTATCGTCTATGTCATGACTAGTGGCAACAGCTTCAGCACTAGGAGGAAGTGGTTCTTGATCTTTCCCTATTTTATTTTTATCGGAGAAAGTTTGGTCCTCCATATATGTTATATTGATATATACGTGCGGCTAAGGTGCACACAAACACAGAAAATATTTTTTTATTTTTGTTGGAGACTAGTGCACTTTGTGGGTTACACTGCCCTTTAAGAAATGAGCGAGCCGGCTCTTTACTTATGGGACACAGGCGCACGCTTGGCTCTGCTCCTTTGTTGATGCACGTGCAGCTACAGTGCACACAATTCACAAAGACAGAAATAAAAGAAGATTTTTTTTTTTGTGGAGTACACTTTGAGGGTTACACCACCCTTTAACAGACAGATGCACGCTTGACACTGCTGCCTTGAGGATGCACTTACAGTGCACACAATTCACAAACACAGAAGAAAATATTTTTTTATTTTGTTTGGAGTGCACTTTGGGGGTTACACCACCCTTGAACAGACAAGCCAGCCGGGCCTTTACTTATGACACAGGCGCACGCTTGGCACTACTTTGTTGATGCACGTGCAGCCACAGTGCACACAATTCACAAACACAGAAAATATTTTTTTATTTTGTTTGGAGTGCACTTTGGGGGTTACAGCACCCTTTAACGGACAAGCCAGCCGGCCCTTTACTTATGGGACACAGGCGCACGCTTGGTGCTGCTCCTTTGTTGATGCATGTGCGGCTACTGCGAACACAATTCACAAACACAGAAGAAAAAAAAAATTGGGGGGGGAGCACCCCTGATGCACAGATCACCCCCTGGACAACACTACAGCACCCCTCTAGGACTACAGCCATTATGGGACACTGCATAACACAGTCCAGCCAGCTCCTATAGACTTTGGAGTGGACACAGCCCCTATGGACAACTGACTGCACAACACAGCCCAGCCAGCCCCTATGACAGCAGTACAACACAGCCCAGCCAGCCCCTATGGACAACAGCAGCACAACACAGCCCAGTCAGCCCCTATGGACTGAGTGGACACAGTCCCTATGGACAACAGCAGCACAACACAACCCAGCCAGCCCTAGCTCCCACCCTCCCTCTTCACTGTAGACAGCCGGAGTGAGAAATGGCGCCGACGGTGGGACCTTTTATTGAATCCAAAACCCGCGAGATCCGGAAGGCGAGATGATGACGTTTTGCCTCGATTTCAGATCCGAGTCAGGCGGGAAAAGACGAGCCTGACTCGCATACGACTCGGATCAGGTGGGCTCGGATTTCAGAAATCCGAACCCATCTCATCCCTAATATACATAATGTAGAAACCTTTTTTTGCATCTGTGCTGGCTTGTATATATGTGTCTGTTGCTACAAAAATATACCTCATCTTACAGGAAGCAACAGGACTTGTGCATAAGCATAATGCACTCAATGGGGGATGGGTGCCAGATTTTGTAACTTCAGGTGGGATAAGGGCGTTTATAAATATATGTAAGCTGGGTGCACTTGCATTATGCCCACATGCAAAAATGAGATTGTTTGGTCAGGTGAGATATGTAAATGAGAGTCAATGGGTGAAAAAAGGCATAGACCTACTTTCACCCTGCAAAAGGAGTGTTTTTCTTCCAGAGGTTATAAATGTTAGTAGTTGTTAATTTTATCACTTTTCTTTACCATGTGGGCACTTCTGAAATGTGCGTGAACATTTATATACACACAAGTACCCATGCATTTTACAGCTGCAATGTGTACCAGGGGCCTGATTCAGACCCACTTGCAGGTCTGATGGGCATGTTTTTTTTTTTTTTTCTCCAGCCTGCTCGCAAAGCTGTGGGTGACCATCGATTATAGCGACCATCGGGCTTGCAACGAGACCCTGTGGTAGGGTCTCGGCTCCTGCAAACCCGAGTGGACTTCCTGCTCTAATAGAGCAGGAAGTCCACTACTGACATCACTAGTGATGCCATTCGGGCCGCCCACAAATTCCAAGCGTTCCTAAGGGGATGCCTGCGTTTGTGCAACCACCCCCCCTCCCCGCCTACAAAACGGGGCGAGCTGTCACCATCGACAGCCGCCCCGTCTTGTAGCGAGACCCGTAGTGACGGAGCTGCCGTCGCTGGACTGGTCTCGCACATGCCGGAGGCCGTGCATGCGCAATGGGGGACCATCGCCCCGCTTGCGAGCGCTGTGTGCTTGCGGGCGGACTGAATCAGGCCCCAGGTGGGCTGTGAAATATTGATTACAATGCATTGCTATTTGGGACAATGAGGCTGTACATTGGGAGACATGAGCTATACAATATGCAATAGGTGCTGCGTAATGTATGATAGGCAATTGGTCATGCTATGCAGATGGGGTTTAAAGAAATGTTGTTTTTGAACCCATCAATTGCTGTTTATGTCCTTTTTCACAATATCAATATAAATCCATCACAACTTAGAGCATGTAGAGTTTTGCCAATCAAGAGAGAACAGTTTGTATTGTTGGTAAAGAAACAGTGTATTGATCTCAAATGCTGTTCTAGATAATTAGCGAGTACACAGTTGGAGCCATATCGTTGCTCTTCTGTGTACTTTTTACTAGTGCCCAATATTCTTTTGTTTAATATTATCTTCCTTCAATAGCTCATAGCAGCAATATTAACAAATTACTGTACATCTGCTTTGCAAATTAATTAACAAAATACCTCTTATTATTCTATAGCCATAATGCAACCCCTCTGTCTTTCATGTGAGGCTCTCAAGAGGTATATCTGTGTTCCTTCTGAACTGGAGCAATTTGTGCCAATAGTTCTCTGCTTCCTGGTGATTCTAACAATGGAAAGATTTTATATTACTTTGTGACCCTGTATTTCACAGAACATGTAATTTAAGGTTGACAGATGATATGCTTAACTCTGTGAAATACATAATTTTGACTACCAGTGCCATTCATGCACAAATTGGCTATATATTCAGAGACAATACTCAGCTGCCCTCATGGTTCTGGCCCAGAGCAGTAAATGTTAATTGGGCATTTTGCTGGACCAGTATCCTGCAAAATGTAAAAAAATAATAATTTTCATAATTTGTCATAATTAAAAATAAAAAACACTTTTTTTAAATTGCTAAAAAATATACAAAGTAATATAATTTCCATTTATGCAGTATCCTTATACTTAATTAAAAAAATATATCTTTTAAAAAAAATAGATACAAAATATAAAAAGTAATATAATTTTCCTTTGCTATCTCCCATCTCACATAGGTAATTGAATTGAGTCATGCTGAAGGTAACATATTTTGACAAATTAACTGAATAAAAGAAGAGTGAGAACACATTTATTTATATGTTTGATTTAATTTTGCATAAATAGAAAATGTTTTTTTTACTGTGATAAAGAGCACAAGGATAATCTTTAATTGATTCACAATGACATATACTCACAAATGCACATCACCTTGAAGTCTGAATTAATTGTCAGATAGTGTCAGATCCTGAGTCATCATGCTGGAGGTCGGATGGTTATTGCAAGGTCAGAGCTGAGAGGAGTAAAAATGGTTGGATGTTAGAGTGCTTCACACCAAACGTACTAAAGTGTTTTATATTCAATGATACCAGCGAAGACGCTTACGCATAGTAAAATGACCTTTTACCACATCCCAGCAGACAAGCAGTGACCTTATTAGAAAACCTACAATCTACATAATTGCATCTTAATCTAAAATCGTACCTTGGACGTAACTTTCAGTAACTTTGATAATGACATTTGGTAACATGAAAGTTATTGGTTTTAAAACTGATGAACGATCGGTTCTTAAAAATGTAGTTAATTTATATCTTGTTTTTGCACCTCTTAGTTTATTTATTTGTCCATCTTGGCTACAGACAAAATTACTTTTTCATAGACCAATATTGAGATTATTAAATTTTGTATCAATAAGTTAGTGTGTTCCGTGGGTGCTGAGACAGAAATGCAGGCTACTTAGAGGTGAGCGTACAAAGAGATCTCTTCGCTATCAGTCGGTTCTCTAGCACCTAGATAGGGGTGGTTCAAATGTGCGCTTAGATTGATTATGGCTGCATAGATGCCAACTCTGAATAAGTGAATATCTGATTACAAGTAAATATTCACATTTATTTCCGATCACACAATACGTCCATATCTGCAGCTGGGAAACGTTATGTAATGCCGGCTGTCGGGATGCCACCTGTCAATATATTGACAGCGGCATCTCAAAGGTTGGTATCCCGACAGGGGTCGGGTAAGTATACTTACCCTCTCCCCTTCTTCCCAAACCCTCCCTTATTATAGCCTAACCCTAACCCTCCCCATTAGTGCCTAACCCTAACCCCCCAATGGTGCCTAACCCTATCCCTCCTCCCTAGGGGTGCCTAACCCTAATCTCCCCACAAAAAAACCTAGCCCTCCTATGCTGCCTAAACCAAACACCCCCATCCCCCCCGCAATAAACACTAAGTGCACCTCGGATTTACCTCGTTCTGGATTGCAGCATTGGGATTAAGGTAGGCGTCTGTATTTAGATGCCTATCTTAAGTACCATAACAAGCTTCCCTAGTCGGGATTCAGACCGACGGCATGCCGTCCACCGGTCTAATAACTAAATTCCCTGCAGCTGATTTGCATGCAACTCTGAATACCAACTGCACAGAGGTTTGTACAAATTATAGTTTGCACTATCTTTTTCACAGTTCATAAATGATCTACAGTAAGTATTGTTTTTTGTTGTAACTAATTTTTATGACAGTTTTTAGTGCTTTTGCTTAAATAAATCTTAAAATAATATAAATATAACTATATATAATTAATCTCTCTCTCTCTCTCTCTCTCTCTCTCTATATATATATATATATATAAATATTTCAGAAGATAAAATGAAAAGATTGTAGCTGTCAGCAATTGATTGTTGTAAGATACTGAGTGAAGTTATAAATTGCTTGTTTCAAACCAGGTTAACGGACATAAAAACAATAGTGTATGTAGAGAGTCTGACACCTGAAGATATCCTGTTGCTTGGCTTATGATGCCAATAGAAAAGTACTAGCAGATGAAATCTGCATTTCCTTATTTCGTGCAGGTGCGCCAACCACCAAGAGGTTTAATGGCCCATTTCCACAGTAATTGCTCACAGGAGCAGGTTAACAATTTTGTCTCATGTTAAAAAGTCAGAGAAAAATGGTGCAGGGAAGATCATGTAATGCACAAAGCTATAAATGGGAAATGTATGAAAACTGGAAAAAAATGTGTGCATTTATAATATATATATATATATATAGCTGCTATTTAGTTTAGATTGCGAAGAAGCATTAAATTTAAAAATTAAACAATTGGTTCATTTTACTTGTATTGTTGAATATAGTGTAACAGCAGAATCACTTTACTGTTACTTTGTTTGGATTTCTTAAAGGAACTTTTTTCTTGTAAATCACCTGCACATGTTTAAAAACATGCAATGGAATGTAAAATTGTTTTATTGCTGAAAAATAAATAAGGAACAAAAATAATGTAATTTTTTGTATCAGACACCAACAAAGTAAAGTAGTGGGATTAGAAAACTAGCTGTACTGCCCTGTTTTTGTAAAATATTCATATCTGCTGGCTTAATGTTTGGCACACACATCAATTTTGGCTGATTTAGAATAGAAAGGCTTGAAATGACCGGCATGTAGGACAGTACTAACCACAAACGATGACTTTGGGTGATTGTATAAATTTGGATTTCAGTCACTCCTTTGTGTGCTGTCATCAGGCCACTGCACCAATGAGACCCAAAGTTGGCTGGACATCTGGCTTTGCTGCCTTTTTACTGAATATCTCCAATTTGGCAATTCACCATTGAGGCTAGATATCTGGATTTGGTAAGAGTCACCAAATCGAGTTACAAACTATAAAAAGTACCATGATTTTTCAAGCATTTGTATGAGTTAATTTTATCCACTCTATCCTGTGCTTTGTTCATCAGATTCAGTCTGCTGATCACCTTCATTCAAAGTCAGAAACTATTAGGTTTGCTTACATTTACTATCAAGCACCGCTTTAGGCAGCAGATCTCTTGATGCACTGGAACCATCAAGTGAACAAATATTAACATACAAATTGGCCTTTCAACAACTTCCCCATCCTTTATCTGCTCATCATATGGATTACCTCTACTCTGTTAGGGGGAGATTTATAGAATCTAAAGAGGACAAGTGGAGGTGTTGCCATGGCAACCAATCAGATTGTAGCTATAATTTTAAATAATGTACAAGATAGATGATAGCTATAATATGATTCATTGATATGGGGCGACACCTCCACATGTCCTCTTTAGAAAGTTGCCAGATTGTCAAACTGTCAACAATGAGAAGTGGTGGGGAGTGGGTGGTTTTGTAAGTACAGGCAGGAATTATGCACATCAGAAGCTGGTTGATATTTGCCTAACATTTAGCTAAATAGTTAGAAATTATTAAGTAATCATCTACATTTTATTTTTATTATACGATCATTCAAATATTTTTCAATTAGCAACTAAAAATATTTCTCTATATAATAGTCTTTTCACACCCGGGCCTTCATGGGAGGTGCAACCACGTTGTCAAGATTTAGTGGCCACACTCTCGCCAGTGGTGTACCACCATATAATAACAATAAGATGTATTCACACCCCTCACATGCTTGGCCACATTTTCTAAAATTCCAGGGGCCAACATTTGTCATGGCATCAATTGGACAGCCCAATTAATGACATGAGGAACTTCCGGATGCTTAGTTTCCCAAGCTCCTCCTCAGGTATATACGAAAATGAATATCTTTCAGAACTAGTCTATATTTAAGGTTTAGCAAATTATGAGCAATGAAGTAAAACAAATTAACATTTTCTTGCTCATATTACTGGTTTGATTCATTATTCTACATCTAATATTGAATAAAATGTCAGAATTTGCCTATTTTATGCACTAAAACAAGTAATTATTTTAGGTTAGTTGCCACCTCCATCACAATGTGATAAAGCATGGTATAGCAGATCCCGGAGAAGCCCCCATACGAGGGCATTCATTTTCAGACAAAGAACCCTGTATGTTAATATAGAACACAATAAATCATAACTTCAATATTTGTATGAAATCTTTAATACTAGAACTGTAATTAAGTTTTTGTGAGTGATGGATGTTATTTGAGTGAATTGCTGTTATTTTTAGAATATTTGCTATACCTGTAGAAATCATTGTTGCATTCTTGTGCGAAGAGATGAATCAGTGAAAACAACAGTGTGACTATACGATCATTAGAATGGGTGATAATAATCACACATTGGACATTAGAAGTAGGGGTCAGCGGGTTCGGATTTCTGAAATCCGAACCCCTCCGAGCCTCCCCGATCCGAGGCCGATCCGAGTCAGGCTCGACTTTTCCCGCCTGACTCAGACTGTTAAAGGGTGCTGTAACCCCCAAAGGGCACTCCAAACAAAATAAAAAAATATTTTCTGTGTTTGTGAATTGTGTGCACTGTGGCTGCACGTGCATCAACAAAGGAGCAGCGCCAAGCGTGCGCCTGTGTCCCATAAGTAAAGGGCCGGCTGGCTCATTTCTTAAAGGGTGGTGTAACCCACAAAGTGCACTAGTCTCCAACAAAATTAAAAAATTATTTTCTGTGTTTGTGTGCGCCTTAGCCGCACGTATATATCAATATAACATAAATGGAGGACCAAACTTTCTCCGATAAAAATAAAATAGGGAAAGATCAAGAACCACTTCCTCCTAGTGCTGTTGCTGCTGCTGGGAGTTATTCATCATCCCAGAGAGGAAGTAGGAACACCACTACTTTTACTAAACAATTGACCCTCCAACAGTCCTTAGCGAGGAGGATGAAGTACGACAGCAGTCATCCTGAAGCAAAACGTATAACTGAGGCCTTGACTGCTATGTTGGTGTTAGACGTGCGTCCGGTATCCGCCATTAGTGCAGTGGGATTTAGACAATTGATGGAGGTAGTGTGTCCCCGGTTCCAAATCCCATCTAGATTCCACCTGCATCCTCAAAGCAGCAGCGACAAGCGTGCGTCTGTCTGTTAAAGGGTGGTGTAACCCTCAAAGTGCGCTCCACAAACAATAAAAAAATTCTTCTTTTTTTTTCTGTCTTTGTGAATTGTGTGCACTGTAGCTGCAGGTGCATCAACAAAGGAGCAGCGCCAAGCGTGCACCTGTGTCCCATAAGTCTGTTAAAGGGTGGTGTAACCCCCAAAGTGCTCCAAACAATAAAAAACTATTTTTTTTCTGTGTTTGAGACTTGTGTGCGATGTAGCCGCACGCGCATCAACACAGTAGCAGCGCCAAGCGTGTGCCTGTGTCATAAGTCAAGGGCCGGTTTGGACATCTGGTCCGGACTGAAGGATGTGCCAACAATTTCTGACAAGTCTACTGTCACTGAATATGATACTGTCCTCAAACAGCAGCGACAAGCATGCGTCTGTCTGTTAAAGGGTGGTGTAACCCTCAAAGTGCGCTCCACAAACAATAAAAAATTCTTCTTTTTTTTTCTGTCTTTGTGAAATGTGTGGGCTGTAGCCGCACCTGCATCCTCAAAGCAGCAGTGACAAGCGTGCACCTGTCTGTTAAAGGGTGGTGTAACCCCCAAAGTGCGCTCCAACCAAAATAAAATAATCTTTTTTTCTGTGTTTGTGTGTGAAATGTATGCGCAGTAGCCGCACCTGCATCCTCAAAGCAGCAGCGACAAGCGTGCATCTGTCTGTTAAAGGTTGGTGTAACCCTCAAAGTGCACTCCACAAAAAATAATCTTTTTTTTTTTTTCTGTCTTTGTGAATTGTGTGGGCTGTAGCCGCACCTGCATCCTCAAAGCATCGGTGACAGCATCCAAGTAGGCATGTCAGACAGTCCATACATGTACTGGCAGGAAAAAGAGGCAATTTGGAGGCCCCTGTACAAACTGGCTCTATTTTACCTGAGTTGCCCCCCCCCCTCCATTGTGTACTCCGAAAGAGTGTTTAGTGCAGACAGGAACCTTGTCAGCGAAAGGCATAGGAGGTTGCTTCCACAAAATGTGGAGAAGATGATGTTCATAAAAATGAATTATCAACTCTTCCAGGGAGACTAGCCTCCAGAACGTACAGAGGGACCTGTGGTGGTGGATTCCAGCGGGGACGAATTAATACTCTGTGAGGATGAGGATGTATACAACACTGAAGAGGGTGAGGAATCGGTGGATGAGGAGGATGAGGACGACATCTTGCCTCCGTAGAGCCAGTTTGTGCAGGGACAGATTAATTGCCAGCTTGTTTTGTGGGGGCCCAAATGAACCAATCATTTCAGCCACAGTCGTGTGGCAGACCCTGGCGCTGACATGATTGGTTTGTTAAAGTGTGCATGTCCTGTTTATACAACATAAGGGTGGGTGGGAGGGCCCAAGGACAATTCCATCTTGCACCTCTTTTTTTTTCTTTGCATTATGTACTGTTTGCGGCCTAGTTTTTCAAATTGACATCCTGTCTGCCACTGCAGTGTCACTCCTAGATGGGCCAAGTGTTTGTGCCGCCCACTCTTGTCGCTTAGCATAGTCATCCAGCTACCTCGGTGCAACCTTTTGGACATAAAAACACTATTGTGAGGTGTGAGGTGTTCAGAATAGACTGGAAATGAGTGGAAATTAAGGTTATTGAGGTTAATAATAGCATAGGAGCAGAAAACCCCACAAATTCTGTGATTTTAGCTGTTTTTATGCTTTTTTTCAAAAAAATACAGATCCAAAACACAAAACCCAGAACCCAAAACCTGGAAGGGTGGTTTTGGCAGAACCAATCCAGATCCAAAACACGAAGAAAGATCCCGATCCAAAACCAAAACACAAAACACGAAAAGTGGCCAGTGCACACCCCTAATTAGAAGCAACATCCAATTTCATCCCCAATCTGCTACATCTCTCCAGCACTCATCCCCAATCTGCTACATCTCTCCAGCACTCATCCCCAATCTGCTACATCTCTCCAGCACTCATCCCTAATCTGCTACATCTCTCCAGCATTGTTGGCATCCATATAGCCAATAAATAATTTATAATTTGCACATGGTGGAATTTTTTTCTACATTGGTTGCAACCTGCTACCACTTTAAATAGAAAAATAGCAATTTTATGCTAAAATACATCAGAATTGTAGGGAGAGATGTCCTTCGAGAGAAATATAGTGAAGTTACCCATAGCAACCAATCAGCTGCTGTCATTTTATAGACTGTGTGAGATAACGAATACTGTAACTAGAAGGTTATTGCCATAGCCAGGAGAGGGCAGTATCACGTAAACCAAGGGAGTGAAGAATTTGCAGAAGAAGAGGGTGGCCCACAGTGTCGAAATCAGCAGAGAGGTCAAGGAAAATGAGCAGAGAGTAGTGGCCCTTGGATTTGGCAGCAAGGAGGTCATTGCTGACTTTTGTGAGGGCAGTTTCAGTGGATTGGAGAGAACGGAAGCCAGACTGAAAAGGGTCAAGGAGGGAGCGGGAGGAAAGAAAGGTGGTGAGGCTGTTGTAAACAACATGCTAAAGGAGCTTGGAGGTATAAGGGAGGAGAGAGATGGGATGGTAATTGGAGAGAGTGTTAGGATCAAGGGTAGGATTTTTTAAGAATGGGGGAGACAATGGCATGTTTGAATGGGGGAGAGGGAAAGGGCATCACTGTAGGATGAGAACATACATTTGAAATGGAAATGCCTTGCCACAGTTTTTCTATTTGGCCATGCTAAAACTGTTGCAGGGCATGTTGGTATTTGTAGATCAACAACAGCTGGAGGGCCGCTTATTGCCCACTCCTGTTCTAGAAGATAATAGCTAGAATCTGATTGGTTTCTATGGGCAACATCTTTATTTCTAAAAACCTGCACTTTAGTAAATCTACTGCTATGTGTCACTTGTCGCAACCTTGACAAACTTATAGCTAAATCTACAATTCCTGAACATCAGTTCGTAGTAACTGCGTAACTGTGAACATAGACTTCAAATATGTTGTCACAACGTTCTGCAACTTAATCAGTAAATGGTACTGTATGCGGGGTCTTAGGTTATTTCAATTATCAGGATATTTGGGGTCTGTAAATTGCGTGTAGAAATAGACAGCAATTAGTTAGACAATGTCTAGATAGACACCAGATGTTAGACAGTCAATAGTTAGACAGGGAAAAAAGTTCGACACATACAAAAGTCAGACACACTAAAATTTGACATGTAAAAAGTTAGACAGGTAAAAAAGGTTGACAGGGTCAAAAGTTCGACATGAAAATGATCAACACAATAATGGTCGAAAAAAAATGTGTTTGTTTTTTAGCCCTAATCTTCACCCTAACCCTCCCCTTGGTGCCTAACCCTCCCTCCTGGTACCTAACCCTAACCGTCTGGGTAAGTGCCTAACCCTAACTCTCCCCTTGGTGCCTAACCCTCCCTCCTGGTACCTAACCCTAACCGTCTGGGTAAGTGCCTAACCCTAATCGTGCGGGTAAGTGCCTAACCCTAACTCTCCCCTTGGTGCCTAACCCTAACCCTCCCTCCTGGTGCCTAATCCTAACCATCTGGGTAAGTGCCTAACCCTAACCCTCCAGTAAGTGCCTAACCCTAATCCCAAAAAAAGAAAAAATGTGTCGACCATTTTTGTTTAGATCATTTTCATGTCGAACTTTTGACCCTGTTGCCCTTTTGTACCTAACTTTTTACATGTCTAACTTTAGTGTGTCTGACTTTTTTACCATGTCAAACTTTTATCCTTGACTAACTATTGACTGTCTAACATCTGGTGTCTATCTACACATTGTCTGTCTGATTACTGTCTATCTATAGTCAGTAACCCCTGTAAATCTATTTAAACTCAATAATGTGTTTTACTTGCATATTGTTTATTTCTTAAAGATTTTGAACACAAATTTCGAATACATGACAAATATGTTACTTTCTTAACTCTTAAACAGTTTCTCCTCTTCTCAAGATATTATTCCCATACTAAAATATTTTGCACTTATCCACTTGTATCTACCTTATTAAGCAAATCTGTAGCTTTACAATATACGGTTTAATCAGTCTACTGGGGAGTTAAGATCTTCATATAAAATACTGCAGACATAGTAAATTCCTAAGAAATAAGATTAATATTTTTAAGACTGTTTTACTATGTGATGTTTTCAATACTTACTGTAAAGCACTACCTTTTAATCGGATGTGGATTAACAGATAGACAGTAAAAAGGTTGACAGTGTCTAGATCGACAACAGATGTTAGGTCCTGTACAAAGGGTTGAAACAGAAAATGTTCAACATATGATTTTTTTTATAGCCCTAATCTTCACCCTAACCCTCCCCTTGGTCCCTAACCCTAACACTCCCCTTGGTCCCTAACACTTCTTCCTGGAGTCTAACCCTAACGGTTGGGTTAGGTGCCTAACCCTAACCCTCCCTCCTGGTGCCTAACTCTAACTGTCGGGGTAAGTGCCTAACCTAACCACTATGGAAAGTGCCTAACTCTGACCCTAAAAAAAAAAGCACGTCGACCAATTTGTGTCGACCATTTTCATGTCGACCCTTTGACCCTCTTGACCATTTGTACCTGTCAACCTTCTTAAATGTCAACCTGTAGTGTGTCAACCTTTTGTCCCTGTCGACCGATTGACTGTCTAACATCTGGTGTCTATATAGACATTGTCGACCTTTTTACGTTCTATCTATAGTCCGGAACCCCTTTTAATCTGTCCCCCTAGAGTCAGTAGAAACAGGAGGATATTTATTTTTCTCTAGGTCCTGTGATTGGGACCTGTTACATCATTATACAATGTCCTTTGAGTTTATTGTTCACTTTTCATGATTCCCTTTAATTCTGAAAATTGGCTCCACAGTTGTTTAATATGGCATTGTATAACTCAGGGCCTGATTCACTACGGATCGCAATTCTGCTTAAACGCAGGCACCGCAGTTGCCAATATCAGCGGTGATATTTAAATGCAGCATTCACATTGCGAACACAGCCTGACATAAGGACACCCACTTGCTAACTTCTGCGCACGCTGTGAGACCTAGGAGGCATCTGGTATCGCAGTGGATAATTTATGCATGCCCCTGCAACAGTGTTAAAATACAGTGGCACGCCTGTGTTCGCACGGCCATCCCCAGTCACCACCCACAAATGGCACTACCTGTCAATCACTCTGTCAAGTGTCTGCGTAGCCTCTGCGTATGCAGTTCTGACAGCAGCGTCTGACTCGCAAACGAGCTCTGCGATGCATAGGCATAACAATATGTGGTGCAAGGCATGGCGTGGGTCACTCGTATCGGACCTCTGACCTTTGCCTTTTTTTTACCAAGATTGCATACTTTTCTCCATTTTGCAAATTAATTCAATTATAATGTACTAAGGGCCTAATTCAGAGGTGCTCGCAAAAAGCGAGCGCTCGCTCTGAATCAGGGCAGGCGCTGTTTATTTTAGTTGAGGCCTCCTGGTCGCTCGCATAGCTGTAGGTGACCACCCACAGCTATTACGAGTGGCCAGGATGATGGTCGCGATGGTCTTGTGGTAGGGTCTCGTGGCCGCAAGCCCCAGAGAGCTTCTGGCTCTAATAGAGCCAGAAGCTCTCCCACTGACATCACTGGTGATGTCATTTGGCTGCCCCCAAACAGCAGGCGTTCCTTCGGGAACGCCTCCATTTGGCCAGCCACCCCCCCCTGTCCGCCTACCAAACGGGGCGAGCTGTCAATCACCATCGACAAAGAGCGCTCGCTCTGAATCAGGGTGTTTTTTTTTTTTTTGAGCGGCCTCCTGGCCACTCGCATAGCCGTGGGTGACCACCCACAGCTATAGCGAGCGGCCAGGTTGATGGTTGCGATGATCAAGACCATTGCAACCATCGGGCTTGCGACGAGACCCTTGTGGTAGGGTCTCGTGGCCGCAAGCCCCAGAGAGCTTCTGGCTCTAATAGAGCCGGAAGCTCTCCCACTGACATCACTGGTGATGTCAGTGGGGCCGCCCACAAACGGCAGGCGTTTGCTTGGGAATGCCTCCGTTTGTGAAGCCACCCCCCAGCCACGCCTACCAAACGGGGCGAGCTGTCACTGACCATCGACAGCTCGCCCCCTTTGGTGCGAGACCCGAAGCGACGGAGCACCCGTCGCTAGCCGGGTCTTGCGCATGATGGAGACAGCTCCGTCATGCGCATGCCCAGTGGGCAAACATCGACCCGGTTGCGAGCGCTCAGCACTTGGGACTGGGTCTGAATGAGGCCCTAAGTACTTGGGATTAGTATTTGACTGACAACTTTATACCATATACTACATCACTGACCCCTATATACCCTACACTACATTACTGACCACTCTATACCTGCCCTGCATTACTGACCCCTCTATAGCCTACACTACATTACATTACTGACCCCACTATTTGCTACACTACACTGTAAAACATCCCTATACTACCAATGCACAAGTGCGCATTACATCAAAAAGAGACAAACACTAAAAAAAATAAGTCAACTTGGTAAAGAGAGCAACATACACAGACAGTATGAAGCAAGGGGGATGGCAGCAACTGCTGGAGCAGAGGGAGGAAGTACAGAGCAGAGGAGCAGTAGTATATAGCGGGGGGAGGCAGAACAGACCAGGAGGGCAGAATGGAGCAGAGGAGAGGCAATGTGTAGTGGACCAGGGTGGCAAAATAGAGCAGAGGAGAGGCAGTATGTAGCAGGGGAGGCAGCATAGACATGGGGCTGGATGGAGTAGAGGAGAGGTAGCAGCTGCATGGACCAGGGGGTGGGAACAGGTACACAACTAGAACTTTGTGGGCCCACAACAACATTTTGAAAGAGGCACCTGTTCCATTGTTCATTTTATGCCCCACAGTAAGGCCCAAAGGCCACATTATTCACCATTGCAGTGCCTTTAGTTCACATTATTCCACACTGTAGTGTCCCCGTTCAAACTTTTGCAAAAAATACACATAGTGGGTGTCTAGCACCACCAAGTTCCCATAGATTTCCCGTAATGTTAATTAATGCATTGTTCTAAATTGTAGCTGGCAACATTGTACTTATGCCTAAAAAAAGAGACTGATAGGGAGGCCTTGTATGTTGAATACTGTGCATAAACTTATTTTTGATAAAAATGCTGCAGAAGTGTAATACCAATGAATAAATTCACTTTACAAAATGTATGGTAGTCATGTGCAAATCACAATTAATAGCTGAAGATGAAATAATGGCACCTAGCAGGTGATCTGTCCCAGAGTGACAGCAAAAAATACAATCAGTTTCTCAGAAATTCAACTGAGCAAAATGTGCCTTACACATGCGCATTCATAACCAATACATACATGGATCATATCCACGAACATACCCAATACATTAATGCACATACACTGTGACTGCTACATACAGGCATCATACATACTGCACACATCATTCTGTTGGAATGGGGGAGCTTGAATTAGAGACTCTTTACCAGTGAAGTATTTGCTAGGTACTGTGTGTCTTTTGGTGTTAGTGGGGATAAAGGAGCCCTCGGGCATGTATGTATGCTGTGGCCGGGGACTGAGCTTACCTGACAGGGTGGAGAATGGTGAGGACAGGTGACCATCCATG
The DNA here is from genome assembly GCA_031769625.1 of Taudactylus pleione. Lineage (NCBI taxonomy): Eukaryota > Metazoa > Chordata > Amphibia > Anura > Myobatrachidae > Taudactylus > Taudactylus pleione. Next base: position 81,174,537 of record JAUIMM010000040.1, read on the forward strand.
ACGCCAGTTTCTCAGATTTCTCCTCATCGTCAGGACATCAAGGCAGGCACGGGTGTCTGATGACTCGGCCACAACTCTGAGAGAAACGCTGCTGCTGCTGCTCCAGTCCTCCATGACTCTCCTCACTCCTCCGCGGCCGCTCCCAGACTGCCATGTGTAGCCGTGATGATGTCACACAGTGTGACGTCATCAGGTGCGCCAGTTATCGCACCGGAATTCTGGTTAGGTAGATAGTAGGAGGGTGAGGGTTCTCCTTAGGGAACGGGAACATAGTGCAGCACTAATGGCGGTGGTGGGCAGGCGATGTCAGATTACACGGCGCCGACAGGATGACCGTGGCCACACCCTCAGGCTGCAGCGCCCTGGGCAATAGCCCTGCTTGCCCGCTCCTAGAACCGCCACTGGCCATACTGTACAATTTACTTGCATGTTTACTAGACCTGTAGGTTCTATTTAAAGGCTATAAGCTCCATAAAATGTTGATTTACTATTAAAGTCCAGAATGCAGAATTTTTTAAAACAAATGATTGACTTAAAGATTGTATTCCCATGATGTCTGTGAATCAACACATACAGTAGGGTGCTATTCAATTAGCCCTTATAACGTTACAGAGGTGAAAAAGGGAAGTAGCCTCTGGCTTTATCTCCCGAGGCTATTCATTTAGGCTCCCTTTTTCACCTGATATCTTTGTTTATGCCCGTTAAATTGACAGGTTAACAGGTGTTAACACTGGGTAATGGCCGTTAACACACAGAATCCGTGAACATTTTTGCGGATTCGTGTGTTAACAGGGTTAATCACGTAGTTATCAGATTTTTTTTTCACAGCTTGTGCAGTGGTAAAAAAATATCCCTGACAAATGCTGCGATTCGGGACTATTTGAATGGCTCTGGGGGATCAAATAGTCCACTGTAAATTATCGTGGCTACAGTAATTAAATTCCATCGAAAAATTGAAGCTAAGCTTTGATTGGAATTCAACTTATCAAAAATGAAGAAATCAGCAGAACCCAAACTTTGCTAGAATAGTTAAGGATTCAGCTGAAAAGCTAAATAAATACTGGAATTAATGACTGAAAATGGCATTATCTGTGATACAGATGTATCCTCATACACCTAGTATCTATACACCATACGACCCGAGACGCCTGGCACAACTGAGATGCTCTGTGAGGAGTAGTGTACCTATTTTTTCTTTAAATTTTGCATCAGCGAAACACCACTCACAATGTACTAGAGACCCTGGGCTGCGACTTCAACTTCACAGGAATTCCTTTTAAACACAAAGTTGCAGATGAAGCACGATGGAACTTGAAATGAGAAAAAGCTGAGACCTTTCGCATTGGAGCCCTTCTTACTAGAGATGTGCTCCGGATCATTTTTGCTGGATTTGGATTTGGCTTTGATTCGTTGTCCGGCTTTGGATTTGGATTTGCCAAACCGCCATGACTGGTTTTGGATTTGGATTTTTTACAAAAATTGCCAAAAAAAGCTAAAATCACATAATTTGGGCTTTTTTTTTTTGTTCCTAGAGTATTATTAACCTCAATAACATTAATTTCCAGTCATTTACAGGCAATTTAGACAACCTCACAGCTCACAATATTGTTTTCACCATTATTGGCCAAAGGCTGCAGTGAGCTGGCTGGTTACTAAGCGACAGAGCAGCGGCACAGACACCGCAGTTTAAAGCACATGAAACATTGCCACACAGCAGTGGCAGAAATGAAAGGTAGTGCAAAGTGGAATTGTACTTCGGCCCTCCCACCCACCTAGTGGGGTACGGCCGCAGAGTCACAGTACTTGTATACAAAGTGGGCTAAAGCCCAAGTAGCCACAGTGTTTGTATGCTCAGAGGGGTACAGCCCAAGGAGTCACAGTGCTTGTATAGACAGTGGGCTACGGCCCAAGGAGTCACAGTGCTTGTATACACAGAGGGCTACAGCCCAAGGAGTCACAGTGCTTGTATACAGTACACAATGGGATGCAGCACAAAAAACAGTTTTTATTAAACTTTTATTAATTTTTTTTTACATTTTTATACTTTATTTATAAAATATTAGTTTACTTTTTTTTTTCACTGGAGCAGATGGGCATGAGTGTAGCACAGCATACATCAGCATGCCTTGTACACACAGCCACTTGTGAGCCTGGACACAACCACTTTAATCAACAGAGTATAGCACAGCATACATCACTGTACAGGGGGCTAACGGGGGCATAACAGGGGGCTAACTACTGGGGACATTACAGGGGGCTTCCTACTGGGGGCACTATAGGGGCCTTACTACTGAGGCATCAAATGGGGGCACTACATGGGACATTACAGGGGCCTTACTACTGGGGCATCATATAGGGGCACTACAGTGGCATTACTACTGGGGGCATCATATGGGGGCACTTCAGGGGCCCTTACTACTGGGGGCACTACAGGGGCCTTACTATTTGGAAGCACTACAACTGGGGGCATTGCAGGGAGCATTACTACTGGGGGTACTACAAGGGCATTACAACTGGGGGCACTGCATAGGAGGACCACTACTGGAGGTACTGCATAGTGGGACCACTACTGGAGGCACTGCAAAGGGGGACCATTACTGGGGGGCACTACATAGGCAGGCACTGCCTAGGGGGACCTCTACTGAGGGCACTGCATAGGGGGACCACTACTGTGGGCACTGTATAAAAGGAACTGCGTAGGGGGGCAGCTGGGGCTGGCATAGGTGCCGGGGGGGTGGTAAATTTTAATTTGGGGGGTGGGAGGGCACCAACATTTATCTTGCCTCCGGGCACCTGGGATGAAGTTACGCCACTGACACAGACTACAACCACTTTAATCAGCAGAGTAGCGCAGCATACATCAGCGTGCAGTGTGCCCCCTATACAGTCACTTAACAGCACAGCCACTTGTGAGTCTGGAGTGGACACAGGCTATTGCAGCCACTTTAATCAGCAGACTAGCGCAGCATACATCAGCGTGCAGTGTGCCCCCTGCAGCCACTCTGGACATAGCCACTTTAACGTATGCAGAGCGACATTGCAGAGCAGTGTGCACTGTGCAAGTGAACAGTGAAATGGTGCCAAGTCCCGGTCGAGGCGTCTTATATAGATACTAACTCTCATGAGAATCCGACATCGGGAGGATGATGTCCAGCCTCGAAGTGGGATACGAATTAGGCGGGAACACCCAAGCCTCGGCTCGGGTCGACTCGGATCCCCGGTGTTCGGAGCGGTTTGAATTCCACAGTCATCTCTACTTCTTACACAGATTCGACTCAGTCGCACACAGATGTTTTAAAGTCTCACATCAAATTAATCAGTGCATTCCCAGTTGTTTTATTTATGCAAAAAGAACATACAGTACATTTTGAGTGAGGAAGATGTTTAGTGCGGCTGAGGCACACACACCTGGTAAGCAACTTGAGCAACAGTGTATGAGAAAACATCTGTATCTGAATTGTCAACCATCTGATATAGATTAATAACGGTAAAGGAAGTTCTGAACAAATTAGAGTTATTTAAGCCTGTCAGTTAGAAAGACTAGTATAGAAAGACAACACCGGAACACAAAACAATAATAGTTTCTGGAGTGTTGCAAGACACCATGTTTTTTAGTTGAATAGCCAGTGTCATCACTGCATGAACTGGAGATCAGATATAGCTTTACTGAAATCAATGCACGAAACCCAGTATTCCAGTGATCAATAGACAGACAATTGCCTAGTCTGTAAAGAAGATGTGTAGCTTTAGCGGAAAAGCAGATACGTAGCTGGCAGGTGGTATACTGCTCACTTGAAATGATGGTTCTCTCCCTGGAAACTTTTAAATATAAAAATCTAAAAAGCTTCACATTTGTTTTGGCTGTCAGCAGGAGGTGGTGTGATGTGGACTCCTGGGGAATGTCCTTTAATGAAAATCAGTTACAATTTTACATATGTAACTATGAATATACATATGGCTTGCACAAATAGAATCGAAGCTGCAAGGGAACGTTTTAAAGCCGAGTCGCTCATAATAAATTGATGTGCACGTTGTCACCTTATATATATTAATATAGTGTGAAAATAGTTCCTCCTTTAACAGCTGAAGTTATGACAAAGTATATGTTTTGTACATCATAGCAGGAAGCTCTGAGAAGGGTCTAAACATCTAACATCAGCAAGCAGCAACACAAGTGAAAACAGCGTAACTTCAGCATAAAAGGCTGAACAAAAATACATCTTCAAGTCGGCACATCCACAGGGGTGATAATTAGGCAACCAGAACTTTAAGACATAGGAATTGTATGTCTTCTCCCTTGCATATTCCTATATAGGAGCTCTGATTGATAAAGTGGAGCATAGTGAAGACTCCACGGGGTAAATTTACCAAAGTGAGATTTTTAGAAATGGAGATATTGCCCATGGCAACAAATCAGATTCTAGCTGTTATCTTCTAGATAGTGCTAGTAAAATGTTAAGTAGAATCTGGTTGGTTGCTATGGGCAACATCTCCACTTCTAAAAACTCTTACTTTAGTAAATACACCCCCATGCCTCCACCCAGCTCACAGAAGCAGGTGCAAAATGTTTGAGATGCCAAAAGCCCTGCACCTATCCACATGGCTGCAATAGAAATCAGTGGAGCAAGAGTTAGTAATGTGTTGATGGCTACTGTACTTTATAAGAAGATGTGTAGGGGTGGTGCGGTGCATCCATGCAGCCTACTCTGTATATTGGTGGAAATGTACATAATTTCTGAGCACATAAGGCAGCCGCATCTGCGACCAGCTATGTGTGACTCTGATCAGTCCCTGAGAGTGGATGACTAGAGATAGACCACACAATGGAGGAGCTGTATCACACCTTGGAGAGAGATAAAGTGCCAACCAATCAGCTCCTAACTGCCATTGTGCAGGCTTTGTTTGAAAATGACAAATAGAAGATGATTGGTTGGTACTTTATCTCTCTCCACATTATCTATCTCCAATGTCTGATACATCTCCCCCAATATCCTCCTTCTTTAAATGTCCTTATCATTAATTATTACCATACAGTGGGCCTAATTCACTAGTGATCGCAATATTCAACTGCGATAGCAAGCCAAACCAATGCGATCGCAAGGCAAACTCTAAATAAGGAGGCCCACTTTACCAATACGTAGCAGAATAGCAAAACCATCGGTACCATTGCAGCCTCACGCACAGTTGGACAAGCCCTGACCTTACTCAGAAATTACTAACAGCCACGCACGCTATGAGACCTCACACTGCGTATGGCTTCGCAGTGGCTAATTTATGCACGCCCATGCAACGACGTTGAAACGCACTGGCACGCCTGCAGTCGCCCTTCCACCTCCCCGTCACCACCCACAAATGGCACTTCCTGTCAATCAATGTGCTCTGGGTCTGTGTAGCTTCTGTGATCGCAGTCCTGATCGCAGTGGCTGGTTCGCGTACGTGCACTGCGATGCATGCCCAGAAAGTTAAAATTTACCGATTGCGTGCATATTAGCAACTGCGATCCAAGCTGAATCAGGCTCAGTAACCCAAGAGCACATGACATTTGTGTTTTCTATGTTTTATTGCTACAGCATGCTATACTACAGTTTCTTATACAGTATATGCTTTGTATGACTAACTTGACTTTATAAAAATGGTTTATATATTCCCTCTATTAAGAGTTGTTGTGATATAATAGTTTTCCTGAAGTGTAATAATTGTTTAGTTTATGTGTCTTACTTTAAGCAAAGAGAAAAGAGTTGGTGAAGCAATTTCCAATTTTGTGACTGAAGCTAAACCGTGTCATGGGAGATTAGAGTGCTTGTTATGTCACACATAAGGTGTAACCCAGCCTTTGGTACAGGGTCAGACCAGCACTTCGGCCTCCCAGGAAAACTTACACCTGCCAGTACATCAGCCATGCAGTTTGAAGTGATCTTGTTTGAAGTCTCATTTCTCTCCACTCGTTTTACATGTACAAGAAGTTCTTCGGTGCCCTCTATCTCTTCTCCCTCCATGCTGGCAAAGCAGAGTACATGAAGTACACTAACCCAGCCTCTAGTGTTTATATTTATTATGTAGGAAGCACACAGTGCCATTTAGCAAACTCAGAACATAAAGTAAGAAGACCAGATGTTACCAGGAGTTTCAAGAACTATATTAGCGACATGCGGGATAAAATGTTTATTTTCCAGCTCCTGAGGCTTGTCTGAAATGTTGCCACTGCTCTGACTGCACAGTTTTCAGATTACCAGCTACTGTAGATTTTTATTAAATAAGAAAAATGTTGATTAGCCAAACAAATATGGAAACATCACTCTTGCTGATATTGCAAGAGGAATTGCTGAGTGTGTGTTCCCCTTACAGCTTGACATTTTGTAGACATTCACATGACTAATGAATGAATTATATCAACACCATGAAATCTGCACAGGATGTTCCCAAAGGTTAACAGATAAGCTACGGATTGCTTTTCTCTCTTCGGCCCCATTATAGTAGCAGATCCTTAATTTTTCAAGATGTTTTCATGCGTCAACCAGAATGAAACCTCACTATGGACATTCGCAAAACCAAAGTCCTAACAATTTAAGAAGACTTGCCCCCGTTTCCGGGAACGCTGCAGATGGAGGGTTGCACATGCGCAGTACACTTCCTGCGCATGTGCAATCCTCCCACCATCGGAGATGTGCGCTAACCATCGGATTAACGTACATCTCTGAATCAGGCCCACAGTACTCTGAGATACTGGCCAGCTGTTCACACAGGCTAGTAATTACATGCAGCTTCCCCGCTGAGCCCTGCATGTCGATCTCTGAGACCTCTCCACAGAGTTCTATGCAGAGATGCATTAATAGCCAAGGCACTCACCACTGTCACAAGTTTATTATGTGCTGTTTGTATATTACTGAAATGTAAATAGCCCGTGTATCCTACATTTTCATATTTCTGGATGTCGGGATGTCTACTTGGAACTTTTGGTTCACACTGGGTCCTGATTCAGATTTGGGAATAGAAGACCTGATTCATTAACGCAACTGCAAATGAAATAGCGATTAAACACGCAGTTCAACTGTGATAGTATCAGGGGCGTCTTAAGAGAGGAGGGGGCCCGTGTGCACTCCCCATGCACACGGCCCCCCCAGCCACCGGAGCATTAGTAGACTCCAGGCACTAGAGTGTGCCTAGAGCCTACTGAACATGCACAGAACACAGGAAAAATGGCAGCGGTGGCCATTTTCCGGTGTTCTGAGCAGCGCTGACACCCGACGCAGGACCACGGACAGGTGAGTTTAAAATAACATGGGTGCAGGGTATGTGGTGCGGGGCCCCCCTGGACTCGGGGGTCCGTGTGCCCCGCACACACTGTACCCATTATAGATACGCCACTGGATAGTATGCTAATCCATTGAGGTCGCAAATCTGCCGCTGCACTACATATGGACACCCACTTTACCTGACACACATTCGTAATGTTTAGCAAGAATGCGAAAACATCGGACAATCGAGTACCATCGCAGCCTCACGCACACTTGCACAAGGTCAGACCTTACTCAGAAATTGCTAACTTTCTTGCAGGGTGTCAGGCCTCAGGCTGTGTACGGCATTACAGTGGATAATTTATGATCACTCATGCAACGGCGTTCAAACGCACTGGCACACCTGTGTTTCTCCAAACATCCCCCGTCACCACCCACAAACGGCACTTCCTGTCAATCACTTTGCTCTGGGTCTGCGTAGTCACTGCGATTACACATCTTAAATCTGCCTCACTTGCAGTAGGGATGGACATTGGAAGCCCACCATCAAATGATGGCTGGGTTTCAACCATCAAAACTTTCTATGTGATGGTAAGTAAAGATAGCATTGAAATAATTTGATTGAAAAACTAGTTAAATGATTTGTGTATGCGCAATACCACTGTAGCGCGGCTAGCAGCGGACAGGGCTGGGGACAGAATCGGGGGCATGGGGGGTGGGGCCTGGGCCCAGAGCAGTTACTGTGTACTGTGATGCCTGATGCAAAAGAGCTGTGGCCTGGAAAAGCGCAGCTCTCAGCATGTAAAAAGAAAAAGATAACCATTGGAACACCATCGGATCATAACCATTTGATGGCAGCAAACATCGGAACGCCACCATTAAATGGTAAAAACACTACCATTATAAGAAATATATCGATGATCGGCAAACATCAACCATCGATGTCCATTCCTAACTTGCAGTGCAGCATGGTTTTACCAAGATGCACTGGGCCTGATTCAACACGAATTGCAGTTGCAAAGACACACGCAATCGGTAGTTTTTTTGCGTTCTGTGCATGCGTATACAGTGCGCGTGCGCGAACTAGCAATTGCAAACAGTATTGCAATTGCAAAGGCTATGCAGACCCAGAGCAGAGTGATTGACAGGAAGTGCCGTTGGTGGGTGGTGACGGGGGGGCTGGTCCGGTGAATGCAGGCGTGCCAGTGCATTTCAACGCCTTTGCATGGACATGCATAATTATCCACTGCGAGACCAGATGCCGCTTGAGGCGTCGTAGCGTGCGCATAAGTAAGCAATTCCGGAGTGAGGTCGGGCAACTCTAACTGTCCGATGTTATTCGATGTTACCGATCGTTTCACTATCTTGGTCAAGTATACAGATGTGAGTAAGGAGAAGTGGGCGCCCTTATGTCAGGCAGCGTACGTAATGTGAATGCAATCAGAAACCCATGATATCCAGAAAATTCACTTTCCTTTTAAAAGCTTATTATTTATTCATTGAGATTCTTTCTGATTATTTTGGATGAATTATGTTCACATTGGCAAAAAAAAGATATTTTAAAAACAAAGAGACAAATTCATTGCTATGGCAGTGTCCGCTCTCAGCCAATCAGCACTTCCCTATTTATTCCTATGACAGTGTCCACTAGCGACATGTCAGTTCGGGTTAGTCACTGTAGACTGTACAGTGTGTGTCCATGGATATTGATGATCTGTTAGTTATTTTCCAAAGACCTATGGATGCCTACACGGACCAAAAAGGAGTCCATCCAAGGATTTGGTAAGAATGTAATTTGTGTTTTTTTTTCTTTCTTTTTCATAAAATACTACTACAGCCGGTGTGTGTGTACTGTGGTTATTTTAATATTTTATTTACAGGTGCCAACAGGCACTTAATGTCCGGGCATGCCGGGGCAGACTGCCTGCTACTTGTTGTCCACCTGTAATAAACTATTATTTAACCATTAACCCTGCATCCACCACCACCAGGGATGGTTGTTTCCCATACCAGCTAGGATGAGAGGTCCGAGGCCGGTTTTAAGGGGGGGGTCCCATACATTTGTTTTTTAATTTAAATATTTCAAAGCTTTTCAACTAACAAACCTACATATAAGGATCTGTACAGTGCATTCTGTTTGGATGGGTTTTGTCATCATTTTATAAAAATCTATTTGCCATTAGTTTTGTAATGAAAGGTCAAAACCGACGGCATTTTGAGCTGCATAAAAACGTTGGGTTTCAATTGAAGGTGAAACCCAGTGGATGATAAATGGTTGATTTAATTACAGTAATACAATGGCAATGTCCGTAATTTGCCATCTGTTTTGGTATAAACCCAAACCGACCTTTAGTAAGTTTATCCTTTAGGCTCCAAATCTTGCACATATTGGTCACCATTGGTCTGCACAGATTTCTACCTTTCTATACACCAATCAAACCACAGAGCAGAATGAATTGACTCTGTCCTTGTCCCAATTATTATTGTCTATTTATAGACTATAAATTCAATGAAAGCGAAATTTGAAAATGCACTGCTCAATTAAGATGTTATCACCTGAAACTGCAAAGTGCATACACCACGAAAGATGAATACAGTAAAAATAGGTATTTTGGAGACCAAGGCAATGACGATGTTTTGATTTGATTGAACTTTTATTAATCTACTTTTAAAGATATGTTTAATAGCAGTTTAATAAAAGAAATATATATACAAATCTTGGTTAGTAAAACATTTCTCATCAAAGATCTAAAGTTTTTCAGCTTTTTGTGTGGTCTAAAATTTTGAGTTCTGAGAGTAACACCTCCTGTGATAAATAGACAATAAATGAATGTCTAAAATTACCCAACAAAATGAGTAAAGCAGATTTGAGTATAAAAATTACTGTGCATCTCTTTAGCAAAAAAACAATATATGACTACAAAAAATATAAATTCAACAATAATACAATTGTATTGGCTACAGCTCTTCTGTTTACTAAAATCAATACAAACTAGGAATGTACATCGGAAGTCTGGCATCAAATGGTTTCAGGGCTGCCAACATCAAATCAAGTGATGTGATGGCTGCTAGCCATCACATCAAATCAAAACCATTCGATGGTATTGCCATCAACGGTTATGTGCAGAAGCTGTCGGAGCCGCACACACCTGCACATAGACTGAGCTGCAGACACCACTTCTGGATGTCCACAGCTGAAAAAAAAAAGCAGACAGTCATCACATGGGCATCGGTAAGCTGCATCCGATGGTTGGCAACCATCAAAAACACAGAATTCGATGGAAAAAATAGTTCCATCGGATCGGGAACAATGGTTACTAAGCATCAGCTTCTGATGTCCATCCGTAATACAAACGCTATAAGATTAATAAACAACTGTGGGCCTGAAACATCACAGATTGCAATTGCAACAGCATTTGCAGATTGGCCGTTGGTGTGTACTGCAATTGCGTATGCACCATAGTGCGCGTGTGCAGGTCAGCATTGCGATCGCACTGCAATTACGTACGCAGATACAAAGCCATCACAGAGTGAGTGATGGGACATCAGTGTTTGGGGGTAGTGACGGGGGAGTGGTCCGCGAAAAGCAGGTGTGCCTGTCCATTTGAAGGTCATTTCCTGGGCATGCATAAATTAATGTGAGAAAGCGGTACTGGGCGTCTCTATGCTGGCTGAGTGGTTGCAAACATTAGCATATTTTTGCAGCAGACCTGCGTGTGGAATTGCAGCTGAGATTGTAATAGCGATCCATAAATGAATCAGCCCCTGAATACAGTACAAAGCACCAAGGTGCCAGTACCCTAAGGATCAAGGGGGAAAACCTACTAATTGGAGTTGGCAGATGGAGGATCTGTCAGGCTTAGGGACCCTAATCAAGGAACCACAGAGAAGTCAGGAGGCAAGGTGGCTGGTAGTAATGATGAATAAGCAGCCTGTAATTGTTTGGAAACTAAGGCCCTCATTCAGAGCCGTACGCTCTGAGCAGAGCGCACGCTCTGAATGAGGGCCGCCCTCCATGAAAATGGAGCGTCCTCCTGGACGCTCGTATAGCTGTGGGTCACCACCCACAGGCTATACGAGCGTGCAGTTTGATGGCCGCGATGGTCTTGACCATCGCGACCATCGAAACTGCGAGCCGGAGCCTGCGGTTGAGGTTTTCAACAGCAAAATCCGGAGTGATTTTGGCTCTATCAAAGCCAAAATCACTCCCACTGACATCACTAGTGATGTCAGTGGGCCGGCTTCTGACGGGAGGCGTTCCCGTGGGAACGCCCCCGTCAGGGAGGCACGCCTACCAAAGGGGGCGTGCTGTCAATCAACATCGACAGCACGCCCCCTTTGATCAGACACAACGAGCGAAGGACTTTCCTTCGCTCGTCGCGTCTGGCGCATGCGCACGACGGAGCTCCCTCCGTCGTGCGCATGCTCAGTGCACACCATCGACCCACTTGCGAGCGGACAGCCGCTTGCGAGTGGGTGTGAATCAGGCCCTAAGAGATGCAGCAGTCTCTTCTCTCTCTCTCTCTCTCTCTCTCTCTATATATATTAGGGGTGTGCACCGGCCACTTTTCGTGTTTTGTGTTTTGGTTTTGGATCTGGATCTTTCTTCGTGTTTTGGATCTGGATTGGTTTTGCCAAAACCACCCTTCCGTGTTTTGGGTTCTGGGTTTTGTGTTTTGGATCTGTATTTTTTTTAAAAAAAGCATAAAAACAGCTAAAATCACAGAATTTGTTGGTTTCTCTGCTCCTATGCTATTATTAACCTCAATAACCTTAATTTCCACTCATTTCCAGTCTATTCTGAACACCTCACACCTCACAATAGTGTTTTCATGTCCAAAAGGTTGCACCGAGGTAGCTGGATGACTATGCTAAGCGACACGAGTGGGCGGCACAAACACGTGACCCATCTAGGAGTGACACTGCAGTGGCAGACAGGATGGCAGTTAGAAAAACTAGGCCCCAAACTGTACATAATGCAAAGAAAAAAAAGAAGTGCAAGATGGAATTGTCTTTGGGCCCTCCCACCCACCCTTATGTTGTATAAACAGGACATGCACACTTTAACAAATCAATCATTTCAGCGCCAGGGTCTGCCACACAACTGTGGCTGAAATGATTGGTTCGTTTGGGCCCCCACAAAACAAGCTGGCAATTAATGTGTCCCTGCACAAACTGGCTCTACGGAGGCAAGATGTCATCCTCATCCTCCTCATCCACCGATTCCTCACCCTCTTCAGTGTGTACATCCTCATCCTCACAAAGTATTAACTCGTCCCCACTTGAATCCACCACCACAGGTCCCTCTGTACCTTCTGGAGGCTGGTCTCCCTGGAAGAGCTGATAATTCATTTTGATGAACATCATCTTCTCCACATTCTGTGGAAGCAACCTCCTACGCCTTTCGCTGACAAGGTTCCCGGCTGCACTAAACACTCTTTCGGAATACACACTGGAGGGGGGGCAACTCAGGTAAAATAGAGCCAGCTTGTACAGGGGCCTCCAAATTGCCTCTTTTTCCTGCCAGTACAGGTATGGACTGTCTGACATGCCTACTTGGATGCTGTCACCGATGTAATCCTCCACCATTCTGTCAATGGTGACAGTATCATATGCAGTGACAGTAGACATGTCAGAAATTGTTGCCAGGTCCTTCAGTCCGGACCAGATGTCCAAACTTGGTCCTGCCTGCCCTGCATCACCACCAGCGGGTTGCTTAGGATACCTAAGTTTTTTCCTGGCAGCCCCAGTTGCGGGAGAAAATGAAGAAGGAGCCGTTGACGTGTCACGTTCCGCTTCAGCTGACAGTGTGTTCACCAGCAGGTCTTTGCACCTCTGCAGGCTTGTGTCGGCCGGAAAGAGAGACACCACATAGGCTTTAAACCTAGGATCAAGCACGGTGGCCAAAATGTAGTGGTCTGATTTCAACAGATTGACCACCCTGGAATCCTGGCAAAGCGAATGAAGGGCTTCATCCACAAGTCCCACATGCCGAGCGGAATCGCTCCGTCTTAGCTCCTCCTTCACTTTCTCCAGCTGCTTCTGCAAAAGCCTGATGAGGGGAATGACCTGACTCAAGCTGGCTGTGTCTGAACTGACTTCACGTGTGGCAAGTTCGAAGGGCTGGAGAACCTTGCACAACACGGAAATCATTCTCCACTGTGCTTGAGTCAGGTGCATACCCCCTCCTTTGCCTATGTCATAGGTGGATGTATAGGCTTGTATGGCCTTTTGCTGCTCCTCCATCCTCTGAAGCATATAGAGGGTTGAGTTCCACCGCGTCACAACCTCTTGCTTCAGGTGATGGCGGGGTAGGTTCAAGAGTGTTTGCTGGCGCTCCAGTCTTCGGCACGCAGTCGCTGAATGGCGAAAGTGGCCAGAAATTTTTCGGGCCACCCAAAGCGTCTCCTGCACGCCCCTGTCGCTTTTCAGAAAATTCTGCACCACCAAGTTTATTGTGTGAGCAAAACATGGGACGTGCTGGAATTTGCCCAGATGTAATGCCCGCACAATATTGGTGGCGTTGTCAGATATCACAAATCCCCAGGAGAGTCTAAGTGGGGTAAGCCACTGGGCGATGATTTCCCTCAGTTTCTCTAAGAGGTTGTCGGCGGTGTGCCTCTTACTGAAACCGGTGATACACAGCGTAGCCTGCCTTGTAACGAGCTGGCGTTTCTGAGATGCTGCTACTGGTGACGCTGCTGACGTCTAACACCAACATAGCAGTCAAGGCCTCAGTTATACGTTTTGCTTCAGGATGACTGCTGTCGTACTACATCCTCCTCGCTAAGGACTGTTGGAGGGTCAATTGTTTAGTAAAAGTAGTGGTGTTCCTACTTCCTCTCTGGGATGATGAACGACTCCCAGCAGCAGCAACAGCAGCAGCGGCAGCAGTAGGCGTAGCAATGCAGGATCCTCCAGAGGAATCCCGGATAGGAGAGTCAGTCATGCCAGTGACATGGCCTGCAGGACTGCTTCCGATCCTGACTAAGGAGGAAATTGACGAGGAGGGAGTTGACGGTGTGGTTTGCAGGCGCTTGGATACAACAGGACAACGGGATTTAGGTGTCCCTGGACTGCTTACGGTCTTAGCCAAAGTTTCTGAACTTGACAGTAACTTTTTATGAACGCGCTGCAGGTGCCGTATAAGGGAGGATGTTCCTAGGTGGTTGACGTCCCTACCCCTACTTATTTCACCTTTACATATGGTACATATGGCAAGACAGTTGTTGTCCGGATTTGGATAGAAATATTGCCAGACCAAAGAGGTGGAATGTTTGGTCTTCTGCCCAGGCATGACCGTGATGGGCTTTTTCATCCCACGGACAACAACTGTCTCCCCCGGAGCCTGATTTAAACAAACCACATCACCATCAGAATCCTCCTCGCCAACTTCCTCCTCAGCGCCAGCTACACCAGTATCCTCATCCTGTTGTACTTCAACAGTGACATCTTCAATTTGCATATCAGCAAGTGGACTGTGGGTGCTCCTTTCAGCACTTGCAGGGGAGCGTGCAAATGGTGGAAAGAGCCACCTCTTCCCGTCCAGTGCTGGGAAGGTCAGGCATCGCAACCACCACCACACTTGGACTCTCCTTGGGGATTTGTGATATCTTCTTAGAAAGCACAGTTCTTCGCTGTGCTTTTGCCAGCTTAACTCTTTTGATTTTTTTAGTGGGAGGAGGGCTTCCATCGTCATGTGAAGCTGAACCACTAGTCATGAACATACTAGGGATCGACCTTAACCGTTCCTTGCCACTCCGTGTCGTAAATGGCATATTGGCAAGTTTACGTTTCTCTTCAGCTGATTTAAATGTCTTTTTCAAGGTCATTTTCCTGAACTTTGCCATTTGGGATTGTATGTGCCCTCTACTATGACATTGGGCATCGGCCTTGGCAGACGACGTTGATGGCATGTTATCGTCTATGTCATGACTAGTGGCAGCAGCTTCAGCACTAGGAGGAAGTGGTTCTTGATCTTTCTCTATTTTATTTTTATCGGAGAAAGTTTGGTCCTCCATTTATGTTATATCGATTTGATATATACGTGCGGCTAAACACAGAAAATAATTTTTTTTTTGGTTTGGACTGGAGTGTACTTTCAGGGGTTACAGCACCCTTTAACGGTCAAGCCAGCCGGCCCTTTACTTATGACACAGGCGCACGCTTGGCACTACTTTGTTGATGCACGTGCGGCTACTGCGCACACAATTCACAAACACAGAAAATAATTTTTTTTTTGGTTTGGACTGGAGTGTACTTTGGGGGTTACAGCACCCTTTAACGGTCAAGCCAGCCGGCCCTTTACTTATGACACAGGCGCACTCTTGGCACTACTTTGTTGATGCACGTGCGGCTACTGCGCACACAATTCACAAACACAGAAAATAATTTTTTTTTTGGTTTGGACTGGAGTGTACTTTCGGGGGTTACAGCACCCTTTAACGGTCAAGCCAGCCGGCCCTTTACTTATGACACAGGCGCACGCTTGGCACTACTTTGTTGATGCACGTGCTGCTACTGCGCACACAATTCACAAACACAGAAAATAATTTTTTTTTTGGTTTGGACTGGAGTGTACTTTGGGGGTTACAGCACCCTTTAACGGTCAAGCCAGCCGGCCCTTTACTTATGACACAGGCGCACTCTTGGCACTACTTTGTTGATGCACGTGCGGCTACTGCGCACACAATTCACAAACACAGAAAATAATTTTTTTTTTGGTTTGGACTGGAGTGTACTTTCGGGGGTTACAGCACCCTTTAACGGTCAAGCCAGCCGGCCCTTTACTTATGACACAGGCGCACGCTTGGCACTACTTTGTTGATGCACGTGCGGCTACTGCGCACACAATTCACAAACACAGAAAATAATTTTTTTTTTGGTTTGGACTGGAGTGTACTTTGGGGGCTACAGCACCCTTTAACGGTCAAGCCAGCCGGCCCTTTACTTATGACACAGGCGCACTCTTGGCACTACTTTGTTGATGCACGTGCGGCTACTGCGCACACAATTCACAAACACAGAAAATAATTTTTTTTTTGGTTTGGACTGGAGTGTACTTTCGGGGGTTACAGCACCCTTTAACGGTCAAGCCAGCCGGCCCTTTACTTATGACACAGGCGCACGCTTGGCACTACTTTGTTGATGCACGTGCGGCTACTGCGCACACAATTCACAAACACAGAAAATAATTTTTTTTTTGGTTTGGACTGGAGTGTACTTTCGGGGGTTACAGCACCCTTAACGGTCAAGCCAGCCGGCCCTTTACTTATGACACAGGCGCACGCTTGGCACTACTTTGTTGATGCACGTGCGGCTACTGCGCACACAGTTCACAAACACAGAAATTAATTTTTTTTTTGGTTTGGACTGGAGTGTACTTTCGGGGGTTACAGCACCCTTTAATGGTCAAGCCAGCCGGCCCTTTACTTATGACACAGGCGCACGCTTGGCACTACTTTGTTGATGCACGTGCGGCTACTGCGCACACAATTCACAAACACAGAAAATAATTTTTTTTTTGGTTTGGACTGGAGTGTACTTTCGGGGGTTACAGCACCCTTAACGGTCAAGCCAGCCGGCCCTTTACTTATGACACAGGCGCACGCTTGGCACTACTTTGTTGATGCACGTGCGGCTACTGCGCACACAATTCACAAACACAGAAAATAATTTTTTTTTTGGTTTGGACTGGAGTGTACTTTGGGGGTTACAGCACCCTTTAACGGTCAAGCCAGCCGGCCCTTTACTTATGACACAGGCGCACGCTTGGCACTACTTTGTTGATGCACGTGCGGCTACTGCGCACACAATTCACAAACACAGAAAATAATTTTTTTTTTGGTTTGGACTGGAGTGTACTTTCGGGGGTTACAGCACCCTTAACGGTCAAGCCAGCCGGCCCTTTACTTATGACACAGGCGCACGCTTGGCACTACTTTGTTCATGCACGTGCGGCTACTGCGCACACAATTCACAAACACAGAAAATAATTTTTTTTTTTTTGGACTGGAGTGTACTTTCGGGGGTTACAGCACCCTTAACAGTCAAGCCAGCCGGCCCTTTACTTATGACACAGGCGCACGCTTGGCACTACTTTGTTGATGCACGTGCGGCTACTGCGCACACAATTCACAAACACAGAAAATAATTTTTTTTTTGGTTTGGACTGGAGTGTACTTTGGGGGTTACAGCACCCTTTAACGGTCAAGCCAGCCGGCCCTTTACTTATGACACAGGCGCACGCTTGGCACTACTTTGTTGATGCACGTGCGGCTACTGCGCACACAATTCACAAACACAGAAAATAATTTTTTTTTTGGTTTGGACTGGAGTGTACTTTCGGGGGTTACAGCACCCTTAACGGTCAAGCCAGCCGGCCCTTTACTTATGACACAGGCGCACGCTTGGCACTACTTTGTTGATGCACGTGCGGCTACTGCGCACACAATTCACAAACACAGAAAATAATTTTTTTTTTTGTTTGGACTGGAGTGTACTTTCGGGGGTTACAGCACCCTTAACGGTCAAGCCAGCCGGCCCTTTACTTATGACACAGGCGCACGCTTGGCACTACTTTGTTGATGCACGTGCGGCTACTGCGCACACAATTCACAAACACAGAAAATAATTTTTTTTTTGGTTTGGACTGGAGTGTACTTTCGGGGGTTACAGCACCCTTAACGGTCAAGCCAGCCGGCCCTTTACTTATGACACAGGCGCACGCTTGGCACTACTTTGTTGATGCACGTGCGGCTACTGCGCACACAATTCACAAACACAGAAAATAATTTTTTTTTGGTTTGGACTGGAGTGTACTTTCGGGGGTTACAGCACCCTTTAACGGTCAAGCCAGCCGGCCCTTTACTTATGACACAGGCGCACGCTTGGCACTACTTTGTTGATGCACGTGCGGCTACTGCGCACACAATTCACAAACACAGAAAATATATTATTTTTTTAGCACTTGGGGGGAGCACCCCTGATGGACAGAGCACCCCCTGGACAACACTACAGCACTCCTTTAGGACTGGGACACTGCACAGGACTTTGGAGTGGACACAGCCCCTATGGAGAACTGACTGCACAACACAGTCCAGCCAGCCCCTATGGACTTTGAAGTAGTGGACACAGCCCCTATTAACAACAGCAGCACAGCACAACACAGCCAGCCCCTATGGACTTTGAAGTAGTGGACAACAGCAGCACTACACTACACTACACTACACAGCCCTAACTCCCACCCTCCCTCTTCACTGTCCACAGCCGAGTGAGAAAATGGCGCCGACGCGGGTACCTTATATAGGATCCAAAACCCGCGAGACTCGGAAGGCGGGATGATGACGTTTTGCCTCGATTTCAGATCCGAGTCAGGCGGGAAAAGTCGAGCCTGACTCGGATCAGACTCGGATCAGGGGGGTTCGGGGGGGTTCGGATTTCAGAAATCCGAACCCGCTCACCCCTACTATATATATATATAAATATATATATATATATTAGGGGTGAGCTGGTTCGGATTTCTGAAATCCGAACCCCCCCCCGAGCCCCCCCGATCCGAGGCAGATCAGAGTCAGGCTCGACTTTTCCCGCCTGACTCGGATCTGAATTCGAGGCAAAACGTCATCATCCCGCCTTCCGAGTCTCGCGGGTTTTGGAACCTATATAAGGTACCCGCGTCGGCGCCATTTTCTCACTCGGCTGTGGACAGTGAAGAGGGAGGGTGGGAGTTAGGGCTGGCTGGGCTGTGTAGTGTAGTGTAGTGCAGAGTAGTGTTGTGCTGTGCTGTGCTGCGCTGTGCTGCTGTTGTCCACTACTTCAAAGTCCATAGGGGTTGGCTGTGTTGTGCTGTGCTGCTGTTGTTAATAGGGGCTGTGTCCACTACTTCAAAGTCCATAGGGGCTGGCTGGACTGTGGTGTGCAGTCAGTTCTCCATAGGGGCTGTGTCCACTCCAAAGTCCTGTGCAGTGTCCCAGTCCTAAAGGGGTGCTGTAGTGTTGTCCAGGGGGTGCTCTGTCCATCAGGGGTGCTCCCCCCAAGTGCTAAAAAAAATATATATATTTTCTGTGTTTGTGAATTGTGTGCGCAGTAGCCGCACGGGCATCAACAAAGTAGTGCCAAGCGTGCGCCTGTGTCATAAGTAAAGGGCCGGCTGGCTTGACCGTTAAAGGGTGCTGTAACCCCCAAAGTACACTCCAGTTCAAACCAAAAAAATAATATTTTTTGTGTGTTTGTGAATTGTGTGCACAGTAGCCGCACGTGCATCAACAAAGTAGTGCCGAGCGTGCGCCTGTGTCCTAAGTAAAGGGCCGGCTGGCTTGACCGTTAATGGGTGCAGTAACCCCCTAAGTACACTCCAGTCCAAACAAAAAAAAAATTATTTTCTGTGTTTGTGAATTGTGTGCGCAGTACCCGCACGTGCATCAACAAAGTAGTGCCAAGCGTGCGCCTGTGTCATAAGTAAAGGGCCAGCTGGCTTGACCGTTAAAGTGTGCTGTAACCCCCAAAGTACACTCCAGTCCAAACCAAAAAAAAAATTATTTTCTGTGTTTGTGAATTGTGTGCGCAGTAGCCGCACGTGCATCAACAAAGTAGTGCCAAGCGTGCGCCTGTGTCATAAGTAAAGGGCCGGCTGGCTTGACCGTTAAAGGGTGCTGTAACCCCCAAAGTACACTCCAGTTCAAACCAAAAAAATAATATTTTTTGTGTGTTTGTGAATTGTGTGCGCAGTAGCCGCACGTGCATCAACAAAGTAGTGCCAAGCGTGCGCCTGTGTCATAAGTAAAGGGCCGGCTGGCTTGACCGTTAAAGGGTGCTGTAACCCCCAAAGTACACTCCAGTTCAAACAAGAAAAATAATATTTTTTGTGTGTTTGTGAATTGTGTGCGCAGTAGCCGCACATGCATCAACAAAGTAGTGCCAAGTGTACGCCTGTGTCATAAGTAAAGGGCCGGCTGGCTTGACCGTTAAAGGGTGCTGTAACCCCCAAAGTACACTCCAGTTCAAACCTAAAAAATAATATTTTTTGTGTGTTTGTGAATTGTGTGCGCAGTAGCCGCACGTGCATCAACAAAGTAGTGCCAAGCGTGCGCCTGTGTCATAAGTAAAGGGCCGGCTGGCTGGACCGTTAAAGGGTGCTGTAACCCCCAAAGTACACTCCAGTCCAAACCAAAAAAATATATATTTTCTGTGTTTGTGAATTGTGTGCGCAGTAGCCGCACGTGCATCAACAAAGGAGCAGCGCCAAGCGTGCGCCTGTGTCCCATAAGTAAAGAGCCGGCTGGCTCATTTCTTAAAGGCTGGTGTAACCCACAAAGTGCACTACTCTCCAGCAAAAATAAAGAAATATTTTCTGTGTTTAGCCGCACATATATATCAAATCGATATAACATAAATGGAGGACCAAACTTTATCCGATAAAAATAAAATAGAGAAAGATCAAGAACCACTTCCTCCTAGTGCTGAAGCTGCTGCCACTAGTCATGACATAGACGATAACATGCCATCAACGTCGTCTGCCAAGGCCGATGCCCAATGTCATAATAGAGGGCACATACAATCCCAAATGTCAAAGTTCTGGAAAATTACCTTGAAAAAAACATTTAAATCAGCTGAAGAGAAACGTAAACTTGCCAATATGCCATTTACGACACGGAGTGGCAAGGAACGGCTAAGGTCGATCCCTAGTATGTTCATGACTAGTGGTTCAGCTTCACATGACGATGGAAGCCCTCCTCCCACTAAAAAAATCAAAAGAGTTAAGCTGGCAAAAGCACAGCGAAGAACTGTGCTTTCTAAGAAGATATCACAAATCCCCAAGGAGAGTCCAAGTGTGGTGCTGGTTGCGATGCCTGACCTTCCCAGCACTGGACGGGAAGAGGTGGCTCTTTCCACCATTTGCACGCCCCCTGCAAGTGCTGAAAGGAGCACCCACAGTCCACTTGCTGATATGCAAATTGAAGATGTCACTGTTGAAGTACAACAGGATGAGGATACTGGTGTAGCTGGCGCTGAGGAGGAAGTTGGCGAGGAGGATTCTGATGGTGATGTGGTTTGTTTAAATCAGGCTCCGGGGGAGACAGTTGTTGTCCGTGGGATGAAAAAGCCCATCACGGTCATGCCTGGGCAGAAGACCAAACATTCCACCTCTTTGGTCTGGCAATATTTCTATCCAAATCCGGACAACAACTGTCTTGCCATATGTACCTTATGTAAAGGTGGAATAAGTAGGGGTAGGGACGTTAACCACCTAGGAACATCCTCCCTTATACGGCACCTGCAGCGCGTTCATAATAAGTTACTGTCAAGTTCAGAAACTTTGACTAAGACCGTAAGCAGTCCAGGGACACCTAAATCCCGTTGTCCTGTTGTATCCAAGCGCCTACAAACCACACCGTCAACTCCCTCCTCGTCAATTTCCTCCTTAGTCAGGATCGGAAGTAGTCCTGCAGGCCATGTCACTGGCATGACTGACTCTCCTATCCGGGATTCCTCCGGAGGATCCTGCATTGCTACACCTCCTGCTGCCGCTGCTGCTGTTGCTGCTGCTGGGAGTCGTTCATCATCCCAGAGAGGAAGTAGGAACACCACTACTTTTACTAAACAATTGACCCTCCAACAGTCCTTAGCGAGGAGGATGAAGTACGACAGCAGTCATCCTGAAGCAAAACGTATAACTGAGGCCTTGACTGCTATGTTGGTGTTAGACGTGCGTCCGGTATCCGCCATTAGTGCAGTGGGATTTAGACAATTGCTGGAGGTAGTGTGTCCCCGGTTCCAAATCCCGTCTAGATTCCACATCACTAGGCAGGCGATACCGAGACTGTACACAAACGGCAGAAAAAGTGTCCTCAGTGTCCTGAAAAATGCCGTTGTACCCAAAGTCCACTTAACCACGGACATGTGGACAAGTGGAACAGGGCAGACTAAAGACTATATGACTGTGACAGCCCACTGGGTAGATGTATCACCTTACGCAGCAACAGCAGCAGCGTAACCAGTAGCAGCATCTCAGAAATGCCAGCTCGTTCCAAGGCAGGCTACGCTGTGTATCACCGGTTTCAGTAAGAGGCACACCGCCGACAACCTCTTAGAGAAACTGAGGGAAATCATCGCCAAGTGGCTTACCCCACTTAGACTCTCCTGGGGATTTGTGATATCTGACAAACGCCACCAATATTGTGCGGGCATTACATCTGGGCAAATTCCAGCATGTCCCATGTTTTGCTCACACAATAAACTTGGTGGTGCAGAATTTTCTGAAAAGCGACAGGGGCGTGCAGGAGATGCTTTGGGTGGCCTGAAAAATTTCTGGCCACTTTCGCCATTCAGCGACTGCGTGCCGAATACTGGAGCGCCAGCAAACACTCTTGAACCTGCCCCGCCATCACCTGAAGCAAGAGGTTGTGACGCGGTGGAACTCAACCCTCTATATGCTTCAGAGGATGGAGGAGCAGCAAAAGGCCATTCAAGCCTATACATCCACCTATGACATAGGCAAAGGAGGGGGTATGCACCTGACTCAAGCGCAGTGGAGAATGATTTCCGTGTTGTGCAAGGTTCTCCAGCCCTTCAAACTTGCCACACGTGAAGTCAGTTCAGACACTGCCAGCTTGAGTCAGGTCATTCCCCTCATCAGGCTTTTGCAGAAACAGCTGGAGAAAGTGAAGGAGGAGCTAAGACGGATCGATTCCGCTCGGCATGTGGGACTTGTGGATGAAGCCCTTCATTCGCTTTGCCAGGATTCCAGGGTGGTCAATCTGTTGAAATCAGACCACTACATTTTGGCCACCGTGCTCAATCCTAGGTTTAAAGCCTATGTGGTGTCTCTCTTTACGGCCGACATAAGCCTGCAGAGGTGCAAAGACCTGCTGGTGAACACACTGTCAGCTGAAGCGGAACGTGACACGTCAACAGCTCCTTCTTCATTTTCTCCCGCAACTGGGGCTGCCAGGAAAAAACTTAGGTATCCTAAGCAACCCGCTGGCGGTGATGCAGGGCAGGCAGGACCAAGTTTGGACATCTGGTCCGGACTGAAGGACCTGGCAACAATTTCTGACATGTCTACTGTCACTGCATATGATACTGTCACCATTGACAGAATGGTGGAGTATTACATCGGTGACAGCATCCAAGTAGGCATGTCAGACAGTCCATACCTGTACTGGCAGGAAAAAGAGGCAATTTGGAGGCCCCTGTACAAACTGGCTCTATTTTACCTGAGTTGCCCCCCCTCCAGTGTGTACTCCGAAAGAGTGTTTAGTGCAGCCGGGAACCTTGTCAGCGAAAGGCGTAGGAGGTTGTTTCCACAGAATGTGGAGAAGATGATGTTCATCAAAATGAATTATCAGCTCTTCCAGGGAGACCAGCCTCCAGAACGTACAGAGGGACCTGTGGTGGTGGATTCAAGTGGGGACGAGTTAATACTTTGTGAGGATGAGGATGTACACACTGAAGAGGGTGAGGAATCGGTGGATGAGGAGGATGAGGATGACATCTTGCCTCCGTAGAGCCAGTTTGTGCAGGGACAGATTAATTGCCAGCTTGTTTTGTGGGGGCCCAAACGAACCAATCATTTCAGCCACAGTTGTGTGGCAGACCCTGGCGCTGAAATGATTGGTTTGTTAAAGTGTGCATGTCCTGTTTATACAACATAAGGGTGGGTGGGAGGGCCCAAGGACAATTCCATCTTGCACCTCTTTTTTTTCTTTGCATTATGTACAGTTTGGGGCCTAGTTTTTCAAACTGCCATCCTGTCTGCCACTGCAGTATTACGCCTAGATGGGTCACGTGTTTGTGCCGCCCACTCGTGTCACTTAGCATAGTCATCCAGCTACCTCGGTGCAACCTTTTGGACATAAAAACACTATTGTGAGGTGTGAGGTGTTCAGAATAGACTGGAAATGAGTGGAAATTAAGGTTATTGAGGTTAATAATAGCATAGGAGCAGAAAAACCTACAAATTCTGTGATTTTAGCTGTTTTTATGCTTTTTTTCAAAAAAATACAGATCCAAAACACAAAACCCAGAACCCAAAACACGGAAGGGTGGTTTTGGCAAAACCAATCCAGATCCAAAACACGAAGAAAGATCCAGATCCAAAACCAAAACACAAAACACGAAAAGTGGCGGTGCACACCCCTAATATATATATATAATAAAGTCCCTGGTTTAGTGGTCTGCTTGTTCCTTCAGGCTAATCTCTTGAACCACTGGACAGATTTTGATGGGTTTTTTACTATTCTATTCTATTGGCCAAGGAGGTTTAGGTGTATGAACCATTCATCTTTGACAAAAGGGAGCCAATTAGTGATGATTTTAGTGAAGCAATGACACAGAAAAAAAATCTTGCAAAAAAGCTGCTG
Organism: Taudactylus pleione; assembly: GCA_031769625.1. Taxonomy (NCBI): domain Eukaryota; kingdom Metazoa; phylum Chordata; class Amphibia; order Anura; family Myobatrachidae; genus Taudactylus; species Taudactylus pleione. The sequence continues at coordinate 81,199,135 of JAUIMM010000040.1, forward strand.
TATGGGAGCTGGTCAGGGTGCTAAAACAGCAAAAGACAGTGAAAGACAATTATAGCTAGCAATGTGCCCTGTTGCTTAGCAGCAGTCTAGACAGGAACCCTTGAAGATGTCCTGATACAGACACAATAGCCAGGAAGAAGCCAAGGGAAACATAGCTATCAGGAATTTAAAAAAAACCCCATCAGAACACCATCAAATGATTTCCATTTGATGGCGGCAAACATCAGACAGCCACCATTAAATGGTAATAAACTACCATCGGACTAAAAACATTGATGGTTAGTAACCATCAGTTTTCGATGTCCATCCCTACCTGCAGGTAGACTCTGGCTGCCATTCCTCCACTGTGAAGTGCTCCCACTCCAGCATGATGTTCCCACTCAGCCACACACCCTCGGTGAACAGGAGGCACCTCCCATGGAAGTCAGCATTGTTCTCGGACAGAGGCACCACAGTGAGGAAGCTCAACAGGAAGCTTATCACCATGTTTGGCAGCTGTAAAGGGCTGTGCATGGAGGGTGAGGAAATATGCACGGGTGCCCCAGCCCCAGGAACATACTGCTGATAATGCTTACGGTAGCTGCAATGCAAATCTTTCATCACTTCCAAGAACATCCCAGTGGCCGGGCCCCAGCCAGCTGCAGGACAGCAGCAGTGGGGGTTGTGGTGACACTGGTGAGATGCAGGAGTGAGAAGCAGGGGGTTGTGGTGAGATGAAGGGGACTGTGGTGACATGGCATAGGTTGTTATTAGATGCAGGGGGCTTTGGCAAGATGAAATTGCTCCTGTGCGAAGCTGGGATGGGACGCTAGTATTTTATAAATTATAGTCTATTATGAAGATGTCAAGTCAATGTTTAGCAGACCAGAGATCTAAAACTGTAGGTGGTAGTTACAGGGCAAGCTCAGAATCAGAATATACTGTATGTAATGCACAAAAACAGTAATATGAATTCAGCAGGCTGTAATGCACAAATCTCTTGTACAATAAATCATAATCTGTAGTCTGGAAGTTCATCTGATGTTCCACCAAACCTGGGGTAAGTAACCAGGGTGGTGGTTACAGTACAAGCCAAGAATAAACAATCAGATGTAACATGTAAAGACAGCAATGAGGATTCAGTGATCTGTAAAGCAGAAGTCTCTTGTAGAATGATTCATAACCTGTAATTAGGATGTCTAGCCAGATGTTCAGCAGACCAGGGGTGGTAGTTACAGTACGTCAGGAATCGGAAATCTAATGTAACACACAGAGACAGCAATGAGAATTAAACATTCTGTAATGCAGGAGTCTCTTATAGAATGAATCATAACCTGTAATTAGGATGTCCAGCAGATGTTCAGAAGACCAGAGGTCAGAAACCATAGGTGGTAGTTACAGGATAAGCTTGAATTCAAGATACAAGTGTATTACTCAAGGACAGCAATTAACATTAAGCAGTCTGTAATGCAGGAATCTCTTAATCAATGAATCATAATTTATAGTCAGGTCAGTCCAGCAGGGGTTTCACCAGCCCATAGACTCCATTTAATAATGATCCTAGTTGCTGGAGGTATATTTTGTTTAGTATCACTGTTATACGAATTAACATCACTTTCCTTTCGGGTGAGGTTCTGCAGTGTCCACCTCCTCGGCTGCATCCTCTGCTGTGATGCCGGCAGCCTATCACAGCTGTCAGCCAACTGCTGACTAATGCGCATGCTTGATGCCAATCTGTCCATATAGAAGGCTTCATTGAAGCCAGTAATGTACTGCTTATGCCATCTAAAGTTGTCGTAAGTGGTACAGTCATAAACAGTGGTAAGCTAGGCTTACAGCTGTTTACTAAATACTGAAATGATGTCATAACTCCTTTAGCAGTTGCTATAGTGGTCATGACTCAATCCTAAATGCAGCTTCATATGTCAGTAACAATTAGGTGGTAGTTATAGTACACGTCAGGAGTGAAATATAACACGCATAGATACAGTAGCAAGGAGCATTAAGCAGTCTGTATTGCAGGAGTCTTTTATGAATCATAAAAATATACAATTAATCAAAAAGTCCATTAGGTGTGCCACACACAGGTGTAGCTAGGTGCCATGGTGCCTGGAGCAAGGGTATGTTTCCGCACCCCCCCTCCCCTGTACTGAATTGGGGGTGTGGCCAACATGTGGGGGCATGTTACATTTGAAAATAAAAAATATTTAAAAATCCTAAATTGGTGACAGAGGACCTGATTCAGCAAGGATAACAATGGCAAAGCTGCACGCAGGCAACTTTGCCATTGCAAGTCTTACAGATATAGTAATGCACAGGATGCATCAAGTGAGCTGTGCATTACTTATCTGAGCTGCGTTGTCCAATGCAGCATCGGATAATCTGCGTACCATTGGCCGGTTGCGGTGACCCATGGGGTCCTGCAGCCGGCCGCCGCAGTTTTGAGGAAGAGGCCAGGAAATCTCCATCAGCCGACGGAGATCCTGGCTTCTTCCCTCCCCCGCAACGGTGGCAACAACCCTCCGTTTTGGGAAACTGAGGGCATCACCACACCCTCTCCACCAACAAATGGCAGCAGACTGTCAATCACTGACAGTCTGCAGTCAGTCTGCGAGCAAGTTAGCAGGACCTATTCTGCACGCTCACAGAATGGGGCCTGCGCAGTTTCTTAAACATCGGGAATCGGCTCAATCAGGCCCTCTGAGTGCAGCCTTTACTCGTACTTTACACACACACAAGAAAAAGCAGCATTGACTTTAGTTTGAAACGTTTATAGTTCACATTTTTTTTATATAGTACATGCATTTTTTATGACTGTCAGTGATAGTGCCCCCCTCACACTGATTGTTGCAGGTTCCCATCTCTTATATTTATTAACCCATCAGTCAGTGACCTGTTGATTATATATTAGTGTGCCACTGATATTTAATTAACAGGACTGCTAGGAAGGTGAGGGTAATTAAGTCTGGATAGAGTCTGGTGAAGGCCTTGGGGGCTGATTTGCCTGGACTAGTGGTGACCTGTGGGGTAAGTTTTAGATGCAGCCTTTGGGCTGTGTAGCAGCCTGGAGGGCTGGAATGCCTTGGCTTGTTATGGCCTGGGGGCCGAGGATGAGATGCAGCCTTGAGGGCTGGAATGCCTTGGCCAGCTGTGGCCTGAGGGCCGAGGTTGAGATGCAGCCTTTGGGCTGTGTGGTAGCCTTGAGGACTGGTTAGCTGCGGCCTGATGGCCAAAAAAGTGATGTAGCCTTTGGGCTGGTGAAGCAGCCTTGAGGGCTGATTGGCCTTGGCTAGTTGTGACCTGGAGGCCAAAGATGAGATGCAGCCTTTGGGCTGGTGAAGCAGCCTTGAGGGCTGATTGAGCTTGGCTATTTATGGCCTGGGGACCAAAGGTGAGATGCAGCCTGTGGGCTGGTGAAGCAGCCTTGAGGGCTGGTTAGTTTCCAATGGAGTATGCACACTGATTTGGCGAGATTTACCAGTGTCACCGGGTTGACACTGGGATTGGTGCGCAGGGTGACGCACTTTGGACACTGAGTTGCTACCAGCACTGCTGGATTTACACTGGCGTTGGTGCACCGGATGGCGCACTTCGGACGCTGAGTTGCTATTAGCACCACCAGGTTGACACTGGCATTGGTGCACCGAATGATGCACTTTGGACGCTGAGTTGCTACTAGTGCCACCGGGTTGACACTGGTGTCGATGCACTGGATTTCACAGTAGGGATGCAGGGATGCGACCAGTGTTGCTGGGTTGACACAAGCCGCCTGACGCTGACCTGTGCCCGGGATGGTAGTATACTCCTAACTGCTGAGATGACACACGCAGCTGTGGCTGGGGTGCACACCGTGCTGTCTCAGTGACACAAGCAGCACTGGGCAGATGAAATGCAAAGCATGCCTCCTGGATGGAGCAAATGGCAGAGAAATAACACAACAGACTGGACTCTGGAACTTGACTGTAGAACAGGAGACTGACACAACCGGAAGCACAAGTAACTCTATCACCGGCAAGGAGTGAAGGGCTGGCTGGAATTTAACAGAAAAAGGGCCCAACCAGAGCAAGTTCCCCTAATGACAGATTATTGAGCACCTGAGCTGTGTTCATACAGGAGAATCAATCAGTGTGCACCTGATAGTACACACAGACAGGCAGTAATTAGTGCAGAGGCTCAGCAGCAACCAAGACTGAAACTGCAACAATATGCTGCTAACCACAGATCCTAACAGGAGGAAGGAGGAGACTTCAGCGAATGCTTGTCTGGCATTCACCCCGCACAGCATTGGCAGCACGGCAGCTTGTGACAAGGACACTGGCTGATGGGCATAATAATTAAAATTGATGGGGACCTGCAACAATCAGGGAGGGGGGCACTGCCACTGACTTTCCTCCCCCTCACTGATTGTAGCAGGTCTCCATCCCTTATATTCAATATTGCACCCAAAAGTGACCACCCCTATAAATGATAAAGTACATACTGTATGTAGCTAGACTATAAACAAAGTCCAGCCTGTGTCAGTGCGGCTCCTCTCTCCAGACTCGGTCCTGTCTAATCTCCGCCCGTCTGACGTCACACGCAGGACTCGGGGGTGGGGGGGGGGGCAGAATGTGGAAGCCTCCATGGCTCAGGCTGTCATGGACAGCTGCGAGCCACAGGCGGATGGTTTCAGGTGCTGTCCCAGAGTCAGGCTGCGGCGCGCCATCTAAACTTTTAGACGTCTGGAGCTTGCAATCCCCGGAACCACCCTCCCTTCACCGCTGGCCACACACCATTGGTCAGTAACCACAGGTGGTAGTTACAGTATAAGGCAGGAATCAGGTGTAACACACAGGGAAAGTAATAAGTATAGGCCAAAAAGTAGAAATGCAGACAACAATGTAATATACTGTAACTGTGGCAAGCAGAGTTGATTTTAACTGGTTGGGCCTCAAAAAGTGATCCTTTCTGTACAATAGGATAGTTCTAATACAAAGTAAGATTAAAAATACTTTTTTTATGTACAGGAATACCACTTTATTCCTTGGAGACAAGGGGTTATATTTACTAAAGGTCGATTTTGTATCTCAGGGTCTAAAGCATACATTTACTACCATGATTTTTGACATAATTGTTTTAAACAATGTCAAAAATATGTTAAGAAATGTGTGGTTTAGGGGTGTATTTACTGAAAGTCGATTTGGGATGCTTTTTTGTCGATGTATGGTCGATGTTTGGTAAATTTTTGGTCGATATTGTGTTTTTTGGTCTAAATTACACATTTACTTGAGATGATTTTTGACATTGTTTAAAAAAAGATGTAAAAAATCATGTTAATAAATGTGTGATTTAGACCAATATCAACTTTTATTAAATATACCCCAAGGACTTATAGATGTGTATGTATTTTCCCAGAAACTGCATATCAAGCTCTATTGTAAATGAAAATAAGGTTAAAAATAAGACTGCATTCATAAAAGTGGCAAACACTGGACTTTATGGTTATCCCAATATGCTGTTCACTATATACTTACCTACTGTCAAACACTATTTGGTTATGCCATGATAATTAATGGGTAACTTTTGTTGAAAGTATTTGAGGTTATATGTATGGATGAAGCATTTATTTTTGTGTTTTGGTATCTACGTTTCACTTCTGGCTCATACACACTAGATGATATACTCCATGAGCGATATTGTCTAGTGTTTGGCCTTGAACTCCCGGGCTATCCCAAGCAAACAATTTCAGCATACCCACTGAACGATATTGTTAACGATATCGTTCAGTGACGTCATGCTGCCAAATCCCCGAACTTGCAGAATCTGACAATATCGTCAGATTGGCCTGCAAGTTCTGATATTGTTAATGATCCATGGGAGATCACATCATTACCGATATTGTGTATACACACTGGACAATCTTGAACAATATGAACGATAGCGATATCGTTATCGTCCAATTCATTCACTTTATTGTCTAGTGTGTATGCCCCATTAGTCCAGGACAAACTTGGTCATGAATCATGGATATTTGCAATCAGACCCAAAAATAGAAAACTTTCTTTCTGTGAGCAGAAATTCTGTACAATACAATTTTCGTTGTGGGCATGCAAAATATGAAGTTGCCCAATTTACACCATGCACACTGGCATAACATCAACTCCACGTTTAGCCCACAGTGCGGAATGAACATACTGTACCCCAGAATGCAAAGCAGAAAATTTAACTTTGCCCCTGTGTCAAGAAGCTTGTTCTACGATGAAATCTGATTTGTGCCAAATTACACAATTCAATAATTTCTGTGTGACCTAAAAAAAATCAGTTGTTTCATCTACGCAGTTCTCAAAACAACATATATCTCTCTGTTGTGTCTCCAAACCTACAGTACATGTTTTTTTGTGAATAATTGCTTTATAATACTATTTTAAGCTCTCATATTTACTTTTCTTCTCTACTGTAGACTTCACAATGAGACAAGAAGCGTGGTCTTACAGTTAAATGATTGTACTTCCCCTGCTGTACATATACAGTGTGTGTGTATATATATATATACGGGATGAGCGGGTTCGGATTTCTGAAATCCGAGCCCCCCCGAACCGAGTCGTATCCGAGTCAGACTCAACTTTTCCCGCCTGACTCGGATCTGAAATCGAGGCAAAACGTCATCATCCCGCCTTCCGGATCTCGCGGGTTTTGGATTCTATAAAAGGTCCCTGCGTCAGCGCCATTTCTCACTCTGGCTGTGGACAGTGAAGAGGGAGGGTGGGAGCTAGGGATGGCTGGGCTGTGTTGTGCTGCTGTTGTCCATAGGGGCTGTGACCACTCAGTCCATAGGGGCTGACTGGGCTGTGTTGTGCTGCTGTTGTCCATAGGGGCTGGCTGGGCTGTGTTGTGCTGCTGTCATAGGGGCTGGCTGGGCTGTGTTGTGCTACTGTTGTCCATAGGGGCTGTGTCCACTCCAAAGTCTATAGGGGCTGGCTGGACTGTGTTGTGCAGTGTCCCATAAAGGCTGTAGTCCTAGAGGGGTGCTGTAGTGTTGTCCAGGGGGTGATCTGTGCATCAGAGGTGCTCCCCCAAAGTGCACTCCAAAAAAAATTTTTTTTTTTTTTGTGTTTGTGAATTCTATGCACAGTAGCCGCACGTGCATCAACAAAGTAACGCCAACCGTGCACCTGTGTCTTAAGTCAAGGCTGGCAGGCTTGACCGTTAAAGGGTGCTGTAACCCCCAAAGTGCACTCCAAACAAAATAAAAAATTATTTTCTGTGTTTGTGAATTGTGTGCACTGTGGCTGCATGTGCATCAACAAAGGAGCAGCGCCAAGCGTGCGCCTGTGTCCCATAAGTCTGTTAAAGGGTGGTGTAACCCCCAAAGTGCACTCCACAAAAAATAAACAATTCTTTTTTTTCTGTTTGTGAGCGAAATGTATGCGCAGTAGCCGCACGTGCAACAACACAGCAGCAGTGCCAAGCGTGCGCCTGTGTCCTAAATCCGGACTGAAGGACGTGCCAACAATGTCAATTTCTGACATGTCTACTGTCTCTGCGTATGATACTGTCACCACTGACAGAATGGTGGAGGAATTATTTTCTATGTTTGTGAATTGTGTGCACTGTGGCTGCACGTGCATCAACAAAGGAGCAGCGCCAAGCGTGCGCCTGTGTCATAAGTAAAGGGCCGGATTGCTTGTCCGTTAAAGGGTGCTGTAACCCCCAAAGTGCGCTCCACAAAAAATAAAAAAATTTTTCTGTCTTTGTGAATTGTGTGGGCTGTAGCCGTACTTGCATCCTCAAAGCAGCAGCGACAAGCGTGCGTCTGTCTGTTAAAGGATTACATCGGTGACAGCATCCAAGTAGGCATGTCAGACTGTCCATACCTGTACTGGCAGGAAAAAGAGGCAATTTGAAGGCCCCTGTACAAAGTGGCTCTATTTTACCTGAGTTGCCCCCCCTCCAGTGTGTACTCCGAAAGAGTGTTTAGTGCTGCCAGGAACCTTGTCAGCGAAAGGCGTAGGAGGTTGCTTCCACAAAATGTGGAGAAGATGATGTTCATAAAAATGAATTATCAACTCTTCCAGGGAGACCAGCCTCCAGAACGTACAGAGGGACCTGTGGTGGTGGATTCCAGCGGGGACGAATTAATACTCTGTGAGGATGAGGATGTACACAACACTGAAGAGGGTGAGGAATCGGTGGATGAGGAGGATGAGGATGACATCTTGCCTCCGTAGAGCCAGTTTGTGCAGGGACAGATTCATTGTCAGCTTGTTTTGTGGGGGCCCAAACGAACCAATCATTTCAGCCATAGTCGTGTGGCAGACCCTGGTGCTGAAATGATTGGTTTGTTAAAGTGTGCATGTCCTGTTTATACAACATAAGGGTGGGTGGGAGGGCCCAAGGACAATTCCATCTTGCACCTCTTATTTTTCTTTGCATTATGTACTGTTTGGGGCCTAGTTTTTCAAACTGCCATCCTGTCTACCACTGCAGTGTCACTACCAGATGGACCACGTGTTTGTGCTGCCCACTCGTGTCGCTTAGCATAGTCATCCAGCTACCTCTGTGCAACCTTTTGGACATAAAAACACTATTGTGAGGTGTTCAGAATAGACTGGAAATGAGTGGAAGTTAAGGTTATTGAGGTTAATAATAGCATAGGAGCAGAAAAACCCACAAATTCTGTGATCTTAGCTGTTTTTATGCATTTTTAAAAGAAAAATACAAATCCAAAACACAAAACCCAGAACCCAAAACACGGAAGGGTGGCTTTGGAAAAACCAATCCAGAACCAAAACACGAAAAAATATCCAGATCCAAATCCAAAACACGAAAAGTGGCCGGTGCACACCCCAAATATATATATATATATATATATATATATATATATATATTTATAGTAGAGAAAATTAAGAAAACATACTGTATGAAGTTCTACTTTCTTTAACTATAGCCTCACATTCATTTTGTTTGCCCCTCTCACGGCTCCAGTTGTTGAGCACTACATCTCCTCCTACTGTTAATGGAATGTTTAAAAGAGGTAGCAGTGTTAATGCAAAAATAAAAACCATGGGGGATTGTTCTTTGAAAATGGCCCATTTTAGTAGGAGAGAGAACTACATCACTAAACAGTTGTAGTAGATGTTGTAGTGGTGGGGCAGGGACCCAACAAATCAGGGTCACACCAGATAGAGCTTTCTATTTATTGTTATGTTATTGCAGAAATTCCCTTGCACAGCATGATTTCGTATATTAAGAAAAGGGCAAAGAACTTAAACTTGTTTTGACTTGTGCCTGAAAGTTGTCTCCTTTGGTTCTCCTATAACAAACTTCCTCATCAAGAATTTTTTGGTTCTTTGTTGTAGCCCATTTCCTATTCTGAATTGTTTCAGGCTTCCTTATTTTCTAAAAAGATCACTCTTTTCTAAATGTGCTTTTTAGGCTTCTAATACCTTATGATTTATTTTAACCTTTATATCCATGGATTCAGGCTTAAATCCCATGCTTTCACAGTGACTGTACAGGAAAATAAAAGTCAGAAACAAGGAACATAATTAAAACAAAAATGTGAGAAAAAAAATCAATAGCTGTTTTTTAGTCCTTTTTCTCGTTGTTTTCTTTCGTATGTAGTGTACTTTTGTACTTTACAAGTATTCAATTCGCCTTTATGGCTTTCTTTTCTGGATTTAGACAAGACACATTTCTGGAATACTTATATAGATTATATTTCCAGGAAGAGTAAGCTGAAGTAAGAGGTATCTATTTTAAAATGTATTAGTTGATATTGATGATTTTATCAGTGGAAGGAAGGAATTCATTGAATATATTATAAATTACAATACCACAGTGCTGCTTTAAAAACTATATTGAACAGGGTTGTCGACATCTAGACATAAAAGAGCAACAAAAAAACCCTGCACAACAAAGAAAACTGCATACTAAAGTCAGGATATATCAATCGTAACAATGCGGTAAAATGTCAGTTTTCTGAATTTTTAGAATAAAAATGCGATTGATACATCTCTCTACAACATCTTAATTAAACAAAGAAAGTTCCATTTGTGTATGGGACTTGCTCTGTTTAATTATCTCCACTCCTGCTTCTCTCTGCTGTTGCCCACACATTTCCTCCATTATTACTCTGTCCCCCTCCCCATCTCCACCTATATGTCCTTACTCTCCCCCCACGCATGGCTCCTTCCAGACCCCACCACCCCACTACCATACTTACCTTGATGACCGGTCCTTCTAAGGCTGTCCCGTCTACCTCGCAGTGGGAACCATTGGGCCGTAGATCCAGGCTTCCTCTGCATGCGCATTGAGGAGATAGGACAGCCTTACACAATTATTATGTAGATACTTCTCTACTGCATCTCATCCACCTCTGAGGTGATGTGGAAGCGACAATGAAGCAATTCGAAGTGTATTGCATCATTGTGCAAAATCCAGCTAATCGCTCCATTTTGTTCTAGGGGCCGAGCCATGATAATGAGAATCATGTTACCATGTGCCCTGCAGCTGCTGTTAAGACCTCCTCCTTCAAGGTCTCCTATTGGGGAATCTCATAAAGTTGGCATCTTTGCATCTAGATACGCTATCATTCATTTGTAAAGAGCACAGCTTCAAAGGGCACATTGAATGGCATGTGTCTGGTGTACCAGATGATGTTCTCATTCTGCTTCTCTGAACTTTTCTAATCTGTTTTTTTCTCTTCTTTTCGATGGCAACTGTGACTCCACTGGACCATGATAAATGCATATTACACCATGTATAGTGGAGATGCTGATTTCATTTAGACAAATGGGTTGCAGTTAGCTTTTCATTACTCATTGTGTGTTGCGTCTCATTACTTAAGAACTAATTTTTTTCTATACTTAGCTTGCTCTAACACATATTAAAGGAAACTATTTCCTTCTTTACAAATTACGTTTATAAGTATGAGCACATCAATGGATCATTTTACATTTTATGTTTCTAAATGTAAGGTAGAGAAAAATACAATAGAGAGAGAAAGAGACGGACGCTCTTGGGTATTTTAACTCTATAGAGTGGTCAGTGGTGCAGTATTTAGATGCTTAAATGAAGTTCCACAAGCAGCTTGTCCAGGTTTAAACAAACAAAGGTGATGTACTGTTGTCAGCACTATGAAACAGAAAAATAATAAAAGCCTAACCCTCATTCAGGACACTAGATCACTTCATCAGCCCTAACTATATAAGCAGCTAGTCTGCACACTAAGGCCCTGATTCAGAGCCGGACGCTCTGACCAGAGCGCTCGCTCTGAATCAGGACCCACCTCCATAATTATGAAGCGTCCTCCTGGATGCTCGTATAGCTGTGGGTCACCACCCACAGCCTATACGAGCGTGCAGGATGATGGTCGCGATGGTCTTGACCATCGCGACCATCACCAGTGCGAGCAGAAGCCTGCGGTTGAGTTTCTCAACCGCAAGGCCAGGAGTGATTTTGGCTCTATCAGATGTCAGTGGGGCCGGCTTCTGACGGAAGGCGTTCCCTTGGGAACGCCTCCGTCTGGCAGGCACGCCCCCTTTGATCAGACACAACGAGCGAAGGAAAGTTGTTCGCTCGTCGTGTCTCGCGCATGCGCACGACGGAGCTCCCTCCATCGTGCGCATGCGCAGTGCACACCATCGACCCACTTGCGAGCGGACAGCCGCTCGCGAGTGGGTCTGAGTCAGGCCCTAAGTTTCAATGTTTTGAGGTCCGCCCTGCCTCCTGCAGGTATGAACACCAGCCTCCGGCCTGGCTTGGCTACCACACTGTTACAAAATCTCAGAGTCTCAAGGTCCTCCCTGCCTTCTGCAGGCATGGATGCTGACCTCCTGGCTCACTTTGCTTCTGCAGTCCCACTTGGACTGTTTCCACAGGGACTTGACAGCCACAACCCCACCTGGGCTGAATACACAGAGCAGCCCAAAGGCATGGACACACACCCTTTTTCTTCCCTGTGTGGGTGGATCTTCAGAATCAATGGCTCACCAGTGCCACCTAGCTTCATCCTACCACTATAAATATATATATATATATATATATAATTAATTTATTTATTACCAGTTATTTATATAGCGCACACATATTCCCCAGCATTTTTACAGAGAATATTTGTCCATTCACATCAGTCCCTGCCCCAGTGGAGCTCACAATCTAAATTCCCTACCACATGCACACGCACTTACACACTATGGTTAATTTTGTTGGTACCCAATTAACCTACCAGTATATTTTGGAGTGTGGGAAGAAACCAGAGCACCCAGCGGAAACCCACGCAAGCACAGGGAGAATATACAGTACAAACTCTACACAGGGCCGTAGTGGGAATCGAACCCATGACCTCAGTACTGTGAGGCAGTAATGCTAACTGTGAGAGAGAGAGAGAATATATATAATTGTGTGCATAAATGTGTACATATATATAAAATATTGTGGCAGTCTGCGCCCTTTGGTGAATCTTTACATTCATAGGGGCACAATCAAAAGTCTATAAGTAACTATTAAATCTACATGCCAAAAATAGATACAAATATGTTCATCTGGCTACTTATCTTTACGTCCTCTGTAATGGCCATCCATTACATGTCAGTGACAGGATGTGGATAATGTATGAATTAAAAAACAGGTGCAGTGTAGTATAATCAATGTAAAAGCAAGATAATGTGCAGTAACTACAATAATTCAAATAGCCTCATACCAAAAGGTTCCTTTGAATGTATTCATCTCTCCCAGTGTCTTTATTTGCATCCTCTATAATTTGAGTGAAACCCTCATTCCCATCAATATTTGGTACACATGATGTATTCATGCAATTAAAGATGAAGGATCATAGTGTAGTGTTTTAAGTAAAAAGACAGAATTTAATTTTGAATAAATATAAAATGCAATAAAGAAAATATAAAAATATATGTTCAATCTCAGGTCAGAAGTAGAGAGCAGGTGGTAAGCTTTGCAAAAATGTATTCAAGATGTGTATTAGTCTTAATGTGTTTTATAAACTGCCGCTCAAATGTTTTTTGTATTTATGTTTTGCGCACCATTATCTGTAAACTCTAAAAACTGTTGTGCATGAAAATCCCAGGAGATCAGCATTTTACTCAAACCAGGTCTGGCACTAGCTTTTATTCTACGGTCAAAGTTACTTAGATCACAGTTCTTCTCCATTCTGGTGTTTATTCTGAACAACATCTGAACCTCTTGACCATGTCTGCATGTTATTTTACATTGAGTTGCTTCTACTTGATTTGCTGATTAGATATGTGCATTAACAAACAGGTATACATAAGTATCTAATATACATAAAAATAGTCATGCCTAGTATTATCTTCAGCTCATAGCTTGCACCTTTGCTATGGTTTCTTACTCATGTCCTATCAATTTCAGACTCTCTATCTTAGTGCCTGATTCACTTCAGCAAAAATATGCAAATTAATGCAATCGCAAAGCCGTCGCACTGCCAGCATAGAGATGCCCACTCCTGCTATCTCACATCCATAATACCTTGCAGTCCTGCGTATATATTGGGAACATCGAGTAACATCGGCCCCTCATGCAGATTTACAGCAGGTCTAACCAGTCACAGTTAGGGTGCCACATAGCTGATGGTAGTGTATTCCTCACTGCTGGTCCACATAGCAAACTTTTTTTGGGCTGCTTCCATGGTGGTTTTTGACCTAAAGTACTATTTAAAATAATGCAATGTTCTTAAATATTTTTCTTATTATTTTGAATACACTGACAAATCATTTCTAAGTGACAGTCACAGTTAATTGCAAAATAATATACACCGCAGAGGACTATTTTTTTTTTTCCTTTTTATACAAATAACAGAACAGGGAATTGTCTCTACTTATGCAAATGATGTGTGTTAGACATTCATAGAACAGTATGAATTTGGATCTTCTCCCAGAATGTTTTGGGAAACATCCAGATTCTCTTGGGGCTATTGTTACTTCCCTTAGGGGTCATTTATGAAAGAAGAAAAATCCCATTTGAAAGTAATGAAAGTTTTACTTTACTCTGTTTCCCCCCTTTGTGGATACTTCTGAAGAATTGTCTGTCATGCAAATGAAACAGGTATATGGGCAGTCCTTATTTTTTAGCTTACACTGCAGTATGCATACATTGCACAAACTTACATCTGTAAGATAAGCGGCACCCAAAATAGGCGTTTGCAGTCTACCAGGCAATGGCAGCTCAGTGACCAGAAGGCTGTAATTCAGTGTGGAAGAACTGACAGCTGTCTCCTGACAACAGAGTTGACCACTGAACTCTCAATCACTGCACCACACCACAGTCAGAAGAACCTAGGAGCGCTAAGAAGTCTTCCTGTATATGACCCTGACAGCTCCACTTCCTTCCGGTATTGAGCAGTCACACTTCAGAATGACCCCAAAATACTGGAAGAATATTGAGGCAGTGAGAGGTTGCAACATTGGGGTCTCTGTGCAACTAGATAGCTGGCAATATTTGGGTGGTCAACACAATCAGCCTATAAAAGTAGAGATGTGTGGTTCGGTTATCCTGAAAACCGAACACACCCGAACTATGGGGTTCTGAGTCGAATCGAGTCTCATCTCTGAACACTTTTGGGGTTCCGAGTAGAAATGAGTCCCAGCTCAGGTCTGCTGTAAATTTGGAACTCGGATTTAAAAACTTAATCTCGAGTTATGGTTTGCATGTAAAAAGGTCCAATGTGATTCTAGCTGTTTTTATTCTTTTTTAAAGAAATCCAAAACCAAAACCTAAAATGAATCCAAAACGAAACTCTTGAGGGTGGTTTTGCCAAAACCATATCATTTGAGGGTGGTTTTGCCAAAATTAAAACTAAAATATGGGAGTCCACGCACTTCTATAATAAAAAGTTGGTCACATGTTACAGAGTTGGGAGATTAATTCACACATTATTTTCTCTATTTTAGAGCTATCATAACGATTCAGGCTAATCATCTTAATGAGGCTTTCAGGGGGGATTTATAGAGGAAACTCAGTAAATCACAATTCTGCTAGATACTGTATATTTACAATATGTTCTCAATGAAAACCAGCTGTAGTTTTACCATATTGAGGGGCTTTGCGGACTTGGTGCCTGACTACAGAGCAGATATAAATGGTCTAAGTCCTAGACCCATTATTATTTTTATTATTATTATTCATTGCCAGCATATTACTCAGTGCTGAACAGTGAATATTTAATCATCCACATCAGTCTTTGCCCAATGGAGCTTACTGTCTTGGGTCAATTTTGGCAGAAGCCAATTGATCTTTTAGTATATTTCTATTTTTAATTGATATATTAAATAGCATGGTTAGTTTTTAGTTTTATATCAATAGTCGCAGGTCGGACTTTCGAGAGCAACCATTTATTTTAACAGGTTTTAATAACCTGTTGAATTAAATGGTAGTTTGACATATAAAAAATGCAGCCATGTTCCACAGCACCCTAGAATGGACTCTACTCACATACAATAGCAAAAAAAAAGGAAATGCAAATAGCAGTCACAATACTGTTTTTGGTAAGAATTAGTAAATGTCCACATCATCTTTAGGTTGTTTCTACTTTCTAGGTTTCATGCAGGTTGTTTAAACAGCGCAGTCAACACCAGACGGGAGAATGAAGGACAAGTCTAAGGGCTCCTCTGAATAAACTAAAACATTATATACAATATAAATAATACCCAAAGATATACATTCTAACAATGATTTGGAGCCGTTAAGGTACAATAATGTACAGTAAGCCTTTCTCATGCTTTTCTTATTCAGACGATCTTTTTGAATAAGGATCATAGATGGGTCATATTTTTAATAGAAACTTCCTTAGTGACTTCAATAACATTGTATTTTAAAGTAAGTTTTGTGATTCTCCTTATAACACATAAGTAGTAGTTTTGTCAAATAACAAAACATTGTATTGTTTTAATGACCATGATAATAAATTGTTTTGGTTTTTTTCATACAGTTTTTTTTTGTGTTTGATTAAACTTTTTTTTGTTGAAAAAGGAACATAAAAAATAACTTATATTATTTATATATATTTATAAGAAATGTTTTACAGGTTTTTATACAATTCAAACCATTCATATAGTATGTAGTTAGGGATTTTATTTTTAGTTTTTAACCTAATAAGCCTAAAAAAAACCTTCTGATGGGTTTCCTGGCATTTTAAGCTGCAATGCAAAAAAAAAAAACCCTCCTAAATCTGATTCACTGGAATGAGAGTGGCTACGCATTGCTCTTGTGTAGATTACTATGGTGTGCACCACTGAGCACAGGGTGCAGGCTTTCTACAGTACATCTCATGGTGGTGTGGTTACATCTCCTCTACACTCACAGACCCCTACTTTGCTTTACTCACTCACAAACCCCTCTCTGCACTTCTGATGGGAAGACGTGTGGTGTGAATCTACTGCTCCCATCTTTTTCTTTGGAAACCGCTATCTCCTCTCTCCTGATAACCTGTTCCTCCCTGAGCATCATGTACACTGGCACACTTGTCTCTGTCCAACAACACCCTACATCCCACTTGCCATACCATAATATGGAAAATCTGGTTCTCACATAAACAACAACAAAAATTGTCTACGCTTTTCTGTACACAGTAATTTTAATCTAACACCTCATACTGTAGCTAACATTTGTCTTTTAAATCAGGCTGACAAGAGGATGCATAATGAATTAAATATTTTATTTCTTATTCTTCCTTCTCTGACTTATTCATTTCTTTTCATTTCCGCAGCGTAGGTTTTTACAAATAACTTCAGGTGAGCCTCTACATACTCATGGGCTCCTATAATATGCCAGGGACTCTCTCTCTCTCTTTATACAAAAGATTGTGGCCAATCCTCTCAAAATACATTTTCTACATGATTATTACTAGCAGAAATTACTTTTTTCTATAAACCCTACTTTATCCAAAGTGTGGTCTACTTTATTAAGCTTGATGCCCAGGAATACCTCAGCCCTGACTGTCCTGCTCTCTCTCCCAAGTACTGGTGAGGCTTTAAAGCAATAGACAGTTTAACTAACATCTTCAGGCCATGTCCCAAAATCCTTTCTCTTTGGTCACCTGTTTTCTACTTACCGTCCAAATTGGTCAATTTAAAGTAACATACTGTAGCCGTGTTACTTTACATTTAATAATTGAACTGCCTGAAAATCATAGGCCATCTATTATTATCAGTAAAAATGGGTTTTAGTGGCCTTGCTTATGTCAATCTAGATCTACTGTACGCTGGTAGTAACAGAGTTGCAGAATCTAACAAGCTCCCTGTCTATGCTAATGACCCGCATAACGAGATTGGTCTTTGCTGCTGGAAGTCCCAAAGGTCACTGCCCCCTGCCATGCCTCCAGGTGTGGCATGCCAGTATAAAGTATGATAAGCAGTCAACAAGCCAGGTCAAGTACACAAGTGAACTGCTGATAAGTCAATAGGATCACCAGTAGGAGATGTCAAGACATATCAGGTCAGAATCAAACAAAGCAAGGATAAGAGCAGCAGAAAAGCGAAACATGAGGAGAAAACATATGGGGATCCATATGTATTGCATTAAAATAGCAGTTTTTTACATTGATACATCCCATGGATTGGCAGAGCAATATCAAATCTGGTAATATTGATGATCACCCATTTAATTAGCTGGCAGATCAGCACCTGCTCCAATATTGCACAGCCGAAAATCAGTCATCTTGAGTTGGAGGAGAGTACCCTAGCAGCGGCAATCATCAGACCTGGTTAGAGACTACTTGATGTTGGGTTCAGTAGTGGCTGACGTACTTGGTACAGAAGCTTGGAAACAAGTGCGTCATCCACCCTGAGGAAAATGTGTTGACATTTTCAGTATAGCTATGAGATAGACACATGCTCTCTATATAAAAAACAGCATCATACTGTACAGTTTTGGAATAAAAACTGGAAAAATTGGAAACATTTAGGTAAAGATTATAATACTGTTTGTGAGGAAATGTAATAACAGCATAGTTTTGCAATAAAAAAAATCAGTTTAAAATCTCACATCAAAAATCTCCTGGCCTGGCTCAGCAGTGGTTGTTAATACAATCGTAATTGCACTATTTCAAAGAATGTATCTGCGATAATATGCTAATTGTCGCTCGGCTCCCCAGTACATAAGAACGCCCTCCAGTGCTTTCACATGTCCGTTCCGATGTTGGCAAACAGCGAGAAAATCGGTAACATTGTCATAGATTGGCCGGTGCTGGAGCTTCTGAGTAAGTCTTAACTGTTTCAAATGCAGCGGTACGCCAGTCGCTGTCCTACTGCTTGAAGGATCACAAAGGCTAATTTATGCATGCCCTACAAATGGCTTTCAAACGGTCTGTCACCCCTGCGTTCACCTACCCCCATTATCCCTCCCCCATTTTCTCTCCCAATCACTGCCTGGCTGTCAATCACTGGGCTGTTGTTTTGTTGTTTTTGCATGATCGCAAAAAATCGCCCACACGTACACATTCGTAAAACATCGGCCAAGTTACAACCAACATCACTATTGTAACCACTGCTAAATCAGAAACTCTGGGCCTAATTCAGACCCGCTCGCGACCGCTCGCAAGCGGGTCGATGTTGGCCCAGTGCGCATGCGCACGAGGGAGCCAGCTCCGTCGTGCGCATGCGTGAGACCCGGATAGCGTCGGCCAAGCCGTCGCTCCGGGTTTTGCTACAAAGGGGGCGTGCTGTAGATGGTGAGAGACAGCACGCCCCCATTGGTGGGCGTGCGGGGGGAGTGGCTGGCCAGACGGAGGCGTTCCCATGGGAACACCTATCGTCTGGGGCCGGCCCCACTGACATCACAAGTGATGTCAGTGGGAGTGCTCTCGGCTCTAATAGAGCCAAAAGCTCTCTAGGGCTTGCGGCAGACGAGACCCTACCACAAGGGTCTTGTCGCAAGCCCGATGGTCGTGATGGTCTTGACCAGTGTTGGCTAACCTTGACACTCCAGCTGTTATGGAACTACATAACCCAGCATGCACTGCTACAGTTTTGCTATTAGGGCATGCTAAAACTGTGGCAGGGCATGCTGGGATATGTAGTTCGACAACAGCTGGAGTGTCAAGGTTAGCCAACACTGGTCTTGACCATGGCGACGATCTTTTTGGCCGCTCGCTATAGCTGTGGGTGGTCACCCACAGCTATACGAGCGGCCAGGAGGCCGCTCAAAAAAAACAGAGGGACGGCCCTGATTCAGAGCGAGCGCTCTGTCAGAGCGTCCGGCTCTGAATTAGGGCCTCTGTTCCTTATTTTATCACCTTACTTAGAGTAATATGTAATTTACTTGTATACCCAGTCCCTACTCTTATTTTCTGTACACTTATATAAAAAATAAACAATAAAAAATAATGAATGAAAAAAAGAAAACGGAAACCCTAATTATAGTGTAATTACAGAATTCACCTCAAAGGATATTGTAGAAGTCTGACATCATTAAAATAAAAAAAAACTTAATTTAAGCCTATTTGTGGGTCTGTACTCCTTTTAATGTTATAATATGACTCGACATTCTTGAAAACAATATTTTATTGTGCCTGCTGTCATTCTGTTTTTTATCTTTTAAAGAAATTGGGACAGATGAAGACTGAGAATGACCTGTCCATATTGGAGCCATGGTTTCTCTGATTCAATATTCTTTTGCTCATTTGTAATTGCCCCCAAAGCTCACAAGAGCAATTGAATGAAACAAATTGTGCTTATTTCCTACATACAGTATTATATAATTTTTGTTTGTGTGTTTTCCAATTGTAGTTTCTATAAGGATATTAAACTATCGATCTTCCTTACTGATTTCCTCTGAAGAAATTGTATTAAAAAATATACTGATGAAACTTCAGTATCTCTTGCAGACTGTGCATCACAGGAGATGTGGTCCAGGCAACAACTAGAGTACTGAAAGTTGCCTCTATCTGGATTAGCATGTATAGATGGCATGTATATATGTATAGCATGTATAGATGGAGCAAGTTTCTAAGACACAGAGGGGGGAGATGTACTAAGCCTTGGGGAGAGATAAAGTGGAGAGAGATAAAGTACCAACCAATCAGCTCCTAACTGTCACTTTACAAGCACTGTTTGAAAAATGACAAGAGCTGATTGGTTGGTACTTTATCTTTCTAATTCATCTCTAGCAGCAGATAATTTAGGACATTGTTCAAGAGTTTTGAAGTTAATATTTTTTTGCAATAAGTTGCTCCTTAATGAAAACATCTTTAACTTCAACATCCCCTGACAAAGTCCTACGTGATCTGTTACTAACTGGTTACTGACTCATCTTCCAAATATCCTAATATGCTGCAGCTTCTTACTGTTCCATTGTTCGTATGGAGTTTCCTCTGCAGCCTTACTAGATCTTAGTGGTAACAGGCTATTATGACTGCTTCACCCCTATATATAATCGGCAACAGTGTAATTTTAACAGATGAGGGAGTCTTAAGCCGCGTATCCATTACACGATTCGCTCCTTAACGACATTGAGCACACACACTGAATAATATATCGTTCAGTGCCTGCACCATCCCTCATCCCCGAATCTGTACAACCTGACGATATCGTCAGGTTGGACAGCAGGTTCTGCGATGAACAACGACCAGCGGGAGCCCTCATCGCTGGTCGTTGACAGCATATCTGCTGGACGATATAATGAACGATTGAACGATAACAATATCATTATCGTTCAATCGTTCATTATATCGTCTAGTGAATACGTGGCTTTAGTGCAGTGTCCTGTCCCCCTAACCAAGCAGTAGAGTCCCCCCATACCTGTGCTGGTGTCCATAGTCAGTGTCCATATGATACCCCCCTTCTATATGTGTTACTGTTGGCATGGCTATTTTTTGGCAATGTATTTGGAAAAATGATGCGTGCACTCTTTGCTATCTGCTGTGCCAATGTCATTTTTCTGACTACATCGCTGTAAAGATGGCTCTGCCAGGAGCACATATGAGAGGACCTTACTGGACCCATGGGCCTTTGAGCATCACACAGCCTACACCATTCATAAATGATACAAAACTGATTTGGCATTTAAAGAGCATTCTTTGACTGCTTTCTCAAAGAATACCTATGACTATTTTCATGATTGTATTGTATTGTGGTCTGGAACATGATTTCATTCTTTTTCAAGATGACTTGTATCTAACCGCTTGAGTACACAGTCAATCACATTTACTGTACATACTGTTTCTGATTTTCTATGTGTAAAATGTAAAAATATCATTCAATTAAGATTTGTCACACTGTTCATGTGCATATTTTATGCCAGTATTTTATGATACTGTAACTGCATCTTTTATTTGCCTCAGTGGTGGTAACCTGTAAGTTCATTACAATAACGGCCTGGAGATATAAATACCCATTAGAGATGAGACTATTTTTAGTTGCGCCTGTTAGGAGGCCTGGTGCACGCTTCTGAGTTGATGATGATGACAGATACATTTTTGCATCAGGCGTATTAATATAGTAAGTTTCAAATTGCACATATCTTTAGATAAGATAAGTGCATTACTAAATATAGCCACAACAACTCTGTATATGAATGTATTTTATTAGACAAAGTTATTTAACTTCATTTCCAGTGTCTTGGGCATCTGCCAAATTTGTTTCATACTTGAGCAAAATGCTCTTCCCGTTTCCTCCTAGATAGTCCATCCTTGCTGTAAAGCAAATAGACTATTGCATATCTTGGCTAATCACTGATAAATGTGAGAAAAGATTTATTTGTTCCTTGGGAAGAAGATGTGCTACTGCTGATTTCTGGGAAAGTTCCTGTGAGTGATTCCCTTTGTGATAATGAAACTGTCTTTCCGGAATGACACATTATGTTACTTTACTTTATTTTTAATGCCGATGTGATAAATATTTTTCAAGTAAATTCACAAAGTGATAGATGAATATCTTAAAACAAATGTAATAACTTACTCTTGCCAGAAGATGGCATCCGATGAGAGCCCATCCAGGCAAAGAGCTGGAAGCCGCATGATAGAATAACGCCTCCTGGCAGCCAATGTGCATGCACAGCCATCGGCTCCCTCTCCAAAGAAATATGTAAAATTGTAGCCCATATGCTACTATAGGATAATGCCATTTGGAGATGGCGTTATCTTATTGTGGCTTTGCATTGCAAAGCTAGGTAAATCCGCCAGCTTTGCCGCCTACCGTTGCACTCCTCAGCCAGGATACTGAGAGACGGGGACATGCCAGAAGGCCAGGCCCCCATGACTTGTGGCAGACCCCCGGTAAGAATTTCCTCTTTTTGGCTGCACCAAAATTGGGGCATACACTCCAGTGCGCAGCAAAACGAAGGTTTTACTCAGTTCAACAGAGACCAGCAGCACACTCATTCATTCATTTTTTCAGAACCAAACTGCTTTATGCTTTTCATCATTGTGGTTTCTGAAGAAATTGCTGCAGTGATGAAATGCATAAATATATTGGTTCATGAATGAATCATTACACTGTTTGCATGGGGCAGAATGGTGACAAAGTGATCATCTTATTCTTGGCTGACTTAAGGTGCCTACACACTAGACGATATTTTGCATGATTCGCCGAATTACAACGAATCGAAATGACAAATTGTGCAAAATATGTGCAAATCGTGAGTGTCCACTCACGATAACGATGCCGATGCGCGTACCTGTGGGTTGTACGTCGTATCTTCAGAACTTGTCTACTGCAGGCAAGATCTGCCATTCTCGTACATGACGCACTTGTAATCGTTAAGGACGCACAATAGATCGTTGGTCAGATTGGACACTTTTAAGTACCATATCGTGTCCTGGAGTGTTGGGGAGCTGCTGGGGAGACTTCAAGGGAAATCATTCACAATATGCACCGTGAGCCCATGGTCTAGTGTGTAGGCACCTTCACAGCGCTGGGATCATGTGTTTGATTCCAACCAAGGTCCTATCTGTGTGGAGGTTGTATCAGTGGCAGAACTACCGGAGACAATGGAGTCAGTTTCCGCCGGGTGACAGCCCTGAAGGTGGCACCTCCTCCATTGTCACATGGCTGTTCCGTGCCCTACCTGCTGCTGAAATAGATGAGCCATTGAGCTGAGCGCCGATCAGCATCAGCAGTGCTCCTCCTTCATGACCTGCTGGACTCTGTGCTCTCTGGTCGTGGATGTCACATAGCATGTGACCGCTGTGACCCCGAGCCTGCCCGACTGAGGAGCTGGGACTCGGAGACAGTGCAGCCGGGACTCGGAAACTGCATGGCGGCTGTGAGTTCCTTTGGGCAGTGGACTTCACTGTGGACAGGAACCAGCATGGCTGCGGCGGTTGTCACTGTGGGGAGAGTGGGTGGGAGATCAGCCAGAGCCAGCCCAGCAGATGTGACAGTAAAAAACACTATAGTAAGTGCAAGCCAAGTTCTATGAGGGTGGAGTGGGTTCGGTGCTGGGGTGGAAGGGGAGGTAGGGGCTGGGGGTGATATATTTAAAGAGCATATATTTTATCACTCTGTCTAGTTAAATAATTTAACATGGCAGAGTGATAAAATATATGCCCTTTAAATATATCACCCCCCCTTAAAATGACAGAGTGATAAAATATATTGGGGTCTATTTACTAAGCAGTGTTAGGAGACAAAGTGAAAGGAGATAAGGTACCAGCCAACCAGCTCCCAACTGTCATTTTTCAAACACAGCCTGTGACATGGCAGTTAGGAGCTGATTGGCTGGTACCTTATCTCATTTCACTATGTCTCCTAACACTGCTTAGTAAATAGACCCCATGGTCTTTAAATATATCACCCCCCCTAACATGACAGAGTGATAAAATATATGCTCTTTAATTATATCACACCCCCAGCACCTACCCCACCCCCATAGCCCCCCCCCAAAAAATAATGATACATTTAGAGAGCAAGATACTGTAAATATAGTGTAATAATGTCTCTAAGATAGACCAGATACACCTCCACCAGTGTAGTGTTTACCTGGATGTCTTTTGGGCACTGCAGTTTTCTCCTACATGTCAAAAACAGCAAGTACATTGGCTTGTCACACAAATGGACACTAAAGTATATTTGTAGTAAGGGATTTGGACAGTTCAAATGAGACATGGACTAATGTGAATGAATACATATTTGTATTGTACAGCACTGCATGATATATCTGGTGCTATATATATATATATATATAAATAACAATAATTATATTGTACAATATACTAAACCATAATGGAAGCAAACTTTTTTATGACGGCAAAACAGATTATTACAACTTGTACGCAGTATCAGGGGGGTTAATAAGATCAAAGGCTTTTTTATGTCTTCTAGTCTATCACAATGTTTTTGCTGGCATCGCAAACAGTTTGCTTAAAGCTTTTTATGTTGTTTTCAATAGATACGATGCAGAGCTTGCAAGTGATTTGTTTGTAATGATTTACTAGGAGACAAAAGAATCATGAGGAATATTAGATGTGCTTGTTTCACAGTGGGAGAAAAAAAACCCAAAACATTTGTTTCCACAAAATGTGCTGTAACGCTCTGCGGATCAGTACCCAATAATTATAAACGTCTGTACATTCAGCAATTCCTGTCTGTTCTACAAATCCATCTGGCCTTATCTTAAAGACATTAATGGAAAAGATTCATGACTTGAAGTTCATGTTCATGCAAATAGCTGTCTTAAAAGAAATGCTTGTGGAAGATGGTTAGCAGAGTTTTGAGAGCTAGGAGTGGAGACTTAGTAGATGAGTCAAGGAATAAAATGTGTTTCTCGGGGGGATGTTAGAAGGTCATTCTTATGGCAGAGTCAATAGTCAAGCTTAAGAAATCCACAGCTGCAAAAGCAGCAGACAAATTCTATTGCCAAAACGGCACAGGGGGTTAAGAGTTAAGCTGGGCATCCACTATACAATTTTCTGTCAGATATCTGTCCAATCTGGCTGGTTGGAATGAAAACCTGGTAATGTATGGGAGCAAATGACAATCATCCATTTGCTCACAAACACTGGAAAATAGCCCAAAATGTTTGTTCAGACAAATTGCTTAAAAAACACACAAATTTAACCAATTTGAACAATATTTTTTGTCCTCAGAGTTTAAAATAGGGGTGTGCACCGGCCACTTTTCGTGTTTTGTGTTTTGGTTTTGGATCTGGATCTTTCTTCGTGTTTTGGATCTGGATTGGTTTTGCCAAAACCACCCTTCCGTGTTTTGGGTTCTTGGTTTTGTGTTTTGGATCTGTATTTTTTTGAAAAAAAGCATAAAAACAGCTAAAATCACAGAATTTGTAGGTTTTTCTGCTCCTATGCTATTATTAACCTCAATAACCTTAATTTCCACTCATTTCCAGTCTATTCTGAACACCTCACACCTCACAATAGTGTTTTTATGTCCAAAAGGTTGCACCGAGGTAGCTGGATGACTATGCTAAGCGACACGAGTGGGCGGCACAAACACGTGACCCATCTAGGCGTGAAACTGCAGTGGCAGACAGGATGGCAGTTTGAAAAACTAGGCCCCAAACTGTACATAATGCAAAGAAAAAAAAGAGGTGCAAGATGGAATTGTCCTTGGGCCCTCCCACCCACCCTTATGTTGTATAAACAGGACATGCACACTTTAACAAACCAATCATTTCAGCGCCAGGGTCTGCCACACAACTGTGTCTGAAATGATTGGTTCGTTTGGGCCCCCACAAAACAAGCTGGCAATTAATCTGTCCCTGCACAAACTGGCTCTACGGAGGCAAGATGTCATCCTCATCCTCCTCATCCACCGATTCCTCACCCTCTTCAGTGTGTACATCCTCATCCTCACAGAGTATTAATTCGTCCCCGCTGGAACCACAGGTCCCTCTGTACGTTCTGGAGGCTGGTCTCCCTGGAAGAGTTGATAATTCATTTTATGAACATCATCTTCTCCACATTTTGTGGAAGCAACCTCCTACGCCTTTTGCTGACAAGGTTCCCGGCTGCACTAAACACTCTTTCGGAGTACACACTGGAGGGGGGGCAACTCAGGTAAAATAGAGCCAGTTTGTACAGGGACCTCCAAATTGCTTCTTTTTCCTGCCAGTACAGGTACGGACTGTCTGACATGCCTACTTGGATGTTGTCACCGATGTAATCCTTTAACAGACAGACGCACGCTTGTCGATGCTGCTTTGAGGATGCAAGTGCGGCTACAGCCCACACAATTCACAAAGACCGAAAAAAAAAGAACAATATTTTTATTGTTTGTGTAGCACACTTTGAGGGTGTCACCACCCTTTAACAGACAGACACACGCTTGTCGCTGCTGCTTTAAGGATGCAGGTGCGGCTACAGCCCACATATTTCACAAAGACCGAAAAAAAAAGAACAATATTTTTATTGTTTGTGTAGCACACTTTGAGGGTGTCACCACCCTTTAACAGACAGACGCACGCTTGTCACTGCTGCTTTAAGGATGCAGGTGGAATCTAGACGGGATTTGGAACCGGGGATACACTACCTCCATCAATTGTCTAAATCCCACTGCACTAATGGCGGATACCGGACGCACGTCTAACACCAACATAGCAGTGAAGGCCTCAGTTATACGTTTTGCTTCAGGATGACTGCTGTCGTACTTCATCCTCATCGCTAGGGACTGTTGGAGGGTAAATTGTTTAGTAAAAGTAGTGATGTTCCTACTTCCTCTCTGGGATGATGAACATCTCCCAGCAGCAGCAATAGCACTAGGAGGAAGTGGTTCTTGATCTTTCCCTATTTTATTTTTATCAGAGAAAGTTTGGTCTTCCATTTATGTTATATTGATATATACGTGCGGCTAAAGCGCACACAAACACAGAAAATATTTTTTTATTTTTGCTGGAGAGTAGTGCACTTTGTGGGTTACACCACCCTTTAACAAATGAGCCAGCCGGCTCTTTACTTATGGGACACAGGCGCACGCTTGGCGCTGCTCCTTTGTTGATGCACGTGCAGCCACAGTGCACACAAGTCACAAACACAGAAAATATATATTTTTTTGATTTGGAGCGTACTTTGGAGGTTACAGCATCCTTTAAAGGTCAAGCCAGCCGGCCCTTTACTTATGACACAGGCGCACGCTTGGCACTACTTTGTTGATGCACATGCGGCTACTGCGCACACAATTCACAAACACAGAAAATAATTTTTTTTTTGGTTTGGACTGGAGTGTACTTTGGGGGTTACAGCACCCTTTAACGGTTAAGCCAGCCGGCCCTTTACTTATGACACAGGCGCACGCTTGGCACTACTTTGTTGATGCACGTGCGGCTACTGCACACACAATTCACAAACACAGAAAATATATTTTTTTTTGGTTTGGACTGGAGTGTACTTTGGGGGTTACAGCACCCTTTAACGGTCAAGTCAGCCGGCCCTTTACTTATGACACAGGCGCATGCTTGGCACTACTTTGTTGATGCACGTGCGGCTACTGCGCACACAATTCACAAACACAGAAAATATATTTTTTTTTGGTTTGGACTGGAGTGTACTTTGGGGGTTACAGCACCCTTTAACGGTCAAGCCAGCTGGCCCTTTACTTATGACACAGGCGCACGCTTGGCACTACTTTGTTGATGCACGTGCGGGTACTGCGCACACAATTCACAAACACAGAAAATAATTTTTTTTTTGGTTTGGACTGGAGTGTACTTTGGGGGTTACAGCACCCTTTAACGGTCAAGCCAGCCGGCCCTTTACTTATGACACAGGCGCACGCTTGGCACTACTTTGTTGATGCACGTGCGGCTACTGCGCACACAATTCACAAACACAGAAAATAATTTTTTTTTTGGTTTGGACTGGAGTGTACTTTGGGGGTTACAGCACCCTTTAATGGTCAAGCCAGCCGGCCCTTTACTTATGACACAGGCGCACGCTTGGCACTACTTTGTTGATGCACGTGCGGCTACTGCGCACACAATTCACAAACACAGAAAATAATTTTTTTTTTGGTTTGGACTGGAGTGTACTTTGGGGGTTACAGCACCCTTTAACGGTCAAGCCAGCCGGCCCTTTACTTATGACACAGGCGCACGCTTGGCACTACTTTGTTGATGCACGTGCGGCTACTGCGCACACAATTCACAAACACAGAAAATAATTTTTTTTTTGGTTTGGACTGGAGTGTACTTTGGGGGTTACAGCACCCTTTAATGGTCAAGCCAGCCAGCCCTTTACTTATGACACAGGCGCACGCTTGGCACTACTTTGTTGATGCACGTGCGGCTACTGCGCACACAATTCACAAACACACAAAAAATATTATTTTTTTAGCACTTGGGGGGAGCACCCCTGATGGACAGAGCACCCCCTGGACAACACTACAGCACTTCTTTAGGACTGGGACACTGCACAGGACTTTGGAGTGGACACAGCCCCTATGGAGAACTGACTGCACAACACAGTCCAGCCAGCCCCTATGGACTTTGAAGTAGTGGACACAGCCCCTATTAACAACAGCAGCACAGCACAACACAGCCAGCCCCTATGGACTTTGAAGTAGTGGACAACAGCAGCACAGCGCAGCACAGCACAGCACAACACTACTCTGCACTACACTACACTACACTACACAGCCCAGCCAGCCCTAACTCCCACCCTCCCTCTTCACTGTCCACAGCCGAGTGAGAAAATGGCGCCGACGCGGGTACCTTATATAGGTTCCAAAACCCGCGAGACTCGGAAGGCGGGATGATGACGTTTTGCCTCGATTTCAGATCCGAGTCAGGCGGGAAAAGTCGAGCCTGACTCGGATCTGCCTCGGATCGGGGGGGTTCGGATTTCGGAAATCCGAACCCGCTCACCCCTAGTTTAAAACCATATGATCAACTGTCATTTGCTCCCATACATTACCAGGTTTTCATTCCAAACAGCCAGATTGGACAGATATCTGACAGAAAATTGTATAGTGGATGCCCAGCTTTAGACACCCAATAAATCTGGTCCTCTGATAGGCACGTATTTATATCTCTCTGGCACCAGAAGAGTTAGTATTCCTTTTCTCTCAATGTGAAATTCCAAAACATATAGCAATAATAGGAGGGGACATGGCAGGAACATAAAATCGATAATTCCCAACATTATAAGTACTGTAGCTAAATATACTGAACTGTGGGCCTGATACACTATGAATTGCTATTCTGCTTATACGAACACACCGCAGTTGCTCATGTCAGCGGTGCTATTTAAATGTTTACAATCACATTGCGATAGGACGCCCACTTCCCCTTACTCACTTCCATATACTAGGGGAACATAGCGAAACCATCTGTAACATCGGACCCATATGCACACTTGCACATGCCCTGACCTTACTCAGAAATTGCTAGCAGCCACGCACGCTATCAGTGCTATGGCTTCTTATGGCCCCACAGTGGATAATTTATGCACCCCCCTGCAACGGTGTTCAAATGCACTAGCACGTCTGCGTTCGCCCGACCAACCAAACTGCACTTCCTGTAAATCACTGTGCTCTGGGTCTGCGTAACCTCAGCAATCGCAGTTCCCATCGCAATTGTTAGATCGCGCACGCAAATTGCGATGGATACGCATATCAATAGTATTGTGCCACCTCATGTATGTAATATGAAAGTGTTTTCTGTCAGTCTCTAAAACATATGTACATGTCATAATCATTATTAGTGACAAATGGCCTGATTCAGCAAGGATCGCTATTGCGACTACGCACGCAGACGGCCGATTGTTGCGTAGTGCGCATGCATATGCATAAATTAGCCATTGGGATGGCATACGCAGCTTGAGCTTTCACTGCATGCGATGAGGTCAGGGCCAGATGAACAATGGGGCAGATGAAGCTACAGCTCCAGGTCTCCACATAAAAATAGGCACATCATCATGGCAGTACGATTAGTACCAGCTGCCTAGTTGGCAACAGTTTGCCATAAATCTTAAGTATTAAAAATTTATTTCTATTTTTCTCCCAAAATAATGCATTTATGTGTACACACCCACATGGCTCTGGCCACATCCACACAGCTCCTCCCATTCTCAAAGTAGGCCCTTTAACACTTTCAGCCCCAGGCCCAAGTGGCCCTTAATCCGGCCCTGGATGAGGTTAGCAAATTCTGAGAGAGGTCAGACCTGTTGTAATTGTGCACGAGGCTCCGATGGTACTCAGTGTTACCGATGATTTCACAGACTTGCAAAGTATTACGGATGTGAGTAAGGGGAAGTGGGCATCTTTATGTTGGGCTGCGATGGCATTACGATTGCATACATTAGCATATTTTCGCAATGGGTCTGCGTACGTAATCGCAGCTGCAATTGCATACCTATAATGTTCAAGGCTGTATTGCACTCCTGCAAAATATGTCTATTGATTGTACTGAGCTGTGATATCATAAACTCCATGTGATTTGCTGTGCGCTTTATATAACCACGTGTAATGGTTAAACTGAACACATTTCTCTCCCTTATAAATCTAAAATGATGAAATATATGTCACTATGGTAAAGCTAAGAAGCCGTTTTGACCTTGAGTGTCATAGAACCAGATAGTTTGATCTTCTGCCAAGTATTAGTGTATGATATAAAACTTAACATAGATGTTTTGTCTTCTTTACACATGTTGTTCTCTTCCCAGAATACAAAATGATATTCGCTGTGCTGGCTAATTTGCTGATGTACCACACTAGAGGTGTACAATACAGTATATGTCAATGCAGCTCTATTTAAAGGTATATAATATACCCCTGCTATATGTCAATTGGGTGCTCTTCGAGTAATTAATTTTATTTTAAATAAAGAATGTCTGCATTCTCTATTGTCTTATATTTCTCCAATACATAAACACATTTATCTGGCACCAACTGCAAATATTGCACTGAGGACAAGTAAGATTTTATTGCGCTCCTGATGGTTAGACATGAAAGAAAACATATGAGGGACATGAATATTGCTGTTTTTGGTGCCAAATCAGGGTTAAAGAGGGTATTATTCTACCAACTGATGTCGTTCAAAATATCCAAAGTTTAATGAAATAATGAAACTACAGTATAATATACATGCACTTACTTTATACAATGTAATGTTCTTACATCGGCAGGGCTGGATTAAGGGCCACGTGTGCCTGGGCTAAAAATGTTCAAGGGCCTTTACTGAGAAGGGGAGGAGCTGGGACCAGTGCTGTATGGGTGTGGCCAGAGCCACGTGGGCGTGTACACCCCTACACTATCAGCCCCAATGTCTCCCTAAATACATAAAAATAGAACATTTGCATCATATGTGAGAAATAAAAAACTGCAATTTTAATACTTCTGATGTATGTCTGACTGTGTGACCAGCTGTGCAGCTAGGCAGCTGGTCATTATTATGGTGCCACGATGATGGGACTATTTTTTATGTGTAGTGTTGGGGCTGGACCTCCATTTACCCCATTGTTAATCTGGCCCTGTACATAACCAAAAAAATTCTGAAATGATGGCATACTATACATTGGTTATGCTCTATACCGTACATGGATGCATATATACTCTATAAAAATGATTATTATCCAGTTCACTTTTTAAATGCACAAAACTAAATGCAACTCAGACCAAAACAATAAATTGTGCATGTTCTATCTTATAAAGCTGTAGTCAAAACTGTGTTTGTACTATCATCTTACTGCCTGTGTGAACAGATCACTAATGTTTATACATGCAACCTTTAATGACCATTTTCTCTTGTTAAAAACTCACAACGCCAGGGCCCGGGGCTGTTCAATTGCAACCCGCAATAAGCCCACAGGCTGCACTTAATGAGGATTTCTGTTCGCCTACTCCTGAGCCTCGAGCAGAAAGCCACATTAAGTAGGGCTTTCTGCCCTTTTCGCGGCTACCGCAAATCACAAAAACCCATTGATCCAGGTACTTATCCCAGAATATATGGGTTAACGCGCATTAGCCATGGATTTAACGCATAAGGAATAGGGTTTGCAAATGGATAGCTCTAGGTGTAAAAGTCTAAGAGGCTTATGTAATAGGGTGCGACTTGCAGCCGCAGGAGTTCCCGCAGAGGCTGCAAGTTGCACCCTATTACATAAGCCCCCAAATTTGGTATGAAAAATCCCTTATTGGGCTGATTGTATCCATCTAGTTTAGCAGAGAGCTAATTCACCACTTTTTTATGCTTAAATAAACATAATATTGTAGATTCAAATAATCTACTTTGTAAGTACAAGTCTCTGCTTGTTCTCTGCCCATGGTTAGATACTCCCTAGCGCAGTGTATCTAATGCCGGGTACATACTAGATGATGTCTAGTGTGTACGACATCGATGGGACCTGGCGGGGGTGTGGGTATCGACAAGTGCATACACACTTGGCAATGTCGTCAGTGACGGAACAGTGTCGTCCGCCGCTGACGATGAGCGCATCGTCAGCGACATAGTGGGTACACACTGGCCGATGTGGACAATATGTCGTCCCGGTCCGACGGATCAGGCGACATAACGTCTAGTGTGTGTACCCAGTCTAACACTGCCTGCATATGAAGGTTCTCCTTTTCAGGGAAAGTGATTTCATACAGCTCTTTAAATATATACCCACCAACATTGCTGCATCATCTTCCCAACATCAGTTACTGTAGTTTGAGATAATCAGTGTGGACAGACGTTGCAGCAGGTGATTTTAAACCTGAAGACATTGGGCAAAGAATGTGGATATGGAAGCAGTTTTGTCTGCCAAAAGCTGCAAATCATCCCTCTCCCCAAGGAAATGAATCTTCAGATACAAAAAATATAAAAGATCAGCATATACCATGTGCAATAATAAAATAGGCCCTAGTCACCTGCAAAATGTTCTTCTAGTTAAAAATATTTGCCAAAGTCTATTTTATTTACTTTTAAACAGCATTTTCTATTGATAGATTTCTTTCTAAACACTTCCCGTAATGCTCTTTGTAATCATCTGTTTTGTTCTTTGTTCTGATCCTAGAGTGGACGCCAAAACCCATCAAGATGTGTTTTCCACCAGCTGTGAACATTGCCATTGTGCCCCCTGCTGCCAGGATGCTATTTTTCATGGCCCTGGCATGCGCCAGTCCATTTCTTGAATTTCGAGAGGAGATCCCAAGATCCCTTAATGTGGCCATAATATTCAGCGGTACATCTTACCCACCAGAGAGTGCCCGCTTTGCACCCGCAGCCTTCCGCAACTTTACTATGGATGTGAACCCGATTTCAGTAATACTTAATGACACAAACCCCCGCAGCCTTATCCTGCAGATATGTGATGTTCTCTCCAGCCTGCGCATCCACGGAGTGGTCTTTGAAGATGACACACGCACAGAGTCCGTGGCTCAGATCCTTGACTTTATTTCTGCACAAACATCTATGCCCATCATTGGTATTAATGGAGGATCTGCAATTGTGCTGACACCCAAGGTATGTAGAACAACTTTTTGTTTGTGTACTTATAAGAGGAAATAAAAACATTAGCTGTTACAATCAATACACATGTAATCTCTCTCGTTTTGAGTGGTTTCAGGAACCATTAATCCAGATATTAGAGGGGATGTGAAAATGCACAGTAGACATACCCTGCAAATACTGTATCTCTATAGCAGTTCAGACATGGTGATTGGGATGTGGAGCATTTAAAACCATCCCACGTATCCTTTAGAATTCCTAGAAAATGTTCTCCTCAAGTTTGTTGAAAGATGTATGAGGCCAAAGCACATCTACCATATCTACATAAAACTTCTCTCCCTTGTCTTGAATAGTAATATGACAGGCTTTCTATTATGTCCAGTGAGTGACCTTGGCTGTTCTATGGAAGTGATTTGCTAGAGATGATTTACAGGAAAGAAACAATTCATGTTAATCTTATTCACAATACTCCCTACATTACAAATACTAAGGCAGTAGGAGACAGGTTTGGGTCCCCTCTTAGTACTTAAACGGCAATGAAACTTTGTCTAGGACAATAATGGGCATAGACAATTTAGGCCCACTGTACATCACTCTCAATATATATATATATATATATATATATATATATATATATATATATTCTACACTTCCTCCATTTTCCTAAACAGTCAGTCCTAGAATTGGAAGAATTACCATTCCATCCGTGTGTAATGTTCAGACAGATTATAAGGGGTAAATTTACTAAGATGGGAGTTTTATAGCAACCAATCAGATTCCAGGTAGTATCTTCTAGAAGGTGCTAGATAAATGAGAAGTAGAATCTGATTGGTTGCTATGGGCAACATCACTTCTTAATAGAACTTCCATCTTAGAAAATTTACCCCTAAATGTCTGGACATACCTAGCTGGGATAAAGTCATGGGATAGATTTACTAAAATTTCTAAAAAGGAAAAAGTGGCGGTATTGCCTTTCAGTTTCCAGCTATAATTATACTGTTTCTAGAAAATGATAGCTAGAATATTTTGCTGCTATGAGAAACAATGCAACTATTCCCCTTTCAGAGGTTTTACTAACTCTACCTCATAGTGTCAGAAGTTATTCAAACATATGCTAAATCGTATTTCCTTTCTTTTCTTATATACAATTTCCTGTCATTGGCAATTGGTTATGTACAATATGCTGTTATCTCTATATTTAATGGACGTGTCATATATATTAGCAGTATATATTTAGTCCATAATCAGAATTGAGGTTTCTGCTGTAGGCATGAGTAAAAAAAAGCAGAAAATGTAATTATACATGTCTCTGTCTATCATTCCACTGACATCTAAGAAGATTAGGGTCCAGAGCAGGATTAGGACCATACAAGGTCCTGGGCAGGCTAGCGTTTTTGAAACCCTGTAACTTAAAACCTTGTGCTCCCTATAATGGTAATGAACCTCCACGTATTAGTTACACAAGCAACTCCAACGTCAGCCATCAGTAGTGGTCCACAAATTAGATGTCTGCAGCAGTGCCCATTCACATGCATCATGCCACCAGCAGTGCCTAGCTAAATACTGTACATAGGTCTCATGCTGAGTTAGGCATTGCCCGTTTGCTTAGAGAAAAATGCGCACATTTGTACTGCACATGCCCACAAAATAGTGCATCCCTATCTCAATATGCAGAATAGGGACTTTCTCCTCCTTATGGGGGAGATGTACTAAGACATGGAGAGTAATAAAGTGGAGAGAGATAAAGTACCAAGCAATCAACTCCTAACTGTCACTTTACAGGCTGAAAAATGACAGCTAGAAACTGATTGGTTAGTACTTAATCTCTCTCCACTTTATCTCTCCCCATGGCTTAGTACATCTCCCCCTATGTCTGAAGAAGCACAATGGGAGAGGGAAGTGCCAATGCACACCAATTACAGTAAGAGCAAGTTCCTTTAACTGTCAACTGAGCCAGACCCATGTGGAATTGCAGGTATGCCTGCCAATGGGATGTAGTCGGCATCCCGATGTGCGGGATGCTGATAGTCTAAATACCGGCGCCGAAATACCGACAGGTCAGGATCCCTGCACCAGTATTCCAACCGTCAGCATCTAGAATGCTAAGTATCGGGGTGCACAGGGAGGGTAGCGTTAGGTAGCAGGGTTAGGTTTAGGCATAAGGGGGAGGGTTAGGCACTGGGAGGGAGGGTTAGGATAAGGGTGCGAGGAGGGGGAGGTTAGGTTTAGACACTAGGGGGTGAGGTTAGGTTTAGGCACTAGGGAGGGGGACTTAGGTTTAGGGTGCAGGGAGTGGGAGGTTAGATTTAGGCACTAGGAAGGGAGGTTTAGGTTTAGGCACTGGGGAGGGAGGGTTGAGGTATGGGTAGTCAAAAAACTTACATTGCTTTCCAATGGGCATCGGGATTCTGGCTGTCGGGATGCCGCTGTCGGTATTCTGAACAGCGGCATCCCGACAGCCGGGATATCATACCCAACCCCTGCCAATAACTATTTCACATGGTGATGATTATGATGATGACATTCACCAGCACTGGCTAGTAGCTTCTGATTGGCTGACTCCGGATTCAGCTCTGAAGCTGATAGGTGTTTTCTTCATTGATGAGGAATATATTGTATTATTTTGTGGGTATATTTTAGATAAATTTTTTTGTAAATTTAAGAAGTTTGACCTGAAGGAAAATTATACAGATGTGTCCTTATACACCTAGCTTCATTATGCCATATGGCGCGTGACGCACGGCATGACCTAGCTGCTCCAAGAGGTGGAGTGTAGCGTCTTTTTCTTTAAATGTTGGATTTTATTCTCATCGCAGGCACAGGGAAACACCACTCACAGTATACTAGAGGTGCTGGGCTGCGACTTTAATTGCACAGGAAATAGTTTTAAACACATACAAAGTCGCAGGTAAAACTCAATGGAACTTGACATGAGAAAAAGCAGCATAGCACTTCATATACAGATTCTGGCTCATTCACACACACATGTACAAATGCTGCACATCCAATTAATCAGTTTTTTAATTTGTGCGAATAAAATACATATTTTGAGTGAGAAAGACGCTCGGCGCGACAGAGTAGCCCGGTCCTGGTTCACTGAGAGTGGCTGTTTGGTGTGACTGTAGCCACAGTGTATTAGGACACATCTGTACCTACTGTTTTAGTAGAATCTGATTGGTTGCTATGGACAACATCTCCATTTCTCAAAACTCTCACTTTAGTAAATATACCCCCAGGTGTTAACCCCCAAATTAGTCATTCATACTGTACATTAGGGACATACAGTATCAAATGTTATACAGCAAAAAATAATTAAGGCATAAATAGTTAAAGTATTAGTATGACACATGTCTTACTAATAAATAGGAACCGTAGTTAGGGGGAGATGTATTAAGCTCTGTAAAGTGATTATTTGGAAAGTGATAAACTACCAACCACTCCGCTCCTAACTTTCATGTTACAGGCTGTGTTTGAAAAATGACAGGAGCTGATTGGTTGGTAGTTTATTACTTTCCAATGTATCACTATCTGGAGCTTAGTATATTGAGTGTTGTAACCAGAAATAAGGTATCCACAGTTCAGTATTAGAGATATTTAAATGCACTTTATGTTACGGAGGTGTATAAGCATAGAAAAAGTAGGAAAAGGCTCACTACGAGGGTGTTCCAAGTAAGTCATGTGCTAAGCAGTGAATGACTAATGAGAGTATCCACATACACTTCCAAATTGAGTAAAGTCAGGTCTATGTCATCTGCCAGACTGAGGGATGGAATCCCCAGCATCTTTTTGTGCATCTAAGTCTCAACGCGATGCCACAAAACCACTTCATGTGACTGCACTGACTAATTTGATATGTGACACCTGTATATCTGTGTGCAACTGAGTCTGAATCTGTATTCAGCAGCCATGGCTTTTATTCAGCAGCTGCGGCTTTTATTCACGCCAAGTTCCATTGTACACATTCCGACTCAGTTGCACACAGATATACAAGTGTCGCATATCAAATTAAACAGTGCAGTCTTATTAAGTGGTTTAGTTGCGTTGCATTGCGAGTCGATTAATATGCACATTCAATTGAAGAAAAAGCAAAAAACGCTACACCACTCGGCACAGCTCACGCTACGTATTGCATATTGAGGCTAGATGCATGTGGACACCTCTGTATGGGGTTGGGTATGAAATCCCGGCTGTTGGGATTCCACTGGTAAGAATACAGACAGCGGCATCCCGACAGCCAGAATCCTGACACCCATAGGAAATAATGGTAAGTGTTTTCCTAACCCCTACCCTAACCCTCCCTGGTACCTAACACTTGCCTCCCCCCTAGTGCCTAAGCTTAACCTTCCCCTCCCCGCACCATAAACCCAACACCCCCTCCCGGGTGCCTAAACCTAAACTCCCCCTCCCCACACCCTAATCCTAACACTCCCTCCCTGGTGCCTAACCCTAACCCTCCCCCCTAGTGCCAAACCCTAACCTCCCCCTAACACCCCGATACTTACCTTCGGTATGCCGACCGTCGGGATACTGGTGAAGAGATCCCGACCTGTCAGGATTTTGGTGCCGGTATTTAGATTGTTGGCATCCCACATGCCGGGATGCCAACTACATCTCTTTGTATGTTATAGTTTTAGAAGTTCTGCAAATCTTAAAATAACAATGGAGAATATTCCACCAGCATCTTCCCACTTATTTTGCCACCAGTAATGATTATCACAGCAGCAGTACTGATGCAGAGTAAGGCACGGGTAAAGGAGATACAGAATTAGTTGAACTTCCTATAAAGCTCATACACATTATGGGGCTACTGCAGTTTGACGCAAATCCATTTATGGTGCGTACATATCTTGAATGTATTCACTGTGCACATGCCTCAGAACCATTAACATCCAACTACATACAGTAAGTCATACACAATCCAAACACATCTTCACTTCCAACTGAAGGGGCATAACTGGGCTATAACAAAGTGTATTGGTTCGGATTCTGTTTTTGGTTTGATTTTGGATTCCTTAAAAATCAAAAATTGTAATTTGGACCAGTTTAAATGCAATCCAAGACCCAAATTCGGTTTTTAAATCCAGGCGTGTTATATATCAGGAAAACCGAATCGCACATCTCTAGTTGTAATCCAGTTAATGTTTCATTTCTCTGGGATTAGATAATAAATTAAAGATGTAATGTTTGATTGAATAAATGTGGAATTTGCAGCATACTGTATGGCAGAAAATTATGGGCAGATTTCACATAGCATACATGACATAATATGGAATATTTTCGGTTAGTGGTAATCACTATATAATCAAAAATAAGTCAAGGAGTGTTGACAACAATTCAGATCAACTTTGTACTTCTTGTGAAGTTAAATATACAAAATAGTTCAGCTAAATAAATATATGTTTACAATAAGTAATAATACTACTACAACAAGGACAGAGGTAGAACAATAAATTGGCTATTTCGGCTTAATTGTGCATGCACTGACCTGATAGTGGATGAATGTAGTAGTGGAACTTTTCCCATAGCATGGGGTACAGCATCTACAGGCCCCTTAGCTGCTGCACTCTCTGCAATGGTGGTATTTCCACCACTGTACAAGGAATAGCATTCTGTAACACAGCAGCAGCAGCCATAGATCTAAGCAATACCGCAAGCCATCTCTATTGAAAAGCAGGAGGATACAGCACAATTATATTGGTAGTAATTCTTTCAGATTCCTTATTCAGTACTGTAGTTTAGAAGATGCACTAATGTCCCTTTTACACTGCTGCGATAACCCGGGTTATTGCTGGGTCTACCCTGGACGCGGCTCAGTGTAAAAGGGTCCCTGTAAAAACACCCAGGTCAAGTGACCCGGTAATCCAACCCAGATAGCTACCAGGGTCGGACCCAGGATGGACCTTGGAAATGGTGCTGTGTGAACGGCGCAACCCGGGTTATCCGACCTGGCTCTTGCCTAAAATGAGCTGATTGGTGTTGTGGAGCAGTCCACTCCCACTTTTGATCTCACAATCTTAGCAGGGCAGACCCGGGTTCAGTGTGAACGGGGCTGACCTGAGAATAACCCAGATCAATGGTGCTGTGTAAACGGTGTCTGACCTGGGTTGGAACCATGCCTGAAAACCCAGGTCAGATCCGGGTTTTTGGTGGAAAAGAGGTATAATTTTACAGTGTGGGCCTTCCAGAATAGACTATATGCAATGTTGATTTAGTAAGTGCAGCCATTTCGTCCTATGTAGGTAAGAAAAGGATAAACGAATACAAGAAGCCTTTATATTGCTGAGATACAGTATATCATTGATACAGAATGTTAGTTACCACAGAGATATGGCTATCAATTTTAAATAAACTCAAAATAAATTCAAAAATGAGTAAATTCAAAAATTCGCCCACAAATTATTTAGCAGAGGGGCAGAAAGGTTATATTGAAACAAAAGTTTAATCTTCATAAAAATTGTATAATTCATAACACAGTTATTACAATGAGATATTTGGCATTATGACCATAAGACCTGTCAGTAGAGGCTAAACATAAGCATCCTTTATATGGTTCAGGGATTTTTTTTCATTATCTTGGTTTAATAAATATCAAAGGCTAATGTCGTTTAGTGTGTATCATTATAACTTGTGATGAAGTATCAAAAAATCACAATGTTGCAAGTTTAGCTGTCATTAGCTTGAGATAAAACTCCCTTCATTTCCTTAGTAAGGACTTTGGACCTGATTGAAGCATATTTGATAAAGACGTACTGTGGTACCATATCAGTGCAGCTTTGTTGGTGCAGTAATGGTTTTTTCTCATTGTCCCATTTTTATTTTGATACTGTTTGCAGGTTTTTTTTTTAGCTATTTATACAACATTTTTGTGCATAAGCACATTAGCTTTTAATAATAAACCTAATATTTTTAAGCTGTGTCCTTGCTGTTCTAAACGATTTCACTAACCTTTTGTAAGAGAGTGAAGGCCCCCATACATCAGAGATTGATTGCAGCAATCGTGCAATTTGCAATCGATTGTGTATAAAAATCTTTCCCTTTTTCAATCGATTGCAGATTGCTGAATTGCCACAATCGATTGAAAAATGGAAATATTTTTATACACAATCGATTGCAAATTGCACGATTGCTGCAATCAATCTCTGATGTATGGGGGCCTAGACTGTTGCTGGTCTGTATTAACCCTTGTACTGCCATAGCGTGGTGTGATGGCTGAGCTCTTTGACTACTGCACAAAAAAGTGCAAAATGTTTTGCTCTGCTGCTAAAAATTCCCAATCAAAATGCTTTAGATAATGGCTGCATAGCTAATAATTTGTGGAATGTTTTAGGCCGTGATTACGCTCAATTTGTAACCTGTATAGAGTATAATTATGACCCCCATGGGGCTTTAGGCAAAATACTGGTTTGGGCACCTTTTACCCCACACTGTTTGTCAAACACTCATAAAAATAAGGTATAGTAATATAGACCCCCGTCAGTAACTATACTGGGCCCTAGGTAGGTGTTAATATGCCTAATGAATGACCCAGATCTGAACCTGTGTGACAGTGATTAACCCCTTGCAGCCATAGAAAGTATTTATGTAATAGGCAAGCACACCAACTTAGTACAAAGAGACTAGTAGCAGCAACTGGCCAATAGTATATATGTTCTTTTCATTTTATTTCATAGTATAAAATATAATTTGTGACAAAATATTTGGTGCCTAAGCTCTGAATCAATATCCATTACACATACATGTCACTAGGTAGTACTTTCAGATTAACATCTTAGGGGGTTATCCATTACATTTTAATCATGATAACTTTCCATGATTAGAAACTGATTACTCTTCACATCAGAAAATATTAAAAGTAATTCATAATTTAAAAAATTTTCTAATCAGATTGACCTTCCTAACCAATGTAATATAATTTCATATTAGTGTCAGTTTACATAAAATTGTATTATGACTGACATATTCTTATAACCAAGCTCTCTGTAAAGGTTATGACTAGAATAGAGGGCTGCAGGGGACCTGTGACGTCACACCCACGTGACCCGGCATGAAAGTGGGAGGGGCGGGGATGCTAACGGGGGACTAAACGTATACCCTTGTGGGCTCGCTACGCTCGCCACACTTCGGGCATGGTGGCTCACTACTATCGCCTCAAATATTTATTCCCCCTCTATGCGCTCATGGATGGTAACGCAGGAGCGGTCCAGCCCTCCTGCAGCGGTCACGTGGTTGATACATCACAGAGGTCCTTTCTGCCCATAGGATCTAGCATCAACCCTAGGGTCAGGCTCTTATTGGAGCCCTTGTCCTGGCAGGTTTATTATACTAAAGTCAAGTGATCATTTTAATTCTCACTTTGTCAATTTATTCATTATCATATCCACACTGCATTTAAAATGCGGGATGTGGTAAATAGGTCCGTAAGTAAGTTGGGAACAGATAGGGAAATGCGTAGGGGAAAATAAGGTACATTTTATATATTAGAAATAATATTTTACTCCAGCAAGCAATATGGGGCTGAAGATAAAGTTGAACCATAATATGATCAACACAGTCAGTTATAAATAGGACATAATACAAGTCTATTATTTTTTGTCATTCATATGCAGCTCACTTACACATGTGTCCTGCTACATCTTTGCTGCATATGCAGCAAATCGCGCCACGCACTGCATTCATACCCGCGCCGCCATAGGAATGCATGGTGCGATCGCAGTGCTCACCACAGCATATGCTACTGCGGGTAATGGCATGGCGCGATGCGTGTGCACGTTTGTAGCGCAATTGGCAAAGATGTAGCAGGACACATCGGTATGTTCATGAGAACACATGAATAAAAAAAACATACAATTAATTTACAGATATGTCTTACAATGTACCCATCTAAATGCCCCACTTTCTTACTATGTGCTTTATTACACCAGGAAAAGAGGCATTGGAATAATATGTGCAGGGTCTTTATATGACAGTAACCTTTAAATGGACTTAATTCTCTATTTCCATTACATTAAGTGCTTTATGAAAACTTATAGCTAATATAAGCATCCGTCTCCTTGAGAGCTAGTGTCCTTGGCACCTATGATAGATGATACTTTGAAGACCCAACAATTATAAAAAGTAAATCTTCCTGATTCTTTTTCCATCTTTGTTTTTCCTCCTGTCTGTTATGTTGTTTAAGTGTTTTTACAACAAATGTCATCTAAGCCCTCTGGTGGTGAAGCATCCATACACTGAAGCATCTTAGCCCAGGTCCATCTGGTGTGAGCAGAACTATATAATAACATCTGTCTGTAGTTCTGCAAATACTCTTCTCTCATTTTTCATCTTTATCTCACTTTACACCATGTTTTACCTACACCTGTATTGTCAGTCGTCTTTCCATTTGCATTTAGTTTCCAGTTTCCACATCTTACTTTTTCATTATTGTAACCTCTTTTAACATAATTTGCTTTTCTCTGATGTCTGTATTATTTCAGTAACATTTTCCTCTGCCTGTGAAATTACTTCTCTATTTCAGAACTTCAATCAGTCTTTTTCTTTCATTTACATATTACTTATAGTTTTCAGCTGTCTGTCTCTCATTTTACAGACTCCAGTCCATGCAGCACAATCTCCCGACAGGCTCCGCAATCTACCCCCCCCCTTCCATTGTCTTCCTTCCCTGTGCTGATTGGTAGACAATTTTGCTCCATTAATATTTCACAAATAGTCTTGGGGCAAATGGTTCTCTCTGTCAGTTTATATACACACACTTTGTGCCCTGACTCTCTCATACATCCTGCTGCCAGCGTGAGTGATCTGCAAGGCTAATACCGTTATTAACATTCAGTCAAACCACCAGGGAAGGCCCTTATGAATAATCGTGTCAAGAGTAGCCAGTCAGGGTCTACTATACTTACTGTTTTTCTTCCAGAAAAAGAAAGTCCTGCTCGGGCCCACACCTGCATTGGCATCGTAAGAATTTACATGAGAGATATTACCATATGAATATTTAAAAGTCTGGCAGTGCCCTGCAAGTAAAGATCAGTGAATCTAATTTCATGGGTTGCTAGTTCTATAAGAGCTGATGGAGTTGTAAACTCTGGGAACAGACTCTATGCTTGGCACTAAGTTTATGTTAGCTATCAGTCGTTGAATGAATGACAGCAGGAGAGTCTTCGTTGTGTCCAGTGGTCAACATGATGCGTAATCACCAACTGAATGCCTAACAACAACAATTATTTGCAGGAATAGAGTTGCTGGGCTGTCCCCGAGCTCCCTTATGCCACTGCAGAAGCTGTATGTACTGTAGGGTTACATTAAAGTCTTAATTTAAATTTGCAGGTTAAATGAAACTCTTTATTTAAAAACAGTTAGAATAGTGTCACTTACATTACGTAAAATGTGCAGCCGTATTGTACAAACAGAATTATTTATTCTATAGGAAAGTAAAAGTCTGGACCTACGATTCATGACAATATTCCACCCTTACTTCCCACTTCCCTAAGAACGGAGGGCAGCTTAATCTTTCAGGGACTCCATGAAAATCTGGGAGTCTCCTGTAGGTTCTGTGAGAGTAGATGAGCATAATTAAAGCTGGGTACACACTAGACAAAGGGGTCTATTCATACCCGGACGCTAAGCTGCACTCTCTCACAGTCAAAAGGGAACGGGTATGCAAATTCCGTGATCGCAATGTCTGGTGTAAGGACGCCCTCTATGTCTTATAGAGCGACAGCAGAGCGAACACACGCCGGTATAAAGACGCCAACTTTTCTTTCTTAACACATATCATCTCCAGGAAGTGTATGATTAATCAGAACCATTGAGAGCCATCGGAGCTGCACACAGAGCTTGAGGTAGACCCTCCACCGTCTTAAGCACTTCGATCACTGCAGGCAGATCTGAAGATGCAATAAACGATGCGCGGGAGAGAGCAATAGTGCGTACACATGCGATGATGTGGACAATTTGTCGTTCCGATTTGCCTCAAAATGACAAATCGTCCAATGTATCGTGTAGTGTGTATCTAGCTTAAGTGTAGAGCCACATCATCATATAACCAGTATACAATGCAGAGCCTTATCAAATGATGAGCAATA
This sequence comes from Taudactylus pleione, assembly GCA_031769625.1. Classification (NCBI taxonomy): domain Eukaryota; kingdom Metazoa; phylum Chordata; class Amphibia; order Anura; family Myobatrachidae; genus Taudactylus; species Taudactylus pleione. The sequence continues at coordinate 81,243,519 of JAUIMM010000040.1, forward strand.
CACAATGCAGACGCTTGTCAGGGGAGCATGACATAAAGCCCCATTATCAGATGACTAATGATCACTGCAGAGCCCAATCATCAGATGACCAGTCTACATTCCGTGAACCTTATACATTTTACAGCTCCTTCATCACAGTTGGTTTATACTGTACATCTTTTTTGCTATGTCATATAAAGCCGATTAATTCAAATATACATTAAGCAGTAGTAAATGAGACAATAAAAATTTTCCCTGTTCCTTGAATATTCAGTATCACTTATGAACTTGTCAAAATGTAAATCATTAACATCTGCTATCACTTCCTTTATATATTTTTATATAATGTATATTGAGTCTCTTAAAAAAAAAAATGTACTTGCATTTGCAAAATTCTCCCCAGCATTCATCAGAGAAAGTAAATATGTTGCACAGCTTTCCCTTAATGACACTTTAACAAATTTACCTTCTGAATCATAAGGGTACAGTAGATCTAACACTGAGGAGGAATTCCAGATAGGAATAAATAATCTTTGTAATTGTGGAGCTCAGAGAATGTTACATTGCCTCGTTTGGCAATGTATTGTTTATGGCAACATTTAGACATTGGAAAGAAAAAATAAATGTAACTCTTAAATAGTTCTGTTACTGCTGCTGGCAGATCTATATTAAGGGATGCTCACACGTGAATGAACAGCCTCATACACCTTTGAAATTAGACCTTATCAAGTTGCAGCAGCATAACAAGAGTTCCTTACATCCCAGGCAAATATGTAAACCTGTGCCCCCTAACCAGTCTGCACCCCTTCCACTGCTCAATGTATAAAGCAAGGGTTTTCAACTCCAATTCTCAAGTACCCACAAGTAATGTTTTCAGGATTTATTAATCATGCACAAGGAGATGATTTATTTTGCTCAGTCAGTAATGATCCCAACCTATTTCCACAGACAGAAAATCTGACTGCATGACCTGTTGTGTTTACTTGAGGAGTGGAGTTGAAAACCCCTGGTATATCCTCATCCGCAGGCTGCAATATACTCCTGACAATAGATGCTATATTAAGACAGAACACTGATGTAACCCCCTCATTGGCACAAAGATATCTACATTATTTGAACCGAGATAACCCACCTTTGCCGCCAATCCGGGCATCGATTATCGACAATCCTTCATGGAATATGAGAAACTCTGCATATTAAAAATACTGACTCACCAATCTTAACATGTTGGATGTTCCCGATCCCTCGACCTAGACGCCTTATTTTAAAATGTAAAAATGTCAGAATATAGTGCAGTGCCGCTTGTATACCCCTCTTCATGAATGATAAAAGGTAGTTAAATAATAAAATATGGGCAATATAGTCAATTAACTTTGTGTGTAATTTCCTCTGAGAAGCGGAGGTTCTATCATGTGGGACATGTATATTGATGTGTTGTATTTATGATAAGGGGGTTTTTTACTTGCAGATGGGAGATGCAAGTATTTTTTCCCAATATTTTACTGCATGTAAATACACATATACAAAACACAATATATGCATTAAAATGTACCCCAAAACACACTAAACACATTTAATTGCTGAAATACAATTGTTGGATATTATTTTTAATGAATTTATGAAAGTTGTAAAATCCAGCCCCGTGAGATCTTTAAACAGCCTCAAATACTGTACTTTGCTTATGGTCATTAACATATACTACACTATACTTATGTCCACTTGCTATCTTAATGGCAACTTTTTTTAGGGTTCAGGTTGACTTACCTACACTTTCATACTGTACATTTCACATAGGTCGCATGCGAGACCCGCGAGACGTCCTCAACTTGACGCTTGTAACTGAATAGTACGAGATGTTACGATTTTTTTTCTTGTGCAAAAATATAACATGATATGCAAGAATTATTAACACTTCATTTCATCCCACACAAACTGCAGCTAAATGAATCTGGCCCAACAGAACTGTAGACTGAAACATAAGTTAAGGAGCAACTTTTTTACAAAAAGTTTGACTGATCTAATTAATAGTTTTTCAGCAGTTGCAATGGGGACTTATACAGCAAAATTATTAAAGAAGGCAGGGGTGATGTACTAAGCCGTGGAGCGAGATAAAGTACTAAGCAATCAGGTTCCGTCATTTTTCAAACACAGCCTGTAATGTGACAGTTAGGAGCTGATTGGTTGGCACTTTTTCTCTTTTCAATTTATATCTTTCAAAGGCTTAGTACATCTCTCCCTGCATGTGAAAAATATTTTGCTATTGTTAAGACTTGAAAAGAAAAGAATTTGGGAAAAGAAAGACAAAAAGAAAACAACCTGTACACTAGTGTGATTGGAATTAAGCCTGTCTTTGTTGAGATTGGTTTGGGGACTATGGACCTCATTCAGACCAGGTCACAAGCGCTGAGCGCTCGCAACCGGGTCGATGTTAGGGCCCTGCGCATGCGCAAGCCCCGGCTCTCTCGCTCCGAAGCTCACTACAAAAGGGGCGGCTGTCGATGTTGATCGACAGCTCGCCCCGTTTTGCAGGTGTTTACACAAACGGAGGTGTTCCTTAAGGAACGCCTGCCGTTTTGTGGGCGGCCGCACCTACATCAGCAGTGATGTCAGTGGGGAGCTTCCTGCTCGATCAGAGCAGGAAGCTCCCTGGGGCTTGCGGCTGCCAAGACCCAACCTTAGGGTCTCGTCGCAAGCCCCGATGGTTGCGATGGTCTTGACCATCGCGACCATCAACCTGGTCGGTCGCTAAAGCTGTGGGTGGTAACCCACAGCTTAGCTAGCGACCGGGAGGCCGCACTAAAACATACAAGCGGCTGCCCTCATTCAGAACGAGCGCTCGCTACTTGCGAGTGCCTCTGAATGAGGGCCTATATGTATTCAAGCAATAAAGCTTAAACATAAAAAGCTAACTTTCTTATGAAGATTGCTTTCTCATTTATTTGGTAGGACCTGGGCAAATACTGCAGTTAGTAAAGCATAGAACTGAAATCAGCTATTGTCCATATAGTATACACTGTAAGTAACCGACACAATGCCGTGCACTGATGGCAAAGGCAATTATATTTCAAAGGAATTACTTTCGATCACTGGTTTTAAGGAAAAGGAAAACTGTACAAAGCACTGAAATAACATCAGCACAGTAAAGCAACTCCGCAGGAGCAGTGGTCACAATGGAAGGGGCAACCTGAACCAGTATACGTTTACGATGCCGGCGGTGTATCATACCGAGTCCCCTGAACCCACTGAGAGTAACATTCATTCTGGACGGAATCGGTATGTAATGCCGGCTGTCGGGATGCCTCCTGTCAGAATACAGACAGCGGCATCCCGATGGTTGGTATCCCGACAGCGATCAGGTAAGTATACTTACCCTCCCCCCTTCTCCCCGTAACCCTCTCTTCTTGTAGCCTAACTCTCCCCACCCCGCACTCTAACCCTCCCCATTAGTGCCTCCCCCCAGTGGTGCCTAACCCTTCCTCCTAGGGGTGCCTAACCCAAATCTCCCCCTACAAAACCTAACTCTAACCTCGCTACGCTACCTAAACCTTAGCCCCCCCCCGCCCCGCGGTTAACACTAAGGGCGCCCTGGACTTACCTCATTCAGGCTGTCGTACTTCTGTGTCGGCATAGGGATTAAAATAAGCATCTGTATTTTGATAAAACAAGAAGAAATAACAGCGCTGTGGAACACCTGTTACCAATAATTAAATTATAACCAGCTATGTCAAAAATAAATTTAATATGCTCATAAATTAAATTAAAATAAATACATCATTGACCAATGAGACACATATACAATATAATAATAAAAATATTTAACACTATTTCACATTTTATAGAAACACCATATCTAAATGTATCAATAAGTAACAATCTGCTTATATTTAGAGAGCAGTGATATTAACTTCTAATGGCTCATTAATCATTCACTGTGCGTGTGTGAGAGAAATTGGGTTCCTCGTATGTGCAAGACTGCAAGTCTATTAACTTGTTTTATATACTCAAAGTCCTGAGCAAAAGATATAAATAAAAATGTTCCGTATTGTGCAAAAATGCCAAATTCCAGTGGCTTTGTAGCATGAGCCTTTCCTCTGAGGAAATCCCGATGGGAAGAAACGCGTCAGAGCATTGCATCAGCGGCCATCATCACTAATACATGTGAGAGACTTGCCATCCTTTAACCCCAAGCACTGGGACACACAATCCTTTGAGCCCGAGACAGCTGCACGCCAGTGATACTTTCTCCATCAGCGGCTGACGCCGGCTGTGGCAGCAATCTCCGATACCACACTGAAGGGAAAGTGCTTGCCGCGCACACACAGATTGAGGCAGGGTCTGGAGACCACACGCGGCTACAAGGTAGACGGAGTCCGGAATCCGCCACCGAATCATCTGCACTACATGTGAGGTACCTTGCAGCTCATTGTGGTGTGCATTTATATCCCCGTTATACGGGCTCATATGAGCCGGGAAAAGTGAGAGGCTCATGCTACAAAGCCACTGGAATTTGGCATTTTTGCACAATACGGAACATTTTTATTTATATCTTTTGCTCAGGACTTTGAGTATATAAAACAAGTTAATAGACTTGCAGTCTTGCACATACGAGGAACCCAATTTCTCTCACACACGCACAGTGAATGATTAATGAGCCATTAGAAGTTAATATCACTGCTCTCTAAATATAAGCAGATTGTTACTTATTGATACATTTAGATATGGTGTTTCTATAAAATATGACTGTTTATTATAGTGTTACATATTTTTATTATTATATTGTATATGTGTCTCATTGGCCAATGATGTATTTATTTTAATTTAATTTATGAGCATATTAAAAAAAATTTTGACATAGCTGGTTATAATTTAATTATTGGTAACAGGTGTTCCACAGCGCTGTTATTTCTTCTTGTTTTATTTTTACATACGGTTGGCAACCTTGGCCCTCATTCAGAGCCGTACGCTATTTGCGGTCGTTCGTTTAAAAACAAGGGGTGGCTATTCAAATGATCCGTACGCACATTGCAGTCTGTTCACGCCTCTAAGTCTGAACGAGCGAGCAAAACATACGCTCGTTTATTTGTTAAAAACGCCCCCTGGCCGCACGCATCCTACGTCATGTCCGCTATTTATTAGATTAATCGAGTACATCGACCAGCGTATGAACTGCTCGCTATTCTTGTGGTTGGTGTTTGCTACCACAAATTTGCGTGCAGTTCGGGCTATAAAATAACCCAGTGACGTGGTCAATGACGCTGCTGTTTTAAATATACACACCCATAAAACGCCCGTTTTGACCTTTAAGCACGCCTGCGTTCGGATCTCCACTCCCCATTTTCAAGCACCTTCCCCTGTTACCACCCACATACGCCTCATTCTGTCACTCAAAATAGCCGGCACTCGCTATATAGCGTACAAAGGATTTTCGGCCGCACTGACTGGTTCGCGCATGCGTACTAAAAAGCGTACGCATGCGCAGATGTGCAAACATCGCTCGGAACGAGCGTACTGTTGTTAACGTGCGGCTCTGAATGAGGGCCCTTAACAGCAGCGTGAAACACCAGTTTTTCTATTATTATTTTTATTTTAATTTTGTACATTTAATATAATTGTGATTGCACGTGTGTCCTAATTGCAGCACCATTGGCTTTTTTCTTGTCCTACAATCTGTATTTTGATGCCTATCTTAAGTCCCTTGTCGGGCTTCCCCTGTCGGGACTGAGACTGGCGGCATCAGCTTTTCTTCTATTTTACTTACATTGGGCCTTATTCAGACTTATACGCAAACCATCGGGTACATGTCAGATGGTGGGTGGACTGCGCATGCGCCAGGGCTGCAGTTCGCATGTGCTGCGATGCCTCTGGGAATCTGGTCACAGAGCCTTGGATGCCACAACCTGATATATGAGGGTAGGGAACGGGCCTTAACAGGGACCATTTCCAAAATGAAGGCGGGACGCCTCCGTTTATGTGGGAGTGCTGAGGCCAGGGTCTGCGTCTTCCGACGCAGATTTCCTGGCCCCTGCAGAGAAGTTCCGTCACCCAATCTGAGTAAGCTTAGGCTTACTGTACTCAGATGGGCAACAACTGCAGATATTGCAACCGATGGTCCCAATGGTGATCCAACACCGCATATTTCTTCAGACGCCTCCTGCGGCATTAGCATATTTTAGTATTGCTGCTGTGTCCAAAGATGCAGCAGCGATGCTTTAAGTGCACGGCTCTGAAACAGGCCCATTGTTTCTTTAAATCAGTTGTTGACATCTCTCTAACTTAGACGGTTGTAATACATATGTGTCGCCAGCAGCGATATTGTAGAAAAGAATAAATAAATAATAAAGCATACTGTTGACTTGAACGATGAGGGATTATTATTACTACACTGTTTATAACTACAATGATTACATGGATGTCATTGTATGCCCCTTTATCTGATTTCCATTCATCATTATTTCAAACTTGTATGCTGCCATTTCTTTCAGTGTTTTTTCTTAATTTCTAGCTTCTATTTGCCTTGTATTTGTAATCTTAGGTTTGTACCACGCACAAGTTTTCTTTTTGTATCAACACCATTTTCATCTTATTCTTTACATGATCTCTATAACCCAGGATAAATTGTTCGCCTAACTTTATCCATATTTCATGTAATATTCCTTTGAGAGCTTTAATATTTTTCTTTTGACCAATTCTTTTTGTTAAGTGCAAGTTTTTTATTATATTACATTGTTTCATTGCAGGAAAAAGGTTCGACCTTCCTTCAATTGGGTGCCTCCACAGAACAACAACTTCAAGTCATCTTTGAGGTGTTAGAGGAATATGATTGGACGGCCTTTGCGGTTATTACTACTTTATTCCCTGGTTACGAAGACTTTGTAGATTACATTGAGTTGCTAACTGACAGCAGTTTCATTGGTTGGGAAAATCGAGGTGTCCTAACGCTCAATCTGACTGATGATCCCAGTGAGTCCAAGCTAAAGAGGCAATTAAAAGAAATAACGGTACAGGTGCGACTACTCTACTGTTCTAAGGATGAAGCTGATGGCGTCTTCAAGGCTGCAAGAGAAGCTGGTTTAACTGGACCTGGTTACATCTGGTTTATGGTGGGAACCAATTTAGGTGGCACAGATTACATGCCTGAGCACTTGCCCGTTGGCCTTTTCACAGTTTTGTCTGCAGGATGGAAAGATGACCTCCATCGTAGAGTTCAAAATGGAGTAGCTATCATTGCGAAAGGGGCTGAGGCCTTGTACAAGGACTATGGATTCATACCAGAATTTAACAATGATTGTAGAGCACCGAACCTTACCTATGGAAATGAAAACCTGCACAGGTAATGTGATGTCATTTAAACTGATTAAGGTTTTTATCTCCATTGTCTTCCAAATGTAACTCCTCTGATTTCCAATATAACTTTAATATTTTACGGTTTAAAAACCATAGTAGTGGGTTTAGTCTTTAAAAACTTTTTAAGTTTTTCTTTATCACAATTTGGTGTCCTTTGTTTACCTTGAATTTTAAGACAATTATGTGTTTAAAGCCAATCAAATATAATTACAGTACAGTGCTTATCTGAGACCTGGATATGTGTGCAATATCACGATGAAAAAGACCTTCTTTGCAATGATTCACTCATCCTGTGGTTGTCAACCATCAGTAAGTTTACTGACAGACAGTAACATGTAGTGGCACTTCCATTAATCAGTAAGTATTAGTAAAAATGTGACATCTTCCCAACATGAATACACTGCACACTGAATACATAACTAAAGGTTCTCAGACACTGTGGAGGTGTAAACATCTGTATGTAATCTGTGATCGGTGTAACTGTAACTGTCGGCCTGATTCAGAGTTGTAGGCTGTTAGCATCGCTAATGTAGCAGGAGGCGCCTGGTGTAGCTGGACGCCTCCTGCATGCAAGCTGCGCCATCAACCATCTGAGTAACCTGAGCATCTCACATCCGCAGCCGAGGCCAGGAGATCTGCATCCGAATACGCAAACCCTGGCTTCGGTACTCCCCGCCCCCAAAATGGCCATAGCCTGTCAATCAGGCTGCACCTTTGGGGAACTGCAAGATATCTAGCAGTAGAAGACCAGCGTACGCGCTTATCTTCTAACATTGGAGTAGTATGCAAAATATTAGGTTTCCGTACTGCTCTGAATGATGCCCAGTGCCTTAATACAGGATTATACGGCACTATTCACATGTCATCTCACACCGCTCCTTGTTCATTTCCTTTTAGAAAATAAAAGTATGCCCACAAACTAATTGTTTGTCAATAGACACTTACAAAATTCTCCATAATACTTAGAAGAGCTAGAAAATTCTCACCTACTGTACCTATATTTATTTCATATTTATTAACAATTCTTTATATAGCACACACATATTTTGCAGCACTTTGCAGAGAATATTAGGTTATTCACATCAGTCCCTGCACCAGTTGAGCTTACAATCTAAGGGCCTGATTCATAGACTGACGCTCACTCTGAATCAGGGTGGTTTTTTTTTCTTGGAGCGGCCTCCTGGCCGCTCGCATAGTTGTGGATGACCACCCACAGCTATAGCGAGCAGGCAGGTTGATGGTCGCGATGATTAAGACCATCAGGACCATCGGGCTTGCAACGAGACCCTTGTGGTAGGGTCTCGTGGCCGCAAGCCCCAGAGATCTGGTGATGTCAGTGGGGCCTCCCACAAACGGCAGGCGTTCGCACCATCAACAGCTCGCCCCCTTTGGTGCGAGACCCGGAGCGACGAAGAGCACCCGTCGCTAGCAGGGTCTCGCGTATGCGCACAACGGAGCCAGCACCGTCGTGTGCATGCCCAGTGGGCAAACATCGACCTGGTTGCGAGCGCTCAGCGCTTGCAACCGGGTCTGAATCAGGCCCTATATTCCTTACCACATGTGTGCACACACATATACACTGACAGGTACCAATTAACCTACCAGTATGTTTTTGGACTGTGGGAGGAAACTGGAGTTCCCAGAGAAAGTCAACACAAACACGAGGCGAACATACAAACTCCATACCAGGGTCTTGGTGGGAATCAAACCCAGGACCTCAGTGTTGTGAAGCAGTAATGCTAATGACTACCAGGACCGTAACTAAGGTAGTGCGACAGGGCACCGCAGGGCAGGGGGCGCTGTTTGGGCCTGTCAATTTTCCTGTTTATTATCATTTTCACTTGTAGCTTCCTCTTCTTTTATTCCCAGCATCTTCTGGCCTCCCCTATCTCTTCCCTGGCCCTTCCCCATGAGGCCATGGCCCTTTTTCAGGTGTACTTATGTCTCTATTTAAAAAATGGGGGGGGCAATGCTCTCTCTGGCACAGGGCACCAAAAAGTGTAGTTACGGCTCTGTGCATATCGATCGCACTGCGCATGCGCCAAGTTAGATGACTGAGGACTTGGACACAATATGATTGACAGTCAGAGAGTGTTTGTGGGGGGTGACGGGGTGTAACGAGGCATATGCAAGCATGTCAATACCATTTTGAGGGCGTCTCAGCCTAGGAATGCAGATTCGTATGCAGCGGTAAAGGCTCCAGCGGCTTACTTGTGACAGAGATTCTATACAGCCATAGGGTTGCTCAGATGATCAATGGCGCAACCAATGTGTGGCCGATGGTGCGTCTTAGTACGCAAGTGATGGGATTTGCATACACCTCTGAATCGGGCTCACAATGCAGCTCAGAAAGGGACCATTGAGCCACTTCGCTGATTGCACACATGGTAAAGCAGAGTGGGTGGGCAATGAAGCATGAACAGTAAAAAAAAAAAGTACTGCAGACTGCCTTGCCCTTCATATTTCCATACAATTTCAAGCAGCTAACATGCTGTAGAGGATCAATGCAAACTGATCACTTGTGGGTGCATCCTTATCTTGTTGGGGCCATGAAAAGGATCTTGGTTGGCTTATGCTGGAAAACAGTATTAATAACTAATAAACCATAAATATCTGCCCAATTGGTTGAATATGTATGCTTTGTAGCAAAGATACAATATTTCCAAGATTTAATGGATCACATTCCAAGCGGAGGGGCAATGTGGCCTGTCTGCCTTTTTCTATGTACATATAACATTATATTTATTAACAGTATTTTGCAGGGAATAAGCTGTTTTCAGAGGATTCTTACAAAAAAAAGACTATCCCCACAATGTATGAAGGGGTGAATGCAGCAGTCACTCCGTTTAGTTTTGGAAATACAGCCCCTGTAGGTCTGCTGCTACTATATTATTAAGGGGTCTATTTATCAAGCAGTGAAAAGTATGGAGAAGTGGACCAGTGGAGAAGTTGCCCATAGCAACCAATCAGCTCCTACCTATTATTTTACAGACTATACCTGATAAATGCTACGTCAAAGCTGATTGGTTGCTATGGTCAACTTCTCCAATGGTTCACATCTCCACACTTTTCACTGTTTGTTAAATAGACCCCTAAATGTGTCAAGCTTAACCTCTACACCTAATTTCATATTTAGAGGCTGTTTGCCATCATGAACTACATATCTTCAGGAGAAGGATCCAAAGTATCCCTCTCCATTAAGTTCTGCTTGAACATGCAAGGGCAGTAAGAATTGCATGTTCGAAACGCTAACTAAAGTGATAACGTATGCTATTACTTTACTATTTTATTATTACTGGGGCTCCTATAGTAGCCCGTATTCTTGCAAAATATTTTTAAAATATTCCCCCGAAAATAATTTGTTGATGCTGCAATTTGCCCCTTAAAAGAGGTGAAATTGAAAACAATGGATTGGTTTGGAGTGAATGGTTAAATGAACTTACTACTGGCAAAGCATTGGTAAAAGTCAATACCTCATTAATTCTATTTTCCTAAATATCACACAAATGCTTGCCAAGAACATAGAACAAACTTAAAGAACAGGCCTGCAGAGAAATAATGGACAGCTGTTGGTTTTGGAATGAAAACCTTATTTTGATTTCCAAAGCCTTTTGCGATACAGTAGCCCAGAGAGTTGTGTTGGTCTCTAGAGAGCAAAGCATTTTAATAATATTCTATGTACTGTGAATCAAACATAAAAGTCTAACATGAAATGTCAAAGCCGACGATAGTTAGAGGGCAGCTCTGGTAGCTGAAACAGTTATCCAAGACAAAAGTACTTTAAATAGTACAAACAAAGTACATAGTATTAAGATTCATAAATAAAAAAGAAGCTACTGGTGTTGATAATTAATTTCATCCATCAGTTCAAATAATTAAACTTTTAATATCTACCAATCAGTAACAATATTTGAAAAATTCTTGATGAGGGTTGAGTTTGTCCTCATCTGTTAGAGATAGACAATCTGCAAGGACTCACCTCCAAGAAGAAGTGCCCAAATCCATGAATGAATACCTCCAAGAAGAAGTGCCCAAATCCATGAATGAATACCTCCAAGAAGAAGTGCCCAAATCCATGAATGTGAGTCTTAAATACAACCCGATACAACAAATCCACTTCTTGAGACTGCACTGATTCATTTGATATGCAACACTTGTATACTGTATCTGTATACTGTACTGTGAGTCTGAACCTGAACTTGATGTGAGAATAAGCTGCGGCCGCTGCATCATAGCACTTTGTGTACAGATTCAGGGCCCCATTTACAAACAAAATATAACCCCTTTAGCGCTCGCAAGCTTCTTGCTGTATCTAAGATTACCGCTGTTTGTACAGCATCGCTCTTGCCATCTAAAAGATGGCGAGAGTGATGCGGGCCCCATTGTCGGCAATGGAGACCCGGCGGTGCTTTTCCGGCTTCAACGAAGCCTTCCAGTCCGGCTTCAACGAAGCCTCCCTGTCATGCACATGCGCAGACGGACCGTCGCGCATGACCCTGGAGCCCTGTTGCTGGTAGTGTTAGGCTGCCAGCAGCCCAGAAGAGGACCTCGTTGAGGACGAGGATTCCGCTGGACTTCGCTGGACCTCGCTGGAGGGGTAAGTATTACTAAATACCAGTGGACTTTTCGTTTGTATCACAGTGATACTAAACGAAAATTCCCGCTGGTATTTCCCTTCGTTTGTAAATGGGGCCCTCAGTCACATACATATATACAAGTGTAACATATAAACTTAATCAGTGCAGTCTTGTGATGCAGGTTTGTCACGTTGCAACAAAAATGTACATTGGAGCCCAAGCCGAGTCACATGGCACCTGGTGCGCAAAAAGTGTATGAGGACACATTTGTAATACAAGAAATTTAAAAAGTCCTTTGAGAAAAATCCCCCATCATAGGCAAACGCAGGGGGGTTTCTGTATGCCTGGAAACCCCCCTCCCCAGCCCACACCATGACCACAATAGAAATAGTAATATAATAGATTGTTATTAGTGCTGCATGTTCTTCTCAGTATCACAAATGAAATGATTATCACCACCTGTGGATCTTTTAACATGCATCAGCCAGTAATAAATAACCTGTGCACCAACTAGAAGATTTGGAAAACATGCACTGTTAGAGATGCACTGCTATAGAGCCCTATATATACATATACAGTATGTCCAGGGCAGTGCTAGGTTCTTCTGCTGCTCCTCAAGGCTCCCGGACTTGCTCCAATAGTCTGGAATGGTGCCCATGTCTAAAATAAATGGCCCTACTGCCGAATCTAATGGCTTACTGTTATCACTGGTCCTGAATATGCTGGAATTATGACACACTGCACTTTGTATGATGCTTATTAAAGCTGGTTAAGTACTAATTCTGCCCTCTTCATTGACAGGCCACACTCACTCTAAAATTAAGCATTTGGAAAACCCCTTCTGGAAATCCTGCGTTTGCCACTGCCCATACTCAAATTAGTCAAATAGACCCCATCAGGCCTGTGCAATTGAGGGGAGTGCAATCATAGGGTGTCTGACCGCTATACCTGCTAAACCTAAAACAAAATGGGATGCTGCTATATTTATCTTTATCTTTTGTCTAGAGCTATATGATCCAAATATCTACTCCAAAACCCGTGGGTTGTTATCTCTGATCAGACTAGAGTCACCCCAGGCCACCTAGAGAAGTCCATCTTAATCTTCAAAATTAAATCCGTACCCTTAACCTGTTCCACATCATTGCCCTGAAGTGAGTCACTAGCCAATAAGGCCAATGACACTGGTGCTCAGAAGAAAACAATAACTCCAGCAAAGCCAACCAATGGAGAGCCCTAACTCCTTTCCACATAACCCAGTGACCTCCCAGCAGCATAACCACCTTTTTGGCTAGATCATGTCTCTCTGCCCAATAAATACAGGAGTGATCGACAAACTACACCATTCACAGAAAAATTAAACACCCCCACTTTTTGAATGCTAATCATTCAAACACTGTCAGGTAAACAATGTTTTGGGTTAATGCAGGGAACACAACACTACATCTTATCACAACAAATATAAGACTTACAGTATACTGTACATTGATGACATTAATCTATCAACCGCTTGAAAGGAGTATGGATAGACCCTGCTAGCACACAATACCACACCTATTGTAAATGTATTTGTGCCATAGTCCTCAACTCTTAAACCTAAATAAACCAAACAACATTTAAAAACTGCAGCAAACAGAAATTTAGTAAGCGGAGAGGAATCTCTGTGCACCAACCACAGAATACTGCCTTTAGGTCACCGACTAAGATGCAGGGAGGAAAGCCAGACCGGGCATACAGCTCTATTCTCATGACCCTTCAAATAAATCTGTTGCTTCTTTCCTAATTAAACCATCTTGGAGTTCTGAATTTTACAAAAAACTGTGCCATCCTTAAGCAAAATGTTTCATGCCAGTAAACCAGATGTTGCTGACCCCTTGGTAGCAGCCACCACAAACCCCCAAAAAAGCCAAATTAGAAGGTCATTTAAAAAAGATAATTTGAGGCCATCTTTGCAACCCCTGAAGGCTAGTCATGCAACAGCTTAAAATCCACAGGTCACCACAAATCCACACTGGAATAGGACTCTTTAACTTAACCCTTGAGACTAGAGCCTTTTCAAGCATGCAAGATTTGGTGGGAACATAAAACTGTATGGAAAAAATTTTAAATCCCAGCCAAAGCTGCCAACATGGCAGCCTTGGACCTCTCCTGTTGGTACTGCCCCCAAACAAAACTCAACAAGCACTTATCCAGTGACTTACCATCCTGTTTAGTCTGAGCCAGGTAAGACTCACAATCAAGCCAACTGCAGTATAAACTTTCCGTGTCGCCATAACCAACAATTGCCATGCTGGTCCTTCTATGCCTGCCCGATTATCTACCAGACATGAAAAGGACAATGTCACGGTCTGATTAGTTTGTAGATCTGGCTCGAGACCCTTGGATCTAGCCGACGTGCATGTAAAATGAGATTACTTGATCAAACTCTGGCGAATGAGTATAAACAGGAGCCCGGACACTGTTGCTGTGACAAAAATACAGTAAGATGTTTGCAAAAACATCACTGTGCCTTAAGCTTACAAAAAGAAAATGATCTAAATAATGTGCTTCTCCAGTATGACCAGTGCCCGCCTAGATGCCCCAATGCAAAAATCAACACATTTTTTCAAAATAAGCACTACAAAAATTGCCCATTCAATCTAAAACCCATGAATTGCAATGATTTGGGATGCAAAGGCAAAAGTCAAAAAGCTAATTTGGTATGAAACCTTGCAATTAAAGCTATATGCCAAAACTGCATATCAGCACAAGGGCGTCATCAAACAACTGATAAGGAATGCTGCAGAAGTGATCAGGAATGGCATCAAAAACAGTCTCTCCCATGTGGGTACGAATGAAGCTGTATTAGCCTACACATAAGGTACTTTCTTGGGTATCACACCTAAAAGGGGAAATGCACAATCCTGAAAGCAGAGCTGATGAAAAGTCCGTACATGTCTCCCAAGCTGACCTCAACTGGGAACTCTTTAGCTGATCTAAGATTCCTCCCTGCTACAACATTTAAAGAATCCTTAATTGGTAAATGAAAACCAACCGTAAAACCATCCAATGAAAATTGTGCCTCCTCACGCAAATACCAGCCCATTTATCCAAATCCCTCTAAACAATTGATGAGCTAGCCTTAGGAAGCGTCGCCTCGGGCATCATGCCTAACTGCTAATGCAGCAACAGCTCCCCCCCTACAAACCTTTCCTGGGTGTCCTCTCCCACAAATCTAATAGGACTGTCTAAAAAGGTACCCAGCACCTCTCAAACACTATAAGCAAAGCACTTACCCTCTGCTGATGACCCTAGGATATCCCGTTTCAGGTGTGTACCGTCCTGCAAGACCTTACTGGCTGATTGACCTCCAGCCACGCTTAAACATCCAAAAACCCAGTGGCATGACCATTTATCTGTACTGCTTAAGACAGAACTGATCATCAGTATCTCTCCAAACTTAAACTTTCAACTTTATGAACGTCTCATGCACCAAGTTAAAATATTTGATATCTTTACGATAATCATCTGGGTGATTCTCCAGGGATTTCTCAGCTTTATCAAGCTACTGCTTTGCCTCATCCTTAACAATAAACATGTTGACATATTTGCCCTTTTATCCCTAGCTTTCTTCCTCAAACCTCCTATAAATCGCTGTATTTGCATAATGGATCATGTCCACAGGCAAATCATTAGCATCTAGCCTGGCAACCTCTGCCCTGACATTACGATTAGCATGATTCTTTGCTAACTGCTGCTCAATAAGCCTAACTAATTAACGCAGCCTATGTGGTGAACCTGAAGAGGAGTTGCTAATACTGGAGGAGGAAGAAAAAAACAAATCAGGGTTAACCAGTTCCCAATGGACCAGGCACTTTCGAATAATCTGCAATGTGCATTGCTCTTGCTGCAGAGAGACCATAGACCCCAGGACCTCCATCCAAAGCACCACCTGACAACTGAGACCCACTTGGGAACAAACTGACATCTAAAACAATACAAACGGCAGCTGCTGTAGACACAACTGAAGGATAATGAGGGGGAGTGGCAGGGAGGGGGTCTACCAGCACAGTCAGCAAATGAGGGGTGGGCATTTGGAGTGCAGGGTTCTGGGCAGCTGGCATAGCCACAGAGACCAACTAGTCCATATGTGGCAATGGAGCAGAGTGGGAATGAAAACCTGGGAAAGAAGGAGGTAACAGGGAAGAAAAACATCGGAAAAGAGAAAAAAGCTTGAAACTATTAGCAGATTATCGGGTTGACAGCAGGCTGGTGTGCAAGTGAATTGTTCTGAGAGCAATAGTTAAACCACAGTATAATGTGCTTGGCTAAGAAGCATGTGGTGTAAAATATGTAATGCAGTCATGGTACAGCTTAACCAGTGCTTAGATTTATTGGAACAGGTAGAACAACAAGTGGCAAATAACTCAGGGATATCACAGGTGTAGCAGCTGTATACAGATGATATATATATATATATATAGATATATATATAGGCAGCCTGTAGTTAGGAATGCCACCTTTGTCTGGCAAAAGACAGAACAGGTGGGGCGTCGTAAAATCTGGGAGGTGTGGTCACATCCCCTCCCAAAAAATATAAAAAAAAATACTATGTGTGACGCTGCAAGCTGTAAAGGAGCTGCCGCTCGCTGCAAAGGGGGAAAAAGGGGGAATAGCAGGATAAGAGGTAGCCATGGAGGGCAGAAATGAAAATGAAGAAGAATAGGCTGCAAAATTAAACATTTCTGAACAGAGGGTCTCATTCAGACCCGCTCGCGAGCGCAGGATGCTCGCAAGCGGGTCGATGGTACCCAAATGCGCATGCGCACGACGGAGGGAGCTCCGTCGTGCGCATGCGCAAGACCCGGATAGCGACAGCCAAGCTATCTCTCCAGGTCTCGCACCAAAGGGGGTGTGCTGTCGATGGTGAGTGACAGCACGCCCCCTTTGGTGGGCGTGCCCTGGGCGTGGCTGCCAGATGGAGGCGTTCCCATGGGAACGCCTACCGTCTGGGTCCGGCCCCACTGACATCACTAGTGATGTCAGTGGGAGTGATTTTGGCTCTGATAGAGCCAAAATCACTCCAGGGCTTGCGGCAGCGAGACCCTACCGCAGGGTCTCGTGGCATGCCCGATGGTCACGATGGTCTTGACCATTGCGACCATCATCATGGACGCTCACAGAAGCTGTGGGTGGTAACCCACAGCTATGCGAGCGTCCAAAATGCCGCTCCAAATTTAACTAGGACGGCCCTGATTCAGAGTGAGCGCTCTGGTCAGAGCGTCCGGCTCTGAATCAGGGCCAGAGCTCAGAGTGACACTAGTTGCTTATCCTTCCAAATGGCAAAGGATGGATTCAAATATAATATCCCACAATATATAACCTAACTACAATACACACCCACGAAAATCCTAAAGGCTAAGACTAACCAATAAACGACAACTATCAAACTAATTCTACCTAGTAACAAGGCTGTAATTATTAGCCAATCACACAAAATCAGGACTCTTACACAGTCATAAGCTTGATCAAATTTTGCCTACTATTTCATTAGGTAATTGAAGAATATTCTATATGCATAAACTGGTAGTATAAATAGAATAGGGTTACACAATAATTATAGAAATGCTTGGATTGAGAGTTTGTGTATTAAGCAGCAAGCTACAATTATGATAATTACTGCAAATCATCTATTACTAAAGACTTGTTTTGTAATCCTATGTACTTAATAATTACCTCTGTCCTACTGAAAGTGACCATATCACTATAAATTGATATAATATGTTGAATCTTACATAGTTCAATTATTTACCATTTCATCTACTTCAACAATCTGTTGTATTAATAGCCCCTTCAAACGGGATGTAGTCAGGAAGCCGACGGTCGAAATCCCGATCGCTGGCTTCACGACTGTCAAATACCGGCAGGTTACTAATGACAAAAATCGAAATCCCAACGCCTGTCATTAGACCTACGCCGAGAGCCTGATGCCTGGCATACTGAACGAAGGTAAGCCGGGCGCGGACAGCTGCGAGGGGAGGGTTAGGTTTCAGGGCTCCCGTGGGGACTTAGAGTTAGGCACCGCCCTGGGAGGGTTAGGGTTAGGCTATGGAAAGGGGGGTTAGGCACCCCCGGGGGGAAGTTAGGGTTAGGCATACCCCCCGGGAGACTTAGGTGTAGGCAGCGTGGACAGGGGGGTTAGGTTTAGGCACTTAGGGGTGGAGGTTAGGGTTAGGCACCCCTAAGGGAGGGTTAGGCACTTCGGGTGGAAGTTAGGGTTAGGCACCCCCCCCCCCGGGAGACTTAGGTTTAGGCAGCGTGGACAGGGGGGGTTAGGTTTACGCACTTAGGGGGGTTAGGGTTAGGCACTAGGGGGGGAGGTTAGGGTTAGGTACCCCTAGGGGAGGGTTAGGGTTGGGAGGGGGTAGGGTTAGTATTACTTACCGAAATTCGCTGTCAGAATCTTCACCCCTGCCAGGCTTCCAGGGTCGGGATTTGTAAATAACTGATACATACTACAGTTATTTACTAACATTGCTAATAGCTGTAAATCTGCATTGCACTAAACCCTGTCTAGAGCATGGTGGATTTGTATGTGTGAAATCGTGCGCGCCAGGGTTTTGAGCAAAAGCCTAGTGGGTACAAAGTTTTTCTCTAGTGAGAAAACAAATGGGCTATAGGAAGAAAGAATGGTGTACCTACATTGGGCACTATTTTGAACCATAGGAAATAAATTAGAATTTTGTATCTGACACAAAACAATTATTACATAGATAACAATAAGAAAAAATTAAAACATTCAACATGGAAACATATATAGAGTCCAAGTCAATGAGAGGTTGTTTCTGATTCACAGAGAACACCCCAAAAAGAGAATTTATAGATAGGTAAAAACCAACACAAATGATGCATATAGTGAAACTTAACCAGCAAGGATTGCAGCTGGATGGATGCAATATTAGTGGATAGGCATAGAGGATACAATGTTGTTAGATGCCTCTGGATTACTACCAATATAAATTGGATAAGTAAAAAATCATACCATGGAGTGGATGGGGAGCCAGTGGGTGTGTGTTGCAGGGTGTCCGGGTTGCCCTGCAATGGCTCCAAAAGCTTGAACCCACACGGGGAGTATGTCCTGCGGTTGAGCTTGAAGTCCGGCAAATGACACAAGTGCAGTTTCCAATGCGTTTCGGGACATACAGTCTCTTCTTCAAGGTGACACCGGCTACACCGGTCGCACACCCCTAGTTAGGGCCCTGGATTTGCAATATATACCACTGAATAAAAAATATTTCAGCCATTGACCCTAAAATAAATGAAGAAATTTGCTATTATGATAATGCACTGCTCCCTAGAATCAATGAATACCTAAACTTTTCTACTCAGAGCATTCTAACAATGCAATTATTCTGTAACAATTACTTATTTGGGCTTGTGATAAACCTCTTATCACAGCAAGCTCATTTATTCCTAAAACTAATTAAACACTTTTATAAAATTAAAATATATTGCTATTTAGAAGGAAAATACCATTTCGCATCATTCATTAAGGCACTGCTAACGGGTAGGACACAAATCTTTTTATGTGCTTATATTAATGATGAGGCAAAAATAGAGGCTGCAAAATGTTATGTTGCTTCTTGGTTTGCAAATACTTCTTTGTCTTTTGGTGCATTACTTAGTGAGACACACACCAGGAGAACGGGAGAAGGCACTGGACAAATCTTATTAGTATAGGAAAAAGAGACACACACCAGGAGAACGGGAGAAGGCACTGGGCAAATCTTATTAGTGTAGGAAAAAGAGACACACACCAGGAGAACGGGAGAAGGCACTGGGCCAACCTAGTAGTGTAGGAAAAAGAGACACACATCAGGAGAACGGGAGAAGGCACTGGGCAAATCTTATTAGTATAGGAAAAAGAGACACACACCAGGAGAACGGGAGAAGGCACTGGGAAAATCTATTAGTATAGGAAAAAGAGACACACACCAGTAGAATGGGAGAAGACACTGGGCAAATCTATTGGTATAGGAAAAAAGACACACACCAGGAGAATGGAAAAAGGCAATGGGCACATCTATTAGATTAGGAAAAAGAGACACACCAAGAGAATGGGAGAAGACACTGGGCAAATCTATTAGTATAGGAAAAAGAGACACACACCAAGAGAATGGGAGAAGGCACTGGGCAAATCTATTAGTATAGGAAAAAGAGACACACACCAGGAGAACGGGAGAAGGCACTGGGCAAATCTTATTAGTATAGGAAAAAGAGACACACACCAGGAGAACGGGAGTAGGTACTGGGAAAATCTATTAGTATAGGAAAAAGAGACACACACCAGTAGAATGGGAGAAGACACTGGGCAAATCTATTGGTATAGGAAAAAAGACACACACCAGGAGAATGGAAAAAGGCAATGGGCAAATCTATTAGATTAGGAAAAAGAGACACACACCAAGAGAACGGGAGAAGACACTGGGCAAATCTATTAGTATAGGAAAAAGAGACACACACCAAGAGAATGGGAGAAGGCACTGGGCAAATCTATTAGTATAGGAAAAAGAGACACACACCAAGAGAACGGGAGAAGGCACTGGGCAAATCTATTAGTATAGGAAAAAGAGACACACACCAGGAGAATGGGAGAAGGCACTGGGCAAATCTATTAGTATAGGAAAAAGAGACACACACCAAGAGAACTGGAGAAGGCACTGGGCAAATCTTATTAGTATAGGAAAAAGAGACACACACCAAGAGAATGGGAGAAGGCACTGGGCAAATCTATTGGTATAGGAAAAAGAGACACACACCAAGAGAACGGGAGAAGGCACTGGGCAAATCTTATTAGTATAGGAAAAAGAGACACACACCAGGAGAACGGGAGAAGGCACTGGGCAAATCTATTGGTATAGGAAAAAGAGACACAAACCAAGAGAACGGGAGTAGGTACTGGGAAAATCTATTAGTATAGGAAAAAGAGACACACACCAGGAGAACGGGAGAAGGCACTGGGCAAATCTATTAGTATAGGAAAAAGAGACACACACCAGGAGAACGGTAGAAGGCACTGGGCAAATCTTATTAGTATAGGAAAAAGATTTAAGGCCAGATTTAGGGCCAGCATCTCTATGGATCATGCTATGAAGAATAAATGCTGGCTGCTGAATAGCTGAAGGTGACCAAGGTAAAGGCTGACAGAAGAGTAATAACTTACACACTGTGTGACAGGAATTATAATTGCCAAATGATATTACGGACAATTAAGTGAAAACATGTATATGAAGATCAGCAATAACATAATACATATTCACATAGACATTGAAAATGAATACTCCAAAAGGTATAATAACTGATTATTCACAGTTTATATATTGTGACATAACCTGTCATAATACAGTAACAAAGACTCCATATTCTTAGCCAGTAATCAATGGAGTCTGGTCGGCTGGGCCTAAAATATGCTGTATTCACATCCTAAACTGACTAACAATGCTGTTTGTACAAATGTAAATGAAAAAATTAACATCAATGGGCTCATGAAACTCTACTGTCAGACGTGTGTGAGTCTTTGCAATGAGCAGCCACTTTGTTAAACTATGAGCAATGGCAAACACAGGAGGTGGCTGATATTTCCCGCAAGTGGTACTAGTATATTAAGCCTGCACAGTATTGTTCGAACATTAGATATTAAAAAATATGAAAGTAGTAATCCCAGCAATAATATTTGGGAAAATAAGTGGAGGAGTAGTCCCAATTTATTCATCTTGTGTGTAGCTCTGTTAGCCCATGTATGGTGCAGAGCAAAGGTAATTGGGTTAATCTCATACAACAATGACAGTTCTGGGATCCTGGTGCACACTCATGGGCTTAAGAAGCTTTAACTTCTCCTTGGGCCCCTAAGCTTCTCCGGTGGATTAACTGAATATATGCAGGCTCTCTCTCCTTGACAAAGAAGTTGAAAGATAGGTAAAGTGGGAACTTGCATGCTTCCCAGTCATTCTCTGCAGCTGCTAGCTGGGAATTTTGGGGTGGTAACTGGTCGCCAACAAAATTAATACACACAACAGACCATTTTGTGGTTGAGTTGGGGTGTGTCATTGACGCATATATTGGGCCAAATGTAATAGGGTGAGAGTTTAGAAAAGTGAGAGTTTCTTACACTTTTTAAACTTTGCCAATGTAATAAAGTCCAAAAACAAAGTAACAGAGCGAACTTGCATGTTTTTTTAGACTTAAAAAACTCTCCCGATTTAAAATCTCATTCAGATGTTTTTCCATTTTGAAGATAAAACTCAACCAATGTGAGAGTTTACTGCTAAACTCTCACATTTTATAAACTCTCGCCCTATTACCTTTGGCCCATAGAGTTTATTCTGTTTTAGGTCTTGTGTATTCATCATGGATGACAAATTCAGATGCATCTCCTGCTCCTAGCATGGACAAGGTGGAAGTGCCAATGCTTATTATGGCGGCTGCTCTCATGGGCCGAAGAGTAGGATGGTGTGATTGCATAGAAGCTTTTATATATATATATATATATATATATATATATATATATATATACAGTCAGGTCCATAAATATTGGGACATTGACAGAATTTTCATATTTTGGCCTCTATTCACACCACAATGGCTTTGAAATTAAACAAGCAAGATGTGCTTTAACTGCAGACTTTCAGATTTCATTTGAGGGTAATTACATCCAAATCAGGTGAACGGTGTAGGAATTACAATGGTTTCTATATGTGCCTCCCACATTTTAAGGGGCCAAAAGTAATGGGACAAACTGAACAATCCTAAATCTAACTTTCACTTGTTGCAAATCCTTTGCAGGCAATTACAGCCTGAAGTCTGTTAGCCCATACATGGGCTAACAGAGCTACACACAAGATCACCAGACGCTGGGTTTCATCCCTGGTGATGCTCTGCCAGGCCTCTACTGCAAATGTCTTCAGTTCCTGCTTGTTCTTGGGGCATTTTCCCTTCAGTTTTGCCTTCATCAAGTGAAATGCATGCTCAAATGGATTCAGGTCAGGGGATTGACTTGGCCATTGCATAACATTCCACTTTTTACCCTTAACAAACTCTTTGGTTGCTTTTGCAGTATGCTTCGGGTCATTGTCCATCTGCACTGTGAAGTGCCGTCCAATGAGTTCTGAAGCATTTGACTGAATATAAGCATATAATATTGCCCAAAACACTTCAGAATTCATTCTGCTGCTTTTGTCAGCAGTCACATCATCAATAAATACAAGGGAACCAGTTCCATTGTCAGCCATAAATGCCCACACCATGACACTACCACCACCATGCTTCACTGATGAGGTGGTATGTTTTGTATCATGAGCAGTTCCTTTCCTTCTCCGTACTCTTCTCTTCCCATCACTCTTGTACAAGTTGATCTTTGTCTCATCTCATGGGATGTTGTTCCAGAACTGTAATGGCTTTTTTAGATGTTGTTTGGCAAACTCTAATATGGTCTTCTTGTTTTTGTGGCTCACCAATGGTTTGCATCTTGTGGTGAACCCTCTATATTCACTCTGGTGAAGTCTTGTTTTGATTGTTGACTTTGACACATATACACCTATCTCCTGGAGAGTGTTCTTGATTTGGCCAACTGTTGTGAAGGGATTTTTCTTCACCATGAAAATAATTCTTCTGTCATCCACCACAGTTGTTTTCCGTGGTCTTACGGGTCTTTTGGTGTTGCTGAGCTCTCGAGTGCGTTCTTTCTTTTTAAGAATGTTCCAAACTGTTGATTTGGCCACACCTAATGTTTTTGCTATCTCTCTGATGGGTTTGTTTTAATTTTTCAGCCTAATGATTGCTTGCTTCACTGATAGTGACAGCTCTTTGGATCTCATATTGAGAGTCGACATCAACTGATTCCAAATGCAAATGTCACACCTAGAATCCACTCCAGACCTTTTACCTGCTTAATTGATAATGAAATAATGAGGAAATAGCCCACACCTGTCCATGAAATAGCTTTTGAGTTGATAGTCCCATTACTTTTGGCCCCTTAAAAAGTGGGAGGCACATATTGAAACCGTTGTAATTCCTACATCGTTCACCCGATTTGGATGTAATTACCCTCAAATTAAATCTGAAAGTCTGCAGTTAAATCACATCTTGTTTGTTTCATTTCAAAGCCATTGTGGTGGTGAATAGAGGCCAAAATCTGAAAATTCTGTCAATGTCCCAATATTTATGGACCTGACTGTGTATATATATATATATATATATATATATATATATATGTGTGTGTGCACACCTGCAATAGCATGCATAAAGGGCGCCAAGAGCTTTGACGGGCCCAGGTTATAGGTGGTGCCCCGAAGTACCTACCTTCTGGCTCTCTGCACTCACTGTGCATGCAGAAGTTAAACAAACAGTGCAGAGCAGCTCCTAAGTCCCCTTATCAGTGATCAGGGGACTCGGGAGCCGCTCTGCATTGTGCGCACTCACCGTGCATGTATGTAGAACAGCTGCAGCATCCCCCATCCGGGAACAGATGCCTGTTCTCAACAATTGAAGGATCACACCAACACTGTGTGGGGGCCCCTATGTGTATGGGTGCCCCGGGCGAGCCTGTCACTCCCCCCCCTTAATCTGGCCCTGATTGTGCACTCTCCTAAATCTCTTTTCTGTTAATCCTCCATCTTGTGTTATGAAGTTTCATATTTTATACAGTACTTATCACAGTAAAGTTTACTTCCCAATCTTTTCTGCATGCTAATGCTGCACATACACTTTACAATTATCTGGTTGATCCGCCTGATAATGGCACATTGCCCAGATAATTGTGCAATGTAAGCCGTGACTGCTCTGTCTGTCGGACATGCTAAAATTGTCCAGCATGATAATTTGTCAGCCCCATCTGGCAGTGTATGTCCGGGCAACTCCCCAACATTTACCGTGTTCCTTCACAGGGCAGGAATGGCTAAATGTTTCCTCCAAAGGGTAGGGACACAGATATCATGGCCATACACTGTGACATAGGGTCTGATTCAGCAGGGAACGCAGTTGCTTATACGCACACAATCGGCTGATTGTACATGTGAATGCATTGCAGTGCGTGTGCGCGAACTAGCCACTGCGATCTGGAAAGAGATCAAAGTGTGTATGCAGACCCATCGCAGAGTGATTGACAGGAAGTGCCCTTTGTGGGGGGTTACCAGGGGGTGGTCGAGTAAACGCAGGCGCGTCAGTGTGTTTGAATGCCGTTACAGGGGCGTGCATGAGTTATCCGCTGCGAACTCATATGCAGCCTGTGCTCTCACTGCGTGCAGGAAGTTTAGCAATTCCTCAGTCAGGTCAACCACTATATTGCAGAGAAGGGAGCATTTAGCCGACCTTGGCGCTCACCATGTAAATGTGTGCAGGTAATTACTTGGCTGTAGCTGCCCACAAAGAAAAGTGGCGTACTCTTTTCAAAACAGCATATAAACCACTATATTGTGTATGGGTCCGATGCATATAAGCAACTGCGTTCCTTGCTGAATCAGGCCCTTATCTAACAGTGTATGGCCACAATATCTTATGGTATCTGCTAATCAGATAAAATGTCTGTCGGTCTGGCAGTATATGCCCAGTATAAGGTATATCTTCTATATTATCTACACACAGATTTAGACATTACTTTTTCTGTTTGTGTCTATTCATATATCAACCAAAAAATTGTTCTGTGTCTATATAATAAGACTAATAATTATCCATGTATTTTTTGACACATATTTTACCTTTGGCTGGGCTATCTTTTGGGGTGCCCTGCGTCCCAGATGTGAACCCCAGATTGTTAGGGACCTGCTCTTTGAGGTGACCTTGATGATGGTGGCCAGGCCCGTATCATTGGCCACTGATATGCCAACTACCTCTGAAATTATATTTCATTACAAAATACATTTAAATGTGAACAGTAATGATCGCATAGTGCATCTGCAACTCCAAAATGTGGTTGACAGCAATAATCCAGCCTTGTAATTTGTTGCAGAAAATAATCAAAACAAGCATGATATAGGTAATTAAGCCTTTATGGTTTCATTCCCAGTAAACTTTGAATCCAGAATGTATTGTTTCCTTTGCTGATTGCATAGGCTGGCAGCAGATGCAGAAAATATACCTTTAAGTTATTTTGCTTTATTTTCAAGTCAGTGATTTGGTATATAAGAATTCTTTCGGCTGACTGTGTTTTGGAAAGTGACGTACAGCGTGGATATGAATGTTCCTGAAAGAAATCAATACTCTATTATGAATGTTCCTGAAAGAAATCAATACTCTATCATTATTCTCTGCTAGATCACCATACACCATCTGTCTTATAGGCATTACTTCATTGATGTCATTGCTACGTGAGATACGTTTATGGCTGCAGGGAAGTAGAAAAGAGGAGATTAAGCTTTGTAGGTCAAAGTAGTACTGTTCTATACATAATAAGGATGGAAACTGAAACACATAAGTATGGTAATTTCCTCCCGTTTGTCAGAGACACTTTAGAACACTAGTATACAAAGGTCACATTAGTGGGTCCCCGATCATTGTAAATGCATTCATAATAGTTCAGTGCATTCTTTAGAACAAAGATGTTTCCAATTAGTCTGCTCATTGGAATTTTCAGGAACAATGTCAGAGATCTGTTAGGACACAGGGCAGTTGTACAGTCTGAGCTAGGATATAAGCTGGTGCTGGGATAGGGCTAAATCGTGATATAGGTCTAGAATTAGGATCTGAACTGATGTGTGTATTTAGATGATATGGTTTAGGTTCATATTTGAGCATTTCTTTTCTGCCATTCTTTTTACTTAACAGCCTATTTGAAAGTAGAGACCCTCACCTTGTAAACCAGGCACCTCTGGTCTTCAAAGGATATCCTCAGGTGAAACATAAGCTCTTAGAACTTCTTCCAAAAGAATCAATTACAATAATAATAATAATAATAATAATAATAATAATAATAATAATAATAATAATAACCCATTACAATAATAATAATAATAATAATAATAATAATAATAATAATAATAATAATAATAATAATCCACTGCACTAATAATAATAATAATAATAATAATAATAATAATCCATTACAATAATAATAATAATAATAATAATAATAATAATAATAATAATCATCATAATAATCCACTATAATAATAATACTAATAATAATAATTTATTTATATGACATCAATGTATAATGCAGTACTTTTACAGATAGCTGTATATTTAAATGGGTGGGGGATTTTGCCTGCCAAAAATTTTGCGGACCTCGCGGCCAATTTTGAATTACCACGGGTATGCGTGCTTCCAATACCAGTGGTATTCAATTTTTACAAAATGGTTGCAAAAATTTTTTGCAGCCAAAATTCACGGGGAAAAAAAAAATGTCCAGTCAGACTGCTGCCTGGGATTACTGACAGCACAGCTCCACTCACCGCCACCCATTACCTCTCCTCACCTCCTGCAGATATGTTGCACTCACACATACCAGCGACAACCCACATGCACCATTGGCACCCCACGCACAGACATCAGCAGCACCCTGACCCCAGCAGCACACTTACCAGCGTCCTGGTTGCTAATGAGGAAGACTGCAGCATGTTAGGGTGGTGGCGGAGGAGGACAACGCTGCCAGAAGGTATGTAATTATGCACTAATTAAGCTAATCGGAAAGTTCCATATTGATAATTAGTCTGGGGGTTGGGAGGGGGGGAGTTATTAGCTGTTCCGGAGCAAGTCCCTACAATTTTTCCTTAAAATAACATTTTAAGGAAAAATCAGACTTGCTCTGGGGCTGCGAGAAAAAAGATGCAGTGATTTCTATAGACTCATTTTCTCTCCTTCAATTGAATAGGAAAAACCCTGGACTGTGGGAAAAACCCAGCAGGTTTTTCTTATTATTTTCCCATCAATTGAAAAGTGGTTGTTTTAGCAGGAAGTCGTGGAAGTCAGATTTACTACCTTATACTGATGCAAGAGTTTCCATAGAGCTAATTCAAGTAGGAAAAACCACTATTTTTGTTCCCTTAATTAAAATAGTATTGGTCACTGTGTTAGAAAGACAGCAGATATTTCACTTATGACAGTAACTACAGTCAGAAATACCAAATGACCCCGCAAATTTCAACAAATATTATTTTCATCTGTTTATTAGTAATGCAAATATTCCATGACTTATAAGGATATCTGCACACCTCCACAGAGGACTCTAAGTGGGCATGGTTCAATCTGTTAAAAAATTAAGAAAGTTGATCAAGTTCGTAAATGTTCTAGACTGACTACCAGTGATTGTCCCCGTGTTATAGTGTTGGAGTGGTCTCACTCTTGTTCAAGTTGCTTCAAAAACATTTGGGCTGGCTCCCACAGTTGTAATACTAATATTACAGCAAACAATTAATAGGAGCCGCATGCTGAGAACCACAAGCACTATTGGCCTTCAATAGCCGAAACAAGCAGTAAATTGTGAACTGCAAGAATGAATCAGGGTGCATACAGCATTCAACCAGTGCAAACTCCTCCAAAAAGGCAATAAAAGTTTTTGCAATAATGTCTACTTTTGAGTAAAAATTGTCTGGCTGGTGCTACCTATTTCTTTGCTACTTTTGAATGATAGACTCTTGACTGATAGGCTTTTGCACTTTATATAAATGCACTTTACCCTTTTTACTACATAGATCTTCAAGCCATTCTTTCAAAATATATGACATTACTTTAGCCTATAGTATATAAAGGTAACACGCTGACCAAACATGTACTACAAAAAGAATGTGAAAACAAAATCATTTAACCAAAACACTGGAACTCCTGAAGTTTGATTCAGGCCTGGAAAGAAGAATGACATTTTTGTTAACAGTTTGAGACAATCTAGTTCTGCATGTCGAGCACAGATGAAACGACTCAGTGGGCTGAAGAATTTAATTTATTGAGTAGGAATTCTTGAAAGTAAGGTAACCAGTAGAATATTCTACAAATAAAAGTCAGTGCTAAAGTCAATTTGTAATCATCACTTTATATAATATTATACTATAATTTTTCAGGGATAACGAAAATGCTGTAAACTGTGACAAAAATAAATTGCAGGATTAGAATATAGGGATTTGCATGATGTGACAAAAAAAGCATAAATAAATATGCAGTTGATATCCATATCTTTGGTTATTTTATTCATATGAAACACTTTTGCCCAAACAAATTGATCTAATAATCATGCATATTACATATATGGAACTGCACAATCTTTCTACTCAAGAGATTCATACATACAGGCAAAAGCTGATTTAATTTTCAATCTTTTTAATACATTACTTTAAAGGCTCCCCAACAGTTCAGGTTTTAGAGATATCCATGTTTGAGCACAGGTTGTTAAATCAAGTTGACTGAGGTACTAATTAGGCCACCTGTGTTCAACCATGGATATCTCTAAAACCTGAATTGTTGGAGAGCCATGAGGACCGCGTTTGGAAACCTCTGCACTAGAGTAATTTTATGTGGATGTAAACTTGTTTTAATTCATTTATGTACACGACATAATGGGGGAGATGTACGAAGCCCAGAAACGGTATCAGCACACGGTATCAGCTGATACCGCTTCTCCCCGATGTATGATCGGGGGTCTGGGCGGTAAATGACAGGGGCGCTGTGCACCCCTGTCATTATCGGTGCTGCTATCTACAAGATAGCAGCGCCGACGGCAGGGCTATGTACGAACGGTCATAACGCATGACCGTTCGGCCGGCTGTAGTTGTCGTTATCGACAGCTACAGCCTGGCGCTAGCCTATCCCCACAGCAGGGACAGCGCTGTCCCTGCTGTGTCGTCTGCCGGCTCCAGGGCTCCACGTGGGGATCTTGCGATACTTGCGAGATCCCGCGCATGCTCAGTGGAGCCGGCCGGGAAACAGAGACAGCACATCAGCACTAGGCTGATGCGCTGCTGTCTCTAGCGGATAGCGCCGGAGGGGGGAGTTAACGCTCTCCCTCTCCGGCCGATGAGATGTTTATACATCTCATCGGTAGTGCTTCCTGCTTCGCCTCGGTAAAGAGGCGAAGCGAGAAGCGTTATAGCGGCACGTTAAGTGCCGCTATAATACATCTACCCCAATAGTCCTAATGAATCCTAATTAATCAACTCTTCACTGTGATCTGAAGATTAAAAATTCCAGCTCCAGCTAGCATAGCAACTCTGGTCTTTGAACTTTTTTTATTAATCAAAAATCAATCAATAGGAAGCATTCAGAAACCACAAAAATACTAAAAAAACATATGCAAATAATGTAACGCTCTGTTTTGTCTTTTCCTAGGAAATAATAAGAAAACTCTGAGGAGTTACTAGGTGATAAATGTGTTTATTATGTTATAAAAGAAACACAAAGCAAGAAGTGAGGAAACAGTATAGAAATATACGCTCATATACTCTTCAATATTGATTTTAGAAGCATTATAAGCAGAAGATAGAAATACAATTTAAAATGGGCATAAGGTCTTATAGTGATGGATACAAATGGAGTTTTTCCATCTTTTATCATTACTCCTCATGCATATAAAAACTCATGTCTATTTCACATTCGCTTTACAGAGTGATGTACTCGTATATTCATACTGTGCTGCCATCAGAAATTGTAGGGCACAGCACGAAAAGGGGAGGGGCAGAGGCACATATTGGGAAGGGGCAGAGGTATACATGGGTAGTGATGATAGAAGCAAATATGGGGAGGGGTAACAGACACACAAATGGGAAGATAGGTAGAAAGAGATACACATGTAAATCTGTGCAAAGTAAGATAACTACAAAGGAGGTGAGACTAACATTTAGGAGAAAATGGAGTCAGGGGATGCCAGCAAAGGAAAGACGAGGCCAAGGCAATTGGGTGAGCAGTGGCCACTGTCATTCAAGATTCATACTGCCTCCTTTTCCTATGACAATGAGTAAGTTGGGGGAGGAATAGAGTGGAGGCATGTTGTGGACTGACATGGAGAAGAAATAGTTTGAAACAAATGATCCCTCTGAGAGAATAGAACCCGCTAAGAGATGAACTCTGCCTGGGTCGATGACAGATGATTTTGGTGGCAAGCTGCTTCTGAACAGAGGCACTGGGTGTGGGCTTTGCTGGAGGGGCCTGGGCATGGGTCAGCTTCTTAGAGGAACAAATGTCTCCCTTATCAGTGCATGGCGCTGAAGTGCATAGTATATTTTTTTTGAGGGGACATTGCCGTGCCTTCTGGATTTGGACCCCCTCCAGTACCTTGGCCCATGTCAGCTCTTGATGGCCCTGCTCCTGAATGATAGTTCATGGCCAAGATCATCAGTGTGGTGAGCCTTCTTGTCAATTCAGGATGGGTATGGTATCCCGGCGGTCAGGATGCCACTGGTCAGAATACTGACAGCGGCATCCCGACAGTGAGAATCCCGACTCCCTTAAGGTAAGTACCCCAACTCTCCCTACCCTAACCCTCCCTCCCAGGTGCCTAAACCTAACCTCCCCCTCTCCGCACCCTAAACCTAACCCTCCCCCCTTAGTGCCTAACCCTAACCCTCCTCTAGTGCCTAACCCTAAACCTAACTCTCCCCTAACCCCCGATACTTACCTTCAGGATGCCGGCGGTTGGGATTCCGGCACCACTATTTCTACCATCAGTATCCTGCACGCCGGGATGCTGACTACATCCCATCAGGGATAGTGCTGTCAAAGTTCCAAGCTTGATATTTCAAAACATTAGAATCAGTAGATCAAAGAACTCACCCATATAACGATGGTTGCAAGCTGTAAATATTACTCCTAGATGTAAAGCAATAGGATACAATCTACTTAGCAGTTCTTTGTTCAGGTAAACCAAATGACCAAGTTGGATTAGACACCGAACGGGAGGTCCGATATGATGACCATCTGGACACTGCTCAGTCACACATCAGCGTTGTGTTCATCCACAGGTATTGGTAGAGTAAAGCTAGAATGTGTGTGGCTGCAGTATAGCAGTGGTGTATTGAAGGGCTAGGTTACCTCTGTCCCAGGGTGTAGGTGGCTGGGCTGAAACAACCTCCTCAAGATGTAGATGGCAGATGGTAATTAGTAGAGATGTGCGGTTCGGTTTTACTTGGATTTACTCGGATATGTTTGGATCTCATAAATATCATCATATTGGCTATCTGGCTGTCACGTGTTTTGTATAGCCCATAAGAGAAATCCTAACTAATCAGAACTTGCGATAATTTGGCGATAAGAACCGAATAAAACCGAACCCGCACATCTCTTTTAATTAGCTGTTAATGCAGCAGCTCCTCCGCAGACAAGATGAGGGGGCCGATATGATGACCATCTGGACACTGCTCAGTCACACATCAGCGTTGTGTTCACCCACAGGTATTGGTAGAGTAAAGCTAGAATGTGTGTGGCTGCAGTATAGCAGTGGTGTATTGAAGGGCTAGGTTACCTCCGTCCCAGGGTGTAGGTGGCTGGGCTGAAACAACCTCCTCATGATGTAGATGGCAGATGGTAATTAGTAGAGATGTGCGGTTCGGTTTTACTTGGATTTACTCGGATATGTTTGGATCTCATAAATATCATCATATTGGCTATCCGGCTGTCACGTGTTTTGTATAGCCCATAAGAGAAATCCTAACTAATCAGAACTTGCGATAATTTGGCGATAAGAACCGAATAAAACCGAACCCGCACATCTCTTTTAATTAGCTGTTAATGCTGCAGCTCCTCCGCAGACAAGATGAGGGGGCGAGGGACACCGTCAAATAGGTGTTACTGCTATAGGAGTGTCACTGTGCAGGAATGATGAAAACAAATGTACGTGAAGTGATGAGGATTACCTGTCTATACTGTCCGCATTCCTTTAAAAGCATGAATGTCATTCCAAAATGCCCATTTTGGTGACAATAATGGTTTGTCTCACATAACCAACTCCATCTAATGCACTCATCATCAGCACCTCTCACCAAAAAATTGTAGCCACACACTAGCTGACACTGTTATGTGGTTCTATTTTTCTAAGGATGTAGGTCAATGTCACCAAAATATTTAGTAAGAAAAGATTTGAAAGTCTTTATTAGATGTTGTCCATGTCAGTGTATTTCAGATAATTAACTTTTTTAGCAGTAACTTGACTTAAAATACTTTTACTGTCACTGTCATGTATTCCAGTCCTGTATATGAAAGAGAACAAAGCAATCACCCTGATGTTATGTGAATTTTTGCACACGCAGTATGTCTGGTGGATGGAATAATTGTCTTTCTTTGTTGGTTTCTTCCACCTCATTAATAAGCAAATTAGGCTACTTCACAAGTCAGATAATAAGGGAAGGCCTCAGGCCTGCAAGTGGACTTGAAAGACTAATGACATCTACCCTTGATGTATAGAATTTGGACTAAGATGTGTAATTTAATCTGATCTCTCAGAGTCAGTATGTAGGGTTCATCACTGAAAATTAAACAAGTTGTTCAATGGTAAAGCATACTATATAGTACATTAATTGTTATATTATTGAGAACTGTAATTTTCCCCCATTGTTCGTAATATCACCAATAGGTTATCCAACAACATCCTACTAACAGATTATTGTGATTAGTGTAAAACATAGATATGTTTTGAAATGTCACAGTCATACAAACATGTTTACATCTCACAAAGAGTTAATGTGTAGCTAATCCAACCAAAAGTAGTGTCAAATATTTGTTTTATACTGGGTACACATAAGTAGATATGTCTACTGATCAGGCGGATTGGGCCGACATATCGGCAATGACGGCCAGTGTGTACCCGCTATGTCTCGGACGGTGCACGCTCCGACGCGTCATCAGTGATACGCAGATCCAGCGGGCGATATTATTAGCGGGTGCCATGCTGCTAAATGCAGCAAGGCCCCCTCCATCGTTCCGTCACTGCCGGCATCGGCAAGTGTGCATGCACTTGCTGATGCCGGCACCCCTGCCGGTTCCCGTTGCTAAACTTAGGGTTAGGCACTAGGGTAGGTTAGGGTTAGGCTGCACGGGAAGAGTGGGATGTTAGGTTTAGGCACTTAGGGAAGTATGGGTTAGGCTGCAGGGGAAGAGGGGGAGGTCAGGTTGAGACACTTTGGGGGAGGTAAGGGTTAGGCTGCAGCGAAAGATGGGGGGCTTACTTAGGGTTAGGAACTAGATGGTGGGTTAGAGGTATGGATTATGGGTTAGAGAGAGGGGGGAAATACTTACCGTAACCCTGCTCTGTCAGAACTGCTCCACACGTCACTGCTGGGACCCAGAAGCCGTTAGTGGAGATTCCACTTCTGCAGGGACCAGGTTAGAGACCGCTGGGCCTCCAGGGACAGTCTGTCGGCATTCTATCATGTTGACATTTCATCAGTGTCCACATGATGAATATCAACTTGATCAATGTAAACATGCTAAGTTTGAGTTGAATTTTAAATTTTTTTGTCTGTGTGTAAGATATGCTATGGGCTTTTCTCCAGGTGCTCATGTTCCCTCCCACACTCCAAAGACAGACAGTACTGGTAGGATAATTGGCTTCTGACTACAAAATTAGCCTTGAATGTGTCCTTGTGATAGGGAATATAGGTTACATAGGTACTTCTTTTAAGAGGAATATGTCTTGAAGACGTAAGAATGCAGGTACAACTATGAGCAAAGGTGATGAATACTATCTGCAGCACTTTACAGCCACTTCTGATTGATTGGCAGATTGTTTATTTATCACTCCATTTAGAAGTACTTAAATATTTAATGTTGCGGCTATATTAGATGAAGTTGCACCCATCTATTTGCATTCCTTTTTTTACTTTTCCATTCGGAGTTCATCAGGAAAAAATATTCTCATTTCATTTTTAAAGGGAACAACAATGGATGTTTGTATCTAGTTGAGTGGGTAAGAAGCCATCCAAATCTATACTAACTAAACCTAATTGCCTAAATATAATGGATAAGTACACGTGAATTTCAGTGAGGAAGTGGTCCGTGTACCAAAAATGTGTTGCAAATGTCATCGCATTGAGAATTTAATTTTTTTATTTCATTGTTCAATCTCATTTTATTTTTAATACTGTATGTGACATTTTAAATCTTATTAGGTGCTGCTAAACATTTTATTGTTCAGAAGTGCTGTATATTAATATTCATATTATGGGCCTGATTCAGAGCCGGACGCTCTGACCAGAGCGCTCGATCTGAATCAGGGCCCTCCTCCATTAAAATGGAGCGTCCTCCTGGACTCTCGTATAGCTGTGGGTCACCACACACAGCATATACGAGCGTCCAACAAGATGGTCGCGATGGTCTTGACCATCGCGACCATCGGACTTGCGAAGGATACCCTGCTGTCGGGTTTCCCAGCCACAAGCCCTGGAGTGATTTTGGCTCTATCAGAGCCAAAATCACTCCCACTGACATCACTAGTGATGTCAGTGGGGCCGGCTTCAGATGGTAGGCGTTCTCATGGGAACGCCTCTGTCTGGCAGGCACGCCCCCGGCACGCCCACCAAAGGGGGCGTGCTGTCAATCAACATAGACAGCACGCCCCCTTTGGTGCGAGACCCGGAGCGATGGGAAGCCTGTCGCTCGCCGGGTCTCGCGCATGCGCACGACGGAGCTCCCTCCGTCGCGTGCATGCGCAGTGGGGAACATCGACCCACTTGCGAGCGTACTGCCGCTTTCGAGTGGGTCTGAATGACCCCCTATATTTTTTATATTTATACTGTATGTTTCAAAACTTTGTATATATTTTGCACTACTTATAGGAATTCTGTCTGTTGTCTAGTGAGTGAAGAAATGAACACTCAGTAAACAAAGCATTAGTCAATTGTTCTGGAGTGAAGGACTGAACACCATGATATTTTTGTAATAATTAAATAACTAGTTTAAAATGTATACTTTTTTTCCGTCTCAATGCTCATTTTATTCTCCCACATACAAGTAAGACTCAGCTTCTCTATATAGGGCCCTTATTAAAACAGAGGGCCTGATTTAGCAAGCATCACTGATGTGATCGCGGCAGCAAGCGCATACGCAGTTTTGCTGTGAAATTATGCAAATGACTGAGATCGCAATGCCGCAGCAGCACAACATAAAGATGCCCACTTCCCTTTACTCACATCTGTAATACCTTGCAAGTCTGCAAAAACATCGATACCATCGAGTACCATCGGAGCCTCATGCATAATTAAGGCTGGGGTGAGTGCTCAGGCTGCATATGGGTTCGCAGTGGATAATTTAAGCACGTCCCTGTAACGGCGTTCAAACGCACTGACACGCCTGCGTTCGCTCAACCACCCCCGTCACCACCGAAAACAGCACTTGCTATCAATCACTTTGCGATGGGTCTGCGTACACACTGCAATTGCAGTCCTCATCGCAGCATCTGGTTTGCGCACTGTGACTTATACTCATGCGCAAAAATTTGCCTGGCTGGGTGCGTCTTAGCACTTGCGATCATTGTTGACTCAGGCCCAGAGTGCGCAGACTCGCAGACCAGTGATATGTTTAAATTTCACCTAGACAGGTGTACACTTTCCAGCATCAGAGAACAATATTCTTAGCAGTATTGCCACTTGGGACTATTTGGGGGGAGTCCTCAATTCTCCAGGCTGTAGGATAATTTCAGCCCATATTTAGAGGTGTCAGCAAGCCTTTTTCTCTACAATTATGAATTACAGCATTGTTCTCTCCCCTGATGGCATCCAGTCACATGGTTGACATTTAGAATGTCGACATTCATAATATCGACACCACATTGTCAACACTAGAAAGTTGACCTTGTGTATCATGTTGACAGGCACCAGGTCGACATCCTCAGAATGCTGTGGGTTAGGGTTAGATACCGCCGAGAGGATTAGGGTTAGTCTGCAAGGGAAGTTAGGGATAGATTGTTGGAGTGGGAGTTAGGGTTAGACACAAGAGTGAGGGTTATGGTTAGGGATAGGGCAGGTGTACTTACTGGACTACCAGTGCATGAGATTACTCCACCTAAACTGACAGTCACATGACCGCCGGGACTTCGAAGAAGATGCTGAAGACACCACTTCCAACAGGACCAGATGAGTAACTGCTGGGTCACGGGGGTCATTAGGTTGACATTATGTAATGTCGACATGTCATCCATGAATGTTGTTGATAAAAATGTGGCATGGTCACTGCAAACATTCTAAGCATGTCAACATTTCGACTTAGTTGACAGAAGAACTGTCCACTTAACATACCACACCCCCACCTTATTATCATCTGTTGGAATATAGGCAAATAAACTTAACCACTGACCATAATAATCAATATTTGTGTCTGAAACACTTTCCTGACAATGTTCTAGTGTCTGAAAATATGTTCTGCGCTGCCAGTGGAAAGCCATCACAATGTACGTCACAAACCTTTCCATGCAGAGTGGGAGACAGGACAGCCATCCGCCAAGATAACACAGGAGGACCAATAAGTATTGCAGGGAATGTGCTGGGTGGGGCAATACAGGGTAGAACAGGGGGTTGTTTGAAGTGAACTGGCTTTTGCCGGGTCCATTTTCCTATTCCTGTAATAAAAAAAACACGGCAACTATATCATAGGTCGTTTATTCATTTTACTGTATGAAAACAATAAATATACCAAACAATTTTATGACATTTCTAAAATGGTTACATTATGTTTGAAATGAGAAAGAACATTTAATAGAACATAAGATGATAATGGGAAAAATATGCTAGAATGGAGATGTTTTCCATTAGCACAATGCTACAGAAAATAAAATTAGTTCTAATCTTTTTCTAGTTTATATCTTCATAGGAATAATGGTTTTATTTTGTTTAAGTGGTTAAGTATTGCTATCATTATCCAAAAATTGGATCCAGTTTGCCTTGAGCCACCTTACTTTGACTGTATCTTGGATGTGATTTGATTTAGTTTAGGAGATAATTTTGGGCCATTACAGATAGTTGTAATATTATCAAACATTTATAATGTGGCAACATCTTCAGTGACTGTACAATAAGAGAGTGCAAACATTATGTTCACTTAGGAACCTAAGCAAGGTACAGTACAATGTGGTTTATTTTTGAGAGTATACAATCTAAATGTGGCACGGAATATCTTTTTATGTAGGAAGAGCAGATGCTGTTTATGCAATGGATTGTTATAGAGTTGAATTGTGCAGGTTGCTCATAGGAGAAATGTTGTTTTTCAGCTGGCACCTTCTATTATTTTGTATCTTTATATGTCAGCAGGATATAGTATTGAGATGCATGGAAAGTTAAATTGGAGGATTATATGCCACTTGGTTTGCCACTGCCAGTGGCTGTAAGCAAGATCTAGTGGCTACTACCCCACTTATGGGTAGAGCCGTAACTAGGGTGGTGCAACATGTGCCATGGCATAGGGCACCTCAGGGCAGGGGGCACTATTTGGACCTGTCAATTTTCCTGTTTATTATCATTCTTACTTGTAGCTTCCTCTTCTTTTATCCCCAACATCTCCTGGCCTCCTCTATCTCTTCCCTGACCATTCCCCATGAAGCCATGGCCCTTATTTAGGTGCACTATCTTATGTCCCTATTTAAAAAATGGAGGGGGGGGGCGCCAATGCTCTCTCTGGCACAGGGCACCAAAAAGTCTAGTTATGGCTCTGCTTATGGGTTGTCTGAACACCATATAGCGCGAGACGCCCAGCGCGACCAAGACGATCCGCGAGGAGCAGCGTACTGTATTATTCTTTATATTTTCCATCTTAGTCGCATTGCAGATGCAGCGAAAAACTGCTCACAGTGTACCAATGATGCTGGGCTGCGACTTTAATGGCACAGGAATTGGTTTTAAATATGTACAGTAGTCACAAATGAAGCACCACGGAATATGGCGTGAATAAAAGCCACGGCCGCTACATCGTGTAACTTCATATACAGATTCAGACTTATTTGCACACAGATGTACAAATGCACATAAAATGTATTAGTATTGTCGCTTCCAGTTGTTTTATTTGTGCGAATAAGATGCACATTTTGAACAAAAAAGATGGATCCTGATGCGTCGAGATGGGCTGTTTGGTGCATCTGAAGCCAAGGTGTATGAGGACACATCTGTAAGAATAATCCTCCAGCAATGGCATCAAATCATACAGAAACCAGTACCAGTATTTTTATCACACATACACTTTCCTTTAGTTCTCTTTTCAATCAATCATCAATCATTATTCAGCTTAGTAATCACCACGGCCAGTTTTATTGGAACTCTGATTAGCTGGTTATGTTGTATACAGTACAGTAGTATTGTCAGAGCGCAATCTAACATTAGAAAAACCTAGGCTGTCGCCTAGGGCACCAGTAATTAGTGGGCATTTAAAACACTAAATGAGGGACATAATGATATTTAATCAGTGGCTTTAATTTTCCTGTCACGCCGCCACTTGGACTGCTGGCAGCTAACATGGAGAAACAGCCATTGTCTTCTTACCCGTTAAACTGTCAGCTGCTGCTCCTCAATTTCAGTGTTACTGTACACAGTCTGAGGAACAGAGGATGCCCTCTTCCACACCCGCCTAAGGTAAAATGCAAATGGATGGCACAATGCTGAAGACAAGTCATGCAACTTCAGATGGGGGCGGGGTTACCCACACCCTTGGGGATTCTAAATTGCTGTTTGTCAGGCGAAAATACTGACATGTTGCATTTGAAACCTTGCATGCATACAGATATGTCCTGCCTCATCATTGCTGCAAGTGCAACTAGCTGCAGCACGTATGGCACGAGTTGTGCAATGCGAATGGGCGCATGCATCTTGTATGCTCCTGCGATCCATAGGATTGCATGGTATGAATGCTGCCGCAGCCTGGCGTACTGTGCCGCGATGCATGTGCACGTTTGCCACATAGCCGGCAACGATGAGCAAGGGTATTTCTGTACACATGATATATATAGACAAATGTAAATACAAATTGTGCAGTATATTCTAGCGGTCAAGAATTATCTACAGCACACATCATGCAATAAATAGAAAATAGAAAACAAATTGTGCTTTTTCTACAATTTAAGGTCAGATTTCTTATACTGTTCCTCTGTTCTATGACAACAGCTATGAGTTTTCTTCTGGTATTTCAATATGTAAAGATCATAATGTATTACATGTCCAAATTGTTTTCTACTGTATTAATATCACACAGTATAACATACTAAAATATAGTGAATTCCAGTTGATGTACTGTATACCAGGCATTATATTTATTTATGTGAAATTGCAGTCACAAACAGAATAATAATAATATACAATATATATTTTTTTAGATTTGCTTTAGCAATTTATTTTCACCCTTTATTTTAATTTGCCAATGTTTTTAGATATTATTATGTGTACATGAACACAAGTATATGGTTCATTTACTATTCTGAGGCACAGAAGTGTCGCTCAGAACAGCAAATGTTTTTTTATTTGCAAAGCACTCTTTTGAAATAACATACCTATATTCAATTTATCAGTACGAGCCTTCAAGGCATTTCCACCTTAAATTTATCTAAAATGTTGATCTTTTCAGTAATTGGTTACATTTCATGATTTGAGAACTGACCATAAAACTTGATGTGAAAATACAATTTATTTAATAATATGATCCTGGAAAATATTTTACATATTTATAGATGCTGCATTTTTCTGTTTTATGTTTTAGCCAAAAAAAATGCTAATTTAAATTATACAGTTATCCCATTAAAGTTATATAGGATTAAGCAGTGCAATTGTTAATAAAGAATACACTTGACATAACCCATAAAGAGACTCATTGTTTTCAATAATGCAAAAGTTGTGAGACTATTTGCACTGATTAAAACTAGAGATGAGAAGTTTGGTTTTGGCTCGGATATTTACCGCCAAGTTCCAACCTCGGAAAGAGGCAAAATGTAATCTTTCATTGCCATCTATGCCCAGATAACCGTGAAAGATGAAGTTTTACCTCGTCCTCAGATCTGAACTTGGGGGGGCGGTGGGGAGATCCGAGCCAAAACCGAACTGCTCATCTCTAATTAAAACATGTCCAATATCCATGTTATGTATTAACTATTGAAACGTTCTAAAACCCAAAAAATATTCAGGGACCTATTTATGTAGAAATGTGCTGCACCCATAGGCGCTTTCATAATGAGTGCAGGGTGTGCACTCATTACTTACCTAGTAATGCAAACTATATTTACCTTGCTCCCGCAAGTGGGTCACTCCTTCTCCACAGTGCCATCTTCCCACTGACATCTTCGGGAAGATGGCGCTGCACAATGACGGCAAACAGTCTGGCATTATGCCAGAGCGTTTGTTCTCAAGTGCGCATGCACCATCTTCCCGAACATCACTGGGATGATGGCACCACAGAGGGGGAGGAGGGACCCACTTTCCGGGGCA
Organism: Taudactylus pleione; assembly: GCA_031769625.1. Taxonomy (NCBI): domain Eukaryota; kingdom Metazoa; phylum Chordata; class Amphibia; order Anura; family Myobatrachidae; genus Taudactylus; species Taudactylus pleione. Next base: position 81,284,752 of record JAUIMM010000040.1, read on the forward strand.
AGGTAAGATGTCTGGATGGGGGCGCTGCTCAGATGAGGGGGTCCGCTGCACAGGGACCCTCTTGAGCGTTAAATTGCCTCTGGCAGCAGCCCCAAATATCAGTGTTCTTTATTGAAATAAGGAAATTTTTTTCATAATTGTTTACCAAGGGTCTGTCTCTGGTGCATGGGCTCTGATTCCTTACTTTCGTGTTTGGACCTAGCCGTGCTACCATCCATGTACTGTGCAAGCTAGTTAATCTGTGACCTAACTTCTTCATAGAGGTTACCTTACGCAGAAAAACTTTGAAAACTTTTAGTTTTCAGACTTTGTTAAATTGAACTACTGCAACGTCACCCCACATTGTGTGGGGACTGCGGTATGCTGCAATTTCTTTGTCTTTTTCATATACAGGAGATATCTGCTACTATATATCTCTTGTTTTTGACATTGCTAAGTAAATATCAACTTAAATAATGTGAAAACGGCTGTTTCTGCTTTATTTATAGGTCAGAAGGGCTCGATAAATAGTCCCCTTAATCTCCTAAACTCCAAGTTTTACCATTGCTGTATATAAAGAAATTAGCTATTGGCCAAATTCTCTTAATGGTTAAAACATTTAAAAGTGTAAGTTAAAAAGCAGACACGGCAGTGTACAGAAATCAGATTATGAAGGGCAAGGATTCTATTTATACATGCATTACTTTTTAAAGAGGTAAATTGTAAAGTTCAGATTTATTTACAAAATTGTATCTCATGCATGTTGCTTGCTTGTCATGTAGGGTAATTTGCTTGTATTTTGTTTAACGCAAATAATCTATTATCACCAATATGGGTAATTTGATTTAGAATAAGACCAGTCGAACAGGTCCCACTGTCAAAGTTGTCACATTAAAATGTTTAGCTTGAGGCCTTTGGGGTTCACTGTACGATACTGATCATACATGGTGCATTGTTGGTGAAGGAATGGGTATGAAAATCCGGCAGTCGGGATGCCTCCTGTCAAAATACCAACAGCGGCCTCCCGAGTGTCGATATCCCGACAGGGGCTGGGTAAGTATACTAACCCTCACCCCTTCTCCCCCTAACCCTCCCTTCTTGTGGCCTAACCCTCCCCATCCCGCACCCTAACCCTTCCCGTTAGTGCCTAAACGTGTCTCCCCCCTTCGTGATTAAACCTAACCCTCCCCCCTTAGGCCTAACCTTCCCCCCAGGGGCGCCTAACACTAATCTCCACCCCCCCAAAAAAACCTAACCCTAATCCCGCTATGCTGCCTAAACATAGCATTCCCCCCCCCACAGATAACAGCTAACATGACCCGGCTTACCTCATTCGGGATGGTGTCTGTCTATAATACGGCGTCGTGATTAAGATAGGCGTCTGTATTTTGATGCCTATCTTTAGTTCCGTGTTGTGTTTGCGACCACCGGTCTCCTAACTACATCCTGTTGGTGAACTTGTACTTTCACTACCAATTGGCAACTGAAAACATGAATTAAAATATTCTATTGTTTTTCTAAAGAGTTACTTTCCCAGTACACACTGTACAGCATTGACGTATACAGTGCAGACTATTTATAAAATAGTGATTATGTTCATCTATAAAATTTCTGTCAGTTCCCCATCACCATAAAATGTCAGGAAGAATACATTAAACTACTTATTGTCTGAGTAGTACTTATTGTCTGATGTCAGATACAATTCTCAGGCAGTTAATAAAACATAACTTTTCCAAAAAAATGACACGGACAAGTGCTAGCAGGGAAAAGGGTCAATTTTATTTATTCAAATTAAATGAAAATGGGATAGTTTGGTGGTGAAAAAGAGAAGAGCCCTACAATTACCACATTTGTCAATCACAACACAACACGGGCCTAGATGGGGGGCCTTCTGCTCTCTCATCATACACCACTTGAGGTATCCAACTCCGCTCCCAATTACACAAATCGCAAGGCCCACCGGGACCTGTGGTGCCATTGAACCCAATAGGGAAGAATCAGCCTAACCCCTCTATCAGTGGGGAGTGCACCTCAAGATCTGATGACAAGACTGTTACTGCAGCTGTCCTTTCCCGCAATCCCCTAAAGCTGACAACTAGAAAGATTCTACACTAGAACCAAAACACACCCCTAACTCCACCCACTACAAACCTAACCAATGAACTCACAGGACTAAACTACTGACTGAAAACATTAACCCTGTCTTCCCAGAGTTAGCTGAATCCCACTTAGCGGTATATTTACTAAAGTGCTGATTTTTAGAAGTGGAGATGTTGCCCATAGCAACCAATAAGATTCTACTTAACAATTATCTAGCACCTCCTGGAAGATAATAGCTAGAATCTGATTGGTTGTTATGGGTAACATCTCCACTTCTAAAAACTCTCACTTTAATAAATTTACCCTTTAGAGTTTAAATGCCCTCCAGGCATATTCCATGCCCTATGTCACTCTTACCAGTTCAAAAAGAAAAAAAATGTCTGTATGTAGCTGCTCCCAAAACTCTGACCTTTGGAGGTCCCCTGTACTTCCCAGCACCACTATGACATGATGACCTTTAATAGGTGGTTGTGCTGCTTTAAAAGAAGACAAAATATTACAAGCAAAAGAAAATCAACTCTAAATGCAGGTAAGCCCGCAGTGTGCAGCTGGGAATGAAATAAATATGCAGAATATTAAAATTCATTCCACACTTTCATTAAAGGTTATTCTCTCTGAATGAGTGATTTTTTTTTTTTGCAAACCAAGACAGTGAAAATATTTTTTACAGCTGCTTTCACCTTAACGTCTTTTATTCCGTAGGTGCTTTGAAAGACATTTGTAATATACAGTATTCCCTTCCCATGCACTGATGATATTAATGGGAGGAAACCTGACATTTTCTGTGTTTATGTTTGACTCTCCATAGCAGCTATAACCAATGTCATAAGCAAGCACAGAGGATATTACAGGTTCCCGGATAACCCCTCTAAACCGAAGTTATTGAATAAAATATGAAGGGAAATACTTGCACTGTTATTTCTAGCACACATACATTGCTCCCTGTTTGCACAGAAGTGCCAGTAATAAGCAGAATGTACATATAATGCTTGCTGAACGCACTGGATGTGGTACTGGTAGAGTAGGTGTATATTGGAAATATAAATATTTTAGTTAAATTGGATGCTGGAATCCACAGTGCCAGAATCTTGCTCATGCCACAGAATGTGATTTTGATAAATTGACATTTTTACAGATAGGATAAAAGGCTGGGGATTGTACAATAGTAATTTTCTAATCCTGGTGTGATGTTGTGCATTATACGTATGTGCTATTTACACATCAAGTAGTATATATTTTAATCGAGGAGAAAATATTTGCTTAGCAGGAGTGTTCCTTATGCTTGTCTATATAACTGCTTGCATGCACCTAAATCTCTAAAATTAGATTTCATTATGCTCACAAGATAATAAAGGTGCAAGGGGTAAAGATAACAAAAACTTCCTGTTATTGTGGAGGTCTCCAAATTGTGTTCACGAAGTAAATTCCCTTGATTTTTAATACCACTTTTAAGACCTCGGCTGAAGTTCTAAGTCTTTATAAAATGTATTTGACAATACAAATTAAACAGTGTTGATATTTGAAATAAAAACACCCACCAATGTTCCCTTACTATTCTGCCATTTTATGACCTGGATGAAGATCTACAAACTGATTTATTAAAGCACAGATCTTTAGAAAGCCGTTAAATAATTGAATTTTGTGGACAAGTCTGACTGCAAGTGGCTGGGATTTCCATAGTTGGGTAGCAGCATTGGAGAAGTCTTGAAGGAGGTAGTGACAGTTGGTTACTGGAGACGAGGCACAGGGCAGGTCAGCAGTAGACCTAAGAGGGGAGAGCGAGAGTATTTTTGGTATAAGATTTGAGATGTATGAAAGGATGGAGGTATCGGTTGCTTTATAGATAAGGGTGAATTTGTATTTGCAAGGTGGGGCTGCAGATGTGGAGCAGTGAGAGAGGAAGATCAGTCTTGCTGCAGAATCTAAAGATGAATTGAAGTGGGGATAGGAGGTTGAGGGAAAAATGGGATAGCTGTATTCAAGGTGGAGGGTGATGAGAGGGGATGCGGTCAAAATGCCAATGGCCGGGAAGCCGTCTGACTAAATCCCTGCGTCGAAATACGATGCCGGAATCTAGACGGACGGCTTTCCAAGCAAAGGTAATCCGGGCACTGTTAGCGCTTAGCCGTGAGTGGAGGGGTTACGTACAGTATAGGCAGTCCCGGGGGGACTTAGGGTTAGGCACCACCCCGGGAGGTTTAGGGTGTGGGGAGGGGTGGTTAGGTTTAGGCACCTCCAGGGGGAGGTTAGGGTTAGGCACCAACAGGGGTGGTTAGGGTTAGGCACCACTTAGGGGAGGGTTAGGGTTGGGGGGAGATGGGAGGGTTAGGGTACTTACCAGCGCCAGTCGGGATCTTCAGTGTACGGGCTTGTGGCATCAGTATTTAGTCCGAGAGCTCCCCGGCCATCGGCATTTCATACCCTACCCGATGAGAGCATAGGTAAGAGTTTTGGTGGCATCTCTTATAAGAAAAGGGTATATTCTGCTAATATTTCTAAGAAGAAGGTAAAATGTCTGGGAGGGAGAAGTATCAAGCCTTGGAGAGAGACAAAGCAGAGAAGTTGCCCATAGCAATCAATCAGCTGCTAACTGTCATTTTATACTAGATAAATGATAGCTAGAGGCTTATTGGTTGCTTTTGGGAACGGGGGGAGTTTGTTTAAAGCCTTGAAGAGAGATAAATTGGAGATGTTGCCCAAAGCAACCAATCACACTCTCAGTTTTGCAACTGCAGATGTCTCCGTAATTTCAATGCACATAAGTCTCCTTTTACACATTTGTTGTGAGGTATGACATTTATTTTTAAGATTAGTATTTAGTACAGGAATCCAGTACCAGAGGCATGGTAAATTGAATCTGATGTTTAAAAAGGGCAAGGGAATGGGATGTCATGTCAGAACAGGTTACCCTTTAATATATTCTATGAGTACCACATTTAAGTGCATGGTTAACACTAAAGTACTTGTTTTTTCCCTAACTCATCTTTTAATATACATTTCATTATTATAATATAATGTATGCTTTGCTGTATGCAGAATTCACAGCTCACTATACATGAGCAATACAATTTATACACATTATATCACTTTGTTTTTTTCATTTTGTTGTTCATTTACTAGTTACAAAATGTTTGTTGCATGAAATATTGGGCCTGATTCTGAGTCGTATGGAATGACGAATGCTCATGTAGTTGAGCAATGTTTTGCAACTGCGTATACACAAACATTTTTGAAAACCCCTACAGTGCTTGCATTACAAGGAATGCATGTGCGATTGGGTCAGACTGTATCAGAAATGTGGCAGAAAAGTGATGGGCGTTCCTGGGCGGTGACTAGTAATGCACGTAAAAATGGTCCAATCAGTGGGCTTGTTATGGGAATGCTGCGTGCGTTTCAATTAGGGGTGAGTGGGTTCGGATCTCTGAAAACCCCCCCGAGCCCCCCCGATCCGAGGCCGATACGAGTCAGGCTCGACTTTTCCCGCCTGACTCGGATCTGAAATTGAGGCAAAACAACATCATCCCGCCTTCCGGGTCTCGCGGGTTTTGGATTCTATATAAGGTACGCACGTCGGCGCCATTTTCTCACTCAGCTGTGGACAGTGAAGAGGGAGAGTGGGAGTTAGGGCTGGCTGGGCTGTGTAGTGTAGTGTAGTGTAGTGTTGTGCTGTGCTGCTGTTGTCCATAGGGGCTGTGTCCACTCCTCCAAAGTCCATAGGGGCTGGCTGTGTTGTTTCTGTGCTGCTGTTCATAGGGGCTGTGTCCACTCCTCCAAAGTCCATAGGGGCTGGCTGGACTGTGTTGTGCAGTCAGTTGTCCATAGGGGCTGTGTCCACTCCAAAGTCTTGTGCAGTGTCCCAGTCCTAAAGGGGTGCTGTAGTGTTGTCCAGGGGGTGCTCTGTCCATCAGGGGTGCTTCCCCCCAAGTGCACTCCAAACCAAATAAAAAAATATATTCTGTGTTTGTGAATTGTGTGCACTGTGGCTGCACGTGCATCAACAAAGTAGCGCCAAGCCTGCACCTGTGTCATAGGTAAAGGGCCGGCTGGCTTGACCGTTAAAGGGTGGTGTAACCCCCAAAGTGCACTCCAACAAAAATAAAACATTTTCTTCTGTGTTTGTGAATTGTCTGCACTGTACGTGTGTCTGTCTGTTAAAGGGTGGTATAACCCTCAAAGTGCGCTCCACAAAGAATAAAAAATTCTTTTTTTTTCTGTCTGTGTGAATTGTGGGGGCTGTAGCTGCACGTGCATCAACAAAGGAGCAGCGCCAAGCGTGCGCCTGTGTCCATTAAGTAAAGAGCCAGCTGGCTCATTTCTTAAAGGGTGATGTAACCCACAAAGTGCACTAGTCTCCAACAACAAAAAAAAAAAGATTCTGTGTTTGTGTGCGCCTTAGCCGCACATATATATCAATATAACATAAATGGAGGACCAAACTTTCTCCGATAAAAATAGAATAGGGAACGATCAAGAACCACTTCCTCCTAGTGCTGTTGCTGCTGCTGGGAGTTGTTCAACATCACAGAGAAAAAGTAGGAACACCACTACTTTTACTAAACAATTGAGCCTCCAACAGTCCTTAGCGAGGAGGATGAAGTACGACAGCAGTCATCCTGAAGCAAGACGTATAACTGAGGCCTTGACTGCTATGTTGGTGTTAGACGTGCATCCGGTATCCGCCATTAGTGCAGTGGGATTTAGACAATTGATGGAGGTAGTGTGTCCCCGGTTCCAAATCCAGTCTAGATTCCACTTCACTAGGCAGGCGATACCGAGACTGTACAGAAACGTCAGAAAAAGTGTCCTCAGTGTCCTGAAAAATGCGGTTGTACCCAATGTCCACTTAACCACGGACATGTGGACAAGTGGAACAGGGCAGACTAAGGACTATATGACTGTGACAGCCCACTGGGTAAATGTATCACCTTACGCAGCAACAACAGTAGCGTCACCAGTAGCAGCATCTCAGAAAAGCCAGCTCGTTCCAAGGCAGGCTACGCTGTGTATCACCGGTTTCAGTAAGAGGCACACCGCCGACAACCTCTTAGAGAAACTGAGGGAAATCATCGCCCAGTGGCTTACACCACTTAGACTCTCCTGGGGATTTGTGATATCTGACAACGCCACCAATATTGTGCGGGCATTACATCTGGGCAAATTCCAGCACGTCCCATGTTTTGCTCACACAATAAACTTGGTGGTGCTGAATTTTCTGAAAAGCGACAGGGGCGTGCAGGAGACGCTTTGGGTGGCCCAAAAAATTTCTGGCCACTTTCGCCATTCAGCGACTGCGTGCGCCTGTGTCATAAGTAAAGGGCCGGCTGGCTTGTCCGTCAAAGGGTGCTGTAACCCCCAAAGTGCACTCCAAACAAAATAATTTTTTTTTTTTTTCTGTCTTTGTGAAATGTGTGGGCTGTAGCCGCACCTGCACCCTCAAAGCAGCAGCGACAAGCGTGCATCTGTCTGTTAAAGGATTACATCAGTGACAGCATCCAAGTAGGCATGTCAGACAGTCCGTACCTGTACTGGCAGGAAAAAGAGGCAATTTGGAGGCCCCTGTACAAACTGGCTCTATTTTACCTGAGTTGCCCCCCTCCAGTGTGTACTCCGAAAGAGTGTTTAGTGCAGCCGGGAACCTTGTCAGCGAAAGGCGTAGGAGGTTGCTTCCACAAAATGTGGAGAAGATGATGTTCATAAAATGAATTATCAACTCTTCCAGGGAGACCAGCCTCCAGAACGTACAGAGGGACCTGCGGTGGTGGATTCCAGCGGGGACGAATTAATACTTTGTGAGGATGAGGATGTACACAACACTGAAGAGGGTGAGGAATCAGTGGATGAGGATGACTTCTTGCCTCCATAGAGCCAGTTTGTGCAGGGACAGATTAATTGCCAGCTTGTTTTGTGGGGGGCCCAAACGAACCAATCATTTCAGCCACAGTCGTGTGGCAGACCCTGGCGCTGAAATGATTGGTTTGTTAAAGTGTGCATGTCCTGTTTATAGTACAACATAAGGGTGGGTGGGAGGGCCCAAGGACAATTCCATCTTGTACCTCTTTTTTTTCTTTGCATTATCTACAGTTTGGGGCCTAGTTTTTCAAACTGCCATCCTGTCTGCCACTGCAGTATCACTCCTAGATGGGCCACGTGTTTGTGCTGCCCACTCGTGTCGCTTAGCATAGTCATCCAGCTACCTCGGTGCAACTTTTTGGACATAAAAACACTATTGTGAGGTGTGAGGTGTTCAGAATAGACTGGAAATGAGTGGAAATTAAGGTTTTTGAGGTTAATAATAACATAGGAGCAGAAAAATCAACACATTCTGTGATTTTAGCTGTTTTTATGCTTTTTTTAAAAAAAATACAGATCCAAAACACAAAACCCAGAACCCAAAACACAAAAGGGTGGTTTTGGCAAAACCAATCCAGATCCAAAACACGAAGAAAGATCCAGATCCAAAACCAAAACACGAAAAGTGGCCGGTGCACACCCCTAGTTTCAATGTTAGCGGCTGTGTTCCCAGATGCACAGCCACAGGCATGGGAGGCCATGGTCAGGCAGAGAAACTGCAGCTTACATAGGACTGGTGTAAGTATCGATGGTGCAGATGGTGGCATCTAAGGACACACCAATCTCTATTACAGCGTACATGGACACTAAAGGTGGGCATCTCAGTCTTTGCACAATCAGGTGCATGGATGTACACAAGGTGCAGTGTTTTTGCAGCAGCTAGCGCTGAGGTCTGCTTGCGCTGTGACCGCACATCAATCCCGGATGACGGAAAGGTCCACCTGCACTGCACATTGCATCCAGAATGGCTATGAGGTCTGTCCACATGTTCCTGCTCGGTGCTCTCAGTGTGGTTGCTCAGCATGCTAGCACTCAGGCTGCACTCCAGAGTTCCCTCCAAAACTCAGTATGGGCACAACCATGTTGGATTCAGTCACTTGACTCTCTTCCCCCACTCAGAGTGCTGCTCCCCGACCAGCTGATCGCAGCATCCAATCCCCGGTGATCCACCCCTATAAATTCCACATCCTGACTGGCCCACTTTGCCAGTACAATGTCGCTTCTATTGAGGTTACAGCTCTGTGCTGAGTTCCCAGCAGAGGCTGGCTGGCAAGTCTCAGCCTGGGGGGCAAACACAGGCTTGTGGCCCTGGATTTTCTACAATCAAACTGCAATGGAGAACTTAATGTAACATGAATCTTGCAGGAGTGGCTCATCTAATGTGGGTAGTTTAAGTAGCCATTTAATATATATATATATATATATATATATATATATATATATATATATATAAAATGTCAATTGTCAGTAGCCAATTTACCTACCAGTATGTTTTTTGGATTGTGGGTGGTAAACCATGCAAACGTGGGAAAAACATACAAACTCCACACAGCTAGTAGGACCTTGGTAGTAATTAAATCAATGACCACAGTGCTGCCTCAAAAGATTATGTAGTTTTATTACACCTGTGTTTAGTGATATATACTGTGTCTAGTTGCATTATACCAGGCTGCAGAAACTATTAGCTACGTGAGTACAGCAGACCCTCCAACATGACCCCTTCCAGCAACTACAAAATGCTCTAGTTCTGGACTTCCAACCAAATTTATGATTGTAGTCACCTGTGTTTAACTAGTTAATTGATGAGAAAAGTGTTTAAACACAGGTGGCTGCAAACATAAATTAAGAGGGAAGACCAGGAGCAGAGCATTTTGTACTTGATGGAAGGGGTCATGTTGGAGGATCTGGTATAGTGGTGAGTAACTACTTATACCCCCCCTCCACGTTGTCTATGTATGCAGGGAAAGAAACAGTTATTATGTGTGTATAGGGTATAATGGGTTGTGGAAGAATTTTGCTCCACACCTGTCTTGATGCAAACCTGGCTGCATCTGTTAATGATGCTATGAGAAATTTACATTAATAGATACAGTTAAATTATAGGGGCCAATTTATTAGAAATCCCATTTGCGATGCAATCTGGGCACAATTTACAGCCATGTCTGAAGAGGATAACTAGCTGCCCACTGTGCCGTGGGCAGGGAGATTTGTAACAGGCCAGCAGCCCCTCGACAGGGCACATTAACCATTCGCTGCCCATACAGGTCTCATGACATATTACCTATAATATAGATAAAATACTGCTGGTACATACCTGGTGCACAGCTTAGGTTCCTAGACACTCTATATCAGTGTTGTACTGTATACAACATTCGGGATGCAGGGATGGTCATCCATTATTCAGGGAGGATGGTCCTCTTCCTTCTATTGGTCACTCTATCAGTGGTAGCAGCTGCTGATTGGTTAGTGTTGCCGTCAGTCACGTAAAAGTAAGGGGGCTGGATTTGGTGGCGGCCGATTGGTTTTTGCTGCCATCATTCAGACGAGCTAGGAGGGAGGGTAGGAGCAGCGACTGATGGCTGTCCCATGGAACTGTCATCCAGGAGGTAGGATTGGGGCACCTCCAAGCTGTCCCGTGTTGTTTCCAGTAGCCTGACAGTCAGCTTGGAGACAGACAGTAGATGCTACCCGGATGCTCTGAGTCTACTAATAATATAATTGGAGCAGCCAGGGAGCTGCTTCTCCTTGTCTCCAGGCCACAGGGCATATGAGGCAGCATATGACAACAGCTGTATATGGCATATGGGCCCCAATTGTAAAATGGTAGCGCCACAGGGGGCAGATGCCGCCCGGTCCCCTGGCCCAGCCCACCCCTGGTTCCCAGGTACTCTGTATTTGAAAGGTTCCTGTCCATATTATTCCAGTTCCAAGTCTGGTTATTAAGTTTCCAATTCATCTAGCACTCCAGTTTGGTTTTACCAGATACTTGTTCATAACTACCTACATCGGTCCCAGATGATTTCTCCAATCAGCGGACATCTCCAATCATTGGTCCCAGCTGATATCTCCAATCATTTGTCCCGACTAATATCTCCAATCATTGGTCCCGGCTGATGTCTCCAATCATCGGTGCCAGCCGATATCTCCAAAATCGGTCTCAACCGATCCAGTACTTCATCACCATCAGCTTCAAACCGATCCAGTACTTCAATTCATCAACATCGGTCTCAACCCGATCCAGTACTTCAATTCATCAACATCAGTCTCAGGGCTTAATTCAGCATGGATCACAATTGCAGCAGCGTACGCAAACGGCCAATTGTTGCGTACTGCGCATACATATGCATCACAGTGCAGGTGCATAAATGCCTCATTGGGATCGGGACTGCAATCGCAGTGACTACGCAGACCCATCGCAGAGTGATTGACAGGAAGGACCATTTGGGGGAAGTGACGGGTGGTGGTTGGAGAAACGCAGGCGTGCCAGTGCATTTGAATGCCATTACAGGGGCAAAAATTAGCCACTACGATGGCATACGCAGCTTGAGTGCTCACTGCCTACAGGAAAGTTAGCAATCTATAAGTGAGGTCTGGTCTGCTGTAAATGTGCACGTGGCTCCAATGTACTTTGATGTTACCAATGTTTTGGCTAGATTGCAAGGTATTATGGACATGTGAGACGGGAAGTGGGCATCTGCATGTTGTCCGTGTGAGTGCTTTGCGATTGCACATATTAGCATACTATTGCAACAGACCTGCTTTCGTGATTGCAAACATGATCGCATCAGCGATCCTTGCTGAATCAGGCCCTCAAACCGATCCAGTACTTCAATTCATCAACATCGGTCTTAATCTGACCCAGTTCTTCAATTCATCAACATCGGTCTCAAAGCAATCCAGTTCTTCAATTCACTAACATCAGTTCCAACCTGACTGTCTCCAAACATCAGTTCCAACCTGATTGTCTCCAAACATCGCTTGTAATCTGACTGTCTCCAAACATTGGTTCCAGTATGATCCTGCTTCAGGGGGTCATTCAGACCCGCTCGCGAGCGCAGGATGCTCGCAAGCGGGTCGATGTTGCCCCACTGCGCATGTGTACGACGGAGGGAGCTCCGTCGTGCGCATGCGCGAGACCCGGCTAGCGACGGGCTCTCCGTCGCTCCGAGTCTCGCACCAAAGGGGGCGTGCTGTCGATGTTGATTGACAGCGCGCACCCTTTGGTGGGCGTGTCGGGGGCGTGGCTGCCAGACGGAGGCGTTCCCATGGGAATGCCTACCTTCTGAAGCCGGCCCCACTGACATCACTAGTGATGTCAGTGGGAGTGATTTTGGCTCTGATAGAGCCAAATTCACTCCAGGGCTTGCGGCAGCGAGACCCTACCGCAGGGTCTCCGTCGTAAGCCCGATGGTCGCGATGGTCTTGACCATCGCGACCATCATCATGGACGCTCGCTATAGCTGTGGGCGGTAACCCACAGCTATGCGAGCGTCCATAAGGCCGCTCCATTTTCATGTAGAAGGGCCCTGATTCAGAGCGAGCGCTCTGGTCAGAGCGTCCGGCTCTGAATCAGGCCCTCAGTTTCTATCGGATTCTACCACTACAGTTCCAATTCAATTCAATTTCCAGTCTAATAAAGTTGTCCCCTACTGTCCTTGCTTTTGGGCTCATCACCTCCAGCAGTTCCACTGCCTCCTACCCACTTCCTCATTGCACGAGGAAGTCCTGGCGCAAGCCTCCCAGATTCAATCATGCCTCCCTAGACTCCACTTCAGCCTCCCACGCCTGTTCCAACCACCTCCAACCCTGAGGTGTGACACAAGGGAGGGAATTTTTGGTGGAATTTTCATAAAGTGGCAGATGGGCAACCGTCAATAGTTACTGCTGCCTGCACTCTGGGAGTCATTAAAACCCGCTCGCGAGCGCAGGATGCTCGCAAGCGGGTCGATGTTACCCCAATGCGCATGCGCACGACGGAGGGAGCTCCATCGTGCGCATGCGCGAGACCCGGACAGCGACAGCCAAGCTGTCGCTCCGGGTCTCGCACCAAAGGGGGCGTGCTGTCGATGGTTACTGACAGCACGCCCCCTTTGGTGGGCGTGCCGGGGGCGTGGCTGCCAGACAGAGGCGTTCCCATGGGAACGCCTACGGTCTGGGTCCGGCCCCACTGACATCACTAGTGATGTCAGTGGGAGTGATTTTGGCTCTGATAGAGCCCAAATCACTCCAGGGCTTGCGGTCACCGAGACCCTACCGCAGGGTCTCGTCGCAAGCCCAATGGTCGCGATGGTCTTGACCATCGCGACCATCTTTTCGGCCGCTCGCATATGCTTTGGGTGGTCACCCACAGCTATGCGAGCGGCCAGGAGGCCGCTCCATTTTCAGGTAGGAGGGCACTGATTCAGAGCAAGCGCTCTGGTCAGAGTGCCTGGCTCTGAATCAGGCCCTCTGTGTGCTACTCACAATCAGCCCCATTGGGTGATAGAAGATTTGCTCATTGTGCAGTTAATGAAAATTAAGAACCAAGCAACATGCGTTAGATCAGTGGTGTCAAACTCATGCCCTTCAGCTTTTGTGGGACTACATATCCCAGCATGCCCTGCCACACTTCCTAATAGCAAAACTGTGTCACTGCATGCTGGGATGTGTAGTCAGGGCCGGATTAAAGGGGAGGTGACAGGGGCGATCGTCCCTCGGCCCCCACACCTGAAGGGCCCCCACACCCAGCCATCGAGGTTAAAGTGAACCGGAGGAGACGGAACCAGTTCCACCTCCTCCGGACACCTAACCCCGGTGCCGCACGGAGACACCAGGCGCCCGCTGAGATTGTAACCAGCGGGCGCCTGGCTCCCTCCCCGCTGCGGCAGCCAGAACCGGAGACTAGAGCTCACTCGTGAGCTCCGGCTTCTGGCTCAGGCAGTGAACTATGGGAGAGACGTCATGCGTCTCTCCTATAGTGCAGAGGAGCAGCGCCAGCTGAGCGGGTCAGAAGGCAGCGGGAGCTGGGCTTAAGGTAAGTATGATTTTTTTTTCTCTTTAGCGCAATGGGGGGGACATTACTCAGGGGGGACATTACTACTGTGGGCATTACTACAGGCGGCATTACTCGGGGGGGCATTACTACTGGGAGCATTACTACTGGGGGCATTACTCGAGGGGGACATTACTCGGGGGGGGGCATTACTACTGGTGCCACTACCACAGGGGGCACAACTACAGGGGTATTACTACTGAGGGCATTACTATTGGGCACACACAGGGGGCTACTGGGGGCACAACTACACGGGTATTACTACTGGGGGTATTTATACAGGGAGGCATTACTATTGGGAACACTACTACTGGGGTTATAACTACAGGGGGCATTGCGTAGGGGGCACTGCATAAGGGGCAACACTCCTGGGGGCACTACTTCTGGGTGCACTGCATAAAGGGCACGTAATAGGGGCCCCCACATGTTTGTTGCCCTGGGGCCCCCATAGAACTTAATCCGGCCCTGTGTGTAGTTCCACTGCAGCTGGAGGGCCCAAGTTTGACACCACTGCGTTAGATCATCATAAACATTGTACAGTATCTGGACAAAATATATCTTTCATTGCTTATCAGATATAGCTCATTCACATATCTGTCACTAACTGACAGGAAAGCATCGAGGAAAAAAAAAAAGGAAAGCATCGAGGCCCATGGGGCATTGAGAGGGGATGCAGTGGGAATAGATTACGTGGTAAGGATACTACCTTTGAACCTTATGAATACCCCTGCCTATACCTTCTAATATCCTTCCTATAAACCTCTAAGGATGACGCTATTTTGCGTACGCAGTCATACAGTAAATAAAGACTCCAGACCTAGAACCTGTGGTTCCAAAGCACAAAGTATTATTCAAGTAAAAAGTACAGCAGTTACACGCTATGATTCTCATATAATCTTAGCGCAAAGAAATTATACAGACCCAAGTACAGTTATACATACACAGCGCTCTCTGGTCCAGATGTAGGCATCAGCAAGAAACCCCTCGTCAATCAACATTCAGCACGAAGACTAGGAACCCAGGGTCAGAGCACACATATTTATACCCCCAAGGAATAAACAACACAATAGAGAAGTTTGTTGCTAATACCATTGGTCATAAAGGAGAGGGCATATGTTACAAGGCATTTATCAGACACAGCCCAGCCTCTAACAACTGGTGGTCTCTGGTTTCCGGCCTCATGCAAATCCTAACAGTTGTTCATATAATGTACATTTTGTTGCTTGAAGTCTCTGCGGTCCATAAGTTGAGAATGCATGTTGCGATCTCTCCATCGATATTACCGGAATACTGTTGAGAGAGTACGCATCAGTACAATACCAAACATGGCTTACTTATCACGTATAAAACCTTAGTTACGAAATAACCTTTATTTCCTAGCAATGATAATAAATGTGCATACTCGAATCTTATACCTTATGGAACCTTGTATGTGAATATGTACTGTGTGAGTATGTGGGGTTAACTTGGGGCAGATGCGTGTGCATGAATCTAATATTCAGCGTTTTCATACAGGATCTTATACATTCGCTAATATGCGACTATTTAACAGCGCAATTGTGCGTATTAATGTGTGTATGAGAAATGGTGAAATATGCTAATAGTAATATCGCCACATGTACTAAAGTGTGAGTTTATCTAAAATGGTGCTTAGGCGGCCATTCGCAAAATGGCATCTTGCAATCTCATTTCCAAGATGGCGTCTTGCGGCCAGTCGCAAGATGGCGTCGCTGCGATCCAATTTTAAACTGATCTTGTCTCAGCCAATTATCCAGCTTCGACAGTGGCATGGACTCTGTAGGGGCCACACCATAGTTGTGTATGCAATGAGGGGGTATTGCTACACCCCATCTGGTGGTAATGGCCCCAGCGCCCAGATATACCTAAAGTCTCGACAGTCTTACCCCAAGGCTTAAATTTGTTATATAAAATGTTACAAATGAAAAATTACATATGAGACCTAATAATAAATGGATATTTGGGTATTTGTGTACACTAGTTGAAAGTTGCCTACCTGACTTCCTGAAAATCACCTCTACTTGTCCCTGAACTCCTTGACTCATCAAATTCAGTCTTCTAAAGCAAGTTGAAACAAATAAAATGTTCTATTATCCTTCTATATAAAACTAAACATAGTGAGGTAGGGAATCTGGCATTTCCAAAATACTACTACAGTACATTAAAGGTTACTTTGTTACATAATACATTTAAATTCTGCAATGATATGATATTGAATAACTTTTAATAGACCCCATGTGACATCAGAAATCCAAATAAGAATGTGCTTCTTAAGGCCCCCATACATCTGCGACGGATCGTCGCAATGTAGTGATGGGATCGGAAACGCTGATCCACCGGTCAGAAATGCCAACCAGAAGCCATCGATGTTCTGTGATCTGTCGCAGGATTGGTGAAATTCTATATGTTAAATTTCACTGATCTGCCAATCACGATAATTTTTTGATCGCGTTCGGCATATCTGTGAAATCCAACATGTTGAAACACTGAAATCTAACATGTAGGATTTCAGCGATTCTGGGATGACGGGCTGCAGGATCGCTACATCGCAATGATGCGTCGCAGATGTATGGGGGCCTATAGCTATTAAATGTCCATGTTTCATAAAGAAACAACTTACATTTTCCATTATATGTGGCACTGTTCTGGAAATAAAACATTCTGGGGTTTATTTGTGAAGCAGTGATAATCATTTTCTCTGGCTTTTTTTGCTGGTAAAAGGCATTATCCTCTTTTTTCCCCTATTTCAAAATAGGGATACCACAGATATATCACTGATTTCCTTGATTATCCTTGCAAACCCTCTTTTTCCAGTGGTTACCACACCCCCATAGCCTTCTATAGCGACTGTAGTTAGACTGCCAGTAATGAGGGGAAAACCATAGGAAAAGCCCTGGATTGATAAATGACAGTTAAAAATCATTCCACATAACAACAACATGTGGCAACAGTGGCAAAAGCAGGATTTGCTTGGGGGGCGGGGGTGCAATGGATAAACAGAGAGAGAGAGAGAGCAATTACACGGCCATTAATCTTTTCCATTGGTGTAATGTGCTAAAGACAGCTGCTTACTGTATATTTTGTTCTGCAGCTACTTACTTCTTGAGGGTATACCTGAGCATGTTCATAAAACATTCAGTAATAAAATATATTTTGAAAAAAATGAAAGAACAGAAAATGTACCTAATGTCTAACTATTATTGTTTATTTATTTAGTGCCAATCATTTACAACAGTCCCTGTCCCAGTTAAAATTATATTCTCAATTCTCTAACACAGACACACACTCTGGGAACATATTATTATCACAAACCAGTAATCTACAGCAGTGGTTCTCAAACTCTGGGCCTGATTCAGACGGGTTGATCGTTAGGCAGTGCGCATGCGCGGCGTGCCCAGGAGTGAGCGCAAAAAGCAGTCACTCCGGCGCTCGCATCCAAAAGGGACAGCTGTTGATGTTGATCGACAGCTCGCCCCGTTTGGAAGGCGGGGCGGGGGGGTGGCTGGGCAAACAGGCGTTCCTGCTGGAAAGCCTGCCGTTTGTGGGCGGCAGTGGTGTAACTAGAGCAGGGCGAGCGGGGTACGTGCCCTGGGTGCCATGGGACCGGCGGCGTGGGGGGGCGCCGCCGGGCACGGTACCAGCCCGCCCTAGTTGGCCAGTGTAGCGCCGACCGCAGTGTGTGCGGTCAGCGCTACACATTTACACAGGACCGGCGCTAAGCTTCCAGCGCCGGTCCTGTGCTGCACAGCTGAGCCCCTTTCCTTGCCCCTTTCCTCCCCCTGAGGGCTTGCCCAATAGCGCCAGGAGGAGGGTGGCACGCAGGCTCAGACTGTGCTAACACACACATCGCCGCCAGCACGGCAGCGGTGTGTGTTATTCAGCAGCCAATGAGAGTCAGACAGACTCTCATTGGCTGCTGCTGCACACACATCCTCCGCCAGCGCTGGCGGAGATGTGTGTGAATCAGCAGCCAATGAGAGTCAGATAGACTCTCATTGACTGCTGTGCGCCCACTGCAAGAGCCGGCTCCCTTCCGGCTCCTGCAGTGGGTAATGGGAGACACGTCATGATGTCATGATGTCTCTCCCATAATGCAGAGCGCGCCAGCCCGGGAGGACTGACGTGCAACGGCGGGAGCAGTGTCCGGAGCAGGAACGTGGATTCTGGTAAGTGTATTTTTTACATTTTTTTTGTAACTTGTGTGTCTGCACTACGGGTTGAGGGGGGGGGGCTACTACTACTGGAGACACTATTACTGGGGACGCTGCTACTACTGGGGACGCTATCACTTGGGGGGGCTGCTACTACTGGGACACTATTACTGGGGGGGCTGCAACTAATGGGGACACTATCACTTGGGGGGGCTACTACTACTGGGGACACTATCGCTTGGGGGGGCTGCTCCTGTGCTACTACTGGGGACACTAATACTGGGGGGCTGCTACTACTGGGGACACTATTACTGGGGGGCTACAACTACTGGGGACACTATTACTTGGGGGGGGAGGCTACTACTACTGGGGACACTATCACTTGGGGGGGCTGCTACTACTGGGGACACTATTACTGGGGGCTGCTACTACTGGGGACACTATCACTTGGGGGGGCTGCTACTACTGGGGACACTATTACTGGGAGGGGTTGCTACTACTGGGGACACTATTACTGGGGGGGCTGCTAATACTGGGGGCTATTACTGGGAGGAGCTGCTACTACTGGGGACACTATCACTTGGGGGGGCTGCTACTACTGGGGACACTATTACTGGGGGGCTGCTACTACTGGGGACACAATCCTACTGGGGACTATTACTGGGGGTGGCTGCAACTACTGGGGACACTATTACTGGGAGGGGCTGCTACTACTGGGGACACTATTACTGGGGGGGCTGCTACTACTGGGGACACTATTACTGGGGGGCTGCTACTTCTGGGGACACTATTACTGGAGGGGACTACTACTACTGGGGACACCATTACTGGGGGGAGCTACTACTGGGGGCACTGCATCAGGAGGGGGAATGTCTACTGGGGGAGGACTACTACTGGTGGCACTTTTAAGGGGCTTACTACTAGGGGACCACTACTGTGGGCACTAAATAGGGAGGACCACTACAGGGGACCCTGTATTGGGGCACTGGATAGGGGGGATCACTGCTGGGGGCCTGCATAAGGGGGACCACTACTGGGGGAACTGCATGGGGGGGCTACTGCTGGGGGCACTATATAAGGGGCTTACTACTAGGGGACCACTACTGGGGGCACTAAATATGGAGGACCACTACAGGGGGCACTGTATAAGGGGCACTGGATAGGGGGGATCACTGCTGGGCGCCTGCAAAAGGGGGACCACTACTGGAGGCACTGAAAAAGGGGAACTAATGAGGGGCTGCATAAGGGGGACCACTTATGGGGACATTGCATACTGGGGGTACTGTATAAGGGGAACTAATGGGGGGCTGCTTAAGGGGGACCACTACTGGGGGTACTGTATAAGGGGTACTACTATGGGCCTGCATAAGAGGGACCACAACTGGGGACATTGCATACTGGGGGTACTGTATAAGGGGCACTACTGGGGTTAAGGTGCATATGAAAAGTAATGTGATGATAAAGGGGTGTGTCATGTTGACACGCCCCATTTTTAAGTGACCACACTCATTTTTCGCCGCCCGTGCCTTCGGCGCGCACACATAGGTGGGGGGGCTCCATTTTTACATTTGCCCTGGGCTCCAGATACCCTAGTTACACCACTGGTGGGCGGCCCTACTGACATCACTCATGATGTCAGTAGGTGGACTTCCTGCTCTATCAGAGCAGGAAGTCCACTGGGCCTCCAGGAAGTCCCAGTGGACTTCCTGGAGGCCAGGAGGCCGCAACTAAAAAAACAAATGACCGCCCTGATTCAGAGCGAGCGCTCGCTTTTTGCGAGCGCCTCTGAATCAGGGCCTCTGTCCTCAATACCCCACACAGTTCTCATTTTCCAGGTTACCCAGCAGGTGCACAGGTGTATTCATGACTCACTGACACGGTGAGATCCACAGGTGGAGCTAATTATTTCACTTGCGATTCTGTGAGGAGACCTGTACCACCAACGATTTGAAAGATATCATTTCAGTGAAGTCATCCTGTCACATCTCTGAACAGGCAAAGTTGATAATATCGTGCAAGTTGGCCTGCATGTATGGACAATCATAGATATCGTTATTGTTCATGCGGGAACGCGCATCGTTGGTCGTTCACTGCATAAAAACGAACTATATGAATTAAATATCATTGAACGATATTGTTATCGTTCATATCATTCATAGATTACGTACCGTGTGTATGCAGCTTTACTTCCTCTGTACAAGCATCATGATTAAGTGTTTCAATCTCCTTAGACTCTGTAAACTGTTCTTGTAACAATTTATTTTTGAAGAGTCTCAATTTTCTCTTCCTCTCCTTTTTTCTTATTTTCCATTATCACTTCACATTAAACGTTTTAATTACTTACATAAAAGTTGTCAAGTTTCTAATTTATAATCATTATTCTGTCTATTTTTCTTTCCTTTTTAAGATATTTTACTTATTTATGTATTATTTTATTGATTGTAATGCTTGATGAAGACATGAGCCAGATTTAGCCTTTTGCTTGAACTTGACCAATATTGCTTTAATCTATACAGTGAATGTTGATACCACACAGCACTAGAGCAAGTTCACAATATAATATTAATAACATAGATTGTAAAAAATACAACTACAGTTTGTCCCACATTACAGTAGTGTATTCCTGCTTGAGGCGCCATGTGTAACAAGCGGGGTGAAGCATATAAGCTGATTAAAAGGTTTCCAATAATGTAATAATTAGGATGGATGATTTAGATGAGCTAAGAATAATGGGGTTGATGGTAAATGAATACATAGGGCTCTATTTATTAACATTATTTTGGCTAAAATAAAGTGAAAAAGGGTGTTTTCACACCCTTTTCGCATTATTTTAGTATCCCCTATAGTTATTACAGGGCAATTGGAGTAGAATTCGTAAAATTCTACTCCAACCCCTAAGTATCACTTATTTTTAGTAATCAGATCGCATTTCCCATAATTGTAATGGGAAATGTGATCCGACCAGAGTTACTAAAAATAAATTGTGAGAAAATACCGGGGAAAGCCCTGTGATAATAACGCCGCCTGGAGGTGGCGTTATCCTGGGTCTCCCCCGGTTACCAGACTCCTGCTCCGCTCTAATAGGGAGAACAGAGCCGGTAGTCAGTCCCAGTAATCAGCTTCGTGGACTAAACAGACCGCAAGCTGATAACTGTAAAAAAAAAAAAAATAACTTACCAGACTCCAGGGACCGGTGATCGGGCCGGTGATGTCCTCCCTCCGGTCAGCTGGTCTCCCATAGTGCACTGCGGCCCGGTCATCAGGTGATCGGGTCCCAGTGCAGTATGGGATATCACCTGACCGGAGGGCATGGAGGACATCACCGGAGGCCCGGATCATGCAGGTAAGTGTAATTAAGGGAGGGGGGGTCGTGAGGGCTGGGTTTAGCACCAGGGGTCGGGACTTAGAGCGCCGGGGGGAGGTTAGAAGCGCCGGCCGGTCGGCGCATGCGTTGGCACTTTGTCACTGTATTTTTTCCGAAAATACAGGGACTAGTGTGCGGATGGGATTCGCAGGGTCAGAGCTTTTTCGCAAGCTCTGTCCCTACAAGGGATTTGTAGTAAATCCCTGTGATATTGCCT
Source organism: Taudactylus pleione (assembly GCA_031769625.1). Taxonomy (NCBI): domain Eukaryota; kingdom Metazoa; phylum Chordata; class Amphibia; order Anura; family Myobatrachidae; genus Taudactylus; species Taudactylus pleione. Next base: position 81,306,462 of record JAUIMM010000040.1, read on the forward strand.
GAATTCGCAATGCGAATTCAATCGTTAATATCACACTACAATCTGCATTCAATATGCGCATTGTAGTAAATAGAGCCCTATGCCATTTGATGTAGTGTAATGTTTCTTGTGTTAAATTGCTCTGCATATGTTCAGAAAAGTGTTTGTACACATAAGCGCCATGTAGATTAGAGTGAATCTGCTACTCATGTCTGCTTGTAACTGGATAGGTGAAATTGCACAAGAAGGGTACATTCTATTGAAGGGAGAGTACAATAACGGCATGTTCACATATTTGTGAATAGATGCAGACCAGGACAAACAGAAGTGCAGGTAGAAATAACTGACATTAAGGGGCCTATTTGTCAAATAATATTTGCAGGATATTCACTGAAAAAACAGTTTTTGGGGGATACCCACAAAAATATTTTCAGGTATCCCAAAAAAAACATTTGTTTGGGTTCCCCCAAATGTATAAAATTCCAAAAGCAGCCACAGCCCCCATAGTTTTCTAAGGGGGCTGAGAAGCCATCAGATTTGCCAAGCTCCAGAATGCAAAGCATTCTGCAGTTTGGCCCCAATAGGATAATGCCATCTCCATGATGGCATTATCCTATAGTAGCCTATGGGTTACTATTTTGAAAAAAATACCTGGAAAGGCTTCTGGGGGTCAGCAGACCCTGCATGGGCAGAACAGCCTCAGCTCCTAAAGTAGAAAGGAAATGATTGCTTTTGTGATCATTGCACTTTTATGACACATCACAAGGATGGGCTTTTTTTGGAGCACCTGTCCCTGTATGCGATTTTTAATACATATGGGGAAATGACATTTTTATTGCCGTGAGTAGCGCCGATATGAAATTCTAACATTGTGTCTGAAACATAACTAGTAAATATGTCCCTAATTGTTGATTTCTATGTTACTAGTGTATATATTATGCTTTTGCGTGCGTGTTTAGGCTTTTCTTTTTTTCCTAAACAAGTGGTCCCTATTCAGGGCCGCAACTAGGGGGGGGCTAAAGGTGCACATGCATCGGGTGCCGGAATGCAGGGGGTGAAAAAGGGATGACTCACGGTGGCTGGGGGGCTGCAGAGTCAGAAAATGGCCATCCAAAAATGGCCACCGCCAAGCAGGAGACAGATGCTAGAGGTCCTTACTGGACCTCTAGTGTCTGTCTCCTCCTTGACGGCGGCCATTTTTGGATGGTCATTTTCAGCAGATTCCATGTGGACCTCTAGTGTCTGTTAGGCCAGCGCAAGTGCCGGGAGAAGATGCTGAAAGCTGCATCTTCTCCCATGAAACCCCCTGGCAACGAGCATAAACCCCATGGCAACGAGCATGTAACCCCTGGCAATGAGCATAAACCTCATAGAAACGAGCATGAATCCCCCTGGCAACTAGCCTGAAACCCCCTGGCAATGAGCATGAAACCCCCTGGCAATGAGCATGGAACCCCCTGGCAACGAGCATGGAACCCCCTCGCAACGAGCATAAAACCCCTGACAACAAGCATGAAACCCCCTGGCAACGAGCATGAAACACCCTGGCAACGAGCATAAAACCCCTGACAACTAGCATGAAACCCCCTGGCAACGAGCATAAAACCCCTGACAACGAGCAGGTAATTTTAAAGTAATTAGAAGCCTCACTGTGGGGCATAAAATGGTGTCAGGGAAATATGTAATTGGCACTTTGGTAATAGGCATTACAATGTGTGGCATAATGTGTAATGGGCATTATGGTGTGTGGAATAATGTAAGTCACTATACCAGGGACGCTTAACTAGTGCATTGCCTTATGGAGGAGCAAGGACAAAATCCAGGTACAGGAAGGGAGGGGGCGCAAAATCGCTACCTTGCATCGGGTGACAGATATCCTAGTTTCGGCCCTGCCCTATTATACACTATCATCACAAAGAAACAAGATACAAGTTTCCAGACATGCATATCATAATTGGTAAGCAGGGTGGTGTTTGAGATATACACTACCAGTGAAAAGTTTTATAACATCCCAATTTTTTCAGTATTCATTTAAATGTAAGCAATTCAAGTCCAATGAATAACCTGAAATGGCACAAAGTAAGGATGTGCGCCGACCCCCATGTTTTGGTTTTGGATCTGTATCTCCTTTGTGTTTTGAATCTGGATTGGTTTTGCAAAACCGCCCTTGCATGTTTTGGTTTTGGATCTGTTTTTTTCTCTAAAAAAATCATAAAAATAGCTGAAATCACATACTGTTGGCCTGTTTTTGTTCCTACAGTATTATTAACCTCAATAACATTTATTTCTAGTCATTTCCAGTGAACAGAGCCGGCCCTAGCAAATTTGGTGCCCTAGGCAAAATTTTGTCTGGTACCCCCTAGCAGATAATCCCACCACCAATCTTAAGCCGGGTACATACTAGACAATATGAAATCCAATCCGGCTGGATCGGACTACATATTGGGCACATAGTCTAGTGTGTGACCGCTATGTCGCTTGCGATGCGCACTCCCGCGCAACACTGCACGCAGGACTTACAAGCAGGCCCACCGGACGGCGTCATTAATGAGGGCTATGCTGGAGATTGGCCCCCACTGCTGGATTGAGCACATGTGTATGCACTTGTCGATGCCAGCACCCCACCATACACACATGTAAACAAATATATATATACTATATATATATACAGTCAGGTGCATAAATATTGCGACATTGACAGAATTTTCATATTTTGGCCTCTATTCACCACCACAATGGCTTTGAAATGAAACAAACAAGATGTGCTTTAACTGCAGACTTTTAGATTTAATTTGAGTGTAATTACATCCAAATCAGGTGAACGGTGTATAAATTACAATGGTTTGTATATGTGCCTCCCACTTTTTAAGGGGACAAAAGTAATGGGACTATCAACTCAAAAGCTATTTCATGGACAGGTGGGGGCTATTCCCTCATTATTTCATTATCAATTAAGCAGGTAAAAGGTTTGGAGTTGATTATAGGTGTGACATTTGCATTTGGAATCAGTTGCTGTCGACTCTCAATATGAGATCCAAAGAGCTGTCACTATCAGAGAAGCATGCCATCATTAGGCTAAAAAATCAAAACAAACCCATCAGAGCGATAGTAAAAACATTAGGTGTGGCCAAATCAACTGTTTGGAACATTCTTAAAAAGAAAGACCGCACCGGAGAGCTCAGCAACGCCAAAAGACCCAGAAGACCACGGAAAACAACTGTGGTAGATGACAGAAGAATTATTTCCCTGGTGAAGAAAAACACCCTTCACAACAGTTGGCCAAATCAAGAACACTCTTCAGGAGGTAGGTGTATATGATTCAAAGTCAACAATCAAGAGAAGACTTCACAAGAGTTAATATAGAGGGTTCACCACAAGATGTAAACCATTGGTGAGCCTCAAAAACAGGAAGACCAGATTAGAGTTTGCAAAACAACATCTAAAAAAGCCATTACAGTTCTGGAACAACATCCTATGGACAGATGAGACAAAGATCATCTTGTACCAGAGTGATGGGAAGAGAAGAGTATGGAGAAGGAAAGGAACTGCTCATGATCCAAAACATACCACCTCATCAGTGAAGCATGGTGGTGGTAGTGTCATGGCGTGGGCATGTATGGCTGCCAATGGAACTGGTTCCCTTGTATTTATTGATGATGTGACTGCTGACAAAAGCAGCAGAATGAATTCAGAAGTGTTTTGGGCAATATTATATGCTCATATTCAGTCAAATGCTTCAGAACTCATTGGACGGTGCATCACAGTGCAGATGGACAATGACCCGAAGCATACTGCAAAAGCAACCAAAGAGTTTTTTAAGGCTAAAAAGTGGGGGAAACCGGAATTGGGGTTTTTTGGCAGGATTGCGGGCAACTAGGAGAAGGAACAGGATCAGTGGGAGCAGTGGCGGATCCATGGAGGGACAATTAGGGACAAATGGAGCATATGAAATGGGGAACTGAAAGGGATTAAGAAAGAGGCTAGTGGAGAACGGCTTGGTAAGAAGGGGGTAGTAGTGAACAGAAAGGTGTAGATGATAAAGCTGTGTTATTCCCCCTTATATATCAGGTCCCATCCTCCAGTCCAGCGGCAGCTGGTACAGCAGCCGAAACGCATTGCACTTTCACTAGTATAGCTAAAGTGGGCCTCAAAAATAGGCAATAGGGCATGCGGCCCACAAGTTTGACATATCTGGTGTAGATAAAACAATGTTCTCTTACTGGAATCCATAATATAAATCTGTCAATATGACCCCAAAATACAATACAAAGGATTAACAAAACAGCCACAGACAGGTGCATATGCAGGTAACCACATGCCCACATAGACAAGGACATGGGTACGCCTATACCCTCATGGACAGTGGCACAGGCACATGATGTTCGCACAGACAGTGAACACACAGGTGACACCATGCCCACACAGAAAGGGGCACAGGTAAGCCCATGACCTTACAGAGAGGGGCACAGATAACCCCATGCCTGCACTTATACAAGCACACTGCAGAGGTAAGCACAACACACTAAAAACAGGGAGCTGATAACCCCAAAGTGAATCAGCTCCCCATTATACAGTCTAAGAATGTAATAATAGATATGAATGGTGACAGCTTTTCCTCTTTATAATAAAACCAATCAGCAGAAAGTTTGTTATAATACACCAAAATGTATAAATGCATGTATATGGGACATTGGCCCTCATTCAGAGCCGTACGCTCTGAGCAGAGCGCACGCTCTGAATGAGGGCCGTCCTCCATAACTATGGAGCGTCCCCCTGGACGCTCGTATAGCTGTGGGTCACCACCCACAGCCTATACGAGCATGCAGTTTGATGGCCGCAATGGTCGTGACCATCGCGACCATCGAAACTGCGAGACGGAGCCTGCACACACCATGCAGTATCAGCACTCATACACACTCAGCACACATCATGCAGTCTTAGCACATATTCACATACCATGCAGTCTCAGCACACACCATGCAGTCTCAGCACACATGCACATACCATGCAGTATCAGCACACAGCATGCAGTCTCAGCACATATGCACACACCATGCACCCTCAGCACACACCATGCAGTCTCAGCACACATGTACATACTAGGGGTGTGCATCGGCCACTTTTCGTGTTTTGTGTTTTGGTTTTGGATCTGGATCTTTCTTCGTGTTTTGGATCTGGATTGGTTTTGCCAAAACCACCCTTCCGTGTTTTGGGTTCTGGGTTTTGTGTTTTGGATCTGTATTTTTTTGAAAAAAAGCATAAAAACAGCTAAAATCACAGAATTTGTAGGTTTTTCTGCTCCTATGCTATTATTAACCTCAATAACCTTAATTTCCACTCATTTCCAGTCTATTCTGAACACCTCACACCTCACAATAGTGTTTTTATGTCCAAAAGGTTGCACCGAGGTAGCTGGATGACTATGCTAAGCGACACGAGTGGGCGGCACAAACACGTGACCCATCTAGGAGTGACACTGCAGTGGCAGGCAGGATGGCAGTTAGAAAAACTAGGCCCCAAACTGTACATAATGCAAAGAAAAAAAGAGGTGCAAGATGGAATTGTCCTTGGGCCCTCCCACCCACCCTTATGTTGTATAAACAGGACATGCACACTTTAACAAATCAATCATTTCAGCGCCAGGGTCTGCCACACAACTGTGGCTGAAATGATTGGTTCGTTTGGGCCCCCACAAAACAAGCTGGCAATTAATGTGTCCCTGCACAAACTGGCTCTACGGAGGCAAGATGTCATCCTCATCCTCCTCATCCACCGATTCCTCACCCTCTTCAGTGTGTACATCCTCATCCTCACAAAGTATTAACTCGTCCCCACTTGAATCCACCACCACAGGTCCCTCTGTACCTTCTGGAGGCTGGTCTCCCTGGAAGAGCTGATAATTCATTTTGATGAACATCATCTTCTCCACATTCTGTGGAAGCAACCTCCTACGCCTTTCGCTGACAAGGTTCCCGGCTGCACTAAACACTCTTTCGGAGTACACACTGGAGGGGGGGCAACTCAGGTAAAATAGAGCCAGTTTGTACAGGGGCCTCCAAATTGCCTCTTTTTCCTGCCAGTACAGGTATGGACTGTCTGACATGCCTACTTGGATGCTGTCACCGATGTAATCCTCCACCATTCTGTCAATGGTGACAGTATCATATGCAGTGACAGTAGACATGTCAGAAATTGTTGCCAGGTCCTTCAGTCCGGACCAGATGTCCAAACTTGGTCCTGCCTGCCCTGCATCACCGCCAGCGGGTTGCTTAGGATACCTAAGTTTTTTCCTGGCAGCCCCAGTTGCGGGAGAAAATGAAGAAGGAGCCGTTGACGTGTCACGTTCCGCTTCAGCTGACAGTGTGTTCACCAGCAGGTCTTTGCACCTCTGCAGGCTTGTGTCGGCCGGAAAGAGAGACACCACATAGGCTTTAAACCTAGGATCGAGCACGGTGGCCAAAATGTAGTGGTCTGATTTCAACAGATTGACCACCCTGGAATCCTGGCAAAGCGAATGAAGGGCTTCATCCACAAGTCCCACATGCCGAGCGGAATCGCTCCGTCTTAGCTCCTCCTTCACTTTCTCCAGCTGCTTCTGCAAAAGCCTGATGAGGGGAATGACCTGACTCAAGCTGGCAGTGTCTGAACTGACTTCACGTGTGGCAAGTTCGAAGGGCTGAAGAACCTTGCACAACACGGAAATCATTCTCCACTGCGCTTGAGTCAGGTGCATACCCCCTCCTTTGCCTATGTCATAGGTGGATGTATAGGCTTGTATGGCCTTTTGCTGCTCCTCCATCCTCTGAAGCATATAGAGGGTTGAGTTCCACCGCGTCACAACCTCTTGCTTCAGGTGATGGCAGGGCAGGTTCAAGAGTGTTTGCTGGCGCTCCAGTCTTCGGCACGCAGTCGCTGAATGGCGAAAGTGGCCAGAAATTTTTCGGGCCACCCAAAGCGTCTCCTGCACGCCCCTGTCGCTTTTCAGAAAATTCTGCACCACCAAGTTTATTGTGTGAGCAAAACATGGGACGTGCTGGAATTTGCCCAGATGTAATGCCCGCACAATATTGGTGGCGTTGTCAGATATCACAAATCCCCAGGAGAGTCTAAGTGGGGTAAGCCACTGGGCGATGATTTCCCTCAGTTTCTCTAAGAGGTTGTCGGCGGTGTGCCTCTTACTGAAACCGGTGATACACAGCGTAGCCTGCCTTGTAACGAGCTGGCGTTTCTGAGATGCTGCTACTGGTGACGCTGCTGCTGTTGCTGCGTAAGGTGATACATCTACCCAGTGGGCTGTCACAGTCATATAGTCCTTAGTCTGCCCTGTTCCACTTGTCCACATGTCCGTGGTTAAGTGGACATTGTGTACAACGGCATTTTTCAGGACACTGAGGACACTTTTTCTGACGTTTCTGTACAGTCTCGGTATCGCCTGCCTAGTGAAGTGGAATCTAGACGGGATTTGGAACCGGGGACACACTACCTCTATCAATTGTCTAAATCCCACTGCACTAATGGCGGATACCGGACGCACGTCTAACACCAACATAGCAGTCAAGGCCTCAGTTATACGTTTTGCTTCAGGATGACTGCTGTCGTACTTCATCCTCCTCGCTAAGGACTGTTGGAGGGTCAATTGTTTAGTAAAAGTAGTGGTGTTCCTACTTCCTCTCTGGGATGATGAACGACTCCCAGCAGCAGCAGCAACAGCAGCAGCGGCAGCAGTAGGCGTAGCAATGCAGGATCCTCCGGAGGAATCCCGGATAGGAGAGTCAGTCATGCCAGTGATATGGCCTGCAGGACTACTTCCGATCCTGACTAAGGAGGAAATTGACGAGGAGGGAGTTGACGGTGTGGTTTGCAGGCGCTTGGATACAACAGGACAACGGGATTTAGGTGTCCCTGGACTGCTTACGGTCTGAGCCAAAGTTTCTGAACTTGACAGTAACTTTTTATGAACGCGCTGCAGGTGCCGTATAAGGGAGGATGTTCCTAGGTGGTTGACGTCCCTACCCCTACTTATTTCACCTTTACATATGGTACATATGGCAAGACAGTTGTTGTCCGGATTTGGATAGAAATATTGCCAGACCAAAGAGGTGGAATGTTTGGTCTTCTGCCCAGGCATGACCGTGATGGGCTTTTTCATCCCACGGACAACAACTGTCTCCCCCGGAGCCTGATTTAAACAAACCACATCACCATCAGAATCCTCCTCGCCAACTTCCTCCTCAGCGCCAGCTACACCAGTATCCTCATCCTGTTGTACTTCAACAGTGACATCTTCAATTTGCATATCAGCAAGTGGACTGTGGGTGCTCCTTTCAGCACTTGCAGGGGGCGTGCAAATGGTGGAAAGAGCCACCTCTTCCCGTCCAGTGCTGGGAAGGTCAGGCATCGCAACCACCACCACACTTGGACTCTCTTTGGGGATTTGTGATATCTTCTTAGAAAGCACAGTTCTTCGCTGTGCTTTTGCCAGCTTAACTCTTTTGATTTTTTTAGTGGGAGGAGGGCTTCCATCGTCATGTGAAGCTGAACCACTAGTCATGAACATACTAGGGATCGACCTTAGCCGTTCCTTGCCACTCCGTGTCGTAAATGGCATATTGGCAAGTTTACGTTTCTCTTCAGCTGATTTAAATGTCTTTTTCAAGGTCATTTTCCTGAACTTTGCCATTTGGGATTGTATGTGCCCTCTACTATGACATTGGGCATCGGCCTTGGCAGACGACGTTGATGGCATGTTATCGTCTATGTCATGACTAGTGGCAGCAGCTTCAGCACTAGGAGGAAGTGGTTCTTGATCTTTCTCTATTTTATTTTTATCGGAGAAAGTTTGGTCCTCCATTTATGTTATATCGATTTGATATATACGTGCGGCTAAACACAGAAAATAAAATTTTTTTTGGTTCGGACTGGAGTGTACTTTGTGGGTTACAGCACCCTTTAACGGTCAAGCCAGCCGGCCCTTTACTTATGACACAGGCGCACTCTTGGCACTACTTTGTTGATGCACGTGCGGCTACTGCGCACACAATTCACAAACACAGAAAATAATTTTTTTTTGGTTTGGCTTTGGACTGGAGTGTACTTTCGGGGGTTACAGCACCCTTTAACGGTCAAGCCAGCCGGCCCTTTACTTATGACACAGGCGCACTCTTGGCACTACTTTGTTGATGCACGTGCGGCTACTGCGCACACAATTCACAAACACAGAAAATAATTTTTTTTTGGTTTGGCTTTGGACTGGAGTGTACTTTCGGGGGTTACAGCACCCTTTAACGGTCAAGCCAGCCGGCCCTTTACTTATGACACAGGCGCACTCTTGGCACTACTTTGTTGATGCACGTGCGGCTACTGCGCACACAATTCACAAACACAGAAAATAATTTTTTTTTAGGTTTGGACTGGAGTGTACTTTCGGGGGTTACAGCACCCTTAACGGTCAAGCCAGCCGGCCCTTTACTTATGACACAGGCGCACGCTTGGCACTACTTTGTTGATGCACGTGCGGCTACTGCGCACACAATTCACAAACACAGAAAATAATTTTTTTTTAGGTTTGGACTGGAGTGTACTTTCGGGGGTTACAGCACCCTTAACGGTCAAGCCAGCCGGCCCTTTACTTATGACACAGGCGCACGCTTGGCACTACTTTGTTGATGCACGTGCGGCTACTGCGCACACAATTCACAAACACAGAAAATAATTTTTTTTTAGGTTTGGACTGGAGTGTACTTTCGGGGGTTACAGCACCCTTAACGGTCAAGCCAGCCGGCCCTTTACTTATGACACAGGCGCACGCTTGGCACTACTTTGTTGATGCACGTGCGGCTACTGCGCACACAATTCACAAACACAGAAAATAATTTTTTTTTGGTTTGGACTGGAGTGTACTTTCGGGGGTTACAGCACCCTTTAACGGTCAAGCCAGCCGGCCCTTTACTTATGACACAGGCGCACGCTTGGCACTACTTTGTTGATGCACGTGCGGCTACTGCGCACACAATTCACAAACACAGAAAATAATTTTTTTTTAGGTTTGGACTGGAGTGTACTTTCGGGGGTTACAGCACCCTTAACGGTCAAGCCAGCCGGCCCTTTACTTATGACACAGGCGAACGCTTGACACTACTTTGTTGATGCACGTGCGGCTACTGCGCACACAATTCACAAACACAGAAAATAATATTTTTTTTGGTTTGGACTGGAGTGTACTTTCGGGGGATACAGCACCCTTAACGGTCAAGCCAGCCGGCCCTTTACTTATGACACAGGCGCACGCTTGGCACTACTTTGTTGATGCACGTGCGACTACTGCGCACACAATTCACAAACACAGAAAATAATATTTTTTTTGGTTTGGACTGGAGTGTACTTTCGGGGGTTACAGCACCCTTAACGGTCAAGCCAGCCGGCCCTTTACTTATGACACAGGCGCACGCTTGGCACTACTTTGTTGATGCACGTGCGGCTACTGCGCACACAATTCACAAACACAGAAAATAATTTTTTTTTTGGTTTGGACTGGAGTGTACTTTCGGGGGTTACAGCACCCTTAACGGTCAAGCCAGCCGGCCCTTTACTTATGACACAGGCGCACTCTTGGCACTACATTGTTGATGCACGTGCGGCTACTGCGCACACAATTCACAAACACAGAAAATAATTTTTTTTTGGTTAGGACTGGAGTGTACTTTCGGGGGTTACAGCACCCTTTAACGGTCAAGCCAGCCGGCCCTTTACTTATGACACAGGCGCACGCTTGGCACTACTTTGTTGATGCACGTGCGGCTACTGCGCACACAATTCACAAACACAGAAAATAATATTTTTTTTGGTTTGGACTGGAGTGTACTTTCGGGGGTTACAGCACCCTTAACGGTCAAGCCAGCCGGCCCTTTACTTATGACACAGGCGCACGCTTGGCACTACTTTGTTGATGCACGTGCGGCTACTGCGCACACAATTCACAAACACAGAAAATAATTTTTTTTTTGGTTTGGACTGGAGTGTACTTTCGGGGGTTACAGCACCCTTAACGGTCAAGCCAGCCGGCCCTTTACTTATGACACAGGCGCACGCTTGGCACTACTTTGTTGATGCACGTGCGGCTACTGCGCACACAATTCACAAACACAGAAAATAATTTTTTTTTTGGTTTGGACTGGAGTGTACTTTGGGGGTTACAGCACCCTTTAACGGTCAAGCCAGCCGGCCCTTTACTTATGACACAGGCGCACGCTTGGCACTACTTTGTTGATGCACGTGCGACTACTGCGCACACAATTCACAAACACAGAAAATAATATTTTTTTTGGTTTGGACTGGAGTGTACTTTCGGGGGTTACAGCACCCTTAACGGTCAAGCCAGCCGGCCCTTTACTTATGACACAGGCGCACGCTTGGCACTACTTTGTTGATGCACGTGCGGCTACTGCGCACACAATTCACAAACACAGAAAATAATTTTTTTTTTGGTTTGGACTGGAGTGTACTTTCGGGGGTTACAGCACCCTTAACGGTCAAGCCAGCCGGCCCTTTACTTATGACACAGGCGCACGCTTGGCACTACTTTGTTGATGCACGTGCGGCTACTGCGCACACAATTCACAAACACAGAAAATAATTTTTTTTTGGTTTGGACTGGAGTGTACTTTCGGGGGTTACAGCACCCTTAACGGTCAAGCCAGCCGGCCCTTTACTTATGACACAGGCGCACGCTTGGCACTACTTTGTTGATGCACGTGCGGCTACTGCGCACACAATTCACAAACACAGAAAATATATTATTTTTTTAGCACTTGGGGGGAGCACCCCTGATGGACAGAGCACCCCCTGGACAACACTACAGCACTCCTTTAGGACTGGGACACTGCACAGGACTTTGGAGTGGACACAGCCCCTATGGAGAACTGACTGCACAACACAGTCCAGCCAGCCCCTATGGACTTTGAAGTAGTGGACACAGCCCCTATTAACAACAGCAGCACAGCACAACACAGCCAGCCCCTATGGACTTTGAAGTAGTGGACAACAGCAGCACTACACTACACTACACTACACAGCCCTAACTCCCACCCTCCCTCTTCACTGTCCACAGCCGAGTGAGAAAATGGCGCCGACGTGTGTACCTTATATAGGATCCAAAACCCGCGAGACTCGGAAGGCGGGAAGATGACGTTTTGCCTCGATTTCAGATCCGAGTCAGGCGGGAAAAGTCGAGCCTGACTCGGATCGGACTCGGATCGGGGGGGCTCGGGGGGGTTCGGATTTCAGAAATCCGAACCCGCTCACCCCTAGTACATACCATGCAGTCTCAGCACATATGCACATACCATGCAGTCTCAGCACACATGCACATACCATGCAGTATCAGCACACATCATGCAGTCTCAGCACATATGCACACATCATGCAGTCTCAGCACATATGCACATACCATGCAGTCTCAGCACACATGCACATACCATGCAGTATCAGCACACATCATGCAGCCTCAGCACATATGCACACACCATGCAGTCTCAGCACATACCATGCAGTCTCAGCACACACCATGCAGTCTCAGCACACATGTACTTACCATGCAGTATCAGCACACATCATGCAGTCTCAGCACATATGCACATACCATGCAGTCTCAGCACACATGCACATACCATGCAGTATCAGCACACATCATGCAGTCTCAGCACATATGCACACACCATGCAGTCTCAGCAGACATGCACACACCATGCACCCTCAGCACACACCATGCAGTCTCAGTAAACATGCATATACCATGCAGTCACAGCACACAACATGCAGTCTCAGCACACATGCACATACCATGCAGTATCAGCACACATCATGCAGTCTCAGCACAGATACACACTCAGCAAACAACATACAGTCCCATTAAAAAAAAAAAAACATAAGACACATACAGTATGTAGGCTCAGGGCCTGATTCAGACCCGCACGCGAGCGCTGAGCGCTCGCAAGCGGGTCGATGTTGCCCAAGTGCGCATGCGCACGACGCAGGCTGCTCCGTCGTGCGCATGCGCGAGACCCGAATAACGATGGCCAAGCCGTCGTTGTGGGTCTCGCACCAAAGGGGGCATGCTGTCGATGGTGATTGACAGCACGCCCCCTTTGGCGGGCGTGCCGGGGGCGTGGCTGCCCAGACGGTGGCGTACCCATGGGAACGCCTACCGTCTGGGGCCGGCTCCACTGACATCACTAGTGATGTCAGTGGGAGTGCTTTTGGCTCTGATAGAGCCAAAAGCACTCCAGGGCTTGCGGCAACGAGACCCCAAGGGTCTCGTCGCAAGCCCGATGGTCGCGATGGTCTTGACCATCGCGACCATCATTTTGGCCGCTCGCTATAGCTGTGACCCACAGCTATGCGAGCAGCCAGGAGGCCGCTCCAAAAAGGAGGAGGGACGGCCCTGATTCAGAGCAAGCGCTCTGTCAGAGCGTCCAGTTCTGAATCAGGGCCTCAGTTCACATACATACAAACACACGTGTGGCCTCAGCACATGCTTATACACACAATTTATAATCTGGGGGAAACACCAGTTTATGCCGGCAGTTCACGTGAACGCTGTGTTTTGAAATTAGGAACAGCTGAGCTCCGGGGGTGGGGGGATGCTGCAGAGTTGAATTCCAGTTGCCCTAGGCATTTGCTTAGAATGCCTATGCCTAGGGCCGGCTCTGCCAGTCAATTTTGACCACCTCACAGCTGACAATATTGATTTCATCCAGTTTAGGCCAAAAGGTTGCATCGAGCTAGCTGGCTGACTAAGCTAAGTGACAGCAGTGGGCGGCACTAACATGTGGCAGTTCAGCTTCCAACATGGCACATCAGTTTTTTTTATTAATCAAGACTGAGGCCTGAGGCAGTTTGAGTACAGTATGTATGTACAATTATTGAAGGCAGGAAAAGGAAGAGTTGATTCGTAGTAAATTTAATTTAAGTTTTGGATTCTGAAGCAAATATATGAGGGAGGAGGGGAGAGCATGGGTGAACAATTTGACCCATGTTTTGCCCACAAAATCAACTTGGTGGGGCATGCAGGAGATGCTGTCTGGGACCATAAAAATGTCTGGACATATTCGGCATTCAGCAATCGCATGTTGAAGACTTCAGCGGCTGTGGCATTTCAATAACCAACATGGCACATCTAGGAAAGAAAATGGCACTGGAGTGGATGGCAGTTTAATAAACTATATAATTTAAAATGTCAGGCAGCAATGACCCAAAGAGCACATAATGCAAAGAAGAGGTGCAAGATGGAATTGTCCTTGGGCCCTCTCACCCATCTCTATGTGTATACATGCCTACTTTTGAAAACTAGTTTCAGGGACATTATAGTCAGTCATAGTGTGCGCTGCGTGATGCGCTGTTGGGGGCGTATACCATGCTCCGCTCAAAGGAATGTCTAGCTTCATTAAGGTGTGCACTGGTGGAGGGGCATGTCTAGCACTGACTATAGGGGGTCTAATAACATCCATTGGGCATGTCTAGCACTATTTTAATGTCTGTGCCAGGCTGTGCTTTGCAGAGTATGATCCATAGGCTGCAGCGTTGACTCTGTTGCATCGTACAGCTGCAGGCTGGCAATCTATTAGGTAGCCCAATGTCTATGCCACCAGCCCACAGAAGGGGTTAATAATTTTCCCCAGTCAGCCAGACTGTTCATTGTTAACGTGGCATGAACTCTCCCACCGGACTCAAGATGGTGAGGCCTCCTGCCTGCCCACTAGTGTGGCTGGATGACAGACCATTAGAGGAGAGGGACAGTGGCATATGGGATGTGGGTCCGACAAGAATACATCCAGCAAGCACGGGGGGCACTGTGGACCATTAGGGAGTCCTGAGGGAACGTTTGAAGAGGGGAGAGAGACCTACATTGAGGGTCTGGCCGCGGCTGCGCTGTCATCTGCGCAGTGTGTTTAAGGGCAGTAACAGAGCAGTGTGAGCTTGGGACCTCTGGAGTTTGAGTGACAAGAAGCGTCCAGTGAAGGAGGAGCTGGGGCGGTCCAGGGAAGACCAGCGCCGCCCATTCTTTGAACATCGTTGGAAGCAGGCAGCCTGGATGTGGCTGTGTGGGTGGATCAAGGCGGACCGGAGGATACAAGCGTCAGCCTTCATTGCATATCACTCGTTGCCAGTGGGAGGTTCGGAGGCAGGAGTGGAGGCGGATCTATATGGACTTCTCTCAGGAGGTGGGCCGGCTAGTATTCAGACGGAATCCCTACGAGACAGTGGGGAATCCAGGGTTTTGTTTAACATTTTGGGGTAGCGGGAGACTCTGCAGTGAAGCGGGAGTCTCCTGCAGGATTCGGGAGGGTAGGCAACTATGCTCTATGTGTATATATTAAACAGGACATGCACAGTTTAACAAACCAATCACTTCAGTGACAGGGACTGCCAATTGTGGCTGAAGCGATTGGTTTGTTTGGACTCTCACAAAACAAAGTACAAATGGACAGCAGACATTGCTGGTAATGATCTCTACATACACAAACTGGCTTTACAACATAGGAAGATTAGATGTCATCATCATCCCCATCAGTGTGTACATCCTCTTCTTCATACAAAATTAATTTGTCCCGCTGGAATCCACCATCACAGGTGCGTCTGTATTTTTTTTAGTTAATTGCTGGTAAAGGTCTTCCTTGTTGAATTTGTAATTCATTTTGATAAACATCATCTTTTCCACATTTTGGGGAAGTAACCTCCTACACAGATCAATGACAAGGTTCCCGGCTGCGCTGAAAACGCTTTCAATTTACACACTGGTTGGTTGGCCAACTTAAGTAAAGCAAAGCCAGTCTGTGTAAGGGACTCCAAATTGCCTCTTATTCCTGCCAGTAGTGAAACAGACTATCTGACATGCCTATTTGGATGCTATCCCTAAAATAATCATCCAACATTCTCTGAATGGTGACCATATCAGACGAAGTCACGGTAAACATATCACTAATTGTAGGCAGTTCTTTCAGACCCAACCAGATGTCATAAGGTTTTGCTGACTGATCTGCATCACCACCAGCAGTGGGTCTCTTAGGAAAATTTAGTTTTTTCCTGGCAGCCACAGGAACTGAAGGAGGAGATGCTGCTGTGTCACATGCAGGTTGAGTTGACAATTTCTTCACCAACAGCTCTTTGCATCTCTTCAGATTTCTGTCCATCTGAAAGAAAGACACAAGCTGTGACTTAAATCTAAGATCAAGTATGGTCGCCAAAATATAGTGATCTGATTTAAAGAGATTGATGACCCTTGGATTCTGGCAAAGCTAATGAAGGGCTTGATCCACAAGTCCAACATACTTAGCGGAATCGCTCCCTTTCAGCCCCTCATTCAGTTTCTCTGCTTTTTCAAAAGTCTGATTAGGGAAATTACCTGACTCAAGCTGGCAGTGTCTGAACTAACTTCACATGTGGCAAGTTCAAAAGATTTGAGATCCTCGCACAACACGGAAATTATTCTCCACTGCGCTTGACTAAGGTGCATTCCTGCTCCTCTCCCTATGTCATAGGCCGTAGTGTAGCCTTGGAGGGCCTTTGACCGCTTCTTCATCTGCTGAAGCATATAGAGGGTAGAATTCCATCTAGTTACTAACTCTTGCTTAAGCTGATGGCAGGGCAAATTCAACAGTACTGGCTGTCGCTGAAATCTTTGACATGCAGTTGCTGAATGTCAAAAATATTTCGAAATTTTTTGGGTCACCAAGAGCATCTCCTGTATGCCCCTGTCATTTTTTAAAAATGTTGCACCACCAAATTAATTGTGTGAGCAAAACATGGGACATGTTCGAATTCACCGAGATGTCATGCTCTCACAATATTGGTGACATTGTCAGAAATCACAAATCCTGAGGATAGTCCAAGTGGGGTAAGCCATTTTTCAATGATTTCCCTGAGTTTTTCTAAGAGGTTCTCAGCGGTATGCCTCTTATTGCAACTGGTGATACGCAGAGTAGCCTGTCCCTTAGTGAGCGGGCATTTGTTATATGCTGCTGCTGTTGTTGTTGCTGTTTGCACTTTTGGAGGCAATACACCTACCCAGTGGGCTGTCACAGTCATGTAATTTTTAGTTTGCCCTGTCCTGCTGTGCAACTGGGTGACTTCTGTCATACTTGTTCCCCCTTGCTAAGGATTGTTTGACAGTCAGTTGTTTTGTTACACTACTAAAAGTAGTCTTTCTCCTGGTCCCCTTCTGGGATGAAGAGCCACTCACAGCAGCAGCAGCAGCAGCCGCAACAGGTGTTGCACTCAAGGATCCTTCTGAGGAATCACGGATAGGAGAGGAGTCTGTCATTCTTATGAAATTGGATGCAGGACTACTTCCGATCATGATTGAGGATGTTGATAATGATGCAGGTGTTGGTGGTGGAGATTGCAGGCACTTGGATCTAACAGAGAGAAGGGAGCAGCTAGGTGATGCTGGACTGATTGTTATGTTTTTAGGCTAAGGATATGAATTTGAAAAATACTTTTCAATTTGATGAATACGCTGCAAGTGATGTAACAGGGAAGAGGTTCCTAGATGGTTAAGGTCCTTACCTCTACTCACTCTTGCTTTGCCAACGTTACAGATGGCTTAACAATTGTCCGGATTTGGGTGGAAATTCCACACATGAGAGGTGGATTTTTTTGCCTTTTCCCCCGGCATGACAATGGGCTTTTTCATACCATGAGCAAGAACTGTTGCCTGATTTACACAAACAATATCCTCGGCATCAACATCCTCATCATCAACATCCTCATCATCCTTATTAGCACCAACTACAAAAATATCCTCCTCATCCTTCTGGTGCAATTCCACAGATGCATCCTCGATTTCTATGTCAGCGTGTTGACTTGTGCTGCTCATCCTCACATTTGCAGAGGGCACGCAAATGGTGGAAGGAGGATCCTCTTCAAGTACAGTATTGGAAAGGTCAGGCTCATATATGGCAACTGCGAACACACTTAGGGGTAAATTTATTAAAGTGATAGTTTTTAGAAGTGAGTTTTAGAAGAGATGTTGCCCATAGCAACCAATCAGATTCTACTTAACATTTAACTAGCACCTTCTATAAGATAATAGCTAGAATCTGATTGGTTGCTATGGGCAACATCTCTTCTAAAACTCACTTTTAAAAACTCTCACTTTAGTAAATTTACCTCTTAGACTCTCCTCAGGGATCTGTGACTTTTCTGAGAATATATTTGGTTCTGTGCCTTAACAGTTTTCAATTTTTTGACACCTCTACAGGGAGAAGGGCTTTCATCATCATAAGAGGAGGAAACACCAGTCATAAATAAATGCCAAGGCCTTATCCTTTCCTTGCCACTTCATGTAGTGAATGGCATATTGCCAATTTTTTGTTTCTCTCCAGCTAACTTAGCTTTTCAATTATTTTCTTTAACACTGTAAAACGTTGCTTGTTTGATTTTACATGCCCTGACTTAAGCCCTTGGGCATCAGCCTTCGTAGATGACGTTGACCGCCCTGTATCGTTATCATGACTGCTGACAGCACTAGTATGTGGTTCCTGCTCTCCTCTCATTTGATCATCCTCCATATCAACAAACTTACACTGCTGTCTGACCCGAAGTGTCACTGAACAATAATATTGTAATTACTAACTACAACACACATTAAAAAAAAGAAAAAAGCAGATCTTTTTATTTTTTGTGGAATGTTAATTTTGTTAACTTTTATTTTTTTACACTGGGGAAGAGCACCCCTAGACGAGGCAGCAGCCCCTAGATGAACAACAAAGCACACCTGCAGAGTGCGGACGGACCACCTGCAGAGTTACAAATACATGGATGATAGTCTGCAATCTGGCCGGCAGTGTCACCGACCAATAATAGAGTAACTAGTTTCTAACTAGCACACACACACAAAAAAAAGAAAAACAAAAGATTTTAATTTTAACTTTTATTTTTTTTACACTTGGGAAGAGCACCCCTGGATTGACAGAGAACCCCTGGATGACACAGCACCCCTTTATGAACTGCAGCCCTAGCCCTTTGATGGACAGGAAAACACAGCAGCCCTTTATGTACTGCAGCCCAAGCCCCTTTATGGACAACACAACAAGCCCCTTTATGGCCCCTTTATGGACAACACAGGAGCAGCCCTTTATGTACTGCAGCCCCTGCCCCTTGATTGACGGACAATCCACCATCCACCAGTCAACAATGCTAGCAGCTGGCGTCCAGGTGGCAGACCGAGCATGCTGCCTGGCCACTCCGATTATGGTTTGGGAACTTATTCTGCCTGTCTCCTGATCATGGCCCCAAATACTGTACCTAAAGGTGTATTGGCTCGAGGGCAGATACCTCCCTGCAACCGATAAAGTCTGTCTCAGATCTGAAAGTTCTAATTGTTATGGGTAGTGTTTCACCCATTTATTTTCCCTCAAAAAGCATTTTCTTCACAGTAGGAAAAATATAACTAAACTGCATAAAGTTTAAAGGATGCTCTTGCATTAGAGAGTTGCATAATTCCAGCTGGCCCTGCTTTTCTGCGTTGGGCGATATTGTATCAGGAGCCCAGGCCTTGCATTGCATTGGTGAAGTCATTTGACAGCGACTGTTCATGAGGAGAAATTATTGAGTTCCCCTATTACCATGGAGACCACTTAGGGCTTCTTTACATGTCCATGCACACACCAGGCAGTTTTATGGAGTTTAACTGAGTGATATACTGTAATTTTGAAAAGTTCATTTTACTGGAAATTTTTCTACACACAGTTCTAATGATGACATACTTGACATTTTGACAAAATTACTTAACTATAATCGCTCCCACATTCAACTACAAATAAAAAAAAAAAGGCAATCAAAATGCTGAACTCGAAAATCACATTTCTGATTAAGATCTGTATTGGTTTACTGCTTCACAATACCTTAACACCTGATTAGCTTACTTAACTTAAGTTACAAATAAATAAAGACACGGACACCAGAGCTTGGCTAAAAAAGGTCACAGCTTTTTATTTATAAATTAAATTCAATCAACCTAACCAGGATGGCCAAGAGACGCTGCAACTCAGTTCTAGCTTTCACCTTGATCAATACTCGGAGGACGACTAAACGACCCCCCTTCAAGACGTACTAACGATGCGAGAGTCTCACTTCCCTCCTGGGCCAATCCGAGGTGCTTTCGCACTAAAACAGCACCCGGGTCCCCCCGCAAAGAGAAGGACAAATTCGCCAGGGGCAATGAGGGACAGTGCCCCCACAAAGTTGTCTTACGCCACCTAAAGCCACTGAGTTGCAGCGAACTCCCGCCATGCTGTGCCTCACCTAAATTGGAAAAAAGCAGATTAGTGAACACAACTTAAATGTGGGTGGGATGGTGGGTTCCGAAATTCCACTGCAAAAGAGGCTGAGCTGCCCTCTAACCCTGCCTTATATATCCTCCATTTAACTCCTCCTATCCCTCTGCTTATAGGATGAACTGACCACCTGACACAAACCCTTCACTCAGCCAACAGGCTGTCATATACAAACACCTTGCAGAAACCATCAATCTTATCTATCCTCAATCCTATACAGATTTCGTCTACCATAAGATCTGTATTGGTTTACTGCTTCACAATACCTTAACACCTGATTAGCTTACTTAACTTAAGTTACAAATAAATAAAGACACGGACACCAGAGCTTGGCTAAAAAAGGTCACAGCTTTTTATTTATAAATTAAATTCAATCAACCTAACCAGGGTGGCCAAGAGACGCTGCAACTCAGTTCTAGCTTTCACCTTGATCAATACTCGGAGGACGACTAAACGACCCCCCTTCAAGATGTACTAACGATGCGAGAGTCTCACTTCCCTACTGGGCCAATCCGAGGTGCTTTCGCACTAAAACAGCACCCGGGTCCCCCCGCAAAGAGAAGGACAAATTCGCCAGGGGCAATGAGGGACAGTGCCCCCACAAAGTTGTCTTACGCCACCTAAAGCCACTGAGTTGCAGCGAACTCCCGCCAAAGCCAGGCCCTAAGGAAAGACTGGCCCGCCACCCAAAAACTACACCAAAAATGAGAATAAATCCTTCACAAACAAACTGGTCCCCAAAGCATTCAAATGCACACCATCATGACGAAGGAACTTCCCAATATCACCAACCAAAAAGCCATGACTCACCAAAATTCCTCCAATTTTTTCCACATGCTTGGCAATCGCAACATTGGCTTTCTTACGCGCTCTCTCCAAAGCACCATACTTGCGCACTCCCCTCCATGTCAAACGAGGCATCATTTCAGACCATACAATCCGAATAGTGGGCCACTGCAAACGTATCTCGTCCATCACTTCACGAATCCTGACAATCAACTCCACACCTTTCAACTGGCCCACATCATTGCCACCAACATGTAAAACCAATATTTTTGGAACTCCCCACTTAGCCACTGATGAAACTATCAGTGCCAAAACAGATGCCACACGCAAGCCCCTTACACCAATCCAACGCACTCTAAACCTGCGAGGCCACAAAACCTGTTTTTGGGACAACACATATTTTTCCGCCCAAAAAATATATGAGTGACCAAGAAGCCACACCTGCCCCTCTTCTTCCGCCAATGCTGTGGAAAAAGAGAGAACCTAACCGTGAGAACCGCACCAAACCCAATTCCAACGAGCACAACTTTAGTAACACATAGCAACTGACTAGCAGGGATGCAGAACTGGGGAAAACAGGAACCCGAGTGAAGAAGAAAAACCAAAAAACCTGCCCGTGAACCAAATGGGTCAAATCATGGCTAACAGGAGGAAAAATTAAAAATCCCTTCACACCCCCAATTGCTCAACGCTAACCGTTGACCAATTGGCGGGTAAGCAACGTTTTCGGGTTAACGCAGGGTGCGCCCCTATACCTTATCGCAATGCACGTACTTTTTATATGCAGCTGACTTCCAACGCCCCACCTTCTGAATGTCCTGCACAGATGCCCCTGAGAGGGCCGCACAAGTAGCAGCGCCAATACGAAAAGAATGCGTGCCATACTCTGAAGGATTCAAACCCAACTCTAACAAACCTTTCTTAAAAACCGCTGCAAATTGAAACTTGGTCAGAGGAGTGCCATCCGCATGAATTAGCCACTGCGCACCCCCACTAGGACGTAACTCCATAAACCTTGCAGCTAACTGAACTGGACAGATGTCTAAATCCCTATTCTTATGCAGAGTAACCCATTTCCCCCTGCCTGTTTGATCTGTTTTGGAGAAACGCAGCTTGCAAAGTATCGCTGAGTCACGAAAAAACAATGTCTTTTAACAAAAGACCAGAAACTGTGGACGTTTTATTGCTAGACACTACCTCGCTAACACGAAAAGCCCCAAAAAATGCTACCGCAAAAGCCAGCCTAAAAAGAAAAGTTTCATAAGAATCAACCGCTATCTTTCCCATTGCAGTCAACAAGCCAGACAAAAGCTGCAAATCAATTGGCCGGCGAGAGTCTGAACGAGCTGGCAACCCCTTAGCCCAACCCCTCAAAGCCTTTACTAACATGAAAGCCTTGGTGGGATCATGTAAACCTTTTAATTTGCAGAAAAAGGATATACCAGCAAGCGCGGAACCTATAAACGCTCTAGATCTGCCCTGCTGATATCTAAACCAAACAAAAGATGAAATCAACTGTTCCGGAGACTTACCCTCCACGTCTGGGAGAGCACAATGCGTGCACCAATCCCGCCAAGCGGCTGAGTAAGCCTGGAAAGTCGATGGAGCAAGCGACTTTAATGCCAAACCTTCTAAGCCGGCCTGATAATCTGCCACACAAACGAGGGGCATACCAAACCAACGTTAGAAGCCGACGGCACAAGCGCCCGGAAGCGATCAAATTGAAAACGGGACAGCGCGTCTGCGATGTCATTACACACCCCTGGCACATGTTTCGCCCTGAATCTAATATTAAACTCCAAGCAGCGCAAAACTAAATGCCGAAGCAAACGCAAAACAAAATGTGAAGACGAACGCTGGTTGTTGATGGCATGAACCACACCCAAATTGTCGCACCAAAATACTACATGACAGTTGCTCAGTCGCACGGACCAAAGTTCAACTGATACGACAATTGGAAAAAGTTCCAGCAGCAACAAGTTGTCCGTCAAACCCTCCTCACGCCAAGCTATCGGCCACGGAGCCGTGCACCATTCCCCATTGAAAAAGGCCCCAAAACCGGACGATCCGGCCGCATCCGTAAAAAGTTGCAACGAACTGTTCGCTAACGGAGGCGAAGGCCAAATGCGTTCGCCATTAAAGTGTATCAAAAACCTATTCCACATACGAAGATCCTCCTTTATCTCCGCGGACAGGCGAATGTAGTGATGCGGCTGAACCACGCCCGCTGTTGCCCTCTCCAAAATTCTACAAAAAACCCTACCCACTGGAATAATACGGCAAGCAAAATTTAAGGAGCCGAGGAGAGACTGAACTCTATGTAACCTAACCGAATCCTCTGCTAAGCAGACCTCAATAAGACCCCTCAGTTTCTCAACCTTATCAATGGGAAGTCTACAACAGCCCTCCAACGTATCTATCTCAATTCCCAAATAAGATAAACAAACAGACGGACCCTCTGTCTTCTCATTAGCAACGGGAACATCTAAAACTCTAAATAAGGACTGCGCAGAAAAAAGGAGGTCAGCACAAACGTCACTTCTTCCTGGACCAATAAAGAGAAAATCATCTAAATAGTGTGCTATGCCCGTTTGTCCGGTCCCGGCATGTAGACACCACTGCAGAAAGGAGCTGAATTTCTCAAAATAGGCACAGGAAACCGCGCAGCCCATAGGTAAACACTTGTCTACAAAATAACCCGAGTCTAGCCTAAAACCCAGAAATCTCATGGCCTCAGGATGCATTGGTAATAAACGAAAAGCCGATTCTATATCTAATTTTGCCAACAAAGCGCCATGCCCAAAACTACGAACTAAGTTCAAGGTATCGTCAAATGATTGGTAAACGACCCTACGACAATTCTCTGGTTTGGCATCATTAACAGAACCTCCCTGCGGATATGAGAGATGCTGAATCAAACGAAACTTGCCCGGCACTTTTTTAGGAACTACTCCCACTGGCGAAATACAGAGATTATGCAAGGGAGAACAAGGAAAAGGACCCTCCATCCTCCCCAGCAAAACCTCCGCACGCACTTTAACCCTCAATTCCCCGGGAAAATCCCTGGCAGAGCGCAAATTCTGGGATGCCCTAACTATCAACTGGCTGTCTATGGGCAAACGAAAACCTACTGAAAAACCTTCGTAAAGAAAAAGTGCATCCTCTCTACATGGGTATAAATGTAACCATCTAATAAGAGAATCTAAATGAACTGGAGAACAAGCCTTAACTAGCACTCTTGTGCCCCTCGGCACGTTCCTGGGAAATACCTCCTGCCCCACGTCGACAGTCCTTGGCCGGATGCTCACCTCCGCAGAGACGACAGGAGTGGCGAAAGCGACACCCCGACCCCCTAGTACATTTGGAGTCATTATAGGCAAAGCATTTCCCTCTCCCCACTCCTGTCGACCCCTGTCTGCTGGCAGCATAGCTTTTCCGAGGAGGCGCACCGTCCAAGGGAGGCCGACGCTGTTGAGAGACCTCTAACCATACCTCAACATCCTTAACCCCGAAAGGAATAACTGAAGAACCGTCATGTTTTTTCCTAAATTGTGAATCATATTCACGCCATGCCAAGTTACGAGACCTGACGAACATGTCGAGCACTAAAAATAGATACCTGAGAATGTTAACGTGCTCCTGCGCCCTGGTCTCCAAATAACATGTCGCAAATATGAGCATGCCTTTCAACCAAGTATTAAAGCTGCAAAAAACATCTTCCCCCATGCCTCCCGATTTTTTAGCCTGCGCAAAGCCTTTCTTCATGTCATCTGTGAGCGCAAAAAGGTCTACAAATTTCCCTTTACGAATTTTGCCTTTTACACTTTTCCGCAAGCCTCGTAGCACCGCGGTATTCATGCAATGCACTGTATCAGCCCCTGCCTCCTGCGCTTTTGCCCCTGACTCATTAGACTTCTTAGTCTCGCTACCTGACTTTTTCGCCAGCCGTCGCGCAACCAGTCTAGCAATTTTACGGGGGCGAGCGGGGGAACCAGAAGAGTGAGATGAAGAAGAAGAAGAGCCAGAAGAAGACAAAGGAGTTTCATACTCACCGGAACCAGATGGAAGCGGATCCGCTTCCGCAGACTTCTCCCTTGACGACGCCACAGCTTCGGATACCGGTGCCGAATCTTCCTGTCCCGAAGCAGGCAACGAAAGAACCGCGGACACCTCACCACCTGGACCCTCAGATACTTCTAGGCCTGGAACTAAGGAAGACGCGTGAGCCACCGCAGAAACAGACCTGGAAACCTCCGACGTGGGGAAAGACATGGGGACTGGCTTAGGAGGAGGAATGGCTGGCGCCCGTGGAAGAGGCAACAAACTGGGCGGGGGCAAAAGAAAAGGTGGTTTGGCCAGAGTGCGTGCTGAAAGATGACACTGAAGGCAAAAGCGGGGGCGTGGCCGAGGCAGGTGGGTAAACATGCCAAGCTGGCATGTAAGGGTACTGAAATTGCGCATTCTGAAAAGCAGGAGGATATGCCGAAGGAGGGGCCGC
Source organism: Taudactylus pleione (assembly GCA_031769625.1). Classification (NCBI taxonomy): domain Eukaryota; kingdom Metazoa; phylum Chordata; class Amphibia; order Anura; family Myobatrachidae; genus Taudactylus; species Taudactylus pleione. Next base: position 81,332,058 of record JAUIMM010000040.1, read on the forward strand.
GAAATGGGGAGAATAAAAGGGGGCAGGAGGAACAGCAACAGAAGATGACAAAATCGGAGGAGCTACGCCTGAGCTCCAAGAAGTCTGACCCCAAGAAGGGCCTGCCATAGAAAGGGGGGGTGGCACATTAAAGGAGGGTGCCTGGCTGCCGGCCGGAGTGTACCATGGGGGTTGAATCGAAACTGGCACCATGTGCCCAAATGATACTCCAGCGAATGGAGTCGCGGGCAGAGTTGGGGAGCTTAAACGCTGCACTGAACCCCCCGAAAAATGTGAAAAGGTGCCTGGGAAATAGGGAGACCCCGCACCTAAAATGGCCGCCTGAGGCAAGATGGCCGCCAGACCCGCCGCATGGGCCAGGCCGACTGGGCCACTGGAAATCAAAGCGGTGGAGGTCGCAGCCGGGGTGTATACACCCCCACCGGACCCAACAGAAGGCCAGGACGGGGCTGAGGTCAGGAGACCCCCGCTGACCGCATGGGGCAGACCCGCGGCAAACGCCGCGCGCACTTCCCCAACGCCGCCGAGGGCCCCCGCAGGCGCCGCGGCCAAAGCCGGTATGGTAGGGGACCCCAGCGGCGCCGAAGGAGACGCGATGTCGACCGGAGTAAGGGTGAGTGGAAGGGGATGTCCGGGCGCGACGCACGGCGGAGAACCAGGGGCCGCGACGCCGCCAGAAGAGCTGGTGCCGGGGCGTGGTGGGGAAGCAGCCGGGCCAGATACTGACGCGCCCGGGGACAGAGTGCAGGCAGAGGAGGGAGCGGACCCAGTAGCCACAGGGGCGCCGACGGCAAGCAGGGCAGAGCCGCTCGGGGAAGATAAATGTAACTGGGAAGGGGAGGATGGGGGAGATAAGCGGGCTGGCACAGAGCGCAGAGGACATGCAAATTCAGCCAGCCTGCGGGGAGGGGGGGCATCGCGACGAGGACGGGACATGGTGAAAGAGACAGTTGGTATAAATGGATAGGAATAAATATGTAAGTGATACTCAGCCTTTCCGAAATTCCACTGCAAAAGAGGCTGAGCTGCCCTCTAACCCTGCCTTATATATCCTCCATTTAACTCCTCCTATCCCTCTGCTTATAGGATGAACTGACCACCTGACACAAACCCTTCACTCAGCCAACAGGCTGTCATATACAAACACCTTGCAGAAACCATCAATCTTATCTATCCTCAATCCTATACAGATTTCGTCTACCATTATCTTCTGGATAAGATTATTATTATTGTTTGTTTATATAGCAAAACTGATATTACTGTATATATACAGCACTGTACAGTGACTATTTAATCATTCACATCTGTCCCTGTCCCAAGGGGTGCAGAGAGGGGGGGGCGGGTACTAATTACCAGGGCCCAGGCTTGCTGGAGGGGCCCGGCGCTGCCCCCCCTCCTTACCTCACAGCATCCCAGCCCACGCTGCTGTGTGCTGGGCTGCAATGGGAGACTGCTCACGGCTGCTGATAAGTAGCCACAGCAGTCTCCTATGCCTGTGGGGGGTAGTGATCACATTGACCACGTCCACCCCCCTCTGGCTTTGCGCCAGGTTGAGGGGCTGACATTGCTCCCCTCCCCAGCATGAAATCATTAAAAAAAATTATATTTATCCTAAAAGGGCATGGCCACGCCTCCCATGGTTAGGGGCCTGGCACAGCTCTCCGCGCCCCTGCCTGTCCCATTGGAGTGTACAGTGTCAATTCCTAAACATACACACACATACAGTATATACAGTGGTGGAAGGACGGTATACAGCAGTATAGTATACCATACCGCCACTTCTCCTGCACTTTGACTGTAAGACTGTCACATTCCATGCACTTGCATTAGCAGCAATAATATAGTTTCTAAATACTTTGACCACTGTTTATATTACTGTACATTTTTATCAGGAGCCTTTTACATTACCACTGTGTGTTTGGAGTGTGTTTAGAAATCGGACAATTCAGGGGAAATCCACACAGATCGTGCACTGATTGGCCTCTAGTCAGAACCTAAATCATATACATTATATCATCATTGTTTAAGACTGTTCATGTGCCACACACATACAGTAGTAATAATTACAATACACATGTGTTCTCTTACATCCTTGCTATGGCGCACACTGCAGTCGCACCATGCAATCCTATGGAGTCGCGGGTAAAAACGCAGTGCACGTATACGCTTCCGGTCGCACGCCTCATGCCATGCGTGGCATGATTTGCCGTGTAAGTAGCAAAGATGTACCAGGACACATATGTATATCATCTAGAGATGTGCGCCGACCCCGTGTTTTGGTTTTGGATCTGTATCTCCTCGTGTTTTGGATCTGGATTGGTTTTGCCAAAACCTCCCTTGCGTGTTTTGTTTGGGTTTTGGATCTGTATTTTTTTTTTAAAAAATAAAAAAACAGCTAAAATCACATAATTTGGCCCTGTTTTTGTTCCTGCAGTACTATTAACCTCAATAACATTTATTTCCAATCATTTCCAATCAATTTTGACCACCTCACAATATTGATTTTTTTTCATCTAGTTTAAAGCCAAAAGGTTGCATCCCGCTAGCTGGCTGACTAAGCTAAGCAACAGCAGTGGGCAGCACTAATATGTGGCAGTTCAGATTCCAACATGGATACATTGTGTTATACAGTGTGGGTTGGATACACCAACAGTGCACTTACTTTGACAGCAGTGTCGGCAGTATGGGGTGCTGGCGGTGTCCTCAATGCGAGAGTGCCAGTCGTGTTCTCAATGCGATGTTGGCAGTGTGGCAGTGTTGGCAGAGTGGGGGTCCTGGCAGTGTCCTGAGTGTATAGTGTCAGCAGAGCGGGGGTGCCAGCGGTTTCCTCAGTGCAGGAGTGCTAACAGTGTCGGCTGTGCAGGGATGCCCTCAGTGTTGGAGTAGTGGCAGTGTACATTTGGCAGTAGTGCAGGGGTGCTGGCAGTGTCCTTAGTGCAGGGTGTCGGCAAAGCCAGGGTGCCAGCGGTGTCCTTAGTGCATGTGTGCTGACCAGGGCTGCCATCAGAAATTGTGGGGCCGGGACTGAAAGAATAGGCAGGGCCCCCCTCCTCTCCATTATTGAATGCAGTCTGTGCGCCCTTCCTTTTTATTTGTATTACCTCACCCCCCCTTATTGAATGTAGTCTGTGTACAGGCCCTGCATTTTCATCAACTCACCCACCTCCCCTCGTTAGTGAATATATTCTGGCAGGCCCTGCATTTTTATTTTTATTACCTCACCCCCCATTAGTGAATTTAGTGAGCTAGTGAGCGCAGCAGGCCCTGCATTTTTATCACCTCTCCCCCTCCTGCCCCCCTGGTAGTGAAGTCTGTGAGCGGCAGACATCTCCCCCCCCCCCCCTCCGGCCCCGGGTAGTGACATGTGTGCGCGGCAGGCCGCGCATTTTTATCACCTCACTCTCCCCCATCCCCCTACTGCCCAGATATTCCCCCACTTACCTTATGGATCCAGCAGTGGCTACTTCCTCCACGGTCCACCAGCACTGCAGACGCGCTCCTCTTTTTCCGCAGCTCACCCTACCCTGGCGCGCTGTTACGTCAAAACAAGCTCGCGGACCGGCAGCCAATCAGGAGCAGCCGCTACGACCGCTCCTGATTGGCTGCCGTTCCGCAACCTCAAGTTGGCTTGCGGCCGCCCTGCTTCTATCTCTCTCCCTGCATCATTTGCTGCTGCAGCGGCGCTGCTACCCGGGCCCCCCTCCGTCTACCCTCACTCCGGGCCCGGGACTCGAGGCCCGGCGGTCCCCCCCTGATGGCGGCCCTGGTGCTGACAGTGTCAGCAGTGCAGGGGTTGCCGGTGGTGTCCTCAGTGTGGGAGTGTTCGCAGTGTGTATTTGCTGATGGTGTCCTCTGTACGTGGGGAGTGTGGGAGAGCTAACAGGGTGTCGGCAATGCGGGGGTGCCAGGGTTGTCCTCAGTGCACGTGTGCTGACAGTGTCAGCAGTGCAGGGGTGCTGGTGGTGTCCTCAGTGTGGGAGTGTCGGCAGTGTGTAGTTTCTGATGGTGTCCTCTGTACGTGGGGAGTGTGGGGGAGCTAACAGGGTGTCGGCAATGCGGGGTGCCAGGGGTATCCTCAGTGCACGTGTGCTGACAGTGTCGGCAGTGCAGGGGTGCCGGTGGTGTCCTCAGTGTGGGAGTGCTGGCAGTGTCGGCAGTGCAGGGGTAATGGCAGTGTCCTCAGTGCGCCAAAGAAAACTCTTCACAAAAATTTTAATCCGGTAATGCATGGGAGCAAAAGACAATCAGCAATTTGCTCCCAAACACCAGAAAACAAGAAAAAGCTCGTTCAGGCGGAATCGGTATAAAATACCGATGGACGGGAACCCTCTCTAAGTACACTGACAGCGGCATCCCGAAGGTTGAAATCCCGACAGGGCAATGGTGAGTACTGTACCCCTGTCCTATTTGCCCCCTAACCCTCCTTTCCTGTACTCTAATACTAACTCTCCCTACCCTGCACCCTAACCTGCCCGTAAGTGCCTAAACCTAACCGTCCCCCCCTTAGTGCCTAACCCTAACCCTCCCCCCTTAGTACCTAACCCTAAACCCCCCAGGTGGTGCCTGAACCTAACCCCCCCTGCCCGGAGTCTAACCCTAACCTCACCCCTCCCGCAGACTAACACTAACACCCCCCGGTGTGCCTATATCTAAGTGTCCCCCCCGCTGCTGTTACTCACCTTTCCACGGTGTCGTTACGATCGGGATGCTGTCTGCCGGGATCCCGACATTGGCATCCCGAGTCATGTCGGGATTTCGGTGCCGGTGTTGTCTTGGCGTACGGTATTCCGATGCCGGGTTTCATTGGTTAATCTGTTTGATTTAAACAACTTGTCAGAACAACAGCTTTTGGGCCTGATTCACTGCTGAATGCAACTGTGAATGCAATAGCGATTACACACGCAAGTTCAACTGCGATAGTATGCTAATCCATTGCAATCGTAATGCCGCCGCTGCACTACATAAGGACGCCCACTTTACCTTACACACATCTGTAATGTTTAGAAGGCTGCAAAACCTTCATTACAATTGAGTGCTATCGCAGCCTCATGCACACTTGCACAGATCCTGACCTTACTCAGAAATTGATAACTTCCACGCTATCAGGCTGTGTACGGCATCGCAGTGGCTAATTTATGCACGTCCCTGCAACGGCGTTCAAACGCACTGGCACGCCTGCGTTTAGCAGACCACACCCCCCCTTTACCAGCCACAAACGGCATTTCCTGCCAATCACTCTGCGATGGGTCTGCGTAGTCACTGCGATCGCAGTTCTACTCGCAAAGGCTAGTTCGCATAAGCGCACTGCGATGCATGCGCAGAATGCAGCAATTGCCTGATTGCGTGCGTATTAGCAACTGCATTCCTTGCTGAATCAGACCCTTTGTCCGTTTTCCGGTGTTTGGGAGCAAATGGCTGATTGTGATTTGCTCCCATGCATTACTGGATTTTCATTCCAACCAACCAACTAGTTGGATGGTTGGAGGAAAGTTGGTCTGGTGTATGTCCAGCTTAAGTAATACAGAGATCAGCTGCTATTTGCTCTCTCCAAATTGTCACTGTTGACTCACACCCTCAGTACAATCCAGATACAGGGCTAAGGACGTAGGGGCTGATTCAGAGTTGTATGCAAAACCTTGCCATGCACAGATGCCGCAGCCTAATTGACAGGCTGCAACGGTTTGGGAGCTGAACAGGGGCGGTGTCAGACAACATCCCTGATAATGGGGGCATATCGGCCCCATTTTCTGGGCTTGCTGAAGCCAGTGGCTGAATCCTTGAACGCAGCTTTACTGGCTTCAGCTGCGTGAAAAACCTGAAGGTTACTCAGATGACCGATGGTCACATAGAGTGATCCGTTGCTGCGTCATTTAAATACAGCAGCGAATCACAAAAGCCGACAGCAGGGGCAACATTTACTAAGCGTTTTGGTGGCGGTTTTGCTGTCTGCTGTTTACTAAAGCCAAAGCCACTGCAAAACCGCCATCCAAGCACACTTTAGAATAGAATAGAAAGTAATTGAATATTAAAGCACCATCTGTGCTTTAGACCATAGAAAGAATAGAGAATAGAATGAATTAGCCATTGCCATCACATACACAGCAGGTGAGCTCTGTCAGAAGAGCCGCTGAATTTGAGATAGGTAAAATCTGCCGAAAAGGCTGCATGGCTGGTCGATGTTACAGATATGTACACTGGTCAGACGCAGATGAGAAGGCAGCAGTGGCTGTCCCTATGCTCGGGTAGGTTTTGGAACTATTAACATATTTTCGCAGTTGCTTTCCATGTGAAATTACAGCTGCGATCGCATTAGCGTTAGCATCCATCAGGCCTGTGATCAAGCATTATTTGTTTGTAGCAGGGCCGTAACTAGGATAGTGCGACCAGTGCCATGGCACAGGGCACCACAGGGCAGGGGGCGCTGGTTAGGCCTGTCAATATTCCTGTTTATTATCATTCTCACTTGTAGCTTCCTCTTCTTTTATCCCCAGCATCTCCTGGTCACCCCTATCTCTTCCCTGGCCCTTCCCCATGAGGCCTTGACCCTTTTTCAGGTGCACTATCTTATGTCCCTATTTGAAAAATGGGGGGGTGGGGATGGGGACAAGGCTCTCTCTGGCACAGGGCACCAGAAAGTCTAGTTACGGCTCTGGTTTGTAGTCAGTGTTATGCTACTAACTTCGGAACCTTTCACTTTCTTTCTCCTTTTCATTGAGTAAATGTTTATATATACCATAGCTAGGATTCTTACCATTGGATGCAGGTTGTATTATTAGAAGTTGAAGTATTGCATGAGGTCATTTCATCTCTGCTCCCATATATCCTTCAAAGCAGCTGAGAGGCAAATCAATTTGACGTTGGTCACATATAAAATATTTACACTATAGGCAGGGTCATGACATTCTATACCTGTTCTTTGGTGAAATACAAGTTGGGAATATACTGTATTCATTTTGATTCCCAAGAAACATGATCTGCTCTAGATTTCAACAATAGTATTGCTTACAGGACAAACCTTTTTTCTAAAGTGACATGCTATAGTAATAAAAATGCTATTGTTAACTTGCAGTGCTACAAACTTCAATTCCTGACAGACGCTTACACCGTTTCTGCAGTCTTCTCCAAACACGGAGCATTATTTTTTTATACACACATGCTTCAGTATAGAGCAGTTCTTTCCATCCTTTTAAAACTTCCAAAACCATTCATATAATTGAAACATCATAACAAGAAGTGAACTGTAATTATATCCACCTTACAATATGCTTAATATTGTAAGCTCGGTCACTTTATGGATGACCTGGTTTCTAATCTAATAAAATAGTATTTAAAAGAGATGTGTCTTAACCCTGTTTAAAAAAAAAAAAACACAGCTAAAATCAATTTGGACTAGGGGTGAGCGGGTTCGGATTTCTGAAATCCGAACCCCCCCCGAGCCCCCCCGATCCGAGTCAGGCTCCACTTTTCCCGCCTGACTCGGTTCTGAAATCGAGGCAAAACATCATCATCCCGCCTTCCGGGTCTCGCGGGTTTTGGATCCTATATAAGGTACCCGCGTCGGCGCCATTTTCTCACTCGGCTGTGGACAGTGAAGAGAGAGGGTGGGAGTTAGGGCTGGCTGGGCTGTGTAGTGTAGTGTAGTGTAGTGCAGAGTAGTGTTGTGCTGTGCTGTGCTGCTGTTGTCCACTACTTCAAAGTCCATAGGGGCTGGCTGTGTTGTGCTGTGCTGCTGTTGTTAATAGGAGCTGTGTCCACTACTTCAAAGTCCATAGGGGCTGGCTGGACGGTGTTGTGCAGTCAGTTCTCCATAGGGGATGTGTCCACTCCAAAGTCCTGTGCAGTGTCCCAGTCATAAAGGGGTGCTGTAGTGATGTCCAGGGGGTGCTCTGTCCATCAGGGGTGCTCCCCCCAAGTGCTAAAAAAATAATATTTTTTCTGTGTTTGTGAATTGTGTGCGCAGTAGCCGCACGTGCATCAACAAAGTAGTGCCAAGCGTGTCATAAGTAAAGGGCCGGCTGGCTTGACCGTTAAAGGGTGCTGTAACCCCCAAAGTACACTCCAAACCAAAAAAAAATATATTTTCTGTGTTTGTGAATTGTGTGCGCAGTAGCCGCACGTGCATCAACAAAGTAGTGCCAAGCGTGCGCCTGTGTCATAAGTAAAGGGCCGGCTGGCTTGACCATTAAAGGGTGCTGTAACCCCCAAAGTACACTCCAAACCCCAAAAAAATTATTTTCTGTGTTTGTGAATTGTGTGCGCAGTAGCCGCACGTGCATCAACAAAGTAGTGCCAAGCGTGCGCCTGTGTCATAAGTAAAGGGCCGGCTGGCTTGACCGTTAAAGGGTGCTGTAACCCCCAAAGTACACTCCAAACCAAAGAACAAAATATTTTTTCTGTGTTTGTGAATTGTGTGCGTAGTAGCCGCACGTGCATCAACAAAGTAGTGCCAAGCGTGCGCCTGTGTCATAAGTAAAGGGCCGGCTGGCTTGACCGTTAAAGGGTGCTGTAACCCCCAAAGTACACTCCAGTCCAAACCAAATAAAAAAATATTTTCTGTGTTTGTGAATTGTGTGCGCAGTAGCCGCACATGCATCAACAAAGTAGTGCCAAGCGTGCGCCTGTGTCATAAGTAAAGGGCCGGCTGGCTTGACCGTTAAAGGGTGCTGTAACCCCCAAAGTGCACTCCAGTCCAAACCAAAAAAATATATATTTTCTGTGTTTGTGACTTGTGTGCACTGTGGCTGCACGTGCATCAACAAAGGAGCAGCGCCAAGCGTGCGCCTGTGTCCCATAAGTAAAGAGCCAGCTGGCTCATTTCTTAAAGGGTGGTGTAACCCACAAAGTGCCCTTCTCTCCTGCAAAAATAAAAAATATTTTCTGTGTTTGTGTGCGCTTTAGCCGCACGTATATATCAATATAACATAAATGGAGGACCAAACTTTCTCCGATAAAAATAAAATAGGGAAAGATCAAGAACCACTTCCTCCTAGTGCTGTTGCTGCTGCTGGGAGTTGTTCATCATCCCAGAGAGGAAGTAGGAACATCACTACTTTTACTAAACATTTGACCCTCCAACAGTCCCTAGCGATGAGGATGAAGTACGACAGCAGTCATCCTGAAGCAAAACGTATAACTGAGGCCTTGACTGCAATGTTGGTGTTAGACGTGCGTCCGGTATCCGCCATTAGTGCAGTGGGATTTAGACAATTGATGGAGGTAGTGTGTCCCCGGTTCCAAATCCCGTCTAGATTCCACCTGCATCCTCAAAGCAGCAGCGACAAGCGTGCGTCTGTCTGTTAAAGGATGGTGTAACCCTCAAAGTGCGCTCCACAAACAATAAAAATATTCTTCTTCTTTTTTCTGTCTTTGTGAATTGTGTGGGCTGTAGCCGCACTTGCATCCTCAAAGCAGCAGCGACAAGCGTGCGTCTGTCTGTTAAAGGGTGGTGTAACCCTCAAAGTGCGCTCCACAAACAATAAAAATATTATTCTTTTTTTTTCTGTCTTTGTGAAATGTGTGGGCTGTAGCCGCACCTGCATCCTTAAAGCAGCAGCGACAAGCGTGCATCTGTCTGTTAAAGTGTGGTGACACCCTCAATGTGTGCTACACAAACAATAAAAATATTATTCTTTTTTTTTCTGTCTTTGTGAAATGTGTGGGCTGTAGCCGCACCTGCATACTTAAAGCAGCAGCGACAAGCGTGCATCTGTCTGTTAAAGGGTGGTGACACCCTCAAAGTGTGCTACACAAACAATAAAAATATTCTTCTTTTTTCTGTCTTTGTGAATTGTGTGGGCTGTAGCCGCACTTGCATCCTCAAAGCAGCAGCGACAAGCGTGCGTCTGTCTGTTAAAGGGTGGTGTAACCCTGAAAGTGCTCCAAAAATAAAAAACTATTTGTTTAATGCGTCTGTGACTTGTGTGCGATGTAGCCGCACTTGCATCCTCAAAGCAGCAGCGACAAGCGTGCGTCTGTCTGTTAAAGGGTGGTGACACCCTCAAAGTGTGCTACACAAACAATAAAAATATTCTTCTTCTTTTTTCTGTCTTTGTGAATTGTGTGGGCTGTAGCCGCACTTGCATCCTCAAAGCAGCAGCGACAAGCGTGCGTCTGTCTGTTAAAGGATTACATCGGTGACAGCATCCAAGTAGGCATGTCAGACAGTCCGTACCTGTACTGGCAGGAAAAAGAAGCAATTTGGAGGTCCCTGTACAAACTGGCTCTATTTTACCTGAGTTGCCCCCCCCTCCAGTGTGTACTCCGAAAGAGTGTTTAGTGCAGCCGGGAACCTTGTCAGCGAAAGGCGTAGGAGGTTGCTTCCACAAAATGTGGAGAAGATGATGTTCATAAAATGAATTATCAACTCTTCCAGGGAGACCAGCCTCCAGAACGTACAGAGGGACCTGTGGTTGTGGATTCCAGCGGGGACGAATTAATACTCTGTGAGGATGAGGATGTACACAACACTGAAGAGGGTGAGGAATCGGTGGATGAGGAGGATGAGGATGACATCTTGCCTCCGTAGAGCCAGTTTGTGCAGGGACAGATTAATTGCCAGCTTGTTTTGTGGGGACCCAAACGAACCAATCATTTCAGCCACAGTCGTGTGGCAGACCCTGGCACTGAAATGTTTGGTTTGTTAAAGTGTGCATGTCCTGTTTATACAACATAATGGTGGGTGGGAGGGCCCAAGGACAATTCCATCTTGCACCTCTTTTTTTTCTTTGCATTATGTATAGTTTGGGGCCTAGTTTTTCAAACTGCCATCCTGTCTGCCACTGCAGTGCCACTCCTAGATGGACCACGTGTTTGTGCTGCCCACTCGTATCTCTTAGCATAGTCATCCAGCTACCTCGGTGCAACCTTTTGGACATAAAAACACTAATGTGAGGTGTGAGGTGTTCAGAATAGACTGGAAATGAGTGGAAATTAAGGTTATTGAGGTTAATAATAGCATAGGAGCAGAAAAACCAACAAATTCTGTGATTTTAGCTGTTTTTATGCTTTTTTTAAAAAAAATACAGATCCAAAACACAAAACCCAGAACCCAAAACACGGAAGGGTGGTTTTGGCAAAACCAATCCAGATCCAAAACACGAAGAAAGATCCAGATCTAAAACCAAAACACAAAACACGAAAAGTGGCCGGTGCACACCCCTAATTTGGACCTGTTTACATGCAAACCAAATCCCGAGGTCAGTTTTTAAAACCGTTTTAAAAATTCCGAGCCGACCGCAAAACGAGTCTGGATTCGATTCGACAGGGAACCCCAAATTTATTCCGAACTCAGACTCGGTTTGACTCAGGACCCTTAAATGTAGTTGTTGTCGGTTCTCTGGGAATTAGACCCGCACTTCTCTAGTATTTATTTTGGGACCATATCAAGGTGTAGTGTTAAATTCTTGGTTGTGGAAAGGAGACATCCAAATAATCCATCTATTAAGAGATAATGGTTATAGAAGTGACCCAATCCTGGTGGATTTGATGGACTAAATTAAAGATTGGGTGGAGGCAATGTAATTGGATCAATGAAGTATGTAGACCAACAACCTATTGGATAGCCCATTGGTTCCAGGTAAGCAATGGAAATGATTGTTGTTAAATAGGAATCATCAACTATCATCAAATGTTAAAGCCATAAACATTTTTGCAGTATTATAATATAAACATGCAATATACTAAAACTGGAGTAGAGTGTATTTTTCAAAACAATTTTAACCAAATATTCACTTCCTTCCACATTTGATGGCAAAGTTTGCATATTTTTCACCTTGTTCCCAGACCTACCTCAAACACAGCACAGCACTACAAGAAGCATATACAGTATATTTGATATTTTCAAGAATATACAGTAAAGCATGACTCCCAAGCTCTGCCCTCAAAGCACCCTAACAGTTAAGGGTTTAACCACTTAACTGGCGTGGTCATATGTAATGCGATTGGAGCCAGAAGTGTTTCCTCTGTCAAGATCACATGCGACCACACCAACCATTCTGTCCCCCGGTTACTGCAAATAAGATCCGTTCTGCACAGAATGGATCTCCTCCTTCTGCTCTGGCCCCCCTGCAGTGATGCGGAGGTCTGTGACCACCAACATCACTGCCAGAATAGTGCCCCGGAATGCCATGCGAATGACACTCTGGGCCGCATGCACCTACAGTTAAAGTGAGAGGAGAGGAACATAGGGCCTGATTCAGAGCTGGACGCTCTGACCAGAGCGCTCGCTCTGAATCAGGGCCCTCCTACATGAAAATGGAGCGGCCTTATGGACGCTCACATAGCTGTGGGTTACCACCCACAGCATATGCGAGCGTCCATGATGATGACCATTAGGCTTGCGACGGAGACCCTGCGGTAGGGTCTCGCTGCCGCAAGCCCTGGAGTGATTTTGGCTCTATCAGAGCCAGAATCACTTCCACTGACATCACTAGTGATGTCAGTGGGGCCGGCTTCAGATGGTAGGCGTTCCCATGGGAACGCCTCCGTCTGGAAGCCACGCCCCCGGCACGCCCACCAAAGGGGGCGTGCTATCAATCGACATCGACAGCACGCCCCATTTGGTGCGAGACCTGGTGCGACGGAGAGCCCGTCGCTAGCCGGGTCTCGCGCATGCGCACGATGGAGCTCCCTCCGTCGTGCGCATGCGCAGTTGGGCAACATCGGCCCACTTGCGAGCGTCCTGCATGACCCACATAGTTCCCCTCTGAGCACAGGTATGCTGATCAGTGTGTGCAGAGATCAGCACGTTCCACTGTGCTCTGCATCAAGGAGGTGAGGGGCAGGGCTAGGCACAGGGAGGGGGGCACAGGGAAGACTCTTGTACTGGGGGGAGGGGGAGTTATGATTAATGTTAATTTTTGTGTCTGGGGGAGATACAAATATATATAAAATTAATTACAATTTGTCAATTAAGTGGTTAAGGATATCCATGCTTCAGCACAGATTATTATATCAAAATGACTGAGTGCAGTAATTAATTAAGTCACCTGTGCTGAAACATCCTTAAAACTTGAACTGTTAGGGTGCCTAAGACAGAGTTTGGGAAACAGTGATAAAGGGTAACTTTGAAATTATGGGGTCTATTTACTAAGCAGTGTTAGGAGACAAGTGAAAAGTGATGAGAAAGTGATAAGGTGTCAGCCAATCAGCTCTCAACTATCATTTTTCAAACACAGCCTGTGAGATGACAGTTGGGAGCTGATTGGCTGGCACCTTATCACTTTCTTATCACTTTTCACTCTGTCTCCTAACACTGCTTAGTAAATAGACCCCTATATGAGGGGAATGCACTTTCCATGGGAATTATACCACTCCTGCTTTGCCTGTTATCGATACAAAGCAGGAGTTGGCTACCACAATTTTTACTAAGAATGGTCCGGCCAAAGCGGGTGAACAAGAGTCACCCCTCACCCCTGCACAGACACATTCCACCACTGCACTGTGGATTCTCACATGTCACTTCTCTGGTCACCTGAGACCTGCGCAGCTGCAGCAGAGAGACAGTTTTATTTTATTTAAATAAACTTTATTGACATCTGGCCAAAGTGACAGAGAGCTTCCTGCTTCTTCATGTGAGAAGCAGATACTGGCATCTGGCGGTGACAAAGCTGGCATCCTCTCCCCGCTCTGCATACCTTCCATGCGGGGACACGCTGCCTTGGAGAAATAGGAGAGTACTATCCTGCACTCACTCCCAGGTATTTATTTTCTGTGCAGACTATCCTCACATGGCAAATCTGACCTCTGCAATGTCCTCTGTGGATATCAGAGGCCACCTAACACCTAGCATGTGAGTGACTCCCTGCACTTCACTGTTGTTTCCACCAGCACAGCAACTGACACCTCTCATCTAGCATCCTATCTTTGAAGAGGCTGGAAAGCAGAGGGTGAAAGTGCATCTGTGTCCTGTACTATTCACCATCTATACTATCACTCTCAGTTATGTCCTAATGTTCACACAAATCATATGAGAGGGTTGATACTCTCTGCATCTGGAATTTGTGTTAAAGATGCAATTAAGGGGCATATATATCAAAGCCTGATGTGAGGTAAAATTGTGAAATATACAGTATATCTCCAACCAATCAGCTCCAAACTATAATTTTCTATGTGATGATACTTTTCACAGTGATTGCAATTGAAAAGTTTGATTGAATACAGTGGACTTTTTAGTAATACAAAACACACTGGACATATACAAGAAGTGCTATAAGCTATGTATATTAAGTCTGAATTTAACTAGATCACAGTAAGACTAAGGTTGAATAGTTTACTAATAAGCAGCAGAATTACAGAATTTGGTATGTGTATTGTGAGTTGTAATTATGTAATTATTTAATACCTGTGAGACATTCCTGACGTTTTGTCATATGAATTTATTTTGAATATATATTCTCTTCATTGCCACCAAGTGCCAATGCATACATACATATTATGCGCATGATTGTTTTTTAACTATATTTTTGCCGATGTGTAATTATAGAAAACATTTCCAGTGATTGAAATGGTATTTTGATTTTGTTGGGTGTACTCATTATTTTCAAGAGCCCCTACGCCTTTTATTTTAAAACCAACACTAATAAAAGGTATGTTTTAATATATATCAGATTTTCAACAAAACAATAACATTTTATGATTATTATATTTATTATTTATATTATATTTATTTCACAAGAGTGCTCCCCAAAAATTTCTTTTTGCTTTCTGGTTCTTGCTAAAAATATTTTTCAAGTAATTTCTGAGTAAGGACAGAGCTTGTGCAAGTGTGTGTGACAAGAAACACAAATAATATCCTGCACAGGACAAAAATGTAATTAAATTTATAGACCAGCAATTTAGTACATTCTAATCATTAGTTACCAAATTTTGTATATAGCTGGAGATGCTTCCTGGAATCAAATATCAAGTACTCAGGGAAAAACCTTCCAATGGCCTCGGCCAATGTGCAGCAAGTGATTCCTTTGTGGGGCACTCTTTTATAATAAATGAATTGATATAATTGATATCAGGAAATATACATAATTACAACATAACTTTAAACTGATTCCCTCTTTAAAGAGATTGGGGATTATTTTGTCTCTGAGTGTAAAAATATGTCAGAGTCACCCATCAATACACACCCATAAATACCATATAATTGATATAATTTATATCAGGAAATGAACATTATTAAAACATAACTTCTAATCGTATCTTTTTTTAAAAGAAATTGGGAATTATTATGACTGTGATTATGAAAATATGATAGTCACCCATCAATAAGCACACATAAATATCATATCCATCAATAAGCACACATAAATAGCATATCCATCAATAAGCACACATAAATATCATATCCATCAATAAGCACACATAAATATCATATCCATCAATAAGCACACATAAATATCATATTAGACATTCTGTAATTGTGTATGAAATAATTACCTTGTGGTGATCATATTTAATCATTCACAATGTACTGTATCCCCTAATGGGTAAAACAGGCTGGTTTAGCAGTTAGTACATTCACTCCCTTTCTTCAGTAATTAATTAATGTAGTAGCACTATATGCAACCAACATACACATCAATTAGAATTTAAAAACTATAATGCTTCTAAAAATTTAAATTTAATAAATGTTGCAGATATAGTGTATACATACAGGACAGACATATTATCGATATACTTTTGTTATATGAGAGAGAGTTTGTTTTATGGTGTTAAGCTGGCCCTGTTACTTAAAGTATTGCAGGAGCTTTACTTTTCAGAGTTTGATATGTAGGGGTCAGACCATAATCACAACTGATAATAATGGGGACTGCGGTCTGCAGCAATAAACTTTATGCAGGAGATTTCTGTGAATTCTCCTGCATCAGGCTATTAGTTACTGAATATACAGTATGTGCAGTTCGGTTCTCCAGAAATCTAAATCCTCCCGAAGTTTGTGAATCCAGACAGATCCCAGTTGCGGTTCTGATCTTCCCACACAGTTTAGAATTTGGATTTTAAATCCAAATTTCAGGTTTTGGATTATAAAAATTACATAATTTTAGCTGTATTTAAAAAATAAACCAGATCCAAAACCAAAACACTTGACGGTGGTTTTGCAAAAGAAAAACATGAAGATGAATCCAGATCCGAAACCAGAACACGGGGGGATTAGTGCAGAAACAATGCCTAAAATTATGTAAAAACTACTGTTTGTACATAATTTTATTAAACAATCTTGATAAATAGATTTGGGGCCCGATTCAGACCTGCTCGGGGCTCGCAGCAAAACTGGACGGCTGTCGATGTTGATTGACAGCTTGCCCTGTTTTGTAGGCAGGTCGGGGGGGTGGCTGCACAAACGAAGGCGTTGCCGAAGGAACGCCTGCCATTTGTGGGCGGCCCCACTGACATCACACGTGATGTCAGTAGTGAACTTCCTGCTCTATTAGAGCAGGAAGTTCACTGGGGCTTGTGGTGGACGAGACCCTACCACAAGGGTCTCGTTCAGGGGCAGAACTATGGGAGACAACGGAGGCGCCTGCTGCCGGGCTCCTGCTCTGAAGGGGGCACCTTCTCCATTGTCCACAACATATTCTCCCCACTTAGGGCTGTAACTGTGCACCCAGAGTGTAACGTCACGGCCACCTAATACATGGCACCCCTTCCCAGCATCTAAGAAGCCACCATACACTAGTGGAGAGCTCCATGTCAGACCATCAGCTGCTGCCTTCGTCTATCTATAGCCTGTCTGCATGCAAATTTCACAGTGTCAATTGCAAACTGTGACAGGGGGGGGGCACTAAATTATAACTTGCCTTCGGGCGTCTGGTATGAACTTACACCTCTGGTCTCGTTGCAAGCCCGATGGTCGCTATAATCGCGACCATCACCAGGCTGCTCGCACAAGCTGTGGGTGGTCACCCACAGCTATGCGAGCGGCCTGGAGGCGGATTTTTTAATGAAAAAATCCGCCCTGATTCAGGACCTCAGTACGGATCGCAGATGCAATTACGTACGCAGTCTCACTGCGATAATATGCTAATGTTTGTGATCGCAGTGTAATATCAGCACAACATGAGGACGCCCACTTCTTCTTACTCACATCCGTAATACTTAGCAACTCTGCAAAACTATTGGTAACAATTGTAGCCTCACGCACACTTTCACAAGTTCTGACCTTACTCAGGAATTGCTAACCTCGTCGTACGCAGTGGGATTTCAAGCTGCATATGACATTGCAGTGGCTAATTTATTATGCACGCCCATGTAACGACATTCAAATGCACTGGCACGCCATGCATTTCTCCGAGTCACCACCCCCAAATGGTACTTTCCAGTCAATTACTCTGCGATGAATCTGCGTAGTCCCTATTGCAGTGGAGTGTTCGCGCACACGCACAGCGATGCATGTGCAGTACATGACAAACGACCGATTGCGTGTGTAATCACAGTGGCGATCGCTACTGAATCAGGCCCCAAGTCTTTAACTGTACTTCAAGTTTGTTTCCTCCACTTAAGTATGTTAATATGCTTTCATATTTGTGCTATTTTGTACTTTTCATTGTTCTAAAACAAGTATCTTCTATAGTCAGTATTCCAATTTGTGTTTGTGTGTATGTGTGTTTGTGCAGATTTGTTAGCAGTCATTTCAGTTTCCGTTTCCATGGTTTTATTATGAGTAGACCTGTACAGTTTGGTTTTCCTGAAATATGATCACATATGAACGTAGGGGTTCCGAGCTGAATCGAGTCCCACGTCGGAATCACTTTAGGATCCATGCACATCTCTAATTATGAGTGTAATAAAATGTGAACTTAGTAAATTATCTCATTAGCGGAACCTCAAGTTTCAGCAAGTCATTCTAATGGACACTTTGGTTGGATTTAGTATCTTCTGGCACCAAGTGTAGCCAACTAGCTGCCCAATTAGCTGCCTAATATGAATAACATCAGAGGAAACTCCGGATCTGAGATTTATCTCAGATATTTAGGCCTCCAAACCTCTAAGCACTTCATTAATTACATTATGTTCTAAAAGAACTAAAAATATGAGAAAACTAAAATCTCCAAACTCAGGGCATGATTCACTACGGATTGCTATGCTGCTTATACGCACGCAATGCAGATGCCAATATCAGCGGTGATATGTAAATGTTTGCATTCACATTACAATTGCAGCCTAACATAAGGACGCCCACTTCCCCTTACTCACATCCGTATACTTTGGCGACATAGCAAACTAATCGGTAACATCGAGTAACATCGGACCCATATGCACAGTTAAGGCAGGTCAGACCTCACTCAGGAATTGCTTACTTCAGCGTACGCTATGATGCCTCAGGCTGCCTCTGGTATCACAGTAGATAATTTATGCGTACCCATGCAACGGCATTGAAACGCACTGGCACGCCTGTGTTCGGCCGACCAGCCCCCTGTCACCGCCCACAAAATGGCACTTCCTGTTAATCCCTTTGCCATGGGTCTGTATGGTCACTGTTATTGCAGTCCTGATTGCAGTGGCCGGTTTGCGCACACGCGCTGCGATGCGTGAGCGTGTGCGCAGTATGCAACAATCGGCTGATTGCATGGGTTTAAGCAACTGCGATCCTTGCTGAATCACGTTCACTGTCTACATATGAAGCTTAAAGGATGCTTCTGTATCAGTGAGTTAAATTATCTTGATTGCCCTTTCCCTAGCCTTTAAAAATGATGCCATGTTATATTTTTCATAGGATTGAAAATGTATGGGGTTTAGTGTTTAAAATTGACACAAATGACAGAAATGTATTATAAAAAGTTTGAAAAAATATAGAATTTTTCAAAAACCTGAATCTTATATTTACCAAAGATATGGCACAGGTATTAGGTTTTCACATAATAAGTTGCATCATTTTTGTTCAGTAGAAAAGTGCACATCCATGGTCAATTCAGTTATCAGAACATGTTATAGAGAGAGCCGCGAGGAGGCCCCTTCACAACAGTACTAGAGTGATATGGGGACACAACTGAGTCCCATTCTATCTCTTAAATCAGGAATAAGAAGTGTGGGGCTGATTCAGCATTACACTTATATGCAATGCTGATCGCAGATTCCCGATTATCGGGAGCCATTCTGTGAAGGTGCAGAATGGATCCTGCCTGGTTGCACTCAGCCCCTTCAATGCCTCTGCCTGATTGACAGGCAGGGGCATTTAAGGGGTAGTGTGGAGGCAAAGCGACGGACGGGGTTCCCGGAAACATCTGCCCCGTTTTCCCGGGAGCGGCAAGGCCCAGGTGCTGCGTCCACAGATGCAGTTTCCTGGTCTCGGAAGCTGGCCAGCCTTGGTAAGCTGAGGCTTACTTAGCTGGCCGGCCGCCTGGTCCCATCCACGATCGATCCCAGCCTGCAACCTCAGTCACAGTGCTGGGATCGTAAATGCAGCAAGGGGTGTCATACAGCTCCTGCTGCATTTACATATAAGCAAGGAAGGAATTGCAAAGCCGTCTGCATGCAGCTCTGCAATTAAATCCTAAGTAGAATTAGCCTTTGTGTTCGGGTTATGTCTTTCTCTTTCACTCATGTCAAGTACTACGAAAACAGCTACTACTTTGTGTTAAGGATATTCTACTGCAGTAACATAATACAAAGGTTGCAGGTAAGAAGGAGGTATATGATGCACAAGCAGGTGAGAAGAGGGCATTTGGGGCACAAACTGGTAAGGAGAAGGATAGTGGGGTACAAGTATTTGAGGAGGTGATATGAGGTGCACAATCAAATTATAAGTGGCCACGTAGGACACAAGTAGGGGTGCATGTGGGTAATGTAGGGGCATGAGGACACATGGTGGTATTTGAGGAGTGGGTGTACAGGATAAAAGCAAGTGAGTTAGTTAGAGAGATCTACATTGATACACTTCCCAATGCCATCAGATATGAGATCCACAAAAGCTTGCAGCATACCTCCTGGTATTAACTCAGAATGGTTGATAATAACCCTCCAATCTCTCTAGTTAACTTTGACTGAAGTTCCAATAATCATGCCACATTCCATATCCCCAATATGTATCCCTCTAGGCATGCACACATTTTGTATATTTCTTATTGGCTACATGTTAATGCCTTTCTGGTATATTCATAGTATTTTTTCCACTTTCTGTGTTACCCATATTTTTCTGTGCAAATCCAACATATTTTCCCAATGTTATTTACTTGTGCGTCTTTGAACTTCTTTTGACTAATTTTACTATCTTTGTAAACAAGTGTTGTGTCTAATGTGATGTTGCAATCCATTATGCTTCAATAAAAAATGTTAAAAAAAGCAGGTGAGTAGGAGGTATATAAAACATAAGTAGATAAAGAGTGGGCTTATGGGGCACAGTTAGGTAAGATGAGAGGCTACTAGGACTATTTATGGGCAATACACTGGTTATAAATAAACATTATGTGTATAAGATTTTAGTATTGGTGGTTTTGTATCTTCAAATGTTTATATCTGTTGCTGGGGTCAGCACACATCCTAAGCCTACCTAGTTGGTTTCCAGAAAATGAGTTAAAACCTCTTGAGTCCTTGATTTTTAGAAAAAAATCAGAAGCTGATTAAGTGAGTTGATGATTTAAATAGTTTGCTGATTGGAGTTTGAGTGTAACTGATGGATTCCAGGCATATTCCTCACTTTTTTTTTAAAGGCATGAAATAATCTTGTATTTTATTCCACTTATGTTTTTTTATTCTTTTTTTATTTTTTTTTGCATTTCATTTTAGTTTTTAGTTTTGAGATTCTGAAGTGATTACACACAGCCACCAGTGTGGTGAGTAAAGTACAATGACAGCAAGGACCAAATTCAAAGTTGAAAGGTAATTTAAAAAAAGCAGTGCGGAGACTATTAAACTAGAAAAGTGTTTTTGATAATAATCAGTATATCAGTCAACATATCCTTCTAATAACTGAAACCTTTGCTGATGAGAATGTTATAAATGAACTCTGTTTTTGATTTTAATAAATTTATTATTTTTGCAATTGAACATTGCAACATCAACCAAGCTATAACCATTCAACCAGCAGCACACTTGTGGAGATGTCTGCTTCAATTTCTGTGTCGCCTAGTAGTTAAGGAGATAGCTGTAGACAAGACAGACAGATAGGGAAATTGATGGTAACGATGATAGTGAATGCAATGGCAGGAAGAAAGATATATGCACAGTGTGTAGACAATTATCTGGGACAGACACAAAGGATATTAGTGTAACGTTAGTGTGTGTCTTATTTACACTAATGTAGTGATGTGTATCTTAGTTTTATCTATCAGAATAATAAATCAAATAACTCGTCTTTTATTATTTCAAAGCCTATCATACAGACACATTTGTTTAATTTTAGTTCTATTATTTTAAATTACATAATGTCATTCAACCCGTTTTATGAAAATATTAATATTTTACATTGTATACGTTTGTCACTTTTATTGCTACTAACTCTTAGGGTCTAATGAATCATAATATTTAAATGCTCTGTATTTCTGTGCTGTCGTATTCCCTATTTATGTGGCATTTCCAGATACTATGTATTTTAGCTTTTCTTTTTATTCAAGTAAAACCAAAGTTCCAATGGTATTTTGTGACTTCATGAGCCTATTCTCTGTGCAGTAGAAAGCACGGGGATCCGCACATCAGATGATGTCTGAAGAGAAGTGCTTGAAGGGTCAGGGTGATACTACTTACAACAAAGGCTGGCTTTATCATTAGACAAACTAAGGTGGTCATAAAGAGTGGCAACTCTTCAGGGGCTCCGTAAATACTATATGAATGCCATCACATCAGTTTTTTTTTATTTTGAGGCACAACACTCCCAGCCATACACTAGGGATGGACATCAAAGCCTTTCATCAATGGCAGATGGAAGGTTTGAATCATTGGTGGGTGGCACAAGTGCAGACGTGACCATGGTGGCCCAATCAGAGAAGTAGGTTGGGGCTAAGTGATGCCCGATGGGAAGGCAGGGCTAAGTGGTGTTCAAAATGCTAAAACATTGCCCATCAGAAGGAAACTCAATGTCTATCTCTCAGTGACATGGAAGAGCAGCATCCGGGGAGGGTAAGAGTTAGTGATAGCTCTAGCCCCATCCTCTTTGTCCTGCTGCATCCCTTACCCCCTGTTTGCTTCACACAAGATAAGATGATGGGGAGGAATGCAGCATATGAGGGTGGGGATCATAATAGCACCTAGGTCTCTACCACCAGCACTTTCCACACACAAAAATTAGAATTACTTTTACTGGGCAAGATTTTTAAATGGGAATTAAGTAGTGGAGACGGTGCATTTTTCCGTTTTTAATTAATTTTTTTACATTTATAGGGGGTTGCCTTGTTATCAAGTAAAGGACTTTGGGGAGATGGATCAAACCATGGAGAGAGATAAAGTGGAGAGAAGTAAAGCACCAATCAATCAGCTTCTAACTGTCAGTTTATGGACTGTGTTTGGAAAATGACAGTAGTTGACAGTAGTTGATTGGTTGTTACTTTTATCTCTCTCCAATGTATCTCTCTCCTAGGTTTGATACATCCAGGCTCTATGTTAAAAGGGATGTTCTTTCTACCATCCTGGAGCCTGTCATGTGGATAAGCACAATTAGGCTATATACATGCAAATATCCATGTAATAAAACTTTATAACACACACAATGAAATAAAAAGAGACCAAATCTCTCCTCACTTTAATGGTTAAGACATAAATAATGTGCAATATTTTAGGAGACAATAAAAAGAGGTTACATTAAAGAACAGGATTGGCAAAAACAGAATTCTGCTGGATTGAACACAATGCACATATTCATGTGGTACCTCAGTAGTAGGCTCATCCCCATTTTAAGGGGAGGGGAATCCCAATATCAGGATGTCAGTAATTATGTATGAGCTAGGCAAGTAAGTATTCTGCCCAAAAGTAAGTTCCAGCATCTTTTAGCACTAGTTAACTACCCTTTGTTGTTTGTGCTTTTGTAAAATGTATTTTCCTGCATTCATTTTAACACTTGTATTTGTACTCCAAGGAGTTTGGCAGGTAACTGTTTTTATTAAATATTGTTTGATATGCTTCATATATATTATGATTCCTTCTTTAGCTCCCACCTAACAGAAACCGTTTACCAACCATTTAATTTTCTTTCCTCTTTTGTTATTATATTATTCTTTATTGTTTTATTCTTTGTTATTGTATCATCCCCATCCCCTTTAACATAAATATATCAATCTACTGTGCTTTTGAGCTATTGAGTTATTAAACATTATTCATAACTCAAGTCTTCAATACACAACAATACATTAAATTGCATCCACCATAATGACAAGGCAGAAATAGTGTGTCAGGATTTTTTTTGTCATATTGTTTCCTCTTACTTGCTAAAAGTGGTTAATACAGTTACTGTATACAAACCGACTATCAATAATCCTATCAATTATTATTACCTAAGGAGTTTAATCTCTTGGAATTATTAGAATTCCAAGTTAAACATGAACATGAGTGAACTACTGTATGCTGATACATATTAGAAATTGTTCCAAATGTGGTCTGCAGGTTACCCTTACTACTAGTTAATAGAAAGTGTTAAGAATATACTATATGCAGTAGATTAATTCCTCAAAACGACTTCTACTTCTAAACACATGTTTAACGGATTTGTTAGCTATGATTTAGACAACATGTCAGCTAGGGAAAGATTAATGACCTGTGTCAGTCAGGACCGCAGATTGACTAATCTACCAAAATTCAGTAAAAATAGCAATCAACCATAAGGACTCTCGAGTAGAATACCAAATGCAGTGCATAGCTGCTGTCATCTAACGAGACTGGCATGCTCTCTTAACAGATATTTCATGAACATCTCCTGGGGAGGAAAGGACTTCTCATTTAATGAAGATGGGTATCTCATCAATCCTGCGCTTGTGGTGATTGCTCTTAACAAGGAGAGGAGCTGGGAGTTGGTGAGTACCTGCAGTTTTTACTACTCTCCTAACTTCAAGATGGTTGCAGAATGGCTGATTTTTATTGCTCTTAAATCTCCTTAATATATATTATAATTTAGTTTTTTTAAATTAATTATAACCTTTTCTTGCTGATTTATAACATAGATAAACCAGGGTCAGTAAAAAGCATGCCTTGCACACATAGCAAGTTGCTAATAAAGATTTTTTTAAATTCTTTTTATTTAATTATCATACATTTATATGCATGGTAACGTATGTCTGTTTACATGCCGTATGCAAACACATTTGGCTGGAATCTCATTAAAGAAAGGAGATTATTAAGATGTATTCCTTGGTCTTTGATAATAATGAATTATAACTCCCCTGCCATGTGCCAATATCTGGAGAGGTTTTACAGTTGTCCAGAGTGCCTTGCCCTGTTCTAAATTTGCAAGTCCAAATGTTTACAAGAATGGCTTATCAATACCAGCCACATTAAATGAGAACGGTTGTAATTGACTAATAAAATTGATATGTAGTCTTTTTGCATTGCCTTTTCAGATTTTTCAGATATAAAGTACTGTGCTGCCAAGTGTTGTTATTAATATTATTATTATTATTCATGGCTGTTTTTATGTTTTTGTGCGTAAAATGAGAGGTTCTATTTTCTAAACATTTATCTGTACTCTTAAAGCACAAGACTTAATCAGGCAACGCTCTGCACACTGCTACTGACAGTGACATTTAATGATACAGAGTGAGTTGTAGGCCAGAGTCCTGTTGCAATAGGCAATGTGACCTTTACATTCCTGTACACAGCAAAGGTTAAGTAGTATTAACGTGATCCATACACTACCATAGTGTTTGCTATACCATATTTGTATAGGATTGTATAGGAATTCTGTATGTTATACTGTTATTTCTTTGCTTTATGGACAAAGTAAATCATCTATTATATAATTGCGTATCAAAGGCCTGTAAAGGTCAATAATAAATTACCATTTTCAGCACAATCACCATTTCTCCCACTTATATGACATACTGTAATTCTGCTAATTTGCTGCTATTGTGTTTCTATATGGGAATGATTGCAGGACAGGATAATATTGTTTATTTTTAAGAATTGCTACTGTAGGTGCATCTGAGCTTTTTTTGGTCAATATGGGATAGCTGCGGTAATGCTTCTGATTCTGTACCCCATTTTGGACAAGATGATATTATGAACTTCAAGAGAAGTAGATGGCATTCCCAGTAAAATTGGGTACCTGCAGAGCCTTTTTGGTAGTGCAATAAAACCTGACATTTGCACATCCTTAGATGTAGTAGTCAGTGGCGTCACTAGGGGGTTGTGACCGCACTGGGTGTCACCCTCCGAGATGGGTGACACCAAAATGCTGGCTCCTTTTCAGTGACAGGGATCCGGGCGCTGCACACTAACATCACAGTGCAGCACCCCGGCTCCCAGTCACTGAGGAAGAGCCAGCAGTGCAGGGAAAGTGTCTGGGGGCATTCATTACCCCCAGAGTAATTAAACTGATGTGCGTCGTGAGACCATGCTTCTCCCAGAGAAGCCACTTGGAGGTATTTGCTTTCCGCATCAACCTCAGTGCCGCCACTGGTGGAAGTGTTTGGCAACCGCTGATACTTTCAATGAGTTATCTTTTACAACAATCAGGGAATTTTACACATGAAAATAATTTAATATGCTGGTATAAACCAATGACTTTAGAACATCAATTAAATAATTTAAATTATGTAGCAATAATAGGTGGTTCATAAATGATTGTGTACTGTACCTTGAAGTTGTATTTTTAATTTTGCCAGCATGCACGTTCCAATGACAAATCAAAATTCCCCAAAAATGCTACACAAATGTGCACGGACACACATCAAACAGTTGAAATGGAAAATGCAGAGGTATAGACATATAGGTGCTGTTGCTCAAATATTAATATTAATTTATATAATTATACCATGTCTTTAACCAATCTAAATACTATACTTTAAATAACTGAAATGTGCATACTTAACTTATTTAGCTTGCTGTTTGCTTCATTGTTTTATCAGAGAACTTTGATAAGTCATTAGAAGAATGGGTATTTTGACAGTGGCTTGCAGTCTCCTAGGAAACATAATGCTGGGTACACACTAGCAGATATATTGGCCGATCAATTGATCAGCCAATATATTGTGCCCCCGTCGGCCAGTGTGTACAGACGATATGTCTGTGAACAACGTCGTTCACAGACCTATTGCATTAGCTATGCTGCACAGCAGATGTCTGTCCATCGACAAGTGTGTACACAGGGGCGCCGAGAGGGGGGGGAGCCGCGAGCATGTACTAATTACCCGGGTCCTGCACTGATCCCCATCCCTCTTAGGTCACAGCAGCCCAGCACACGCTGCTGTGTGCTGGGCTGCACTGGGATACTGTCCGAGGCTGCTAAAGCAGCAGCCGGATTGTCTCCTATGCCAAAGGGGGGGAGCGATCACTCTGATTGCACCCACCATTTGCTGTGCACCGGGCCGAGGGACGCACAGTGCCCCCCTCCCCAGCGAGCAGCGCCGCGCCGCAAATGTTTTTGTCCTTTTTTTCCAAAGGGGCGTGGCCACCAGTTCCATGAGTAGGCCACCCCCCTACCTGCCCCCAGGCCAGCCCAACCCGCTGCAGCATGCAGATGATGGTCGTTCAGTGTGTATGAACGACCATCATCTGCAGATATATCTGCAGATCACTCGATCTGCAGATATATTGCTATAGTGTGTACCCACCTTAAGTGTCCTGTGCAGATTACTGGATTAAAGATTGATGTGATGCACTTTTTTGATGTAACTGCTAATGTATATTTATGTTAGCAATACCTGTGTCTTGCAGTTTTAAGAATTGGAGCTATACCCTCTTATTTCAGAAGAGGGGAAATCCTTTTATCTCTCTTAATTAAGAGATAAAGAGGATCAAATTTACTCTTAAAGGGCAAGTAAACATTTTGCCAAAGACATACTATTTACATTGTCCATTATGAAAGGAGGGATTACACTCCCTCATATACTATAATAAAGACACCATTATGGTTTAATACTTTCTTATGTAGCTTATATATCGAAGACACCATTTTGGTTTAATAGATTTTTATGTAGACTATATATTGAGTTACAATAATGAAAGTTATGTTTTAAATATACACAAATACAAATATAAAGAGTGTCCCACAAATAATATTTTTCTTTTGCGTCTATGCAATTTGAGTAATGGATTCACAAACAGTTTCACATCCATCTAAGTCAAACAAGAATGTGTGTGTGTTTGTGTGTGTAAGCCTGGCATACAGAAGGGGATACTGAAATAGGGGGTGGCTGCTACTGGGGGCAATTTATGCGGGGGTGCCTGCTACTGGGGGGCACTGTATAGGCGTGGCCACTACTGGGGGCAATTTATGGGGGTGGCCACTACTGGGAGCACTTTATAGGGGTGGCCACTACTGTGGGCAATTTAGGGGGTGGGTGGCCACTACCGGGGGCACTGTATAGGGGTGGCCATTACTGGGGACAATTTAGGGGGTGGCCACTACTGGGGGCACTGTATAGGGGGACTTCTACTGGGGGCACTGTATAGGGGGGGACTACTGCTGGGGTCTACTACTGGGGGGGGACTACTGCCGGGGGCACTCTATAGGGGGGGCTACTTCTGGGGGCACTGTATAGGGGGGCTACTACTGGGGGCAATGCAGCATAGGGGGGATTAATAGTGGGGGATTACTATTGGGGGCACTGCATGGGGGAGGGCACCAGTCCATTACATTACAAGGGGCGCTTGGATCACTAGATACACCCCTGTCTATGAGTGAGGTCTGGTGGT
Source organism: Taudactylus pleione (assembly GCA_031769625.1). Taxonomy (NCBI): domain Eukaryota; kingdom Metazoa; phylum Chordata; class Amphibia; order Anura; family Myobatrachidae; genus Taudactylus; species Taudactylus pleione. The sequence continues at coordinate 81,359,823 of JAUIMM010000040.1, forward strand.
CAAGGTCCAGGAACTGGAGGAGTATGTGAACAAACATGCTGAAAAGGTCCAGGACAGGTGGCTCTCTGCACAGAGGCAGCTGTCTTTGGTACTCATCTCTAAGACACTTTTAAAATTGTTGCAGCCGATAAGTGCTATTTTGAATAATTATGAGCTTTTAGCTGCAAGGATCGAATGTCCCACAATAGCTATTATTTAACATCAGTACCACTTTTGCACCCTATATTACTTGCCGGTAGAAATAAATAAATTACTTGGATTATATCACTTCAATTTTTATACATCTAAAACCAAATGATCTCTGAAGACCTTGGTAGAAATCCTAAGGACAGTGAATGGCTGTGTCTGGATAAAGATCAACATGGCTTCCCAGAGAAACCTCTTTCCTGCTAGAAACTGTTGCTTCTTTTAAGCCCTTCCTGAAATCTATAACCTGTGGTCTTGGTGGCGTGATTCAAGAAAAATTTGGAGAATGAAACAGTTATCTTCTTGTCATATATGGGCCGATTTATGGTATTAAGGGCCTGATTCAGAGCCGCACGTAAGCGGCCGCTCGTAAGCGGCTGCTCGCTTGCTCTGAGCGATTTTCTCCCATCCGCACATGCGTACAGTTCTAAATATGCATGCGTGAACCAGTCTGTGCGATGGGAAATCGTGCGCTCGTAAAACAATGAGTGAGTGCTACTTTGAGTGACAGATAGTGGCATTTGTGGATGGTAACAGGGGAAGGTGCTTGTGAACGGGGAGTGGATGTGCGAAAGCAGTAGGGGTGTGCACCGGCCACTTTTCGAGTTTTGTGTTTTGGATCTGGATCTTTCTTTGTGTTTTGGATCTGGATTGGTTTTGCCAAAACCACCCTTCCGTGTTTTGGGTTCTGGATTTTGTGTTTTGGATCTGTATTTTTTTTTTAAAAAGCATAAAAACAGCTAAAATCACAGAATTTGTTGGTTTTTCTGGTCCTATGCTATTATTAACCTCAATAACCTTAATTTTCACTCATTTCCAGTCTATTCTGAACACCTCACACCTCACAATAGTGTTTTTATGTCCAAAAGATTGCATCGAGGTAGCTGGATGACTATGCTAAGAGATACAACTGGGCGGCACAAACACGTGGCCCATCTAGGAGTGACACTGCAGTGGCAGACAGGATGGCAGTTTGAAAAAATATGCTGCAAACAGTACATAATGCAAAGAAAAAAAAGAGGTACAAGATGGAATTGTCCTTGGGCCCTCCCACCCACCCTTATCTTGTACTATAAACAGGACATGCACACTTTAACAAACCAATTATTTCAGCGCCAGGGTCTGCCACACGACTGTGGCTGAAATGATTGGTTCGTTTGGGCCCCCACAAAACAAGCTGCCAATTAATCTGTCCCTGCACGAACTGGCTCTACGGAGGCAAGATGTTGTCCTCATCCTCCTCATCCACCGATTCCTCATCCTCTTCAGTGTTGTCTACATCCTCATCCTCACAGAGTATTAACTCGTCCCCGCTGAAATCCACAACCACAGGTCCCTCTGTACGTTCTGGAGGCTGGTCTCCCTGGAAGAGTTGATAATTCATTTTTATGAACATCATCTTCTCCACATTTTGTGGAGGCAACCTCCTACGCCTTTCGCTGACAAGGTTCCTGGCTGCACTAAACACTCTTTCAGAGTACACACTGGAGGGGGGCAACTCAGGTAAAATAGAGCCAGTTTGTACAGGGGCCTCCAAATTGCTTCTTTTTCCTGCCAGTACAGGTATGGACTGACTGACATGCCTACTTGGATGCTGTCACCGATGTAATCCTCCACAATTCTGTCAATTTTGACAGTATCATATGCAGTGACATTAGACATGTCAGAAATTGTTGCCAGGTCCTTCAGTCCGGACCAGATGTCCAAACTTGGTCCTGCCTGCCCTGCATCACCGCCAGCGGGTTGCTTAGGATACCTAAGCTTTTTCCTGGCAGCCCCAGTTGAGGGAGAAAATGAAGAAGGAGCTGTTGACGTGTCACGTTCTGCTTCAGCTGACAGTGTTTTCACCAGCAGGTCTTTGCACCTCTGCAGGCTTGTGTCGGCATGAAAGAGAGATGCCACATAGGCTTTAAACCTAGGATCGAGCACGGTGGCCAAAATGTAGTGGTCTGATTTCAACAGATTGACCACCCTGGAATCCTGGCAAAGCGAATGAAGGGCTTCATCCACAAGTCCCACATGCTGAGCGGAATCGCTCCGTCTTAGCTCCTCCTTCACTTTCTCCAGCTGCTTCTGCAAAAGCCTGATGAGGGGAATGACCTGACTCAAGCTGGCAGTGTCTGAACTGACTTCACGTGTGGCAAGTTCGAAGGGCTGGAGAACCTTGCACAACACGGAAATCATTCTCCACTGCACTTGAGTCAGGTGCATACCCCCTCCTTTGCTTATGTCATAGGTGGATGTATAGGCTTGAATGGCCTTTTGCTGCTCCTCCATCCTCTGAAGCATATAGAAGTTTGAGTTCCACCGTGTCACAACCTCTTGCTTCAGGTGATGGCGGGCAGGTTCAAGAGTGTTTGCTGGTGCTCCAGTCTTCGGCACGCAGTCGCTGAATGGCGAAAGTGGGCTGAAATTTTTCGGGACACCCAAAGCATCTCCTGCACGCCCCTGTCGCTTTTCAGAAAATTCTGCACTACCAAGTTTATTGTGTGAGCAAAACATGGGACGTGCTGGAATTTGACCAGATGTAATGCCCGCACAATATTGGTGGCGTTGTCAGATATCACAAATCCCCAGGACAGTCTAAGTGTGGGTTAGCCACTGGGCGATGATTTCCCTCAGTTTCTCAAAGAGTTTGTCGGTGGTGTGCCTCTTACTGAAACCGGTGATACACAGCTTAGCCTACATTGGAATGAGCTGGCGTTTCTGAGATGCTGCTACTGGTGACGCTGCTGTTGTTGCTGCATAAGGTGATACATCTACCCAGTGGGCTGTCACAGTCATATAGTCCTTAGTCTGCCCTGTTCCACTTGTCCTCAAGTCCATGGTTAAGTGGACATTTTGTACAACTGCATTTTTCAGGACACTGAGGACACTTTTTCTGATGTTTCTGTACAGTCTCGGTATCGCCTGCCTAATGAAGTGGAATCTAGATGGGATTTGGAACCGGGGACACACTACCTCCATCAATTGTCTAAATCCCGCTGCACTAATGGCGGATACCGGACGCACGTCTAACACCTACATAGCAGTCAAGGCCTCAGTTATATGTTTTGCTTCAGGATGACTGCTGTCGTACTTCATCCTCCTCGCTAAGGACTGTTGGAGGGTCAATTGTTTAGTAAAAGTAGTGGTGTTACTACTTCCTCTCTGGGATGATGAACGACTCCCAGCAACAGCAGCAGCGGCAGCAGGAGGCGTAGCAATGCAGGATCCTCCGGAGGAATCCCGGATAGGAGAGTCAGTCATGCCAGTGACATGGCCTGCAGGACTACTTCCGATCCTGACTAAGGAGGAAATTGACGAGGAGGGAGTTGACGGTGTAGTTTGCAGGCGCTTGGATACAACAGGACAACGGGATTTAGGTGTCCCTGGACTGCTTACGGTCTTAGCCAAAGCTTCTGAACTTGACAGTAACTTTTTATGAACAAGCTGCAGGTGCCGTATAAGGGAGGATGTTCCTAGGTGGTTAACGTCCCTACCCCTACTTATTTCACCTTTACATATTGTACATATGGCAAGACAGTTGTTGTCCGGATTTGGATAGAAATATTTGCCAGACCAAAGAGGTGGAATGTTTGGTCTTCTGCCCAGGCATGACCGTGATGGGCTTTTTCATCCCATGGACAACTCCTGTCCCCCCGGAGCCTGATTTAAACAAACCACATCACCATCAGAATACTCCTCGCCAACTTCCTCCTCAGAGCCAGCTACACCAGTATCCTCATCCTGTTGTACTTCAATAGTGACATCTTCAATTTGCATATCAGCAAGTGGACTGTGGGTGCTCCTTTCAGCACTTGCAGGGGGCGTGCAAATGGTGGAAAGAGCCACCTCTTCCCGTTCAGTGCTGGGAAGGTAAGGCATCGCAAGCACGCACTTGGACTCTCCGTGGGGATTTGTGATATCTTCTTAGAACGCACAGTTCTTATCTGTGCTTTTGCCAGCTTAACTCGTTTGATTATTTTAGCGGGAGGAGGGCTTCCATCGTCATGTGAAGCTGAACCACTAGTCATTAACATAGGGAAAGACCTTAGCCGTTCCTTGCCACTCCGTGTCGTAAATGGCATATTGGCAAGTTTACGTTTCCCTTCAGATGATTTAAATGTTTTTTTTAAGGTCATTTTCCTGAACTTTGTCATTTGGGATTGTATGTGCCCACTACTATGACATTGGGCATCGGCCTTGGCAGACAACATTGATGGCATGTTATCGTCTATGTCATGACTAGTGGCAGCAGCTTCAGCACTAGGAGGAAGTGGTTCTTGATCTTTCCCTATTTTTTTTTTATCGGAGAAAGTTTGGTCCTCCATTTATGTTATATTAATATATACGTGCTGCTAAGGCGCACACAAACAGAAAATAATTTTTTATTTTTGTTGGAGACTAGTGCACTTTGAGGGTTACACCACCCTTTAAGAAATGAGCAAAAGGCTCTTTACTTATGGGACACAGGTGCACGCTTTGCGCTGCTCCTTTGTTGATGCACGTGCAGCTACAGCCCACACAATTCACAAAGACAGAAAAAAAAATAATTTTTTATTCTTTGTGGAGCGCACTTTGGGGGGGTTACACCACCCTTTAACAGACAGACGCACGCTTGGTGCTGCTGCTTTGAGGATGCACTTACAGTGCAGACAATTCACAAACACAGAAGAAAATGTTTTATTTTGGAGCGCACTTTGGGGGTTACACCACCCTTTAACAGACAAGCCAGCTGGCCCTTTACTTATGAGACACAGGCGCACGCTTGGCGCTGTTCCTTTGTTGATGCACGTGCAGCAACAGTGCACACAATTCACAAACACAGAAAATATTTTTTTATTTTATTTGGAGTGCACTTTGGGGGGTTACAGCACCCTTTAACAGTCAAGTCAGCCGGCCCTTTACTTATGACACAGGCGCACGCTTGTCACTACTTTGTTGATGCACGTGCGGCTACTGCGCAAACAATTCACAAACACAAAAAAATATATTTTTTTATTTTTTTTGGAGTGCACTTTGGGGGTTACAGCACCCTTTAATGGTCAAGCCAGCTGGCCCTTTACCTATGGGACACAGGTGCACGCTTGGCGCTGCTCCTTTGTTGATGCACGTGCAGCCACAGTGCACACAATTCACAAACACAGAAAATATTTTTTTATTTTGTTTGGAGTGCCCTTTGGGGGTTACAGCACCCTTTAACGGTCAAGCCAGCCTGCCCTTTACTTATGACACAGGCGCACGCTTGGTACTACTTTGTTGATGCACGTGTGGCTACTGCGCACACAATTCACAAACACAGAAAAAATATTATTTTTTTGCACTTTTGGGGAGCACCCCTGATGGACAGAGCACCCCCTGGACAACACTACTGCACCCCTTTAGGACTGGGACACTGCACAGGACTTTGGAGTGGACATAGCCGCTATGGACAACTGACTGCACCACACAGTCCAGCCAGCCCCTATGGACTTTGGAGGAGTGGACACAGCCCCTATGGACAACAGCAGCACAGCACAACACTACACTGCACAGCCCAGTCAGCCCTAACTCCCACCCTCCCTCTTCACTGTCCACAGCCGAGTGAGAAAATGGCGCCAACGCGGGTATCATATAGAATCCAAAACCCGCGAGACCCGGAAGGCGGGATGATGACGTTTTGCCTCGAGTTCAGATCTGTCAGGCGGGAAAAGTCGAGCCTGACTCGGATCGGCCTCGGATCGGGGGGGCTCGGGGGGGTTCGGATTTCAGAAATCCGAACCCGCTCACCCCTAGAAAGCAGGCATGTCTGACCGTCAGAACGGAGTTTAATGGGAGTGCATAATTAGCAAAGTAGCGTCAATGAACACGTCACTTGGTTGTTTTATACCCTGAACTGCCCAAAGTGCTTGCGGGAGGGTAAGGCTACCTCAAGCGCTGCGAGCAGCTCCGATGACTCAAGATGTTACCGATTAATCCTTCATATACCAGAGATGACGTGTGTTGCGAGTGGTAAGGGGGCATCTTTAAACACTTGCGAGCGCAATATGCCATCGCTCGCTCAGACATAGAGGCGTCCTTACACCGCAAAGAGCAAGCCCATGATTTGCATAGACCACCCCTTTTTGACAGCGAGCAGCTGAAAATAGCGACCGGGTCTGAATCAGGCCCTAAGTTTTAAAATGGTATAGGACTAGCTTTCATAAATTAAATATATTGTTCTCTCTTATATATTATTTTATATACAGATATGTCCTCTTGCATCTTTGCTGTGTACATACATGGCAAATCGTACAACGCATGCCGCGAGGTGCATGCCCGCGAGTTGATACGCGCACTGCATTCGCACCCGCAACCCCATAGGATTGCTTGGTGCGATCACAGTGCACGTTTGTAGCGCGATCGGCAAGCATGTAAGAGGTCACATCTGTATTAAGCCTTAGTTAGAATGAGATCCAACTGAGATATTTCTAGTATTATTAGTTATTGGCAATAAATTGGTTAAAATCTGTATCAATAGCTCCATTTCTGGGGGTCATAACCTTTTAATTAGTGTAAACAGTTTAAATACCTGAAGGTGATTATCTAGGCGGAGACGTCAGATTTTATTTCTTTAAATGTGACCCCTTTATTGCACAACATTTAATCGAAACTTAAAGCTAGGCCTCATTACCTCTTAATCTTATTTGCAGTGTGAACAAAACATTATATACGCTTTATACTGTATGTTTGTCCTGTATTAGTGTCCTGCTTGAGATTTTAATGTCATTCTTTTTATGGCAAGGATCAGGTTCCATTACATTACAGACACACATAACCACACATAAATCTGCATATTTTAACATGTCTTTATACTACGTAGATTACCAATTAGTGTATCAACGGTATATTATTGACTTTCTCTGGTTCTTGAGAATGTGACCTCCATGTTGGTCATTTTGAGCTTCTTGTGAGGGTCTTTCAAACTGGAATAAATACAGTATTCATCTTTCAATGTGGTGTCACAAGCCTGGCTTAGTGGCAAATAATTCCCTATACCTCAAATAGGTGAGGAAATAGATTGTGCAGCAAGGGTATAAGCTAGTGCTACCTCTGTAATAAAGTCATCTTCTCACATCTTCCTTCTTTGGCAACTCTGGGCTCAGACTATGTCACAGCAGAAAGGCAAGGCTTCCCCAACCAAACAAATACAATGAGAGATAAAATGTAGGCAAGTATTTTTATATTTTTATTAGTTATTACCCTAGAGTGATGTTAGATTGGGTCATTTTACTTAAAGGAGTACTAAAATGTTTTCTTGGGATTCAAAATATAATGCAGTTTAAATTAGAGATGTGCGCAGACCCTCGTGTTTTGGTTCTAAATCATCATTGTATTTTGGTAAAACCACCATCAAGTGTTATGGTTTGGTTTTGGATTTCTTTAAAAAGTGATAAAAACAGCTAAAACCATATAACTGTTTTTGTTCCCATAGTATTATCGTCATCAATAACATTCATTATCAGTCATTTACAGTCAATTTTGGCCACCTCACAGCACCAGAAATAACGAGGGAAGGACTTAAAAGAAATTCAAAACATACAGTTTTTAAATCCAAATTTTGAACTTGCCGTGAAGACTCAAGTCGGCGCTGTTCTGCTCGAAACCCCATAGTTCGGGTGTGTTCTGTTTTCAGCAAAAATAGAGGCTGTACACAAGATTTGCAATACTATAATCAATACGCACATTATGCATTATAGTAGTTTGTTTCTGCACAATCTATTTAAAACAGAAAATTTGAAATCAATAACACAGTGTTACATTCACATTCATATAAGTAACAACTTCCACTAAATATAACCTTACTAACTATAACAATATGGATTAACTGGCTATTCACTAATTAATACAGTCTCACAATGATCCGACAAATCGACAGTATATCTGTAAGATTTTACAGACTATACATTAATAAATAGAATTCCTAACTAAAATCGACAGAACATAATGTCAATTACGGGCACTCACTCTCTCAGGGTGTTGGCCATCTGCAGTTTGGGAGCACTTGCTGTATAACTGTTACAGTGCTGTTATATAGATTAATAGTAGCAATGCCTTTCACACCAACTAGTTGTCATAAATGGGTCTCTATCACCAAATGCAAGATCAAAAGAAAGACACAGCTTTCTCTTCAGAAGGTAGGTATGGCATACATTGTGACAATGCAACTGGCTATGGTACTAGAAGTCCCTGACTCTTAAGTGCAGCTTAAGTGCAGCTCTCTGGCTATTTCTGTAGCCTTATCTCTATGTCTTCTTTGGCTCTGTATGGAGGGGCACTCTCTTCCCTCCTGTCTTATTAGGTCTCCCTCTCTGGCATGTACATCTCTGCCACCCAAGAGCAGGTCTCTCACTCAGACTGCACCTAATTGGCACCTTACCTCAGACTACACCTAACTTGCACACCTCAGCCCCTTGCAGCTGATTCCAGAAGCTTTGTGTGACAAGCTGTTGGCTCACTATTCCATGACTCACTTCAACTCTCTTGAGGTTTCTCCTGTCTCTTAGCAATCACATCTCTCTGCTCTGCCCCAGAGCATCCTGAGATGTACAGTTTCAAACAGCCCCAGCTCCCATGCCTTCAATTATGGCAACTGCATGGGGACAAAGGTTAAGTGATACCGTGCAACTGCTGGGTATCACATTTAGAAAAGTGAATATGTAACGAGTGACAAATATGTATCCGTTATTTGTTATGCAAAGTAATCTGTGTTTGCAGATTATGGAGATTATTATTATTATAGTATTTATATGGTCCCACGAGTGTTCCGCATAGCCTTACAGAGTACATAAACTAATAAGTGAATAAGAGACGAGTAACTTACAGTACATTACAGTGCAGGACAAGGACATGGTTTATATACATTTCTGCAATAGTGATTAAAACACTCACAATAAACAGCAGGGAGTTAGCAGTCACGTGTTAGGTGCCCTTATGGGGAGTAAGAAGTAGAAAAAAATGTAAGGAGAAGCACATGAGCGATGAGGTCCCTGTTTGTGAGAGCTTACATTCTAAAGGGGAGGGGCAGACAGACAAGCATGACACAGAAGGGGTAGATAGGGAGGAAAGAGTATGAAGTGGGTTAGGATGAGGGCTGGATGGCCTTGATGAAGTAGTGGGTCTTGAGAGCCCGTTTGAAGATTTGTAGAGAGGTGGAGTGTCTGATAGGGAGAGGGAGAGAGTTCCAAAGTTAGAGCGCAGCATGGGCAAAATCTTGAGGCGGGAGTGGGTGGAAGTAATCAGTTGGTAAGAGAGGCAGCATGCATTTGTTGAGTGAAGTGGATAGGTGGGAGTGTGAAGGGTGATGAGGTAAGAGATGTAAGTGGGAGGGGATTGGGTGAGGGCCTTGTAGGTGAGTGTAAGAACCTAGATTTGGCATCTGAATGGGAAGGGGAGCCAGTGTATTGCTTGAAGGAGAGGGGAAGCATATGTAAAACGTCTGGAGAGGCAGATGAGCCGAGCAGCAGCATTGAGGACCAATTGTAGTGGAGAGAGGTGGGAGACTGGGAGGCCAGCTAGGAGAAGGTTACAGTAGTCCAATCTGGAGATGACCAGCGAGTGGATGAGGGTTTTAGTAGCATCCAGGGTGAGGAATTATGGACAATTTTTTGAGATGGAAATGGCAGGACTGCGAAAGGTGCTGAATCTGTGATTTAAAGAAGAGGGAGGAGTCTAGGAAAACTCCAACACCACTCAATTTGGGGCTAGAAGAGATAGTTGTGCCATCAATAGATAATGAAATTGTGGGAAGTGCGGTAATGTAAGAAGATGGGAAGATGATCAGCTCAGTCATAAACATGTTAAGTTTATGAAAGCACTGGGACATCCATGAAGAGATAGCAGAGAGACAGATATGGGTGAGGAGAGAGGGGGAGAGGTCAGGGGTTCAAAGGTAGATGTGAGTATCATCAGCATAGAGATGATATTGGAGGTCAAAAGAGTTAATGAGTTCACCTAAACAGGATGTATATAGGGAGAATAGGAGAGATCCAAGAACAGAACCTTGGGGAACTCCTGCTGTTACTGGAAGATGGGGGGAAGAGGAGTCATGAGAGGAAACATAGAAGGAACAATCAGAGAGGTAGGAGGACAGCAAGGAGAGGGCAATGCCACATAGACCAACAGAGGGAAGAATTTGCAGGAGGAGAGGGTTCTCTACAGTGTCAAATGCAGCAGAGAGGTCAAAGAGAATGAGCAGATAGTAGTGGCCCTTGGATTTGGCAGCAAGGAGGTCATTGCATACTTTTGTGAGGGCAGTTTCATAAGTCAAGGAGGGAGTGGGAGGAAAGAAAGGTTGAAAGGCAGTTGTGAACAATACACTCAAGGAGTTTGGAAGCAAAAGGGAGGAGAGAGATGGGTCGGTAGCTGGAGAGTATGTTAGGAACAAGGCTATGTTTTTTAAGAATGGGGGAGATAAGGGCATATTTGAATGCAGAAGGGACAGTTCCAGATGATAGGGAGAGATTGAGTTGGTGGTCAAGATGGGACCAGGCAAAAGGAGACAGGTAACAGAGGAGACGGGAAGGGATTGGGTCAATGGGGGAGGTGGAAGCAGAGGGAACAGGATGAGGGCCATGACTTCCTATCCAGAAACAGGGGAGAAGGATGTCAGAGTTGGTGAGACAGATGGGAAGGTGTGGTCAGGGAAAGTTGGGGCAGGAGTGGTGATGGTCTGATGGGATATGATGTCCTCATGTATGGAGTCAATTTTAGATGTAAAATAGGTGGCAAAGTCAAGGGCAGAGAGAGAGGAGGCGAGTAGGGGAAGGCAGAGGAGAGAGTTGAAAGTGGCAAAGAGACGCTGGAGGTATGAGGACTGGGAGGAGATGAGGTGCTTGAAATATGATTGTTTGGAGAGTGTCAGGGCAGCACTGTAGGATGACAGAATAAATTTAAAATAGAGGAAGTCTGCCCTAGAGCATGATTTCCTCCACTGACGCTCTGCAATTTGTGAACACTTTTGCAGGTATCTTGTATTTGGAATGCCAAGGTTGTAGCGTGAATCTGCGAGGGTGAGTAATTACTGCCGGAGCAACACAGTCAAGAGTAGAAATAAGGGAGGCATTGTACAGATAAGTGGCTTGTTCAGGAAAGGAGAGAGAAAGGATAGGGGAGAGAAGAGAGTCCAGCAGGGAGGAAGAAGCAACACAATAGCCTCAATGTTACACTTAGTAATGGTATCCTTAGTAGGTATAGGAGGGGAAGGCGAGAGGGATAAGTTAAAAGAGAGAATGTGATGGTCCGAAAGGGGGAACGGGAAACTGGAGTAATCAGAAATATCACAACGGTGAGTAAAGAACAAGTCAAGGGAGTGCCCACTCACATGGAAGGGCCAGCATTATTACTAGCAATAGAAGTGTTGAGTTCTTGCCGTGACCACACAAGGAGTCCAGTTGTAACAGTCCTGGATATGTAGACAGAGAAGGTTTGTCGTGATGAGATTTTGAATTCACAATTTTTGCTGCAAGTTAGTCCTTATATTAAGTGGATTGTTGAAAGATGGAACTTAGAGTATTCTCCTTCTGTTTTCTTTGGTTTAATGCAGGTATAACGCGACAGTTAAGCACTTAAAAAAACTGCACTTTGAAAAAATACACCCTCCAGCCAGGTCTACAGCCTACAGATGCGCTCATTTAGTTTGTTGCTGATCGCGGCACAAACATGCCCGTGAATCGCGCTACCATGCTATGCTATGGTGCGTCCCCGATCGCGGGAGTGCTGCTCCAATCAAACCTATGGAGTTGCACTTGCGCTTCCCCAATCGCAGGAGTGCGTCTCCATAGGATTGAATAGAGATGCTATTTCGCGTTTTTGATCACAGGAAGGTGTCTCGTGCCATGCAACTCACTGCACTGTGAGGAACAATGTAGGCTGGCCCATCTGCAGATAATGATACTTATACAGAGATGCAGGCAAGTGTGGACACTAATTAATGAAAAAACCGCATCAGCCATCCAAAAGAAAGCTAGAAATAAAATGGCTTAAGTAAACAGGCAACACATTCCAAACATTTAGGACTAGAACTAAATCATGCCTTTACTCAGTCAATAGACTGGAGAGAATCCTACTATTACAAATCATAAGGCATTAGGAACAATAGCACATGGCTTCAGTATAGAAATAGCTGGTTACCTATTAGGATAATTAATAAACCAGGCACAGGAGGTGGAATACTCTACAGTATAATTCAGTATAGAAATAGCTGGTTACCTATTAGGATAATTAATAAACCAGGCACAGGAGGTGGAATACTCTACAGTATAATTCAGTATAGAAATAGCTGGTTACCTGTTAGGATAATTAATAAACCAGACACAGGAGGTGGAATACTCTGCAGTATAATTCATTATAGAAATAGCTGGTTACCTGTTGGAGAAGGAGAGAGGCGGGGTCAATTCATTCAAGATTAGCAGAAGATTTAACTAATAATGCAGGTATAACGCTACAGTTAAGCACTTAAATAAACCTGCACTTTGAAAAAATGCACCCTCCAGCCAGGCCTGAGACAATTTATTTTCAGAAGTAAACAGTTGATAAGGAAGAAACATTACACATCTAGATGGACTTTTCATTCGTCAGTCATATGATAAGCTTGAAAATTGCCTGCCCTACCAACCATATCCATTATCCCACCTCCCAAAAACATTATGATGTTTATGTAGGTGTTATCTTAATCGCAACACGATGCAACAAAACCGCTTCACAAGACTACACTGATTAAATTGATATGCAACACTTGTATATCTGTGTGCAACTGAGTCTGAATTTGTATATGTAGTGTTACGATGCAGTGGCCGCTGCTATTTTTCATGCAAAGTTCTGTTGTACAGATTCACGCTGTCACACATTTTACTTAAAAAGACACAAAAAAGATGCTACACTGCTTAGCGCACCTCACTTGCACCAGGCGGATCTTGCTGAACGGCACATTGAGGCTAGGTGTATGAGGAGACATCTGTGTATATCATAGGCTAAATGAATATATGTGACCCTCCATGTAAATGAGTGTCTTTGTATGTGACCCCCTGTATTAAGTATTGCCATCTTGTCCAAATCCAATAAAAAGTGTAGATGAGGGACAACTGCCAGACCATCACCGACAACTCAAAGTATCCAAACTCTCCTGCCAATCACACATAGAAAGGCCCACCAGGACCAGGGGTAGTTGCTGAACTCAGTGAGGTAGAATCCACTTAAACCCATACATTGGCAAGGAGTACTCCTCAAGACAGGCTGGGTTTAAGATGTTGACAGTCATTTTGTGTACATTCATCATGTAGACAGTGATGAAATGTCGACATGTTAGAATGTCAACATATCGTCCCCTGGTGGCCCAGTGGTGTCTTACTTGCTTACAATGTTTGTAGTGGCTCCAACGGTGTCTTCCGGATCCCAGCCGTATGTGACATTGACTTCCAAGTCAGACCTCCAATTCTCCAGTGTTCAGGTGAGTATTTCTCCCCTATCCATAACCCTAATACCTAACCCTAACAGTCCTTCTAGTGCCTAACCCTAACCTCCCACGGCAATCTAACCCTACTGCCCGCATCCGCATCCTAACCCTAACGTTGACATTCTGACAATGTTGACATTTCACCTATCGACATTCTGAGAATATCGACATGTTTCCTGTCTACATTTTAACAATGTTGGCATCATAACTGTCAACATGGAGGTGTAGAAATGATCAATGTCACCATTTTCATTGTTGACCTTTTGACTACATTCCACTCAAGACCTATAGTAAAGGCCCCATACATCTGCGACGGATCGAAACGATGTTGCGATCCTGCAACCCGGCATTGCAGGATCATTGATATCCAACATGTTGGATTTCACAGATATGCTGATCATGATCAAAAGATGATCGTGCTTGGCAGATCGGTGAAATGTAACATGTAGAATTTCAACAATCCTGCAACGGATCGCGGGAACATTGATGTCCGCCGGTCTGCATTTCCGACCGGCGGATCGGTTTTTCGATCCCATCGTTACATCATGACGATCCGTCACAGATGTATGGGGGCCTTTAGACAGCAACTGTTACTGTTCTTTCCCACAAAACAATAGAGCCAACAATTACAATAAGCAGATGGGTCGATGAGAACTTCCAAAGAGGTAAGAGACCTCCCAAACAGGAAATCACTATTATAAACCAGCAAATCAGCCCCAAAACATCACCTCTTAACAGTACAAGGACTACAAAAATTAGACCTTCAAAAGGGACACCGCTTACATTTTTAACCCTTGCTCCCAAATGTATTCTGACACAGCTTAGTAGTTTAAATTCCAGCAGGCATATAAAATGTTTTCCTTGTCTGACTATGACCTTAGTATAATCTGAATGTCCACTCCTTCCCTCACCAATCCAGTCTCTGCAGGCTTAATTAGTCATAATTACGAGATGCATGCATTTTTGGGGTGCACAGACATTATGCAAATGCATATAAAATGCAAAAAACTTGCATACACCCATCTCGATATAAGCACTATAGGTTTATAACAGCAATGTTATACGACATAGAAAAAAACATTATACTTTGTCTTTGTTTTAACAAAACATTAGAAACTCAGTCATTAACACTCATCATATTTGTTTTTATACAGTTCTGTGTAAATAAATGAGTTTTCAGATCGCTGCAGGCAATATAGAAAATAAAGTGTGTGTGTGTGTGTGTGTGTGTGTGTGTGTGTGTGTGTGTGTGTGTGTGTGTGTGTGTGCGTGCGTGCGTGCGTGCGTGCGTGCGTGCGTGCGTGCCCATAGCATATTATTATTTGGATCAACATACGTTTAATAGGCTTCCAGAATATGTTCAACATATTAACATAAATACTTTGTGTACAAGGCCTCATTTGGCCTTAGAAGCTGATTCAGACCCGCTCGCTAGGATGTGACTGCTCGAAGCTGGCCGATATTTGCAATCTGCACATCCGTATGCATCGCAATGCGCATGTGCGAACCAGTGCGAAAGATCAAGAAGCGTTTGCTCGCCCAGCATAGATACCCCATCTGAATGAGTGACAGGAGATGCCGCTTGTGGGTGGTAACAGGGGCAGGCCACTAGAAATGGGGGAGTGGAGGTGCGAACGCATGGCGAGTCTGAACGTCTCAATGTCGTTTCAGAGGCATGCATAATTAAGAGCCAGCATCATTGTACACGTCACCTGGTTGTATTTCACACTGAAGTGATCGCAGTGCTTGCGGCAGAGTATAGGCAACCTCAAGTGCTGCAATGGCATCCTATGATTCTCGATGTACCAATGGTTTCATGCACTTCCAGGAGATGAGGTGCGCAAGTGGGTACACAAAGTGATCGCACGCCAAGACATAGTGGGCATGCTAATGCCTTGCGATTGCCTGCCTTGCTGCGCGTGCACTGGATTTGCATACACTAGTAGCGAGCAAACACAACTAGCGAGCGGGTCTGAATGAGCTCCTTAATATAATAATTATCATAATTCTCCTTAAACATTAGTAATGCCAGTTTGTCTGCGGAAACTGACGATCTCTTGTTTGGAAGTGGTGTTGCTCTTTTTCAATAGTCTTCCTCCACGGACATTGATACGCCAGCAGGGTGGGTGTACTGGTTAGCATTGCTGTGTCACAGCACAGAAGTTTTGGGTTTCATTCCCTTAAAGTCTCTAAAAGGTGTGGAGTTTGTATGTTCTCCCAGTGTTTTCATGGGTTTACTCTATTTTCTCCAGTTTCCTCCCACACTTCAAAAACATACTGGTAGGTCAATTGGCTACTGACTAAAATTAATTAACCTTAGTGTCTATATGTGTGTACTGATCAGAATGACTTGCTTACTACAGTACTTGTCTTATCTTTTGTTATTTTTAAATAAATAGCTTTTGTATCCGGTGTGTTTTCACGTCTATCCTTCACTTGTCATTTGTCAAAAAATACAATGAGGGAGAAATAAATTGAACTAAACTTGTTGGCACAAGGCCTAACCCTTGTGCATGACACTGCAAACCCTTTCTATTACTTCATTTCAGCAATAATCCTTCATTTAAGCAACAATGAACAGCATTTACCTCTAGCTGTCTAGGATAAAAGTTTGTTATTTTAAATAGATTGTCATTGCTACATTCGACCATCTGTCGGGATGTGTTTTGTTTTAAGCATGTGAAAATTATTTGCAAGCAGTAACAAATTACTGTTAACCTTATACATCGCAGTATGCTAAGGAAGGTTTTTTTATAGAATAACATTTTGCGAAAGAATTTTTCCAATCTACTAACCAAGATTGTGCCCGTTTTCTCTATTCAAGCTGCTACTTGATTTGGGTCCTATGGGATGCAAAATAGATGCATTGTATGCTGTACACATATTTAAAATAGAGCAAGTAATAAAATAATAATTTATCTTACAAAAATCAGCTACTGATCTTACATTTTCAGTCCGTCTGTTCATACAGCAGGGGCAGAACTATGGGAGACAATGGAGGTGCCTGCCGCCGAGCTTCAGCACTGAAGGGGCACCTCCTCCATTATCCACAACATATTCACCCCACTTAGCGCTTTAATTATATACCTAGAGTGTACCGTCACGGCCGCGCAATACATGGCACCCCTTCCCGCCACCTGAGAAGCCACCATACTCTAGTGGAGAGCTCCATGTCACACCATCAGCTGCTGTCTTCGTCTATCTATAGTCTGTCTGCTACTAATTGCTAATTGCTACATTATAGTGTCAGCGGCTGTGACGGGGGCACCAAATTATAACTTGCCTCTGGGTGTCTGGGATGAATTTACGCCATTGTCATGCAATATTTCTTTTACTTAAAAAAGAATTCCACCCAAAACTTGAAATCCTGAGTTTTACACAAATGGGGTGACATATTCTAAGGCAATGAAAGTCATGTTTACTTATCTTAAACCAATGAAAACTTTATTTCACAGCGCTGTTGTGGCAGTTACTGATAATTACGGTATACATTCTCTATTGCGCTTCCAGAAAAATGGACTAGAGAGAGCCATCTTAATATTGAAACGTTTATTCAATAACAAATAACATATATAAAATATATATTAAAAGAAAAGTAAATAATTAAAACAATGGAATAAAAATACAAATTCAAGGAAACTCAAGATTATAATTTAATACCAATTGCAGATATCATAAATAGGGAATGGGATTGAAATACCGTCGGCTCAAGAGTCGCCGGTTCAAATCCCAACAGTGACAGGCCGACAAGTGAAGATTCCGATGCCCGGTGGTAAGTATGCTCTAAATATTCTCTGGCAATGCGCTTGCAACACTATTTTGCATCGCTTGCACATTTTTAAGCCACGCATCCCCTTCATGCTGCCACAACTTTAAACATTCATAATATTTGACCTTTTTCTCTCGGGAGCGCATCAGACTGATGTGATCCCGGACATTATCTAGTACATTTTTATCAAAACTACCAATTCTGGGAAACGGTCTAACACTCTTCATCGTCATTTTAAACCATACATCACAATACCGTATCGCATAAGTACCGTACTTAGGGCCTGATTCAGAGCCGCTCGTAAGTGGCCGCTCGTTCGCTCCGAACGATGTACTCACATCTGTGCATGCGTATGCGTCATAATGCGCATGTGCCAACCAGTCAGAGCGATCGGAAAACGTGTGTTCGCAAAATTGCGAGTGCCTGCTAATTTCAATGACAGGATGAAGCATTTGTGGGTGGTAACAGGGGAAGGTGCTTGAAAACGGGGAGTGGAGATCTGAACGCAGGCGTGCCAAATGGTCAAAACGGGTGTTTTAAGTGTGTGCATAATTAACAAAGCAGTGTCATCGACCACGTCACTTGGTTGTCTCTTAGCCTGAACTGCTCGCATGATTGCGGTAGGAAAATCCAACCACAAGCACTGCGAGCAGTTCAGACGCCTTTCGATGTACTCGATTAATCTAATAAATAGCGGAGATGATGTATGAAGCGAGCGGCCAGGGGGCGTCTTTTCAAAATAGCGAGCGCATGTTTCGTTCACTCGCTCAGACATAGAGGCGTCAACAGACCGCAAAGAGCGAGCGCTCAATTTAAGTAGCCGGCCCCTTTTTCTGAACAAGCGAGCGCAAATAGCGTCCGGCTCTGAATCAGGCCCTTAGTATGCATAATACGACGGGCCGATCCAAACGGCGCTTCCATTAGCAGCACATCGTTGTCTAACATCTCTATTGTTTGCATGGCCCCCATTCTGAGACAACTCCTATGCTTTTCAATAAAGATTTAAACTGGTGAAAGACAATCAAGAAACTTTAACTTACCTGTGAATGATTTAAACTGCAGCGACCACACACCTGGATAAGATTTGAAAAAGGCAACTTCCACACCCGGATAAGATTTAGTAAGGCAACTTCCACTCCTATGGAAGTTTAAGTAGGCTACTTCCACGCACCACTCTACAACAAAGACAACATGTACACCTGCTACTGTGTATAGAACGGTAAGCTGTTTAACGAGCGACTAGCACTTAGCCCTTAAAGGTCATACGGTACCTCTAACTGTAGCAAACAAGTTACCCCTACCAACAAATACTCACTGTTACACACTTTTTCCTGCGCAAAAAAATACACGTTAACCCAGATATTGATAACAAATGAAAAATGTAAACCTCAATGGCTTTATTTATACACGTGGCAGCCTCACCGGAAGTACATGTACGCTGTTGTGCAACCAGTCACATACACAATAATGCGACTACCACACAACCGTATGACAACTTTTTAGCTGCGTACGCAAAAGTGCGTCTTTACTGTGTGCAAAACTGTGACTCAGCCGCGTGCTCAATACTGCGGCACCCCTTTAAATGTTAGGTTCTATCAACAAAGGTCTCATAACTACATCCCCATGAATGGGTAGCATATATTTTCTTCTTGTGGTAGAAAGTGGTTGAACACAGTACTATGCTACAAATTGTATAGCACTTGTAAAGGCACCACCGCAAATGGGACAAGGAACCCTGAATGTAGATTGTTAAATAGAAGTAGTATCCAGTTAGTTGAAATTGTTAATGCTTTTAAAACCTCCTGCTCTTCTGAACTGTGGAAAACGTTCTCTTTGCTATGTGTCAGTGAATGCTGTAGTTCCCAAAGTGAAGGAAAATTGGTTGGTATGATTAGAATGTTTTAGGAATGTCACTTTCCATCCAGTTGGTGAAACTAAATATCTTCCTAATAGTGAGATGACGTAATCATTCAGCATTAGTGGGGGAACGCCGATGAGATTTTGGTTTTGTGGCTCTGGTGGCCAGCTGGCTCGACAGTATAAAGCGTCCCCACTGTAAGGATAGTGAAGAAGGTAGCAATTGCCAAAGTAGCAAGCATCATTCTGTATTGTCTCTTAGCAAGGTCAACTGCCTTTGGCGATCAGGTATAACCTACGCATTGCACAGGTAATTGTGGGTTTCGCGCTATTGAGTAGTACCTCTAGCAGGTATCCTCACCTTCCTTTATTCATTGGAAATAGTAGGATATGGTGTCTGTGCTCTGAGGTGCTATTGTGTCATAAATTGTTATTAAACTTTAAGATGTTTATGAGGTATATCTATTGCGATCCGTGAGGGAATTGTGGATGTTAGTTGATGTCTATGTTCGATTTGGGAGCTCCCCAAATTCAAGACTTAATTAGAAATGTCCTGGTGTAATCCACCTCATGAAAGCTGTGGGATGGTAGTTCTTAAAAACAGCAATCCTAGTGGTATTTACTGGTGGGTAAAAACTTTGGGCAGCTTTTTCATCTGTATGTGAATAAAGTTAATGTGGTTGTTGTTTCAAAGTTCTTGTATAGTAGTTGGCGTGTATACGGTAGGTGTAACCTCCACTTTCCAATTGGTCTCTGTCCCAGGAAACAGCCACTCCACCTCAGGGATTCACAAAGCGCAAACGCAGTATCAGGTGCTGGTGGACACTATGATGCAGAGGTAAGTAAATTGTAGGTCTTACCTAGGTCCCGACGTACTCCTGCTGGTCCACCAGATGCACCTCCTTAAGCGTAGTGTTAGGGTGATGGGTGTAAAGGGCAGAATACTGCTAGCCAATGTGCCTGGACAGAACACTAGATATATGGAGTATAGGTAAAAAGCTATTAATTTTGGCACCAAGCCCAGAAGGGCAACAATCGGTGTCAGAGAATAAAATAACATAACACTGATAAAGCTTAGAACATATGATGCATATGGTCTAGGGAAGAAATCAAAAGTCACATCAGTCAGTAATGTCCAACGCGTTTCATCCCATTTGGGGACTTTTTCAAGGGTAGGTGATCTGTTATTTCCAATAGCAGGGTTTAAATACCTTGTACATTGAGTCCATCTGTTAATCGCTCCCTTACTTCCGGTTTTCGCTGTGATTGTGCCCTCTGCGTCATCCTCTAGAGCGCGATCTCCTCCTGAACAGCACAATGTGTGTTGTGTCATGCGCATGCTCTGTGGACAGTGTGCAGACACAGAATGACATGGCAGGGTGTTCCTGAGTGTGGCTATAGCGCTTAAGTGATCCTGATCTCCGCTGTTGGTATGAGTGGAGATATTGTCTCCTACATGTGGGCGGCCATTTTTGATGAGTTTTAGGCATTATTCCAGTACAGAGTTGTGGCATTGTTGCAGCGCTAGTAGTTTAATATAAATTACTGTATGATCTATTTCTGAGCTAATAGATAAAAATTTGTTTGATTAGTTTTTAAAAAAAATATTTTAATTCCCGTCTTGGAGTCATCCCAATATACTATTCCCTCATATTATATGGATGTAAATTGATACTGATAAGCAGATGTTAAATCTGAATCCCTCATTAATCAGAGCTGATGGATGTTTACATTGGCTCAGATGTGCGGAATTCTTACAGGGATGTTAACCTGACATCATGGGTCTATATTGAGACCTTGTGGTTGTAATGTCTTCAATTCGAAGATCCAACGACTTTCTCTGTCGTCAATCTTGTTGGAATGGTCTCCCCCTCTCCAGTTAGGTTCTACTAGTTCTATTCCTACGAACTTGAGACCAGCTGGTTTATTGTTATGGGGACTCCTAAAATGATCTGACACACTATGTCCAATAAAGGATTTCCTTATGTTATTAATGTGCTCGTTTATTCTCACTTTAAGTGCCTTCGTTGTCCTTCCTACATATTGTAGTTTACAAGGGCATGTTAAGACATAAATGATATTTCGACTATCACAGGTGATCATATTCTTGATATCGTAGGTCTTTCCAGTGTTCAACGCAACTAATTGTTGTGTTGGTGTTGTACTTCTGTAGCTTAATTGCCGACAGGCTTTACACCGTCCACAGTGGTAGAACCCCGCCTTCACTGTCTTATTGTCTAAGGTGGATTGTTTAGAATGATGTTTGTTTTTTTATGTGGTTCACCACTAATTTTCTCCCCAAGTCTGGAGCTTTTCTGAAGACTAAATCTGGTCGTGTGGGTAAAAGTGTATTGAGTTTTTCATCCATATGTAGTAACGGCCAATATTTTTGCAGGATTCTTTTAAATCGGTTAGCGGATTTTGTATAATTCGTGATGAAGAATACTTTCTCAGTATCCATCTTAGATGTTTTATCTTTGTATTCTAGGAGTGGGGCTCAAGGGTTCTCAAGTGTTTTAGTGAAAGCTTGTTCCACCTTAACCATGTCATAATTCTTTTCATGGAAGAGTTGTACTAGATCTTTACCTTGTTATTTAAAATCCTCTATATTAGAACAGTTCCTCCTCACCCGTATGAACTGGCTGGGGGGTACACTGTTCAGCCAATTGGGATGGTGGTTGCTATCAGCCCTAATATAGCTATTCACATCTACTTTTTTGTGGTGTGTTTTTGTGTGTATCTCATTGTCTTGAATAAAGATGTCGAGATCTAAGAATTGTACATCTGGTCCTCCAACGAGCTTGGGGCAAACTTGGTCCTATGGAGGCGCTATATAGATGATGCGCTCTTTATATGGCAAGGTAGTGAAACATCTTTACAGATCTTGCTGGAGCACATTAATACCAACAACTGCAATTTAGTGTTCACCACACAATATAGCAAAGAATGGGTACAATTCTTAGATCTCGACATCTTTATTCAAGACAACGAGAAACACACGAAAACACACCACAAAAAAGTAGATGTGAATAGCTATATTAGGGCTGACAGTAACCACCATCCCAATTGGCTGAACAGTGTACCCCTCAGCCAGTTCATACGGGTGAGGAGGAACTGTTCTAATATAGAGGATTTTAAATAACAAGGTAAAGATCTAGTACAACTCTTCCATGAAAAGAATTATGACATGGTTAAGGTGGAACAAGCTTTCACTAAAACACTTGAGAACCCACGAGCCCCACACCTAGAATACAAAGATAAAACATCTAAGATGGATACTGAGAAAGTATTCTTCATCACGAATTATACAAAATCCGCTAACCAATTTAAAAGAATCCTGCAAAAACATTGGCCGTTACT
Organism: Taudactylus pleione; assembly: GCA_031769625.1. NCBI lineage: Eukaryota > Metazoa > Chordata > Amphibia > Anura > Myobatrachidae > Taudactylus > Taudactylus pleione. The sequence goes on from JAUIMM010000040.1 coordinate 81,382,448, forward strand.
ACATATGGATGAAAAACTCAATACACTTTTACCCACACGACCAGATTTAGTCTTCAGAAAAGCTCCAGACTTGGGGAGAAAATTAGTGGTGAACCACATAAAAACAAACATCATTCTAAACAATCCACCTTAGACAATAAGACAGTAAAGGCGGGGTTCTACCACTGTGGACGGTGTAAAGCCTGTCGGCAATTAAGCTACAGAAGTACAACACCAACACAACAATTAGTTGCGTTGAACACTGGAAAGACCTACGATATCAGGAAAATGATCACCTGTGATAGTCGAAATATCATTTATGTCTTAACATGCCCTTGTAAACTACAATATGTAGGAAGGACAACGAGGGCACTTAAAGTGAGAATAAACGAGCACATTAATAACATAAGGAAATCCTTTATTGGACATAGTGTGTCAGATCATTTTAGGAGTCCCCATAACAGTAAACCAGCCGGTCTCAAGTTCGTAGGAATAGAACTAGTAGAACATAACTGGAGAGGGGGAGACCATTCCAACAAGATTGACGACAGAGAAAGTCGTTGGATCTTCGAATTGAAGACATTACAACCACAAGGTCTCAATATAGACCCATGATGTCAGGTTAACATCCCTGTAAGAATTCCGCACATCTGAGCCAATGTAAACATCCATCAGCTCTGATTAACGAGGGATTCAGATTTAACATCTGCTTATCAGTATCAATTTACATCCATATTATATGAGGGAATAGTATATTGGGATGACTCCAAGACGGGAATTAAAATATTTTTTTTAAAAACTAATCAAACAAATTTTTATCTATTAGCTCAGAAATAGATCATACTGTAATTTATATTAAACTACTAGCGCTGCAACAATGCAGCGACTAATTAACCTTTCAATAGAGGGTTACATTACTGCATTAATCATGCACAATCAGATTCACTATAACTTTTTTTAAAGAACAACTGTAGAAAACAATTTAAGTGACAACATCTTACTAAATCCAATGCTCATTAGGTCTAGTTACTTATCATTTAACACTATTAAGCTCATTGTAATACAGCAAGCATTACACGACTCTATTCAGAAATAATGCCTAAAACTCATCAAAAATGGCCGCCCACATGTAGGAGACAATATCTCCACTCATACCAACAGCAGAGATCAGGATCACTTAAGCGCTAAAGCCACACTCAGGAACACCCTGCCATGTCATTCTGTGTCTGCACACTGTCCACAGAGCATGCGCATGACACAACACACATTGTGCTGTTCAGGAGGAGATCGCGCTCTAGAGGATGACGCAGAGGGCACAATCACAGCGAAAACCGGAAGTAAGGGAGCGATTAACAGATGGACTCAATGTACAAGGTATTTAAACCCTGTTATTGGAAATAACAGATCACCTACCCTTGAAAAAGTCCCCACATGGAATGAAACGCGTTGAGACATTACTGACTGATGTGACTTTTGATTTCTTCCCTAGACCATATGCATCATATGTTCTAAGCTTTATCAGTGTTATGTTATTTTATTCTCTGACACCAATTGTTGCCCTTCTGGGCTAGGTGCCAAAATAAATAGTTTTTTATCCATACTCCATATATCTAGTGTTCTGTCCAGGCACATTGGCTAGCAGTATTCTGCCCTTTACACCCATCACCCTAACACTACGCTTAAGGAGGTGCATCCGGTGGACCAGCAGGAGTATGTCGGGACCTAGGTAAGTCCTACAATTTACTTACCTCTGCATCATAGTGTCCACCAGCACCTGATACTGCGTTTGTGCTTTTGTGAATACCTGAGGTGGAGTGGCTGTTTCCTGGGACAGAGACCAATTGGAGAGGGGAGGTTACACCTACCGTATACACGCCAACTAGTATAAAAGAACTTTGAAACAACAACCAAATTATCTTTATTCACATACAGATGAAAAAGCTGCCCAAAGTTTTTGCCCACCAGTAAATACCACCAGGATTGCTGTTTTTAAGAACTACCATCCCACAGCTTTCATGAGGTGGATTACACCAGGACATTTCTAATTAAGTCTTGAATTTGGAGAGCTCCCAAATCGAACATAGACATCAACTAACATCCACAATTCCCTCACGGATCGCAACAGATATACCTCATAAACATCTTAAAGTTTAATAACAATTTATGACACAATAGCACCTCAGAGCGCAGACACCATATCCTACTATAACCTACGCATTGCGTCAGGTCTTCCAAAGGTTGTTAACTTATCTGTAAATGCAAACAGACAAAGGGAAAGAAGGGCTCTTTTGCTGGGGCAATCTTATGTGAATTATATATATTAAAATATACCTTGTAATATTATCTTTAAAATATATCCTTAGAGAATGTCTTGGAAAATAGATTAAAAAAGTGCTAATGTTATCACAAGAAGGTTATGTATATACATTACATACAGACATATTGACAAAACACACACGTAACATAAAGAATTCGGCGAAAATATTATTGTATAATTAACAGAGAACAAAAGTTCTCATCCCGGGTACCTCTCACATCAGTGGAATATCTATGGCATAAATGCTCAAATTAGGGGTGTGCACCGGCCACTTTTCGTGTTTTGTGTTTTGGTTTTGGATCTGGATCTTTCTTTGTGTTTTGGATCTGGATTGGTTTTGCCAAAACCACCCTTCCGTGTTTTGGGTTCTGGGTTTTGTGTTTTGGATCTGTATTTTTTTTTAAAAAAGCATAAAAACAGCTAAAATCACAGAATTTGTTGGTTTCTCTGCTCCTATGCTATTATTAACCTCAATAACCTTAATTTCCACTCATTTCCAGTCTATTCTGAACACCTCACACCTCACAATAGTGTTTTCATGTCCAAAAGGTTGCACCGAGGTAGCTGGATGACTATGCTAAGCGACACGAGTGGGCGGCACAAACACGTGACCCATCTAGGAGTGACACTGCAGTGGCAGACAGGATGGCAGTTAGAAAAACTATGCCCCAAACTGTACATAATGCAAAGAAAAAAAAGAAGTGCAAGATGGAATTGTCCTTGGGCCCTCCCACCCACCCTTATGTTGTATAAACAGGACATGCACACTTTAACAAATCAATCATTTCAGCGCCAGGGTCTGCCACACAACTGTGGCTGAAATGATTGGTTCGTTTGGGCCCCCACAAAACAAGCTGGGAATTAATGTGTCCCTGCACAAACTGGCTCTACGGAGGCAAGATGTCATCCTCATCCTCCTCATCCACCGATTCCTCACCCTCTTCAGTGTGTACATCCTCATCCTCACAGAGTATTAACTCGTCCCCACTTGAATCCACCACCACAGGTCCCTCTGTACCTTCTGGAGGCTGGTCTCCCTGGAAGAGCTGATAATTCATTTTGATGAACATCATCTTCTCCACATTCTGTGGAAGCAACCTCCTACGCCTTTCGCTGACAAGGTTCCCGGCTGCACTAAACACTCTTTCGGAGTACACACTGGAGGGGGGGCAACTCAGGTAAAATAGAGCCAGCTTGTACAGGGGCCTCCAAATTGCCTCTTTTTCCTGCCAGTACAGGTATGGACTGTCTGACATGCCTACTTGGATGCTGTCACCGATGTAATCCTCCACCATTCTGTCAATGGTGACAGTATCATATGCAGTGACAGTAGACATGTCAGAAATTGTTGCCAGGTCCTTCAGTCCGGACCAGATGTCCAAACTTGGTCCTGCCTGCCCTGCATCACCGCCAGCGGGTTGCTTAGGATACCTAAGTTTTTTCCTGGCAGCCCCAGTTGCGGGAGAAAATGAAGAAGGAGCCGTTGACGTGTCACGTTCCGCTTCAGCTGACAGTGTGTTCACCAGCAGGTCTTTGCACCTCTGCAGGCTTGTGTCGGCCGGAAAGAGAGACACCACATAGGCTTTAAACCTAGGATCAAGCACGGTGGCCAAAATGTAGTGGTCTGATTTCAACAGATTGACCACCCTGGAATCCTGGCAAAGCGAATGAAGGGATTCATCCACAAGTCCCACATGCCGTGCGGAATCGCTCCATCTTAGCTCCTCCTTCACTTTCTCCAGCTGCTTCTGCAAAAGCCTGATGAGGGGAATGACCTGACTCAAGCTGGCTGTGTCTGAACTGACTTCACGTGTGGCAAGTTCGAAGGGCTGGAGAACCATGCACAACACGGAAATCATTCTCCACTGCGCTTGAGTCAGGTGCATACCCCCTCCTTTGCCTATGTCATAGGTGGATGTATAGGCTTGTATGGCCTTTTGCTGCTCCTCCGTCCTCTGAAGCATATAGAGGGTAATTTCCACCGCGTCACAACCTCTTGCTTCAGGTGATGGCGGGGCAGGTTCAAGAGTGTTTGCTGGCGCTCCAGTCTTCGGCACGCAGTCGCTGAATGGCAAAAGTGGCCAGAAATTTTTCGGGACACCCAAAGCGTCTCCTGCACGCCCCTGTCGCTTTTCAGAAAATTCTGCACCACCAAGTTTATTGTGTGAGCAAAACATGGGACGTGCTGGAATTTGCCCAGATGTAATGCCCGCACAATATTGGTGGCATTGTCAGATATCACAAATCCCCAGGAGAGTCTAAGTGGGGTAAGCCACTGGGCGATGATTTCCCTCAGTTTCTCTAAGAGGTTGTCGGCGGTGTGCCTCTTAATGAAACCGGTGATACACAGCGTAGCCTGCCTTGTAACGAGCTGGCGTTTCTGAGATGCTGCTACTGGGGACGCTGCTGCTGTTGCTGCGTAAGGTGATACATCTACCCAGTGGGCTGTCACAGTCATATAGTCCTTAGTCTGCCCTGTTCCACTTGTCCACATGTCCGTGGTTAAGTGGACATTGTGTACAACGGCATTTTTCAGGACACTGAGGACACTTTTTCTGACGTTTCTGTACAGTCTCGGTATCGCCTGCCTAGTGAAGTGGAATCTAGACGGGATTTGGAACTGGGGACACACTACCTCCATCAATTGTCTAAATCCCACTGCACTAATGGCGGATACCGGACGCACGTCTAACACCAACATAGCAGTCAAGGCCTCAGTTATACGTTTTGCTTCAGGATGACTGCTGTCGTACTTCATCCTCCTCGCTAAGGACTGTTGGAGGGTCAATTGTTTAGTAAAAGTAGTGGTGTTCCTACTTCCTCTCTGGGATGATGAACGACTCCCAGCAGCAGCAACAGCAGCAGCGGCAGCAGTAGGCGTAGCAATGCAGGATCCTCCAGAGGAATCCCGGATAGGAGAGTCAGTCATGCCAGTGACATGGCCTGCAGGACTACTTCCGATCCTGACTAAGGAGGAAATTGACGAGGAGGGAGTTGACGGTGTGGTTTGCAGGCGCTTGGATACAACAGGACAACGGGATTTAGGTGTCCCTGGACTGCTTACAGTCTTAGCCAAAGTTTCTGAACTTGACAGTAACTTTTTATGAACGCACTGCAGGTGCCGTATAAGGGAGGATGTTCCTAGGTGGTTGACGTCCCTACCCCTACTTATTTCACCTTTACATATGGTACATATGGCAAGACAGTTGTTGTCCGGATTTGGATAGAAATATTGCCAGACCAAAGAGGTGGAATGTTTGGTCTTCTGCCCAGGCATGACCGTGATGGGCTTTTTCATCCCACGGACAACAACTGTCTCCCCTGGAGCCTGATTTAAACAAACCACATCACCATCAGAATCCTCCTCGCCAACTTCCTCCTCAGCACCAGCTACACCAGTATCCTCATCCTGTTGTACTTCAACAGTGACATCTTCAATTTGCATATCAGCAAGTGGACTGTGGGTGCTCCTTTCAGCACTTGCAGGGGGCGTGCAAATGGTGGAAAGAGCCACCTCTTCCCGTCCAGTGCTGGGAAGGTCAGGCATCGCAACCACCACCACACTTGGACTCTCCTTGGGGATTTGTGATATCTTCTTAGAAAGCACAGTTCTTCGCTGTGCTTTTGCCAGCTTAACTCTTTTGATTTTTTTAGTGGGAGGAGGGCTTCCATCGTCATGTGAAGCTGAACCACTAGTCATGAACATACTAGGGATCGACCTTAGCCGTTCCTTGCCACTCCGTGTCGTAAATGGCATATTGGCAAGTTTACGTTTCTCTTCAGCTGATTTAAATGTCTTTTTCAAGGTCATTTTCCTGAACTTTGCCATTTGGGATTGTATGTGCCCTCTACTATGACATTGGGCATCGGCCTTGGCAGACGACGTTGATGGCATGTTATCGTCTATGTCATGACTAGTGGCAGCAGCTTCAGCACTAGGAGGAAGTGGTTCTTGATCTTTCTCTATTTTATTTTTATCGGAGAAAGTTTGGTCCTCCATTTATGTTATATCGATTTGATATATACGTGCGGCTAAACACAGAAAATAATTTTTTTTTTGGTTTAGACTGGAGTGTACTTTGGGGGTTACAGCACCCTTTAACGGTCAAGCCAGCCGGCCCTTTACTTATGACACAGGCGCACGCTTGGCACTACTTTGTTGATGCACGTGCGGCTACTGCGCACACAATTCACAAACACAGAAAATAATTTTTTTTTGGTTTGGACTGGAGTGTACTTTCGGGGGTTACAGCACCCTTTAACGGTCAAGCCAGCCGGCCCTTTACTTATGACACAGGCGCACGCTTGGCACTACTTTGTTGATGCACGTGCGGCTACTGCGCACACAATTCACAAACACAGAAAATAATTTTTTTTTTGGTTTGGACTGGAGTGTACTTTGGGGGTTACAGCACCCTTTAACGGTCAAGCCAGCCGGCCCTTTACTTATGACACAGGCGCACGCTTGGCACTACTTTGTTGATGCACGTGCGGCTACTGCGCACACAATTCACAAACACAGAAAATAATTTTTTTTTTGGTTTGGACTGGAGTGTACTTTCGGGGGTTACAGCACCCTTAACGGTCAAGCCAGCCGGCCCTTTACTTATGACACAGGCGCACGCTTGGCACTACTTTGTTGATGCACGTGCGGCTACTGCGCACACAATTCACAAACACAGAAAATAATTTTTTTTTTGGTTTGGACTGGAGTGTACTTTCGGGGGTTACAGCACCCTTAACGGTCAAGCCAGCCGGCCCTTTACTTATGACACAGGCGCACGCTTGGCACTACTTTGTTGATGCACGTGCGGCTACTGCGCACACAATTCACAAACACAGAAAATAATTTTTTTTGGGTTTGGACTGGAGTGTACTTTCGGGGGTTACAGCACCCTTTAACGGTCAAGCCAGCCGGCCCTTTACTTATGACACAGGCGCACGCTTGGCACTACTTTGTTAATGCACGTGCGGCTACTGCGCACACAATTCACAAACACAGAAAATAATTTTTTTTTGGTTTGGACTGGAGTGTACTTTCGGGGGTTACAGCACCCTTTAACGGTCAAGCCAGCCGGCCCTTTACTTATGACACAGGCGCACGCTTGGCACTACTTTGTTGATGCACGTGCGGCTACTGCGCACACAATTCACAAACACAGAAAATAATTTTTTTTTTGGTTTGGACTGGAGTGTACTTTCGGGGGTTACAGCACCCTTAACGGTCAAGCCAGCCGGCCCTTTACTTATGACACAGGCGCACGCTTGGCACTACTTTGTTGATGCACGTGCGGCTACTGCGCACACAATTCACAAACACAGAAAATAATTATTTTTTTGGTTTGGACTGGAGTGTACTTTCGGGGGTTACAGCACCCTTAACGGTCAAGCCAGCCGGCCCTTTACTTATGACACAGGCGCACGCTTGGCACTACTTTGTTGATGCACGTGCGGCTACTGCGCACACAATTCACAAACACAGAAAATAATTTTTTTTTGGTTTGGACTGGAGTGTACTTTCGGGGGTTACAGCACCCTTTAACGGTCAAGCCAGCCGGCCCTTTACTTATGACACAGGCGCACGCTTGGCACTACTTTGTTGATGCACATGCGGCTACTGCGCACACAATTCACAAACACAGAAAATAATTTTTTTTTGGTTTGGACTGGAGTGTACTTTGGGGGTTACAGCACCCTTTAACGGTCAAGCCAGCCGGCCCTTTACTTATGACACAGGCGCACGCTTGGCACTACTTTGTTGATGCACGTGCGGCTACTGCGCACACAATTCACAAACACAGAAAATAATTTTTTTTTTGGTTTGGACTGGAGTGTACTTTGGGGGTTACAGCACCCTTTAACGGTCAAGCCAGCCGGCCCTTTACTTATGACACAGGCGCACGCTTGGCACTACTTTGTTGATGCACGTGCGGCTACTGCGCACACAATTCACAAACACAGAAAATAATTTTTTTTTTGGTTTGGACTGGAGTGTACTTTGGGGGTTACAGCACCCTTTAACGGTCAAGCCAGCCGGCCCTTTACTTATGACACAGGCGCACGCTTGGCACTACTTTGTTGATGCACGTGCGGCTACTGCGCACACAATTCACAAACACAGAAAATAATTTTTTTTTTGGTTTGGACTGGAGTGTACTTTGGGGGTTACAGCACCCTTTAACGGTCAAGCCAGCCGGCCCTTTACTTATGACACAGGCGCACGCTTGGCACTACTTTGTTGATGCACGTGCGGCTACTGCGCACACAATTCACAAACACAGAAAATAATTTTTTTTTTGGTTTGGACTGGAGTGTACTTTGGGGGTTACAGCACCCTTTAACGGTCAAGCCAGCCGGCCCTTTACTTATGACACAGGCGCACGCTTGGCACTACTTTGTTGATGCACGTGCGGCTACTGCGCACACAATTCACAAACACAGAAAATAATTTTTTTTTGGTTTGGACTGGAGTGTATTTTCGGGGGTTACAGCACCCTTTAACGGTCAAGCCAGCCGGCCCTTTACTTATGACACAGGCGCACGCTTGGCACTACTTTGTTGATGCACGTGCGGCTACTGCGCACACAATTCACAAACATAGAAAATAATTTTTTTTTTGGTTTGGACTGGAGTGTACTTTCGGGGGTTACAGCACCCTTTAAAGGTCAAGCCAGCCGGCCCTTTACTTATGACACAGGCGCACGCTTGGCACTACTTTGTTGATGCACGTGCGGCTACTGCGCACACAATTCACAAACACAGAAAATAATTTTTTTTTTGGTTTGGACTGGAGTGTACTTTGGGGGTTACAGCACCCTTTAACGGTCAAGCCAGCCGGCCCTTTACTTATGACACAGGCGCACGCTTGGCACTACTTTGTTGATGCACGTGCGGCTACTGCGCACACAATTCACAAACACAGAAAATAATTTTTTTTTGGTTTGGACTGGAGTGTACTTTCGGGGGTTACAGCACCCTTTAACGGTCAAGCCAGCCGGCCCTTTACTTATGACACAGGCGCACGCTTGGCACTACTTTGTTGATGCACGTGCGGCTACTGCGCACACAATTCACAAACACAGAAAATAATTTTTTTTTGGTTTGGACTGGAGTGTACTTTCGGGGGTTACAGCACCCTTTAACGGTCAAGCCAGCCGGCCCTTTACTCATGACACAGGCGCACGCTTGGCACTACTTTGTTGATGCACGTGCGGCTACTGCGCACACAATTCACAAACACAGAAAATAATTTTTTTTTTGGTTTGGACTGGAGTGTACTTTGGGGGTTACAGCACCCTTTAACGGTCAAGCCAGCCGGCCCTTTACTTATGACACAGGCGCACGCTTGGCACTACTTTGTTGATGCACGTGCGGCTACTGCGCACACAATTCACAAACACAGAAAATAATTTTTTTTTGGTTTGGACTGGAGTGTACTTTCGGGGGTTACAGCACCCTTTAACGGTCAAGCCAGCCGGCCCTTTACTTATGACACAGGCGCACGCTTGGCACTACTTTGTTGATGCACGTGCGGCTACTGCGCACACAATTCACAAACACAGAAAATAATTTTTTTTTTGGTTTGGACTGGAGTGTACTTTGGGGGTTACAGCACCCTTTAACGGTCAAGCCAGCCGGCCCTTTACTTATGACACAGGCGCACGCTTGGCACTACTTTGTTGATGCACGTGCGGCTACTGCGCACACAATTCACAAACACAGAAAATAATTTTTTTTTGGTTTGGACTGGAGTGTACTTTCGGGGGTTACAGCACCCTTTAACGGTCAAGCCAGCCGGCCCTTTACTTATGACACAGGCGCACGCTTGGCACTACTTTGTTGATGCACGTGCGGCTACTGCGCACACAATTCACAAACACAGAAAATAATTTTTTTTTTGGTTTGGACTGGAGTGTACTTTGGGGGTTACAGCACCCTTTAACGGTCAAGCCAGCCGGCCCTTTACTTATGACACAGGCGCACGCTTGGCACTACTTTGTTGATGCACGTGCGGCTACTGCGCACACAATTCACAAACACAGAAAATAATTTTTTTTTTGGTTTGGACTGGAGTGTACTTTGGGGGTTACAGCACCCTTTAACGGTCAAGCCAGCCGGCCCTTTACTTATGACACAGGCGCACGCTTGGCACTACTTTGTTGATGCACGTGCGGCTACTGCGCACACAATTCACAAACACAGAAAATAATTTTTTTTTGGTTTGGACTGGAGTGTATTTTCGGGGGTTACAGCACCCTTTAACGGTCAAGCCAGCCGGCCCTTTACTTATGACACAGGCGCACGCTTGGCACTACTTTGTTGATGCACGTGCGGCTACTGCGCACACAATTCACAAACATAGAAAATAATTTTTTTTTTGGTTTGGACTGGAGTGTACTTTCGGGGGTTACAGCACCCTTTAAAGGTCAAGCCAGCCGGCCCTTTACTTATGACACAGGCGCACGCTTGGCACTACTTTGTTGATGCACGTGCGGCTACTGCGCACACAATTCACAAACACAGAAAATAATTTTTTTTTTGGTTTGGACTGGAGTGTACTTTGGGGGTTACAGCACCCTTTAACGGTCAAGCCAGCCGGCCCTTTACTTATGACACAGGCGCACGCTTGGCACTACTTTGTTGATGCACGTGCGGCTACTGCGCACACAATTCACAAACACAGAAAATAATTTTTTTTTGGTTTGGACTGGAGTGTACTTTCGGGGGTTACAGCACCCTTTAACGGTCAAGCCAGCCGGCCCTTTACTTATGACACAGGCGCACGCTTGGCACTACTTTGTTGATGCACGTGCGGCTACTGCGCGCACAATTCACAAACACAGAAAATAATTTTTTTTTTGGTTTGGACTGGAGTGTACTTTGGGGGTTACAGCACCCTTTAACGGTCAAGCCAGCCGGCCCTTTACTTATGACACAGGCGCACGCTTGGCACTACTTTGTTGATGCACGTGCGGCTACTGCGCACACAATTCACAAACACAGAAAATAATTTTTTTTTGGTTTGGACTGGAGTGTATTTTCGGGGGTTACAGCACCCTTTAACGGTCAAGCCAGCCGGCCCTTTACTTATGACACAGGCGCACGCTTGGCACTACTTTGTTGATGCACGTGCGGCTACTGCGCACACAATTCACAAACATAGAAAATAATTTTTTTTTTGGTTTGGACTGGAGTGTACTTTCGGGGGTTACAGCACCCTTAACGGTCAAGCCAGCCGGCCCTTTACTTATGACACAGGCGCACGCTTGGCACTACTTTGTTGATGCACGTGCGGCTACTGCGCACACAATTCACAAACACAGAAAATAATTTTTTTTTTGGTTTGGACTGGAGTGTACTTTCGGGGGTTACAGCACCCTTAACGGTCAAGCCAGCCGGCCCTTTACTTATGACACAGGCGCACGCTTGGCACTACTTTGTTGATGCACGTGCGGCTACTGCGCACACAATTCACAAACACAGAAAATAATTATTTTTTTGGTTTGGACTGGAGTGTACTTTCGGGGGTTACAGCACCCTTAACGGTCAAGCCAGCCGGCCCTTTACTTATGACACAGGCGCACGCTTGGCACTACTTTGTTGATGCACGTGCGGCTACTGCGCACACAATTCACAAACACAGAAAATAATTTTTTTTTGGTTTGGACTGGAGTGTACTTTCGGGGGTTACAGCACCCTTTAACGGTCAAGCCAGCCGGCCCTTTACTTATGACACAGGCGCACGCTTGGCACTACTTTGTTGATGCACATGCGGCTACTGCGCACACAATTCACAAACACAGAAAATAATTTTTTTTTGGTTTGGACTGGAGTGTACTTTGGGGGTTACAGCACCCTTTAACGGTCAAGCCAGCCGGCCCTTTACTTATGACACAGGCGCACGCTTGGCACTACTTTGTTGATGCACGTGCGGCTACTGCGCACACAATTCACAAACACAGAAAATAATTTTTTTTTGGGTTTGGACTGGAGTGTACTTTCGGGGGTTACAGCACCCTTTAACGGTCAAGCCAGCCGGCCCTTTACTTATGACACAGGCGCACGCTTGGCACTACTTTGTTGATGCACGTGCGGCTACTGCGCACACAATTCACAAACACAGAAAATAATTTTTTTTTTGGTTTGGACTGGAGTGTACTTTTGGGGTTACAGCACCCTTTAACGGTCAAGCCAGCCGGCCCTTTACTTATGACACAGGCGCACGCTTGGCACTACTTTGTTGATGCACGTGCGGCTACTGCGCACACAATTCACAAACACAGAAAATAATTTTTTTTTTGGTTTGGACTGGAGTGTACTTTCGGGGGTTACAGCACCCTTAACGGTCAAGCCAGCCGGCCCTTTACTTATGACACAGGCGCACGCTTGGCACTACTTTGTTGATGCACGTGCGGCTACTGCGCACACAATTCACAAACACAGAAAATAATTTTTTTTTGGTTTGGACTGGAGTGTACTTTCGGGGGTTACAGCACCCTTAACGGTCAAGCCAGCCGGCCCTTTACTTATGACACAGGCGCACGCTTGGCACTACTTTGTTGATGCACGTGCGGCTACTGCGCACACAATTCACAAACACAGAAAATAATTTTTTTTGGGTTTGGACTGGAGTGTACTTTCGGGGTTACAGCACCCTTTAACGGTCAAGCCAGCCGGCCCTTTACTTATGACACAGGCGCACGCTTGGCACTACTTTGTTAATGCACGTGCGGCTACTGCGCACACAATTCACAAACACAGAAAATAATTTTTTTTTGGTTTGGACTGGAGTGTACTTTCGGGGGTTACAGCACCCTTTAACGGTCAAGCCAGCTGGCCCTTTACTTATGACACAGGCGCACGCTTGGCACTACTTTGTTGATGCACGTGCGGCTACTGCGCACACAATTCACAAACACAGAAAATAATTTTTTTTTTGGTTTGGACTGGAGTGTACTTTCGGGGGTTACAGCACCCTTAACGGTCAAGCCAGCCGGCCCTTTACTTATGACACAGGCGCACGCTTGGCACTACTTTGTTGATGCACGTGCGGCTACTGCGCACACAATTCACAAACACAGAAAATAATTATTTTTTTGGTTTGGACTGGAGTGTACTTTCGGGGTTACAGCACCCTTAACGGTCAAGCCAGCCGGCCCTTTACTTATGACACAGGCGCACGCTTGGCACTACTTTGTTGATGCACGTGCGGCTACTGCGCACACAATTCACAAACACAGAAAATAATTTTTTTTTGGTTTGGACTGGAGTGTACTTTCGGGGGTTACAGCACCCTTTAACGGTCAAGCCAGCCGGCCCTTTACTTATGACACAGGCGCACGCTTGGCACTACTTTGTTGATGCACATGCGGCTACTGCGCACACAATTCACAAACACAGAAAATAATTTTTTTTTGGTTTGGACTGGAGTGTACTTTGGGGGTTACAGCACCCTTTAACGGTCAAGCCAGCCGGCCCTTTACTTATGACACAGGCGCACGCTTGGCACTACTTTGTTGATGCACGTGCGGCTACTGCGCACACAATTCACAAACACAGAAAATAATTTTTTTTTTGGTTTGGACTGGAGTGTACTTTGGGGGTTACAGCACCCTTTAACGGTCAAGCCAGCCGGCCCTTTACTTATGACACAGGCGCACGCTTGGCACTACTTTGTTGATGCACGTGCGGCTACTGCGCACAACAATTCACAAACACAGAAAATAATTTTTTTTTTGGTTTGGACTGGAGTGTACTTTGGGGGTTACAGCACCCTTTAACGGTCAAGCCAGCCGGCCCTTTACTTATGACACAGGCGCACGCTTGGCACTACTTTGTTGATGCACGTGCTGCTACTGCGCACACAATTCACAAACACAGAAAATAATTTTTTTTTGGTTTGGACTGGAGTGTACTTTCGGGGGTTACAGCACCCTTTAACGGTCAAGCCAGCCGGCCCTTTACTTATGACACAGGCGCACGCTTGGCACTACTTTGTTGATGCACGTGCGGCTACTGCGCACACAATTCACAAACACAGAAAATAATTTTTTTTTTGGTTTGGACTGGAGTGTACTTTGGGGGTTACAGCACCCTTTAACGGTCAAGCCAGCCGGCCCTTTACTTATGACACAGGCGCACGCTTGGCACTACTTTGTTGATGCACGTGCGGCTACTGCGCACACAATTCACAAACACAGAAAATAATTTTTTTTTGGTTTGGACTGGAGTGTATTTTCGGGGGTTACAGCACCCTTTAACGGTCAAGCCAGCCGGCCCTTTACTTATGACACAGGCGCACGCTTGGCACTACTTTGTTGATGCACGTGCGGCTACTGCGCACACAATTCACAAACATAGAAAATAATTTTTTTTTTGGTTTGGACTGGAGTGTACTTTCGGGGGTTACAGCACCCTTTAACGGTCAAGCCAGCCGGCCCTTTACTCATGACACAGGCGCACGCTTGGCACTACTTTGTTGATGCACGTGCGGCTACTGCGCACACAATTCACAAACACAGAAAATAATTTTTTTTTTGGTTTGGACTGGAGTGTACTTTGGGGGTTACAGCACCCTTTAACGGTCAAGCCAGCCGGCCCTTTACTTATGACACAGGCGCACGCTTGGCACTACTTTGTTGATGCACGTGCGGCTACTGCGCACACAATTCACAAACACAGAAAATAATTTTTTTTTGGTTTGGACTGGAGTGTACTTTCGGGGGTTACAGCACCCTTTAACGGTCAAGCAGCCGGCCCTTTACTTATGACACAGGCGCACGCTTGGCACTACTTTGTTGATGCACGTGCGGCTACTGCGCACACAATTCACAAACACAGAAAATAATTTTTTTTTTGGTTTGGACTGGAGTGTACTTTGGGGGTTACAGCACCCTTTAACGGTCAAGCCAGCCGGCCCTTTACTTATGACACAGGCGCACGCTTGGCACTACTTTGTTGATGCACGTGCGGCTACTGCGCACACAATTCACAAACACAGAAAATAATTTTTTTTTGGTTTGGACTGGAGTGTACTTTCGGGGGTTACAGCACCCTTTAACGGTCAAGCCAGCCGGCCCTTTACTTATGACACAGGCGCACGCTTGGCACTACTTTGTTGATGCACGTGCGGCTACTGCGCACACAATTCACAAACACAGAAAATAATTTTTTTTTTGGTTTGGACTGGAGTGTACTTTGGGGGTTACAGCACCCTTTAACGGTCAAGCCAGCCGGCCCTTTACTTATGACACAGGCGCACGCTTGGCACTACTTTGTTGATGCACGTGCGGCTACTGCGCACACAATTCACAAACACAGAAAATAATTTTTTTTTGGTTTGGACTGGAGTGTATTTTCGGGGGTTACAGCACCCTTTAACGGTCAAGCCAGCCGGCCCTTTACTTATGACACAGGCGCACGCTTGGCACTACTTTGTTGATGCACGTGCGGCTACTGCGCACACAATTCACAAACATAGAAAATAATTTTTTTTTGGTTTGGACTGGAGTGTACTTTCGGGGGTTACAGCACCCTTTAACGGTCAAGCCAGCCGGCCCTTTACTTATGACACAGGCGCACGCTTGGCACTACTTTGTTGATGCACGTGCGGCTACTGCGCACACAATTCACAAACACAGAAAATAATTTTTTTTTTGGTTTGGACTGGAGTGTACTTTGGGGGTTACAGCACCCTTTAACGGTCAAGCCAGCCGGCCCTTTACTTATGACACAGGCGCACGCTTGGCACTACTTTGTTGATGCACGTGCGGCTACTGCGCACACAATTCACAAACACAGAAAATAATTTTTTTTTGGTTTGGACTGGAGTGTACTTTCGGGGGTTACAGCACCCTTTAACGGTCAAGCCAGCCGGCCCTTTACTTATGACACAGGCGCACGCTTGGCACTACTTTGTTGATGCACGTGCGGCTACTGCGCACACAATTCACAAACACAGAAAATAATTTTTTTTTTGGTTTGGACTGGAGTGTACTTTGGGGGTTACAGCACCCTTTAACGGTCAAGCCAGCCGGCCCTTTACTTATGACACAGGCGCACGCTTGGCACTACTTTGTTGATGCACGTGCTGCTACTGCGCACACAATTCACAAACACAGAAAATAATTTTTTTTTGGTTTGGACTGGAGTGTACTTTCGGGGTTACAGCACCCTTTAACGGTCAAGCCAGCCGGCCCTTTACTTATGACACAGGCGCACGCTTGGCACTACTTTGTTGATGCACGTGCGGCTACTGCGCACACAATTCACAAACACAGAAAATAATTTTTTTTTTGGTTTGGACTGGAGTGTACTTTGGGGGTTACAGCACCCTTTAACGGTCAAGCCAGCCGGCCCTTTACTTATGACACAGGCGCACGCTTGGCACTACTTTGTTGATGCACGTGCGGCTACTGCGCACACAATTCACAAACACAGAAAATAATTTTTTTTTGGTTTGGACTGGAGTGTATTTTCGGGGGTTACAGCACCCTTTAACGGTCAAGCCAGCCGGCCCTTTACTTATGACACAGGCGCACGCTTGGCACTACTTTGTTGATGCACGTGCGGCTACTGCGCACACAATTCACAAACATAGAAAATAATTTTTTTTTTGGTTTGGACTGGAGTGTACTTTCGGGGGTTACAGCACCCTTTAACGGTCAAGCCAGCCGGCCCTTTACTCATGACACAGGCGCACGCTTGGCACTACTTTGTTGATGCACGTGCGGCTACTGCGCACACAATTCACAAACACAGAAAATAATTTTTTTTTTGGTTTGGACTGGAGTGTACTTTGGGGGTTACAGCACCCTTTAACGGTCAAGCCAGCCGGCCCTTTACTTATGACACAGGCGCACGCTTGGCACTACTTTGTTGATGCACGTGCGGCTACTGCGCACACAATTCACAAACACAGAAATAATTTTTTTTTGGTTTGGACTGGAGTGTACTTTCGGGGGTTACAGCACCCTTTAACGGTCAAGCCAGCCGGCCCTTTACTTATGACACAGGCGCACGCTTGGCACTACTTTGTTGATGCACGTGCGGCTACTGCGCACACAATTCACAAACACAGAAAATAATTTTTTTTTTGGTTTGGACTGGAGTGTACTTTGGGGGTTACAGCACCCTTTAACGGTCAAGCCAGCCGGCCCTTTACTTATGACACAGGCGCACGCTTGGCACTACTTTGTTGATGCACGTGCGGCTACTGCGCACACAATTCACAAACACAGAAAATAATTTTTTTTTTGGTTTGGACTGGAGTGTACTTTCGGGGGTTACAGCACCCTTTAACGGTCAAGCCAGCCGGCCCTTTACTTATGACACAGGCGCACGCTTGGCACTACTTTGTTGATGCACGTGCGGCTACTGCGCACACAATTCACAAACACAGAAAATAATTTTTTTTTTGGTTTGGACTGGAGTGTACTTTGGGGGTTACAGCACCCTTTAACGGTCAAGCCAGCCGGCCCTTTACTTATGACACAGGCGCACGCTTGGCACTACTTTGTTGATGCACGTGCGGCTACTGCGCACACAATTCACAAACACAGAAAATAATTTTTTTTTGGTTTGGACTGGAGTGTATTTTCGGGGGTTACAGCACCCTTTAACGGTCAAGCCAGCCGGCCCTTTACTTATGACACAGGCGCACGCTTGGCACTACTTTGTTGATGCACGTGCGGCTACTGCGCACACAATTCACAAACATAGAAAATAATTTTTTTTTGGTTTGGACTGGAGTGTACTTTCGGGGGTTACAGCACCCTTTAACGGTCAAGCCAGCCGGCCCTTTACTTATGACACAGGCGCACGCTTGGCACTACTTTGTTGATGCACGTGCGGCTACTGCGCACACAATTCACAAACACAGAAAATAATTTTTTTTTTGGTTTGGACTGGAGTGTACTTTGGGGGTTACAGCACCCTTTAACGGTCAAGCCAGCCGGCCCTTTACTTATGACACAGGCGCACGCTTGGCACTACTTTGTTGATGCACGTGCGGCTACTGCGCACACAATTCACAAACACAGAAAATAATTTTTTTTTGGTTTGGACTGGAGTGTACTTTCGGGGGTTACAGCACCCTTTAACGGTCAAGCCAGCCGGCCCTTTACTTATGACACAGGCGCACGCTTGGCACTACTTTGTTGATGCACGTGCGGCTACTGCGCACACAATTCACAAACATAGAAAATAATTTTTTTTTTGGTTTGGACTGGAGTGTACTTTGGGGGTTACAGCACCCTTTAACGGTCAAGCCAGCCGGCCCTTTACTTATGACACAGGCGCACGCTTGGCACTACTTTGTTGATGCACGTGCGGCTACTGCGCACACAATTCACAAACACAGAAAATAATTTTTTTTTGGTTTGGACTGGAGTGTATTTTCGGGGGTTACAGCACCCTTTAACGGTCAAGCCAGCCGGCCCTTTACTTATGACACAGGCGCACGCTTGGCACTACTTTGTTGATGCACGTGCGGCTACTGCGCACACAATTCACAAACATAGAAAATAATTTTTTTTTTGGTTTGGACTGGAGTGTACTTTCGGGGGTTACAGCACCCTTAACGGTCAAGCCAGCCGGCCCTTTACTTATGACACAGGCGCACGCTTGGCACTACTTTGTTGATGCACGTGCGGCTACTGCGCACACAATTCACAAACACAGAAAATAATTTTTTTTTTGGTTTGGACTGGAGTGTACTTTCGGGGGTTACAGCACCCTTAACGGTCAAGCCAGCCGGCCCTTTACTTATGACACAGGCGCACGCTTGGCACTACTTTGTTGATGCACGTGCGGCTACTGCGCACACAATTCACAAACACAGAAAATAATTTTTTTTTTGGTTTGGACTGGAGTGTACTTTCGGGGGTTACAGCACCCTTAACGGTCAAGCCAGCCGGCCCTTTACTTATGACACAGGCGCACGCTTGGCACTACTTTGTTGATGCACGTGCGGCTACTGCGCACACAATTCACAAACACAGAAAATATATTATTTTTTTAGCACTTGGGGGGAGCACCCCTGATGGACAGAGCACCCCCTGGACAACACTACAGCACTCCTTTAGGACTGGGACACTGCACAGGACTTTGGAGTGGACACAGCCCCTATGGAGAACTGACTGCACAACACAGTCCAGCCAGCCCCTATGGACTTTGAAGTAGTGGACACAGCCCCTATTAACAACAGCAGCACAGCACAACACAGCCAGCCCCTATGGACTTTGAAGTAGTGGACAACAGCAGCACTACACTACACTACACTACACAGCCCTAACTCCCACCCTCCCTCTTCTCTGTCCACAGCCGAGTGAGAAAATGGCTCCGACGCGGGTACCTTATATAGGATCCAAAACCCGCGAGACTCGGAAGGCGGGATGATGACGTTTTGCCTCGATTTCAGATCCGAGTCCGGCGGGAAAAGTCGAGCCTGACTCGGATCAGACTCGGATCGGGGGGGCTCGGGGGGGTTCGGATTTCAGAAATCCGAACCCGCTCACCCCTAGCTCAAATATAGTAGTATAGAGGGTACTGCAGTCTTTGTGCCTGTCTGTCTGTAAAATTGTATATCCAGGCAGACACTAGATGTATGTAAAAGGTGTGCGAAATAGCCAACACTAGGTGGTTAGTGGGTTGTTATGTGAGTGTGTGGTCTCAAGAACATACGAAACAAAGTCAGATACATAATAAATATACCATATGGACATAATCTTTACCTAAAAGTTGCTAAGTTGTTCACAATACCACATGGTTAATACAATAGCACCACCATATATATATATATACATACAAAATATATGGGCTATTCATCAAAAGGGAAACTATATCACTTGTCATAAAGTCCAAACTCTATCTATCTTCTGGGCATGAAGAACTCGCTTAACTGAAAGCATGTATCAAATAGTTCTGTATGACCACAGTCACTTATGAATTAACCAGCATAGAGCGCAGTCAGGTATTAGAATCCATTAATTGTCATTGGCAACTGTATTACCATATTCATTTATGCAATAAAATAACATGAAAATAGCAATCTACCATGTATGTCATCTGAATACATACCGCTACCACGTCTGCCATACTCATTATAGTCAATACATGTTGCCGTGTTTACACAGTCATCCGTATAGATTAATGGCATGAGACATAATGATGTAATGTACAGACAAGGATAAGATCCCACCACAGTAATACTATACCCTTCCTATACGAGAATGGAGGGAGAGCCGGTCGGCATGTGCACCAGCCGGACCGGATCCATCTGGTACCACTGCTGTGTCACTCGGGGACGCGCATTTCGCCTATAGGGCTTGTTCACCCACGCATGAAACATGGATGAATCAAAGTTTTTGGATAGAATGTAATTTATGTTTGACTGCTACTACACTTCCACAGCGATAGTATCATCATTATGGTTTCCTTTTATCAGAAAGAGCCCATGGATGAGGCTGGAGCTGAAAGTGGGATAGTCATCAAGGTCAAATGTCAAGAGCAGTACCTTATGCTGCATACACACATAAAGATTTTCTGTCCAACCAGCCAACTAGTTGATTGGTTGGAATGAAAATCTGGTAACGTATGGGAGTAACTGATGATCAACAATTTGCTCCTAAATGGCAGAAAACAGATGAAAATGGACATTCAGATAAGTTTGTTAAATGTCTGATCTAAACAATTTGTGCAAACAACAGTTTTTGTCCATTTTCCGGCAAATGGGAGCAAATTGCTAATTGTCATTTGCTTTCATACCTTACCAGATTTTTATTCCAACCAATCAACTATTTGGCTGGTTGGACAGAAAATCTTTACGTGTGTACCCAGCCTTACAGTATATAATACTCCCTACAGTGTTCCTAGTGTGAGAGTATGTTAGCATAGATTAATTTGAGATTAAATGGTGTTCTAATAATACAAAGAAAATTGAATACATTGTAGCTACTCAAATAGAGTTAAAAAAATACATGTATGAAAAACCAAACAAACATATCAAATGATAAATAAGGTTAATAAGGGAATCACACACTTAACATTTCTGCAAATTTGTAAGTAGAATAAACTTAGGGTTATTGGTAGCACTTACAATGTGGTAGTAACAATGGCATAACATGGATATTTAGTTAAAAAATGTGTGTGTATATATATATATATATATATATATGTATATATATATATACACATAATGTGAGGTCCCATATATGTAAATAACATTGTAACCGAAGCTTGGCACAATTATGTAAATTGTTCTGAATGTGTGAAGCATCCCTGGATGTGAAGGAAATTTGCATAAATGTTGATCTAATGTAAGATGCTTTAGCTATTACATGAATATGTTTATTCTCAGATCCAGGTGGTCGGGTGGTGATCCAGAGCATGTTACTTTTCCAAAACAAATTATGTCTTTCTGTACCTTTAAGATGGGCCAAATTACCTTCTACTGTGGCCAAATGATTGTGTTTTACCTTTTTGTTTTTGTATAAACATTTACAAGGATGGTACTAATACACATTGTACCTGCAAACCCTTCTGTCACCTACTGCACTTTCCCTTTGTTATACACCTTGATGCAATGGCAGGCTGAGCAGAGCTGACATTCACCCACATACACTTTGAACTGCATCACAGAGTCCTTGCGTCAGTTAATATGTTATTAATTGCTTCCAGGCTGTGGGAACACAATCATTTACCATACTGTGAGTTATTTTTTACCTTGTATGTTATTTGAGCACTGGGAGAGAGGGCTGATAATAGAAATGTATCGGAGGGTTGGGAGAAAGCACATGCTTCCTGCAGGAATACATACATCAATGTAATATTACAATAGAAGACATGAGAAAAAATCATCAGGCCTTTAACTAGATATTGAAGGCAGCTGTAGCTGATGAAAATACAGCAACATGTTAGGAGCTACATTATACCACTCAATACATATAAATAATATCTATTTATCTGCCTATATGTAGCTAGATGAGAAGAAGCCCTTGTGGTTGACTGTAATGAAATATTTACGTAGTTGCTAAGCAGCTGACTAGAGCTGGCTAATCAATTCAGCCAATTTAGAAATTGAGATATTGATAAATTAATTAGCAAATCTTGATTCACTCTAAATAATAATTTTTTACACCTACGTGAAAATCCGGCCAATCACAGTGCATAGAACATTAAAAACCAAGCAATAAAAGTCAAATGTCTATAACCTTATACATGGAGATTATCACCCCTTGGAGGTTCATTGTATCTGGATTGATCTACAGAAGGGATGGGGAACCTCAGGCCCGGGGGCCTTATAAGGCCCCTGGAATCGTTTGCTCTGGGCCTCTGAACTTTTTTCTGCTAGCCTCATCTGGCTAGCAGGGTGCCTAGAGTGGCACCCAGCAGCCAGAGTCTATACAGCAGTGCCGCCTGGGACGTCCTTCAGGAGGCTTCAGATGGTCACATCGCTGCCCTTACAGCTCCTTGGAGCATCCTCAGGATGGTCCGGGCATTAATGTAATCACCGGCGATTGTGGCCCCACCCCCGTGAGACATCACATAGAATGGGCGTGGCCTGCAATGGGCCCACGAATAATGTTCTATATATCAAACTGGCCCTCGGCAGAAAAAAGGTACCCCACCCCTTATCTACAGGAATACATCTGTGAATGACATCTGTGACTAATAGTATTTTAAACTGCTGTACTATTTTATACGCTGCATTTGGTACTTAGCTGTCAAACAATACTGCAGCATTGCTTTCCTTTTTATTTTTCCAATTTTTTTTGTCCTTTTTAACACATTTTATATCTTATTTATTTTAAACACACTTGTGCTTGTACTGAACTCCCAAATGAGTATGGCAGACTCCTACATACTGCCTTAGAGAAGTGGCAGTCTAAGGTTTTGATGGTCCAATCAAATCATTGTAGCACCACCCCCACTGTGCAGTGCTGCATATTATGGCAAAGTAAAGCTTGGGGAGCATGCACCATGTTCCCAACACCTCCCAGCTATATGCCAACTCTGACATTCTACCAATGGCCACCAGTATTTGCAGAAAACAGGTGGATAAGATGGGACCAGACAAGAAAACAGGAGGCAAGCGGGCGAGGTTTTGGTAGGAAAAGTGTGTTACAAAAATTGAGACTGTGGTTGCTGGGGGATGCTTGGCCAGCAAGGTTGGCACAAGCTTCACTAATGGTGAACTGCAACACACTCATGTTCTGGTGCTGTCGCAAAGTCATGGATAGATAGTGGATGCTTGCTTGTACTTTGGGATTGACTAGGACCCAGTACAGAGGCGTAGAGTCTAATGTGCCAGAGTTATTCACCAGGGACCCCCAAAAGAAGGTTCGGACTTAGCTGTGTCTGACACGTAGGTTACTGTGCCAGGTGCATTGTCTGAAAGTTATAACGCAAAAATTAGGAAATGTAGACAATTAAAAAAAAAAAATCACCAAGGGTAACCCAAAATACCCCATCACCGCGAGCAATATTGAGAAGAAAAAAGGTGCAGTATGTCTTCAATGTGTTGTACCATATTAGATGTAATGTTATATTCAATTAGAAATAAATATTCTATGCCAAGTAAAAACTAAATATCATAAGATATCAGTTTTAATCAGAACCTTCTTGAGTTTGGTGCGGTATAAGTCGGCATTCAGAATATTGACGACATCTGAATGTTATCATGGACAGAATGGCGATATGTGAAATGTTGACATTCACAATGTTGACACTGACATAATGTTGACATTTTACTTTCATTTGCATGTAATCGACTGTCAACACTCTGGATTTTGACATTGAACATGTCAACATTGTGAAAGTTGACATTCTGCCCATGTCGGCGTTCAGACCATATCAACATTATGGTATCCATATTCTAAATGTTGACATTCTAAATGTTGTTTCTAACTCCCAAAAGTGCTGATGTGCATTGCAGAATCCTTGGAATCGGTTTGCTGTGAAGCACCTAGTGCATGGATTTGCAGGCAATATGGCAGTGTTAGAAGAATGCTACAGGTTTGCCATGTCTGATGGGTGAAGATTAGCAACACTAGAATATTAGTTGCTAAGACTGACAGGTGCATATTTTGTGCATGTCACCTCTACATTTCATACTAGGATGACATTATTTTGTCTTCTTTTATTTTACCCTGTCCAACACCATCTTGTTTTTAGCGTCCCTGGCAGAAGCAGGAGCATTATTTAAGAAAATAAGAACAGTTGCGCACAATAACATCACAGAGGACAAAATTACTTTTGTGCTGCCCCTCTAATATTTTTGTGCATACCTCCCAACATTTGTAGCGATATGTATGGGGCATGTCATGGACACCTGGTTACATGTCACTGGTTATGCATAGAACTTCCAATGCACTGGACCACTCTACTCTTTGAATGCCACCCACACTATGGTAGGTGCGTGCAGATAAACCGCATTGGAGAACGTTATTCACCTCCCCTTCTGACTGGCTAATCTGGACAGTGCAGTCCTGATCCGAAAGATGAAACAAGGGCCCTCATTCAGAGCCGGATGCTCTGAGCAGAGCGCTCGCTCTGAATGAGGGCCGTCCTCCATAAAAATGGAGCGTCCTCCTGGACGCTCGTATAGATGTGGGTCACCACCCACAGCACATACGAGCGTGCAGAATGATGGTCGCGATGGTCTTGACCATCGCGACCATCGCCAGTGTGACCAGAAGCCTGTGGTCGGGGTTTTCGACCACAAGCCCTGGAGTGATTTTGGCTCTATCAGAGCCAAAATCACTCCCACTGACATCACTAGTGATGTCAGTGGGGCCGGCTTCTGACGGTAGGCGTTCCCTTGGGAACGCCTCCATCTGGCAGGAACGCCCCCGGCACGCCCACCAAAGGGGGCGTGCTGTCAATCAACATCGACAGCACGACCCTTTGATCAGACACAACGAGCGATGGAAAGTCCTTCGCTCGTCGCGTCTGGCGCATGCGAACGACGGAGCTCCCTCCATCGTGCGCATGCGCAGTGCACACCATCGACCCACTTGTGAGCGGACAGCCGCTTGCGAGTGGGTCTGAATGAGGTCCAAAGCTCTCAAATATTATCTTTCCTTCAGAGCTCCAGACTGATTGGAGGATAGTTCAATGATTCACAATGCAATTGCCCAACCAGATGACTGAGAGACCAGAAATAATAAATATGCAATTCTGTTGCACTGTATTTCCAGACTTCAATTCCTACATTGGGCCTGATTCCGATCCGTTGATGTTTTATGCAGATTGAGCTATTGTCCGACATTGCGCATGCATTTAAACTGCTCTTAAAAGGATTTACTCACAAAGTGATTGACATGTAGTCAGTGTTTGGGGGGAGGTAATGGGGGGCTGGCTACAGAGAAACAGGCCTGTCAGGTCCATTTAAACACTGTTTTCTGGGCATGCATATATGAGCCATTGCGATCTTGCTTGCAGCTGGAGAGCCCTATGCGTGCCAGGGGAGCTGTTCTGTTTGAGGCAGGTCAGACTTATGCTGGGCATACACTATACAATTATCTGTCAAATATCTGTCCAATCTGGCTGGTTGGAATGAAAATCTGGTAATGTATGGGAGCAAATGACAATCGACCATTTACTCACAAACACTGGAAAATAGCCAAAAATGGTCGTTCAGACAAATTGGTTAAACACACAAATTTAACTAATTTCAACAATGTTTTTTGTCCTTTATTTCAGCGTTTAAGACCATATAATCGACTGTCATTTGCTCCCATACATTACCAGGTTTCATTCCAACCAGCCAGATTGGACAGATTTCTGACAGATAATTGTATAGTATATGCCCAACATTACACAGAAGGTCAATGTGTAGATGATTCATTCAGATGTTTACCTTGTCGGACAGATATGCGAAGCTAGCAGTGGGCGTCCCTATGCTCAGGTAAACTTCTCAGTATTTAGCATATATTTCCAATTGCGGAGTGAGAAAAATCGCAAATGTGATTGGATCTGTGTCCGGATAGGAATCAGGGCTATTGTGCAGAATTAGAACTATACATTTGAATTGTGTAAATGGTGAAATTATAAAAGATTGCATGTTAACAGAGATCAGTCTTCAAAGAAGAATTGTTTGTGTGCTGCTTTTGCCTTTTGGAAAACAGGCACAATTGATGGCCATTTGTTATGTAACATTGTTTTCTGATACAATTAGGTATAAATAATAGTTGTGAGCAAGAGCAGGCCAGGAATTAAGTAGTTGCTGGATGGTATTTTTATTGATCTCAGCAATTTCATGGATCAGAGGTTGAACCGCATGGCATTCTAACAGGGCAGATTATTTCTTTGAAAATATTACATAATAGCCATACAGTCTCCTCAGTCTTGTCGTCAGGTCTTTAGTAAAATAAAAAAAATGTCTAATGTCACACAGACAAAAAAAAAACCTTTTAAGGTTTATAACCTTGGATGATTTAATAGTGATAATGGACTATATTACAGTATAAATAGTACTCACTGGAAATTGTTTGGGAGGCTACATGTAAATATCTTCTTAAAAAGGCCAAATGGATGCAGTTTGTTAACATTGAGGTATCAAGCATGGTAAAACAATTATAGGATTGTATTTCCATTATTTATGTTAATCCAATAGCATCAAGTGTCTGGATTAAACGGCACAAAAATAAAACGTTCTCAGACAACAAGACCTAGAATTTCCTGGGAAATTTGGAGCATGTGGAATTTGTGGATTGAGGACTTGGGGTCTGATGGGTAGTGCAGGATAATCATCCTATGACACTGAGTAGTTATCCGTCCAGTGATTCTCAGTTGGATGCAGAATGCTTAACAATGTGTGTTGAGCATTCTAAACTCTTATATTCTAATTTGCAGAATATCCATTAGCATCTTGTTAATGCTTGCCAGATTATTTAGAGGTATGTAGATTATTACTTTTTTTGGACAAAATGATGATTTAGAACAATACATGCCTAAAATTATTGAGTTAATTTTGAATCTATAGTTGTGAGTCTGCTCAACTATATAGGCTATAGAGCTAGAACAAAGTGTATGCAATATAGATATCAATTATGAAAATCCATCTTTTAACATTTGAGGATTAAGAAAAGAAAGGAAACAATGTCCATACCCCTAATCCATCTAGGTTATATTCTGGTTCTTCCTCACCATGCACTCTTGTAACACAAAGCCACACTACTGGTGAGTTACGCACCTTGTTGTCCATTGAAAATATGCGATTGAGGAAAACTTCATGTACATTTTGCAGTGGAACAGGCTGAGTCGCAAATCCAGCAATATAATTTTCCAGTGACTGTTTTGTTTTCTTGTTGCATCAAATACCATTCCATATTGTATTTGTAAATATAAATTTTTCGAAATGTACAGTGTATGACAGAGTCGGGGCAACAGTGGTCACTTTTAAAGCTGAACACCAAATTTGCTGACAAAACTTACAAAGCTTGTGACCAATTGCAAAATGAGACAAATATTTTGCTTAAGAGTTTAAAAATGTCACTCACCTCTTGTATCTATGGTGTTGCTAAATAATGTCCGTGTCATACTGGCCCAACAAAATACCAGGCAACTGTATTGGACACAGCTTCCAAAAGGCAACAATCACTACTCTAAGTCACAACTTATTCTTGGTAGATTGTCATGAACGATGGACTATTTGGGCATAACCATAATCACTAATTAGAAATAAGTAGTAGCAAGTTGCTACATAGCTTCGGTTAGCGTGTTCCCATTGTGATGGATTTTTTGTGTTTCTCTGCTAGATCTAAAGGACCATAGAGTCCTATGTCACACTTTCTGATCACTGCCACTACTACAGTTACATTCTATAATATTGTATATTTAGAATTTTCTCAATTAAATACTAAAGACCTAATGCAAAGTGAGCACTGTGCTACTTTGGATCACATATCCTGTGTGATATCACTGTAAGCATGGCCAGAGAATAGCCAAATGTACAGTATATATCCCTATACAGATGTCTGTGATTCTGGAACTTATGCCTGCCTGTGCCTAGGGAGGCAGGATAGAGTAGGGATAATGCATCATAATACAGTAGGCAGTTGGGTATCTAAAATAGGTGTGTGTGTGTGTGTGTGTGTGTGTGTGTGTGTGTGTGTGTGTGTGTGTGTGTGTGTGTGTGTGTGTGTGTGTGTGTGTGGACCACACCTCACACTCTGCACCCATTCAAAATGCAGTACTTGTGTGATTGAGCAGGAGCCATTTTCCCAGAGATATGTGTTTTTGCAATAGAGAGATAACTGGGATAATGGGGTCAGCATAATTTTCCCAGAGGTATACGCAGCACAAGGATGAGGAGTTGGCTCGGACACTAGGCCTGATTCAGAGATGTACATTAATCTGATGATTAAAGTGCATCTTTGATGTTAAGTGGTCTGCGTCTGCGCAAGAACCCTTCTGCACATGTGCAGAACGCGGATCCTGTGATTTCGCTAGCAGACCCCCAAAGCCGCAGCATGATTGACATGTTGCCCCCATTTTCTGGGAGGGACGAGGCCAGGGTCCACGTCGGTGGATGCAGATTCCTGGCCTCTTAAATGGCCAGCACCCGGTCAGGCTGCACGAAGCTTCAGCTACCGCAGCCTGACCAAAGGAGCAACCTTCGAGACCATTGGTTGCGATAGTTGCGATGGTGATTCCACAGCACTGTTCTTTAAGTATTCATTTTTCTTATTATTTGATTTGCCACCATTTAAACAGCTACGTGAATTGAAAAGTTGAACTAGAGGTTTTCCATTTTAGCCCCAAAGCCACTATATATCTTGAATTTTGCGATGGTGATTCCCGGCTGTGAAGTCGGTCGCAGTGATGGGATCGCTAATGCAGCAAGGAGGTGTCTGGCACCTCTTTCTGTATTTGCATCTGAGATGGACGGATTTGTACAGCTGCTTGTGTGCGACTCTGCAAATCCGTCCATCTCTGGATCAGGACCACTGTACATGGGCTCCCTGCAGAGCTGGATTAAGGCTTGTGGGGGCCCCAGGGCAACTAAATTGTGGGGGCCCCCTCCAAGCCATACAGAGCCTGACCTCCCCCTCAAGCCACATGAAGCCAGGGGCAAATGCAGGATTTTCTGTGGTGGTTCAAAATATAAATATACATATATAAACCCATATATAAACAGTATACACATTAACACAAACACACTAACACATATATACACATTAACACATACATACACACTAACACATACACAGTTTACACACGCTAGGACATATACAAAATAACACATATATACACAGAACAGAAACACATACATACACATACACACACTAAAACAGTGCACATACATACTTACACTTCACGCAGCAGCTGCTGCAGGTATAGGTTGCAAAAGGGGCCGAGCACCTCGATACATTAGCCCCCGCAACGAAATGCCATGATTCGCGGGGATATTGGGGGCATATTGGCTCCGCCCCCAATGCGGCCAGTGTAGGGGGAATCGGTGTGTCAGGGGGGTTTCTAGGTACTCAGAAACCCCCCCCCTGTGCGATGCACACACAGAGCATACCCCCCCACCCCCTTGCCTACTTCTAGGTCCAGGATGCTGATGACTAACCTGGCAGAGCTGCTCCTGAGTCCCCTCCTCAGCATCACAGACATGTGTCATATGATGATGATGAGGGGTTGGGAGCCACTCTTTGCTGCACTGACTAAGCTGATGCATGCAATAGAACAGCAGTGGCTGCTGAGCGTCCACTCAGGAACAGGTGTCACTGGACACCTGTTTTCAGCAGGATCACAACAACCTTGTTTGGGGGCCCCTTTGTGTGTGTGGGGCCCCGGGGTAACTGCCCCCCTTCCTTAATCTGGCCCTGGATCCCTGCCCTCATAATACACCCCCAGTAGTACAATGATTCAATGTTCCTTTCATTGTGAACACATGCAGACTGGAGAAAGGCAAATTATTTGCAGGTGATCGGGTGCTTGTGCAAATACATTGATGATGATGAAGGTCACCAGCACTAGTGGACTGCTTGTGATTGGCAGATGGCTAATGAACCATAAAAGCTGATAGGTGCTTTCTTTAAGCATACATTATTATTTGTTGTCCATGTTGCATTTCACAGTTCAGTACAAACATGGCAGAAAGTGTATGCCTGGAGTAAACCAGGTGTTTATGCTGCCCATGTGGAACCATACATAACCCGACATATGGGTGGAAATATTCCATTTTGGATGTATTTTCTTTTTAGCATAAATTATGCCTATTTTGCAAGAAACTCTGCATATTCCCCAGAATATTTGGCTCATTCTTATTGTATAAATTATTTATTATGTCTTCATACTGTACTATCAAAAACATATTATCATACATATTATTTTGAAAGTGGGTGCAGAAAATATTTCATAGCGATTGTTTATTTTCATTCATCAGTCCCCATTGTCACTTTAAAGTGGCTGCTTTAAACATGAGCTCCATCTTGACAAAACAGCTTCTTCCAAGCAGATTTGTTTATTTCCTAGCAAATCTGCTGTGTACATACAATTGTATTCTAAGCATTGATCCAAGCTTATCTGTTGTCATATCCAAGGTCACCATATATAAACATATCAGACAGGAAGATGAATCACTGATGGTGGAATATCAAAGATCAGTACGCTCCATATTCCTTGTGAACATATCTTGCCACTGAATCCAAAAAGTGGAGAGTATTAAGCTTTCTGAAATGACAAATAAATGGAAAGGATATAATTTAGTCATTTCAGAGGGTTCTGAAGTGGTTCTCAATCTAAACCTAAAACTTTGCTACTACTGCACAGCCAGTATAAAGTTATCACCCAGTGATCCTGTGAAGAGATGCTACCTTCTCCTACTCACGAAGCCTACATTATAATGAGCAAGATAGCCACTGCTGTGAAGGCATCCGTCAAATTCACTCTGAACATGGTCCGCATATTACAGTACAAGTAGGGGTGAATCTAAGGGGGGGGGGCTATCAGGGAGATTTCTCCCCTTCCCACGTAACACCTCTCCTGTGCATTACCGCTGGCTTCTATATACTGCACAGTAGCAGTGCAGCTGCACATCAGTGCAGGGAGCCAGCAGAGACTACTCCAGCTCAACGGATTCCCTTCCCAGCCCAGCACATGCTGCTGTGTGCTGGGCTGGGGAGGGTCCATAGAGTCTCTTAGTTTCTGCTCTCATTTTGATGTGCCGCTGAGCTGCTACATAGCGACTAGTGGTAGTGGGCAGGAGAGAATTATTATTAGGGTGGGGGCAGATCCTGATCACCACTGAGTACGAACCATGTTTGAGGTGTAAAGGATGTGAAGACCAAATGTAAATACTGAGCCAGCTTACAGGTCGAGGTGAATTCCATAGCTTTTCAAAGGATTGTGAAAGGCAATGGACTAACAATTCAATAGGAACTGTTCACATACGTATATCATGTTTATGTTAAGTTGGATAAACCCTTGATGGGAGTTTTCTCTTTCACAGCGATATAACAATGGTTGTTGTTTTATCTAATAAATGGGAATTCCTGCTTAGATTGTCAGAAAAATAACCAACTCTGCTTAGATGATACATAAAAATCCAGAAGAAAGCCATGACAATAAAGTATAAAGGGTTTAATAATTAAAGCATGATATGGTCAGTAGATGAACTCAGGTGCCAAATGAACTAATTTCACTGCCGAAGCATACAAGCAAAATGCTACAAATAAAATAAAAATGGGTCAAAGTAAGAGAAAGTCTGGTACACAGATTGTTCAGAATGTGTATAATTTTCTTAGCATGTAATCACAATTTATAACATTAAGGCTGTACTGGAACTAAAAAGCAGTAGGATTACAACATTTATGCACAAAGATCATTCCATCATTCACAAGTTGTAATTGTAACTTTTCTGTTGCAACCAAAGCCGACCTAGGGAATTGTGTGACTGACATTCTGAAGCCCAATTAATCACAAACCTGAGAGCCCTTTTGGCAATTGTCAGTTTGATATTTATAAGAGAAGCAAACTAGGATGAATAAAACCTGTGCTTGGATTTTAATGAATTTATTAAAAAGAAAAGTTAATTTAATTCATATGTTTTTTTTTTATGGGCCTAGGTTGGAATCTGGGAACACGGTGAACTGCGCATGAAGTACCCTGTGTGGTCGCGTTATGGGAAGTTTTTGCAGCCTGTAGATGATGATCAGCACCTAACTGTGGCGACACTAGAGGAACGACCATTTGTAATTGTGGAAGGCGTCGATCCAGCAACTGGAACCTGCATAAGAGACTCTGTTCCCTGCCGCAAGCAGCTCAACAAGACTGACAAGTACAGTATATATTTTAAATATATATCTGTCTAAGAAACCTGCATATGCAGAGGGGTTATTATCTATAAATCAAACAAAATTGTTTTGAAAATGTGTCATGTAACCTTCACAAAAGTAGGCATAAAGGGAATCGGTATGTAATACCGGCTGTTGGGATGCCTACTGTCAAAATACCAACAGCGGCATCCCGATGGTTGGTAACCTGACAGGAGTCAGGTAAGTATACTTACCCACCGCCCTTCTCCCCCTAACCCTCTCTTCTTGTAGCCTACCATTTTGTCTTTGGCCATGTGACATAGCAGGAAATCGTCTACAGGTCACCTGCTCTCTCTGGCCTTTCACTTTCCGCTACTGGGTACTTAAGGGTGTTTGGAGCTCCCTGTAGTTGCCAGTGCAATGTGATCACAGCATAGCTGTGATAGAGTTTT
The DNA here is from genome assembly GCA_031769625.1 of Taudactylus pleione. Classification (NCBI taxonomy): domain Eukaryota; kingdom Metazoa; phylum Chordata; class Amphibia; order Anura; family Myobatrachidae; genus Taudactylus; species Taudactylus pleione. The sequence goes on from JAUIMM010000040.1 coordinate 81,415,462, forward strand.
CAGTGCTCCTGAAACCTAGACTTGTGCTCTGCTGCTTGCCCTAGCTCCTTGTCGGCCTCTGGATCCCTGCATAGCCTGCACTGTTCTGCTTTGACTTGCTCTCCACTGAGATCAGCCCTGCACCTTCCACCAGACTCACTTCTGCCTGAACCTGCCTGTGAAACTTAACTTTTCCATGGCCTATCACCCTCAAAGTAATGGGTCCACTGAGAGGGTGAACCAGGACCTCGAGACTTTCATGAAAATCTTTATGTCCTCATCCCAAAACAACTGGTCTGAGTCCCTTCACTGGGCCGAATTTGCGCACAATGCATCATACCATTCTTCTGCGAACCAAACTCCTTTCTTCATTGTGTATGGTCTTCATCCTAGGGTCCATGAGTTCCGAAGTTTACCCGCCTTTGATGTACCAGCTGTGGATGCCACTGTACGGAACTTTGCTTCAGTTTGGGCTCAGGTGTGAGCTGTTCTTGTGAAAACCTCCCTGCGGTACAAGGACCAGGCTGACAGGAAACAAAGAAAAGTTCCTCAGATGCTGGATGGGGATCAAGTATGGCTTTCTATCCGCAATCTTTGCATCAGGGTACCATCTATGAAGTTCGCCCATTACAGATATAAACAATCCAGTCTCCTATCGTCTTCAGCTCCTGTCTTGTTTGAAAATTCCTAATTCATTTCATATATCTCCTTAAGCCATTAGTTCTTAATACATTTCTCAGCATTTTCCCTGTTCCCCCCAGGATCCAACCTGAAAAAGGGGTGGAATTTTGAGTTTTCTCAGAATCTGGATTCTTGTATCTGCTTGATTGGAGAGGCTATGGTCCAGAAGAGCAGTGTTGGACCAGAGCTGAGGACGTCCATACTCCCAAACTCATCAGCAAATTCCACTCTGCTCATCCCTAAAAGCCTGGAAGGCGTACTGAGGCCACCCGTAAGGAGGGGGGTACTGTCTTGACCAAGGTTTCATGGCGTGGAGGTTTACAGTCCTTACATGTGAGGGTGCTGTGGCACGGTTATACTGTCGGGGAGCTGGCGTGTGGAGACTGACATTGGCTGTACGCAGAGGTCTGCCAGCATTGGGCCATCCTGGCAAGGGTAAGTTTAGTGGCATCTCTGCGTCACAGGTTTCTGGGCACCACCATGTTGTCTTTGGCCATGTGACATAGCAGGCCAATCGTCTGTAGGTCACCTGCTCTCTCTGGCCTATCACGTTCCGCTACTGGGTACTTAATGGTGTTTGGAGCTCCCTGTAGTTGCCAGTGCAACATGTTCACAGTGTAGCTGTGAGAGAGTTCTCTGCACTCCTGAAACCCAAACTTGTGTTTTGCTGCTTGCCCTAGCTTCTTGTCGGCCTCTGGCTCCCTGCATAGGCTGCACTATTCTGCCTTGCCTGGCTCTCTGCTGAGATCAGCCCTGCGCTTTCCACCAGACCCACTCCTGCCTGAACCTGTCTCCTCAGTTAACCCATTCCTGCGCAACCATCATCACAGCATTACCTGATATATCCCCTTCAGCCACTATTCAGCAAACCAGGATATCCACTTCACTCTCACAGTCTATCTGGATTCATCTCTGTCAGTGATCTGGACATTCATTTACTCCCATTCATTACAGCTCCCATATATATCAGTTTGTTTATTACTGGACTTTAGTTTATCTTATTATTTATGTCTACGAACAGTCACATTAAACAATCCACCTTTCAGTTTAAACCTGTTCCAGTGTCTGCTCCTGTTGCCACCCTGAGTCCCACAACAAACACAAACTCTGACAGTTTGCACTGGCGCAATGGATCCGGCTACTGGACAGGAGTCCAGAACAGATTTAATTCATGGCATGGCTTCTCACCTGGAAGGATTGGGAACCATGCAACAGTAATTAGCACAGTATGTGCAAGAAATGGCACACCATTAGTATACTTTATAAGCTACACTAACTTCTCCAAGTATGCCTTCACTTCTGTGGTATCTGCCTCTGGAGCTCCTCCTCATTTGTATTTACCTTCATCTGGCAAGTTTGATAGCAAACCAAAACTGTGTTGTGAATTTCTCAACCTGTGTGATGTACATTTTACTTTGTAACCCTCCAATTTCCCTACTCCTAAAGCCAAAGTGGCCTCTATTCTGTTGCTGTTGTCCGGCTCAGCTTTAGATTGGGTTTCTCTGCTCTGGGAGCGATTAGATCCACTACAGGATAATTATCCAGAATTTTTAACATCATTCAGGAAAATTTTTGATGAGCCTGGAAGAATCACTACTGCTTCATTCAGTATTATGAATCTGAAACAAGGTATCCGTCCTGTCAGTCAGTACGTCATTCAGTTCCAGACGTTGGCATCAGAGCTCAGATGGAACGAAGAAGCTCTAACATCGGTCTAATTTCCCTCTGCAACAAGGTTGATATACACTTTAGATAGCGCCAAGCTGAGAAGCACAGAACTGATCGGTTTAGGTCTCATCCTCAACCTTCTCCTACCCGTTCTCCTCCCTCTCTTACAGATGAAGTACCCATGCAGGTTAATCATACCCGTCTTTCTAAAGAAGAACGACAGAGATGCATTCAAAAGAACCTTTGTCTATACTGTGGAGACACGGGTCACCTGGTGGCTTCCTGTACCCTCAAGACGGGAAACGCCCATTCCTAACTAGTCCCGGGGACTCTCAGTTAGTAGTAATACTTCCGTCCCCAAAGCAAAACGACTCTGTCTTGTCCATAGCTCTAAATATTAAGTATAGTCCTGCATTCGTATCTGCCCACCTGGATTCTGGGGCAGCAGAAATTTTCATGTCATCATGTTTTGGCAGATAAATTACAAATTCTTTGCATCACCTTGGATCCTGCTATCTCCTTGACCTCTATCGATGGTAGACCTATTTCTAATGAAACTGTGTCTAAAAGAACCCTATCTAGTCTAGTTTGTATTGGACCCTCCATGTTGAACACATCAGCTTCATAATCATTCCCAAGGCTTCCCATGAGATTATACTCGGATACCCATTGCTGCATAAGCACAATCCCAGAATTGATTGGAACACTATGCAGATTCTGTCATGGAATAAGGAATGCCAGGGGTCTTGTCTTCCGAAGATTCGACCTGTGAGAAAAATTCAGACGTCAGAGGCCCCATCTATACCTAAAGAATATCAATCATTTACCGATGTTTTCCCCAAAAAACAAGCTAACATCTTACCTCCTCATAGAGAATGGGATTGTCCTATTGACTTGTTGCCTGGGAAGATGCCTCCCCGTGGTCGGACCTATCCGCTGTCCCTACCAGAAACCGATGCCATGTCGGAATACATCCAAGAGAACTTAAAAAAAGGGATTTATCCGACCATGTACATCACCTGCTGGAGCGGGATTCTTCTTTGTTTCTAAAAAAGATGGAGGTCTGAGGCCGTGTATAGATTATAGAGGCCTGAATGATATTACAGTAAAAACAGATACCCTCTACCATTGATCATCAAATTATTTGACAGAGTCAAGGGATCCACTATATTTTCTAAATTAGATCTCTGAGGTGCATACAACCTCCGTCCGTATCCGAGCAGGTGACTAGTAGAAAACAGCATTCAACACAAGGGACAGTCATTTTGAATACTTGGTCATGCCGTTCAGACTGTGTAATGCTCCTGCTGTTTTTCAAGGATTTGTCAACAAGATTTTTAGGGATCTCTTATATGTCTCAGTTGTCGTCTATTTAGATGACATTATGATTTTTTCATCTTCTCCTGAGGAACACCATAATCATGTCAAAGAAGTCTTGTCTCGTCTGAGGAAGAACCAAATGTATTGTAAATTGGAGAAATGTGTGTTTGGTCTACCAAGTATTCCATTTCTTGGATATATCATTTCAGGATAGGGTTTAGAAACGGACCCCAAAAAAGTCCAAGCAATACTGGATTGGTTCCGTCCCACGTCTTTGAAAACCATCCAGAGACTTCTTGGTTTCTCCAATTACTATCAGCGTTTTATCAAGGGATTCTCCTCTTTGATGGCTCCCATCACAGCCCTAACTCGTAAAGGAGCCAACCCTGCTCTGTGGCCTCCTGAGGTGGAGACAGCTTTTCAACTTCTCAAACAAGCCTTTATAACAGCTCCAGTTTTGAGACAACCAGATACCAATAGGCCCTTTTTACTGGAAGTGGATGCTTCGTCTGAGGCAGTGGGAGCTGTCTTGTCCCAGCATTTTGAGGATAAACAGATTCACCTGTTTGGTTTCTACTCAAAAAATTCTCCCCTGCCGAAAGAAATTATGCCATAGGTGAACAGGAGCTATTAGGTATCAAACTGGCCTTAGAGAAATAGCAGTACCTCCTAGAGGGCGCTAAGTTCCCTTTTACCATTTTTACAGACCACAGAAATCTTCTTTTTCTGAAAAATATTCAATGTGTAAGTCCTCGTCTAGCCCGATGGGCAATATTTTTTGCCCATTTTCATTTTACCCTGTCGTATCACACTGGGGCTCTCAAAAAGAAGGCCGACGCCTTGTCACGGTCACTGTCCACTAATAGTGGTCCAGAAATGCTGCAGAATACACCTGTGCTGGAGTCAAAGGTGTTCATCACTATACAACTGCAACCACCTGTTGGGAAGACCTTTGTGGCCCCGGAGTTGAGGAAACAGTTGCTGACGTGAGCCCACTCATCTCGTTTTGCTGGTCATTCGGGTATTCATAAGACCTTGGAGTTCCTGAAGAGATCCTACTGGTGGCCATCGATGAAAACCGAGGTAACCAAGTTTATCTCATCTTGTACCCAGTGTGCCCAGCATAAGTCTCCTCGACAGTCTCCAGCCGATGAATTGGTGCCTCTTCCCATACCATCTCTTCTATGGATTTTGTCCATGGATTTTGTGACAAACCTACCAAATTCTAATGGATATACCACCATCTGGGTTGTAGTGGACCGTTTCTCCAAGATGGTCCATTACATTCCGCTAGAGAAGCTACCCTTGGCACCTGATTTGGATCACTTATTTGTCCACAATATATTTCGCCTTCATGGACTCCCTTCAGAAATCATCTCTGACAGGGGTGTCCAATTCATGGCAAAATTCTGGAGAGCTCTCTGCTCTGTCCTGCAAGTGAAACTTAACTTTTCCACGGCCTATCACCCTCAAAGTAATGGGTCCACTGAGAGGGTGAACCAGGACCTCAAGACTTTCATGAGAATCTTTATGTCCTCATCCCAAGACAACTGGTCTGAGTCCCTTCACTGGGCCGAATTTGCGCACAATGCATCATACCATTCTTCAGCGAACCAAACTCCTTTCTTCATTGTGTATGGTCTTCATCCTAGGGTCCCTGAGTTCCGAAGTTTACCTGCCTTTGATGTACCAGCTGTGGATGCCACTGTACGGAACTTTGCTTCAGTTTGGGCTCCGGTGTGAACTGTTCTTGTGAAAACCCCCCTGCGGTACAAGGACCAGGCTGACAGGAAACAAAGAAAAGTTCCTCAGATGCGGGATGGGGATCAAGTATGGCTTTCTATCCGCAATCTTTGCCTCAGGGTACCATCTATGAAGTTCGCCCATTCCTGTGCAACCATCATCACAGCATTACTTGATATCCCCTTCAGCCACTATTCAGCAAACCAGGATATCCACTTCACTCTCACAGTCTATCTGGATTCATCTCTGTCACTGATCTGGACATAAATTTACTCCCATTCACTACAGCTCCCTTCCGCGACATATATCAGTTTGTTTATTACTGGACTTTAGTTTATCTTATTATTCATGTCTACGAATAGTCTACGAACAGTCACATTAAACAACCCACCTTTCAGTTTAAATCTGTTCCGGTGTCTGCTGCTATTTCCACCCCGGGTCCACAACAAACACAGACTCTGACAATGATCTTGATAACAATGTGTAGCCACTTGGTACATGATAGCTTAGAAATATCCACAAGTCCTGGATTAAAGTGTAACAGACCATAGTTGTATGACTGATTCAGTGACCTAATTAAGTAACCCGATCAATGCTTCTCCTCTCCATTCTCATTTAGGTCTTCTTGCAGAGTGGAACATCACACCATAAATAGTACTACAGTAGCGCCAATGTTTGCTTGTTGTGGCCAAACCTAATCACCAGTGATGTACTTGACATTGTTTCTGGTAAATAAAACCACAGACCTTTAGTTACCATAACCTACATACTACATATGAAAATATAAACCCAATGACACATCTCAATTATGGGTGAGCGGGTTCAGTTTTACTCGGTTTTACTCGGATCTTTTTATTGGCTATCGCCGGACAGGTGTTTTGGATAGCGAATGAAATCGAGCTGAAATTGCGGTAAAGTTGCGATAAGAACCGAGTAAAACCGAACCCGCTCACCCCTAATCTCAATAATCAATTACAAGTGGAAGCACTAACATTAATATACTGTAACAAGATAAAAAATAACCTAAGTCAAACAAAGGTAGTTATCTAGCCATATGGAGCTCATGCCTGCCACCCCTCCCAACTCATTAATAACCTACCACGCTCACTAAAACACCACAGCAGCACCCATCTAACCCACCCAGAATGGTACTTTTCTCTCCTCTTCTTCTGTCTACATCCTACTGGCTAGAGTGCCATGGGCTCATCTGTTTGCACGTACTAACTGTAATGTGCCAAGAGTGGGCATTTAAAGCAAACCAGGAGCAATGGAGGAGGCCCCCATTGTCTTCGGTAGCTCCACCACTATGTCAAAATCATATGATATTGGGCCTGATTCAAAGATGCACACGAATAAAATCGCATCTGCAAAAATATACTACTGGTTGTATAGCTTACAAGAGCAAATGGATGCCCACTGCTGCCTTCTCATATGCATACAACATCTCTTACCTGTGTAAATAAATATTGGTAATATCGAGCAGCCATCTTGCCCTTGTGGAAAGTCTGACCTGCCGCAGCCTTGGGAGTTCTTCTGACATGCAGAGCTACGTATGCAATTGAAGTGGCTAATTTATGCACGCCCATGAAACGGCGTTCAAACGGACAGACACTCCTGCGTTTTTCAGATCACCACCAGTCACCACCCCAAACGCTGACAACCTGTCACTCAATCTACTATGGATTCTTCTGTGCATCCGTAGTCTCAATGCAATCGTTGCGCACATGCAGTGCAGCTTATACACATGTGCGATGGCAAACAAGTGCTCAATCTGCATCCGTAATCGCCATTGTTTCCAGCTCTGAATACGGCCCATTGTTATAATGTTGCTCTGTATTTCTCTCTTTCCCTTTACTCTGCCATTGTACTTTATTTATCTCATTCTGTTCTATTACATTATTTTTAAAATTCAATTATTAATTTTATTTATGAACCTTCTTTATTAATACATGATCTAATTTATATGGCCAATTAGCTAATAGAGGGAAATAAATTCTACATTTTACCATTGTTAGCTTCACATAATTGCAGCTAAACCAGATATTCACCCCAACACTTAACTATTCTCTTGGATATAGAAATAAAAAAATATGTTTTTTATAAAAGGTTTTAGATATTATAGGGCCAAAGAACTGAGGTGTATTTATTAGTTTACCAATTTTTTCTTTTTTTCTTAGATTATTTCTTTGGCATAATTTTGAGATTTTAACCAGGGTTGGTGCAAGTCTATGGCAGGGTGGGGGGTGGAGATTACCAGGGTCCAGGCCTGTGATGGAGAAGAAGTAATGCCCTCCTTCTAGGCACATGCCACCGTGAAGTACAGTATTTTAAGTCAAGCTTTTAACAAGTGGGTGTGGCTATACCACCATGTTTGGCCACGCCTCCTCTAGCCCCCTTGCTCACAGTATATCTATTTAGCCCTGATTATTAAACAACCTTAATTCTGTGCGACATCTACACAATTTTTGTTACAGTGTGACACACAATGGGGCTGATGCAGAGTTAGTAACAAAGAGGGCAGAGATTACTGATCAGTATACATGAATTTAGCATATATCCATAGATATACAGACTCATACACATCTTCAGATTTTGGGCCTGATTCAGAAGTGGATGCAGTGCCATTATGTGCACAGCTGACCAATGTTTATTTTACCACGTATGCATCACAGTCGCACTGCACATGTGTCCTCATTGTCTCTGCACAGAGACGTAGCACAGAATCAGATGTAGGGTTTGAGAATTTTAGGTGGCATTTCTGGGAGGTAACGGGGGTGGCAAAGCCATTGCAGGTGTGTTGCTGACAGCTGCTGCTTTCAAAGACACACAGCTGCTCACAAAGGAGGCCGTACTGAAATGTCATAGGACTGGTGCAAGTTTCTGAAGATGCACATTGATGGAAATCCACTGTTCTAAGGCACTGGAAGTGGGCATCTCAGTTGTTTGAAAATTAGATGTGGCATTAGCATAAAGACACAGTTGCCACTGCAGCAAAAAATGCATCTGTGCCCACCTTAGAATTAGGACCTTTGTGTCAAAAGAGCAGTAACTGTGCATTCTATGCAGCTGGCCTAGCTGGATGAATTGCATGATGTCTCCATCATTGCAAGCCTAGCATATGCTGCAGGTTTATACCAGGAGATGTGGCTTGACATGCTAATGTTACAAACAATGGGAGCGATTCAAGTCAGTGTGATGTTTTACAGCTCAGGGACGAAGTTCCTGGAGCTATTCAGTTGACTACACTGTAAACTCTCATCTATAGGATTTGTGCTCGCACCCTCCTGAGGTATGAGCAGAAATCTGACTGAACTAGGACCGCGATGCTGGTTTCCAGCTTAGCACATGCGCTAACAACATTGTGGCCGGCACTTAAGTTGGAGAATGCAGGATACCGCAACTAAACACCGAGGCTTATGGCGCGGTAACTGGCAACTCCCAACTAAGTGCAGGGCACAGCATGGTCAATTGAATATCTCTGGGAACTCATTCTCGACGCTATTCAAATCGCAGTGATTTGAATCTCCTCCAAAGCGTACACAGTATAATAATTTCATGAATTATCATCTACATCACATACACATCAGTCTGTCTGTGTATGTACAGTGTTCTTTGTTAATAAATTGCATTTATCATATATATATTTCTGACAGTATGACTACAAGTGTGAGAATTAAATGCTTTTTAGGCTTATTTTTCCAAGAATACAAACTCACACTACTAAAACATTTATTTGTATGGGCTAATACAAATCATACATAAAAAAGTAACTTTATTCCAGTGTATCTATACTGTACTTGTAGTGCCAAACACAATATCAGATCTGCAGCATAACAGCATATAAAGCATTTCCCCTGTTCCTCCTCTACTAGATGCTGTCTTTTTTCTACTGAGATAATAGCCCAAATAATTCACCATATTCTTACTAAAGTCTGAATGCTTATAAGTAGTTCATATTATGGTATTTCTATTTTAGAGTAGAATTCAGCTTGTTCAATTCTATGAAATTCCTTTTTCACTTTTCAAAAAAGTAAAACTAAAGTAATGAAAGTCCAAATCCGCAAAATCCCCACTATCTAAATCTCAGACAATTCCTCAAAACCTTTCTGTTCATTTTAAACCAAGTCAGCATGCACTCTCCATCTGCAGTCACCCGCCCGCTGTTCAAAAAGGTCTGAAACCATCTAATTCTACACCAACCAAGACCTCTTCATCAAAATCTTTCCTGTCCTCATCTCTTGTCACATCTTCTGTAACCCTGACATCCCAAGATAAAAGCTTTCATTTGCAAGCACCTCAATATTGAGCATATTCATTTTAAATCTGTATACGTAGCCAGGGAAACCACTCTATAAACTACTTTATAAATCTCTTCTAAATCAGTTTACAACTAAAGCGTTTATCTCGTATAACTTAAATAACTTGCTTAAGTTTAGTTAAAATCTCTTTGAATTCTGCCAAAAAGTCTAGGATCTCAAATCGTTAATGTGGTTCCAGCCCTCCTACATTTATATAGTAAGATCTTTTTATATAATATAAACCTGGTATACAGTCTAGCTATAAACAGAAGGTCAGGTAAGTGGTTTTAGTTAGTTATTTTTGCAGATGAACTGACAGAAAGTTTTAGTATCTGTTAGAGAAATGTTTTGGTGTAATTCTTTTTCTTCAACAATTTATATTGAAATATATTATATCATATAAAGTTAATTAAGAAACAATTTATTGTCTTTTGAATTAGAAAGTCAGTATGAGACATGAGATGATTTTGAATCAAATTGACATATTGTAATACAAATAGTATCACATTTTCAATCTCAAAATCCATTAAATTACAATATATGATCATGTTCGCCACACGGAAAAGTTACCTTGTCAGGACTATTAAATGGTGATTGGTGGATTTCCATCAAGTATCCTCATTTCATACCATGGTTTGAGACCTATACTATTTCAAATGTGTTTGTGCAATGTATCAACGTAGCATTCTCTGACATCAAAGAAATATTCAACGTTGTTTTCATTTTTGAATACAGTTTCCACCCACCCCACCTGATATAAAAAGTATAACTTTCTTTACATCAAGTAAAAGAAGGTGGGTCTGGGTCGATCCAGTATTGAAGTTTTGTAGCTGTTTTAAGAGCTAAAATGTGTTTCTTATAGCCTCTTGTACAGATGATGTTGTTTGGTATCATTTAGATGGAAGAGTAGGTATCCTAGTATGTAGTATAATTTCTGGAGTTAGGATTGCAACATTGTTTCTTTCCACTAAATTAAAAGAAAGATCGTAAACATTATTAAGCTACTGTAGTCTATAGCTATGTGAAACAGGTCAACTGTGTTTTTTTATTATTATATTTAGGTTTAGGAACATTTTGTCTAGCTATCTGCAATACAATGTGATCAAACTGATAGTGAATTTATTCCCTTTTACATACAATTAATAAATATTCTATTAAACCTAATGTCAAAATCTAAAAGCAGCAGTGATAACATTTTAAGTTTATATACAAGTCTGGTTAAGATGATCATATTAACCTCTGCAAAACTTCCAAAGAAATTAAGATTTAAACCTCTCTGGTTACCAAGAAACTTTAACACGCTGTCTATAACGTACGTGTGATTCAGAGTATATAACTGAGAATGGGTAGATGACACTTTAATACTAATGTATTCTATTGTTTTGATGGAAGATTCTGATTTAGTGTAAAAAGATTAAAGTAAGTGGGTGTGCAACTGATTTGGTAATATTGATTTTATATCTTGGAAAGAATATATAATTTTATTTTATTTTAGTAGGGAAAATCTAAATACAAATATTTTCTCTTCTATTATGTACAGATGTGTCCTTGCTCATCTAGCCTTCATAAGCCATGCAACGAGATATGCCTGGCGTGAGTGAGCCGACAGGACCCTTGCAACTCTGCTGGTGTTGGGCGTCTTTATTTTGCCGAAAATGCATCTAATGCAATGCGACAAGGATGCACCAGGAGACTGTGCTGATTAATTTGCTATGTGACACTTGTATATCTGTGTGCCACTGAGACTGTAAACGGAACTTGGCATGGAAAAGAATTATGGCTGTTGCATCATGGCACTTCATATGCTGATTGGGTGACTCAGTCACTACAGATAAAAGTGTCACATATCATATTAATCAGCACAGTCTCCTGGTGCATCCTAGCAAAAAAGACGCCCGGCGCTAGCAGAGTCTTACGGGACCAGGCGTGCGGACGGGAGCTGTTTGGCATGACTGACTGCAGCAAAGACAAGTGAGGATACATCTGTATACTCTTCCAGAATCTCCATATTAAACTAAAACTAGTGCTAAAGTCACTACATTGATCAAGTGTTCCAAGCTCATTAAGGACTTCAAGCACAAAAAGTATTGAAAGGAGGTTTGAGTGAATGAAGCATCCCATTCACACGCCATCTTTACACTTACATCTATGTAAGCAACAACACATTTAAATTCCTTTTTCTGCCAGTAGTTTTCCAAGCTCTTTCATGAAGAAGCACTTCAATAAGACCCCTACAAGTAAAACATAGAAAAGTGATAAATACTTTGAATTCATCAGTGTTTATTTTTCAAAACAGTAGGCTTACAGCAGTTATAGGCAGTTTGTTTATTTATATATGATAATGAGTCTGCTGTCTACACCAATGGTGGATTTTGCCCCCCCAGTAAAATCCACCACTTCAGTGTAGTCAGTGCAGTCCGTGACTGCACTGTCTACACTGTGACTGGCAGTGGCTTCCCATTGGAAGAGCTACCTGCCAGTCACATAAACAACAGGTAGTCTCAGGGGGAGCTGTCTCCTCCCCATGGGACTGCCAGTCCATGTTGCTATTAGCAGAGAGCGGCTTCCAGTAGGAAGCCGCTTCTCTGCTTTTCCACCAGCCCTACACAGCTCCTTGGGGCTGCAGATGATGCAGCCCTTTGAAAGCTGTTGATATGTACATTTGCTGCGCCCCGCTGCTAGTGCACATGCGCCAGTCCCGGCGCCTGTCAGATCGATTTCACAGGCACCAGGAGAAGCTGGGTGAGTAATGTTCGGTGGTGGCAGCCCCCCTCATCTAAGAGGAGATTAAGATGGAGCTATTTTCTGTGGGGCAAATGGCATAGCATGACATGGAGAAAATGCGCTATGTTGTGCACACTCAGGGCCTGATTCAGAGATTTACGCAATTTCAGCTGTGATATCTCATGGACTGCAGTTGCGAAAATATGCTAATGACATCAAAGCCCCTCTGAGCATAGGGGCGCCCACTGCTGCCTTCTTATATCCATCCAACAATGCGCAATAGCATAAACATCGGGAACATCGATGTACAGCAGCCACGCAGGTCAGGTCTGGCCTGTCTCAAGCACAGCATCTCTCCTGAGATTCATGCTGCAAAGGAGATCGAATGGCTAATTTATGCAATCCCATGAAACGGCGGCTGAACGGTCAGACAAGTCTGCATTTTTGTAACCACCTCCCCCAAGCGCTAATTACTTGTCACTCACTTTGCGAGTGTATAATTTGTGCAAGCGTGATTGCAAAGCAATCGCTGTGCATGTGTTGTGCTGTTTATGCGCATGCGCTATGACTAACAATCGCTCAATCTGTGTAAATATCAGCATTGCGTAAATCTCTGTATCATATCAGGGATATGTGACTAGCGCATGTCTGAGTGGACTTTCAAACTTTCTTTTGTGTTGCTGTGTTTTATTTTATGTGTCTGAGTGGACTTTCAAACTTTCTTTTGTGTTGCTGTGTTTTATTTTATGTGTCTGAGTGGACTTTCAAACTTTCTTTTGTGTTGCTGTGTTTTTTTTTTAAATCTAAGCAATTTCCTAATAAATAAAACTATTACCATTCGCTACTTTATCTATTGCACACAAACTTTTTACACAGAGCTCTGCATGGAATTTATCAGACAGTTTTCCACTGCCTAGACAAGCTTGTGATCTAGCCCAAAGTCACAAGGAGATGATCCTGGGCTTCCAACCAGGTTCTCCAGCAAGCCTCTCATTCCCATTGTAATATGGTCATTGCCGTTAACCACAGATCTTCTCCTGCATAATTAATAATATTTATTGCCTTATATCTAGTGTATACAAATGTTGCAAAATTGGATATTAGACTCAGAATTGTAACCATAAACAGCAATTGAGTTAATTATGAACATTGTCTTCCAGTCTTCCTTAATTTTGTGTGGCTGCTTTGTTTTCATTTCTGCTGGAGGGGTCTGTTCTGCTGTAGGATCATTAAGCACTAAACACATTAAATATGCAGTACTTACAATTTATAGAGGAGGCTTGCATGTACACAGACTTCAGTTACTGGGGAAGAGAAATGATTTAAGTGGCAATATCAATTGTATATTAGTAAATAAAGTAAATTCATTAAATAAAAAATGAATATTCAGCCTTTATTTGCTGTGAAGATCATGGCGTGTAAAAATAAAACAAAAAGATTCTTAGATCAAACAAATTTCTCATTATGTAACGAGGCTTCTACATTGGTGTACATGAGCAGTGCGTAATCTACACCAGTGTTTGCCAAACTTTTTTGGGTCACTGCCCCCTTGGTTTCATACATTTATTTAAGTGTCCCCCACCCATTGAAGTCCCTACTACACAATTATTAAAAATGTTGATTCAAATATTTATAACATATACAGTAGTACAGATGTGCTCAGCTAGTTTGTTGCTCATAGCGCACCATTCAGGTCTCCTGTGTCATGCCATGGAACATTACGTGATGGCTGTGCTGTGGCATACTGTGGTATTCTACAACGAAAGCTAAGCCACGGCCTGTAATACACTGCTTAACCTCTAGGTGGCGAGTGCTCCACTGATAACATTTGTACTGCGGTGGGATGTTGAGAGAAATGCTTTCAGTTCTGTAGAGTTTTTTTTTAAATAACTGAACTTCAGTTGGTCTGTCATTATGTAATGCTTAGTGTGCGTCTTCTGGCCAATGTAAGCTACTGTACGGCTGCTATAGGGACTCGGTACAGTAGTATGCATCTACTGTAGGGTCACTTTTAGGGACAGGGACTTTGCAGCACAGTACTAGAGATGAGTCGACATACATCTATTCTCCATGTGCTACAAGTTGCTCCACACATAGCGCAGCAGTGCTGTGTGACTTGGTAGTGCCGAGCATCTTTTTATCTTAAAATGGAACTTATTAGAACAAGCAGCTTCTGCTGATTAAAATGATATGCAGCATGCCTATGTTCTGTGAGCCAGTATAGGTGTATCTGCAAGCAACTCACTATGTTAAAGTGTTACAGTCGCTATTAGAGTAACATAACAGTATAACAGATACACCTGCACTGGCTCACAGAACATAGGCATGCTGCATATTATTTTATTCAGCAGAAACTGCTTGTGCTATCAATTTGATTCGCTGTATGATTCAGATGCATTTGAAGGTAAAAAGTTGCATAAAAGCCGCTCGCGTTACCGAGTCACGCCATGGCATGGCGAGACTAGATGGCCTGTTTAATGCGCAAGGAGGCTGGATGTATGAGGATTCATCTGTATATGTATTTGTATAAATAACAGAATTCACACACACCACCAAGTGATATTTTTTTAATCTAGTAGTGAAGATTTATAAACTAAAGGAAAAAAAAAAACATACCTCCTCTTCCATGATTCGAACCCCTGACCCCAAGGTGCAAGGTGCAGACCTTAACCACTGGCCCACACACTCTAGCCATGTCAAGAGCTGCACCTGTCGTGTATGTGATGTGAAGTGTGCAAATTAAAGCAGGCAATGTGTACAATGTCAATAGCATACTCAGCATGTGGCAGCATTAAATAGAAGCAAATGATGGTGTGGGTGGTGGTGAGCCATGCAATGAGTTCAATGGAGTTGAATAGTAATTGTGTGATGGTGGGGAAAGGAGGTGAATGAACTTGGGTGGCCATACACAGAGAGGAAGGTAGAAGGGAAGTGCAAAGTAGTGTATTTTAAAAGTATTGAACCTGACATGATCTCTCTTTATGAAAAACTTGCCCCCTGTTATGTGTACAATACAATGTCTACTGTATAGCAGAAATGCCAAGTGGTGGGATGTCGAGAGAAATGTTTTGAGTCTAAGGTCACAGGAGTGCTGTGTGACTCGGTAGCGCTGAACATATTTTATGCGTCTTTTTACCCTAAATGCATCTTATTAGCACCATCAGCTTCTGCTGATTAAAATGATATGCAACATGCCTATGTTATGTGAGCCAGTACGGGTGTATCTGCAAGCAAATCACTACGTTAAAGTGTTACAGTCGCTATTAGTGTAACGTAACGTTTCACGTGCAGATACACCCGAACTGGCTCACAGAATATAGGCATGCTGCAAATCATTTTATTCAGCAGAAGCTGCTTGTGCTATCAAGTTGATTTGCTGTATGATTCTTCAGATGCATTTGAAGGTAAAAAGTTGCATAAAAGATGCTTGTGCTACCGAGTCATGCCTTATTAGTACAGTACATGTAAACATATTCATCACATCTCAGTGAAAGCTGTGAATGCCTGTGACCCCTGTCTGAGCCCATGAGACAAATATATATATATATATATATAAATATTTTAACAGTACAGGACTCACATACATACTGTACTGTTATTATTTAATACTTTATTACGCTATACTATAGTGTACCGAATCACAGCTTCTGTCAGTCAATCATCTGGCGGTGATACAGAAAATGCATTGGAAATCTGATGCATGTGCTGTGTAGTTTAGGAAGAGTGACACCTGGTGGACAAAAAGTTGTATTACACGATATGACTACTATGTGGCGTGAGATGCATGGCGCGTTACATGGCTGTATGGAGTAACAAACTAGCTGGGCATATCTGTATATGCACAATGTGTATACTTGCTTTGTTCTTGGATATTCACATCTCTAGTTTATTTTTATTTTTTTTTAAATATTATTTACATTGCTAAGAATCTACAGTATATAGAAAACGTAGGAATAAACAATTATTTCGGTATGGGTGCCTCTTTACAAGTTTTATTAAATTGTTTAAGGTGCACATAAAATATTTAGTATGTACAGTGGTGTCACAAAGCGGTGTGAGGGGTGCGAGCCGCACCCGGGTGTCACTCGCCGACGGGTGACACCAAGGTGCAGATTCCCCCTCAGTGACAGGAGCTGGGTGCTGCCCTGTAGAATTGCGTGCAGCACTCGGCTCCTGACACAGTGAGAGAGCCGGCACTTCAGACAGGCTGGTCCCCGGGGGCAGCCCCCACCTCCGGCACATTCGGTGTGACAAAAATGGGGTTCGGGTTGCAAGACCATGCCCCTCCAGCAAGGCCACACCCCCTTCTACCTGAACTACAAGCCCAGCCATCACTACTCCCTGCACCAGGTGTTTTATGAGGTAGGGACGCCACTGAGTATGTACGACACCTTTTGAGAAAGTCACGTGAACGTGACGAAATGCATTAAGGGCTCCACCACCAGATTACTACACATACTGGAGGACGGAACTATCCTTTCATCTCTTGCCTGATCCCGCTAACTGCACTACAGCCGCCGGTGGAGGTATTGCCCAGCACAGTGTCCGAGGATGCTCGGACAGACTTGCTACACATCTGTGCGCACATTAACGGGTTCTCCCTGCCCGCTGCAACAAGCGCTGGATTGTTCAATTCCGTGAGCAGGACTCCGAGCTCTCCCTCCCAGCTACAACAAGTGCTGGATTGCTCAATTCCATGAGCAGGACTCCGATGACAGACGGAGGGGATAAAAACTGTGAGTCTCTAATTACTTGTTTTAACAAGTCTGCCTATTAACATATTAACATTGGAACCTTAGATCTTTACGGAGGAACTACACACCTTTTGCCATTTGCTGCTAATAGAGAGACTTTCTTACTCATACCCACAGTTTTAATCCATTTATACTTCAGTCCAGATACATTGGAATATATTTATATCCTTGCCTCTGATGGGGCCATGACACCCTGCTTATTTTTTGACTCATGAGCAATTGAACTTTTTTTTTTTCAGGATATCCCTGGTGTAGCAGACTGCTGGTATTTTTTATTTTTTTATTTAGTTTTATTTTTTCATACCTTATTGAGATGTATATGTAATTTTATTTTCGATTGCATGTTATTTTTTTGATAACTTTTCTTTTTTCTGTTTATCAAATATATATACAGTATATATATATATATATATATATATATATATATATATATATATATATATATATATGAGAAACTTCTATTTATGTGAATTTCCTATGCGCAGGTCTTATATTTCCTTCTGTTGTTTTCAATTGCCTTAGAACCCTCACAGCTGGTTCTTTTGGACCTGCAGCGAATGTGAATTCTCTTTATTATATTTATTTCTACATATTGGTACCTCCTATAGTAATTCGCAAGCGCCCTGTTAATTATTTGTGTTTTTTGAGTATGTACACTACCTATCAAAAACATTGTCATGGCATTAATAAACGATAATATTAATAAATTACTATGGAGCCACATCATTGCTAAATCAACATGGCAATATACTTTAATGATCTAATAGAATATGGAAACACATAATGCATAAAATGAGCATATTACAGGGTATTAGAGGGTGATATCAGTGACATGACAACCACATACTTTACATACAGTATAATATGTACATACAAAACAAATGTAATAGTAGTAACAGTAGCACCCGCATATCATCTACATGTAAGTGTACCACACAAGACTCTAAACCCCACATCTTAATACATCCTAGTCCTAACTGTAGCAGACACTGTTGAATACATGTGCATCCCCTCAGTATGGGCAATACACAGCTATGCCTTATGAAACCTAAAGCAGCCTTCTCATATATTCACAGGCTACTCCCACGCCTTTTTTTGCTCAGGGACACAGAGATCCTATCAGCACTGATGTCTGCCAATCAAGCTAAGACAAACCGCTTCTGATTTTCTTCTCCTTCTGATGGATAGTTTCATGTATAGAAATATGCATGAAGTTCCAAAGGAATACAAGCAGTCAGTTGCTAAAATTTATTTTGCACCTGTGCATCCAAAAGTATGGGACTCCTATAAGTCAGTAACTATGATGTGTGTGGATAGCCTGAGCTCTGCTCCCCTGAGTACAGTATTGACATGGCAGTTGATAACTTCCACTTTGCAGATCGTTGAAGCATTGCAGAATTGCTTAAGCACTGTCAAATCATTAATAGCCATAATATTATTTTATTAAAAACAAATTATGGATTGATCTGCTCCTTCTCAGTGTCACGTTTGATGTTTACAACCTTCAAACAAACAAAACTATCCATATTTGACCAAGTCCTTAGCTATTTGGGTGTCATGTTAATTTGAAAGCAACATTTTGCTGCTTTAAATACACATACAACTATTGCTTGCATGTGTAGCCATATGAACAGTCAGTAACATCTTGTACTTACAACCATTTGTGGTCCTTTATGATCACTGATATTGGGGAGGAGAAGGCATGTAAGGATAGAAAATGACAATAATGGGCAGTATTCACCTTGGTGCAAATGCAACCTCTGATGACTGGAATGAAGATGCATATATGTGTGTCAGAAAAAGAGGATACTTGAGGGTGTGTAACTCCTGATTCAAGATATGAAAGATTACGATGATTGTCCACAGCATATACTACGGTTCTCTCCTGTCATAATGCCTTGCATTTACTGCTGGAGACATCTCGTGGCTTTGCCAATTCATCATCATGGTTCCTAAATTGCGTATTTTATTTGGACACAATTTACACCTGTGGCCTAAACACAAATTACATCCAACTCAACATGCCTTTAACATGTAAAAACATTTCCTAAATTACAGGGTTTTCTTTTAATACATTTTCCTTTGTATCTTATCTCTGTACAGTCCAGAACTGCTCATTCTTACAACATGATCAGAACTTAGGGGAAGATTTAATAAGCTTGGAGAGGGATAAAATTGCAGAGAAATAGCACCAACCAATCAGCTTCCAACTGTCACTTTACAGGCTGTGTTTGAAAAGTGACTGTTGGGAGCTGATTGGTTGGTGTTATTTCTCTCCAATTTTATCTCTCTCCAAGCTTTATTAAATCTCCCCCTTAGTATTATAGTTCACAACTATGAAAGCTCATATTTTGCTACAGATCACATCTTGTAATTGTTTCAAAGATGGGGTTACTTATGATACATCGTTCCATCTGTGCAGGTACAATTCATGATGTTTGTGGAATTTGTCTACGACTGGTTGTACATGTTTTACTAAAGTAATAGAGGGTCTGATTCAGAGATGGACCCAGTAGCACAGTGTCTTTATACACAGCGGCTCTGCCACAATATGCAAAAGCTGCAAGTAATAAGACGCCTATTGCCGGCTTCTCTGATCCGATGCTGACTTTGGCTCAACTGCGTGACCATCAGACATCTGAGTCACTGGCTTCGCCACGTCCCCATTTCCTGCCAATCATGCTGCAGCGATAGGGCAACTGAGAGAGACATCACGCCCCAGGTGCAGTGCTGCTTCTGTGGATGCGCAAATCTAAAATCATCGGAGATGTGCGTAATCATTAGTTTATGTACATCTCTAAATCAGGCCCAAGGTCACAATGTTTTTACACCTCCAGCTTATTATTTTCATCTTTTCACTTTTTTGAACACACTACTTGTTTGACTTCTGTTAATTGTTATGCAAATAAAAAGTTAGATAATATCAGAGTTGTACATAATCAACTTTATTTAATCAACAATTTTATTACTATGAGCAATTTTTTTTTTAAATGTTGATCCCATTTTTAAAATGTATTTAATGCTAAAGTGGTGCTTAATTATTTGCACTTACAATATTTACTTAGCAGAGTTCAAATAACTCATTCTGTAAAAAGACAATTTCTTCCTGATGTCAAGAATAAAAAAGCGGTATCCTTATTATCCGTTAGTTTATCAAAGCCGCCGATCATCTGCAGCTTTGACAAACCAACAGATAGCAAATATTATCCTAAGACTTCCCATCTGGTGTCTGGGTTGCATTTTTATATCAAATTTGCAAAAATAAAATGTGAATAAATATAATTTTAATTAAAGTTCATTAATCAAGTAAGTCTAACTTATTTGCCTTTGAATACATTTTTATATATATTTTTTCTCTGTTCCCATAGTAGTCACAGTCGTGTTATATCTTAAATTTACTTCAGGGTTAACCCAAAAGTATGCCTTGTCCAGTAGCCAGTAATATTTCCAGCTATTCAAGGAACATAAGAAACCTGCCCTCGCTGATAAGGTTTAATTATCAGCAAAGCCATAGTGTGCCTTTTTCTTAATCCTTAACCACAGACTACTTGGACTCAGAGAACATTTTAAAAAATAATTACAATAAATATATAAAATTTAAAGTCAATTCAGACTCTTCCAATTTTTTTTTTTTGCCTCCTGCAATTTGATCCAGTCCGGGGGATGAAAATCCCCAGCAGAGTCAAACATTTGTGAAATTAACTAATTTCACATTCTCATTTCTTCAGATAACAGTATTCAATTAATATTAATATTTTTATCTCAAAAGAACGCTGGAAACAAAATAGCTGTGACCAAGTGAATGCAGATGAAGCAAGTAGTAAAGGATTGACAGTTGGGTGCAGATTTTTATTCTCTTAAAAATAAGCATTGGGGAGACAGTTGGAAATCTTGTCTATGTAAATGTACTTTTTTTGTTCATTTAAGTTTCGAGAGTGTGGTTCAGAGATTTCCAGCCAATATGAAGGACACATTTGTGTGCCACCATGGCTGGCTTCATACTGTAGAGTTGCCTGTAATTCTGTCTGCATACAATGATTGAGATTTTTAGGAATTTGCACTAGGGATGTGCCTCGGACCGTTTTTGCTGCATTTGAATTTGGCTCTAATTCATCGTCCGGATTTGGATTTGGATTTGCCAAACCTGCTGTGACTGGATTTGGATTTGGATTTTTTATAAAAATTACCAAAAAAAGCTAAAATCACATAATTTGGGCTTTTTTTGTTCCTAGAGTATTATTAACCTCAGTAACATTAATTTTAAGTCATTTACAGTCATTTAGACCATATCACATCTGGCTGGTTACTAAGCGACAAAGCAGTGGCACAGACACCGCAGTTTAAAGCACATCTATGAAACATTGCCACACAGTAGTGGTAGAAATGAAAGGTAGTGCAAGATGGAATTATCCTTGGGAGTCGGGGAAAGGCCAGCAGAGTCACAGTGTTTGTATACACAGTGGGGTGCGGCCAGCAGAGTCACAGTACTTGTTTACACAGTGGGCTATGGCCCAAGGAGTCACAGTGCTTGTATACACAGAGGCTACTAGTCAAGGAGTCATGGTGCTTTTAATTTATACACAGAGGGCTACTGCCCAAGGAGTCATGGTGCTTTTATACACAGTCGGCTAAGACCCAAGGATTCACGGTGCTTGTATTCACAGAGGGCTAAGGCCCAAGGAGTCACGGTGCTTGTATACACAGAGGGCTAAGGCCCAAGGAGTCACGGTGCTTGTATACACAGAGGTCTATGGCTCAAAGAGGCACAGTGCTTGTATACACAAGGCTACGGCCCAAGGAGTCACAGTACTTGTATACACAGTGGGGTACAGCCCAAGGAATCATGGTGCCTGTATACACAATGGGGTACAGCACCAAAATATATATATATATATATATATTTTTTTTAAACTTTTAACTTTCTTGTAAGTTTTTTTTACTTTTTAAATAAATTTTTTTTTGTGCACACAGCCACTTGTAAATCTGGACACAGTCACTTTAATCAGCAGAGTATAGCGCAGCCTATATAAGCATGCAGTGTGCCCCCTATCCACAGTCACTTTACCAGCACAGCCACTTGTGAGTCTCGGGACACAGCCACTTTCAGCAGAGCTGTGTTCAGAGCATGGAAGCAAAATGACGCCAAGTCCTGTTCTCGGCACCTTATGTAGAGGTGAACTCTCGCGAAAATCCAACATCAGGAGGATGACATTTGGCCTCATATTGGGAACCGAGTCAGGCGGGAACACCCTAGTTGCAGCTCCGGTGGACTTGGATCCCCGCTGTTCGGAGCTGTTCAGATTCCACAGAATCCAAACCGCTCATCCCTAGTCTGCACATGTGTCAGGCCTGCATATACAACTAAAGCTGGGTACACACTGGAGTGATGTGTACCCAAACGAAATGGCAGCCTACTGGGCCAACATATCGTATCCATGGTACAGATCAGAACTATGTAATGAAGGATGTAATGAAGGATGGAATGATCCCTTGTTCCATCCTTCATTACCTTCCATGGTGCCGCATGCAAAATCATACAGATGGCTAATGACCGCGGGAGCGTGCAGATTGGCCGTACATACTGTACAATCCGTAAATTACATATTGGGATGATATCACTCCAGTGTGTACCCACCTTTAGAGTGACTTATGACTTTGTTCATGTTATAGGGTGGCAACAAGTATGTTGTGGGCATAGGATGGGCGTGTTGATGGAATTGCAGGTTATACAGAGATTTGTATATGTAGAGGTCCAGATGCTTTCATTGGGATCTCTTTTACCAAGGATAGGGCTTGTGGAAATGTGTGCTGATGATGATAATAACTACTTTCACCAACAAAGGAAAGGGATGGTTTGGGTGCAGAGATGCACAGACTCAGAATGCAGGTGGGAATCTGTGTCTATTTCCAAATGCCTGCAATTCTGCATCAGACCCTTTCCAAGTAACATATACAAGCAATTATAACTTTTTCCATTACGGTAGGCAGAAGTGTCATTTGCCATAATATAACATTTACATACATTTGGTTTCTTCATGTCTTAAATAGCATCACAGTTAGTTTAAATTGGCATAGGCTATCACATGCTACCGCGATTCACCAGATCGGCTGTTTCTGACAAAAAAGTGTCATCAGATCTCTATCTTCCCCAATTAGGCTTTTCCACTTCTCTCCAGAACTTCAAATGACCTCTTCAAAACTCATTTATTTATTACATCCTTCCAGCTCTCAACCTGCCTCACCCCTCCATGCTCCTCCCTCACTGTCTCTCTCCTCTATGCCCCCTCTATCTGTCTGCCCCTCCTCTCTATACTGTAAGTTCTCATAAGCAGGGATATATTACCTCTTGTGGTCCTCCCTGTGTACATTGGAACCAAACTTTTAGGCTCAACAGGCAGTGCTACCTATGTGGGTAGTGTAACTGCATATGAAACAATGTCTACATAGCTTGTATCCCATGTTCTGCATTTTTTTCCTTCTATTTTTTTTGCCCTGTTTATGCTTATGTACTTTGTTAAGCACTGCGGAACCCTTGTGGCACCATATAAGTAAAAGATAATAATAATAATCAACACTGAGATTAAAAATTCTCCCCAGTAGCTGCAAAGCAACCATTTGTGGGAAGCCTGGGTAGTGACTATCTCCCAAAATAGAAAATTGACCTCTACTGTTCTGTTAGTGCGGAAGAAGGTTTTTGCAATTAATCTATTACTCAAATTGGAGATCATGCTTAATTAGATCTTTGTTGCACATACACATTCATTATTTCTACTGTATGTAAAATGATTGGTTTTAGGCAAATTCATTGTGTCTCCAGTCTCTAAGCTAATTAAACCATATGACCACCTTGGCGTTAGAAAATTGGTAGTGACACAGAATGTCAAATGCGATTGTGTTTGACATGCGGTGTTAACCAGCACTATCCCTTGAAGTTGGGGGTGGTGTTTCTGTCAATGGAGGACAGTTGGTGTTAACGCAAATAAATACAGTAGAGCCAGCAGTGGTCATAAATTGCATATGAGATCAGTGGAATAGTTTCCGGGATCGGTATGAAATACCGCTGGACTTACCTAAGAATCCCAGGGGGGCACCTAACCCTAAGTCCCCCCGGAAGCCCTAAAACCTAACCTGACTGCATCTGCTGTCAGGCGCCCTGCTTACCTTCATTCGGTATGCCAGGTGTCGGCTCCCGATGTAGGTCTAATGACAGACGTCGGGATTTTAACACCTGTTATTAGTACCTTGCCAGGATTTGGCAGTCGGGAAGCCGGCGGTCGGCATTTTCGACCGTCGGCTTCCTGCGTCGACTTCCTGACTGCATCCCCTAGTGGTTGAGGAACAAAAGCCTGATGCAGGAAATAGCCTTTGACTGGTTTTACTTCTGGCCAAACTCACTAGCTGTGTTAATATTGCTATATAAACCCTTCAGGTTTTACACTATACATGTTCAGTTTTGCACGGTTCCACATTTGAAATAATTGTAAGACATTTTAAAGCCTAGCAGCCCTTATAGGAGGACACCGTTGGATACCTTCATTTTGTTTCTGTCTTGCCCACTGAGCCATGACCTTATCTTTGTTTTGCCTGAAATTAAACGTGGTGTAAAACTCAGAGTACTTTTTAACCCAGCAGTCACAATTGTATCGGATCTCCTTCTCAATTCTTCATCTTACCACGTAGACATTTTAGCTCTAGTAGCAGCAAGAGTGTGAAAAGGTCATGGATCCCTTTCCCAGCCATTAAAGTGAGGAAGTGGTTGAAAGAACGAACAGTTTAATGAAGAGTTGTGGTGTCACAAAAGGGAGAACAAGATATATTCATCCTGCAGATAAGAGAATTGCTTCTTCCTCCGTCTGTAATGTGCCACTTTCTGTCTTCCCTGATGTCCATTTCTTTAAGCTCTTATTTTTCTCTTTCACTTCAGTTCATTTATGTTTTTTTATTGCTGGGTAAACTGTGAGAACAACTGTATTGATAAAACTGGGAATAAATCTATTTCAATAAATCCTTCCCACAGCAGCTCTTACATAGCAGAACATGGAATATAAGATTATATTTCCCTGTTTTATCAATAGTTTTGGGCCTGAAAACACTTTTTTTTTAAAGTAGGTAAATATTATACTTTGTTTATATTGTAACACAATGGTTCCATAGTGCTATAACATACAGGAAAATGGCATAGTACATGGGTGTGACAGGACAGATGATAAGGGTCATATCTTTAGAAATATACATAATTATAATCCATAGATTATATAATTGCGCAGAGACCACAGAGACAGAGAGGGCCCTTTTCGCAAGACATTTAGAGGGGCTATGTGTGGGCACATAAAGTGAGACAGGCGCAGAATTTTCTATTGCAGATACTGAATAAGTAGGAGGAGGGGTAGAAAGCTTGGGTGAAAAAAGGAAGTTTGAGGGTATGGTTGAAGACTTGGACTCTGGGTATATGTTTGATAGATTGAGGGAGGGCATTGCAGAAAATTGGAGTAGCATAGGAGAAATCCTGGTGTCAAGTGCGGGAGAAAGTAATGAGGGAGAAGAGGTGCCAATCATCTGTAGATCGAATTGGGCACACGGGAGTGCATGAGGCTAGAGATATAGGGAAGCAAGGAGGGATTGGGGGATTGAAAGATGAGTGGTAGGAGAGACAAGAAAGGCAAGTCAGGAGATAGGTCAATGAGGAAAAGTTGTAGTAAACAAGGCAATAAATGATAAGGGCATTGAATTGGACTAATCAAGTAATTATTGCAAAAACAGAACCAACAAGATTGAGAGAAGGACTGACTGTGAAGAGGAAAAGACAGGGTAGAGTTGAAGATGACACCTATGCTTCAGATGTAGGAAAGAGAGGAAAGGGAGGCATAGTCATTGGAAAGGAAGAGGGTGGAAGAAGAGGGTTCCATGAGAATTCAGTCTCACTGAGGGCAACAAAGTGGAGTGTTTGTAGGAGTAGGGGAGTTGAAGGTGTAAAATGCCACCATAAGGCCAGGGAGGCTCAGTATAGAGTAATGACCCTTTGATTTGACAAAGAGGACGTTGTTGGTGACTTTAATGAGGGAGGTTTCTGTTGCATGCAGAAGTCAAAAACCAGATTGGAGAGGGTCAAAGAGGGAGTAGGTGGAAAGGAAGGAGGTAAGTAAACTGTAAACAACTCATTCAAGGAATTTGGAAATAATTTCAAGTGTAATATTTTTAACTATTTGTATATCTAGAGCCTCACACTCCACAAGGCCAAAATTGAAACAACATATCTACTCTGGAAACATACATAGCATACCATCCAACTACCCTGATTTATACAGATATTTAGGCAGACATTCATGAAAGGACATTTGTGTGGAATGCATTGGAAAATTTGGTAGAGCAGAGATGACGGGTTCAGCACACCCTTGCCACACTTGCATACTGCAAAGCAGAGATGGTTTCAGGGAGTTTTTGGATTCTAATTATCACTTCAAAAGAGCTAGAAAAGAGATGTTGGATGCCTCTAACATGATGTGATCATGGCACATCCATGAAACATACCAATAACCATAACACATACACAGAAGGCAGCACTAGGGATTAACAGTTTTCTTCAAACTAACTGAAAAAATGGGCCTAGTTGTGACTACTGTCTCTGCGTAATTCTAGTAATGTAAAAGTCCTGACACATACAAGTAATTAGGTTACAAATAAATTAAATATATTTTTATTTCTCCCCTAGTAGAAAACATAAATGTTACCAGCAATAATTAGCATATGATTTTATTTTTAATTGGGAGTTATTAGTACATAATATTTATTTATAGTTTTTCTGTGGCACATGTCAATATGTGGTTTTAAATATATATTGGCCAATTTTTTTAGGAGTAATGCAGTATTAAAATGTCTTTTACTGTACATTGTAAAGTCAAGGCCGTAGGCAATGATGGGTTATCAACAGGATGTAGGAGCTTCCATATTGTAATGGAATCCATCTTTCTTAAGCTGCTGGGAAGTAAACGGGCAGGTCCACACTTTTCTTTGTATTCCCTCAAATGATTTTAAGATGATTTGCAGTTTATTTTTGCTTACTTTTCTACTGCCTAACCTATCTACTTGTGAGCAGATGCAGAAATAATCAGGTACTGTATATACTGTTCCTGTGATGAGCAAACATGAGGTAGCTGTCTCAGGCTATAATATTATTTTTACAAATATGTAAATTTGATTTAGAAGCCTAAATCAGTGTTAATTTACTTTTTGGTCAGCTCTAATAATGCTTAAAATGTACAATACTCATTCTTTCAAGTGCACACGAAACATATACAAAGTGCAAGGGATAAGACTGATGTCAATTCCGTGGCTGGCAGCAAAAAGACTAATGCCTGTATTCAATTTGAAGTGAAATGTCGGAATCGGCGATAATTTATCGCCGATGATGTCATTTTCGCCTATTTCAATTATTCACCAGCCTTTAGCAGGCAAAAAAAAGTGCAGATTTGGGGTTTAGGGGTGCAGGCTTAAAAAAAATAGCCTGCACCCATGGGAATGGTCCCTAAAAATAAGCTGTGTTAAAAAAAGATTTTAAAAAAAATAGGGACACCCCCCAAAAAAATAATGAAATTTTGGGGTTTAAAAAAAAAAATAGGGACACACTTCTAAATTAGCGGAATGGAGTCCAGAGGGGTTCCCTTATATGCGGCAGGTGTTTTCTTCATTGCAGGAGTAGCGGCAGGTGCATTTTTGCAGAATTTTTAAAAATCATCTATGGGACTTAAAAATATGCTTGCACCCATTTTCAAGTACCCCAAATTTGATGGGCATAGTTATTTTTCCCCCAAAAAAACTCCTAAATGCTCTTCTGCATCACCTTCTTCAAAACCGCATTTATGCACCTGCCGCCGCTATTTAAACACCCAACTTTCTTCTGCAGGCAAAAATGGGGGTAGAAGTGCCCGGAGTCTACTGCGCATGCGCGGAAAAATGGGCGCGGTGGCCATTTTCCGGTGTTCTGAGCAGCGCAGACACCCGATGTGGGACTACGGACAGGTAAGTCTAAAATAGTATGGGTGCAGTATGTTAGGCGCGGGGCCCATGTGCTCCGCACACACTGCACCCATTATAGATACGCCACTGTTTTAGGCAGTTTAAGATCACCTCAAACAAAGGCTGTCATCTATCATGCTCAATTTATACATATCACTTAGTGAAGGTCTGTACATTCTACACAGTGCAGTCCTGCACTGAGCTCTGCAGCCATTTGTGCATCTGTCTATATGTCTTGCTGTTTGTATAATATATACAGTAGGCCAGCTACAAACTGATTCTAGGTTTAATGGATTTTAAAGATATATAAACTACTATTGAGGCAAATTAGCATATTCAAAAAAATGCAGTTCATTTCAAATTAATTTCAAATGTCACAAAAGGTTGTATGGTTGCATTCAACTAAGTATTTTTTCAAATACTCTGCCGCTGAATTGATGTGCTGTAACTCCTGCAGTAAATGGGAGACAAAACCTGACATTTTGTCTCTTTTTCTACAGCCATATGACAGACCCCATTATATTTGTCAAGCAGTGCTGTAAAGGATTCTGCATTGATATTCTCAAACGCCTTGCAAAAACCATTGGATTTACCTATGATCTTTACCTCGTGACCAACGGCAAGCATGGGAAGAAGATCGAGGGAGTGTGGAATGGAATGATTGGCGAGGTAATGTAAAATCTGTGCAGCATAAGAGAGTAGTCCTGTTATCTATGGCTATATTTGCTTGTTTTTTTGATTATTATTATTATTATTATTATTAGTAGTAGTAGCAGTAGCAGTAGTAGCAGTAGTAGTAGTAATAGTATCTTTAGTTAATATGTTAAAATGCTCATTTAAACTAGTTCTCATATCTTCTGGATTACTGCTACTCATTCTACTTATTTTTTATTCTTCGGGGACTTAAAGTTAAACTTATTTAATGGTATATGCTGGCTATGTACTGTACTATAATGGTGCGTACACACAGCATGATTAAAATGGATGATATGAACGATAACGATATTGATCATATCGTTATCGTTCATATCATGCATTTTTCAGTGCCCAACAACCTGCGATGCGTGGACACGTATGGACGATAACGATATTGTCCATCGCCCATACGTGCAGGCCAACCTGGTCGATATTGATCAGGTTACTATAGGGACCCGCGATTGTTGATTGCCGGTCGCTATAGTCGTTGATGGGTTGGTGGTGTACTGGATGATCGATATAGATCATCCACCACACCAGGAGGGTGCAGGACGATCAGACAGCGATATCATTATCACTGTCTGATCGCTCCGTGTGTATGCACCATTAGGCAGGGAATCTTTAACTCTTATAACCACACAGACGAAAAGATATGTCGTTAAGTTCGATCATCAGTTTATTCGTAACAATATAGGACCAATACTCATAAGGTGGTAAGGAGATAGTGAGCAGATCAGACCTCTCTTCTGAGGCCCTGCAGTCCAACAGCAGCCTCCCATATGCTGAAACGGTGCCAGCAAATTGGCTCCGTCTACTCCCTGTAATCATGGCTAATGGATGACCCAGCCAGCAAAGCCGAGTCACAGACTTCTGGTTACTGTCTAAAGATCAGCCAACGCCTATCTGTGGAGGAGGGTATTGTATAGCTCTGTTGGCACAGAAAGTAACTGCTTACTAAAAAAAACCCAGAAATGGTTATATTTTACCCTTAGAAAAGCTGCAACAGGGAGTCACTGTCTGGCAGGAGGTAGTTGCAACATCCATGTGTGGTTTTATTCCACATGTGGCTTATTGTATTTCAGTGTATGTCATACAGAAAAGAGAAAGGATTTTTCAATTATAGTTACTGTAATTATAAATTTTCAAATAAACAAATTCAGAAATGCTTCAAGCTTAGAGATCCAAAAGCTTCAACTTTGTGATAGGTATAAAAATAGAAAACATTCTATCTATTGCATTCTATAGTAATAATAATACTATAAATATTAAGATATGTTTATGTTTTGTTGCATAGAGTAGTAATTTGTTTTAGCAGGTGCAATCTGTCATCCTAAACATACTTGCCCACTCATGTAGTGCAGGGACCCCCTCAGATGCCTACCACATTACTAGGGGCATGATGACACGATTTGCTTCAAGTTGCATTATCATTGTCCCTGCACCTGTGACATGAGGCTGCATTTTGGGACATTATGAAGAAGGGTTCATAATGACACAAAATAATTACCTAGGACTCTTTGCCGCTGAGCTGGTGCAAGTAAGAATGCCACATTCAACACTATCAAGGTGATCTTGGTAAACTAAAATCCAGTGATGCACTCAAGGGGGGTTTCTGAGTACCTAAAAACGCAAACCTAACTGACCACAATCGGAGCCCTGCCCTCTTGAGGTGCAATGCAGTGACTCGTGGGTGTCATTTCGGCTCCCCTCTCCCACCTAATGATGCAATTATCTTGCCTCATCCCCAACAAGTGTAAGTGTGAGACACTTACAGTATGTGTGTATATAAATATATATATATATATATATATATATATATATATATATATATACTGCTCAAAAAAATACAGGGAACACTTAAACAACACAATGTAACTTCAAGTCATTCACACTTCTGTGAAATCAAACTGTCCACTTAGGAAGCAACATTGATTGACAATCAATTTCACATGCTGTTGTGCAAATGGAATAGACAACAGGTGGAAATTATAGGCAATTAGCAAGACACCCCCAATAAAGGAGTGGTTCTGCAGGTGGTGACCACAGACCACTTCTCAGTTCCTATGCTTTTTGGCTGATGTTTTGGTCACTTTTGAATGCTGGCAGTGCTTTCACTCTGGTGGTAGCATGAGACGGAGTCTACAACCCATACAAGTGGCTCAGGTAGTGCAACTCATCCAGGTTGGCACATCAATGGGAGCTGTGGCAAGAAGGTTTGCTGTGTCTGTCAGCGTAGTGTTCAGAGCATGGAGGCGCTACCAAGAGACAGGCCAGTACATCAGGAGATGTGGAGGAGGCCGTAGGAGGGCAACAACCCAGCAGCAGGACCGCTACCTCTGCCTTTGTGCAAGGAGGAACAGGATGAGCACTGCCAGAGCCCTGCAAAATGACCTCCAGCAGGCCACAAATGTGCATGTGTCTGCTCAAACAGTCAGAAACAGACTCCATGAGGGTGGTATGAGGGCCCGACGTCCACAGGTGGGGGTTGTGCTTACAGCCCAACACCGTGCAGGACGTTTGGTATTTGCCAGAGAACACCAAGATTGGCAAATTCGCCACTGGTGCCCAGTGCTCTTCACAGATGAAAGCAGGTTCACACTGAGCACATGTGACAGACATGACAGAGTCTGGAGATATCAAGGAGAACGTTCTGCTGCCTGCAACATCCACCAGCATTACTGGTTTGGCAGTGGGTCAGTAATGGTGTGGGGTGGCATTTCTTTGGAGGGCCGCACAGCCCTCCATGTGCTCGCTAGAGGTAGCCTGACTGCCATTAGGTACCAAGATGAGATCCTCAGATCCCTTGTGAGACCATATGCTGGTGCGGTTGGCCCTGGGTTCCTCCTAATGCAAGACTATGCTAGACCTCATGTGGCTCGAGTGTGTGAGCAGTTCCTGCAAGACGAAGGCATTTATGCTATGGACTGGCCCACCCGTTCCCCAGACCTGAATCCAATTGAGCACATCTGGGACGTCATGTCTCGCTCCATCCACCAATGCCACGTTGCACCACAGACTGTCCAGGAGTTGGCAGATGCTTTAGTTCAGGTCTTGGAGGAGATCCCTCAGGAGTCCATCAGCAACCTCATCAGGAGCATGCCCAGGCATTGTAGGGAGGTCATACAGGCACGTGGAGGCCACACACACTACTGAGCCTCAGTTTGATTTGTTTTAAGGACATTACATCAAAGTTGGAGCAGCCTGTAGTGTGTTTCTCCACTTTAATTTTGAGTGTGGCTCCAAATCCAGACCTCCATGGGTTAATAAATTTGATTTCCAATTATAATTTTTGTGTGATTTTGGTGTCAGCACCAAACATTCAACTATGTAAAGAACAAAGTATTTAATAAGAATATTTAATTCATTCAGATCTAGGATGTGTTATTTTAGTCTTCCCTTTATTTTTTTGAGCAGTGTATATATTATATATATATATATATATATATATATATATATAAATATATATAAAAAAACACATAAAGTCCACACTCACGTCTTTAAAGTTCAATGCTGGGGTAGCTGACCCGAGCAAGGTAAAAACCTTGCCAAAAGACAATCTCCAAAGTGCACTCGCCAGACTTCAAGGAATGCTCATAAAATATTTGATTTTATTTAGGTCATCTTGAATGTACAGCCATCGACGTTTCGGTCCAGTCCAAGGACCTTTGTCAAGATGCAAGTACATATAACACTGAGCACATATAAATACACATACTAATTACATGATTAAACAATTAACATAAACAAGTACCTCCCACCTCAAGTCACCTGCAATATACCAATAAACTGCTGTAGACAATCGTATCAATCATTTAAATTAAACAAAAGATTGTTAAACTCAGTGATCAATAAATAATGAATGCAAATGCAGCTTAATCAACATATAAAAATCGCTCACCATACTGTGTAGCATAATTCCACGTGTAATGCCAGCATGCGTTCCAGCTGCTACTACTACCTCCTTCTGGAACGCACACGCACTGGTTACCAGAGATACACTGAAATGCATCTAGGAAGTGAACAAACACTTAAGTCATGTGATTCAAACCAGAGTCAAAATGAATGGCGCTAATTGCTGGAACGCAGTCCAGTCATCTGGCCGCAATACAAACTCCCCTGTTACCATGGATACATAAACAGCAGGAAAAGATAGTAATAGGTTTATATGTCAATCGCGTGTGTTCCAGTCTTTGGGCCTGATTCAGACCCACTCGCGAGCGGCTGTCCGCTCGCAAGTGGGTCGATGTTCTGGACTGAGCATGCGCACGACGGAGGGAGCTCCGTCGTGCGCATGCGCCAGACGCGACGAGCGAAGGAAAGTCCTTCGCTCGTTGTGTCTGATCAAAGGGGGCGTGCTGTCGATGTTGATTGACAGCACGCCCCCTTTGGTAGGCGTGCCAGGGGCGTGCCTCCCTGACGGGGGCGTTCCCACGGGAACGCCTCCCATCAAAAGCCGGCCCACTGACATCACTAGTGATGTCAGTGGGAGTGATTTTGGCTCTGATAGAGCCAAAATCACTCTGGAGCTTGCGGTTGAAAACCTCAACCGCAGGCTCCGGCTCGCAGTTTCGATGGTCGCGATGGTCACGACCATCGCGGCCATCAAAATGCACGCTCGTATAGGCTGTGGGTGGTGACCCACAGCTATACGAGCGTCCTGGAGGACGCTCCATTTTCATGGAGACCGGCCCTCATTCAGAGCGTGCGCTCTGCTCAGAGCGTACGGCTCTGAATGAGGGCCTTTGTTTCTTATACCAGACAACAAGCACATAGAGCGACCCTAAGTAACCATTGGTATTGCAAGTGAACTAAAGAACTTCTAACAGTAAAAAAAGAAATAAAGAAAATAAAAAATAAAATATATATAGTAGTGTGCCGTGCAATCCTCCAAACCATGCCAATATACTGTATAAAACTGTATACCATACATGTTTAAAAAAAATTAAATGCACGTCAAACAAACACAACTAAACCCTAAATAAATAATAATAAAAATATTGGAATTTTTATATATATATATATATATATATATATAAAAATGTATTGTTTATAACCCACTGACACACAACTCATGACTCTCCATTAATCTCCAAAATAAATAAAAATAAAAAATAAAAATGAAATGAAAATGAAAAAATGCTGGAAGTGCACCCCTCATGAAAAAAATCACAAGAACATACTTCAATGGGCTGCTTCGTTAAGACCCTTTGGATAAAGAGTGTCAAGTTAATGCGTCCATAATGCTTCCCTCTGCAGAAGCAATTTACCACGGTCTCCTCCTCTGTGTGGTGGCGGCACCCAGTCGATAATAATACATTTCAAAGTGTATAATGGATGCTTTCATTCACAAAAGTGTCGAGTGACCGGTTTGTCAGAAGTCCTGTTCGTCAGGGCTGATCTAATAGATGACCTATGATTGGCCATTCGCTCGCGAAAAGGTCTTATAGTTTTGCCAATATAATATAACGAGCAGGGACAAATGAGAGCATATACCACACACATAATCTGTGGCGCAGGTGACTCTATGTCGGATCCAAAATTTCCGACCAGTACGAGGATGGCAAAATGTCTGGCCAGTGAACATGCTTCTACAGGTGGTGCATCCAGCACAATGATAAGATCCTGGCTTAGGAGCACTGAGCCAGGTCTGTGTAGTACACAGACTCGGCCGATCCGGCCACATCAGGATATCTTTCAGGTTTCATCCCCTCCTGAAACTCATTAGGGAATGCATCCCTTCAAAACTGGGTCCGATGCTACTACATGCCAGTGTTTACGTATAGCTCCAGACACAATAGACCCTGCAGTGTCAAAGGTAGTACAGACAACAAAAGGATCCTGTACTTGTTTATTTTGTGAGTTATTACCCTCATTGAAGATCTGTCTTGCTCTTGTAAGGCATTTGTTGACAATTTTGGCAGAATATTCATGAACAATAAAACGATCATACATCTCCTTAAGTTGAAGCTCAGCTGTTGTTGAATCAGAATTATTGCGGAGCACTCTGATAAATTGAGATACCGGTATATTGTCTTTTAAAGTATTTGGATGATGACTAGAGTAGTGGACAAGCGTGTTGTGGTCAGTGGGTTTCCTATAAAACCTATACCCATAACCTAGGTCAGTGGTGTAAACAGTAACATCCAGTAAATCAATTTCATCAAAATAATATTTCATAGTTAATCTGATAGGAGAATCAAGTTGATTCAAAGATTCAACCATCTTCAGTAGTGCCTACGAAACATTGATGGCTGTACGTTTAAGATGACCTAAATAAAATCAAATATTTTATGAACATTCATTGAAGTCTGGTGAGTGCACCCTAATTTTTTGGGGAATATATATATATATATATATATATAATGAACCCCTTTGTGCATTCTGAGTTTACATCTGATTTTCCTTCTAGTTGGTCATACGTTTCTTACAAAGGAAGTGGGTGGTTCAGGCGCTTCTTGAATGTCCGTACGTATGTCAGTGTGGTGTCACTCAAGGTACGAGGGTGGATCATTCAGTGAGGTAACAAGACTTCTCATATGTATTTATGTTCTCTATTTCATTCTAATTTTCTGCCAGGCCAGAGCAGGTAGACCACTGCTTTCTCTGACGCCATTGGACTGCACCTTAGATCAGTCATACTGTCCCAACATCAGTTGTAAGGTGATAGGACTGGAGGAAATATGGCCAAACATTAAGTTGTGTAGTGTGATCAGATTTCTGAATCTAAATGTCACATCACCTGCTGAAATTCATCGCCAACTTGTCGAGGTGTATGGTGATATCGTCATGTCACAGAAATAGGTTTGGGTTTGGTTTACTGCCTTTGATAACTCCAGGCCACACTCAGCCAACCACACGATTGAGTTGTTATGACACTACCATAGGGAGGTACTGGATCATCCTCCTTACAGCCCTAACCAGGCACCAAGTGATTTATATCTCTTTGGACCATTGAAAAAGCACCTGGGTGGAAGAGGATTCTCAACTGACGGTGAAGTTCAGCAATCCATCATGACCTGGCTTCAGGCACTTGACATTGATTTCTTCTTTGTCAGGATAAATGCCTTGGTGTATTGTTAGAACAAATGTTTAGACAAGTATGGGGACTATGTGGAAAAATAATCTGTACCAAGGCCATACTATTTATTATACGTATATATGTACAAGCTGAATAAATTTATGCAATGAGAGATCTTGTTACCTTATTTATTGAACAACCCTCATATATATAAAACAGAATAAAACTTTATAGTGTACACGGTGGTATAATTTTAGTACTTATTTTAATATATATATAAAACACTTACCCTTTAGGATGATATACAGGTGTTGAACAGTTTTCCCACCGATGTCCTTCAGTGATTGCATGAGCAACAATTATTATTAATTCAAACTGGAAACAGCTGTTCCCATGCGTCTCAAACCTTGCATCAGGAATACTTTGGAACTTCATTTGGGGATCCTCCTTCAGTGTCATATCACTCACATGGGATGACATAAATTGCCAGACATCATGCAAGTCAATTATAAAGATGGAAGTTCTTAAAATGTGAGGATAATTATACTCACCCTTTCTGTCTTAATAGAGCACTTTGCACATTTATTTAAAATCCCTTATTACCGTAGCTTATTGGTAACAAAAATAGATCCAAAAAGATACTGAAGTGGATGTCCAATAAGTGCATAAATAGTGCTTACATTTTTTTTTTTACTTTATTAAAAATTATGTAAAAAAATATTACAAATACAAAGTAATGCACTATAATAAAAGCAGTAAAGCAGAGAACAAATAAGAGTAACAATACAATACAATAAAAAGCTTCATGTTTCATAGAACATCCATCTGCTTCCTCAGGCTGGTGCTAGCACTGGTTTATTTATTGAGTGACACCACACTAAAGTACCTACGGACATTCAAGAAGCACCAGAACCACCCATTTCTTTTGTCTTAACTGCTTTCAGGAACCGTGTTGAAGGATTTCTGTCATTCTTGGCTGCATACTTATATTGTCATCCCCAAGATATCCACTGGCGCAAGTCAATACCACATTACGAATATACATTTCTTACATTAATATATTTATGTGCACCTCTTCAATACAATTTCTAAGTACAATTTATAAAAATAAACTGTAAGCATTGCTTCTTATGTATAACATAATAGGAATAGTACTGTGCAACTGTTCAAATGGGATGTTTCCAGGGACAAAAAATTCTAAAGAAAGATGTCTAAACAGTGAAAATTACAATTAGAACTATGCATTTGTGCTTTGCAAATGAAGATTTCACATTTTCCTTTTAGAGGTCATTCAAAAATACAAGAAAAGTAATGAGAATTGACTTGCTTTTCAAAGACAATAGAGCATTCAATATTCCACAGATCTGTATTATAGGCAACTAAAAATATTTTCCCATGTTGGAATATAGTAAGTCTCATGAATGTTATTTCTCTCTTTTTTTTCTTCTTTTCAAATGGCAGCAGACATTTTGCTGGAAAAAGCATAACTAAAATATAAAATGTAAGGAAATAAAAAAATTACCTTTTTCTTCCACTGAACTGTAGGAATCGCAAAGAAAATAGACCTTAATAACACAAAGTATGAAAGATAACGATAATATTACATATTAAGTAGAAAATGTTCACTTTTGTCATCAAACTGTTAGGACTCACACAGAAACCACATGAACTCCTAGAATCCAGCTAGAGAGATCTTCACCTATAGCAGCAACTTAATAGTTGCAGGACAGGTGAGAATAACGGAGGCAATGCAGGAGTGTCTGGATACCAGTAGCAATGGCAGGGCAGGTCTGTATAACTGAGACCGTACAGATAGGTATGGATACCAGTAGCAATTGCAGGGTACTTCTGAATAACTGAGGCAATACAGAAAGGTCTGAATAACATTGGCAGGGTAGGACTGTATAACTGGGACAATGCAGGCATCCAGATGCCAGGAGCAATAGCAGGAATATTCACAGAGCACGTCAGCACCAGAATCAGGCAAGGACCCTATAACCTCCAAGTAGGCTAAGCCCTCCTTGCTTTACCTGCACAGCAGCCAATCCACAGTCTCCTAATTCTCACAGACACCTGAGTGTCAATAAGCCGCAGCCATTCAGCTGAGAGCAGTGGAAGTCCTTGTGAGAATGCATCCTGGATCCTACAGTTGGGACCACCAGCCAGTGCAGCTGATAAGGCAGCGTCCCGGTCATCTGGCAATAGCCGGAACCAGAAGTCATTGTGGTTGATGTACTACAGTGTGACGTGGTGTCCCGTGAAGGACATTGTAACAACACAAACTATGAACATCACCGAGATTCAGTGACCGCCTGTGAGGAGCTGCTGTACTGACAAAAGGCAAGGGTACCAGGGAGACCTTATTGGCAAGGCAGTTCTAAGCATTATCACTAATCTGAGGGCTGTCAGGGATTAACTCATTTGTCCCGTTTGTAATACCAAAGGGTGCTGGCCGCTGAGACCTGAAACTTCTAAGCAGAGTTGTTATTGGCTGAGAGAGCTATTTTTAAAATACTATAATGAATTCTAAATGGATGTTCCTGCTCACTGTAGTAGAATAAAAAATCCCTCTCAGCCAATGATAATTTAGTTGGTGGCAGGCATAACTTTAGTAGAAGAAGGGAATTCAGTGACAGATGATGTGTTGTTGCCAATAATTAAAAATTTTTAAAAACACTTCTGACTCTGCCATAGACCTGGGGAAATTCAGCATGGCATACAAGTATGTAAAGGGAAAAAAAAGTAAAATATCAAATTTAATACAGTAGGTTGTCCAACTAGTGAGTAAAAGTCAGACAAGCTTGTCTACGTATTTCAACACCACCAGGGGAGGACTGGGGGGTAGAATTTTGATGACCTTGGGAAATGTTTTAACAGATAAAGGCAACAACACACACTTGCTTAAAATAGAAACAAACATAAAAGCAAAGCTTGTCTGCTTTCATGGCAGCGAAAGTTCTAAACATGATGGCGTTAAAGTTCAGGCTGATGTGATCAAAAGTGACAGCAGAGAGCCAAATGCATAAAGTTGTTTCTGTTTTTCAAAACTCCTCAGCCCTGGAGTCACAACCAGAGTCAATTGAAGAGACTGAAAAGGTCACCGCGAACGGAAAACCACAGCTAAAACAGCAGACCACATTGTCTCTGTCATGTGTCAGTATGGTGCACCCCCTTCGTAGATTTTACTATGGAATATTCCATTTATATATATTATTAGCAGGGTTAAGTTGCAGTGATTCCATGGAAAGTAACATCACCGGTGAGGGAGGAGGGTCATTGTTACAAGAAAAGCAGATTGGTTTCTTAGCTAGAAAATGGGATGTACTGTATGCAGGTGAAGGTGACGCATACAAATTAAATAGGGCTAAAATGACACCATCAAAAATGTATACTATACAATGCCTGACAATGTCTGATGGTTTATTTTACATAATTTTTTTTTCTTGTGACACTGTGGTAGCGCTGTCTTTTACTCAGAAAAAAGTTTGGGACACTGTAAGTGGTAGCCCAGTGTGTTATTCTTTTCTTATTCATTAAAAAATCTTGTGAAAGAAGAATGATTGTGTTGCACTTATAAATACCAAATACAAATATAAAATTTTATCAATGACTGGGAATGGCAGAAAGTAGAGTCAAGACACCAATTATATGATTAATAAATATCTCTTTATATATTATTTAACAATAGCAACAATACTACAATAACAAATGTTAAAAATACTTCTCTAAAAGAAGTCTATACAGACTAGTATGAGTAATATATAGAAAAAGCAATTAAGATCTCTGATTTATCTACCACCATGAAGTTTTTCAAGTCTTATTGCTGATATCATATTTGAGTGCTGGGGGATAACTTTTTTGTTTCTTGCATCTAAGAAAAAGCAGCTTATTCAGAGGCAGGCTACTCTGGGTATAACCGTTTTCACTAAGAGGCATACTGCTGACAACCTCTTAGATAAACTCAGGGAAGTCATTGCAAAATGGCTTAACACACTTGGACTCTCCTAGGGATTTGTGATTTCTGACAATGCCACCAATATTGTGAGAGCATTACAGCTGGGTGAATTCCAACACGTCTCATGTTTTGCTCACACTATTAACTTGGTGGTGCACATTTTTTTTACAAACTAACAGGGGCATGTAGGAGATGCTTTCCGTGGCCCACAAAATTTCTGGGAATTTTTGCCATGCAGCAGGTGGATGTAGAATATTGCAACGCCTGCAAGAAATGTTGAATTTGCCCTGTCACCAGCTGAAGTAAGAGATAGTTACGAGGTGGAACTCCACCCTTTATATGTTTGAACAGATGGAGGAACAGCAAAAAGCCATTCAAAGCTACACAACAAAGTATGACATAGGAAGAGGAGAGGGACTGTACCTTACTCAAGCTAAGTGGAAAATACTTTCCGTGTTGTGCTAAAACCTTTCAAAGTAGTCACCTATGAAGTCAGTCCAGACACTGCCAACTTGAGTCAGGTAATTCCCCTCTTTAGACTGTTGGAAACGCAGCTTGAAAAACTGAAGGAGGAGCTGAAATGAAGTGGTTCCGCAAAACATGTCAGACTTGTAGATCAAGTCCTTTATTCACTTCGCCAGGATCGAAGGGTTTTGAGGATCTTCCAATCGGAGCAATACATTTTGGAGACCGTGCTGGATCCTTGGTTTAAGTCATATGTTGTGTCTTTCTTCCCAATAGATACTGATCTGAAGAGATGCATAGAGCTGTTGGTAAGGAAATTGTCAGCTCAAGGGGCACGTGATGTAGCGATGGCTCCTCCTTCAAGTGCGGCTGCCAGGAAAAAACTAATCTTTCCCAAAAAAAGACCCACTGGTGATGCAGATGAGTCAACACAGCCAATCTTTGACATCTGGTTGAGTCCAAAAGAATTGCCTGCAATTAGTGAGACCTCTACCATGACTCCATCTGGTACGGTCACCATTCAAAGAATGGTTGAGGACTATTTTAATGATAGCATCCAAATAGGCTTGTCATACAGTCTGTTTCACTACTGGCAGGAAAAAAAATACAATTTGGAGGCCCTTGCACAAACTGGCTTTGCTGTACTTGAGCTTCCCACCCTCCAGAGTGTACTCAGAAATCATTTTCAGCACAGCTGGGAACCTTGTCAGCGATTGGCATGGGAGACTACTTTCTCATAATGTGGAAAAGATGATGTTCATCAAAATGAACTATAACATTTCACGAGGAAGAACTTCACTGTCAATTACAGCCAAAAATTACAGAGGCACCTGATGCTGTAATGGTGGATTCCAGCCGTGACAAATTAATATTGTGTAAAGATGAAGTACACATTGATGAGATGACGAATCGGATGATGATGGTGACAACACCTGGCCTCTGTAAAGCTAGTTTGTGCATGGAGAGATCATTGCCAGCAATGCCAGCTGCCCGTTGGTAGCTTGTTTTGTGGGGGCCCAAACAAACCAATTGGTTCAGCCTCAATTGGCAGTCCCTGTCATTGAAGTGACTGGTTTATTAAGCTGTGCATGTCCTTTATACAACATAAGGGTGGGTGGAAGGACCCAAGGACAATTCCATCGAGCACCTTCTTTTTTGTATTATGTGCTGTTTGGGGCAATGCTGCCTGACAGTTTTATAGTTTATGAAACTGCCATCCTGTCTGCCACTGATGTGTTGCAAAAGTTTAATAGATGTCCTATATTTTTTTAAACTGCCGTGCTTGATACTTTTTTATAGTTTCAAACTGTATTTATTTTAACTAAAATCACAAATAGGTATACTTGCAAAATACACTTATGCCATTTTTCAACCTTGATTTGTAGATACCAACCTTTATGATGTTTTTTGATATCTTGACTACTACAGCTTTGCCTATGTCTCCTTGTTTGGATAAATCCTGTGGAGTGCCGTCCATCATTGTCTGGATATTATTATCTAAGGTCAGGCACCCGGGTGTGTTACTGGAAGGTGGAGTGGAGTTGCCAGACAGACGACCTGCTATACAAAAATATGAGCATTTGGCTCTAGGTATCACATAGATTTCAAATACACATTATACTTCTCCAATGGGTTTAAGTGCTGGCTCACTGGCTTAAAGAGACAGAACCACACCCAAGCACACTAATGACACCTGGGGATAAGCTGACAAAATTTGACTCATATTGGAACATGGGGTGCAAGGGCATATATATATATATATATATATACATATACTGTATATATATATATATATATATATATATATATATATAATACTTTAATAAAAGTGTTATTTGCAGAATTGACAATGATTGCAGGATAAGATGTTTATTCAGTAATTGAGGCTCTTGGTCATGAATACAACGTGGGCAAATGGTACTTGTTTAATGGCTCCTCAAAAGTCAGTTTAAAACTGGTCCTTCTTCATAACAGAGATAAATGTCCTTCTCGACCTATTGCACAGGCTTCAAACATGAAAGAGTCCTATATCAACATGAAATTGCTTTTAGAAAAGTGTCAGAAATAGAAACATAAGTGGAATATCTTTGGAGATCAAGGTCACTTGACTTTTGGTAGGATACAGCTAGGTTACATCAATACATTACTGTTGTTTTTTATGTTAGTGAGACAGTAGGGACAAGCAAAACCATTATGTGCAAAAGATTTGGCCAAAATGTACCTCACTTTTACCAGGCAAGGAAACGGTTGTGAATGGTGTATTTGTTGACCCTGATAAGGTGTACCTTCCTCCTTTGCACATGAAGCTTGGACTTATGAAAAATTTGCTAAAGCAATTGCTAAAATACAAACTGGATGCACTTGAGAAATAAGTTTTCCCCTGATCAGTAATGCCAAGATTAAAGAAGGTATTTTTGTAGGCCCTCAAATCAGATGATTATTAGATTTGAAGGACAGTTCAATGAAGTTGAGAAAGCTACATGGGGCCGAGTGTCTGCACAAACTTTTGGGGAATCACAAGGCCAAATACTACTCTGAAATATTGGGTGACCTTCTTACATCTTAGAAAGCAATGAGGTGCAAAATGCAGGTAAAAGTTAATTTCTTGGACTCTCTGTTGGATTGTTTTCCGGAAAACATGAGTGCAATGACCGATGAACATGGTGAGTGTTTTCATCAGGACCTTTCTAACAATCATTGCCAAGGCAAGTGAAGCACCAATTTGCTGGCTGACTACTTCTGGACTCTTAAGAGAGACTCTCCTGATCCAAAGTACAGCATAACATTAAACAAGGTTAATTTTTGAACTGCAAGTTTGTCTTTTTAATCAGTTTTTCATAAGTATGTTTTTTTTTTTAAATACTGCATTTCTCACAAAACCTTACCTGTAAAAGACATTTCAGAAACATATTTGAATTCAGCACAAAATACTATAAGAATTAGGAATTTTCATACTTGGAAATCATATTGAGCTGACCCTGGGGGGTATTATTACTAAATTTAGGGGTGTACCTGGCCACTTTCGTGTTTTGGTTTTGGATCTGGATCTTTCTTCGTGTTTTAGATCTGAATTGGTTTTGCCAAAACCACCCTTCCATGTTTTGGGTTCTAGGTTTTGTGTTTTGGATCTGTATTGTTTTGGAAAAAAGCATAAAATCAGCTAAAATCACAGAATTTGTTTTTTTTGTTCCTACACTATTATTAAGCTCAATAACATTCATTTCCACTCATTTCCAGTCTATTCTGAACACCTCACAATATTGTTTTTAGGCCAAAAGGTTGCACCGAGGTAGCTGGATGACTATGTTAAGCAACACAAGAGGGCAGCACAAACACATGGCCCATCTAGGAGTGGCACTGCAGTGGCAGATAGGATGGCAGTTTGAAAAACTAGGCCCCAAAAAGAACATACTGCAAAAAAAAAAAAGAGATGCAAGATGGAATTCTCCTTGGGCCCTCCCACCCACCCTTATGTTGTATAAACAGGACATGCACGCTTTAACAAACCAATTATTTCAGCACCAGGGTCTGCCACACGACTGTGGCTGAAATAATTGGTTCGTTTGGGCCCCCACAAAACAAGCTGTCAATCTGTCCCTGCACAAACTGGCTCTACAGAGGCAAGATGTTGTCCTCATCCTCCTCATCCACTGATTCCTCACCATCTTCAGTGTTGTCCTTATCCTCACAGA
Organism: Taudactylus pleione; assembly: GCA_031769625.1. Taxonomy (NCBI): domain Eukaryota; kingdom Metazoa; phylum Chordata; class Amphibia; order Anura; family Myobatrachidae; genus Taudactylus; species Taudactylus pleione. Next base: position 81,459,468 of record JAUIMM010000040.1, read on the forward strand.
GTATTAATTTGTACCCGCTGGAATCCACCACCACAGGTCTCTCTGTACTTTCTGGAGGCTGGTCTCCCTGGAAGAATTGATAACTCATTTTGATGAACATCATCTTCTCCACATTTTGTGGAAGCAACCTCTTATGCCTTTTGCTGACATGGTTCCCGTATGCACTAAAAACTCTTTCAGAGTACACACTGGAGGGGGGCAACTTAGGTAAAATAGAGCCAGTTTGTACAGGGGCCTCCAAATTGCCTCTTTTTTTCTGCCAGTACAGGTACGGACTGTCTGACATGCCTACTTGAATGCTGTCACCGATGTAATCCTCCACCATTCTGTCAATGATGACAGTATCATATGTAGTGACAGTAGACATGGCAGAAATTGTTGGCAGGTCCTTCAGTCCGGACCAAATGTCCAAATTTGGTCCCGTCTGCCCTGCATCACTGCCAGTGGGTTGCTTAGGATATCTAAGTTATTTCCTGGCAGCCCCAGTTGCGGGAGAAAATGAAGAAGGAGCTGTTGACATGTCACGTTCCACTTCAGCTGACAGTGTTTTCACCAGCAGGTCTTTGCACCTCTGCAGGCTTGTGTCCACCAGATAGAGAAGCACCACATAGGCTTTAAGCCTAGGATCGAGCATGGTGGCCAAAATGTAGTGGTTTGATTTCAACAGATTGACCACCCTTGAATCCTGGCAAAGCGAATGAAGGACTTCATCCACAAGTCCCACATAGCGAGCAGAATCGCTCCGTGTTAGCTCCTTCTTCACTTTCTCCAGCTGCTTCTGCAAAAGCCTGATGAGGGGAATGACCTGACTCAAGCTAGCAGTGCCTGAACTGACTTCACGTGTGGCAAGTTCGAAGGGCTGGAGAACCTTGCACAACATGGAAATCATTCTCTACTGCGCCTGAGTCAGGTGCATAGCCCTTCCTTTGCCTATGTCATAGGTGGATGTATAGGCTTGAATGGCCTTTTGCTGCTCCTCCATCCTCTGAAGCATATAGAGGGTTGAGTTCCACCTCATCACAACCTCTTGCTTCAGGTGATGGCAGGGCAGGTTCAAGAGTGTTTGCTGTTGCTCGAGTCTTCGTCACGCAGTGGCTGAATGGCGAAAGTGGGCAGAAATTTTTTGGGGCACCCAAACAGTCTCCTGCATGCCCTTGTCGTTTTTCAGAAAACTCTGCACCAAGTGGGGTAAGGCATTGGGCGATGATTCCCTTCAGTTTCTCTAAGAGGTTGTCGATGGTGTGCCTCTTACTGAAACCGGTGATACAGAGCATAGCCTGCCTTGGAACAACCTGGCTTTTCTGAGATGCTGCTACTGGTGACGCTGCTGTTGTTGCTGCATAAGGTGATACATCTACCCAGTGGGCTGTCACAGTCATATAGTCCTTAGTCTGCCCTGTTCCACTTGTCCACATGTCCGTGGTTAAGTGAACATTGGGTACAACAGCATTTTTTAGGACACTGAGGACACTTTTTCTGACGTCTCTGTACATTCTCGGTATTGCCTGCCTAGTGAAGTGGAATCTAGATGGGATTTGGTACCGGGGACACACTACCTCCATCTATTGTCTAAATCCCACTGCACTAATGGCGGATACCGAACGCACATCTAACACCAACATAGCTGTCAAGGCCTCAGTTATCCACTTTGCAACAGGATGACTGCTGTCATACTTTATCCTCCTCTCTAAGGACTATCGGAGGGTCAATTGCTTAGTAAAAGAAGTAGTGGTGTTCCTACTTCCACTCTGGAATGATGATCGACTCCCAGCAGCAACAGCAGCAGCGGCAGCAGTAGGCGTAGCAATGCAGGATCCTCCGGAAGAATCCCGGATTGGAGAGTCAGTCATGCCAGTGACATGGCCTGCAGGACTACTTCCGATCCTGACTGAGGAGCAAATTGACGAGGAGGGAGTTAATGGTGTGGTTTGAAAGTGCTTGGATACAACAGGACAAAGGGATTTAGGTGTCCCTGGACTGCTTACAGTCTTAGCCACAGTTTCTGAACTTCACAGTAACTTTTTATGAATGTGCTGCAGGTGACGTATAAGGGAGGATGTTCCTAGGTGGTTAATGTCCCTACCCCTATTTATTCCACCTTTACATAGGTACATATGGCAAGACCGTTGTTGTCCAGATTTGGATTGAAATGTTTCCAGACCAAAGAGGTGGAATGTTTGGTCTTCTGCCCAGGCATGACCGTGATGAGCTTTTTCATCCCACGGACAACTGTCTCCCTCGGTGCCTGATTTAAACAAACCACATCACCATCAGAGACCTCCTCATCAACTTCCTCCTCAGTGCCAGCTACACCAATATCCTCATCCAGTTGTACTTCAACAGTGACATCTTCAATTTGAAATATATCAGCAACTGGACTGTGGGTGTTCCTTCCAGCACTTGCAGAGGGCGTGCAAATGGTGGAAGGAGCAACCTCTTCTCGTTCAGTGTTGGGAAGGTCAGGCATCGCAACTGCCGCCACACTTGGACTCTCCTTTGGGATTTATGACATCTTCTTAGAAGAACACATAGTTCTTTGCTGTGCTTTTGCCAGCTCAACTCATTTCATTTTTCACATCGTCATGTGAAGCTGAACCACTAGTCATGAACATAGGGAAGGACCTTAGCCGTTCCTTGCCACTCCGTGTCGTAAATGGCATATTGGCAAGTTTACGTTTCTCCTCAGATGATTTAAATTTATTTTTAAGGACATTTTACTGAACTTTGGCTTTTTGGATTTTACATGCCCTCTACTATGACATTGGGCATCGGTCTTGGCAGACAACGTTGATGGCATTTCATCATCTATGTCATGACTAGTGGCAGCAGCTTCAGCACTAGAAGAAAGTGGTTCTTGATCTTTCCCTGTTTTATCCTTCAAATTTTTGTCCTCCATTTATGTGATATTGATATACTGTACTTGCGGCTAAGGCGCACACAAACACAGAAAAAAACACTTGATTTTTTTGGGCTCTATGGGGGTTACACCGCCCTTCAACAGATCAGCTGGCCCTTGACTTATGACACAGGCGCATGCTTGGGGCTGCTACTTTTTTGATGCACGTGCGGCTAATGGGCACACAAACACAGAAAAATAAACACTTTTAAAATGTTTACATTTTTTGGGGCACTTTGGGGGTTACACCGCCCTTTGGGGGTTACACCGCCCTTCAACAGACCAGCCAACCCTTGACTTATGACACAGGTGCACGCTTGGCCCTTGACTTATGACACAGGTGCTAGATAAATATTAATTAGATTGGTTGCTATGGGTAACATCTCCATTTCTAAAAACCCACACTACAGTAAATATACCCCTGTGTTTCTATGGCTAAATCACACATACCTGTATACTAATAGTTAAGAAATCAAATAAAAAATTGTCTGTTATTAAATGTGTGATTTAGCCCCAGAAACACAATATTGATGTTGATAGATTTTCATTGATTTTTAATCAATCTAAATCGATTTAAAATCAACCTTTAGTAACTATATGGGTATCTGATACGCTTAATAGATTCATGTTTCAGTTGGATTCTTAAGACTATGGAATGTATTCGCAACTTTGGTTATCAAATTTGATTTGATTTTACTTTGTGCTTTATCAATTATTTGTTTATTGATATATTATGACTCTTCAAATATTTTTAAGTGACATGCCACAAAAAATAATACAGATGTCTTTATTAATCATGATAAATCTGAATTTAAATCATGTTTTTTTTGTAATGGCTGCTAATAATAATAATAATTAGAGATGAGCGGGTTTGGTTTTCAGAGATCCGAACCCACCCGAATTTTGTAGATCTGGGTCGGATCCTAGCCGGCTCGGATGTTCCCACCTTACTCGGATCTCTCAAATCGAGGCAAAACCATAGAGACAAACTCTCACTGCTCGCAAGCTTTCGTCTCTATATATATGGGACGCGGCGGACGCCATTTCACTCCGGCTGTGGAGACTGAACAGGGAGGGTGGGTAATGTAGGGCTAGGGAGAGGTGATGTGCTGTTCTGTCTGCTGTGTCCTGTTCTGTCTGCTGTGTCCTGGGTTGGTGCTGATCATTTCTGGGTTGGTGTTGTTGAGCTGTCTGCTGTGTCCATCTGGGTTGTTGCTGATCCATCAAGGCTGGTGCTACTGCTGTCACTGTGCTGTCTGCTGTGTCCATCTGGGCTGGTGGTGATCCATCTAGGCTGGTGTTGTCTGCTGTGCTGTCTACTGCTTCCATCTGGGCTAAAGTTCTGGACCCCCCCAAAAAAATAAAAATATTTTTTTTGTGTGTAATATATATTTGTCTGTGTGCGTGCTAGGCTTATCCACAGATCTAGCAAGTCGACAACGCAAGCTAGTGCTGCCCGACTCTAGTCGTCATCAATCTGTGCTCTGGGCCCAAGTTCTGGAGCTGAAAAATAAACACAAAAAAATTACTTTTGTATATTTTTTTTTTGTGTGCGCACGACTGCATGTGTGTGAATTTTGTAACCGCATCTTGGCTACACTATTGGTGCTTGTGACACTGCTTCAACACTACAGAAAATATGGAGGGCTGTCACATGACAGGAGAGCAAGGCCAAGAACCACATGCTGTAGCTGCCGCCAGCAGTCATCATGATAATGCAAGGCCGTCAACTTCCTTGTCCTCTATGAATGTCCATGCCTTCAATCCTTAAAGGTATCCCAACCATTATCTTTGCACAGTCCTCAACTCTATTAATAATTATATCAATCAGTTTTGAGCCAGCAAGCTGGATGCAATCTTTTGGCCCTTTAATTACATGTAAAAAATCAATATTGTGAGCTGTGAGGTAACCAAAATTGACTAGAAACTAGTGAAATAAATGTTATTGAGGTTATTGATTTATGTGATTTTAGCAATTTTTTTTTTTATTTTTTAAGGAAAAAAATCCAGATCCAAAACCAAAACACGAAAACAAAACACGGATGTGAGGGTTTGGCAAAACCAATCCAGATCCCAAACCAGGGGAGATCCAGATTGGCGCACATCTCTAATAATAATAATAATAATAATAATAATGTCTTATATTATTCTGTTTGTTTTTGATATTTTATTGTTATTTTAAGATTGATGATAAATAGGCAAATATATGCATATGGTTTTTTTTTAATATATGTTATGTAATTAGGTTTATAGAAAAATATTTGAATTGAAGTCAACTTTATTACTTAAATTGGGACTAAAATCTGTAAAGGAAAGCAGTTACCTTTGATGAAAGTTTACACTCATATAGAAGCAGTCGGCACGCTGGTAGATGCAATGCCGACTGCCCACTTCCCGACTGCTTAATCCCGGCAAGGATTAAATAGCAGGCGTTGAAATCCCGACGCCTGTCATTTTACCTACACCGGGAGGCCGGTGCCCGGCAACCCGATCGAAGGGATGCCGGGCGCCGCAGCGGACAGCCACGGGGGGGGAGGGTTAGGTTTAGGGCTCCCAGGGGGATTTAGGGTTAGGCACACCCCCGGGAGGTTAGGGTTAGGCTAGGGGAAGCAGGGGGGCTTAGGGTTAGGCACCCCCGGGGGGAGGTTAGGGTTAGGCACCCCCCCTAGGGGACCTAGGTTTAGACGGCGGGGAAGTGGGGGTAGGATTAGGCACTTAGAGGGGGGTTAGGGTTAGGCACTGGGGGGGAGGTTAGGGTTAGGCACCCTAAAGGAGGGTTAGGGGGGAATTAGATTAGTTCTACTTACCTCTCTAGACGATCAGGATTTCCTCCTGTGTCGGGCAGCCGCTGTCGGGATTTGAACCGACAGTGGCCGGCGGTAAATCATACTGATTCCGCGGAGAAACGTGTAAGGTTTCCAGTATGGCGGTTGTTGTCTTATACTTGCTAAAGAAATCCAATCTTATATACCTGGATCATCAATGGAGAAACACACGTAATGTATATAAGCTAGTAAGAAAAGTATATTTGTTTGTCATATCCTAGAATGTGGATACACTGGGCTTAATTATCTCTGGCTAAAGATAAATACCCAAATGCTACACTGATTAATTGATCTGCAGTGTACGTGTATGGTTTAGAAGGGAGCTTGGTTTTTACATGTTGGCAAAGAGATTAATGAAGTATTTATTGAATTACTAATGCCAACCATCTACTGGACACCTCATTCTCATGTGCAGAGTGAAATTCATTAAGAGGCTTTGGTGCCATACTATGATTGCATGCTGACTACTTTGATTTGGAAGCTGATTAATATTTTGATACTGTTGTGACGGTGATATTCTCTGGATACATAGTTTTGTTCCTGAATACATTCAATTAATATCAAAGCACAATGATGTCTGCGCTAATAATTTCTTTACACCAGCCATTGCAGTAGACTGCCTTTCGAATAGCAATAATGTACATATATTACAGATGAATATGTATGCCAATTTTCTTGATTGATTTGATTGAGCTTGATAATTAAAAACAGCACTTCCACGTTTGCCAATATATTGTATACCTATTTGCTCTATTATTTCTAATAAATTGTTATTTTAATTAGTCTGCAAGCCCATAAGCGTACAACTGCTGGGGTTCCAATAAACTCATAATCCAGTTAGGTATATAAGAGTGGGCAGAAGCCTATTAAGGTTTGCTTCTATATTATGGCTGATCTTGTGGCAGATTGTGGGTCTTGAGAAAAACCCTTGTATGGCCTGAAACGTCGACCTGGGTCAACTGTCTTTTTTTCACTTATGGAAGAATAAAACATTTGGTACTTGTTAACCATTTGAAATCAAGCCTGGTGAATGCACTATGATTTACTTGGATATATATATATATATATATATATATATATATATATATATATATATTGTCCTTGTCAATTGTCAATGATAATAAAATTTGCGTTTATAGGTATCTTTTTACTTTGGTTGATTTACACATTATACATATTTCTATTAGGACATTCCTACTATTTTTTTTTATGGAGAAGACTTCTACTTTTGTGTTGCTACACTTGAGCCTATCCCCCAGCTTGGAGTGTACTGTGATGGTATTCCATAATGTCTTCAAAACAATCCTGTCCTTCAACTGATGACACTGCTTTGCTCATTATTTCTCATAGGTTTCGCAAATTGTTTATGAGGAAGGTAGGGCACAAAGCTTACCTGTAGTACTGTAATCTCTAACTGCCATAGTCTTAACATTATTGGGTACTGCTAGTTATTTATATAGTAGATGTGACAGGATGAAGCCTCTTCATGGTAAGTGGCATATTACATCTTTGTACTACTTGTAGAGTAGAGTGCACAAGTTAGCAGCAAATGTAGCTGGTTATATAGTAGGAATGTGCGCCGACCCCCGTGTTTTGGTTTTGGTTTTGGATCTGTATCTCCTTGTATATTGGATTTGAATTTGGTTTTGCCAAAACCGCCCCTTGTGTGTTTTGGTTTTGGATCTGTATTTTTTTTTTAAAAATCATAAAAACAGCTAAAATCACATAATTTGGGCCTGTTTTTGTACAGTATTAGTAACCTCAATAACATTTATTTCCAGTAATTTCCAGTCAATTTTGACCAGCTCACAATATTGATTTTTTTTCATCTAGTTTAGGGCCAAAAGGTTGCATCCAGCTAGCTGGCTGACTAAGCTAAGTGACAGCAGTGGGCGGCACTAACATGTGGAAGTTTAGCTTCCAACATGGCACAGAGTGGCATTGCAGTGGAAGACAGGATGGCAGTTTAATAAACTATATGACCCCTAGGAATTTTAAAAAGCAAGAATGTTTTCCTTAACTAGGTCAGAGGCCCAACGGAGTTGGAATATGTTTATGGACTGAAGACAGGGAAAGGACAGAAGGATTAATTAGTTTTTCATTTATTTATTTTAATATTTTGATTCCTAAAAAAATGTATGAGGGAAGATCAATCTAGGATCAAGTTCTTCAGTTCCTCAAAGACATCTTTGATCTGGAGGAGGTTATTACAATTTTTATACATATAATAGAAGTGAGGTGGCCTTGCTTGGGGAGGTGCTGCTAGAACATACTGTAAACAGACGTTTGCTTTGTACTCAGGGAGTTGTTAGGGATAATGGTACCAAGACTTGCTTTTTACATCAGAGGAAAGCAGCCTGTAGTTCTCCAGCTGAACTAGAACTCCCAGCATCTGTGATGTTTGCTGGGCCTACTGGAAGTTATTTGTCAACAACAGGTGGCATGCTTCAGGTTACCTCAGCCTGCTTTACGCACACTATGTACCATGTAAATATGTATGTATGTGACCAATATATACAACTAACTTTTGTATTAAACGTATTTGCACTTTATTGCACACATCCTGGCAGGAAGGTGCTCTGTGCTGCTGCTGCTCATATTTGCCCACCCCATCAACTTGGTGATTCAGAATTTTTTTTAAAAAACTGAAAGGGGCATGCAGGAGATGCTGCCTGTGGCCATTACAATTTCTGTACATTCATAAACCATAAAATTAAAAACGTCAGGCAGCTATTCCCCAAACACCGCATAATGCAATGAAGATGGAATTGTCCTTGGGCCCTCCAACCCACTCTTATGTTGTATATATGAAACAGGACATTCACAGTTTAACAAACCAATCACTTCAGTGACAGGGACTGCCACTTGTGGCTGAAATGATTGGTTTGTTTGGTACCCCACAAAACAAACTGCCAATGCGCAGTGGACATTGGTGGCAATGATCCCATACACAAACTGGCTTTACAGCATACAGTAGGTAAGATCAGATGTCATCGTCATCATCATCATCATCCCCATCAGTGTGTACATACTCTTCTTCACACAATATTAATATGTCCCTACTGGAATCCACCTTTACAGGCACATCTGTATTTTTATGACTTAATTGCTGGTAAAGGTCTTCCTCATGGAATTTGTAATTCATTTTCATGAGCATCATCTTTTCCACTTTTTGGGGAAGTAACCTCCTATGCAGGTCACTGACAAAGTTCCCGGCTGTGCTGAAAACTCTTTCAGAGTACACACTGAAGGGTGGGCAACTTAAGTAAAGCAAAGTCAGTTTGTACAAGGGACTCCAAATTGCCTCTTTTTCCTGCCAGTAGTGCAACGGACTGTCTGACATGCCTATTTGGATGCTATCCCTAAAATAATCATCCACCATTCTCTGAATGGTGACTGTATCAGACAAAGTCACGGTAGACATGTCACTAATTGTAGGCAGTTCTTTTAGACCTAACCAGATGTCATTAGGTTTTGCTGACTGATCTGCATCACCAGCAGTGGGTCTTTTAGGAAAATGAATTTTTTTCCTGGCAGCCGCAGGAACTGAGGGAGGAGATGCTGCCATGTCACGTGCCGCTTGAGCTGACAACTTTTTCACCAACGGCTTTTTGTATCTTTTCAGATTTATGTCCATCGGAAAGAAAGACACAAGGTATGACTTAAACCTTGGATCAAGCAGGGTCGTCAAAATATAGTGATCTGATTTCAAGAGATTGACGACCCTTGGATCCTGGTGAAGCAAGTAAAGGACTTGATCTACAAGTCTGACATACTTAGCGGAATCACTCCATTTCAGCTCCTCCTTCAGTTCCTCCAGCTGCTTTAGCAAAAGTCTGATTAGGGGAATAACCTGACTCAAGAAGGCAGTGTCTGAACTAACTTCACATGTGGCAAGTTCAAAGGTTTTGAGGACCTTGCACAACAAGGAATTTATTCTCCTCTGTGCTTGACTAAGGTGCATTCCCACTCTTTTCCCTATGTCATAGACCACTGTGTAGCCTTGGAAGCAGGGGCATCTTAAGAGACGCACTCCCCATGCGGGGCCCCCTCCTCTCTCCCCGGGGGCCAGCAGCCAACTGATGTGGCTAGCCAGCCACCGGAGCCTTAGTAGTGGGGCCCCGCACCGCACACACAGCACCCATATTATTTTAGACCTACCTGTCCGTGGTCCCACGTTGGGTGTCTGCTCTGCTCAGAACACCGTAGAATGGCCGTGGCCTACATTTTTCGGGCATTCTCCATATGTGCAGTAGACTCCGGGCACACTCTAGTTTGCGCATGTGCAGAAAACTAGAAAAATGGCCACGGCAAATTCAACAGTAAATTTTTTTTTAAATGTTGCACCACCAAATTAATTGTGTGAGCAAAACATGGGACATGTCGAATTCACCCAGATGTAATGCTCGCACAATATTGGTGGCATTGTCAGAAATCACAAATCCCGAGGAGAGTCCAAGCAGGGTAAGACATTTTGCAATGATTTCCCTGAGTTCTCAGCCGTATGCCTCTTAGTGAAACCGGTGATACACAGATTAGCCTCCATCTGAATGAGCTGGCATTTGTTAGTTGCTGCTGCTGCTGCTGTTTGTACTTTTAGAGGAAATACACCTACCCAGTGGGCTGTCACAGTCATGTAATCTTTAGTTTGCCCTGTCTCACTTGTCCACATATCTGTGGTTAAGAGGACAGTGGGCACAACGGCATTTCGGAGGACAAATAAGGTTTTTTTTAATGTCTTTTTACTGACTGCAAATTTCTTTTCTAGCGAAGTGGAATTTAGAAGGGACATGGTAGCAGGGACACAGGACCTCAATTAACTGTTTAAAACGCACTGCATTAATGGTGGATACTGGACGCACATTTAATACCAGCATAGGTGTTATGGCATCAGTAATCCGCTGTGCTACTGGTGGTCTGCTGTCAGGCTCACACATGGCAATCGCGGAAAAACTTGGACTCTCCTCTGGGATTTATGACTTTTCTGAGAACACAGTTGGTTCATGTGCCTTAGTGATTTTAATTTTTTTACACTTTTACAGGGAGAAAGGCTTACATCATCACAAGATGCAGAACCACCAGTCATAAATAAAGGCCAAGGCCTTATCCTCTCCTTGCCACTTTGTGTAGTAAATGGCATATTGCCAATTTTTGGTTTCTCTGCAGCTAACTTAGGGCCTGATTCAGAGGCGCTCGCAAAAAGCGAGCGCACGCTCTGAATCAGGGCAGGCGCAGGTTTTATTTACTTGCGGCCTCTTGGCCGCTCACATAGCTGTGGGTTGCCGCCCACAGCTATTGCGAGCGGCCATGATGATGGTCGCGGTGGTCAAGACCATCGCGACCATCGGGCTTGCGACGAGACCCTTGTGGTAGGGTCTCATGGCCGCAAGCCCCAGAGAGCTTCTGGCTCAAATAGAGCTGGAAGCTCTCTCACTGACATCACTGGTGATGTCAGTGGGGCCGCCCACAAATGGCAGGCGTTCGCTCACTCCGGGGCTCATGCCACGCCACGTGTGTGCACTTGGCCACCATCGACCCGCTTGTGAGCGCAATGCACTTGCGAGCGGGTCTGAATCAGGCCCTTAGCTTTTAATTTTTTTTTCTTTAACACTGTAAAACATTGCTTGTTTGACTTTGAGTTAAGCCCTTGGGCATCGGCCTTCGTACATGATGTTGACGGCCTTGCATCATCATCATGACTGCGGGCAGCAGCTGCAAGACTGGTTTGTGGTTCCTGCTTTCCTCTCATTTGATCATCCTCTATATCAACAAACTTACACTGTGGTCTGACCGGCAGTGTCACCGAACAATATTTTTTTTAACACTGGGGAAGAGCACCCCTGAATGAGGCAGCAGCCTCTTGATGAACAACACAGACAGCACCCCGTTTTTATGGACAACAAAGCACCCCTGCCGATTGCAGATAGACCACCTGCAGAGTCACAAATATACGTGGACGATAAGCTGCGGCAGTGTCACCGAACAATAATAACGCATGATTTTATTACACTGGGGAAGAGCACCCCTAATTGCCAGAGCACCCACCTGGACAACACAGCACCCCTTTATGGACTGCAGCCCTAGCCTGATGGACAGAACAACAACACAGCAGCAGCCACAATTAATTGACAGGACAAGTGACACAGCAGCTGCAGCACCCACTGAAGGAAGCCCCCCTTTATATACTGCAGCCTAAGCCCCTTTATGGACAGCACAGCAGCCTTCAGACCAAGACCCCGACTAGACACACACACTGAGTGACTGACAGTGACTGACTATGTCTGCTAGCTTCTCTCTCCGCAGCCAGAGTGAAAATGGCGTTGATCGCGGGGACCTTTATATAATCCAAAACCCGCGAGAATCTGACAGTGGAAGGATGACGCATTTTGCCTCATTTTCGAATCCGAGTCAGGTAAGAAAACTCGAGCCGGACTCGGATCTCACCTCAGAACATGAAGTTCGTATGGGTCCAGTTCTCGGAGAACCGGACTCGCTCATCTCTATTATATAGTCAGTTCATTTGAGACCCAAAAGCATGCAGGACATGTTTCTCCTTGCAACCTATGGGAAGGCACCTCTAGCCTTGTAGTGAAGGACGTCAATACCATAGTAGCCGGTGTATTAGCTACTCCTGGAATCGTTGTTCTCGGGTTCTATGTAGCTTTCACTTGTGATGCTTCAATGCCCTGCTCTCATGTGCAGTGCCCATTTTCAGCAAGGAAGTTAATACCTACTGTGTTACCTAAACACTACAAAAGATTTGAGACCCAAGAATGACTTCACAAGCTGGAAGGATGGGGATTCCGTTTTAAAAATATAAATGCCACTTACAGCAAGTCATGGAAAACTATTGTTAAAAAGACTACCCTGGAACAAACCTTTAAAGTTTCCACGCAATATATATGGTGAATCATCCAGTGAATCAATGGTTAAGGGAATTCTCATATTTAAGGGGATGGTCTATGCAGAAGATACAACATAAAAATGAGTTTGAGACATGTGTCATCATTATTACTTTGTATATTTTAAAAAGACATTTTTGGTTTAAAGATTGAAGGAATAGTTAGAATTTCAACAAACTAAAAAACAGGAGAGGTGTAGAAATTACTAGTAAATGAACGCGCAATGCTTGCAAATAAATACACAAGTCCAGTAATTAATAAGATGACCTTCATTAGCAAAACATAGTCAATAGATCTAACCTAAGGCCATATGCATATGCTTTTAAGAATACTGTATTAAACCTGAAAATGTTCATTCACTTGTAGTGTTCATTCACTGGCTGAATCACTGTATATATATATATATATATATATTTCCTTAATAGTCACACACATTTCTACACTTCTGCAGTCTAATGAAAGCACTTGAAAAGCTAATTCCCACACCGCAAACTGCCACCGTCTTCCAGGTGGAAGGTAGAAGAGGGGGATGCCATTTACATAAAAGTTTCTTTTAATCCACGATAGGAACAGTTGTAAATGTTCTACTGGTAACCACCGTATAATAAATACATTCAATATAGGTCTTCAAAATCCACCCCTTAATGTAAATTCATAACACAACATAAAAAGAAGGAAAAGGAGAACCACAATAATGTAACTCCGTGAAAAATGAATGTGCAGAATACATGGTTATAGCTTTTACCTAACACTATGATATCCATGCACATCAAAGTTTTTTTTCTGTTGTATGACACTGACCCTTCATGTAGTCACTTTCTCAACTTTTGACTTTCATTAGGAAGTACTGGAAATATACTCCTAAGAACACACAGCAAAGGGAATTCTGTGATGTTCAAAAGACATAATTTTAAAAATAATTATTAGGTAACTAAACACCACAATAAAACAGTTTACTATAAAATGCACATAGAAATTTCCAAAAATTCCATATATGGGTTCCCCAGCTTTTAATGACCGAATATACCAGGATCGCAGGTTAAAAAAATAGGATTACAGAGCCCAGAAAGATCAAGGAGAGATAAAAACATTCTTCTGCAGATGCACACGGTCCAGCATGGTGTTAGGTGGCCCCCCAAAAACCAGTAAATTCACCAACGCGTTGCAGACAAAGGTGAGGGGAACGTAACACAGGACCTCATATTTATACCCATATGAAACACATGACATGACACCCTCTGAATACAGACAAAACTCTGTGTCACTCCACTCTGCATAGCCAGATGTTGCATCTGCGTGCACTTGTCAAACTCTAAAAACACTTATGTGCGAACCCTTCATTGTTGCTTAATTACACCAAGTGTCATATTAACAATGGGTGTAAACTAGGCGGTCCAGTGATGTCCACCCTACACACACTGGGCCTGTTTTGGAGGTGGACGGAATTGCACAGCCGCACACATTCAGCTGTGCAATTCCATTCATTTAAATAGAAAATTCAGAAGGAGGTGTCAGACACCTCCTTGCTGCATCTGCGTGATCACAGCACTGCAACCGAGGTCGCAGCCTGGGATCACCTTCGGAACAATCGCGACCATCGGTCACGATTTTTGTCCCTTCAGCCAGGCTGCGGTAGCTAAAGCTTAACGCATCCTGACAGGAACCTGGCAGCTTGCAAGGCCTGGAAGTTTGCATGCACTCGCACAGACTCTGGCCTCATCCCTCCCACAAAACGAGAGCATCATGCCCTTGTTTCCAGGAATGCTGCCCAGGAATGCCCCCACTCCACCTCCTAAATGCCGCAGGCCTCACAGGCTGTGGCTGTGAGGCTCTGCGAGCAGACTCGCAGACAGAGAGCTGCATATGTGCAGTACACCTCCTGCGTTTGTGCAGTCCTCTCACCATCGGAGATGTGCGCCAACCATCATTTTAGCGTACATCTCTGAATCTGGCCCAATGTCTGCTGTGGGCCAGAAGAACAGTGTATCATGATGTCGAAAAAAGAGCAAAATCCATCCGGTCACCGCATTTGGTGCCTCCGGCTGTTACTCTCTTGTTGATAATAACAATATGTTTTTACACTGACTGAGTCTGGCAGTGAGTTGTGGGCCTATTCATCAACACTAAAATAACGGTTTTAAGGGCATTTGCCTTAATTACCTTTTTTTTAGTATTCATTAACACAGGAGATATCACTGATATCTCCTGGTTAAATCTGCTTGCGTTAATTTCCACCCTCCCCATACATAGTATGGTGATGTAGAAATTAGGCTATTCATCAAATTCCGAAAATTATGCTTTTTCGGTATTTGATGGTGTTACTATACGCCACTTTCAGGTGGCGTATCGTGGGTTACACTTACCTGTTTTCAGCTGGGCAGGTCCTCCTCCGGCTCGCTCCGTCACTCCCTGGTCCTTCCTCCGGTTCTGGCTGCTGCTCCAACTGTGTTCTCCCGACAGAACACAGTAAAGTTAAAAAAGAATAATAAAAAAATCCAATAAAGTTTTTTTTTTTTTTTTTTTAAATAATAATAAAAAATAATCTTCAGCAAGCCGGTCTTGGTCCACGGCTGCAGCCTGTCCGGGTCCATGCGGCCAGGTAGGTGGGGGCAGATGGACACAGAGTTACCACAGCTGTAATCAGTGCTGCGCCTGCGCCACTTTTGTGAACGTAACGGCACATGCGGAGCACTGATTACAGCTGCGGTAAGTTAGGGCAGATAGGGAACAGTATCTATTTCCTGAAAAGCTGCCATCGCTAAAATGACAGCTTTTCGGAATAGTTACTTATTAAATGGAGAAATTATGAATTGCTCCGGTAATTAGGCAGAACTCCATGCGAGTTCTAAACCTAATTACCTCCATCAATATTTTAGTTTTGATCAATAGGCCCTTCAGTCACTATAGACAGCATGGAGTGTGATTGCACCATTCATTAGAGTCTGGCTGGGATATGGATTTGAAGCACAAGCAACTTTCTGGCCTGGTAGATTATTTACGGCATGATAATGACCTTAAACTGTAAAATTCATTAAAAGTGAAAAAAATTTAAAACATAAATTGAAACTATCTTTGGGAGGGACAGGGGGGCACTTTTGGGATTTACACACAGGACTACTAATTTCTTAAAACTCCCCTGTTACACTCATTCTCTGGTGAACTGGGCAATCTGAGTGGTTTGAAGTAGGGGTGAGCGGGTTCGGATTTCTGAAATCCGAACCCCCCCGAGCCCCCCCGATCCGAGTCCGATCCGAGTCAGGCTCGACTTTTCCCGCCTGACTCGGATTCTGAAATCGAGGCAAAACGTCATCATCCCGCCTTCCGAGTCTCGCGGGTTTTGGATCCTATATAAGGTACCCGTGTCGGCGCCATTTTCTCACTCGGCTGTGGACAGTGAAGAGGGAGGGTGGGAGTTAGGGCTGGCTGGGCTGTGTAGTGTAGTGTAGTGTAGTGTAGTGCAGAGTAGTGTTGTGCTGTGCTGCGCTGTGCTGCTGTTGTCCATAGGGGCTGTGTCCACTACTTCAAAGTCCATAGGGGCTGGCTGGACTGTGTTGTGCAGTCAGTTGTCCATAGGGGCTGTGTCCACTCCAAAGTCCTGTGCAGTGTCCCAGTCCTAAAGGGGTGCTGTAGTGTTGTCCAGGGGGTGCTCAGTCCATCAGGGGTGCTCCCCCCAAGTGCTAAAAAAAATAAAATATTTTTTCTGTGTTTGTGAATTGTGTGCGCAGTAGCCGCACGTGCATCAACAAAGTAGTGCCAAGCATGCGCCTGTGTCATAAGTAAAGGGCCGGCTGGCTTGACCGTTAAAGGGTGCTGTAACCCCCAAAGTACACTCCAAACCAAATAAAAAATTTTTTTCTGTGTTTGTGAATTGTGTGTGCAGTAGCCGCACGTGCATCAACAAAGTAGTGCCAAGCGTGCGCCTGTGTCATAAGTAAAGGGCCGTCTGGCTTGACCGTTAAAGGGTGCTGTAACCCCCAAAGTACACTCCAGTCCAAACCAAATAAAAAAATATTTTCTGTGTTTGTGAATTGTGTGCGCAGTAGCCGCACGTGCATCAACAAAGTAGTGCCAAGCGTGCGCCTGTGTCCCATAAGTAAAGGGCCAGCTGGCTCATTTCTTAAAGGGTGGTGTAACCCACAAAGTGCACTAGTCTCCAACAAAAATAAAAAATTATTTTCTGTGTTTGTGTGCGCCTTAGCCGCACGTATATATCAATATAACATAAATGGAGGACCAAACTTTCTCCGATAAAAATAAAATAGGGAAAGATCAAGAACCACTTCCTCCTAGTGTTGAAGCTGCTGCCACTAGTCATGACATAGACGATAACATGCCATCGACGTCGTCTGCCAAGGCCGATGCCCAATGTCATAGTAGAGGGCACATACAATCCCAAATGACAAAGTACAGGAAAATGACCTTGAAAAAAACAATTAAATCATCTGAAGAGAAACGTAAACTTGCCAATAAGCCATTTACGACACGGAGTGGCAAGGAACGGCTAAGGTCTTTCCCTATGTTCATGACTAGTGGTTCAGCTTCACATGGCAATGGAAGCCCTCCTCCCGCTAAAAAAATCAAACGAGTTAAGCTGGCAAAAGCACAGCGAAGAACTGTGCGTTCTAAGAAGATATCACAAATCCCAAAGGAGAGTCCAAGTGTGGTGGTGGTTGTGATGCCTGACCTTCCCAGCACTGGATGGGAAGAGGTGGCTCTTTCCACCATTTGCACGCCCCCTGCAAGTGCAGAAAGGAGCACCCACAGTCCACTAGCTGATATGCAAATTGCAGATGTCACTGTTGAAGTACAACAGGATGAGGATACTGGTGTAGCTGGCACTGAGGAGGAAGTTGGCGAGGAGGATTCTGATGGTGATGTGGTTTGTTTAAATCAGGCTCCGGGGGAGACAGTTGTTGTCCGTGGGATGAAAAAGCCCTTCACGGTCATGCCTGGGCAGAAGACCAAACATTCCACCTCTTTGGTCTGGCAATATTTCTATCCAAATCCGGACAACAACTGTCTTGCCATATGTACCATATGTAAAGGAGAAATAAGTAGGGGTAGGGACGTTAACCACCTAGGAACATCCTCCCTTATACGGCACCAGCAGCGCGTTCATAAAAAGTTACTGTCAAGTTCAGAAACTTTGGCTCAGACCGTAAGCAGTCCAGGGTCACCTAAATCCCTTTTTCCTGTTTTATCCAAGGAATCGGTGGATGAGGAGGATGAGGACGACATCTTGCCTCCGTAGAACCAGTTTGTGCAGGGACACATTCATTGCCAGCTTGTTTTGTGGGGGCCCAAACGAACCAATCATTTCAGCCACAGTCATGTGGCAGACCCTGGCGCTGAAATGATTGGTTTGTTAAGTGTGCATGTCCTATTTGTACAACATAAGGGTGGGTCGGAGGGCCCAAGGACAATTCCATCTTGCACCTCTTTTTTTTCTTTGCAGTATGTACTGTTTGGGGCCTAGTTTTTCAAACTGCCATCCTGTCTGCCACTGCAGTGTCACTCCTAAATGGGCCACGTGTTTGTGCCGCCCACTCGTGTCGCTAAGCATAGTCATCCAGCTTCCTCGGTGCAACCTTTTGGCCATAAAAACAATATTGTGAGGTGTGAGGTGTTCAGAATAGACTGGAAATGAGTGGAAATGAAGGTTATTGAGGTTAATAATAGCATAGGAGCAGAAAAACCCACAAATTCTGTGATTTTAGCTGTTTTTTTGCTTTTTTAAAAAAAAATACAGATCCAAAACACAAAACCCAGAACCCAAAACACGGAAGGGTGGTTTTGGCAAAACCAATCCAGATCCAAAACACGAAGAAAGATCCAGATCCAAAACCAAAACACAAAACACGAAAAGTGGCCGGTGCACACCCCTAGTTTGAAGATGCCATTCGCACTGAATTGCATTATTGTAGCCCCGGTCCTATTTCAAACTGCATGGGAGTGTGGCTTTGTATACGTGAGATGGGGCCACAATGCAATCATGGTGCTACGCTTCACACCACCCACATAGCTGCACCAAACCCACCTGCAGGTTGGGAACGGGATTCCAGGGATCGGGATGCCAGTGGTTAGAATACTGACAGCGGCATCCTGACAGTCAGAATCCTGACCCAATTAGGTAACTATACTAACCCTAACCCTCCCCCTAAACCACCTTTCCATTAGCCTAACTCTCCCCCTCTGCAGCCCAACCCTAACCCGCCACCCACTCAGCCTAACCCTGACCCACCACCTACGCAGCCTAACCCTCCCCCCCTGCAGCATCAACCCATCAACTGGCTTCCAAAAATACAATATATGCTCTATAAAGTTTGTATATATGAATGCTACGTTCAGCTTTAATGTAAATATAATATGGTGAATTAGTTGTAAATGAAACCTTCATTCAGCATCTTTGACTGACATATCTTATGACGTTATCCTCACAGGTCAGCAGCTGGATAGCTGAGAAATCATTTCTAGAAATATTTGCATTAAAATTCCCTGTAGGCATAAAAAGAAAATCAAGATTTCGATGTATTGACTGTATTATATATACAAGGCTCTGGTCTAGTTCATTATTTTCATTTATACACACATTCAGATGATGTTTATAGGCATGAATTTACCCATCTGAACACTAATAGTAAAATTTACATAAATCCGTCATATACTACACACTTTAGGGGCTAACAATTGTAATGCAGAGCAAAGGTGTGTGCATATGGGTCTCAAATGGATAACTTGGATGTAATTATAAATTCTGCATGCACCAAATGTTCTGTGTTAATGTTCATTATGAATATACTTAGATTATTGACTGAAAGCTTAAAAATGTGCTGCTTTTAGGAATAATGAACTTCATTATTATAGTTGCAAATACATTAACCTGTTTACTTGAGTGCTAGATATTCTCTATAAGAAAAATGAGACCTAAAATGAGACTTGTATTACACTAGATGCTTCCATTGCTGTCAGATATTTAGTATGTTCGATATCATAAATATTGAATCCCCATAAAGTTGTATTGTGTGATGGGGAGCAGTTTTTATGTTGACCAAAAAATGCTTATTATATTTTACTGATCTTAATTATAAATGTAAGAGCTTCTCACTGTACACCTGGCCCTTGTGTCTTTGGGCCTGATTAATATTTGTACGCAAATGCCGATGTTTACGCAGATTGAGCAACTATTAGCCATTGCGCATCCATATAAACTAGGGGTGTGCACCGGCCACTTTTCGTGTTTTGGTTTGGATCTGGATCTTTCTTCGTGTTTTGGATCTGGATTGATTTTGCCAAAAGCACCCTTCTGTGTTTTGGTTCTGGGTTTTGTGTTTTGGATCTGTATTTTTTTTTAAAAAAGCATAAAAACAGCTAAAATCACAGAATGTGTTGATTTTTCTGCTCCTATGCTATTATTAACCTCAAAAACCTTAATTTCCACTAATTTCCAGTCTATTCTGAACACCTCACACCTCACAATAGTGTTTTTATGTCAAAAAGGTTGCACCGAGGTAGATGGATGACTATGCTAAGCGACACGAGTGGGCGCCACAAACATGTGGTCCATCTAGGAGTGACACTGCAGTGGCAGACAGGATGGCAGTTTGAAAAACTAGGCCCCAAACAGTACATAATGCAAAGAAAAAAAAGAGGTACAAGATGGAATTGTCCTTGGGCCCTCCCACCCACCCTTATGTTGTACTATAAACAGGACATGCACACTTTAACAAACCAATCATTTGAGCGCCAGGGTCTGCCACACGACTGTGGCTGAAATGATTGGTTCGTTTGGGCCCCCACAAAACAAGTTGGCAATTAATCTGGCCCTGCACAAACTGGCTCTACGGAGGCAAGATGTCGTCCTCATCCTCCTCATTCACCGATTCCTCACCCTCTTCAGTGTTGTGTACATCCTCATCCTCACAGAGTATTAATTCGTCCCCGCTGGAATCCACCACCACAGGTCCCTCTGTACGTTCTGGAGGCTGGTCTCCCTGGAAGAGTTGATAATTCATTTTTATGAACATCATCTCCTCCACATTTTGTGGAAGCAACCTCCTACGCCTTTTGCTGACAAGGTTCCCGGCTGCACTAAACACTCTTTCAGAGTGCACACTGGAGAGGGGGCAACTCAGGTAAAATAGAGCCAGTTTGTACAGGGGCCTCCAAATTGCCTCTTTTTCCAGCCAGTACATGTACGGACTGTCTGACATGCCTATTTGGATGCTGTCACCGATGTAATCCTTTAACAGACAGATGCACGCTTGTTGCTGCTGCTTTGAGGATGCAGGTGCCGCTACAGCCCACAGAATTCACAAAGACAGGAAAAAAAATAATTTTTTATTTTTTGTGGAGCGCACTTTGAGGGTTACACCACCCTTTAACAGACAGATGCACGCTAGTCGCTGCTGCTTTGAGGATGCTGGTGCGGCTACTGCGCATACAATTCACAAAGACAGAAAAAAAAATAATAATTTTTTTATAGTTTGTGGAGCACACTTTGAGGGTTACACCACCATTTAACAGACAGACGCACGCTTGTCGATGCTGCTTTGAGGATGCAGGTGCGGCTACAGCCCACACAATTCACAAAGACAGAAAAAAAAAGAAGAATTTTTTTATTGTTTGTGGAGTGCACTTTGAGGGTTACACCACCCTTTAACAGATAGATGCATGCTTGTCTCTGCTGCTTTGAGGATGCTGGTGGAATCTAGATGGGATTTGGAACCGGTGACACACTACCTCCATCAATTGTCTAAATCCCACTGCACTAATGGCAGATACCGGACGCACGTCTAACACCAACATAGCAGTCAAGGCCTCAGTTATACGTTTTGCTTCAGGATGACTGCTGTCGTACTTCATCCTCCTCGCTAGGGACTGTTGGAGGGTCAATTGTTTAGTAAAAGTAGTGGTGTTCCTACTTCCTCTCTGGGATGATGAACAACTCCCAGCAGCAGAAACAGCACTAGGAGGAAGTGGTTCTTGATCTTTCCCTATTTTATATTTATCGGAGAAAGTTTGGTCCTCCATTTATGTTATATTGATATATACGTGCGGCTAAGGCGCACACAAACACAGAAAATATTTTTTTATTTTTGCTGGAGAGTAGTGCACTTTGGGGGTTACAGCACCCTTTAACGGACAAGCCAGCCGGCCCTTTACTTATGGGACACAGGTGAACACTTGGCGCTGCTCCTTTGTTGATGCACGTGCAGCCACAGTGCACACAATTCACAAACACAGAAAATACTTTTTTATTTTGTTTGGAGTGTACTTTGGGGGTTACAGCACCCTTTAACGGACAAGCCAGCTGGCCCTTTACTTATGACACACAGGCGCACGCTTGGCGCTGCTCCTTTGTTGATGCACGTGCAGCCACAGTGCACACAATTCACAAACACAGAAAATATTTTTTTATTTTGTTTGGAGTGTACTTTGGGGGTTACAGAACCCTTTAACGGTCAAGCCAGCCGGCCCTTTAGTTATGACACAGGCGCACGCTTGGCACTACTTTGTTGATGCACGTGCGGCTACTGCGCACACAATTCACAAACACAGAAAAAATATTATTTATTTTTTGCACTTGGGGGAAGCACCCCTGATGGACAGAGCACCCCCTGGACAACACTACAGCACCCCTTTAGGACTGGGACACTGCACAGGACTTTGGAGTGGACACAGCCCCTATGGACAACTGACTGCACAACACAGTCCAGCCAGCCCCTATGGACTTTGAAGGAGTGGACACAGCCCCTATGGACAACAGCAGCACAGCGCAGCACAGCACAACACTACACTACACAGCCCAACCAGCCCTAACTCCCACCCTCCCTCTTCACTGTCCACAGCCGAGTGAGAAAATAGCGCCGACGTGGGTAACTTATATAGGATCCAAAACCCGCGAGACCCAGAAGGCGGGTTGATGACGTTTTGCCTCGATTTCAGATCCGAGTCAGGCGGGAAAAGTCGAGCCTGACTCGGTTTGGCCTCGGATCGGGGGGGTTCGGATTTATGAATTCCGAACCCGCTCACCCCTAATATAAACCGCACTGCGATTGTTTTGCGATTACGTTTGCACAGAAGAATCATACACAAAGTGAATGACAGCTAGTCAGTGTTTGGGAGAGGTAATGGGGGGTGGCTAGAGAAATTCAGGTGTGTCAGTAACATTTAAATACTGTTTTCTGAGTGTGCATAAATTAGCCACTGCATTCTTGCTCGCAGCAGGAGAGCCCTCTGTGTGTCTGGAGACCCACTGTGTCTGCAACAGGTTTATACCTACTCAGCAGGCTGGTGGCCGTTTGATCTGGAATGTTTCTGATGTATCCGGTTATGTGCGTGAGCTGCGGATGTGAGATGCTATCAGTGGGCATCTCTAAGCACTGGATAGCAGGGGTAGTCATTAACATATTTTTGGAATTACGATCCGGGAGAGATCATAACTGTGATTGCATTTTTTTCTTTGCTTTAATAACTGCTTTATTTTGACAGTTATGGCCCCAATTAGTTGTGCATTTAGTGGTCTAAAAATAAAGTAGAGAGTGGCAGATAGATGAATTGACATGAGGCAATATGAATTGAGTAAAAGTAGAGGAGATGAAAATCCAATTGGGCTATAGAGGACTTGTTAAATAAACAGAATAATGGTAAATGGCCTGTGGAATTTCTTCTTTATGGAATGGTGAACTGAGTAAGGTCATGATGTCACATCATAATGGTAACTGCTTATAACAGTGCTTGAAGATTCCACCCTCTCTCATACATAACCAATACACTGACACAGCAACATCATACAGCATAAGCTTTCATGCAATTACTCACTACAACCCCAGCACCTTGCCATCCGCTGGAATATGGATCACAAATTTGTAGCCATCTTGTAGAAAGAGGCCTACATTAAGTAAATATATTCTTTTAAAGGCAAGTATATTGGATGCGCCTGCAGACTTGAAGCATGGCTAGCCTAAACCATGACCTTGAGCTTGTTTGAATATTTGAGTAATGGAATATTTGAATACAAAGATTTACGGTTCTAGCAGGAGGCTGCTACTATTGTGTACTATTGTCCTCTTTACAAAAAACGCAGCTTTGCCTGGAATACAAATTGGGCTTAGGAAGAGACGATAGAGACATCCAACTTACCAATTATCTCAGTTATGGGCAGTCCTTGAGCCATGTTTCCCCAGAGGCTGGCTCCACAGGTAGTTTTACCTCTCCTGAGTGCTGCACGATGACTCCACGGATGTTCAGGGATATGAAATATCTTGGTTCTCTTATAGAACAATTTTGTTAGAGCCATAGGCATGGACTCAGGGCCTTATTCAGACCCGGACGCTAAGCCGCGAACGCTCGTTATGGGCGATTGTCGCTCGTCTACGCATGCGTATAAATCGCAGTGTGACTGCGCAAGCCAGTCACTGCAAACGGGAATTGTGCGCTCGTTGTGGAAAGACTGAGCGCTACTTTGAGAGACAGTGCAGTTTGTGGGTGGTAAAAGGGGAAGGCGCTTGTGAACGGGGGAGTGGTGCTGCGAACACAGGCGTGTCTCGGCATCAAAACGGCATTTAATGGGTGTCCATAATTAGCATGGGGCATCATTGTACACGTCACTTGGTTGTATTTCAGCTTGCAGTGATCGCACTGCTTGCGGCGGGGTGTGGTCTACCTCAAGCACTGCGTGCAGCTCCGATGCCTCTCGTTGTTACTGATTAATCATACACTTCCTGGAGATGACATGTGCTGAGAAAGAAAAGTGGGCGTCTTTACACCATCCTGCGATCACTCTGCCGTCGCTCTCTAAGACACAGAGGGCGCCCTTAAGCCAGACAGTGCGATCACGGAATTTGCATACCCAGCCCCTGACAGCAGCAAGAGAGCGCAGCTTAGCGTCCGGGTCTGAATCGCCCCCTCAGTCCCTTAAGAAGACCTGAAGGCAGATACCTGTTACAGTACAGCACATACATACGAAACTTATACATCCATTCCTCTCCAAATAACACAAAAAGAAGAGAGCTGCGCTGTCTGTTTCACCTAAATACATGACAATGGAAAATAATTTTAACGTGTTCACAGATACTGTAAAGATGCAGCTATCATAAAAATCAGAAGTCATCTGATATACATAGAGTCAAGAAAATGTGGAAATTAGCACAATCTACATAGTATTAGAAGTAAACATCAATAATATAATTGTAATGCAAATATACAATCTCACACAGTGGCAGATGTAAATATAATAGTGGATTTATTCACATAATACACAATAAAAGATGGGTCTCATGCTGAACAAACCATCATGGGAATAAAAAATTATATACAATGAAAAAGTCCTGACAATAATGAATGATAATAAAAAATGGATATTTCAATGATCAATAAGTCTAAGCAAAAAAGAAAAAAAGTGAACATGTATGCCAGGATTTGGTTGAATTGAGGAAAACACACTGGAAAGAAAAGTGGGGAAGGATTTTGTAGCCTAACCTGATGGTAGGTATATGCCGTGTAATGTGTGCTGTCCAATAAGTTGCAAGACCCTTTTCACAGGTGGTATCCCTTGGTGTCCAGAAAATTCTTGCAGCTTGGTGCGATCCACTCAGGGGTTACTATTATTCCTGTGTCCTTTCAGGGGATTATTGAAATACCCATATTTTATTATCATTCATTATTGTTGGGACTATTATTTTTTATTCCCATGATGGTTTCTTCAGCATAAGACCCATCTTTTATTGTGTATTATGTGAATAAATCCACTATTATACTTACATCTGCCACTGAGATTGCATATTTGCATTACAATTTTATTGTTGATTCATTCCTCTCCGGCTGGAGAGAAAGCTCTGACAGACAGCTGTCTGCCCAGATCAAACATGAACTTAATCCCGCACGATTTAGGAACTCTGTTTTTGTGGTTGCGTGTTGCACCAGCATATAGGAACATGGAAGAGATCTGGAACTGGGGACTAATTGAGTCCTAGGGGTAAATTTACTAAAGTGAGAGCTTTAGAAAAAGGAAATGTTGCCCATAGAAACAATCAGATTCTAGCTATTATCTTCTAGAAGGTGCTAGTTATATGTTAAATAGAATCTGTTTGGTTGCTATGGGCAACATTTCCACTTCTAAAAACTCTCACTTTAGTAAATATACCCCCTAGAGGAAGAAACAACCTACCGGCACTCCCGGGAGAGAGGGTATGGAGCTATGAGACATGCGGCTGCGAAATCCCGATGCTGGAATCCGACAATGCAGTTACGATAGGCGTCGACATACCGACGCCAATCTTATTCCTGACGCCATAATCCAGGAGTCGGTTTAGTTAAATTAGCGGGGTTAGCGTTAGGATTTTGAGGGGGTGGTTAGGGTCAGGCACCACTGGGGGGGTAGAGTTAGTCACGAAGGGGGGAAACTTAGGTTTGGGTACCAACGGGGAGGGTTAGGGTTAGGCTACAAGAAGGGAGGGTTAGGGGGAGAAAGTGGAGGGTAAGTATACTTAACCGACTCCTGTCGGGATACCAACCATCTGGATGCCGCTGTCTGTATTGTGAAAGGAGGCATCCCAACAGCCGGCATTACATACCAATTCCATTAGAGAGCGATAGAGACCCACATACAAGACACTGAACTGTAAGAATAGATCAGGTAAGTGATGAGACATGGGAATTGTATGCCGACCTCTATAAACACCGGAACGTTCATGTTATATCACTTACAGTTACCAGACTGATGGTTTATTAATACCCACTACATTATTCTTTACTGCATTTGGACTGTGCCTATCAGAATAGGAAACATCAGAGACACATCTGGACTCTTGTCTATTCATTCAGTGCCAGTAAATATGGAATAAATTCAGTAAAGTGACTGAATATAAACATACAGCTTTTGGTTTATATTTCATGTTAAAAATAGCTTGTACACATAACAGCTAATAATGCACCAATATTATATTGGGTGAAAGATAAAATTCCTTTACTAGATATTAATCTCAGTAGTCCATAGGAGACCAATATTGTGCCATTCAGTAGATCTATCCCTGACAAATACTAATATTATAACAGTTTAGTGAGACCTACACAACACTTAGAGAACAGCAGTGAGGTCTGCACTTGGAACACACATTCTGAGCGCAGATTTACCTCCGTATCAAAAATGGACTGTCAGCCTGGGGGCAAACAAGCAAGTGATCCAAGGTTTTCTAGCATAAATCTGACTTGGCATAGAAACATACATTTATTTATACCTTAAAAACAATTTACTATATATATATATATATATATATATATATATACACCCACAATTTGAGAGCAAAGTCGTGACCAATTTATATTGTTAAAAAAAGATATCAAATTATCATTCCCAATTGATTTATTTTACTATATGTGTAATAAAATCAGAAACCAAATATAAGCCCCTTTAAAATGCCATACTTGACCACCTTTGTTTAAAGTCTTACCCTACATTTGTACGACCCCCCCACCTTCCATACTGCAAATCAAAATCCAAAATCTGAAATCCGACTTCCGCAATCAAAATTATACCCCTAATTTAATTCCCCTCTCTCATTAAGTACCTGATACTGAGTCACACGCAAAACCGGTGTTTACATAGTTGAGAATTTTTTTGTAACTGCACGTATGCAGAAACATTCCAAAACTCCTACGGCGCATGCGTTACACAGAGTGTACACACAAAGGTGCTGTTGTGATCGTGTCTGACTATCAGAAATGATGGGCATTCCTAGAGGGTGACTGGCAGGTGACTAGTAGTGCACGCAAGAATGATCCGTTCAGTGGGCGTGCTATTGGAATGTTGTGGGCGTGTCATTGCAAATGGCTGTGTTCCCAGGTGCACAACCGCAGGCATAAGAGGCCATGGTCAGGCAGAGAAACCGCACCTTCCACAAGGCTGTATTACAGCGTGCAGGGATGCTACAAGTGGGCGTCTCAGTCCTTGTACATTCAGCCAAAAGGAAAGAATCTGTAGAGACATCTGCATGGGTGACAGCCAATAGAAATCTGTCACTAAAAATTATACCCCAGATTTGACCATAACACCTCATTCATGTAACGCATACTCCAAAAGGAAAAATTTACTTGTAACAGAGGTCCAGATTAAGATTTGTGTTGTCCTCAACAATAAAATATGCTGGCGATGTTATTAAAAAGTATAATGTGTAATAGATGTATTAAATACACTGTTATGCCCCCAGTTAACACTATGTCACACAGAAACCCCACTTCACATATGACACAGTGCCCCCAATTTAGTGATATACAGTAGCTATATGTGAGGGACACCAGTGTGTGGAGGCCACTGGGCGATTGTTCCGGTTGCTCTGTTGTTAATCTGCCTCTGCTTTAATCATATATATGCCAACACATTAAGAATTGGATACTCAAACTAATAACAAAGGACTTGTTCAAATGGGTTACAAAGCTTACATAGCCCCCACCCATTCCTCTCCCATTTACATCTCTGACCTCATCTCCATCACTCTCCTGTCCGCCATCTTCGTACAACAAATGCATGCCACCTCCCATGCCAACTGATTACTTCCTCCCACTCCCGCCACCAAGATTATGCCCGTGCTGCTCCCCACCTTTGGAACTCTCTCCCTCTCCCCATCAGACTCTCCACCTCTCTACAATCCTTCAAACGGGCTCTCAAGACCTACTACTTCATCAAAGCCTTCCAGCTCTCATCCAAACTTGCTGCTACATGCTCCTTCCTCCCTGTCTACCCCATCTGTGTCATGCCTGTTTGTCTGCCCCTCCCTTTTAGAATGTAAGCTCTTATGAGCACTCTACGCTCTTGTGCTTCTACTTACTTTACTTTCATATTCTTCGTACTTCTTGATTGCTTATGCTCTGTTGCTTATTTGGGTGTTATGGCTGTTAATGTAGCAATATATATTATCCAGGCATTGTATTGTATTGTACTGTAAATCACTGCTCACTTATTTGTTTATGTACTTTGTAAGGTGCCATATAAATAAACAATAATAATAATAATGGGTGTTTATGTCACATGACATTCTGCTCTTCTGTGTGCACCATGGAATGCCCCTTGAGGGTTATAGGGGAAGGCGGGGCTAGTTGTTACAAAAATACAGAAATTCAAATATGTCTAAATTTTTAATCACAACCAAACAGAATAATTTACAAAAAAACACTATTCTTTCTTCTATTTATATTGGACGTAAATTACATACAATAATTATTATTAACAATATTATTATTATTATTATTATTATTATTATTATTATTATTATTATTATTTATTATTAACAATGACAGGGTTAAATTGTTAAGGGATTGGGGAAAATTGTTACCAATAAAATAATCGAAACAAAATATTAATATACAAAGCGTTCATTAGAAAACTTTGTACGTTTATCACAAAATCCCATTTGGCATATATTTGGTATATAGTCTGATGACGATGGCAGACATCACTCATCGTCTTCACTGCTGATTTCTGATTCGCAGTTAGTGCAAGTACATGCTACTGCATCACATCTTATGCAAGCAATATGTGCCCACCCTTTACATCCAATACACTGGACCCACTCCTGGCCAAGTTTTGACAGTTTGTAACTCTTAACACACATTATACAGAAACACTCGTCTTCAGAACTCGGCAATGTTTTGGCTACTTTCTTTTTTATAGATTTTGATGTCATCTTCTTAGTCTTTTTATTTTGCCTTCATTCCAGAGTAAATATTTCTTAACTTTCTATAGTTTTGCCTCTTTTTTTCATTTCTCATATTTGCTTCTAAATGGGATTGTCAGTGAGTAACAACTTGCCTCCGATATTGTGTAACAACTTGCCCCAAGTGACGTTGAATAACCAAGATGGCCATGGTTCAATTTCCGTGCTTCAATTCACAATTATAACAATGATAATAAACAGGGGCTGGCTGGCAACTTTCAGCCTGGGGGGCAGACACAAGTAAGTGGCCCAGTTTTTCTACTAGCGAATGCAATGTAAAAATGGGTGCGACAACAATGGTTTCCATAATGTGTGTGTGGTTTAAATAGCAAATGAAGTATATGATGGTAAAATTGTTATGACAAAGAGCTATAAATAAATACCATCTATTGTGTGCGTCTCCTGGGGACTGGGTTGAGCAGCTGCTGCCAGACCTTTGTGACCCCTTCCCCTTAATTGTGTGTGTCCCACAGTGTTGTGTGCCTGACCCGGAGAAAACGGGACGCAATTCATCAATCACAAAATGGGCAGGGTGCATTTCACAGTTAACAAAACGGGCAGGGCGTAGTGCCCTGCTAAAAGTACCTATTGGGAACACTAATATGTACAAACACATAGGCAGCCTCATTTATCAACGAGTTTATAACTCAAAACTAGTGATAAATATCACTTTTTCGGATAAATGGTGCTCCAGCCAATCAGCTCCCAACTGTCATTTTTCTAACAGTTGACAGTTGGGAGCTGATTGGCTGAGCACCATTTATCAGAAAAAGTGATATTTATCACTAGTTTTGAGTTATAAACTCATTGAAGTACACACACACGCAGGGGAATTCAATTCAAAGCGATGTTTGGTCGGGCTAAAGGATTTCTTCTCGCACCCCCCTAGGGATGCAAGGAGAAATCCAACAAAACTGCAGACTTCACATCTGTTTGCCAGCTTAGCACTTACCTAACAGCCGCGCGCCCGGCACTTTAGTCGGAGAATACCGGTTCTCACGACTAAACACCCAGGTTAAGTTGTGAGAACCGGATTTCTCTGACTTAACAGTGCGCTGCATTGAATAGCTCCAATGCATTGTGCAGAATTTAATTCCGACAATGAATATTGTAGAGAACATAAAAAACCCTTGCAAAGTTTATGCCACACTGACTCATATAATTTGTTTACAAGATATACCGGTAATAGATAAATAGATATGAGATAGATATTAGATAGATAGATATTAGATAGATGGATGGATGGATAGATAGATGGATAGATAGATATTAGACATATAGATAGATAGATGGATACATATTAGATATATATATATATATATATATTAGATATATATATATATATATATATATTAGACAGACAGATATGAGATAGATATATATTAGATAGATAAATATTAGATAGATAGTTATTAGATAGATAGATATGAGATAGATATGAGATAGATAGATAGATAGATAGATATGAGATAGATAGATACTGTAGATATGAGATAGATATATAGATTTGAGATAGATAGATAGATATGATATAGATAGATAGATAATTATGTGATAGACATATAGATATGAGGTAGATAGATATGAGATAGATATATAGATATGAGGTATATAGATAAATTGATAGATGAAAGAGAGATTCAGAGACACATACACTGTATATCAGCTCCACTCTCCACTTACCTGGTTTCTAAAAGAGTAGAAAAGACAGGTAGCACAGGATCTCCTCTACTCTGGATCAATTCTCACCTCAGCCCTCTCTGTCTCTCTACTCCCTGGCTGCCATCAAACTTCTTTTTCAGATCCTCTTCCCTGACAGACTCCCCGATAAGCCCCGTTCCCTTTTTTCCACTTTTCAGCCTCTGCGGTTCCTGGGAAAGGAAACCTGGCTACCCATTGGTCGACAGTGGCCATTTCTTTGTAGTTTGGTATGGGGGAAGCCATTTTTTATTAGCCTATGCAACTAGTCTCAGCTCTCTCTAGCAGCTAATCAGAGCTGAAGAATGATCTGTGACTGCTTGACAGTACTCCCACAGCCAAGCGGCCGTGGAATGCTAACATTGTACCGGCCTGGGGGGCAGACGGCACCCTGCCCCCCGGCCCAGTCCGCCACTTATAATAAATACTCTAATGATCTGTGATTCTAACAAAATGAATGTTAAACCCTTACCATTAACAGTCCAGCCAGCTTACGAGTTTGTTTTGGTACCCATTACATAAACACTTCTACATTAGCGTAGTTTCGCTGAGCACTGACGGTAACATGTTCAAACTTGTTTTCAGTTTCTCTATAGCATATAGTAAATGCTACAGGCACTAGATATGCACACACCATTATTGTCCATTTTTACATAGTGTTGTGCTGATCCAGGAACTGTCACAGTTTTGTAGTTCTAATATATCCAGGGCTGATGAAAGATTTCTAACTTTCCTAGGCAAAGCTTACCCCCCTTCCTCTCCCCCAATTGCTAGCACATTACACACTTGATTTTCATAAAATTATAACACTTAACTAACTTCCCTCACTTGCTGACTGGCAAGGCTGCAGTCCATAAGCACTGATTTAGATGCTGTACAGGTTCCAGTGCTGCCTGGGGGAAAACATAGGATTTCTATAGAGGTGGTGGGTCCAAATGTCAGATTGAAAACAAAGCAAAAAAAAAGTCACAATAAGCCAGCAACAAACACTTTTTGTAATGTTTTGTTTGAGTTCTTATTGTATCAAGCAATGTTTAAGGTACTGTGAAATATCATATACTGCTCATTACATAAAGTTGATCTATTTAAAATGTAAAAGAAGAAATAAAGCTTGAAAATCTTTTTTGCATTGAAACTGATATAAGAAATAAGCATGCTTTACTTAGATTTGTTTATCTGTGTCTTTTGAAGACAATTTGCCACCATAACCCTATGAACAATATATGATAATAGCATATATTTAGCACTTAAACTAATAAAAAGCTAGATTAAGTGCAATTTAACAGTTTAGTATTATTTATTTATGCAATGAAACCATATGAAACACACTTTAGTGGGCATATTTCAGTAATAATGGTTTGAGGCAGGTTTTTAATGCCTGCTCTTAGGCTTCAGTTACAGCACAATACAATACTGTAAAATATCAGATCCCAGCTGTTTGGTATACGCCTGCTTGCATATCTCAGAGGAGCCTAGTTCAGCGGGGTATATAAATGTAGTTACTTCTTAAAGTTATAAATTTGAGTCATGCAAACATACATACTGTATGTCAAATAGCTTATATTTCAGCAGTGTTTTCATGTCCCTGTCCCAGTGGAGCTTACAATCTATGGGTTCTATGTACTAAGCCTTGGAGAGAGATAAAGTGGACCAAGATAAAGTATGAACCAATCAGCTCCTGTCATCTTATAGGCTATATTTGAAAAATGACAGTTATTAATCTCTGTCTACTTTCTCTCTCTCCATGGCTTAATAAATAGTCTCCTATATAACCTACTACATACACACTAGGGTTAATTTTTGTCAGGAGCCAATTAACTTACAAGTATATTTTTGGTTTACGGGAGGAAACCAGAGTACACGTGGGAGGAAACGCACTCAAACACGGGGATAATATATGAACTCCACACAGTTTCGGCCATGGTGGGAATTAAACACAGGACCTGTGTGTTGTTAAGCTGTAATGCTAACCATTACACCATCTGTGCTGCCCTGTATGTATCAAATGTAGCTGCTCTAGCTGTGCCTGTTTCAGGCTTCTTCCGTGGCAGTCACTGTGCAAATGCAAAGGTTGCTCCTTTAGGCAGGACTGGCTGGCTGGATCAAGAACTTTCTTTCTGCATGTGAACTACTTTATCCATAGAAATGTGCCTCAGAGGTGTTTCTGCACGTTCACAGAAGTGCTTGCTTCAGTCACACTACTTTGGATGCCTTATGAGACATCCAGACCTACTTTATAGATGAAGATGAATTTATAGGCTCAAAAATATTTAAAATATTACAATGAACGCTATGGGTGGGAATCCAACTAGCCGTTTAGTTTACCCCACGGCGAATTACCCACGCCAACTGGGGAAATGCTATTAAATTAAATAGCATTTTCCCCAGTTGGTAAACCAGGGGTTAATGCGTAGTAACCCACTGATTCCACATAAAGTGTGGAAACAATGGGTTTTTCACGCACGTTAATCAGTGGGTGCCTTCTCTCGCAGACATTTCCTCGCAGCTCCTGAAGCTGAAAGGTAAAGTCTACCACTGGTAATTTATGCGCGGGATGAAACCCGTTAATTGAATTGGCCATCATTTGTAATTAGCCATGAGTCTAATTGGATTGCCCCCTATCGGAGAAATGTAAACCTGTTAGATGCAGGTATTGGTTTGATTCCTGCGAGTATGACCATTTTTTTTTAAAGTGGCAATAATTCAGAAAGGCAAAACTAATCAGCCTTTGGGGGTCTATGTACTAAGCCTTGGAGAGAGATACAGTGGAGAGAGATAAAGTACCAACCAATCAGCGCCTAACTAATTTTTCAAACAAAGCCTGTAAAGTGACAGTTAGGAGCTGATTGGTTGGTGCTTTATCTCTCTCCAAGGCTTAATACATCTCCCTCTTTGCCTTTTAAATTACTACTGTTATAAAAAAAATGGGCAGACTCAATGGCATTGTGCCGATGCCTTCATCTTCCAGGTTATTACATTTCCCACTATGAATGTAGAACATGAAATAAAGACAATCCATTCATAACTTACTCTCCCAGCTTATTTGGGACATATATGTGTGTTATATGAGTAGGATGAAAATAGGTAAATACTGAATGTATTTACTCAAAAATTATAGTAAGCCGGACATAAAAGTGTCATTTTTAATTATTCTTCCATTTGCGTTCTCATCTCAGGCTCCAAGTGGTGTGATGTATCTGCACTAAGGAAATTGAGTGGAAAATGGGTGTGTAGCAATGTATGCAGATGTCAGACAGGCACATTTGTGTCCTACATTATTTCGGATACTGTATCTGCATTTTTCCCAGTTAATTTATGTCTACTCACTTATCTCATATTTGTCCCAATTTATCTGTTCCTTAACTTTAATATTTTCCTCAATTTGCCATCTTCCTCATTTATTCATCCCTTGGGGGAGATTTCTAAAACCTTGGAGAGAGATAAAGTGGAGAGAGATAAAAGCCCTCATTCAGAGCCGTACGCTCTGAGCAGAGCGCACGCTCTGAATGAGGGCCGCCCTCCATAATTATGGAGCGTCCTCCTGGATGCTCGTATAGCTGTGGGTCAACACCCACAGCCTATACGAGCGTGCAGTTTGATGGCCGCGATGGTCCTGACCATCGCGACCATCGCCACTGCGAGCCGGAGCCTGCGGTTGAGTTTTTCAACCGCAAGGCCCGGAGTGATTTTGGCTCTATCAGAGCCAAAATCACTCCCACTGACATCACTAGTGATGTCAGTGGGCCGGCTTCTGACGGTAGGCGTTCCCTTGGGAACGCCCCCGTCAGGGAGGCACGCCCCCAGCACGCCCACCAAAGGGGGCGTGCTGTCAATCAACATCGACAGCACGCCCCCTTTGATCAGACACAACAAGCGAAGGAAAGTCCTTCGCTCGTCGCGTCTGGCGCATGCGCACGACGGAGCTCCCGCCGTCGTGCGCATGCTCAGTGCACAACATCCACCCACTTGCGAGCGGACAGCCGCTTGCGAGTGGGTCTGAATCAGGCCCAAAGTACCAACCAATCAGCTTCTGTCATTTTTCTAGCAGAGCCTGTAAAATGACAGCTGATTGGTTATTGCTTTATTTCTTTCCATACGTCTTTCATTTCTCCACTGCTACTTCCTCACCCCTTACCCACTTTCTATTAACCGGGAGATGCATCAAACCTTCTAAAAAGTTAACAAGTGGGAAACTTGTCCATAGTAACCAATCAGCTTTGAGGTAGCACTTATCTAGTACATTCTATAAAATGATAGGTAGAAGCTGATTGGTTGCTATGAGCACTTGTCCACTTCTCCATTCTTTACACTGCTTGATACATTTTGAGTACTATATCTCACTTGCCTTATGTCTGCAACATTTTGTGCAACTCATTTCTACTTGCACATTTTGCACAGTTGTGCTCAACCAAATGTTTAAAATGTTAACACATATAAGATAAACTTGCATAACGCACAACCTGTTAAAAATCAGAATGTAGTATTTTAATTATAGAGGAGTGGTTCGGTTTCGCTGAAAACAGAACACACCCGAATTTTGGGGTTCTGAATCGAACCAAGGGCCCGATTCAGACCTGCTCGCTAGATGCGTTTGCACGCAGCCGTCAGTAGCCAAAGTATGCAAATCCAGCAATCGCACGGCAAGACAGTAGCACGCCCACTATGTCTTGGCGTGCGATCGCAGTGTGTATGTAGCCACCCACCAGCCTGTCATAAGATGCCCATTTCTCTTAGTAAAACATGTCATCTCTAGGAATTGTCTTAAACAATCGTAACATTGGACCCATATGCAGCACTTGTGGCTGACCATACCCTACCGCAAGCACAGCGAGTGCTTCAGTGTGTAATTCACCCATGTGATGTGTATTATGATGCTGCCTCTTAATTAGGCACGCCTCTGGAACAGCGTTCGCACCACCACACCCCTGTTTCCATCGACCGACCCTGTCACCACCCACAAATGTCTCATCCTCATTCTAGCGAGGAGTCTGTGCACAAGGGGCGATCGCTTCACGATCGCAGTGGTTGGTTCACGCACGCACACGCTCTGAGTCTTGAACGTATGCGCAGATTGCAAATATCGGCATGCTGTTGAGCGGGTCTTAATCGGGCTCCCAAGTCCCAATTTGGACCACTTTGGGATTCTAAGTCAAACAGAGCCCTGACTTGAGTCTCCTCGCCACGTTTGGAACTTATATCTAAAAAACAGATCACGAGTGTTTTGGGTAATATTTTTAAGTCCCTTCCTTGTGATTTTAGGTGCTGTTAGGTGGTCAAATTTTGGTGGCAATGAATGTTATTGATGTTAATAATCCTATAGGAATAAAAACAGGTCCAAGTGACATCATTTTAGCTGTTTTTATAAATTTTTATTGTAATATAAAACTAAAACCGGACTAAAACACTTGAGGATGGTTTTGCCAAAAACATAACCTGACGATGATTTTGAATCAAAACCAAAACACAGGGGTCTACGCACATCTCTAAGCTGCGTACACACCTATTGATATATCTGTCAAATCCGTCTGGTGGGATGGAAAATCTGATAATGTATGGGAGCAAAACACAATAGAAATTTGTTACCAAACACTAGAAAACGGACCAGATTTTCCTTCCCACCAGACAGATTGAACAGATACTGTATATCTGTATGTGTGTACACAATTTTAGTTTAATCAATTTTGTCAAACCCTTATCTACAGTATATAGGACTATCCAGATCTGTAAACAGATGAAAATGGAAAAAGTGTCTTTAAAAATCCCTCTAAAAATATCTGT
This sequence comes from Taudactylus pleione, assembly GCA_031769625.1. Lineage (NCBI taxonomy): Eukaryota > Metazoa > Chordata > Amphibia > Anura > Myobatrachidae > Taudactylus > Taudactylus pleione. The sequence continues at coordinate 81,496,276 of JAUIMM010000040.1, forward strand.
GTGAGACTTGTGATTGATGGCCCAATGAGGCATATTAGGTGAAGTTACTGTAAATTTGGTGAAATATAGTCACTATTAGAATAAGTTGTCCTTGGGTCGCTGTAGTAGTCAGCTTAAGGAAAAGAGGTTGTGATGAAACTGTGGGCCTGATTCTGACCTGCTCGCGCGCTGTCGATGTTGCCCAAGTGCGTATGCGCACGACGGACACGGCTCCGTCGTGCGCATGCGCGAGACCCGAATAACGACGGCCAAGCACCAAATAACGATGGTCTCGCCCCAAAGGGGGCATGCTGTTGATGGTGAGTGACAGCACGCCCCCTTTGGTGGGCGTGCCGGGGGCATGGCTGCCCAGACGGACGCGTTGCCATGGGAACGCCTACCGTCTGGGGCCGGCCCCACTGACAGTCACTAGTGATGTCAGTGGGAGTGCTTTTGGCTCTGATAGAGCCAAAAGCACTCCAGGGCTTGCGGCAGCGAGACCTACCGCAGGGTCTCGTCGCAAGCCCGATGGTCGCGATGGTCTTGACCATCGCGACCATCATTTTGGCCGCTCGCTATAGCTGTGGGTGGTCACCCACAGCTATGCGAGCAGCCAGGAGGCTGCTCCAAGAAGGAGCAGGGATGGCCCTGATTCAGAGCGAGTGCTCTGTCAGAGCGTCCGGCTCTGAATCAGGGCCTGTGTCCCAATGTTGTAAAAGTTGTTGTAGTTAATTAGTTAGACATCTCGTATATGAAACACGGATGAGGTTCTTTCAGTAGTTACAAATCACAAAATCAAAATAAAACCAAGTACTTACAATGTTGCTGCTGCTATCACAAGGACCATGTGGGTATACTCTGCTCTGTGGTTCAGATGGAAACAAGTGCACAGCATTAGTGCTATGCTAGATCTTTGTGAATGAGTGATGTGAATGAGTGATGTATTACGCCACAGTAGACTTGATAATAAGGGGGAGAAGTATCAAACCTTCAAGATAGATGAAGTAGAGAATTTGTCCATAGCAACTAATCAGCTTCTACCTTTCATTTATCTCACACAGAAGCTGATGGTTGCTACTTCTCCACTTTAGCTCTCTTTGAAGTTTGATACATCTCCCCCTTAGTGAGGTGTTTCCATCTGAACCCCTGAGCAGAGTACACCCACATGGACGGTGCATGCAATAGCTGCTGTAAAATTACGTATTTCATTAAGATTTTATGACTGAACGAAAACTGACATTGAAAGGAGGGTCACAGAAATGAAACATTTTATTGTCAAAGTTGAGAAAAAATACTGCCAATATTGCAAATATGCTAACTATTTTAGGCGCTGCCTGTGTTTCCTCTCAGTAATTCCCCACATTGGCTCCAACACGGGATCGGTATGATTTACCACCGGCCGATAACCCTAAGCCTCCCTTGAGGGTGCCTAACCCTAACCTCCCCCCCAAGTGCCTAACCCTAACCCCCCTCTAAGTGCCTAAACTTAACCCCCCTTCCCCACTGCCTAAACCTAAGTCTCCCGGGCGTGCCTAACCCTAACTCCCCCTTCCCTTAGCCTAACCCTCCCAGGGGGGCTTCCTAACCCTAAGTCCCCCCCCCAGGAGCCCCTAACCTAACCCCCTCCTGCAGCTGTCCGATCCCAGCTTACCTTCGATCGGGATGCCGGGCGCGAGCTCCTGGCGTAGGTAAAATGATAGGCGTCGGGATTTCGACACCTATCATCAGACTCTTGCTGGGATTAGACAGTCGGGATGCCGACGTTCGGGAGTTAGACTGTCGGCATCCTAACTGCATACCCTCCAACACACCTTCTAGAATGCACCTATCAAATATGCTCTGCCTAATTTCGAAATATTTACTCATTTATAGGAAGATGTATTAAGTCGTGGAGAAATATAAAGTGGAGCAGTTGCCCAAAATAGCCAATCAGCTTCTGTCATTTCAAAAACTGTGCTAGATAAATGAAAGTTAGAAGCTGGTGGGTTGCTTTGCAAAACTTTTGCACTTTCTCTCTCTCCAAGCCTTGATACATCTCCCCTTTAATTACGTTAGAGTGGCCTCAGTTGGGAAAACTTTATCACATTCCTGCAAGCAAGACAGAAAATCATATTCACTAAATAAAATGAACCTCACACTTTCTAATACTTTCATAATTTTAAAATGTTTCCACAAAACTTTTTTTTTTTAGAAAATCATACTCGCATGCTACTTAGCTCACATTACACCTCACCAATCAAGTTTTCAACCTCAAAGAATTCCCCAGCAAAACACTTATTTATATAATGGCAACTTATAGCATCTCATCATCCGATATCATATTTTTAGATTGTAAGCTCTTGTGCTATGCTCTGCACCACTTATTATTTCTGTATATTCTTAAGCATGTCAGTCATCCTGTTTACTTATAATCTCCTGTTTTAGGAATAATATGTACTGGAACTTAAGACATAATTCTATTTGTTATCTTATTGGCCATTAAAAAAAAATATTTTGCTAATAGTACAGTAACAATGATACTGCAATAACTGTTTGACAAACATGTTAAAGTAATGACTACAAAGGTTGAAGCATAGAATAGGGTATACTATCATTGAGCCCATACAAACCATATAATTATTTAACCTTTGTGGTACAAACTGTTCTCATCTGTAATTAGTTTTGATCTTAAATGATTTAATTTGCTTGCAATTGCAATGGTTCATTTACCTGCCTAAAATAAATGCATGAATTCAAGGCTTATAAATCTCAACTTGAACTGCTGCACATCAGGAGAAAATTTTAGAATTAGATTTACATATGATCTGTGATTGGAATATTTGGCTTTAATAAGCTTTTGCAAGTATCCTGTAGCTGGAAATAGGAATGGCCTGTTAAACACATTTGCCAACCAACTCCCTTCAATCACAAAACAAGGCAGTTAATGGAAGAGTTCAAGACATCATTACATAGCAATGGATTTTATCTTACGTAATTACTTAATTTTCATTACAAGTTAAAATTTTACCCTTATGACGATAGAGCACAACTTATTTCTAGAGATGTGCAGGCTCGGAACGGTTCGGATGGTCCCGCCAAATTTTGGGTCTCAGAAACAGGCAAAACGTGATGTTTCATGGACAAAAGTCCATGAAAGATGATGTTTGTCCATGAAATATGATGTTTTGTCTCTTTCTGAGACCTGAAATTTGGCGGGAAAAATCAGAATTTGCCTGGAATATTCGAACCGATTCAAGCCTGCACATCCCTACTTATTTCAGGGATGTAACTAAGTATTTGAAGACGCCACATCAAAAGTTGTTAAGGGCCCCTATGTACCACCCAGTGGTGAAAAATGTATATAACACTGGTAGGTTTGACAAGGAAGATGGGCCCCCTAAGCTCTGGGCCCCATAGCAGCTGCACCCTTGCACCTATGGTAGTTATGGCCATGGCTTATTTCATAATTATGTGTATATAATTGGAGGATGGGACAGAGGGGGGGATTTGACAGAGTGTGGGGTGGAGCAGAATAGATTAGAAGGCAGACAGGGGACGGGATGGCACAGTGCTGGGACAGGGCGGGGCAGCAGTAGACAGAGAGTGGGCTTGGCGGCACAGAACAAGGGGCAAAGTGGAACAGAGCTGCAGGCAGAGGACAAAGCAGGGGACAGAGCAGTGGCTATAGAGGAGAGGGGGCAGATCAGTGGGCAGACACTGCGGTCCCTTTACTAGGTATATACTGTATAGTAGAGTGGTTGCAAAAGTTTTTGTTTATCGTACTTGTTTAGCAAAATGCACTTTTCAAATGGTGACATAATAACTCATTTATTATTAGCAAGACTATAGATTTTGGTTAAAGGAACATATAAATGATTGAGTGAAGCTGGCCTTCTCCTCTTTTAGGTGTCACAGGAGTGTGTTAAAGTACCGTCTTGTAATAAATTTGTCATTTACAGTATATCATCTATAGGAGAAATGTGTTTGTTGAGCACTGTTCAGCTGCCCACGCTCTACATTCACTGTTTTAAGTGTCTGACTTGTCCTATTTTTATTTTATTTTGACAGGTGTTTTACCAGCGCGCTGATATGGCCATCGGCTCTCTTACTATAAATGAGGAACGATCTGAGATTATTGACTTTTCGGTTCCCTTTGTGGAAACAGGAATCAGCGTGATGGTGTCCAGAAGCAATGGAACAGTGTCCCCCTCAGCATTTTTAGGTAACAATGTAACTCATGATGTCTAATGATTCAGCAGTGGGTGACAACTAGTGGCATGGGCATGCAGGTTAAAAAATATCAGTAAAACTTATCTGAAAACATGATTATTTTCCCTACTATTTACTATCCATTGAAGAAATGCTAAAAGGGAAGCTGACTTCTCACTTTACGAAGCCTTTGTTCATATTTCTACTGAAAGCCTATACAAAATGATGCAACCAACAGTAGAAGATATAAATGAATCCAAAAAAACAATAAAAACTAATGAGTGTATCAAAAAATAACAGCGCTTCACAGATGTGATATAAATATTTTATTGCTGCTCCCACTTTCAGCAGGCCATTATGAACATTTGATCTAACTATAAAATATTGATAACATCTTAGCAAAAATATGTACATAGAAAAGTATAAATGTTGGATCTGAGACGTGGCTAAAAAACTTGGTTTTTGTGAGTGTTTGTATAGCTAGACAAGCAGTTTAGGCAGAGAGCTGACTCGTTCCTCAAGGCTTCAGCAGAGAATACAGCAGTAAATTTACATTTATGCAAATGCTCATAATAGGTGAAAGTCGTATTTGGACCTTCCCTTCTGTCAGATGTGAAACCTTGGGGCAATAAATTAGTATTTAATTCACCTCAGTTGCGTAATATTACAGAATGTAGTCAAAATGTTGACATTCAAATATTGAGACCAGTATAATGACATGGGGCCATATTCAATTAGAAGCGAAAAGTCTGAGGTCGGAGTCTGACTTTTCGCCGTCATCACAGGTTTTCCTGGGGCTAAAGAATCGGGCGCGTGCCCGCGTATCCCCGTATTCAATTAGGAATCGGCGGAAACGGTATCCCGGTGAATAGGTAAGTATCGAAAAGTCCTGTCACTTTTGGGGAAATCAGCCTGTCATCCCCCAAAAGATGGTCTGACATGGGGGATCACTATGGGTACCCCTGAATCGGCCTTTTAAAGGTATTTGTGGTTTTTAAACGGTGTCGGCGGGTGCTTTTATGCGTCTTTGAAAATGTGGTGAAGAATAGCATTTAGCAGCATTTGTTTTGGAAAACAACTAGTTCCAACTAATTTGGGGTACATTAAAATGGGTGCAAGCATATTCAAAGTCCCTAAAGTGAACTTTAAAAATTCTTCAAAAATCCACCTGCCGCAACCAACCGCAACCAAAAAAACCACCTGCCGCATACTTGGGGACCCCCCCTGAGTCTATTTAGCTAGTTTTTAAGTTTGTCCCCCAACTTTTTTTTCCACCCCAAAAACAAACCCACTTTTTTTGGGGTGTCCTATAGTACTTTTTAATTTTTTTTTTACACAGATTACTTTTAGGGAACATTCTAAGGGCTGCAGGGTACTTTTTTAAAGTCTGCACCCCAAAACGCCAATTCTGCACTATTTTTCGCCACCTATTCATAGGTGAAAAGTTATCCCCAGTTTTTGCCAAAGACTTTTCACACCTGCCGAAAAGTCTTTGGAATTGAATTTGGGGGAAAATCAAAACGGCAAAAATGACATCATCGGCAATAAATTATCGCGATAACGAGTTTTCACAGCTTAATTGAATACGGCCCATGGTCTGAATGTCTGCATTTAGTATGTCAACATACACGGTCAAAATGCCGATATTAACAATGTGTCGACAATTCATTATAGGGATAGGCCTCTGTTACGGTTAGGCTGATGTTTAGGGTACAGTTGAGGTTAAGGTTAGGGCTTAAATGCACCATAAAATGTTATGTCTACTGACACTGTTGACATTATGTCATGGTCGTCATTGTGAATGTCGACATGCCACATGTTGACATACCATTTATGTCGATATCTGAATGTCAACATTTAGACCATGCTGACATCCTGAATGTCGACATTTTGTACCACACCCTAATATAGTAGGGATTTGGTAGTTCTAATGGTTGCCTGACCACACATACCTTCCAATGGTTGCCAACAGTAAGTGACTGCATATGGCAGTAGACAAAGAAACTTGCTGCATCACTTGGGTAACGTCTCTTTTGAGCAGGGCCCTCTAGCCTCTTGTGCTTCTCTCTACTGTATTTTTTATTTATCTCTTACTCCCCACTAGGGCAACTAACACCTGGCTGCTTTTGTGGGTGTAAAGGTCGCTAATATAGCAATGTTTATTATCCTTGTCCGTGTATTGTATTGTAAGTTGCTGGTTACTTGTTTGTAAGGCGCTGCGGAACACTTGTGGCGCCATATAAATATATGGTAATAATAATAATAAGGATTCAGAGTCTCAGGACTGAAAACAAGCAGTGCTGGGTGTCTTCAGCTGGCTGGGTGATCTGACTTGAAAGGTCCAGGCAGCTGCATATTAAATATTTAGGGAACATAAATAAAGAAGACTTTCACATACTATTAACTTTTCTACTGCAAACCTGATGATAAAGGAATATACACTTCCATAAGAGAATTGGGGGTAGATAAATACATCTTCAAAAATACTAAGTTTAAATGACCCTTTTGGTACATCCTCTTACAAATTAGTAAAATAAACAGTAGAGAGTTTTTCCTAATATATTCCTATGGAGAAACAGAATATTCATTGGAGGCTGCCAATACACTTCCCATTTACATTGTATTAGCACTCATATGCATACGCCCCATGGTTAATAAAACACTGGTCTTTTATACTTGATTTTGCTACTCAGCATCTGGTAAACGCGTCTGTTTACTAAACTTATCTCAATGAATGAAAAGGTTAATCAGAGTTTTCTCTGGTGCTCACCTAGGGCCTGATTCAGACCCGTTCGTAAGCGTCCGCACGCTCGCTCTGAGCAATGGTCGCACAACTGCGCATGTGTATGGTTCACAATCCGCGTGCGCAACCAGTCATTGCGGTCGGAAATTGTGCGCTCGTAAAACACAGAGGGGCTGCTATTTTAAGTGACAGAATGTGCCGTTTGTGGGTGGGAACAGGGGAAGGTGCTTGAAAACGGGGGATTAGTTGTGCGAACGCAGGCGTCCCCAACGGTCAAAACGGCGTTTAATGAGAGTGCATAATTAGTAAAGAGGAGCGTCATCGATCACGTCACTTGGTTGTCTTGTAGCCTGAACTGCTCGCAGTGATTACGGGAAGTAATTCCTACTTCAAGCGCTGTGAGCAGTTCAGATGCCGTTCGATGTTCCCGATTAATCTAATAAAAACAGGAGATGACGTGATTTGCGAACGGCAAAGGGGCGTCTTGAAAAAATAGCGAGCGCATTTAGCGGACGCTCGCACAGACATAGACACGTCCTCACACTGCAAAGAGCGAGCGCTCAATTTAAATATCCGGACCCTTTTTGAGAGCGAGCGGCCGTAAATAGCGTCCGGGTCTGAATCAGGCCCATAGTTTGTGCTGCTTACCTCTGACCCCCACAGACCTCTATGGGGGAGGGAGGTTTTTTACAATTTACTGTGGAATGAAAAGCGAAGCTGGGTAATGCCATATGGAGTCCTTGGCATCTTTGGTTTCTCTTAGTAATGGCATCCTAATACGCGACATAAAACTAATCTGGGAAGGGAGCTTTGCTTACAAGGCCTGACACCTCCTGGAGAATATAGCACATGCACAGTTTGCTCACATTGAAGTCTAATGGTTACTTCCGATCTCTTGCATGCGCATTAGGGCCACCCAGTAGCCAATAAGGGGTCTATGTACTGAGCCTTGGAGAGAGATAAAGTGTATAGAGATAAAGTACCAATCAATCAGCTCCTGTCATTTTTCAAAAACAGCCTGTAATGTTACAGTTGGTATTTTATCTCCATCTACTTTATCTCTCTCCAACGGGCCTATTCATCATCACTTCATTTCTACAAAACCAGATGAAAATTAACATTTCATCTGCTATTGTAGAAATGAATTTTTTGGGCCATTCATCAAGATGGTAAAGCAGGAGATATCACAGATATCTCCTACTTACCTTCCTCTGGCGGAATGGCTCGCTGTCCCCATACACTAGTATCACAGATATCTCCTACTTACCTTCCTCTGGCAGAATGGCTCGCTGTCCCCATACACTAGTATCACAGCTATCTCCTACTTACCTTTCTATCCTGGAATGGCCCGCTGTCCCCATACACTAGTATCACAGATATCTCCTACTTACCTTCCTCTCCCGGAATGGCTCGCTGTCCCCATACACTAGTATCACAGATATCTCCTACTTACCTTTCTCTCCCTTAATGGCCCGCTTTCCCCATACACTAGTATCACCGATATCTCCTGCTTACCTTTCTCTCTTGAATGGCCCGCTGTCCCCATACACTAGTATCACAGATATCTCCTGCTTACCTTTCTCTCCCGGAATGGCCCGCTGTCCTTATACACTAGTATCACAGATATCTCCTGTTTACCTTCCTCTGGCGGAATGGCTCGCTGTCCCCATACACTAGTATCACAGATATATCCTACTTACCTTTCTCTGCCGGAATGGCTCGCTGTCCCCATACACCAGTATCACAGATATCTCCTACTTACCTTTCTCTCCTGGAATGGCCCGCTGTCCCCATACACTAGTATCACCGATATCTCCTGCTTACCTTTCTCTCCTGGAATGGCCCGCTGTCCCCATACACTAGTATCACCGATATCTCCTGCTTACCTTTCTCTCCCGGAATGGCTCGCTGTCCCTATACACTAGTATCACAGATATTTCTTGCTTACCTTTCTCTCCCGGAATGGCCCGCTGTCCTCATACACTAGTATCACAGATATCTCCTACTTACCTTCCTCTGGCGGAATGACACGCTGTCCTCATACACTAGTATCACATATATCTTCTACTTACCTTCCTTTGGCGGAATGGCCCACTGTCCCCATACACTGGTATCACAGATATCTCATACTTACTTTCCTCTTGCAGAATGGCCCGCTGTCCCCTTACACTAGTATCACAGATATCTCCTACTTACCTTCCTCTTGCGGAATGGCCAGCTGTCCCCATACACTAGTATCACAGATATCTCCTACTTACCTTCCTCTGACATAATTGCCTGCTGTCCCCATACACTAGTATCACAGATATCTCCTACTTACCTTCCTCTTGCAGAATGCCCGCTGTCCCCATAAACTAGTATCACAGATATCTCCTTCTTACCTTCCTCTTGCAGATTGCCCGCTGTCCCCATACACTAGTATCACAGATATCTCCTGCTTACCTTTGTCTCCCAGAATGGCCGCTGTCCCCATACACTAGTATCACAGATATCTCCTGCTTACCTTTCACTTCCGAAATTTCCCGCTATCCCCAAACACTAGTATGTGGACAAATTCATCAAGCTCTGAAAATACAATATTTTCGGAGCTTGACTGCAGTAGCATTCACCTTCTTCAGATGGAAGGAGTCCCGGGTTGTAAAGAGGGACACTTTACAATCCTTCCAACCCTGTCCGGCTCCTTCCGCCAGATGCCAGGGCTTTTGTGCACATGTGTGACCTGTAGGTGCACTAGCTTCACTGTGTTTATGTGTTATTTATTTGAGAGATGTACAAAATAAAGTTGTAGCACTTTTACCACTTAACTGACAATTTTTTTTTCCAAAAACCGCTCCAAAATTGTCGTTTTTTTTTTTAAGAGTGAATTAGGTCAAGAACACCTTTTGAAAACTTATCCAACACTATTTTGTAAAAAAATATATATTTTTTTAAACGCTGTGTACCATATAAATGGCAATTTTTATGGTATATAGTAGTGATGGCCATCGATAGAAACAATCGATGGTAACATCAATTGATACCACAGCTGCCGATGTTTCCTTAACATCAGTTGGGGGGCTGCCGTTTATATATGTGTATGTGTGTGTATGTATATATAGATATATATATAGATATATATATACTGTATATTAGACATATATACCAACTTGTACATATATATATATATATATATATATGTGTGTATATATATATATATCCATATTAATTTTTATTTTGAAGGCACGATATTGTATTAGGGGTGGAGCTTGCTTCTGTTTCACCTCACTCTAGCAGGGCTGGGGGAGGGAGAGGACTGGAGGACCGCAGGCTGATCCTTGCAGTGTGGGGGGGTGCCATCGGGCTGTCGCTCGCAGCAGGGCAGGGGGAGGGAGGGAGCCTGACAGCGCTGAGCGCTGTTATTTATTTTCCCGGTGGCTGCTCTGACCTTTGCAGCCGCCAGGTATGGGGAGTCCTGCTGGGCTGCCGCTCATAGCAGGGCAGGGGGAGGGAGTCTGACAGCGCCAAGTGCTCTTCTTTATTTTCTCGGCGGCTGCTCTGATCTTTGCAGCCACCGGGAGTGTGGAGTCCCGTTATGCTGCCGCTTGTAGCAGGGCAGGGGGAGGGAGCCTGTCAGCGCTGAGCACTGTGTTATTTATTTTTCCGGCGGCTGCTCAGTAGTTTGCAGCTGCCGGGTGTGGGGAGTCCCGCTGTGCTGCCACTCGCATCAGGGCAGGGGGAGGGAGACTATGACAGAGCCGAAAGCATGCTGTTGGGGTGTGGGAGTTGTGGGCGCCGGGCTTTAGCAGGGCTGGGGTAGGGAGAGGAGGCACATGGGGATTATTGAAAAGTGTGGAGGGACCGGGAGGTCCCTCCTAGCTAGGCGGCTGCTAGAAGATCATCTTCCAGAAGCCGCCCACTGAGCTTTTCTGACTGGTCGTATCAGATACGACCATGTCAGGGAAAGCCCGGTCTGGTATGGACGTATCTGATACGACCATGCCAAGCAAGTGGTTAATTTTTGTGTGTTACATTTTAGCATCTACATACATCCTGCATATAAAATGCATATATTATGGGACTGTCCCGCCATCCTAATACAGTAGTGAATACTTTAATCCCAGCTGCTGGGTGCTAAGCCATGCTCCTGTGAGTGGGTGCATCTCACATGCTAGACCCATTCACAAATGGGTGCAGCCATGCCCAACATGCTGTCGTCCCACAGGATGTTGCAGTACCCGGGCCCAGAATTTCTCTTGGCAGCCCTTTAGAGGTGACAGGCAGAACCAGGAGGGAATGGGTCTTAGTGGTGGGGTAGCAAGGCGATGGAGGGAGGTGGTTGAGAGTGGAGGAACAGGAAAGGCAGGGGAAGAAGCAGAGGTTTGGAAAGCAGACTGATGAGAAAAAAATGGGGAACAGCAAGTGGAGAAGAGACAAGAGGGGGAGGATCGAGATGGATAAAGTAGTGGATTATGTGGACACTGAATAAGGGGGGTGTTTGAAGAAAGGGTGTTCATGCTGTGGACGAGGTAATAAGCGAGATGAAAACTGGAGTGGAGGCTGTGTGATGTAGAGACAGTGTGGATAAAAAATTTTAAATGTTCAAAAATACAGGTAAAAGAACAGTGCTGCTAATGTATGAGCGCAGTTCCAAAAGTGAGATATAAAGAGAGGTGTGTGAGTAGTGGATGAAGGAATTAGTTATTAAAATAAAGAATGTTTAAAGTGGATAGATGCGATGCAAGGACAAAGGCAATACAGTACAAACAGGATGTTCAGTAGTATGAAGGCAAAAATTACAATGTACAGAGCTGATCCAGTCAGAAGTGTTTTGAACAACAAAGATAAATCAACAAGAGCAGCATGCAGATAGGGGGGTACTTGCAATGTCTAAGCAGCGAGTGCAGTAAGGAGTTTCCTGCAGCTGATGGTGAATACAGCAGCTGATGGTGAATTTGGTAGTTCACATAAGTATGTTGCTTCTTGTCGTTCAGAAAGTGTTCTAATTTTGATGATTTTTTCCTCCAGCTTAACTCCGGCATAACTTCATCTTAGTTATCAAATTGTAATTACACTTATAATCTAACACTGAATTTAAAACTGACTTTGGCAGCCAACATCTAGGCAGCCTTACTGGTCACTAATAACTAAAGTTACAAACATGTGTTGTGTGCTCACTGATTGGAACCCCACCCCCTGTGCTCAGCACACACTAAGGTCCGTGTTGAATTAGGCTGCGAAACGTTGGAATCTGCGATAAATTATCGCCAATGACATCATTTTCAATTATCCCCATATTCAATTACAAAGACTTTTTGCCAGTTCGAAAAGTCTTTGTAAAAAAACTTGGATAAGTTTTCAACATGTTTTACATGGTGAAAAAAGTGCAGAATTGGGGTTTAAAGGTGCAGGCTTAAAAAAAATAGCATGCACCTGAGAATTGCCCCTAAAAATGAAATGTGTCAAACATTTTTTTTTTTAAAATAGGGCACCCCAAAAAAATTGGAAACAAGTTTTTATCTAACAAAATAAATTAAGGGGTGGTACCCAAGTATGCGGCAGGTGTATTCTTCATTGCGGGTGGTTGCGGCAGGTGTTTTTTTGAAGAATTATCAAAGTAACTTTAGGGACTTAAAAAAATGCTTGTACCCATTTTCATGTACCCCAAATTTGATGGGAGAAGTTATTTTAATGAAAAAAAAAACCTAAGCACTATTCTTCACCACTTCTTCATTGCCACAAAAATGCACCTGCCACGGCTATTAGTAACCCCGACTTACTTCAGCACAAAAATGGGGGTACCAATAGTGATCCCCCATGTCTGGACATTTTTAGGGAGGTCCCAGGAACATTTCCTGAAAATTCACGTTTTTTTCGTAGATCCAAATTCCCCGGGTCTCGTTTTGCTCCTTTTAAATTGAATATGGGGATAAACGGGCACGCGCCCGAAACTTTATCCCCACTCTAACCTCCCATGTGGAGCGAAAAAAGTCCAGCATGGACTTTTCGCTCCCTAATTGAATACGGGCCTGTATTGGGATGCAATAAAGTCTAAGATAAACAATTTCTGAGAAGGGGGTAGAACAACACAGATTCACTGTAAGTTTCAAACTTCCTTTAAAGAAAATGCTCCTAATATAAAAGTGGAGACAATTTTACCTAAATTATTTTTCTAAGCTGTGCTTATGCATTCAATATAGCATCTGATGGGAGCAGTGGTGCAATTTACCTGCAATTCAGAGAGAGAGAGAAGTCACATCAGTCTTTGCATGGTGTGCATATGGTAGATGTACTAAGCCTTGGAGAGAGATAAATTGGGTGGAGATAAAGTATTAACCAATAACTCCTAGCTGTCAGTTTCTTGGTACTTTATCTCTCTTCATTTTATCTCTATCCAAAGCTTAGTACATCTACCCCATAATAAACAAGGGAAGCAGTCAGAAAATAGGTAGCTTGCAATGTTCTCTGGTTTGTACTGGGACAGGGAGCATTCTGTATTGAAGCATTTGGAGTTTGCCTTATTACACAGAGCCCGGCATTCATCAGCAACATACTTTCAGAATATATTTTTTTCATTTATTTTGTATTAAATAGCAAACATATTGCATACTGTTATATTTAGATGTATATAGTATATCACTTTGTGATCTGTCTTTGGAATTACTGCAACACTGACCTTTATTTTTAATCAAATCTATTTGGGAAAAAAAAGGCTTAATATCACCCTCCGGCAGGCAATAAGTGCTCTATAATACATAAATATCTAGACTGCTTGTGGCACACTTATGGAGTTTAATACAAGTTCTAGGAATTCAAAATGAAGCACTAAATACTCATATGATGGAAAATAATGTCACTTTAGATAAGCTGTGTGCTTATGATTTTGCAAAATCTCTATACAGAAGACAAAACAACACTAAAGCTTATTAGTAATGGTAACTGTGTGAATAGGTTATGTATATCATGTGTTAAATTATGTTATCTACTCCTATTATTCTATACTTTCCTCAACAAAGAGAGAAAATCCTGATTAAAGCACCATTCATATGGCCACAATAATAACATCAAACATTGTTTAATAAAAATCCTGTCAGCTATAATGTCACAGTTTTAAGAGGAAATCTAGACTATTAGCTCTATTCTACAGTGACTTTAGAAAATATATTGAATTAAATCATTTTAATGCTCAATTTACAAATGAATAAACTATAGTTTCGAAATGTGTCTTTATGCACCCAGGATGATGAGCAGAACAAATATTTTCATCTATAATATAATAAAGTTGTAATAGTTGTTTCTGTACAAAGACATTTTTTTGAGAAATGTACTCCTTGGGACTGTGTATAAACTATGGGGACAATTTTTTTTGTCTTTCATAATTTTTGTTTGTTATTCTGTTTGTTCCTCCATCACACAAAAACTATGGGATGAATTTGGATTGCATTTTCAATATTGTATAGCTTAGTGCAGAGGTTCCCAAACGCTGTCCTCAAGGCTAACCAACAGTTCAGGTTTTAGAGATATCCATGGTTGAGCAAAGGTGGTTATATGAAATCGACTGAGGCACTAATTAAGTCACTTGTGCTCAACCATGGATATCTCTAAAACCTGTACTGTTGGGGAGCCTTGAGGACCGTGTTTGGGAACCTCTGGCTTAGTCACATAGAAAGAAACTAAGTAATGTACAGGTTGAGTCTCCGATATCCAAAAATCCAAAATGCTTGGGACCAGTGGTGTTTTGGATAACGGAATAATCCGTATTTTGGAATAATTGCATATCATAATGAAATATCTTGGGAGTGGGACCCCAATATACACACATAATGCATTTATTTGTTATATACACCTTACACACATAGCCTGCAGCTCATTTTATACAATATTTTCAATAATTTTGTGGCTCAAGAAAAGTTTGTGTACATACATGAAATAAATTTATGTTTCATTTATACCCTATACACACAGCCTGAAGGTAATTTTATACCATATTTTTAATAATTTGTGCCTTAGACAAAGTTTGTGTACATTGAACCATCAAAAATCAAAGGTTTTGTTATCTCAGTCATGCCAAAATTATTCCATAATTCGGAATATTCCGTATTTCGGAATATTTGGATATGGGAGACTCAACCTGTATTATCTCAATGTGATATCAGGGAGAGGAGCAATAAAGGAAACACCAGACGCTTGACATTCGGTACGTGCATTGTGCAGGCTTCTAAAGCCAAAAATTACTAGAAGTATATAGATTCGGGATGAGCAGGTTCGGATTTCTGAAATCCAAACCCCCCCGATGCGATTCGGGAACCGAGTCCGGCTCGGATTTTCCCAGCTGACTCGGAACTGAAATCTAAAAATAAAATAGGGAAAGATCAAGAACCTCTTCCTCCTAGTGCTGAAGCTGCTGCCACTAGTCATGACATAGATGATAAAATCCCATCAACGTCGTCTGCCAAGGTCAATACCCAATGTCATAGTAGAGGGCATATAAAATCCCAAATGACAAAGTTCAGGAAAATAACCTTAAAAAAAACATTTAAATCATCTGAGGAGAAACGTAAACAAGCCAATATGCCATTTACGACACGGAGTGGCAAGGAACAGCTAAGGTCGTTCATGACTAGTGGTTCAGCTTCACATGACGATGGAAGCCCTCCTCCCGCTACAAAAATCAAATGAGTTAAGCTGGCAAAAGCACAGCGAAGAACTGTGCATTCTAAGAAGATATCACAAATCCCCAAGGAGAGTCCAAGTGTGGTGACGGTTGAGATGCCTGACCTTCCCAACACTGGACAGGAAGAGGTGGCTCTTTCCACCATTTGCACGCCCTCTGCAAGTGCTGAAAGGAGCACCCACAGTCCACTTGCTGATATGCAAATTGAAGATGTCACTGTTGAAGTAAAACAGGATAAGGATACTGGTGTAGCTGGCGCAGAGAATGAAGTTGGCGGGGAGGATTCTGATGGTGATGTGGTTTGTTTAAATCAGGCTCCA
The DNA here is from genome assembly GCA_031769625.1 of Taudactylus pleione. Lineage (NCBI taxonomy): Eukaryota > Metazoa > Chordata > Amphibia > Anura > Myobatrachidae > Taudactylus > Taudactylus pleione. Next base: position 81,512,156 of record JAUIMM010000040.1, read on the forward strand.
GGGGTGACAGTTGTCCGTGGGATGAAAAAGCCCATCACGGTCATGCCTGGGCAGAAGACCAAACATTCCACCTCTTTGGTCTGGCAATATTTCTATCCAAATCTGGACAACTGTCTTGCCACATGTGACATATGTACAGATGAAATAAGTAGGGGTAGGGACGTTAACCACCTAGGAACATCCTCCTTTATACGTCACCTGCAGCGCGTTCATAAAAAGTTACTGTCAAGTTCAGAAACTGTGGCTAAAACCGTAAGCAGTCCAGGGACACCTAAATCCCTTTGTCCTGTTGTATCCAAGCGCCTGCAAACCAGACCATCAATTTCCTCCTTAGTCAGGATCGGAAGTAGTCTTGCAGGCCATGTCACTGGCATGACTGACTCTCCTATCCGGGATTCCTCTGGAGGATCCTGCATTGCTACGCCTACTGCTGCCGCTACTGCTGTTGCTGCTGAGAGTCGTTCATCATCCCAGAGAGGAAGTAGGAACACCACGACTTTTACTAAACAATTGATCCTCCAACAGTCCTTAGCGAGGAGGATGAAGTACGACAGCAGTCGTACTGATGCAAAATGGATAACTGAGGCCTTGACTGCTATGTTGGTGTTAGACGTGTGTCTGGTATACGCCATTAGTGCAGTGGGATTTAGACAATTGATGGAGGTAGTGTGTCTCCGGTTCCAAATCCCGTCTATATTCCACTTCACTAGGCATGCGATACCGAGACTGTACAGAAACATCAGAAAAAGTGTCCTCAGTGTCCTGAAAAATGCAGTTGTACCCAATGTCCACTTAATCACAGATATGTGGACAAGTGGAACAGGGCAGACAAAGGACTATATGACTGTGACAGCCCACTGGGTAGATGTATAACCTTATGCAGCAACAATAGCAGCGTCACCAGTAGCAGCATCACAGAAATGCTGGCTCATTCCAAGGCAGGCTACGCTGTGTATCACCAGTTTCAATAAGAGGCACACCGCCGACAACCTCTTAGAGAAACTGAAGGAAATCATTGCCCAGTGGCTTACCCCACTTAGACTCTCCTGGGGATTTGTGATATCTGACAATGCCACCAATATTGTGCAGGCATTACATCTGGTTAAATTCCAGCACATCCCATGTTTTGCTGACACAATAAATTTGGTTGTGAAGAATATTCTGAAAAGCGACAAGGGCATGCAGGAGATGCTTTGGGTGGCCCGAAAAATATCTGCCCACTTTCACCATTCAGCGACTGCGTGCCGAAGACTGGAGTGCCAGCAAACACTTTTGAACCTGCCCCGCCATCACCTGAAGCAAGCGGTTGTGACGCGGTGGAATTCAACCCACTATATGCTTCAGAGGATGGAGGAGCAGCAAAAGGCAATTCAAGCCTATACATCCACCTATGACATAGGCAAAGGAGGGGGTATGCACCTGACTCAAGCGCAGTGGAGAATGATTTCCGTGTTTTGCAAGGTTCTCCAGCCCTTCAATCTTACCACACATGAAGTCAGTTCAGAAACTGCCAGCTTGAGTCAGGTCATTCCCCTCATCAGGCTTTTGCAGAAGCAGCTGGAGAAAGTGAAGGAGGAGCTAAGACAGAGCGATTCCACTCGGCATGTGGGACTTGTGGATGAAGCCCTTCATTCACTTTGCCAGGATTCCAGCGTGGTCAATCTGTTGAAATCAGACCACTACATTTTGGCCACCGTGCTCTATCCTAGGTTTAAAGCCTATGTGGTGTCTCTCTTTCCGGCCGACACAAGCCTGCAGAGGTGCAAAGACCTGCTGGTGAAAACACTGTCAGCTGAAGCGGAACTTGACACGTCAACAGCTCCTTCTTAATTTTCTCCTGCAACTGAGGCTGCCAGGAAACAACTTAGGTATCCTAAGAAACCCGCTGGCGGTGATGCAGGGCAGGCAGGACCAAGTTTGGACATCTGGTCCGGACTGAAGGAACTGGCAACAATTTCTGACATGTCTACTGTCACTGCATTTGATACTGTCACCATTGACAGAATGGTGGAGGATTACATCGGTGACAGCATCCAAGTAGGCATGTCAGACAGTCCGTACCTGTACTGGCAGGAAAAAGAGGCAATTTGGAGGCCCCTGTACAAACTGGCTCTATTTTACCTGAGTTGCTCCCCCTCCAGTGTGTACTCCGAAAGAGTGTTTAGTGCAGCCGGGAACCTTGTCAGCGAAAGGCATAGGAGGTTGCTTCCACAAAAAGACATCTTGCCTCTGTAGAGCCAGTTTGTGCAGGGACAGATTAATTGCCAGTTTGTTTTGTGGGGGCCCAAACGAACCAATCATTTCAGCCACAGTCGTGTGGCAGACCCTGGCGCTGAAATGATTGGTTTGTTAAAGTGTGCATGTTCTGTTTATACAACATAAGGGAGCGTGGGAGGGCCCAAGGACAATTCCATCTTGCACCTCTTTTTTTTCTTTGCATTATGTACTGTTTGGGGCCTAGTTTTTCAAACTGCCATCCCGTCTGCCACTGCAGTGTCACTACTAGATGGGCCACGTGTTTGTGTCACCCATTTGTGTCGCTTAGCATAGTCATCCAGCTACCTCGGTGCAACCTTTTGGACATAAAAACTCTATTGTGAGGTGTGAGATGTTCAGAATATACTGGAAATGAGTGGAAATTAAGGTTATTGAGGTTAATAATAGCATAGGAGCAGAAAAACCCACAAATTCTGTGATTTTAGCTGTTTTTATGCTTTTTTTAAAAAAAATACAGATCCAAAACACAAAACCCAGAACCCAAAACACGGAAGGGTGGTTTTGGCAAAACCAATCCAGATCCAAAACACGAAGAAAGATCCAGATCCAAAACCAAAACACGAAAAGTGGCTGGTGCACACCCCTAATATAAATATAATTTTTTGGGGACAAATCTACTTTTAGGGACTGTATATGAACTATGGAGCCCAATTTTTTGTTATCGTAATTTGCACAGTTTCCTCAGGTCCAAAATGACTATATACACAACCTGAGCGCAAGCAGTTATATATGTATGCATATACAGTATAAATATTACAGATGAGCTGGTCTGATTCTCCAGGAAACGGACCCACCCGAATTTCAGGGATCCGAGAGACAGCTCGGAACTCCCTGCCTGCCCCAAACCCCTAATCCAGGCAAAAATTCACGATCCGCAAGTTTTTGCCTCAAGCGGCCATTTAAGAAAATTCCATTAAATTCAATGGGCAACGCTTATTGGCTGAGAGAGCCATCTGTCACGGCTCTCAGTCAATCAGCGTCAGCAACCCCACACTGCCGATACTGGCGGCACTCCCACACTGTCAGCAGATGTGCACACAGCTTGCACCCCCGCTCTGCCGACACTGCCAGCACCCCCACTCTGCCAACACCACCACACTGCCAACACCGCCGGAACCCCCACATTGAGGACACCACTGGCACTTTTGCATTGAGGACAGTGCTAGCACGTGGCACTGCCGACACTGCTATCACAGTAAGTGCATTATTGGTGTATCCAACCCACACTGTATAACACACTGTATCCGACCCGCAGTGTATTCAACCCACACTGTATCTGACTTGCACTATAAACTGCACCCGACCCGCATTGTAACTGACTCACACTTTACACTGCATGCATTCAACCCACACTTTATCCTACACTATATCAGACCCGCACTGTTTCCCACACTGAATCCCACCTGCACTGTAACCGGCTTACACTGTGTACAACCCACATTGTATCCAACACTATATCTGACCTGCACTGCATCCAACCCACTATGTATCCCGCACTCCTATTCAACCTACATTGTATCCAACCTGCACTATAAACTGCACTGTATTCTACCTGCACTGTAATCAACTCACACTGTACCCTGCACTGTATCCGACCTGCACTGTATTCAACCCACATTGCATAACACACTGTATCCGGCCTGCACTGTTTCTGACTCGCAGGTATGGAGCACTCTTTTTAATGGTTGGGGAGATTTTGGGGAACTGCTCAACAAAACGGCTGTGTGATCAGGGCTTTACATGGGCCAGTCATTGGTGGCCCAGCGCCCCCAGGAGGAAAATACAGATTGGGCACTGAGAATAGGCATGTGCTGGGGGCATGTGTACTTGTGTAGGGGGCATTCATGTCTGCTGTTGCTATTTACACATGGTTTAGGGTTTTTTTGTTTGCTGCTTGTTAACTATGACTAATTGTTTTGAGCAAGGATATTCCAAGTACGATTTTTAGTAAATTTCTGTGTTGTATTGTTTTCTATTGAATGTACTTGTGAGTTAGTTTGGCCTATGTTGATGAACAATATTGTGTGAAGTGGTCAAAATTGATTGGAACTGAATGGAAAGTAATGTTATTGAGGCTAATAATACTGTAGGAACAAAAAAAGTCAAAATTATGTGATTTTAGCAGTTTTCATACATTTAAAAAAAAACAAAAAAAACACGCAGGGGCGGTTTTGGAAAAACCAAATCCAGATCCACAACACGAAGGAGATACAGATCCATATATGAGACAGCAGGTGCTGCACTCGGCTCCAAAAAAATAGACATACACATGGTAGTTTTTAACGTTTCAGTGTACTAGACACTATCATCAGGATACAGAGATATAAAACATGTCTTACCTCAAATACTAGCCATCACCAAAGTGCACACACCAGGACCACGCACCCACCCGGCTGCGACTGATGACATCATCACGCACTGACACAGCCGTGCACCGTGCTGACAACATGTGCCGTCACCATGGGAACTGAAAACAACTGCATATTAAATAAATATTAAGCATACAGAAAGAAAGAATATGAATATACAGAAAATACTTAACAAGACAACTATGACTCAAATACAGAAAAGCATATGCATTCATTTAGACCCTTAAGAGCTATAACATCTAATCGATGAATCCACCGGGTCTCGCAACGTAATAGCATTAAATAACGATTACCTCCCCTCATCGGTAGTGGGACGTGATCTATCATCCTGTACTTTAAGCAAGACAAATTGTGTTTAGCTTTCACAACATTTCGAGCTACCGGTTGGTCACTAGTACCATTTAGCAGAGCAGCAGTAATAGTAGAACGATGGGTTGCCATACGTTAAATTTACGTTGGGTCTTTTCCATAAAGGAAAGACCACAAGGACAGATGATCTGTGCTGTTACAGGTAAATTGAAAACGAATGAAGTACTTTTTGCATGAGTGAGGCTGTAAAAAAGTATCTCCCTGATAAGATAACGACAAGTTACTCATCCACAGAGAAAATTCTTAATGACCTGAAAATAGGAAAAAAAAAATAACCATATTCTTTTTACAGGTGATGTCAGATTTCACAAGGAAATCGTGTAGATTCCTGCCATGTGAATAGCACGGCATCAGTCTAGTGGAGGATAAGCCTAGAGTATCATCTGAAGCAACAATAGGCCAATGTTTTTAACCAAATTTTTAATGACTGGTGACATCACATTATACCCATTCACCCATAGTCTGAATCCTTACTACCTTTCTTATGAGGTAGTAAATCTCGATTAATCTTCATAAGTTTATTTTTGGTCTGAACCAACAACTCTCTAGAGTACCCACAGGTGACAAATTTCTTAATAAGTGAATCAATTTGGCCACTAGTCAAATCTATGTCTGATTTAATACTTTTAATCCTGATCATTTGGGAATAAAGTAATCCCTTCTTTAGATTATAAGGATGGCAACTCTGTGCCAATAACAGGGTATTACGGTTCATCTCCTTATAATGTACAGAGGCATTAAGGACCTCATTCAGAGGCGGTTGTTAGATGCAAGCGGTCGCACTGAATCAGGGCGGCCACTTGCATCCTGAACGGCTGCCTCCTTGCCGATCGTTAAGCTGTGGGTTACCACCCACAGCTTAACGAGCGACCAGGTTGATGGTCACGATGGTGATCACCATCGCGACCATTGGGGCTTACGACCAGACCCTAAAGTTAGGCCTGGGCACTCGTAAGCCCCAGGGAGCTTCCTGCTCTAATCGAGCAGGAAGCTCCACACTGACATCAGCAATGATGTCAGTGGGGCCGCCCACAAAATGGTAGGCATTCGTAAAGGAACACCTCCATTTTGCAAACCACCCCCCGGCCTGCCTACCAAACGGGGGGATCAACATCGACAGCCGCCCCTTTGGAAATGAGCTCCGGAGCGACAGAGTTTCTCTGTCGCTCCGGGGCTTGCACATGTGCCTTGCAGCTACTGCGCATGCGCAGGCCAAACCATCGAGTCGGTTACGAGCACATCGGCACTCGCGACCGACTCTGAATGAGGTCCTAAGACTCGTACCCTCCCATTTGATCAGGACATCAAAGAAATCAATATGGGTCTAGCTCAGCCTGACTGTCAATTTGACAGGGCAGTCATTTGCGGTATGGTCCTCCATTAAATTAATGAATACAGTGTTAGCATCATTCCAGATAATGAATATATCGTCTATATACCTACAGCCATGTCCAAAGGTTTTGAGAATGGCACAAGTATTGGTTTTCACAAAGTTTGCTGTTTCAGTGTTTTTAGACTTTTTTGTCAGATGTTACTAGGGAAACAGAAGTAAAATTACAAGCATTTTATAAGTGTCAAATGCTATTATTGACAATTACATTAAGTTTATGTAAAGAGTCAATATATGCAGAGTTGACCCTTCTTTTTCAAGACTTCTGCAATTCGCCCTGGCATGCTGTCATTCAAATTCTGGGCCACATACTGACTGATGGCTGCCCATTCTTGCCTAATCAATGATTGGAGTTTGCCAGAATTTGTGGGGTTTGGTTGTCCATCCGCCTCTTGAGGATTGACCACAAGTTCTCAATGGGATTAAGGTCTGGGGTGTTTCCTGGCCATGGACCCAACATTTTTATGTTTTGTTCCCCTGAGCCACTTAGTTATCACTTTTGCCTTATGGCAAGGTGCTCCATCATGCTGGAATATGCATTGATTGTCACCAAACTGTTCTTGGATGGTTGGGAGAAGTTGCTCCTGGAGGATGTTTTGGTACCATTCTTTATTCATGGCTGTGCTCTTAGGTAAAATTGTGAATGATCCCACTTCCTTGGCTGAGAAGCAACCCCACACATGAAAGGTCTCAGGATGCTTTACTGTTTGCATGACACAGGACTGATGGTAGTGCTCACCTTTCCTTCTCCGGACAAGCGTTTTTCCAGATACCTCAAACAATCTCAAAGGGGATTAATCAGAGAAAATAACTTTACCCCAGTCCTCAGCAGTCGAATCCCTGTACCTTTTGAAGAAAATCAGTCTGTCTATGATGTTTTTCCTGGAGAGAAGTGGCTTCTTTGCTGCCCTTCTTGACACCAGGCCATCCTCCAAAAGTATTTGTCCTGTGTCATGAGCTCATGGTGAACAAGCACACATGGTGAAATATGCATCCACGGCATCCACTCCCTGGTACAGCGGGGAGCAACATATGGCAGCTATTACTGGCAACTTGGTCTGACATCTTTCAGACACAGACATTTTATCCAGTGGGCAGCGACTTCTCCTGGTGGCATATCCAGTCTTTGCGCTGCCTAGGCAACAAGGACAGCCTAACACCGCATACGGGACAGTGTCCCCCCACTTACCTTTTCTTTCTATCAGCACTGCCCGGGATCCCTCTCTCATCTGGGATCCGCTCAGTGAAGACCCCAGACAGCAGAAGGTTATCAGGACACAGGTACTGTACTTTGCCTTATCCTTATTTCCCTATGGTATGGGATTGAACCCTAAAATTGATTAGGAAATTAGATTGGCACATTCTGAATGTTTTCTTTTGATTTAAAGCCCATACATTGTAGGTGGAATCAGAAACTATGCACGTTTTGGGTTTTCAGGATTTACCCTGTTTAAGCACATTTTGCGATGGAATTTGGAAAATATGTGTGTAGGCTTTAATAACATATGAATTTGGGCAAAGTGCAATTATTTATTTGATTATTTAGGATGAACTGTGTTAATATCTTGTGTACATTGATTACATGTTTTCATTAACTAGGGACATATATTATGAACTGTCAGGTTTTTGCATAGATTGCTGTCTAATGGGCTAAGTGCAATAATAAACCCTTAAGTTTATAATTATTGTCAGTATACAACAGGTGAATATACTAGGCTAACTCTGACTCAATAAACATACATGTGTGTACTTATATATTGATATATCCACTGAATAGCAATCATTGTAAAACATAGCTCCCTAAAATTTATTAGGATATTAGATTGGCACATTCTGAATATTTTCTTTTGATTTAAAGCCCATACATTTTAGGTGGAATCAGAAATTATGCACATGTTTCGTGTTTTCAGGATTTACCCTGTTTAAGCACATTTTGCTATGGAATTTGAAAAATATGTGTGTATGCTTTAATGACATATGAATTTGGGAGAAGTGCAATTATTTATTTGATTATTTTGACTATTGAGGATGAACTGTGTAAATACCTTGTGTACATTGATTGCATGTTCTTATTAAAGAGGGACATGTATCATGAATTGTCAGGTTTTTACATAGATTGCTGTTTAATGGGCTAAGTGCAATATTGAAACCTTTAAGTTTATAATTATTGAAAGTATACAACAGGTGGATATACTAGGTTAATTTTGACTCAATAAACATATGTGTGTATTTATAAATTGTTATATCCACTGAATACCAATAATTGTAGGACATAGCTGCCATAGCACTTATAGGGGGGGAATTGAATCCCCATTCTTCCTTTCTGTTATTTACCTATATTTGAGTGCTGATCAATATTTTTTCGCCTCACTGGGAGTAAAATGTATTTATTACTATATTTAAAAGGGAAAACTCATTTATATGTTTAAATTCAATTCTTAGTCTCAAATATATCCCACAATTTTTTTTTTATCAATATAACAATATTAAAGGTTAAGTTTTAATTTTATAAACTCTTATTATTTCACATTATATATCTAATAAAGAGTGCCCCAGAAAGGGAATTTCTTTTCTATCCTTCGTCTAGAGGTTTTTTGTATGAGTATGATCTATACTTTTCCCAGGGAGCACCAGCAACAAAGTGGATTATTCTATTATTGATCTATTGTGATAATTGTTGGTTCTTAAATTGTTTATCATATTCCGGTGCAGGATCTATTTGTTTGTTTTTAAAAATGCATAGTTTGTCTGACATGAAAAATTGTAGTTCAAATAAAAAAAAATAAAAAATGTAATTCCCTTTATAAAGTGTCAATTAGCTATCCCAGATTAGAAATGTCATGTAGCAAAATCACATGAAATTCAAAATCCCTGGCAAGGGATGGGCTGGTAATACCCCTTTCAGACATAGTATAAATACTGTATACAGGTCTTTGCCTGTGCACGTGTGTACTAATTCGGGACTATATATGTGTGAAAGGGCCAGAGCTGGGTCACAGAGTCATGGGTCTATGACCCTGATCTTTACCAGGGACGGGCTGAGAGAGATGGGAATTTGCCAGATTGCTAGACCCAGAAATTTCCAGGGCCACATGTGTGAAAGGGGCTTTATAGATGCAAGAGAGCAGTTGTATCTGGGCTAACCTTATCACTACAGATAAGCACTGGCCTTAAGAGAAGAATGGGGCTTCATCACTGAGAAACAATTAGAAAAGGTTTTTAACCTGAACTTGGGGTCAGCATGCAAATAAACCAATCTAATGCCAGGGGCGGGATGTATTAAAGTCTGAAAAATTAGTTTCGGTCACAATCTCATATGCACCAAGCTCCAGAAAGCGATAAATTCCGGAGCTTGGGCAGTAAGTAGCACCATCTGCAGAAGCCTGTAGGCTCAGATCCCTCCCAGCACCCCCTCGTAGTGTGCATGTCATACAACGCATGCGCAAAGGGACTTCTAGGTCATAAACCTGTTAGTCCCTCTATCACAAAGGACAACTCTTTTAGGGAGAGCTGTGCTTTGATAATTTAATCACATTTCTAGTTACACACCAGTATTATTAATGCCGGTACGTACCCGATAAGTGACGGTATGTACCACATCCACGATGCTACATTACACCTAGGAAGAGATAGTGGCCCATATGTAATATCCTGCGAGTTACAGAAACTGGCATGAGTCTTTCTATTTAAATTGGAATTATATTAAAAGACAAAACCAGGTTGGTTGTATCTTTTAATAAGTTTATGCTTTAACTCTACAGCCAAATTGTTGTAATAACGCCGGTTCCTGCAACTTGCAGGCTATTATATATGGGCCAGAGAAGCTGTCTCTATAAAATGTATTTGCACACCAGTAAATGCTGTCTTGCACTAAAGAATCTTAACAAGAAAGAAACTATATTGTTGATAGGTTTATATTTAGTGGTATAATAACCTATAGGTATAACCTGATTGGTTACAATAGGTGTCGGCAGAATGTGAAATGGATGTTAGACTAAGACCACACAGATATCTTTAACCAGGATGGTGAGTTTATTCTGTAACAGCGGTAAACATGGGGTTAACACCTGTGACAGCAGTAGTAGCACTAGGCACAGGGTTGACAGCAGTACCAGCAGTAATGGCGGTAGGTAAGGTAACAACAACAGATCTCTACAGAAGTACTGTACATCCGAGCAGTACTGCTGCACTCTACACAGTGGCGCGAACAGAGTTTGTGCATGATCACAAGCATGGCAGTGGCATCATCCTGCCGATGCATCACTGTATAGGAGAAAACAGAGCAGGAGCACACTCCTCTCAAACAATATTCCATCAGCACAAGCAGAGCCGACCCTAGCCATAGGTATAATTAGCAAATAACTAGGGATGACTGGATTGCCCAGGGGCATCCGATGGCTCTTCTGCTGCTTCCGAGCCTGCTGCTGCTCCCCCCCGCCACACCTATTGCTGCCCCCCTGGCACTGCCGCAATCGGAGCTGAGCTCCGATCAGCAGCTCAGCGCTTGGTCAGGTCAGAATGAGCTTCTGTACAGAAGATCATTCTGGCTACAGGAGACAGTGGCGGATCCAGGGGGTGGGGGGGTGATAAGGGCGATCGCCCCCCGTAACACTGATCCTACAGGCAGCAGAGGTTGGAGTCAGCTGTGGGTACCAGCCAGGACCTGGCCGTGCTGGCCATATACAGTTAGGGGTGGGCACTGGGCAGCTGAGGCACTCGACCGGCCAGAGAAGGAAGTGGGATTTGTAGTTTTTTTTTTTTACTGCTCAAACTGTTAGCAGTAAAAAGGAAACTACAAATCCCATGAGTCATTGCGTTGTTTTCAAAGATTGTCGGCGCTGGAGTAGCCCAGCATGTGAATTGTGAATAGGAGGAATAAAGTAAGTTAGGTGAGTGACATCCTGACTGAACTGGGACCGGGACTGGGACAGAGTGGAACACATGAAGACTACTCCGAAACGTTGGAATGTGATTCCTGTGACTTGTTGTCTTCTTTGATTTCAGTGCCGCCCCGCTGCATGAATATTTGGGCTGATTACGATCAGACCTTATTGGAGGGCACCTACATATGTACCTGATTTATTGGGAGTGCCATCCTGGTGTATATATATATATATATATAGTGTGTATGTATTTATATATATATATATATATATGTGTGTGTGTGTATATATATATATATATGTGTATATATATATATATATATATATATATATATATATGTGTGTATATATATATATATATATATATATATAATGTGTGTGTGTTTGTATTTATATATGTGTGTGTGTGTGTATATGTATATATATATATATATATATATACTGTATATATATATGTGTGTAGGGGGCACCAGTCAAAATTTTGCCTAGTGCACCAAATTGGTTAGGGCCGGCTCTGAGCACAAAGGGCAAAGCTTTGACTCGTACGTCTGCCATGTATATTTCATTAGCCTGAAATCTATCCATCTGTGACTTTCTTTTTAAATGTACTGCAATGTAATAGCTTCTTTATCCATTCTTTTAAATAATCTGGATCTGATCCAGATGAGAAAATAAGTGTAGTTTGGGCATACTGTAAAGGCAGCCTTCTAAATTATTGGTATGAACTACAATGAAAATGCTGATGAGTAGAGGATGTTGTGATGTATTGGCTTTAATTGTTTTTATTATTGTGCTGTGCTGCAGTGTTTAATACTGCACTATAGCTTTGTTTCTCCATTGTATAATGCTGCAGTAAAGTGTACATTGTACAGATTGAGTGCCTGTCTGAACTTCTTACTACTGGTATATTTTCTGTGCTTGATTGTGCACTGTGAAATCCCATTTGCAGGTTCTGCAGAGCTGTCAGATAAAGCAGAGTAGGCTGGTAGCACATTGATGATAACCTGAGAAAAATGTGGGCTGATCAAGCCTTCACCTTAAGTAAGTAATACAGGATTTTATGTTTTAGAGCATAAAGAGAAAGAACATGGAAATTGCTTTAAAGTAAAAATAATCATGTAAAAAACAAAAACAAATGGAACAAATGATTATGTATACTGGAAAGATCAGCCATAATAAATAAATCAACATTTTACTTGCCAAGTAGAGGAAGATACAATTTATTAAATAGAATAAGATACTAGTGACTGTTCTATTTTGCAGTCTGACGGTCTGTCTGAAGTTGGATGAATTAATATTATCTCTTTTTATTATTCCTCAAAAACGTAAACTTGGAGGGTGTGTTGCCTAGAGCAGGGACATTTTATCACAGGAGGGAGACCATGTGCAATTTGAGTGGTTCCCTTCCCCCCTGGAAAAAATGTCACTGTCACATGTGCAGAAGATTATGTCACTGTGCTGAGGTCTTCTGCACGTCTGCGATATCTTCAGTAATATGGCGCTGGCACAATTTCTCAGGTGATTTCATAAAAAATGGATCCAGCGCCATATTTCTAAAGCTTTCACTGGGGTAATGGCATGGGTGCCTGCATGGAAAGCAAATGCAATGGGTGCTGTGTGAGCCCCTTGACCCAATGCACTTCCCAAAACCATTATAGATATCTCATTAACGTAGAGGAGTAGAAACATGTCAAATGTGCAGTTATTAAGTTTGAACATTATTATTCTCAATAACTCAGGTAGCATCCACTCTATGGGGAGAATTAAATTCAAGGTGATGTCTGCCAAAGCCATTATAATAATTAGGAAAATGCAAGATTTTGAGCTACAATAATTCTCGGCGTTGTAAGCAGCTAAACATTGTGGAGGCACATTGCTAAAAATTGATTTCACCGCTATGAGCTCCATGTACAACAATAAAGCTGCTGTAGGGCTCATCTCTGAAATCGATTCCCACATGTGTCTAATTAACTACAGTACAGGTTGAGTCTGCCATATCCAAATATTCCGAAATATGGAAAATTCCGAAATATGTAATTTTTTTTAGCATAACTGAGATAGTGAAACCTTTGCTTTTTGTTGGTTCAGTGTACACAAACTTTGTTTAAGGCACAATATTATTAAAAATATTGTATAAAATGACATTCAGGCTTTGTGCATAAGGTGTACTGTATATGAAACATAAAGTACTTTCATGTATGTACACAAACTTTGTTTGAACCACAAAATTATTGATAATATTGTATAAAATAACCTGCAGGCTGTGTGTATAAGGTGTATATAAAACATAAATGCATTCTGGGTTTAGATTTGGGTCCCATTCCCAAGATATCTCATTATGGTATGCAAATATTCAGAAATACGGAATATTCCAATATCCAAAATACCACTGGTCCCAAGCACTTTGGATAAGGGATACTCAACCTGTATTTGAAGCTTATAAAGGTAAAGAAGACAGTACCAATTAATGTTGTGTGTGGCAAGCATTGCCATAAGTACTACAGTAGATTGATGGCTCTAAATCGATTATTAATCTAGGTAAAAAAAACAACTTGTAATTGTAATATAATATCCTTCATTGCTAAAAACCACTATAACTTCTACCACAAACCATAGCAGCTTTATAAGATGAACCATCCCAAAATCATAGTTACTGTTGAGTTCATAACCTTAGAATGAGATGTCCCAGCAACCAGAATAATCTATGTATTATTCAGTAGAAAAAGCTCAGCAGAATATTTTATTTTCATATTATGCGATACTTTCTCCATATACAAAAAAAAATATTTCAAGCTTTTCATATGAAGCACATTAATAATGTCATTTACAGAGTTGGTGTTAAATTTATATACTGTACATTAATATTTCATAATGCATGCATAAAATAGCCACATAGATAATTGCCTTTAAGGGTGTCCTAGGTCAAGCATTATATATCTCCCCATGACTGTATGTCTCCATAACAAATCCAGATTTATATTTTTTTCAACTTGTAACCTAGATTTGTACCCAAGAGGATGAATAGATTGAATCAATTTTCCCTGGCTAGCATCGTCTAACTATGTAGGTAGAAGTTAGATTTACAATGCAACCATTACAGTGATGCACTGGAGGTAATGGCATCCAATCATGTGTAGGATGTCTTTCATTACAACGAATGCATCAGTTAAATTACTAGTTTAATCTGTATCAGATTGCAGAAGCTAAAAATAGTCCATTCAGGAACAGAATGGGGATTCACTGAGAATCCATGCACCTTTTTTACATTTATTGTTCAACAATGAAAAACAAAGTGCTACGTTGGTTAAACAGTAATTTTTATGATTATTCCAATTTAATTTAACCTGCAATAAATGAGAGTTTGCATTTATTTAACTCCTTTAACTTGATTTGACCAAAAATAATAAAGATAAAGATTAAAAATGTGGCCAATATGCTTAGAACATGAAAATCCACCATAAAGAGCACATAATACAATGACATTTAGAAATTTTGACTAAGAGAATTTAGGGGCTCTATTCATGATGTTAATTATTGGGGTCCGAACAGTTCCCGATAATTAACATTCTAATTCGCTTTGAATGCTGGAGCAATTCATCATTGCTCCAGCATGGAGACAGCTGATCTGAAATTCGGCTGTCCCCATGAGCAGCTTCACCGCTCCTTTCGGAGCAGTGAATCTTCAGTGACACTAGTGCGCATGCGTGACCTACAGGATCCCTATCGCAACCCGGGACTCCTTCCCATAGAGAAGGATCAGGTTGCGAGCCCGGAGCAGGAGCACTTGCCATCTGAAGATATTGTATTTTCGGAGCTTATAGTTGTGCCCATTATACAATGCCCCCTGTAGTTTGTACCCATTATGCAAGGCCCCCTGTATTAGAGCCCATTATGCAGTGCTCCTTGTATTAAAGCCCCTTATGCAGTGTCCCCAGTAGTGCCCCCAGTAGTGCCCCTTATGCAGTGCTCCTTATGTTGTGCCCCCAGTAATGCCCCTAATGCAGTGCCCCATTAATGCCCCTAGTAGTGCCCCTTATGCTGTGCCCTGAGCATTGCCCATGGTACTGCCCCTTATACTGTGGCCCCCTTCCCCCTTGCAGTACTTACCTCTCTTCACACTCCAGACCACGCCATCAGCTCCCTGGGTAGACACTGCCACTGATTGGATCTGACTAGATACAGCAGCAGGCGCAGACTGCTCTCATAGCGGGTGATATCATGACATCACCCGTGTACCTGAGCACTGCATCACTGGGAACGCTGGCCTCTGAAGTGATCAGAGATGTCTTTAGTCTCTGATCACTTCAGAGACCAGCATTCTCAGTTGCACCAGCAACTTAGCCAGCTGTGCTACAGAGGGTGCAGGGGGATGCTTGCTGGGCTGGTGGGCCCCTTAAGCCACTGGGCCCCATAGCAAGCACACCCCCTGCACCCTCTATAGTTACGCCACTGCAGAGACCACTTCTGCATATAAAATCACTCCAATTTGAGCTGGCAGAGGAAAGCTATGAAAGTTCCTGGGAGGTGACTGGGAGGTGGCTTGAAGTGATCCCAAAAAAGCGCCATCTCATGGGGGTTTTACAGGAGTGTCAGTGACCACGGCTGCATTCGCAAACAGCACAGACGAATTGTTTAGAGAAAGTTCAGAAGGAGACACTGCGCCAGCCATAGGGTGTCATAAGTTTTGATGGTGACCGCAATTGTGCACCTAGGGGCGTTCTAAGTTGAGGTGGTCAGTGTGCAGCCCCTGTGCAGGCCATCTCCTCTCTGGCAGCGCAGTAGACTGTGGCAGAGTCTACTGCGCATGCCTAGGTCTCTGGGAACATGGTGCCCATGCCTTATTCCCGGGGACATCACTACTGCGCATGTGCAAAGCACCAGGAAAATGGTCACTGCAACATTTTTCTGGTGATGTAGGACCACCTTTTGTGCCATTGAGCAGCACGATTGTGTGATTCACAGCTAATCACGTAATCAAGCCTCCAGATTGCGTTCTTCAGGAAGCTACCAGACATTCTGTGAGTTTGTTTAAGTATGATTATGTGCAAAATTTGGGGCAAGTAATCAGTGCCAGACAAGTCCTAAGGATGGCTCTCCGATGGTTTTCCTGGATGGAGGGTGCCAAAATACAGGTGATACCAGTGCAGCAATGGTGCTTCTCTCTTGACCTTGTGTCCAGGGTGGCAGCACTGCTCACCCATTCCTAGTGATGGCCATGGTATTAATGACTGCGATGCAGTTGAGATTGAGATGAGTTAGGTAATTCATCCAAAGTTTAAATGATTACAATTGACAAAATTCTGATCTACTACATAGGTCCGTATTCAATTTGGAGTGAAGAGTCAGAGCCCGGACTTTTCGCCGTCATCAGAGGTTTTGCTTCCGAAAAAGTATCGCACGCATACCCGCTTATCTCAGTATTCAATTGCAAATGTGCTAAAACGGGACCCGGCAAAATTGAAATCGATGAAAAGTTCTGCCAGGTTTGGTGAAATCAGCCTGAGACCCCGGAAAATATGCTCTGACATGGGGGTTCACTATGGGTACCCCTGATTAGCCCGGCTGAAGGTATTTGGGGTCTTTGAATGGTCTCATTAGGTGCTATTTAGCGTCTTTGGTGATAGCGGTGAAGAAAAGTATTTAGCTATTTTTTTGGGGGGAAATAAGTAGTCCCATCAAATTTGGGGTACATAAAGATGGGTGAAAGCATATTTTCAAGTTGCTAAAGTAAAGCATTAAATAGCGCCAAAAACGCACCTTCAGCAAGCACCTGCAATCAAAAATACACCTTCCCCATTCTTCCAGACACCCCCAAAAGCTATTTCGCTACTTATTAATTTTGTACCCCCACTTAGATTTTTTTCAACCATTTTTTTTAAGTGCTTTTTTGGGGTGTCTTTAGTATTTTTTTGCATTTTTTGATGGAGGGTTTAGGGGGTTGCCACAATGTTGCACCCCAAAACCCTGATTTTGCACTTTTTTCCGCTGGGTATCCATTGCCGATACTTTTCTGCTGGTTAAAGGAAAAAATATGTCTCAGGGTCACTCAAGTGATTTTTTATTTCCGTACACCTTTGTCTGTTGAAGTATATTTTAAATATTACCCTGCTGATTATACTACTCAGTCCTATTGTATAACACATCTTGTTATAACTGTCCTTTATAGGAATAATAGAGTGTGCCATTTAAATTATACATTATGTTCCTATTATATTCTTCAGTAGGGTGTGGTATGATATGTAGGCAGTCATAATATCGACGTGAGGTATAGTTCTGCATTATTGAAGTATACTTTTACCCATGTAAGTCTCTCAAAAACTTTTATTCACTGAAATAATTATCGCAGAAAGTGGTAATCCTGATTATCGGACTACACTTAACTTTGATACAGTTTTAAAACTGTCTCATATAAAATATGCTTTTTACTGAAATAATTTCCTTAGTAGGTACAGCTGCAGATTATCAGAATGTTTTATTAATGTATGTTTTTCACAAACATATATACCACAGTATATGTGGTTTTAAACAGTACCACCAGAACATTTGTGTGGTTGCAGAAAATACCACCAGAACATTTGTAAGGTTATGGTTAGTGTGGTTAGAGAAAATACTACCTGATTATATGTGTGGTTATAGAAAATACCACAGGAACATTTGTGTGGTTATAGAAAATACCACCAGAACATGTGTGTGGTTATGGTTAGTGTGGTTACAGGAAATACCACCAGAACATTTGTGTGGTTATGGTTTATGTGATTACAGAAAATACCACCAGAAAATTTGTGTGGTTATGGTTAGTGTGGTTAGAGAAAATACTACCTGATTATATGTTTGGTTATAGAAAATACCACCAGAACATTTGTGTGATGATGGTCTGCGTGCTTATAGAAAATACCACCAGAACATTAGTGTGGCTATGGTTAGTGTGGTTACAGAAAATACCACCAGAACATTTGTGTGTTTATGGTATGTGTGGTAACCGAAAATTTTGCCAGAACATTTGTATGGTTATCGAAAATACCATCAGAACATGTGTGTGGTTATAGAAAATACCACCAGAACATTTGTGTAGTTATAGAAAATACCACCAGAACATTTGTGTGGTTACATAAAATACCGCCAGAAAATTGTGTGGTTAAAGAAAACACCACCAGAACATTTGTGCTGTTTTAGAAAATACCGCCAAAACATTTGTGTGATTATAGAAAATACCACCAGAACGTTTGCATGTTTATAGTTTGTGTGATTATAGAAAACACCATCAGGATATTCGTGTGGTTATAGAAAAATACCACCAGAGCATTTGTGTGGTTATAGAAAATACCACTAGAATGTTTGTGTGATTAAAAATAATACCGACAGAACGTTTGTGTGGTTATAGAAAATACCACCAGAATATTTGTGTGTTTATAATTTATTTATAGAAAAAGCCACCAGAAAGTTTGTGTGGTTATGTAAAATAGGATACATTCAATATCCTGGCACATGAGATTCCAGTGGACAGAATCCTGGCACCTGTCAGAATCCCGGCAGCTGAATCCCAACTGCCAGAATCCTGAAGGTAAGTAGCAGGGATAGAGGGAGGGTTAGGGTTAGGCACCAGGGAGAGGGTTAGGTTTTGGGTGCGGGGAAAGGGAGATTAGGTTTGGTACTAAGTGGAGGTTAGGTTTAGGCACTGGGAAGGAAGGGTTAGGGTAGGGAGTGGGGGATGGTTAGCATACCGACAGGTGTTGGGATGCCGGCATTGGGATTTTGGGATTTTGACCACTGGGATCCCGAACGCTGGCATCCCGTACCCATCCCATAGAAAATACCACCAGAGTATTTGTGTGGTTATAGAAAATACCACCAGAATGTTTGCGTGACTACCGTATATGTAGAAAATACTTTTAGAATGTTTTCACTCTATTTAGCAAGTATTAAAATAGCATTTTGTCATTGTAAGCCTGCAACATGACTTCTATTATTGTGACAATGATATACTTGAAACAAAGCAATAGAACTACAACCCTCTCAAATGAAACACTCATAAATACATATCTTGAAATTGTAAATGCACTCATGGTGATCAAGACAGAGATGAGGATTGACAGATATGTACCGATGGCAGCCAAGAGCAACACAATGCTGGTAATTTGTGTCTCAGCTCACCCAGACATTCACAAGTCTTTATTGAAAAATGTATTGCAGTAAGTGTGGTTCAATTGATCATAATTTTGTATATATAGAAGTTACAAATTGGTCTCAAATGGAATTTTGAAAGATTTACTCAACTCTCCTATACATTAAGTAACATTTTCTTGTTGTGTGAAACAAATAGCTGCTCCCATTTATTGCTTGGATATAAATGTCCAGTAAATTGGGCAAGGGTTAAAGGTACTCTTGAGGAGAATAAATAAAGTGATGCCTTTCTTGTCCAATAATAGCTAAATGTACCTAAAAGATAAAAATGTAAAATATATGAAACATTCACTATATGAATAAAAAATAATAATACAAAAATAAATATATATATATATATATATATATATATATATGGAAAACAAAAGGTGAGAACAAGCGCCTATATAGTGTAGTATTACATAAAATAAACAGCACACTCTATTTATGATTGGCATGCGTACCGTAATGACCCAGAGCAACAGGCAATAATTATGAG
Organism: Taudactylus pleione; assembly: GCA_031769625.1. Taxonomy (NCBI): domain Eukaryota; kingdom Metazoa; phylum Chordata; class Amphibia; order Anura; family Myobatrachidae; genus Taudactylus; species Taudactylus pleione. Next base: position 81,532,103 of record JAUIMM010000040.1, read on the forward strand.
TCCTTATTCGGGCTTCACCAAAGTAGTCCTCTTATATTCCCCAAACGTAGCTTGTTACATCCTCCAAATATGGGATTTAAGGGGAAAGAGGACACTATATGATTTCTCTGCAATGGGGAACCTCTGAAGACATTGATCCTCCCTGGACAGGCAGTGACTGGAGTCAGTGATCACTATTCATGTAGAACATCACACGATTCATGTAGAACATCACACGTCTCACTGCCGGGCACCGTCACCGCCTCTCCCGGCTCCCGCTGCCGCCACCTCCACGTTGTGTCCGAAATCTCACCAGGACCATCAGAGGGGGGAGGAGACTTGGCGGGGACAACAGGGAAGGGGGAGGAGACTTGGCGGGGACAACATATATATATATATATATATATATATATGTACGCACAGAAAAATGTCAATTCTGTAATGGAATGGAATAGAACCATCTAGATAACCTTTTTCAAAATTGCAAGTTACATATAAATACTTTTGTCTAAAATTGAGAATGTCTAACATCAATAGAATACTAAACTATGTATTATACTTGGTTTATCAGCTATGTAGGGGCAGGCAGCCATTAAGAATGCTCTTTAGGAGCCACGGCCCTATTGCCGGATAAGTTTGAATTGTGGTAATGGATTCCCACTTCAAACTACCCAAACTACCTAGCAACTTTGGAAAGAGTAGGAACTTATGGGGGCATGTCCTGTGCCACCCACCCTTGTCACATACTGACCTTTTAACCATTATTTAATATATTTGTAACAACAACAGTACATTATAACTTCTATTATTTCAAACCCCAATTGACATTTTGAGTTTTTATTTATACTTGTTTATGTGCTCATATTAATGTTCTTCCCACACAGACTTTGCCTAGTCTCAGCCAAAGCATGGAATGCAGTGAGTATGTAGAATGTAGATTTCCAGCTATTAACATGTCCAGAATTGTGTATCTTTGCTGCTATAAAGGCTTTGAGGCTTATGTAATCGCATGCGAATTCCAGTTGCTGCGGGAACGTCTTCGAGTCTTCCCATATTTTTAAAGCGGCACTCTTTTTAAAGGCACAACCAGCTTGGCTTAGCCTTTAAAATGAGTTCCGCTTTAAAAATACATGAAGACTCGTAGTAGTTCCCGCAGCAGCTGGAAGTTGCAAGCTATTACATAAGCCCCCTTGTCTATTCCCAATACATTAGGAATACCTCTAAATATGCACATCCCAGTCATCCTTCCAGCTCATTATTGCACTTATCTCACATTCCACATGAAACACTGCAATCTGTTGATGTTCTTCCGGGGACACCAATCAGGTTGTGCAAAAATGTATTCCTTCTGCAACTATTGCTACCTTGTTGCATTCATCTGTGCTCATATAGTATCTGTGAAAACAAGGGAACAGTGTAAAAATGGGCACAATGTCATAAAGCAAGAAATAACACATTTAATGAATGATCGCCAATGACTTATACTGGGCACGGAAAGGTATTTCTTTTCAGAGTGTAAGACTCCAGTAGAAAATTAATGAGTTAGGTAGAAAATAAAATTAAATGCAGCTCTGCAATAAATGAGTGTTCCAGGCAAAGGAATACAGACTGATTAGCAAGGAAAGTACTTTGGCATCTTAGATGTAGAATGCACTCCTGTTCCCCAGGTCATTCATTAATTACCATTTGGAGAAACATGCTGTGCCCTGACACGGGTGAATGACATTAGATGGCTGTGTAATGGTGCAGCAGAAGCAGCCTGATTCACATACTGACTTATGAGAACCTAGTGGGATGACACATTTGGGAATGAGGGATTTCTACTATTTCCTATCTTATCAGTATAAAATGTAATTTTCCATTGCAGTGAGCTGCTGCACAGACAATGCATGCATCCATTTAATGCTACCGGTATTTTCTCTGTTTGGGATAAAAAAAATTTATTTTGCACAACTGAAATCTATCTATCTATCTATCTATCTATCTATCTATCTATCTATCTATCTATCTATCTATCTATCTATCTGTCTGTCTGTCTGTCTGTCTGTCTGTCTGTCTGTCTGTCTGATGTCAATGTTGATGTTGCTTTCTGAAATTGATAGGGATGGGGGGGGGATATGGATTACCCAGACCCAGGCTTGTCTTGGGGAGGAAAGCCCCCTGCCTCAGCGCACGTAATCATTCAAGAAGTAACGGTGGACATTGGCCCTCATTCAGACCCGCTCGCAAGCGCTATGAGCTCACAAGCGGGTCAATGGTGAGGGCCTGCACACACGCAGTGCTCGCAGTTCACGTGCGCAAGCCCCGGAGCGAGTGACAAATTCACTCGCTCCCGGGCTCGCTACAAACGGGCCGGCTGTCGATGTTGATCGACAACTCACCACGTTTTGTAGGCGGGGTGGGGAGTGGCCGGACAAACAGAGGCATTCCTGATGGAACGCCTGATGTTTGTAGGCGGCCCTACTGACATCAGCAGTGATATCAGTAGGGAGCTTCTTGCTCTGTTAGAGCAAGAAGCTACCTGGGCTTGCGGTAGACAAGACCCTACCGTAAGGGTCTAGTCGCAAGCCCCGATGGTCGCGATGGTCACGACCATCGCGACCATCACCTGGTCACTCGCTAAAGCTGTGGGTGGTAACCCACAGCTTAGTGAGCGGCCAGGAGGCCGGCTTTCAAAACAAAAGCGGCCGCCCTCATCCAGAGCGAGCGCTCGCTTTTTGCGAGCAGCTCTGAATGAGGGCTTTTATCCATTCCATATGTGCTACCACTGCCAGGCATGTAGTTACAATACAAAGCAGGAATTAAATAGAAAGAAACACAGGTGATCTTATATGATCTCCCCAGGTAGATCCCAAACCTTTTCATAATGTAACACACCTGTTAGTACATTTGTCACAGTATTATTTCTTTAATGGCACCCAAAGATACAATATTGCAATAAATAAACGACTTTCTTTGTTACATCATTTCCATTATAATTTCATACAGATGTGTCCTCGTACATTATTGTTGCAGTCACACCAAACAGCCCATCTCAACACGCCAGATCTGGTATGACTCTGCGTCAAGCATCTTATTTGTGTCTCTTTTTCCTGAAAATGCATCTTAGTTGCAATGCAATGTGAATAGGACAGCCCAGAAGACTGCTCTGATTAATTTGATATGCGACACTTGTATATCTGTGCGAGACTGAGCCTGAATTTGTATACAAAGAGCTACAGTACGATGCAGCAGCTGTTGCTTTTTTCCATGCCAAGTTCCGTTATGCTTTGCATGCAGACTCAGTCGCACACAGACATACAAGTGTCACATATCAAATTAATCAGTGCAGTCTCCTGGTCCGTCCTAGCCAGATCGCATTTTACTAAGATGCATTTTCAGGCAAAGAAGATGCTCAATGTTAGCAGAGGACCTGGCAGCTCTCTCACGCCAAGCATCTTGTGCCGCATGGTGTATTGAGGCTAGATGTATGAGGACACATCTGCATTTCTAAAATTAATATTAAGATATGTGATTATAACCTATATAATAATTCTCTAAGGTCTGTCCCGTCTCCAACATGCATGCTCAGTGGGAAAGGCTTCCACTAGTAAGGCAGATGGGTCAGACCAAGCCAAAGCAGAGGAGATTCCATTCACCAACAACAACTGGGTAAGTATGGGGGTCTGACAAGGTTGAAGGCCAGAAAGGGATGGAGCGTATTGTGCGGGAGTGAGGATAGAGCAGCAGTGAGGAAGCGGGACAAATCAGGGGGGCAGGACATGGTGGAGCAGGGGAGAGACTGAGGTGCCTACCCAACAAAGTTCAATCCAGTTTTAGAAGATTTCGAAATCTGAGGGACCTCTTGGTACACGTTATAAATGTTAAATAATCCCTACATAACAAAAAAGGATCTTACCAATGCAAACACTGTAAGGCATGTCAGTATATGACATCCAGAAAATGGACTATATCTGATTATATAGACTGTATGACAGCTGGGGTCATATACTTTGGAATGTCCATGTGGCATGAGTTATGTAGGAAAAACTATTAGACAACTAAAAGTCAGATTTTTGGAACAATTAGGAATGCCAAACAGGACATGGCAAAGTTCAAAACCTTAACCCTTGTAGCGAAACACTTTCTTAAATACCATGGAGGTAATCCAAGGGGATTAAAAGTATACGGTATGAAGAGAATTAATCTGGGTATCAGAGGAGGAGATCTAGACCGTGAGCTCCTTATATGGGAAGCAAAATTGGTCTTCATCATGGATTCTATTTCCCTGAGAGGAATGAATGAGGGGAATAGCTATTCAGCCTTCCTATAAAATTTTCAAACTATCCAAGATTTAAAAGAAATTATAAAATACCTTTTTAAATGATTAGGGCGCAATCAGTGAACTAAGGGACAAAAATATAATAAACCATGGTTAAGAATATAATATGATGATAAAGTCATTGTTTTTCTTGAGTAGTATTATATTTATTGGGTGAATATGACCCTGTATGTATATACGTCATCCCTTTGGTATAGTGTCGAATGAATGATTACAAGTAATAACAGTGTAATCTATAATTTTTGTGCATATTAAACTAGAGAGAATGCATAACTTTTATGGAATTTTTATACTAATTAATAATTACATACCTAGGTGACTAAGTATCTTTATAATCAATCGTGTTAGGTATATACAGTATCTCTATACAGATGCACTTCCTTCTTTCTTTTTTTCATTAATATTAACGTTTTCACATGAATTGTTTGTATTGGAGTGATTCACTGTTTTCTTTTTTCTTCTATATTTATCATTTTTATATTCATCATATTTTATTATTCATGACTTTTTTTTAGTCTTGAGTCTTCTTTGGATGTACACCAATAATACGATATGTATCAGATTACTATATGTTCATTAAGATACACGTTATTACATTCACTAATAATATTTTTCATATTTGATTATACACTAGGAAATCATGAATAATGGATCTCAATTATCACATGAAAATTACACAATTTCGCTATTGTGTATTAACTCATCTTTGGATCATTATTTCACTACAATGAATTTTTAACACCATTAAACTATTTCACTATTTATATACAGAGGTTTTCCTATTAGGTTATATATCTATTTAAAATATAATAAATAAATCACCTTTTTTACAAATATATATGGATGATGCACATATTTAATTACGAGTGTATTAGAATTTATTGTTTGTTTTATTTATATGTGTATATTAATTATTAAGCACTAACATCTATTTTGGATCATTTGCATATATTATTATTCTGGTTAATTAATTAATCTATCAAGGGGTTAACATATCTGTATATAAGGTTATTTATTTAATTTAATTTAGTGGGTAGGGAATCTATCATCATATATAATAAATTGTATGTTCTCTGTTTTAGGGAAGTATATCAATTATTACATTTAAATATAAGACCACTGCTATACATTTTTTGAGAGCTCAATATATCACCAAAAGAACAGCGGATATCCATTAATCAGAAACCATGTGTATTAGGATTGTTCTTATTGGCTTAATTTGAATCTATTTGACCTATTATATCCCTGAGGATGGAAACAAAATCTGATGTGTAGGAATAGAAAGAGAATGGTCAGGATTAACATATGACCAGCAGTTCGAATGTGGATTGGTTACATGAATGAAAATTAGGCTACCAAACAGGGCAATCTGGTTAGCCTTGAAAAAGCTAATATCAGCTAAACACACGTCACCAGTAGTTGCCACTGTGTGTTCTTATGTTTATCAATGTAATAGGCTGTTAGCATATACCAACTGCTGCTTGCTTCAAAATACGGGACCAATAATAGATATGTTATAAATGTACAAGTACGGAGGTCCTTAGTAAACACAAAGAACATGTACTTGCTCAGTATGCTCACAGCGCTGCACAGCGAGACAAGGACAATACTATACTGATACAGATCCTTTTGAGTTTTATTGTGATAAACCTATGGCCAATGATTAGAGATCAATCATGTGAGAGAGGACATTTAGCATTAATGTACTAAAAGCATCGCAATACACAAATGTTTATATGTGCGGCTGAAATGTACTAATTGGAGAACATAATTTCCATGCAGTTATCCTTTAATATTCTCACGTGGCAAATCCATGATATATAACTATATAGCGGTCTTGTGAGAAAAGACAGACTGTCTTAATAGATCATACCTACTTCATGGTGAGAGGATACAGCCACATTTTTCTTACAAGCACTACATAAAAGAAATCCATGTAATATTATTTTGTAATTAATCTTTCTGTAGTGAACATGTAATTGGTGAACAGAGATCTATCCAGTGAAAAAGGACAGCTGGCACAGATAGACCAATAGTATCACTACCAGTAGGATATTTGTATGTGCGGTGTACAACAGAGCCATATTATATTAAAAGGAGAATAGGACTGCTAATCAAAAAATCCAACACTCCTATATGGTCAATACACGAATGCATACAGTTGTCTTGTGAGAGAAGACACTCTGTTTTAATACATTATTATTTAGCTAATTTAAAGCGGACCCACTTAACGTAGATAGAGCATGATCCGATTAGGACAAAAGGATAGCGCTGTAGAACAATAAATATCTCTGTGCCCTATAATTTATAAATTATAATATTGCTGCATTATGAGAGACGACAGCATATTTTCAGACCAAGTGGATTGAACCTGCAGAGAGCATATAGGGGGAGCTTTAATAAAGCTTGGAGAGAGATAAAATTGGAGGTAAATAGCACCAACCAGTCAGCTCCTAACTGTCATTTTGCAAACACAGCCTTTAAAGTGACAGTTAGGAGCTTATTGGTTTATGCTATTTATCTCAAAGTTTATCTCTATCCAAGCTTTATTAAAGCTCCCCCATAGTGACAGACAAAAGATTATATTTATTGTATGAGTCTGTCATACTCAGAGCAAGTATACACAGCCTGTTCATAGAATCCACTCAGCAACAAGTATTACCAAGATGTTGATACAATTGGGATACTGTGGAAGAACTTATTGTTTCAGCTTATTGAGAAATATACAGAATTTAACCCACATTTCCTTTAAATCCATCGTAAACATTAAAATTATAACTATACTATACTTATATAAAACACACAGCGGGACAACTTGTTTTAATAACACTCTTTGTTTGTCAAGTCAATACAATATATGTTTGTCTCAAATCTAGAAACAAGCTGTTTCTTTTAAATATTTTGCTGCTTATTTTTGTGTCATATATGCTTATTTAATACGAATTAATTAATAAAATTTAAGTTTTAAATTAATTTAGTGCGCCTTGAAAGACAACCTCTTTCTGTTCTATTGTATTCCGACAGACTGAGGTGACCTTTACTAATAAAATAATAATAGAATAAAAATAGTAATTATTATAGTATCAATAATAGTAGCACCAACATCAGAGTTTATCTGGATTTAATAGACCATGTGAGAAACAGGAAAAACTAGACAATTGGAAAATTTTGCCATAGAAAGAAAATAAATAAATACTGGAGAAATTACTTTTAAAATCTAACAAAACTTAGCTTATGCCTCTCAATTGTGTTTCCCGTGAAGATATGTAAATGCACTAATTACTATCTTTACTGTGCATACAATTTCCTTTTTAAAATGCCTGCACATGCAAGAACGACGACAGTGAATTCTTCACAGATCTAAAGGCAGCAATGTATGACCTGAAGATAAGTGAAGACTCAGAAATAAATTACCTCCAGGGCTTGGTGTCAGCTCAGTAAAACAGCAATTTGTGCAATTATTGTACTTTCTATACTTTGGGGAGGAAATGTACTTTGTGCTCCCCTGTACTTAGAGGAGGAAATGAATAAGAGAGTACATGATAAGAAATGGTTAGAAGAATTGTTGAGTATTCTGCTCAATGCTTTGTTGCCATATCTCAGATTTTAGTGCCACTGATCTGGATATTTCAGACTGTTACTTACTGTACACTTGTGTAGCATGTCTCACAGTACATTTGTAGCAGTGGTATACAAATAAAGAAGAACACTAATAGAAAAGGATATCCTGCTTGGAAGAACGCCGAAACATATTACATTTCCTGGTGTTTTCATCAAAAACTATCAGGAAACGTTTTCTCTAGTGGACCGGAGATTACCTGCAGAAGAAATCATTAAAAGAGAAGCTTTGGCTGAAGACTGGTCCTGGTAACAAATGCTTTAATACATAATCACAAAAAAAGACCTTTTCCATCCTAGGGAAACAATCAAAACCATGCAAGTCTTTCAGATGCAAATGAACTGATAACTTATATATGAATAGTGGATCCTGTAAATAATTTTTTTTCTGTGCATGTGCTATTGACATCCACAAACTGCATTATTACTATTTTTCATTTTGTGGGAATTTTTCATAATAACCAAACCAATTACTACCCATTGCATTACTGGATAATGGATAGTAATATTAGGAGCTGACTGGAGAAGAGATTGTTTAATGATTAGTGATACTGGGCCAATATTTATCATTTCAGCCAATTAATTCACAAAATATTTATTAATGATTCCGTAACAAATTGTTCAAAATATATTTTAAAAGATGTCGATAGTTAACAGAATATGCATTTAACATGTATATAATATATGTTCCTTAAACTTAATAATGTAAAGCAAAGACAATTTGATTCCAAATAACTTTTTAGAGCAACCTTGACAGATGAAGCTGAAGCAAAACACTGTAATTTGCTGATATTTTTTTCTACAGAACAGATATTTGTGTAATGGATGAATATAGTGATATTCAAATATATTATCCATTACTATTATTGAGAAATATAATTAGCAGATATGGTATGTTTTGTCTCACAATTTTAAAACATATATTTTAATATGTAGTAGATAGATTTTTCTTTATTGCACCTAAGAATAGAAATTATAAAGATTATAATGAGACTTTAAGTAATTAAACATCAAAAATAAACAACCTGCATTTCTGCTTTATCAGTGTATTATTACTTATGTATCATGTTTATGCATATAAGTTTAATCAGTTATCTATGCCCCAGTCACATATGTAAAGATAACAACTGTAGCTTTTTTCATGTACAGTATATAAATATATGAAAACTTATGTTTTATTTTATCAATGAAAGCAACTGATTTGGTTCTGGCCAATCCAGTCAATATTATTAGTATTAACCTTTATATTCTGTAATTCCAACATATTATGCAGTGCTTTATCTAGGATACTTACAAATTCATATCAGTCCCTGTCCCTTTGAAGCTTATACAGTATTCTAATTTATTTACCACACAAACCCACGCTAGTATTAACCTCCCAGTATATTGGATATTTGTGGACTGTACTAGGAAATTGGAACATCCAAGGGAAACCCTCACAATAATATAGAAACTTCACTCAAACGTTCTTGGTTGGAATAGAACCAAAGGTCCTATGGAATCAGTAAAGCTAACCACTGTGCTACCCGTTAGGTGATGGGTCATGTGAAGCCTTTATTGTACTACTAGCTGGAGTACCCGGCTTTGCCCGGGATTTTAAGAATGTTTGTTTACACATCATCCTCCAACAAACCTCTCCTTAGGCAGGCTTCACGAAAAGTGTGACAAACTTCCCCATCCACAATCCTAAGGTCTTTGAAGGAAGTAGGACCTGTAACTGTGTAAAGCAAACTTCAGAGATAGAAGCATTCAAAATTTGTCGGATGTACAGTGTAAACACGGCCAAGAGCTTCTGTTGCTCTGATACTATGAAATGCACAGCAACTACTTCCAGTTCCTTGTGCAGCTGTTTCCGGCATTCAGGGTCTCCACGGTGTATAGTAGTCATCCAATCAGTTTTACCTTTCAGGGGCTGACAAAGGAGTGAACCGGAAGTAGCCTCTGTGCATTCCATAGTGCGGTCCAGCAACCAAGGAGGTAGACAAAAAGTTTGGTCACCACTGTTGACACCATCTAGTTGTGTAAGCTGATGCATGAGCAAGTATAAATAAAAATTTGTACTGCAGAGCTGCGTTTTTGCATCCCAGTATAGTTGCCATCTTTATGGGCGTGACTGTAAATCAGATGGATCTCTCCTCATGGATGCATATATCAATTTTTACCATATTCAGACTCATAATAAGCCTGGCTTAATATCAATAGTGGTTCCTCAGTGCAGGTTTGCTGACTGTGCCGGCAGTGCAGGGGTATTTTCAATGCACGGTGCCAGTGATGTTGGCAGTGCAGGGGTGCCAGCAGTGTCCTCAGTGAAGGCTTGCTGACTGTGTTGGCAGTGCAAGGGTGTCCTCAATGCAGAGTGACGGCGGTGTCCTTAGTGCATGTGTGCTGACAGTGTCGGCAGTGCAGGGGTGCTGGTGGTGTCATCAGTGTGGGAGTGCTGGCAGTGTCAGCAGTGGTGGTGTCGGCAGCAGGGGATTCTGCCAGTGGAGGTGCCGGTGGTGTTGGCAGCGGGGGATGCCGGTGGTGTCAGTCAGCGAGGGATGGCAGGCGCCATCTTCTTTTGCTTCCTGTGTGTATATTAAATGGGCTTAATGCTGATTGGCTGAGAGCCGTGACAGATGGCTCTCTCAGCCAATACAATACAATACAAAACCTCGCGACCCGACAGTGGCATCGCAAGGTTTTGCCTCGGTTGAGGGATCCGGGGCAGGCAGGGAGATCTGAGCTTGGCTCGGATCGCCCCAGATCCCCGAAATTCGGGTGGGTTCGGTTCTCTGAGAACCGAACCCGCTCATCCCTAATAAATTCATACAGCATTTAAAAGGTACTGTAAACTCCATGCGAGAGCCATAGTAAATGATGTTCAGAGACTTAGATTATATGCTACAGAATAAAATTCCATAATTCCTTAGTATGTAGCAAAATGCATGTTATAAAATCAAATTATGAAATGAAACAAAAATAAAATTTTAATATTTTTATTATTGACCTTGCAGATGGCCCAAGAAGAATGGTGTCCAAATCTGCATCTAACAATAAACCAAACAGGACAATGCATTTATTCTTCTTTGGTGTTTTAGGTATAGAACCATGAGAGATCTTGGCTTGTAAACTGTGGGCTAAATCCTTTTCTAATGCCGATCCTGACCTGTAGAGGGCAAATGCTATGCAAAAATTGTGTTTTTTAATTATTTAAAAATTAACAGTAATTTTGATTTCAAATTTTTTTAGTTGCCTCTGCCGTGTTTTAATACGCTTGTATGTAAAATTTCACGATCTTGGCTTGTAAACTGTGGATTTGTATAGAATGACAGAAGGACAACTTTCATTTTTATATATTAGATATTATAGCAGCATTGTAGTATACTATGTGGCCATGTGAATACAGAAGTTTTTAAAACTGCATTGATTTTTAATTGTACTTTTCTGAGCATGTCAGAATAGTGATCATGTGAGCCTGTTTGTTTGAGCGAACATTTATCATTGCATGATACCAAGGATTAAGGAACACAAACCCGCCATGGTCACTGGGTTGGTTAATAAATAAACTCCCATGGGTGGCATCAATTTAAGCAAGCTAGCAATAATAAAAACAACTTTGAGATAATCTCAATGAAATAATAACAGGGATTAGCGAGAGTTTCACACTACTTTCTATTGACAATATGCAAATAAGCAATTATATTTAAAGAACATTTATTTCTAAGGAATGCTGTATGCCTGGTCGGCCTCTTGAGTCAAGGGCAAAGCAGTCTGTGTATGGGATTTTCTATGAGCATTGGCGCATTTCATGCTCTGAAAACATGTACCAAAAAGCTCCAAGGCAAATGGAATTCCCCAGCAGTGACTGCTGTAGACGAGTTGTTCATTTACACAAAATGCATAGAGAACCACATCAAAATGTTTCCATTAACATAGAATGTTTTAGCTCACATTATATAGCAAAGTTCAGCTTAGGTGGGAAAGCCTGACATTGTATAACTGATAGAACTAAAAAAATATTGCTCTTTTATTTTCTCACATTCAAAGCAATTAATATGTAGAATTTAAAATAATTTCCAATATGTTTTTAGATTTGGATTGTTTTCTGATATTTGTGTATTTTGATATAATTAGAAAGTAAAAAAATAAACTTTTTCTAAACCATTGACACTTTTTCTAGTTATGTAAACACAAAACTGATCGCATGTTATGTACAGTTTAAAATGTATCGAGTCGACCTCCCGTTCCCATAGAAGCCCGTACACACTGTGCTATGTCTGCACAGTGTGTTCGCGGATGACAGGGGGTCACACTGGGGACAAACTGCACGGCTGATCGGTACAGTTTTACCCGATCAGCCTGCAATCGTAAAAGTGTGTATCCAGCTTTACAGTGTGAAAGTAAGAATTTATGTGGTGGATCCTATGTGTAAAATAGAGATTCTTGAACTGTTTGTGGAACTTTTGTGGATAAATGCACATTAGAGATTTCTGAGCAAGAGTATCAAATATATGTGATTTTTTTTTTTTTCATTTTTTTGCATTTTATTTTTATCTTCATTTTTTTATTTTATTTTTATTTTTTGTTGTTTTTGGGACTGCACTTATATCACAAAGAGACATTGAGATATAACAGCATAATACATCCAAAGCAAGCGCCACATTTTCTATTTCTATATTTCCTAGTTATGTGTCTTGTTCATTCTTAAACAGGTGTAGAGTTTTAGACCTTTGAAATGTCTACAAAAATACCTGTGAAGTTCTATATCTGTAGTATATGTCTGGGTACACCCCTGAGCGGCCAGCCAACTGTCATGCAGACCGAGCAAACGATTTGGTAAGCTAAAGTATACACACTTAACAATCTGTCCAGACATCACAACTGGGTGGGCAATTAAATATGCCCGCCTAGTTGTGATGTCCATGTCGGTGGTTACTGCAGCCAGTGTACTGGCAGTTGGCAGGTCACTGTACACACAGGCAGATGTACGGATATATCTGCAAGATATATTGGCATTGGCTGTGCTGCAGGGCTAATGTGATATGTACGTGAACAATGTAATTCACAGACATATTGGCTGTACACACAAGCTGATGCACTTAGCAATAAATTGTTCATCGGCTATACAAATTATATATCGCATAGCATTGTACCAGCATAAGTGTTAAATCACAGGCATACACCAGGATTGTGCAGCGTGTGTGCCCACACACTTCTTAGGCAGCTCCAACCCCTCTGCACTGTCTGTAATAGTCAGGATTGGTGTCTGCCGTGTACCTGGAGGCGGTGTGGCATAGCACCGACATTGGCGGGCGTTCCAATCTAGTGCTGCCACCTCATCCTCCATTTACCAGGAAGAGGAGAACAGTCTGTGACAGAGGTGTGGCTATGTTCGGGCATGGCTGTGTCACGCACAACCCTCACAAAGACCCTGCACCAATGTTACACCTTTATAAGCAGAGTTTTATACACACCTGTATGATCTAAAAAATTATCAAAATGAGTAATTACCCAAACCAAATGGTACTGTAAATACAAATGTAGATCAGTTTATTATATACATATTTTGAAATATTGCATAATGCAAGCACTTATTAAAGAGCGAGAATCATGAACGTGAATTATGATATTCAAATCATAGTTCTTAAATACAAAAATAACATTTGCTAGTTAAATTGCATTTACTAATATAAACTGTGACATTGTGAAAACCTCCAAGATACAAAGCATTGTGATAATGAGGATGGTGTATTAAATACATTTATAATGAGACACTTTGTGACCTGCCTGAGTAGGGGTTAAGCTTGTTGGTCCCTGTAACTTTCAGATCAGAAAATGTTACATTATATTTTTTTTGTTTTTTTCATGTCAAATTCTGTAGCTCATGTTTATCTTTAAGGTGCGTATCTACTTATAGACATATAAACGAGAGCACGATTACGACATTGTAATCGTGCTGTCGCTTGTATGTCTGTGATATGCCTACACTGAACGTTCACTCGTTCAGTCCAGGCACATCCATCATCCCCGTACATGCTGAACCTGACGGAATCGTCAGCTTGAACAGCATGTATGGGCGACGATAGATGGAAAAAACGAACAGCGGGCATGCACATCGCTGGTCGTTTTTGTCATTTACATGCCCGATTTGCGGGTGATTTGCGGGAGATTGCACGATAACGACGTCATTATAGTGCAATTGCCTGTCAAAATTGCCTAGTGGATACCCCCTTTAGTCATCAGTAGGCCATTCACTAACAATGTATATTCAATGCTAAGCTTTCTCTTGAATCTTAAATATTATAAGAAATATGTATTTGTATTTTAAAACATCTGGTTCCCAAACACTGGAAATTTATTTTTACGATTTTTTATCTAATCGTCATCAGAGACTGAAAATCTAGGGTGCACAGAAGCACAAACCTGGATGGGTCTGAATCAGTAGTACAATTAGTGGTGTGTCAGTTCATATGCAGTTTGTAGAGTGTGTCAATAGCTTCCATATACTTTGTTTTAACTTAGCAATTTATATTACTAATGACAACCGTAGTAGAAGACAACTAAAACATTACTAGTGGCTTCACCCCAACACATGATCAACTGCTTCCCCATTTGGCTAACCATTAGAGAGCACAATGTCTTTCCTGTTTTGAGTTTCTTTTGTACTCAGATCAATAGTGACTGCATTTAATAGGCAAACAATAAATGTGCTACCGGCAGTATGTATCTGAGTATTAGATATTCATCAGAGGAGAAACATTCTCAAATGAATAAAATAAGCATCTGAAGACGTAGCCAGAGTATGGAAGCCACTATAAATCTTGCATTGACTTGTAACTTGAGAACCAACACCTTTTTCCATAAAAAAAAAAATCACTGTAGAAATATGTGTATATATATATTAGGGGTGTGCACCGGCCACTTTTCGTGTTTTGTGTTTTGGTTTTGGATCTGGATCTTTCTTCGTGTTTTGGATCTGGATTGGTTTTGCCAAAACCACCCTTCCGTGTTTTGGGTTCTGGGTTTTGTGTTTTGGATCTGTATTTTTTTGAAAAAAAGCATAAAAACAGCTAAAATCACAGAATTTGTAGGTTTTTCTGCTCCTATGCTATTATTAACCTCAATAACCTTAATTTCCACTCATTTCCAGTCTATTCTGAATACCTCACACCTCACAATAGTGTTTTTATGTCCAAAAGGTTGCACCGAGGTAGCTGGTTGACTATGCTAAGCGACACGAGTGGGCGGCACAAACACGTGACCCATCTAGGCGTGAAACTGCAGTTGCAGACAGGATGGCATTGAAAAACTAGGCCCCAAACTGTACATAATGCAAAGAAAAAAAAGAGGTGCAAGATGGAATTGTCCTTGGGCCCTCCCACCCACCCTTATGTTGTATAAACAGGACATGCACACTTTAACAAACCAATCATTTCAAGCGCCAGGGTCTGCCACACAACTGTGGCTGAAATGATTGGTTCGTTTTGGCCCCCACAAAACAAACTGGCAATTAATCTGTCCCTGCACAAACTGGCTCTACGGAGGCAAGATGTCATCCTCATCCTCCTCATCCACCGATTCCTCACCCTCTTCAGTGTGTACATCCTCATCCTCACAGAGTATTAATTCATCCCTGCTGGAACCACAGGTCCCTCTGTACGTTCTGGAGGCTGGTCTCCCTGGAAGAGTTGATAATTCATTTTATGAACATCATCTTCTCCACATTTTGTGGAAGCAACCTCCTACGCCTTTCGCTGACAAGGTTCCCGGCTGCACTAAACACTCTTTCGGAGTACACACTGGAGGGGGGGCAACTCAGGTAAAATAGAGCCAGTTTGTACAGGGACCTCCAAATTGCTTCTTTTTCCTGCCAGTACAGGTACGGACTGTCTGACATGCCTACTTGGATGCTGTCACCGATGTAATCCTTTAACAGACAGACGCACGCTTGTCGCTGCTGCTTTGAGGATTCAAGTGCGGCTACAGCCCACACAATTCACAAAGACAGAAAAAAGAAGAAGAATATTTTTATTGTTTGTGTAGCACACTTTGAGGGTGTCACCACCCTTTAACCGACAGACGCACGCTTGTCGCTGCTGCTTTAAGGATGCAGGTGCGGCATAACCCACACATTTCACAAAGACCGAAAAAAAAAGAACAATATTTTAATTGTTTGTGTAGCACACTTTGAGGGTGTCACCACCCTTTAACAGACAGACGCACGCTTGTCGCTGCTGCTTTAAGGATGCAGGTGCGGCTACAGCCCACACAATTCACAAAGACAGAAAAAAGAAGAATATTTTTATTGTTTGTGTAGCACACTTTGAGGGTGTCACCACCCTTTAACAGACAGACGCACGCTTGTCGCTGCTGCTTTGAGGATGCAAGTGCGGCTACATCGCACACCAGTCACAAACACATTAAAAAAATAGTTTTTTATTTTTTGGAGCACTTTGAGAGTTACACCACCCTTTAACAGACAGACGCACGCTTGTCGCTGCTGCTTTAAGGATGCAGGTGCGGCTACAGCCCACACATTTCACAAAGACCGAAAAAAAAAGAACAATATTTTAATTGTTTGTGTAGAACACTTTGAGGGTGTCACCACCCTTTAACAGACAGACGCACGCTTGTCGCTGCTGCTTTAAGGATGCAGGTGCGGCTACAGCCCACACAATTCACAAAGACAGAAAAAAGAAGAAGAATATTTTTATTGTTTGTGTAGCACACTTTGAGGGTGTCACCACCCTTTAACAGACAGACGCACGCTTGTCGCTGCTGCTTTGAGGATGCAAGTGCGGCTACATCGCACACAAGTCACAAACACATTAAAAAAATAGTTTTTTATTTTTTGGAGCACTTTGAGAGTTACACCACCCTTTAACAGACAGACGCACGCTTGTCGCTGCTGCTTTAAGGATGCAGGTGCGGCTACAGCCCACACATTTCACAAAGACCGAAAAAAAAAGAACAATATTTTAATTGTTTGTGTAGCACACTGTGAGGGTGTCACCACCCTTTAACAGACAGACGCACGCTTGTCGCTGCTGCTTTGAGGATGCAAGTGCGGCTACAGCCCACACAATTCACAAAGACAGAAAAAAGAAAAAGAATATTTTTATTGTTTGTGTAGCACACTTTGAGGGTGTCACCACCCTTTAACAGACAGACGCACGCTTGTCGCTGCTGCTTTGAGGATGCAAGTGTGGCTACATCGCACACAAGTCACAAACACATTAAAAAAATGTTTTTGATTTTTTGGAGCACTTTGAGAGTTACAACACCCTTTAACAGACAGACGCACGCTTGTCGCTGCTGCTTTGAGGATGCAAGTGCGGCTACAGCCCACACAATTCACAAAGACAGAAAAAAAAAGAACAATATTTTAATTGTTTGTGTAGCACACTTTGAGGGTGTCACCACCCTTTAACAGACAGACCCACGCTTGTCGCTGCTGCTTTGAGGATGCAGGTGGAATCTAGACGGGATTTGGATCCGAGGACACACTACCTCCATCAATTGTCTAAATCCCACTGCACTAATGGCGGATACCGGACGCACGTCTAACACCAACATAGCAGTCAAGGCCTCAGTTATATGTTTTGCTTCAGGATGACTGCTGTCGTACTTCATCCTCATCGCTAGGGACTGTTGGAGGGTCAATTGTTTAGTAAAAGTAGTGATGTTCCTACTTCCTCTCTGGGATGATGAACAACTCCCAGCAGCAGCAACAGCACTAGGAGGAAGTGGTTCTTGATCTTTCCCTATTTTATTTTTATCGGAGAAAGTTTGGTCCTCCATTTATGTTATATTGATATATAATATACGTGCGGCTAAAGCGCACACAAACACAGAAAATATTTTTTTATTTTTGCTGGAGAGTAGTGCACTTTGTGGGTTACACCACCCTTTAAGAAATGAGCCAGCCGGCTCTTTACTTATGGGACACAGGCGCACGCTTGGCGCTGCTCCTTTGTTGATGCACGTGCAGCCACAGTGCACACAAGTCACAAACACAGAAAATATATATTTTTTTGGTTTGGAGTGTACTTTGGGGGTTACAGAACCCTTTAACGGTCAAGCCAGCCGGCCCTTTACTTATGACACAGGCGCACGCTTGGCACTACTTTGTTGATGCACGTGCGGCTACTGTGCACACAATTCACAAACACAGAAAATAATTTTTTTTTTGGTTTGGACTGGAGTGTACTTTCGGGGGTTACAGCACCCTTTAACGGTCAAGCCAGCCGGCCCTTTACTTATGACACAGGCGCACGCTTGGCACTACTTTGTTGATGCACGTGCGGCTACTGCGCACACAATTCACAAACACAGAAAATAATTTTTTTTTGTTTTGGACTGGACTGTACTTTCGGGGGTTACAGCACCCTTTAACGGTCAAGCCAGCTGGCCCTTTACTTATGACACAGGCGCACGCTTGGCACTACTTTGTTGATGCACGTGCGGCTACTGCGCACACAATTCACAAACACAGAAAATAATTTTTTTTTTGGTTTGGACTGGAGTGTACTTTCGGGGGTTACAGCACCCTTTAACGGTCAAGCCAGCCGGCCCTTTACTTATGACACAGGCGCACACTTCGCACTACTTTGTTGATGCACGTGCGGCTACTGCGCACACAAATCAAAAAAACACAGAAAATAATTTTTTTTTTGGTTTGGACTGGAGTGTACTTTGGGGGTTACAGCACCCTTTAACGGTCAAGCCAGCCGGCCCTTTACTTATGACACAGGCGCACGCTTGGCACTACTTTGTTGATGCACGTGCGGCTACTGCGCACACAATTCACAAACACAGAAAATAATTTTTTTTTTGGTTTGGACTGGAGTGTACTTTCGGGGGTTACAGCACCCTTAACGGTCAAGCCAGCCGGCCCTTTACTTATGACACAGGCGCACGCTTGGCACTACTTTGTTGATGCACGTGCGGCTACTGCACACACAATTCACAAACACAGAAAATAATTTTTTTTTTGGTTTGGACTGGAGTGTACTTTCGGGGGTTACAGCACCCTTTAACGGTCAAGCCAGCCGGCCCTTTACTTATGACACAGGCGCACGCTTGGCACTACTTTGTTGATGCACGTGCGGCTACTGCGCACACAATTCACAAACACAGAAAATATATTACTTTTTAGCACTTGGGGGGAGCACCCCTGATGGACAGAGCACCCCCTGGACAACACTACAGCACCCCTTTAGGACTGGGACACTGCACAGGACTTTGGAGTGGACACAGCCCCTATGGAGAACTGACTGCACAACACAGTCCAGCCAGCCCCTATGGACTTTGAAGTAGTGGACACAGCCCCTATTAACAACAGCAGCACAGCACAACACAGCCAGCCCCTATGGACTTTGAAGTAGTGGACAACAGCAGCACTACACTACACTACACTACACAGCCCTAACTCCCACCCTCCCTCTTCACTGTCCACAGCCGAGTGAGAAAATGGCGCCGACGCGGGTACCTTATATAGGATCCAAAACCCGCGAGACTCGGAAGGCGGGATGATGACGTTTTGCCTCGATTTCAGATCCAAGTCAGGCGGGAAAAGTCGAGCCTGATTCGGATCGGACTCGGATCGGGGGGCTCGGGGGGGTTCGGATTTCAGAAATCCGAACCCGCTCACCCCTAATATATATATATGGCTAGTCATCAGTGTGATTTTGACATAGTTGCTTACCTTGCTGTTTGAACAGCGCAGTGTACCCAAGATGACTTCCTCACTGGTTTTGGATAGGATGACAGATGCACTGATCTGATGATTACTTTGTGTGTCTTATGACTTGCTCATTGCTAGCACTATAAAAGTAGTGTGCATGTTGTATTTTCCTCAGTGTAACTATTTTAGTGCATCTAAGTCAGCTGCCTCACTGACACTGTATTATGTACTGTTATCCTCAAATGCAAAGTGCCTTGAATCCTAGGGGAGAAAAAGACTTTATGAATTATACGATTATTAATGTTAAGGGAGCGTGAAGCGTCTTCAGAGCTGGAGCACTTTTACGTGACAGGAAAAAGTATTTTTTGTTAACTGTTCACTATTTACATTTTATATGGAACTGATTCAGTTCCTATGAACACTCTTTCTAGGTGTTAAATCATTGCACTATGACAATGGCTTTGGAGTGTGCTCAGTGTATTTTGAGAATGTTCTTTTAAAGGTTTTGTTTTTGCAACTTTGAATAATCTTATAGACAAAACCAATGATATGGAAACTGGTTCGTAAAGTCCAAGGTGACTGAAAATGGATAAATGTGAACCACTGCTAATATCTGCTGTGAATCTCTTGCTTAGCCTCAAACTCTATTTTAAAATCACTGTTTTAAACATAACAAGGTTCCACGTGAAAATGACAGATATCATTTCTGCATTCTTTCTCCACAAAGAGCAGTGGTTTGAGACTACATCCTGCAGACAAGTGCAGGTGTTCCCCATCAGTAAGCATAGATAATTAGAGAAGCCACCCTATAGCTGTAAGCTAGGTGACAAATAATTGACAAGACTCTGGAAAATATTCTGTATTTATATTTTACTGTGTTTGCACTCAGGAGTCTCATCCTCTTTTCCAGAGCCGTACAGCCCTGCTGTCTGGGTCATGATGTTTGTCATGTGTCTAACCGTGGTCGCTGTGACTGTTTTCATCTTCGAGTATTTCAGCCCTGTTGGATATAACCGAAGCCTCTCCACAGGCAAGCGTAAGTACCTGAA
Source organism: Taudactylus pleione (assembly GCA_031769625.1). Classification (NCBI taxonomy): domain Eukaryota; kingdom Metazoa; phylum Chordata; class Amphibia; order Anura; family Myobatrachidae; genus Taudactylus; species Taudactylus pleione. The sequence continues at coordinate 81,552,738 of JAUIMM010000040.1, forward strand.
CTACACTGCCTTCTTCTTTTAGATTTCACATGGTTTTCCACTCTGCTGTTTATATGCTCTTAATCGCTGTAGTGTATGATTTATATATTTCCTTTTGTTTTCTGTTCTGTACCATCTTTATTTTTTCATGTTATTTGTCCCTGAGTTATCCTTATCTATTTATGAGATCTGTCTTCAGATTGTCCTATATTAAATATATCATTGTATTTTTAGTGTTCCTTGTTCATGACTATTTGGCTACAGGCAGGTACTGTTTGAGGAAATTATGTGACCCTGCCAGTATCAGCTCACAATGTGCTCCGTTATAAAACTCTCTTTATAGTTATACAGTTCTCCCCACTTCCAAAGTGCTTCTTAGAAACCACTTGCCGCTAAGATCCCCTTTCAAGTTCTCAGAGGTTATTTCCCTTAGAGCTAGAAGAAGTGGCCTAGAACAAAAGGTCTATTTGTAAAAGGTCCATCCCACGTCACCTCGTGCCTCATTCCGCAGGGAGAAAAGAAGACAAATATAATAAATTAGAAATACTTTTTTAGTAATATATACTTTCTTCATTCCTATATTTCTTTGAAAAAAAATAAGCAACCTCATAAATCTATAACTGAGATAAATATCCTATTGCTGGTTTTATAGACACCAAGGACCAAACATCAACTTGGGTGACAAATAGGAGTTTATTTATAAAACTCGGACTGCTAAGAACCCCAGCAATGTCTACATTCTTAGGAGTCAATTAAATTCCAACTGATGTACAGTTGCAATGTGTGCTGTGCACATTGCTCTGAATTATAGTAGAGCAGCATCGCTTATATTATCGAGGACCCCTATGGTAAAATGAGCAGTGTTGTGGTTTGCCTTCGTCTGAAGCTTTCCCATGTTGTTCTAACAGTGTAAAGCTAGCTACACAATATACAATTATTGGGTCGATCAGTCAATACTCGGGTGATCAGCCTCATTTATTGTATAGAATATATGAACGATCGTTTCAGCATTTCACAGATAAAGTGGTTAGAAAACACTCACAAATGTATTCCTTGGATTATCCAATCTGTCAGTTATGAAACGAAAATCTTGGACCCGATTTCCCTATATCGAGCAGTGTGTATGCATTCTTAATAATCCGCTCATATTTCCTATGTTCTCCTTAGGGATGTGCGCTGACCCCCGTGTTTGGTTTATGTTTTGGATCTGTATCTCCTTCAAGGTTTTGGATCTGGATTTGGTTTTGCAAACTACCGTCATGTGTTTTGGTTTTGGATCTGGATTTTAAAAAAAATAAAATAAAATTTAAAAAAAGATAGAAAGTTTTAAGAACGGCTAAATTCTTTTAAAATCCGAATTCCGATCTGCAAAATGATCAGAACCGCGACCTGGATTTACCCGGATCTCCTTAGGAGATTAGAGCCGCGACTCAGATTTACCGGGGGGATTCGGATTTCTGGAGAATCTAACTGCACATCTATAATTCTCCTGTCACTATGTCACTCTCTTGTGGGTGGACATATGCAAAATGAGTGTGGTGTGGTGGAAAATCGGTAGCTTCTAATAAAAAATTGCATAATGTGTAGCACAGATATTGGAGCTTTCAATTTGCTGAAAAATCGCCCCGTTCCTTGAGTTAATTGTTCTGATGACTGATAATGGGATCTTATCTAGTGTATGGACCTGGCCTGGGATCAGTGTCTGACCTGTAAGGTTTGTTGTTTTGCAGTCAGCACCATTGCCATCAGAATTTATGTTTTAGATTATATCTTTATAAAGGGAAGAGAAAAAATCCTGTTCAGCCTCTAAGATCAGGTAGTGTATCCGGTGTCGACTGGTTCTATTTCTATGGGCTTGAATCGGAGTTGGACGTTGTGCTGATGTTTGTGCAGTTGTCCAATGTTTGTTGTACGGCGCATGCATCCAATTTGCACTGTGCATGTGTCCTAATGGTTATCACTGGCAGTCACAGAAAGATTTTGGACACTTAGGGCCGTATTCAATTAGCGAAAAAAACAACGAAATGTTCACCAAAAAACGGGCAAAAATGGCAAACAGGAGAAAAAATTGAGAAAAACAAATGCTAAATTCCTATTTTTGGCTAAAAATGTGGGGAGTTCTTTCAGAACCCTTTGGACACCCCCCCTAATGATAATTTACCCCCAAAAAATGTCAGAAGTTGCGTACAATTTTTGGGTGAAAAAAATATAAATTATTTGAAAATGGTTTTAACATATTGGTCTGATTTTTCGGGGGGCGGTATGGATGTGTCAAATGTTGTAAACATTGCACGCGGTCACAGCAGGCATTTTTTGCACAGTTTTTTATAAAAAATTATGATGCGAAAATATACTTGCACCCATTTTAACATACCCCCAATTTACGTGGGACAGTAATTTCCTGGAAAAAAATAGCTTTCTATCATTTTAAATGATTTTTTTTTTACCCAAAAATTGTGTGGTCGTTTTTTGCCAGTGTGCAATTTACAAAATAATTGGGGTAATTTATCTTTGGTGGGGGGAGAATGTCCAAAGGGTTTTGAAAGAAATCCCCACATTTTTAGCCAAAAAAAGGGATTTAGCTTTTTTTTCACCTGGTCTGTGATGGAGAAAACTTTTCTCCAGTTTTTTTTTTCTCCACTTTCGCTGGTTTCTGCCTGTTTTTTGCCGAAAAATGTCCGTTTTCGCCAATGGCAAAGAAAACGTCAGTTTTACGACTCTAATTGAATACGGCCTTTAGAGAGAGACAGTTTGGATGGGCTTTCCTGGGAGTTAATGGGTGTGGCTAGTGAGACATGGGCATGTCCCAGCCAGCGGCTGCATCTAATAACACAGTTGTAAAGTTACCGGCAGCCATATTCCAATGGACAGTCTAAGCAACCATAGGGCTATTCTAATGTCCAATGGTGCAACTTTTTATGCACAGTGGTGGATTAGAGATGCAGCTGGTGGGTGTTTTCAATAGGAAGCTTATCAACTGCGGAATTAGCATAAATTTGCAGTCAAAAACACGCAGTCATAGCTGCAATAACGTCCACCTCTGATCAGGCCCTAAGATCAACTGTATGTTAAGAGGAAAAATCTCAGGTTGTAATTAGATTAAGTATTTTACAATGGGAACTGACCTGAAACAGACTATCTCAGCAAAATCTGCAAACTGTAGAATGATATAAAGATCGCAAATTATTGGGCACCAGAAGCAATAGTTTTACTTGATTTAATGATAGACAGGGTTAGATTGTTGCTATAGTGTGAGATGTTCCTTACTCATTCCTAGTCAGTACTAGTAAGTGTGCAAATTACAGAGAGTAATTTTCCATATTGCCTTCTTGCAGTCACTTGTTCAGCTTCCAGCAATCACAAGATCTAATGTCATAAAAGTTAACCTACTACTTTGGCTCAGGGGAGATCGGTCATTTGCCTTACTTGGATTTTCTCTGGGCACCCATTGCCTTCATTGGGACATCTGAAATCTGTCTGATGTATTTATTTTTTTCAGTAATTCCAATCATTTCACATGCATGTGAAAGGTTGTGTGTTGCTGCAGTACAAAATGGATTGTAGAGTTTTCATGAAATAGAGTTTCCACCCAGATGGACATGTGCTCTGCAGATAAGTGGACAACATTTCATTGTTACATAGATCCTGTGCCACCCTACAGTGTGCTGCATTGTACTAAGTGATGTCCCTCTGGTGATATACTATACACACAACCATTGAGAGCCTACAATATGATGGTCAGTGCTGGAAACTGTCATTTATATCTCAGCATTTTATTAACTATCATTATTATTACCAGTGAATTATGGCTGAGGTAATAGTGAAAAATGAATACAGCCTGCAGTGCCAGATTATGGGCAAAATCTGCTCCCTAATGTTTCCCAGTGATGGCCCAATGATTTCACTAGGTGTCAGCTGTGGGAGAGCTTAGTGTTCACATTGCCATGCTTTACAGTTTTTTTGTCTGAATACTGCATCAAGCAGTGCTCTTGGCAGATTATTACAACCAGAACCTGATTCCAGGCAGCAACCAAAACTTCCCAACTCCTATTAGGTTTTGCTGAAAACTGACTTGGTATCCATATATTTATAGCCCCATAACAGGGTAAGTAAAATGCTCTATGTATTGTATAGCAGTCATTAATATGCTGTCTGTATTGTATGGTGGTCAATAGCGGCTACTGGAATGCTCTTTGAATTTTATAGTGGCCACTGGCTTGCTCTCTATACAGTACTGCCATCACTGGGATGCTCTGTGTACTGCATAGTGGTCATTGGGATGCTCTGTGTATCTATGTATATGAAAAACATATATTAACTCCACCTACATTGTTTTGGACCTGTCTACAGCTTATCTGGTTCCACCATCATTTTCATAATTATTTCAGGGCTATTTTAAGTGTCCAAGCCATTCCTGACTAAGCTTGTATCTTAGTTTTAGCATACCACCATGACTAAGGGAATGCTCCTGCTGTCTTTTTATACCAGGATAGATTAAAATGGTAAAATGACCACTCTCAATTGGATCACAATTGCTACTGTTATGCAAAACAGCATGCTCATTCTTACTACTTTTAAAGACATTAACATCAATGGCTCATACTGTACCAAATCCTAATGTAAACAAAATTACTACAGTTACTTATGTTAAATTCCTAAGAACATATCTGTAGTCGGAATAATGTAGTAGTCTTCTGCAGGTGGGCTGCATGAATAAGAAAAGCCTGCACAAGACACAACTTAATAACTATGTTACACTAGTAGGTTTTAGTTGTGCATCCTCAGTTGAAATAATCACATAACATAGGGTCTGATTCAGAATTGTACGCTAATGCTCCCACAGCAGCAGGGCCATAACTAGCTATGGGTGACCGGTGCCATCGTACAGAGCGCAGAGGCTGTGTGGGTGACACTGTCGCTGCCTTGTATCTGGCTAGCAGGGTGTCAGAAATGTCACCCTGCAGCCAGGTTTGCTGCCGCAGCATACACGGAGCATCCTATGGACGCTGCAGACGGACACCTTGCACAGTATATGCATCTGATCAGGCGTCCTCAGGTAGGCGCTGCACTTACCAGAGCTGTCTTTGCGACGTTATGACATCATGACATTGCGCACTCAGGGGTGGGCCAGCACTGGACGTAACTGTGCCCTGCTATGGCTCTGCGCTGCACAGCAGCGATTTTCATAGATGTGGATTTGCGAAAATAAGGTAATGCCCCAGCAGCTGGAACTTGTACTGAGGCGCCCAACTGTCCACAGCTGCATACACATACAAAGCATTGGATGCAGATCAGGCAAACATCAACTCCTTGGTTAAGTCTATGGTACTCGGAACAAGAAGACGGAGCCATGTTAACTGCGTATGGGATCGCAGACGCCGGATGTGACACGCCCACGAAACAGTCGAGATACACATGCATCTTTAACTGTCACTCCCTATTGCCACCCCCAAATGCTCCCTGCCTGTCAATCACACTGCGATTGAAGACTTGCAGCATGCAACCACGGTAATGTTTCTTGATGCATGTGCAGTGGCAAAAAAATTGCTCCATTTGTGAAAACATCAGCATAGAGTGCAACACTGAATCAGGCCCATTTAATCGTTTGTTTTATAACTTATTGTTTCCTATGTGCTTTGATACACAAGCAACATTTCGTCCTTTTATAGTGTGGTCAACTCCTTTACTGATGCAAAGTCACAATGTAAAAGTTCCGTGTGAACTTCAGGTGATTAATCATCTCATTAGAGCTAATTGGGATGAGCGATTAATCGCTCATTCAGGAGATCTTAGGCAATTTTTGCAAGAAAATGTTCATTAGAGAAGAGAAGACAAAAGTTTATTTTCCATTATAAGTGATTAATCCCATTCTATTAAGCGCATCACATTATGGAATTTCCCTTTTCAAACTAAAATATTTTTTTCTTCTTCATGACCAGACTAAGGGCCTGATTCAGACCCACTCGCAAGCGGCTGTCCGCTCGCAAGTGGGTCGATGGTGTGCACTGAGCTTGCGCACGACGGAGGGAGCTCCGTCGTGCGCATGCGCCAGACGCGACCAGCGAAGGAAAGTCCTTCGCTCGTTGTGTCTGATCAAAGGGGGCATGCTGTCGATGTAGATTGACAGCACGCCCCCTTTGGTAGGCGTGCCGGGTGCGTGCCTCCCTGATGGGGGCGTTCCCACGGGAACGCCTCCCGTCAGAAGCCGGCCCACTGACATCACTAGTGATGTCAGTTGGAGTGATTTTGGCTCTGATAGAGCCAAAATCACTCCGGAGCTTGCGGTTGAAAACCTCAACCGCAGGCTCCTGCTCGCAGTTTCGATGGTCGCGATGGTCAAGACCATCGCGGCCATCAAACTGCACGCTCGTATAGCCTGTGGGTGGTGACCCACAGCTATACGAGCGTCCAGGAGGACGCTCCATTTTCATGGAGGGCGGCCCTCATTCAGAGCGTGCGCTCTGCTCAGAGCGTACGGCTCTGAATGAGGGCCAAAATGTCCCATTTTTTGTGCATTGGATCATTCATTTTTTCTTTCTGAATGGTGGGATTCAGGAAATATAAAACTTTGTTTTGTTAGCACATTAGTATATATCTACAATTATATTATGGGGGGAAATTAACTAAAACAGGCTGGCATATATGGTAAAATCGCGCCTAATTCCTGTCCATTCACATCAACAAACTCCCGGAAGAGTACAGTAGGTCACCCTCCTGCATTCTGTCCACTTCCTAGTTCCTAGCTAAGGGCTTGATTCAGCAGCGATTAATACTGCAATCACAGCTGCGTTCCATGCGAATATGTTAATGCTTGCCAAAGCTCAGCCGGCTTAAAGACACCCACTAATGCTTTCTCATATCTGTCCAATGTCACCTGTCCAATGTCGCTCTTCTGCTTAAACATTGGTACATCAACGCACATCGGGAATTTACAGCAGGTCTGACCAGCCGCAGATACTGCAAGTCTCCTCAGACGCAGAGAGCACTCATTCTGCGTATGCAGTCACAGTGGCTAATTTATGCACACCCATGAAATGGCGTTCAAATGTTCAAATGCACAGACACGCCTGCATTTTTCTGACCACTCCCCCGTCACCACCCCCAAATGCTGACAGCCTGTCACTCACTTTGCAATGGATTGCTCTGTGCATCTGTAATTGCAATGCGATCGATGTGCACACATATAAGCATGCGCGATGCCAAACAATCGCTTGATGTGCGTCCGTAATCACAATTGCGTTCAGAACTGAATCAGGCCCTAAATGGGCAGGATAAAGTATGTGATGGCTCAATTCTCATCTAATAGTGTCATCATGTCCCTGTCCTCATTTTCATGGTTCCATAATTTGCACTCTATACTGTAACTTATAAATTATCAAGATTATTGACTATATAACAGGCATTATTAGTAAGCGGAGTGCTTTTGCATAGTTCACAAGTGAAAAAATGTATGTAATAGATCTATATAAAATCCTGCTGAAACTGTTTTTTCTTGGTCTAATTCCTCCTTCCACTACAGTATATGGGTTTATGTTTTTGATTTTTCCGTGTAGCAAAAATATATCCTCATCTTGCATTTTTTGTTATGTACCACATGGAGTTTTCAAAGACATATATACTGTATGTATAGATTTCTATGAAGTTTATTTCTTAATTACAAGTTATTTTTCTATACAAGTAATAAATATTATGACTGTGACATTTGAAGTAGTCGTCGCTAGTACTAGTTTAATCTGGCACTAATACTTTATGTTAGTTGTTTTACAATACTTCTGGAGCTAATATGTCTGCATTGTGTTGTAGGAATTCCTTGATTCCTTAATATACCATATTCCTTTCATACGCAGGGGGGATTCCAAGTATCTAGAAACCCCCCCTGCCAGCTGATCCATCCACGCAGCTGACCTTTTTTTTCCTTCTCTTTAAAGGAGCTCAGGCAAGCTGTGTTTTGTAATGTGGCTACTGAGCCTCATAGTCGAATTTCTATGTTTAGGCTGCCTGCTTCCTGGATTTGCATTCTATTATGTGGAACGCAAGCAAAAAGCTGTTATTTGCTCCAGTTAACAGGCACTTCAGGGTGCCGTTAGCCAGGAGAGCGGGGGCGGAGTGTATGGAGCTCCAGCCAGGGAACCAATGTGGGTGTAGCACGTAGCTGCGTAAATGGGGATGAAATCAAGGGGTGGTCCATTTGTGCACAAGACCACCGCTTAGCAGTGTGGACTGGACAGCGGGCAATACAGAGACCAACTCGCCGAAGCTGTCAGGACTCAGGAGCGGGTCGCGATTGCGGAAGTAGCCTCCTCATCCTCCTCAGCTCCCCTTCCCAGCGGTCCAGCCCGGTCTGACCACAGTGATCCTGGACCCTGCTGCAGCTGCACTGTAACAACATGACCTGCTCAAGCTCTACTTGGAAAGGTAAGAAGTAGGTGTCCAGCTGTGATAAGACTACAAGTCTCATCACACTTTGTCAACTGGATTTGCTGGGACTTGTAGTGCCATCACAGCTAGAAAGACTCTGAAAAGACTTGTGTATTATATATGTGTCCCTGCCCTCTGTATCCCTGTAACTCCCGCTCAGTGTCCCTGCGCTCGCTCTCCCTGTAACTCCCCCCGGGGTGGGTAGTCTTTAATAAATGATGTTGGCCGGGTGAGGCACACACTGTCTTCCACTCCTGATGTCCTGATAGCCGATGCAGGTATTTGTCTGACTCACATGTAAATGGGTGCCATGGGATGGGGCTATACTGTACATATAATAGATAAATAGTATAACACTTGAACTACACAATAAAGTGTATGCTGCAGGCTTATTTTGGTTAGAATGTTTTCATTGGTTCTGTAACAAAGTATTTGGAAACCCCCCTTTAAAAAATCCTGCGTTTGACACTGACTTTTTACACTCTTTATATAGCTGTTGTAGAAGGATGATGAACCACTTTATATGTATTTTTTCACTCATAAGCATTACCTTTTACTGTTTGGTAACACAAATATTGTAAATATCTCATTACTTTGAATCTTTCGAGCTAGTACCGTTTTGGAGATTTTTTGTTATATTTTAGGGGCGATGTGTCAAGCCTTGGAGAAAGATAAAGTGGAGTAGTTGCTTAAAGCAGCCAATCAGCTTTTCACTGTCATTTCAAAGACTATTCTAGATAAATGGCAGTTAGAAGCTGTTTGGTTGCTTTGCCAAACTTCTCCACTTTATCTCTCTCAAAGGCTTGATACATCTCCCCCTTTGTCTTAGAGTGACATAAGTAGTGTTTGGTGCAAAACCTTTGGTCTCCGCCAGGTTGGAAACATAATTGTATTTAATTATTAGCAACTGTAGAGCTAAAGAACACTGGCTTAAAGAAAGCCCAAATATATGGTGCTAACTCATTTCTTCACCCCTCAATAATAAGTTTGTAGCTAGGCCAGTAACCACTTTAAGTGTGGTGGTTTAACACAACTATAAACAGTTATTGCACTGACAAAGTTCCTCCCTCAGTCATTCACTGTGGTCACTAGAAGTGGTTCTACCTCCTATCTACAGCTGAGCCCTTATAGCAGACTTGGTCTATTTCGCTCTCTGTCTCCCCTCCCCCACTCTTAAAAAAACTGGATTCTCTTGAGCTATTATCTGGTGAATTTCAGGTCTCTTAGGACAGGACACCCTTCTGTCTGCCACCCTTCTGTCTCCAACTTCTATATAGTTGTAATATAGTTGTATATTATCTGGTGAATTTCAGGTCTCTTAGGACAGGACACCCTTCTGTCTGCCACCCTTCTGTCTCTTTGCAGCTATATAGTTGTAATATTCTTCTAAATGCCAAAATACAAATTCCAGCCGAGCTTAAGTTGAGAGAACTAACAACTGTCCAGCTAACCCCTTTATTAATTGAAGTAAAACTTGTAACCTTTTGTACCATGTAGCAGTATAATTTAACCATCTTGGCTTTTGTCGATTCTCCTACCAACATTAATACACTCTTTCGCTATACTAATTAAATTATTGTAGAGAGTATAGAAAATATTAGTTAGTCGTTAATATTAGTTAGACATTATAAGATAAGATACTTCCAGCGGGAAATGTAATAGTCTGCGAGCTGCAGGTATCAGCATGATTCTGGTGAGTCTGTGCATTTTTTTTAAAGCGCCAATGATTTATAAGGCAAAGTCAACCTGGTTTTACATTTTAAATGATCGCTGCTTTAACATAATTGGCAGACTTACTGGAATTGTGCTGTTGTCTGCATCTTGCAAGCTATTATATTTCCCACCCAGTATCTAGTATTCGTGTAAGTCCTTATATTTTTTATTTTAAAAAGACACTGGGGGGTATTTATCAAAACTGGGAGACAGATAAAATTGTGAGAGATAAAGTATTAAACAATCAGCTTACAATCGTTTATAAAATGATAGTTAGGAACTGATTGGTTGGTCATTTATTTATTACAATTTTATCTCTCTCCCAGGTTTGATAAATACCCCCCACTGAGAGAAAAAGAAATCTGTTTAACCATAATAATTTTAATGTCGAACAAATGCCTATCTTGACCACAGTGTCACTTGACATCATATTGCACCATTATTAGCTTACAATCATTTTTCTTTACTTATATTAAACTTTTTTAAAACATCATTTCTGAGTAAACAGCTTATGTGATGATATGTCACTATGAACTTAATATACAGACTAACCATAAAATCCTTGCATATTTCCCACCATTGTTTCACTGTGCAAGCAATAATTTCAGCATTTGCATCATGTTTTTAACCCTACTGCAGAATACAGAACCAAAACCTGATTAACAATAGTGTCTGATAGCAAACTAAATACAACTGATGTTGTTATTATACTAATGAAGAAACCTGCAAATCTCCACTTTGCAATATACATTCCTAATTATAACCCACATATTAGGACCTACATGTTTATAGGCTGCAGGTTCGCTGAGAAATCAGACCAGTACAAAGGTCTGTATTACAATGGAGCCCTAATACTAGACACTATGGGGGACATTTACTAAGAATAGTGCGATTTGGTGATTTTCAGTGATAAAGGCATGAGATTACAAAAGGACAACACGCATGATTATCTCATGTCAAACATGACTTTGCACTTCAAATCACGGCATATCATCATTGGTCCAAACATCATATGATTAACATTGTCATCAATGCAAATCACTAATTTACTAAGTATTGTGTTGGATAACATGACAAAATCGCAACGCAATGCCTGACATTAATAGACTACCAAATCAGTGGCATGTTTGCATTTGAAACCCAATCCAATTAGCACAGTCTCAATCATGATGTTTATAAAAGATGCCCAACTCAGCTGCAGCTTTGTCTGTGATTACAAACATGGCTCAGGCAGGCTTTCCTATCATGTGGGCACAGGCACTAATTTCATGTGAATTGCACCAGCTGACCCAAAGGGCCCCGGAACAAAAAACAACAGAGTAACCAGCAGGTGGAGATGCTGCAAAGCCTATGTAGGCCTAGATTATTCTGTGGACAGTTAAATTTTAATGAAGTGTCTGATGATGAGGTCATCCAGATGTTCCACTTCAACCACAACAACTTAATGCACCTGTATAACCTCGTTAAAACTCACCTTGAGCCAGACATGCATGGTCATGAGTCATATCAGGCCTACACAAACTGCTGGCTGTTCTGCACTTCTTTGCTATTGAAAGGTGACAAGGAGGATGATTGGAATATCATAAGCCACCTTATCCTGCTACCTGGGCCAAGTCATAGTCACACTCAAGACCCTCTCCTACACCTATATCTGCTTTCCTAGCCAGGACCCACAGTGGCATGATATCAGGTTAGGTTTTTATAGCATCTCAGGTATGCCAAATGTCCTGGGTTCTATAAACTGCATATACTTTGGAATGAGATCACCTAGGACTAGGGCCCAAATTTACCTCAACAGAACCATGGCCATTCTACCAATGTGCAGGTGGCTTGCTATGCAAAACAACAAATCATGAGTGTAGTGGTGGGCTTTCCTAGCTCATGTCATGATGCCTTTATCCTCGGTCAATCAAGCCTCTGTGCAAAGTTTGAAGCAGGACAAATGCTGGAAGGATGGCTGGTGGGTAAGTACACATTGCTATGGTTACATTGTTACTATACACCTATAAATTTTGTAATGTTAAACTTCACCTACAGTTTTGCATTTGCCTTACAGGGGATTCTGGCTATGGCTGTTTCTTGTGGCTACTGACTCCATTATTGTTTCCTGATAGTCGTGCTGAGCGCAAGTATAATGATGCAGATAAGATCTGTGATATAATGTACATTTGGGCTAATAAAATTTCTGTTCTGCTGTCTTGATAACTCTGGTGGGATTTTGCTATATTCCTTTGATAAAATATCCAACATTGTGCTCAGATGCTGTGTATTGCATAATCTGTGTTTACAACAACCTCCACCTCCAGATTATGCAATAGACAGAGAGCAGGAAGGGCTATTGGTTACATCTGGTGACTCTGTAAGCACATAAAGTGGGAGGCAGGTTAGGACTTTAGTGATTGGCAACTGTTACACCTGTATGTATATTACACAACTTCGGTACTTGACTAAAATGTGGTCTGTAATGGTTTAATAGTTACACAGCATCTGCAAAACAAAATAATTCCAAACCTGATCTGTTCCAGTATTGACCAAATGATCTGTTTCTTGACTTAACTGTTAAATAATGGATCACCTTGCCTGGCATGAACTACTTAACCAAGGTGTTTCACCACAGGTGATGTCCTACAACAAATTAAGATGGAAGTGAAGGTGCAGAGCATTTGCCCCTCCTGGAATGTCTCCTGTTGGGTGATTTGAAAAAGTGTTTCAAAACAGATTAATTTATACTACTAAACACCGTTTTTGTCGAAAACATGATAAACTCCCTGACTTTTAGATTGCCTCTCTTGTGTGGTCAAGTATTCTATACCTGTTTAAATGTATTTGGACACATACTATTTGACAATATGTCATTGTTATAATTAACTTTTGCATATTAATGAATTAACCTTAATTAACCTTTAATTTAATGTTCATTCTATAATCAATGAAGTAATAGCATGCGAACAATTTGATAACATTTCTCTTAAAAGATAATAAAATCAAACATGGTTTACAATTTTTTTACTGTTTCCAAAACATCTTACAATGTTTGGGGAGGAACAATTTCAATAGTACTCATCCAATCATCCAGAAATGCCTTCAAAAAGCCATGAACAATAATACAAAGTATTAATATGTGTGAACAAAGTACAAACAATTTTCTAACAATTATAACTCTAACATTTACTGTTTTCTTGTAGGAGGCTGTGTAGAGGATGGTGTAGAGTGGCTTAGACCTGCAGCACCATCCTAAGGTGGTGTTGGTGCAGGTGAAGGATTTAAACTTGTGCAGCTACTAGTTTGTGACTCTGTTAACTTGTTAATTATTTCTCTGCCTAATGAGGTAATGTTAACATTCATATCACTAATTGCATTTGTTTGATTTTGGTACATTCTTAAAAACCTCTCTTGAAATATAATTTTTTAACATTGGTTGGTGCCTCAAGCACAAAGTGGTCTATTATTTGATCAATAATTTCAAGATTGGTTTTAATATTAGAATTAATGTTTCCAACAATATCAGCTACTGCATTATGCTGGAATTAAAGGTTTGCGAGGCTGCTGTTAAGTTTACACAAATGGTGATTCTTTTGTAGCAACTGTCTCATTTGTGTGTCCATTAGTTCCACATGACAGTCATTGAAAGAAGCCATGGAGTTGAGGAAGGCTGAGGCAGCATCTGCATTTGGATTACTAGGTGACTTTTGATGTGGACAGTGTGGGCATGGTGTTTCTTGCCTTACTGGTGTTGCTGGAAACCTATCCAATTTTTTAAATTCTTCTTGTGTTTCCACAGGTTGAGCAAGTGGCAAATTTGGCTTGTCACTCTGTGGAACTAAAGCAGACCATGAGGTAAGTATGTGTGAAAGTATGAAATGCCGCAGTACACATAGAAGAATGCCCAATTGTGGCATGTGGGGATAAATTACATTTCCACTATGACAGAACTCCCAAACAACACAAACAGTTATTTTAGGCCAATATACAAATATTTGGATTTCTGTTGGAAATGTTAAGAGGTTAATGTATGAAGCTTTCAAAATAGTGTTAAAGTGGCCCATTTCTTATGTTTCCCACACCAACCATACAGATTTACAAAAGCATTTGACAAGGACACTTTAATAACGAGTAGGTACAGTACATTGGATGCAGATTCTTTGCTATGTATACATTCTCCACTGTGCCACTTTGCCAGTTACTAAAATCTTCATACAACACCCTCTAAGTTAACAATGTGTGATGCTGTTAAAATTACATTTGCCTGAAAGAAAACATGCCAAAGTTTGATAATATCCTTTACAGATACTCACCAAAATGGCTGTGCACATGGAGGTGTAAGCAGTGTATGGGCCAGTTCTCTGCGTTGTTTGTGCTGATGTTGTTGGCTGGCGGATTGGAATACTGAAGATGGCTATTAAAGAATAGAAATGTGTAAATTTAAGGTTCTGAATGTGCTTTGAGACATAAGAAACCATAAAGCAGAAACTGTACTTACCTACCTGATCCTCATCCTGCCTTAAGGGTGGCTGTGAAGAAGTCCTTCCTGTGCTTAAACTATTGCCTGTGATGTAACATGGTGAAAAAAAAAATTTAAAATACTGCAACCCAAAATGTTGTTATTTTGTAAAATAAATAAATAAATAAACATGTATGCTATCAACATGTGCATGGACTTGTCTAGAAATTTATCAGAGAGGGATCCTATGTAGCCTGGGTTATCCATTTCAATACAATATAAGCAACTGTACTTTATATAGCCATAATATATACCCTTTACAACATGGAAACACACCTTTTCAAATTCAATTATTGGCTGAAATAATTTTTTTTTACTTTGATGAGTTTGCCAAACAAGCAAAAATTGTGGCACAAAAAATATTATGGTTGTGTGGACACATCTGATGATTTTATGATTCATAAGTAACATGTCCATGTTTGCAAAAAACACAGGACATTATTTGTACAGTATTATGCAGATTTGGAGTTAATGTGTGTAAAATCTATATTAAATAACATTGTGGGAATTCAATTAGCTGTGGTAGCTTACCACAAGATAATTGACCCTGTCTGCAGTACTTATCTGGGATTTTTTTTGGGACCTCAACAGGCTCAAAAAACAATCCCTGATAATTATCCTTATTTTGCGGAGCTGGCAGTAAAACACTTATTTCTGTGAACTTATCACAGATTCTAAGGGGTAAATTTACTAATAATCGTGTCTGGTCGAAATTGCTTGAGTAGAAACTCGACTTGCATCGCTGAAACTTGGCTGATTTTTTCCTGCTAAAACTCTCAAATTTACCAAGAATTGGGATTTGCTGAAAATTGTGTTTAAAAAATGTGGAAAGATTAAACATTTAATCTTTCCACATTTTTTATATTCACCTATCAGTTTATTTTATTTTTCTTACTTCCTTTATTTCTATTCTTTGTACGCTAATATTCATGGTATCCCCATCCCTTACTCCCCTTCCTTATAGCGCTCAAGAAAACTTTTATCTCATTTTACATTATAAGAAATTGAGCTGCTTTCCAATATATGAGCTGAGCACTACTACTTTTTTCCTGAAAATTGTGTTTACCTATGGTGTATGTGATTGAGATTTCTCTGCCGAGTTCCTTGAGTCTGACCACAGCCAAAGTCACTCAAACAAGCAGCCTGCACATATCAGTGAAATATATGCAGGCTGCTTGTGTGTTTAAAAAATAAATAAAAGGCTAATGTTTAAAAAAAATGTCTTCGGGTCCCCCCCCAAAAAAAGCATAACCAGCCCTGGACTCCTGACCCAGTCATGATTCAAAAAATGTGGTGAAAAACTAGTAGTTTTCCCCATATTTTAGGAACCAGCACTGGACTCCCAGAGCCAGTCCTGTTTTTTAAAAATAGGGAAAAAATGGCACGAGGTTTCCCCTATATTTAAACCAGCATGGGACTCAAATCTAGCCAGGGTGTAATGCCACAGCCAGGGGACCCTTTCACCAGCCTGGCCAAAGCATTAACACCCCAAGCTTGTCAGCACAAGCTGAGGATGTCAGGGGAGGTGGAGACCCCCCAATAAAGTGGTTCCCCCTCTCCCGAGCACCCCAAGCTTATGCTGATGCTGAGGGCTCTACCCTGAACTCCTGGCTGTTGACTGTCAGCCATGTGGGTCACAGCCAATCAGTGACCGCTAACTGTAGAGTGGCCTCTGATTGGCTGGAAGTCCAGGAGATTGACAGAAGCCTCACAGCCTCTGTCATTCAGCGTGGTAGAGATGTATGTGTTAACACATACATCTCTACATGTTCGGTATGGATCAGGTACTAATTTTTTTTATGCCAATACCCGTGGAGCCTACAGGAGAAGGGGACTGACCTGCACCAGGAGGTAGGTGAGTATTGATTTTTTTTTCACAGGTAAACCCGTGGGAATTCTACTGAAGAAGGGGATGTGAACATCTGGTAGAAGGTAAGTATCTGTGAGTGTGTTAGGTATGTAATAAACTTTTAAAATCTACATTGTGCGTACTGTTGTTTTTTAAAAAAAATTTTACAGTAGTTCCACAAGTGCCAAAGGGCAGGCATGCTGGCACCTGTAGTTCCACTGTAAAAAACAATAGTATAATTCTATTTTTCATACTTTTAAACCTGCACCCACTGGCCAGGGGTTGCTGAGAAGAGCCTCGGGCTTCAGCATAAGCCTGGGGTGCTTGGAAGAGAGAGGACTCCTTTATCAGGGGGTCCCACCTTCCCTGAGATCCCCTGCTTGTGCTAACTAGCTTGGGGTATTAATGCTTTGGCCGGGGTGACCCGGTAAAAGGGTCCCCTGATTGTGGATTTACACCCTGGCTAGATTTAAGTCTGGTGCTTGTTTTATGCCATTTTTTCCCCTAATTTTTAAAACCAGGACTGGCTCTGGGAGCCCAGTGCTGGTTCCTATAATACAGGGGAACCCTACTTGTTTTTTTCCCTGTATTTTTAGAACCATGACTGGGTCAAGAGGCCAGGGTTGGTTATGTTTTTCTGGTCTACTTAAAACTTCTTTTTAGGACCGAGTTTGTTCAAATTACACCCATGGTTATAATCACGATTCTTGGTAAATTCCAGAGTTGTATATTTTCAATGGAAAGTAAGTTTGGACAATGGTGTATTGAATCGAGATTGCATTCTTACCCAAGAATTTCTGTCTAAATAGAGACATTTCTCCCGAGTTTGCCCTTAGTAAATTTTTGAGTTGGTGAAACTGATTAAACTCACCTGAGATTGCAATCTCGACCAGGCATGATTCTTAGTAAATTTACACTACCTCTATGTGTTGTTGCGCCAAAACACAAAAAAAGGCTCTAATTGAATTCTCCTAAGGTAAAAAATGCAAAAGCTCAGTTTTTTGTGCCCAAAAAATTATCAGGGCTAATTGAATTCCCCCCAGTTATGGAATTTTACAAAACATTTAACTAAAGATACAAAGATCATCATGAAGATATTACTTGCTCTTTTTGGGTGGAGCAGCAGAGTTATATACTTGGGTACCCTGAACCACTTCTGGTGAAATAATGCTGCACAGTGGCTCCTCATACTCCAGCCATTCCTGAGGAAATGGGGATCTGCCCCAAGTCTGCATTTCATGCCGTGTCTCAGTGGCCATTTTCTATTTGCAGAACGTTTGATGTCACTGAAGCTCTTTTAGCAAACTGCAACACTGCCCTGTAGCAAGCACGAACAGTTCATCTGGTCCAGAATCTTGTGCCAAACATCCACTTGTTCTGGAGGCATACTGGCCAAATAAAACTTCATAGTTTTCAATAACCCCTCTAACGAGGGCCACATTCACCTCAAAGGAGAACCACACTTTGCAGCCACCCTTGGTCCTAAGACCCATCATCATCATCATCATCATCATCAGCAGCAGCAGCTTCTGACTCCTCCAAAGGCTACTACACTGACACCTCATCCTCCTCCAACTCAGCCTCTGAGACCACCAGATCCACTGGCCTCCTCCTACCAGTGCCCTTCACCACAAACACAAGTACTAATCACATAGAAATAAAAATAAAATAACAAACTACCTCCAACACCACTTCTCTCTCACTCACTCACTCACTCACTCACACACACACATAATGACAAGAAAAAAATTTAAATTAGACAGTACTGAAATTAAGACAGACTTTTAAAAAAACAAGACAACAAAATAAGACAAGACAACTGAAAAAAAACAATCAGCAATAGCAAATATATAGATAAGCTCTACTCTCCAACCACAGTGCAAACTCCTCTCACTACACACACCACCAATGCACTTGGTTTGATGGCTTGTGGGCATATTTATTATGGCATTATGATACACAAAGGACAATGTGTAATTTTGGACCAGCTGGTAGAGTTTTGCGAACATTTTGCGATCTGCATCTGATTATTTTGAGATTTGTTTTGCGTGTTCAAGTGCATTCGCCTTTTGAGAACTGATGTGTAAGTTTTGGTGATACCAGATTTTACAAATTCATGTGCGATTTTGGGCCAATATAAGTGAACTCGCACATGCCACAACACGATGAGTATCATCATCGAATGCCAATAGTCAGACAAATACACTTCTTAGTAAATATGTGATTTGTTGCAGAGAACATTCTGGCAAAGAGCGATTAGGATTGCACACAAACTCGATTCTTGTGTGAATTTTCCCCTAAATCTATTTCACTCAGCTCTAATCAATATAGGGATAAACAAAACCCTAAGCTGTAGCATACTCTTAAACAACCATAAATGTAAATCGGTAGACTTAACTAGGATGCCACGTACGGCATAATAAGCCAATAGAATGAACAAATAGCTATCCCTTAATCTAATGCTTCCCAAACTGCATGCTGTAACAACCTGGGGTGCCACGGTGCACTTCCAGGGGCGCCGGGTCAGTGGTCCAGGACCAAATCAAATTATTTATGGTCAATGTGATAGGCAAAACCAGTGCTGGTGTCGCCAATCATAAAATATGTGGACAATAAGAAGCACAGCCATGTACACCACCACATAACTGAACCTAAGGATGACAGGTAAGCACAATATACTTAATTTAATATGTTTTCCAGAATTTCGCAACAGAAACTTTCAACCTAGGGGTGGCATGAAAAAATGCTGATATGCTAGGGTGCCGTGATTAAAAAAAATGTGGGAACCACTGTCTTAAATGATTCAAGTCATTCAGGCCAGTCTTTATATCTCAGTAAATGTAATAAAAATTCAGAGTCTCTGCACTTTGCTTGAACTCTATTAATTTACATAACCAGTTATTAGCTGTTCCCAAGCATTGTATATATTGTGTGTGTATGTATATATATATATATATATATATATATATATATATATATATACCAATGCCTGCCATCTACAGTTAGATATTATCATATGTATTAGCCAGTGCAAGTACAGAAAATGGGTGCTGGTTGCCCTTAGCTACAATCTGAGATTTTTCAAAATCTGCACTGGGACATCTTGCAATTATGCATATTACACAAGACGTATGTATATTATCATTCTGTGCCAATGAAACATAAAGCCACTAGGTGCACAAACATACTGCAAAAAAAAACCTGCTTATATCTATGTTGGATTTCTATAAATAACACTGAACACTGATTAACACTAAATCTGGTGTTTGATCAGCCTTTTCATAAGTATAAAGAAGAGCAGAAGTTGCCACTAACTATGCCCTTATAATACGTAGTCTGTCTATAGTCTGTCTAAGGACTAAAGCTGGCCACACATCTAAAGACTATCTGTCCAACCAGCCAACTAGTTGATTGGTTGGAATGAAAATCTGGTAAGGTATGAAAGCAAATGACAATCAGCAATTTGCTCCCAAACGCCGGAGAATGGACCAAAACTGTTGTTTGAACAAATAGTTTAGATCAAACATTTAACAAACTTGTCTGATGACCATTTTCATCTGTTTTCTGGCATGTAGGAGCAAATTGCTGATCATCAGTTACTCCCATACGTTACCAGATTTTCATTCCAACCAATCAACAAGTTGACTGGTTGGAGGTAAGTTTGTCTAGTGTGTGGTCAGCTTTACTGTGCAGCATATTTTATATGGCTAACTGTACATAAATGCCCTAGCAGCAATTGACATTTGAACATAACTTTATGCATCTTAAACAGTATTTTCCTGTTGGGAACTGACCTAAGTAAGCTGTAGCTCCTCCCCTAAACCCACCCCTAATCCTACCATTGGCTAGCTACCAAAACATTTACCCTCCACTAACTATGCAGCTGTACGTTCAACATTCCAATAGCCTAGAGGTTTAAGGTCGGTCCTATACACGCGGGTGCCCTCTGTTCTCATTTCTGGCTATAACAAATATATAATGTCCTCTCCTTGTTGCCTTTACTGATGCCCTATACTGTACTCAACTCTCCCCGTATGCTTTTCCATAAAGACTCTAATACATATTGACAACCATTTTTATCAGTTACCACATGCAGCAAAATAATTATTCTATATACAGTATCTACTCAAACACTCATGTCACACACAGTCCCACTAGTTTTATCATATATACATTCACACCCCAAAGCTAATTCAAGGGAAACCAGCACATCAATTTCGGTAACCGTACAGAAAAACATAATCTACAATTTCTAAAATAAGTATAAGGAAATATGTATGCAGTGAACACTTTGGGCTCTATGTACTAAAATATGTAATGATCTGTTTGTAGTAGAGTATTGCCATATGCAATATTTTGGTAGCACATCTCTAATGCAAAATGGAGCAGAAGTCACCATTGGCAATGAGAAGGGAGGGTTCTCCCTCGTTCCACCAGGACTTCTTCAACCACGCACCTGATAGATGACCATGCAGAGGCAAATATGTATGATAGAGTTGGAGAGAGCAGATCATTTGCTTCATATTAGCCTTGATACTGTACTTATAGCCCTTTGTTGTGCCTAAATATGTTACATACGGAATTATCTAAGCAGATCTTGGAGCATTACCATCTCCAATGTAACAGCCATGCTACATCCTGCAGCTTCCCCAGCCATAACTGTGAACACACTCCTACCTAGCCCAAAAGGTTTCCATTGCAGGGTTTTTGAGCAGAGGTCTACAAGACCAGTCAATACTTTCATATTTAACTGCTAATCTAGCCTAGTGTCTAATGCTGGGTACACATTTAGACAGTGGATCAGTCAGCAGACTGATCTGCCATCAAAGCGGCCAAATGATAAGCTATACATACTTACCAATTGGCCGCTCGATATGTCTGAGATGACATCACAACTGAGCAGGCATTTCAATCTGCCAGTTCAGTTGAGAAGTCAGTGTCGGCATTCCCTGCAGCAAGTGTAGGGATGGTCGGTAGGTCGTCCGTACGCACAGTCAGATACACAGATATACAGTATCTTCAAGATATATCTACATCGGCTGTTCTGCAGGGCTGACCTGATATGTCTATAAAATGACAATGTTCACAGACATATTGGGTGTACACGGCCGCTGATGCACTCACAACATACGGTGACTGTTGATAGAACAAGCAATATATTGTCAATTGTGATTGTAAAACATCATTATCAATGTTTTACAAATAAAAACATAGTAATAAATAATGAATTAGTGTTAGTTTCTCATATTTTTCTTTGTCCTAAACAAAATAGTGTTTATAAGCACCCATGAAACAGGATACTCATAGTACATTACACTAAAAGGCAGGGGTGTTTCTAGAGAGGAGGGGGCCCGTGTGCAGTCTCCGACATGGTCCCCCTCCTCTCTGTCCGGTGGCTGGCTGTGCACTGAGCGGTGCGTGGCCAGCGCCGCACTTATAGACTCTGGGCACTAGATTGTGCCCTGAGTCTCTAGCGCATGCACAGGTCACCGGGAAAATGTCCATGGCAGCCATTTTCCCTGTAATGTGCATGTGCAAACAACGGGAAAATGGCCGCGGCGGCCACTTTCCAGCCGTATTTTTTATGGGTGCAGAGTGTGCAGTGCGGGCCCCCACTGGACCCAGGGGCCCGTGTGCCCCGAACACCCTGCACCCATTATAAATATGCCCCTGCTAACAGGCTACCTTTTGAGGAGTTCCAAATCCAAGCAGATGCTTACTGTAACAACCAACCTGTTGAGAGTAGCTCTTATAATGTGAGCTGTTGGGGTAATTGGGGTCCAGAGCTCAAAAATCCTTCTCTGCATTAATACACAATATGCAATAGTATGTATCATACAGCAATACCTCACACTATGCATACCACTTACTAGATAGTATATTACAGTGGTGCGTTATCTAGGTTTTTCTCCTTCATTACAATGTCATTTCATGTTCAGCTAGTTTTCCTGCAAAAGCACATTCACAGGTACTGTATTGGAAAATGAAATTGTAACAATGATTTATATTCATATATAAAATGTCTTTATAAACATGGTCAAGTCATACTACACCACAGTGATGCTGCATTACTTACATGCCAAAAAAATATTAAATAAATTCCATCTTTCATAGTGTATTGATTAAAATCCCAAAAATGAAATGAAAAAAAAAAAAAAATAATATATATATATATATATATATATATATATATATGATAAAAAGTGCCATGCAGTATTCAGGATTTATTTTGTGTCATCGGGCTGTGCTAGGTAAACATATCTTATCAAATGGAATTGGGAAGCAGCCAGTGTAATATTACTCTATTCACCATCTTCCCATCAGGATTTTATGAAGCAGTGAGTTTGAGACCTGAGCTGCAATCCTAACATGCTGAAGAACACTAAAATAAATAGAAGGGCTGCCTGATTGTCAAGATGTTTTTTTTTCCCCTCTCTTGTTTGCATCTGCTTCAGATAATTGTTCTGATGTACATAGCACGCTCCAATCACAAAGGAAGGCTCAGGGGATGATTAGTATCTCTTACTGATCAAGAGAAAATCTGATTAGCTAATTAGTACACCAGATAAGAACTTTCCTTAATTCTGCTGCCATTAGTGGTGTGCTTATAATCTTCAAGTGTCTATAAATGAGAGACACACAAAGGGAAATAGTTAAAGCAAAAGTGGATTTTAGTAAAGTCTTAGATTTTTCATGGGTTTATGTTCTGGACAGTTAAAAAACAGAATCCTTTGTGATAGCTGTACACAGACTAAGATCATTTCTACCACACAGGAATGAGAGGGATGTATGGCTAATTTATATCGGACCTGATTCAGAGATGGATGGAAATCTTGTGACGTCTATCTTTGTATGCAGCGACTCTGCGAATATATGCAAATGTCCCCGCCACCGGGTTTTGTATTAAAACGACCACCGGTGGCTTTGCAAATCCAACCCATTGTGTACAAAGACGCAGCATCGAACACAGATCAGTGTATTATAAAAGTTCTGAGTAATCCAATGGTCGCACAGAATCCCTGTCGGAATTGAGACAGAGCCTTTGCAACTGCATACGGGATCACAGTCACAGGCTGAGACATGCCTCGGAACAGTCATGGCACGCCTGTATTTGAGCCGCAAGGCATACAAATTGGTAATTATGTAGTGGATGTAAGCAAGAAGGTTAATCCACATGTTGATTCCAAACCAGAGTAGGTTTATTGAAATTAACAAGATACATGTGATAGAAGACAAACAGCAGTTAATACAATAAAGTATCAATCTCTCTTGGACTAAGTACTGTACAGCCATATAGCAATGTGATAGTCTTGTGCACATGCTGATACGTTTATAGAGGTAAGTAAGCAAGTTTTGCACCTGGAGTCTAATCAGTCAGACCTTTAAGTCTGGTGTCTCAGACATGTGATGTTATAGAGGCAGATGAGTCATGCACAATAACACACAGTAAAGAGACAGCACAAAACAATTAACCATTTAACTACATATCAACACCCTCCCTAACATATAGATGCACCTTGTTTCGAGTCCCAAATAATTTAAACTTTCTGTAAATCTTCCTGTAATAAAACATAATAAAAGCATCAAGCAATAATAATAAACATCATTATTCATCACATTTCAGCCCACATTTTTTACGAAATGCACTCAGCGTTTGTGATGCAAGTCCTTTAGAGAGTATATTGTTAATAATTTGTTCACTCCTGATATAGTTCACAGTAATTAACTTATTCTTGACACGTTTTCTATTAAAATTATGTTTGATAGCTATGTTCTTTGATCTGCCATGGTGTTTTGTACTAGCAAACAAGTCTATAACACCTTTATTATCGCATAGGATGTTGAGAGCTTCTTTAGGGCTTACATTTTTAGTACACTTAAAGTACTGCTAATCCAAAGTGCCTATTTTGCTTTTTTAGTCAAAGCCATATACTGTATTCTACTACTGCTGAAGATAAAACAACTGTTGGTTGCTTCTACAGTAACTTGACTAGCTTATCGCTGCGCCTGCTAATTCAACTATGTATCCAGTAACATCTGTCATCCTCATCTGCTCCTCAATCTGCATTTTGATATTTCAGATTCTGTAGTTGGTGACGTACTATATTTTAGTTACTTTTGTTGACAGGAGTATACACTGGCTTTGCATTTGACATACCGTATTTCAGTAGTACAGTTTCAATATAGTTTTGCTGATCTATACTGATAGTTTCAGCTTTTGATGTTGCAAATTCATTATATCCAGCAGGAGATTTGCAGGACCTACTGTAGGTCATTCAATTTACATTTTTCTCCTTAGAATCTCTTTACATTTTCAGTGTTTCTCTCTTGACCAGCTAGTAGCAAATCATCCACATACTGTACAAAACGATAAGGGATAACTTTCCTTCTATTCTTTAGTGGTATAGAGAATGATCTATTTCTGATCTTTCAAAGTCCATTTCTAGCAACACAGTCTCTAGTTTGATGTACCAACATCTGCCACTTTGTCTTGTGCATGTGCAAATGGTTTTAAAGAAGGAAGTTAACAAGTTTTGCACCCGGAGTCTAATCAGTCGACCTTTAAGTCTGGTGACTGAGATATGTGATGATATTGAGGCAGATGAGGCATGCACAATAACACACAATTAAAAGACAGCACATAGTGATTACCCATTTAACTACATAATCCATTGGGAAGCATGCAACTTAGACGCATGCACATTACTGAAAACATTGCCTTTTGTGAGTACATTGGCATTGCATCCATCTCTGAATCAGGCCCATTGTACAGAGAGTTGAGAAAATCTTCCATTCTTCAGTTTCCTGGACCATCTATTATATTGTTCCAATGGGTTATCTCTTCAGCAAATCAATGGGCATTACCTTTATAGTTAATTAAATAAAAATTATTAAAAATCAACAGTAGGAAAGAGCTTTTGTCATGTATAACTGTTTCATGTGTTAGTTTATTTTTTTTCAGTTTGTGTTGTTTAGATATCTTTTCAAAAACAACATTACCTCAAATTCAGAATTGTGCAACCATCATGGACCTGTGAAACACATTAGCAGAAACTATATGTGTTAAAATGTTTCACCTACAGATGTGCCCACAAACCTATCCTCAAATCATGAAGCATTTGGCATTGCACGAAAACATTGCACTAAGTATTCAGTAGTTTTACTGAATTTGTGTCTTTTTCGCACTGCTAATACAGCAAAAGCACAAAGTACACATACTCTGTACATAACATTATCTAAAGTTGGATAAAACCGTGAAATCCATTGTAAACTTTCTTTTAAATAGGGATGTGCGCTGACCCCAGTGTTTTGGTTCTGGGTTTGGATCTGTATCTCCTTCAAGGTTTTGGATCTGGATTTGGTTTTGCAAACTACCCTCAAGTGTTTTGGTTTTGGATCTGGATTTTTAAATAAAAAACAGACAAAAAGTTTTAAAAACAGCTAAAATCATGTAATTTATGCAATTCAAAAGGATTTCAAATCCAAATTCCGAATCGCAAAAAGATCAGAACCGCGACCCGCATTTACCCAGATCTCCTCAGGAGATTAGAACCGCGACTCAGATTTACCTGGATTCACGAAATTCGGGTAGATTCGGATTTCTGGAGAACTGAACCGCACATCTCTTTTAAAAGCCATATATTATGTTCATTTACATTCATTTGGAGTTTAATTATAGAAATAAACTATTGAGTGAACAAAGGGGATTGTTCTCAGAAAACTAGGACAGATAGAAGCCCTAGTTATAGCCCATAGTTAATGATCAATAATTCGGGACTATGTGATTTGTTTAAATATATGTTTCCAGTCCATTTAATCTGCCAATGGAAACATCTAATGTGGAATAATTATTTTTCATTTCAGGCAATAAAACTAGATCTAGTGAGTATAAGATTTAGTAAATGTTTATGGCTTTATGATCTGTTCAAATTTCATTTAACGTAGGTGCCCTGATTTTTCAGATTCAAAAGTTCAGTAAGGTATAAATATATTGATGTGAGCATTTCCTTTCATGGTATTATTTTAGTTTAGTTGTTATTAGTTGTTAGCCCCACTGCCAAATATCAGATATTTGGACACACAAAAATCAACAAGCAACTGGATCACAATGTGCCCCATCGCAATTAAAATTGAATAGGGCTGGGGAGGGGAGATTAGTTATATATGATTTTGTATAGGTTTATACTATTTGGAACTCACAGGTAAGGTTTATTAAATGAAAAGTACAGAGAATGTTGATCTGAGAGAGGAAGAAAGAGACAGGTGCTGTGCATAAAGCATATTATCTCTCTGTTGTGTTCCTTTCTTCCTTTGTGATAATTTAATATCTGGGATTGTGTCATCTGGAATTGTCCTCTCAAAAGAATTTGTTATAAGCTCAAAAATCGCAATATTTAACCTGTCTGTTTCTGTATAGAACAAGATAGCTACACCTCATCTGTTTATTGTGTTACTATAATTTAAATGATTCCTTATGCTGATTCTGTAATGGATCTAATGAGGCTCATACATCTAGCCTCTATTGGGGCATTTCCCCATACTGCCGATGTCTGGGTCAGGGATCATGATGGACAAGCTCGATTTCCAGGATCTGACCTGAAAATGGTCAGAATCAATGAGTAAGGAATTGTTAACGTGGTCTTTTGCCGATCCCCTGACAATTCACCAGTCATCAGTGGATCAGATCAGAAGTGGCAGAACTGGAAATCCGCATTTAGATGCATTAGTATCCAGAAAATATATCCCAAACCTCTTATGGAGCTCATACATTTGCAATTAATTGGGACAATTCCCTGTTCTGCACATGATTGGCTAAAAAAAAAGCCAGCAAAGTATGGGGTTCACCAATTGCGGATTTCGACCAAAAAGTGATTGGAATATGTGAATCAGGTTTCCGACATGTTGGATTTCACTGACCAATCAGTGCTGTAGATTGCCAGTGTATGGTACCGTTTAGCAATTTTGCCAACAGTTGCAAGTAAAAGAATGAGCATTTCACCAATGCCACATATGTTCTTTGGTGAAAAAGATCTGCAGATTCGCTGTTACATATCAGCAATGTATGAGCATATATTGGTGAATTGGAGAATCGTTAAATTGGGGGGAAAAAAAACAATCTATGAAATTTTTGTTTTTTGATTGCTGGTATATGGGCCCCATTAGTTACCTCAACTATAGTATTAAGTTTATTATCCTATCATAGTCACTGGTTCAAATAGATTTGTGATACTGGCTTTACATACTGAATGCATGCCAATATTACATACTGAGAATGCCAATATGCCATGCTCACTCCTAAGTACCAGACAGTTAAATGTCACTGAAACTAAAATACTTACTGATTTATAAAATATCTGTTATTGATCATCTCTTTGTGTCCCCTGGAAATGTATTCTATACACTACTTTGTTCCATTTAAAAAAAAAAAATCTAACTTTCCAAAATTAGATTTCTTTTTATTATTATCCTTTATTGATATGGTGCCACAAAGGTTCCTCAGCATCTTACACAGTACATAAATGAGCACACAAGAAAATCAGTTAAAAGTAATACAAAACAATACAAGACAAGGACATGGTTTATAAACATAGCTGCATAACACAAGCAGCAGGACATCAGCAACCAGGTGTTAGGTGCCATTGTGGGGAGTTAGGAGTAAATTATACTATAAGTAGGGGGAGAAGAAGCACATGAGGGACGAGGGCCCTGCTCGTGAGAGCTTACATTCTAAAGGGGAGGGGCAGACAGACAGGGGCGACACATATGGGGTAGATAGTGAGGAAGGCGCATGGAGCAGTGGATTAGGATATGTGCTACAGAATGTGTGTGTATAAGATGATCCAAAAAAATTATGTGCAAGAAACACCCTCAGTCATATCAGCTTCCTCCCTTCACCTGTTCCGTAAATTCCAAAATTTAGTTCCATAATCTGTTTCCCTGTATCGGAAATCTAGGCGCACTTGACCAAGTCATGAACAA
The DNA here is from genome assembly GCA_031769625.1 of Taudactylus pleione. Taxonomy (NCBI): domain Eukaryota; kingdom Metazoa; phylum Chordata; class Amphibia; order Anura; family Myobatrachidae; genus Taudactylus; species Taudactylus pleione. The sequence continues at coordinate 81,581,177 of JAUIMM010000040.1, forward strand.
AGTTGAGTTTTGATTTTGCACTCTGCCTCGGCATCTCTATGCTTCAACATCTTTTCACCCTGCAATAGCCATTATTAGAGCTTCCTCTCATCTACATACAGTAATAACTGCAAATACAATATAAACCCACAATTCCTGTTACTATTATAGTATAAGGTTAAAAAATAAACCACTTCACTCCTGTATATTTATTTGTCCTTAGTGCACTGTATTATTAACCACTCTCTTTGCATGATTTACTTTGTGAACACACATACAGAAGTGCACAACTGAACTTGTGTTCATTGTACAATTCAATGCAGCATCTAGCAAATTTTACACACCGTTTGGGTAAACCAGCATCTAACATTTACCTTCTAAGTGAATTTTTGTAGCAATGTCACATGTTCATCACCTCTATTATAGTGAGTGGACAACACAAAGATATATAATTGCAGACTTTATCTTTTTCCAAGACAGATGACAGCCAGGCACAGGAACTACAGTAGAATACACGCTCTGAGTGGATTTTAAAGATTGTCAGTTCTTTATCTCTCTCTTGCCTGATAATACTGTAACAACTAACTCTGCATTTGTACAGTTTCAAAACTATTGAAGCTTATACTTGGAGGATATAACATGCTGTGTGTATGGTGCATAACTTCTCACTAAAACCTGCAAATTCACCATATACTGTACATACTGTAGCATCAGTGTCATTCTTAAATAATGTAAATATTTCAATAGATATTGTTTATTAGATATTACAGGAAGTGTTTCTTCAACTCTGTTAAAGAAACTTGTAGCTGTACATCACATTAAACCATCTGTCCCCTTAGATATGTGGTCATCTATTCATTAGTACTTGTGTCCATTCAGCTTGGTCGAGCTTAAGCTGGGTACAACTATGCAATATACAGTATTGGCCGATCTTGCAATCTGCAATAGATCACAACAACCATTGCATAGTGTGTACCCCCAAAATCCACCCAATTAATTGTTTGATGAATTGGTTGGTCTCATCTTCCCATCTGATGTACTGAAAATCACATGGAATGATGCCACTGACAATGTGGTTTTGTAACATCACCGTATCTCTGTACCTAGTTTTACTCATCTGAACGATGGGAAAATCTGCCACACCCAATATCTAACAGAAAAGTCAGGTGTTACAAATTATACACATAATACATTAGACATTAAAATGAAGACATTAAAAATTACTGTTGTGTTAAGGACTGATCACTATCCAGCAAGATACAAAAAATATGCACTTAATACTACTCCATGTGTAGATCCAGAAGTGCTGTAGGCTCTGGTACAAGATTTCAGATATGGATTTCTCCTAAATAATTGAAAATGAAAATTTTGATATAATGATAAAATATATTCTCGACAATATGAGCACTATCATCTTAAGTTTTGCCTCCAAGCTGTAAATTACAATGATAGTGCGGGTTCCACTGAATAACAAATCAGTTATGTTTTACGAAGTAGTAATGCACCATTAAATATTTAGTTAATTTTGTTTTCAAATCCCAAATGCCCTCCAGGAGCAACGAGAAAATTGCAAACATTGATTTACTTTTAGCATTTCGGGCTTGTTTTTATTTCTATAAAGAGCAGTTCTAGCTATGGTCATATTGTAAAAAAAATAACAACAGCTGGCTCTATTTTTCATGAACATTAACGAGAATAGGTAGATGGAACATCTTATTAAACCCAATGGTTGGCAAATACTGATAATTATCTGCTGGTGAAGATTCTTCTTCATGAAAGTAGAAGCATCAACCAGAAGTAACTAAAGCAGGTTGAAACAAATCCCAGAGGCCATCAGTATAGCTAAAAATGTCTTACATGTAAATTATTTTTGCACCTAGTGTGCCACAAAAAAAGATCTACTGCCACACAGGAGGAGCTTTATCAATCCTTCTAAAAAGAACAAATGGAGGTGTTGACCAAGGCAACCAATCAGGTTGTACTGTTGCTATCATGTATCTTTTACTTCCTTACTATAAAAAGATAGGTACAATCTGATTGGTTGCTATGAGCTCCACTTGTTTGCTGTGAACACTACTTGTTTGCTGTGAACTTGTTTGCTGTGAACACTACTTCCACTTGTCCTCTTTAGAAGGTTTGCAAAACATAATCAGAATATACAATCTATGAAAGCCTTCAATTGTGAGTGTAAGTATGCACACAGTAGTTTTCACCCTTACAATAAAAGGGGTGCTGTACAAAAAGCATGCAATAAAATGTGCCTTATTTCACAACTGTTCACAACTGTTTACCTAGATCACCTCACCAGCACACATTAAACATTATGGTGTACATCTACACCCTTCTCTTGTGAGATACCGCAACAAAATGGAAATTCACCTACATGTGTGGAAAGGAGGAAAATTATGAAGCGATGAAGTGTCAGTGTAAATGTATTATGAAAATATAATCTTTCCCACTTTAGAGTTGCCAGGGACATCAACAGGCAGTAGGTAACCCAGAGGTGGCAATCTTGGTGGGGTCAGATGGGTTTTTGGCCCCATCCACACTGGATTGAGGGTTGGGGAAAGTGACTGTGTGAACCAATAGCTTCCATAGACTTCATGTAATCATACCACTATAGCATTTGTACACAGCCTTCAATGAGCCACAGGGAGCTGCCTGAGACTAATTTTGAGTTTACTCTTGGTAGCCCTAAGAATCACCATTTTGTTACATTAAACTCTTCAAATTTACCTCTAAAAAATACTGCTTACTTTAGTAATAACTATGGGCCTGATTCAGAGCCACTCGTAAGAAGCAGCTCGTTCGCTCCGAGCGATGTTTGCCCAACTGCGCATGCGTACGGATCGTTATACGCATGCGCGAACCTTCCCTGGGTACTGGGTCATTGAATGTAACTGTTAGTAATGGTCACTCACTTGTCTTAATACAGTATCTCACTGTTTGATTTTTTCCCCTTGTGCTGTTTGTTTAAACCTTTTTATATTGTATTGCTTGTTTGTATTTTTGTAATTTTACCTGTATGGTGTTAAGGAAATTTTTTGGTGCCATATAAATAATAATAATAATAATAATAATAATAATAATAATAATAATTAATAATAATATTGGCCTTGTTAGATGACAATATATGCTCATAGCTGTATAAACATGTACATGAAAAATGTAGAAATTTGTCAAAATGTAAAAAAATAAAATGGCCTAACCAGTTAGAAATGTAGTACGGAGAAAACTGCTTTCTCTGAAGCTACAGGAGAATCTAGTGATGATTAAATAGGCCACGGGAAATGTTATTCTCACACTTATGTTCTCTTTCTATTGTGAGTTAAATTACACTTATTCTTTCTGAATCCATTTAATGGTAGACACTAACACTTTTTTGTTTAGGACTATTGCTGTGAACTTAGTTGATCTGCTGTAAAAATGCAGCTTCGATTATTATATTGGGACATCATTTCACAAAGGCATCATTTAACAAAGGCATGCTTTCATACGTTCATATTTTTTTATATAAATTGGCAAGGATTTGGTCAGTGGCTAAAACGTCATTATTTGATAGTTATTGAATTTTAATACATAAGAATATCAAAGTGAATTCAATGAAATTGCAAATAAAATATAGGTTGCATATAAAAGAATATTTTCTAACTAAAAAATAAAGTTAAAAGGAAAATACTTTATCTCACATGGAAACTAAAAATATAGCAACCAATTTGACTCGTTTTGTGATGCAAAGAAACAGATCAGCAGAAGGTGTGACTTATATTGTTATATCCTCCTTTATGTAGCCACACCACTTTATTACATTTTATAAATAATGATAAAAGATCAAAAGTCGTGCATATGTTAAATAGGTAATTATTATATTTTTTAGCACATATTTTATGTATCATTTATTAAGTAATGTCTAGTCATCTGCCAATCTGTTGCTGTATTTTCAGTCTCCAATATCATATATCAAAGTATTTTACCTTTATGTATGAATATCAGGAATTTACTTCCTTTTTTGTTATTTGCACAATTCAAGGGTCACTGTTGAATGAAGCGTCAAGATGCTGTGTTTTGCTTACAATGGTACTGATAGCATCAGTAAGAAGAGTACTATTATTTTTTTATAGAATATTACGTAACATTCAGATGTATACAGTATGTTTAAAAATATTTATATCTAGGCTTGTACAGAAAGGAAGAAATTATTTATTCACAGGGGCAAACGTTTTTACCAGGAACCTGGAGGTGAGATATTTGTTGGTGTCCCCCTCCACACGTGTTGACTACCAAGACCATTCAGTCCTAGCAGCACTCACTTGTACTCCCCCAAACCCACATTTACTACCAACACACCAGCAGTGCCCATACACACACTCTCCTCCCCCTGCATTCAATACCAACACTCAACCAGCACCCAGACACTCTCTCCTTCCCCTGCATTAACTGCCAATGCTCTAACAGAACCCAAACACTCACTCTTTTCTACATGCATTCACTACTAATACCCCAGCAACACCCAGTCACACACTGTCCTCCCCCTGCATTCACTTCCAACACCCCAGCAGCACCCAGTCACACACTCTCCTCCTACTGCATTCACTTATTGAACACCCCAGCAACACACAGACACTCACTTTCCTCCCCCTGCATTAAGTCCCAGCACCCCAGCAGCACCAAGACACTGACTTTCCTCCCTCTGCATCCACTACTAACACCAGAGTAGCACTCAGTTACACACACTCCTCCCCCTGCATTCACTTCCAACACCGCAACAGAACCCACACACTCTCCCTCCCCACATTCACTGTCATGCCACCACTGCAGCAGAAGCAACCAGACACACACTCCTCCCTCAATTAACTACAAACACCCCAGCAAACAAATGCTGCTAGTACCTGTTGTTATTTAGGGGTTTCTGTTCTTGCTATTTGCTGCTCCCACAGCAACAGTAGAGGGAGCAGGTCCCACATTTGGGAGAGGGGAAGAACCAACAAAGGAGGGAGGGGCCATGCACTCTAGTCTCTGCCATGTCCCTTTTATGTACATTGGTGTTGTTCCTTGCTAAAGATCATTCCCTAGAGACCCGACTCAAGGATGGGGGCTCTCTGGGAGAGGGAGGACCATTGCACATGCCCAAAATTATTCCTGCACATAAAGCAGATGCTGGAGCAATGGAGGAGGTCATTGTGTCCCCTTCAGGTTTAGCGCCCAGAGGTGACTGCCTTCCATTGTCTCCTTCATTTAAGCCCTGTTTTTTCATACTATATGGTCTTTAAGTGTGGACTTTATGCTCTTTCAACTTATTTGACATGTGATTGAATTTCAGCAGTTTCAAATCCTTGAAACTGATGAAATCTATAGATGTAAAATGTTCAGCTCACATTAAAAAATATACATTTTTTAATCAAATTACTATAAAATTTGTTAACAAACTGCAAACTTTTTCAATTGCTAAAAAAAAAGTTTACAATCCACAATACACAAAGCCAAAGTATTTAAAATTGAACTTAAATATGGTTGGCTTGTACATTTGAACTTTTGTTGAACATTTTGTTGAACTTTCTCTACTTTTCAAAATGGTTCTAAAATTCATGAAATTTCAGTGAAATTTCTCAGTTTAGAGCTGATTCATCAAACTGGCTCAAACATCCCAAATGGAGATGTTGACATTTTGACACCTATTTCCAGTTTTTTCTCTCCAGTCTTTTTTATTTTTATCTAATGTCTATCACCATTTGTAAAGTAATGGTGGAAGTCCAAGGGAAGAAGTTTCTACCTGTTTGCAACATTTTGGTAGGGTGGAGTAGAGCTGAAGGAACACACACTTGGCATAGCGGAGGGTATATGTGCAAAGGTGAACCTTACCTTTAAAGCTGCATTAGCACATATTGAAAATATTTTACTAATTCGCCCCTCCGTTTAGCTATATCATTGGGTGCAGCTACAGACAGTGTTTTTTTCCAGAGTTTTGCTGTTTTTCTACATCAAAATGGTGTCAAAGTTGGAGTGTGAAATGGAAAACCAATCACATGCTCCAATCTCTTTATTGTATTTTGTAATTGGTCCTGCCACTCACTTACACTCAGTTTGGTGTATTCAGTAAAAGAGATGGAAGAGTTCTGGGAACCTTAGAAATTTTTTTGCTGTAGGGCTGGCTGTAATGCAAATTTAAGGGATTTATTTATTTTGTAAAATGCAAAATAAAGATCTATTTTGTTTTCAAACAAGTACTTGTTAGGTAAAGCATAACAGCAAATTAGGGGTCCCTATCCTTCTGTGTTAAGACTTCCCCAGCAGTTCTATCTAACTGTATGTATATGATACTATTTACATTAAATGTTTTTTTATTTCTTTTATTTTGCACAATTCAATATACTTGTGGAATCAGAAAAAGAAAAAAATATATAAATATTCAATTACATGAACTCTGTAACACAAATATTGATTCTCAGGAAGTCCAGAATAATAGAAAAGTCATTAAGTAAACATAAATTACTATAACTATTGATAACCTCCCTTTGCCAGTATTTAAAAACAATTCCTCAGTTCCATAATTATGTCTGCATACTAAGCATTCCCACATTTATTATTTATTTATTTTAAGTCGGGGGAGACCTTTATAAGTAACTACAAGATCCAGTTCATCTACTGAATTTTAATAAACAATTAAATTGTAGCACTTACATTTTTAATTGACTGTGGGATTTAGCTTTTATTGATAAGGGGATTTCAGCAATGACAGTCCTTGGGGAAATAAGCAGCCACCATCTTTGACTTGACATTTATAAGTATCAGCTGCAAATGATTATGTTTTTGACTTTTAGAATATGAATTATTAACTGGTTTGCAACAGATCATGTACAGTAATAGGGTGAGAGTTTATAAAATGTGAGAGTTTAGCAGTAAACTCCCAAACTACTACATTGGTCGAGTTGTATTTTCAAAATGGGAAAACATCTGTAAGAGAGTTTAATTCGTGAGAGTTATTTGAGACTGAAAATTATGCCAGTTGCATGTTCTCTGACATTACATTGGATGAGTTTACAAACACATTTTTTAAACTATCACCCTAATACATTTTGCCCCATATTTTGAGTAGAAACCTTTTTGGGAATAGATGAAATATTACAAATAAATTCATCAACCTGTGGATGAGTAAAGGGGTTAAACTACCCCTTCCTATCGCATTATTTAACATCATTGGCTAGGAGAATTTGAAGCAATTGCCATTCCTGGGAAAAACCTTTGTCACATCATGTTTGGTAATCATCTGACACTTACATACAATCAAGTCCCGACTCAGGTCTTCTCGCCAAGTTCAAATCTCGGTTCTAAAAACCGGATCTTGGATATTTTGGATTACATTTAACTCCCTCGCTCATGATTTCAGGTGCTGTGAGGTGGTCAAAATTGACTGTAAATTATAGGAAATTAATGTTATTGATGTTAATAAATTCACTATAGGAACAAAAACAGGTCCCAGGTACATGATTTTAGCTGTTTTTATAAATTTCTTTAAAAATCCAAAAACAAAATAGAACCAAAATACTTGAGGGTTGTTTTGTCAAAACCAAAACATTTAAGGGTAGTTTTGTCAAAACCAAAACACGTGGGCCTGCACATAACTTTAGTCCTAATAAGCATTAACTAGAGATGTGCAGTTCGGTTCTAAAAAAATCCAAATGCACCTGAATTTCGTGAATCCGGACAGATCCCAGTTGCTGCTCTAATCTGCTAAGAATATCCAGATATATTAAGTTGTCATTCAGATTTTCCAGTGGTTAGGAATTCAGTTTTTAAGTCCAAATTTTGGATTTTGGATTGCAAAAATTACATGATTTTGGCTGTTTGTAAAAACTTATAATTTTTTTTTCTAAAAATCCAGATCCAAAATCAAAACTAAAACACAAAGATTATTCCAAATCCAAAATCAAAACACGGGGTTGCCACACATCTCTAGCATTAACTAAAGATATGCCCAGACCCCCGTGTTTTGATTTTGGCAAAACCATCCTAAATGTTATGGTTTTGGCAAAACCACTCTGAAGTGTTTTTGCACAAATTCGGTTTGGATTATTTAAAAAGTTTATAAAAACAGCAAAAATTAGTCATTTGGACCTGTTTACATGCAATCCAAAACCCGAGATTCAGTTTTTAAATCTGAGTTCTGAACTTACGAGGGAACTGAGCTGAGACTCTGTTCTACTCAGAACAACAAAAGTGATCTGAGCCAGGACTTGATTCGGCTCGGAACCTCAATTTTTGGGTGTGTTCGGTTTTCAAGGAAACCAAAATTAACATAAAGAGCTTTAACCCATAGATTCCGGTTAAGTGCTCATGATTTATGGGTTACCCCATACAGTAAGCCACAGAGGGTGTAATTAATGTTGATTTTTTTCCTCGCAGCTCCAGAGGCTGTAAGTAAATACCCACATTAAGTGCACCCTCTAAGGCCAACCGCACATGGTAGTGACATTAAATTAATATCTCAGGGAAGAGCTAAACTCCGTGTCTAATTGAATCTTTTCCGTGGAGTATGTGCAAAGCTGTATAAATTCTATTAATAGGTACATCCTTGCATAAAGAAAAAATATTGAAAAAATGATTGTGCAACAGGATTTACAATGTGCCAATGGGGAGCTTCAGGAATGCTTTGACATCTTCATGTGTTATCTTCCAGAAGCCTGGTTTAGTTTGCAGCCTATGGAGGTGCGAGCAGAATCAGTCTACCTTGACTTGCTAATAAATGTGCAACATGAACTGTGTAATAGAATCTGCCCCTTAGGGTAGGGAAAGTACACATCCTAGCTGAACTCTAAATTGAGGTGTTAGAATAAATATACCCAATATCTGTATGCAAATGCAAAAGAAATTGCATTTGCCCCCTTGCATCACATAATGGTACTTTTTTTATTGTTATCCCTTACATTTGTTCTTCCTCCTTGCACTCTCCGTGAGCACTGAGTGAAGGCTAGACTCTAGTCAAAATTATTAGACCTCACCGGATAATTGTATCGAAAGTGTTTTTCTTTGCTTTCTAAAACTGTATCTTTTTTCTTTTGATCTTATTGGTGGACTTATGCCCAGTGTCTTTTTGTATTGCTACAAATCGAAAATGAACAAGACTTCTCTGTTGGAGAAATGTGTCATAAAAATGCCAATTATTATTGTTGTAACTGACAAAGACTGCTTGTGAACTAGGCATGAACAAACAAGGAAGATAGGACCAGATCTGTATTTTATTATTTTTTGTGATTTCCAAGTTCAGCTGCAAGGATTTGATTCATTTTACCTTGAGAATGACTAGAATGAAAATGGCAAAAGCAATAAGAACATTTCAACTGCATATTATTAAAGTGTATTAATGTCAGCCCATAAAAGCCCTTGTCTCATCTTGGTTTATTTTAAATTCCAACTCATTTTGTGACTTGATATGGATCTTACAACTAGAACGTAACTGCGTTGGGCAATAAGACACTTTTATAATATATGGAATATCCAGAACATAAGAAATGTGTATTCAGCGGGTGTTATGTACTAACATTATGCAGTAGCTCATAAAAAAACAATAAGTATTATTATTATTATTATTATTATACTTTATTTATATGGCGCCATAAGGGTTCCGCAGCGCCTTACAAAGTACAGAAACAAATGAGCACACAAGACAACAATTATTAACAGTACAGACAATGCAGGACAAGTACATGATTTATAAACAATGCTGCATAACACCTAAATAAGCAGCAGGGTGTCAGTAATCAGTTTTAGGTGCCATTGTAAATGAAAGTAAAAGTAAGGCAAGAAGAAGCACGTGAGGAAAGAGGGCCCTGCTCGTGAGAGCTTACATTCTGAGGGGAGGGTCAGACAAACAGGGGTGACACAGATGGGCTAGATAGTGAGGAAGGAGCATAGAGTAGTGGGTTAGGATAAGCGCTGGAGAGCATTGAGGAAGAAATGGGTCTTGAGGGCCCATTTGAAGATTAAGAGCCAGGAAGCCACGTGATGGAGGAATTTTGCAGGAGCAGTGGTGTCAGAGGGGATTAGCCAGGGTTTGGTGATGGCAAGGAGAATCAAGGCATTGCAGATGAAGTGCTCATGAACGGAGACCAGTTTATTACAGACAAAACTGGCTTTCCAGAGGGAACAGGAGAGAGGGACAAAGTTAAGAGGCGAGAAGAGAATGAGATTATTAGGGTTCATGTAGTGTGGAGGTGATATTGATCTAGCGAAGGAGGATAAGGAGTGTGGGGTTATGTGGATGGCTTCTGAATGAGGAAGGGTGACAGCAGGTGGTGGGTAAGGTGGAGGTTTAGTGTGGTGTGGGGGGGAGGATAGGTAACTTGGAGAAAAGAGAGGGTGCAGAGTTTAGTGGTGGTGCAGCAGGACCATGGTGGAAGAGAAGTTAATAATACTGGAGTTGTGGAAGATGCAGTGGAGAGGCATATGTGATGAAGAGAGATAGGGGAGGGGAAGGAGGGGGAGAACGTAGAGGGGACTATGGATGGAGAAATGAGGTGAAAACTGGTGGTAGAGGAGAAAATAATGTAGCAGCTGAGTGAGGGAGGAGTAGAAGAAAAGAGACATTGTGTAGATGAGGCAGTTGGGGGGGGGAAAGTCAGTAGTAGTAATGAGTGTGAGATGAGGGAGCAGTACAGGTCAAAGGTCAAAATCAGATAAAAGGAAGAACAGTGCTGAAAGATGTAAAGGCACAACTACAATAGTATATTATAACCAAAAAAGGAGTCTAGAGGTGTTCAAGTTGCAAGACTTGAGAATTAGTATAAAGTATGAATATATGAAAAAAAAAAATAAAAGGTATAGGTGTGAAACAATGGCAGATACTACAGTGGTATAAAGATAAATTGACAGTGGTATTGGAATGATTTAAACATTGTAGAGAAGAAACACAAGTATTAAATGTTCAGTAAGCAGGTAGTTGCTTGCAATGCTGAAGCAGGGTGTTGGCCAAAAGAGTGTACAGGTTATAATGGAAGCTGGTGCCTGAGTAGCAGGGTTTCCAGAAGCTCAGAAGATCCTTTGTTTTTTCCCCAAGTTTTAGAGAGTTCTTTTAAAATGTTGTCTTCCTGTCTTCCTCCTGCTTAACTCCTGACTAACTCTTTAAGTTATGCTGTACATGTAGTCCCACTTAGAAAAACACCCACTTATACCTCTTTTCCACCAAAAACCCAGGTCCGACCTGGGTTTTTGGACATGGTTCCAACCCTGGTCAGACCCATTTACACTGCACCTTTGATCTGGGTTACTCCCAGGTCAGCCCTGTTCACACTGAACTCAGGTCTGCCCTGCTAAACCTGTGAGGTCATAAAAAGTGGGAGGTGAATGCTCCACAACCACCAATCCTCTCATTTTAGGCATGATCCAGGTCAGATAACCTGGGTTGCACCGTTTACACTGCACCATTACCTGGGTCCATGCTGGGTCCAACCCTGGTAGCTACCTGGGTTGGATTGCAGGGTCACTTGACCCAGGTTATTTTTCAGAGACCCTTTTACACTGAGCTGCGACCCGGGTAGACCCAGCAAAAACCCAGGTTTTTGCTCTGGTGTAAAAGGGGTATTAGAAAGAAAACCTAGCAGCCTTGTACAAGCCTAAAGCCTTGTGACCTACTGATTGTATAGTTAAGCATAACATGTGTAGTCACTGATTACACCCACCCTCAATACCCTCACCCACACCAGATACAAGTCATAAAATTCTAATACAAACAAGCAGAGCCAAAACAGCATCCCATGAAGCTAGGAGATAAGATCTGACTAAATAATTAAATTTAAAGTTACTCTGGAGTTTACAGATATTAATTAAAGACAGTAATCCCAGCAAATCAGAGAATTCCAGACAGCATTGGTTTTTCTATAATAGATGCCTGGTGCAAATATATGATTACCCAGCAAATCAGAGAATTCCAGACAGCATTGGTTTTTCTATAATAGATGCCTGGTGCAAATATATGATTACCCAGCAAATCAGAGAATTCCAGACAGCATTGGCTTTTCTATAATAGATGCCTGGTGTAAATATATGATTACCTGCAATGAAAGAATGGAAAAATCCGTCAAATCATCATCCCTCACTGATCGCAGAGGATATAGCTAGTAAGAACTCCTGACTAACTCTTTAAGTTATCCTGTACATGTAGTCCCACTTAGAAAAAACCCCACTTTGAAATAAAACCTAGCAGCCTTGTACAAGCCTAAAGCATTGTGACCTACAGTAATTAACTTTAATAAATCTAGTACAGTGGTTAGCAACCTGATACACTTCAAGAACTATAACAGAAAGCTGAAGTGGAGCGCTGAGTAGAATGCTCCGACTATAATGATAAAAATCAATTTACCTTTGAACAGATATAAAGATAAACAATTTATGACATATGTTAAAAGGACCTAACAGTATGTGCAAAATGCATCCTCTGGATAATTCTTTAAAAACAACTGGGGTGATATTGTTATTAAATGAAAGCATATGCACCATGAGTTGTTGTCTCATGATAAATATAACCTACAGTAGTAAGATTTCTGGATCAAGGGACTAGCCAGTGCAAACAAAATTCCCAGTGTAGTTAGCCAAGACTTTGTCTATGAATCTGGACAGATAAGCAAATGATCCTCCTGTGGCAGTCCGAAACAAGTTCCCACTTGCCAAAAAGTTGTTCACACTAAACGTAGAAGTCCATATGCCCTCAGAACCCAAATGTATTCTAAAATTGCCTTCAGAATTTTTACCATGTTACTTAAGCCCCCACTTACTCCCACATGCCACCAGGCTTCCTGACATGCCCTCACTCAACCCTATCTGGGTGTAACACTGACCAACACCTATTAATATATTAACTTATGCAAAAATTATTATTATTTAAAATTGCCATACATTATTTATGAATTAAGTAATCATGAATCAGCACAAAGAAAGGAGGGAGACTGTGGCATACAGTCTACACATCCCTCCTCCTCTGAACTTCAAAATGCTGTGACCTCCATGTGAAGGAAGTCACATGATTTTGTATTTGCCTGTTTTACTATATTCTAGTGTGTTAGACATTAAGTTGCATTATAAATATCCCTTTTCTGTATCCCCTTTTTTTATCCCTGTAAGGACGTATTGTATATGTGGTTCCACAGGAAATTGCATCAGGACAACTTCCTGTTTGACTAATAGACATCCCTATAAATATTGAATATTTGTCTCTACCCTACATACCCTTGATGAAGTCTGAACTTAGACAAAATACGTTAGAACACCACCTCACTCCCGACTACATTTATTTGGACAGATAAGCGCTATTACTTTTTAATTATTGTACATTTGCTACCAACCATTGGATGCTGTTTTTATTTGCATTAATGGGCTGCACATTACCCTTACTCTCCATATTAGGTTAAAACAGCACATTAAATCATGTTATCACATCCCTATTTCACACAAAATAACAAATACCTACCATTGGATGCTGTTTTTATTTGTTTTGTGCATTAAATATCTTCTTAATTTAAAACCTACAAGTATCTATGCAATTGGTGTTAAATATTATTTTATAGACACTGTATATAATTATATGTAGCAAGATACAGGTTTTTAAAGAAGTAAGCAAAATGGTTTGGTTATTCATTTCTCTTATACTGTGATGGGCCGATGAGTGGTCTGAAGATGATAAACACTTAAGATAAGCAACATATTATTTATCCATTGCAGTTTATTTATTTTACTTTGAAGCAGTTTGAAGGTGCTGATCACTCCTAACCATGTCATTCTATGTGTGCGGCTCACCACCACATGTCCCTGTCATTAATATATAAATTAATAAGCACCCGCAATAGCAATGCTAGTTTATCTACTTATCAAACCTTCTAAAGAGGACACATGGAGATGTTGCAAGTTACAACCATCCAATAATATTCTACCTCTCATTTTATAGACTTGCCTAGACTTTTATATGTGAAATAAAGTCATCACTCTTTTATGTTAACTATTTTACTATTTGCTCAAGATAACCAAACCTGTACCAACTACTAGGATCCCTTCCCATTCTCATTGATAATGGGGGATTTTTTAAGCCCTTCCAAACAAATATCTAGGGGTTCAATATATCACACATGACTTTGAACATTGATAAATGGAATCATTAAAAATGTTAGTGTTAATTACATTTTCACTCCAATATAATTAACTGTAATCCTGAAAAACCCAATGGTTACCTGTAAGTGAGCAACTATCCAATAGTCATTGCATGTATCTTTCATGGACTTGGTGGGAAAATCCAAACCGATCCGAGTCTGCACATCTCTAGTATATATACAGTATCATCAAATCTCTATTATATCCAACAGCACAAAATGTATATGGTCACATACTTTTCATACCCTGTAATAAATAATTCATTCAAACATACAGTATATGTTCCCAAATCATTGCAAGCACAGATATAATACATTATTCTGTATAATATGTATAGGCAAAATATTATAATTAGAAGCAAATAAAGCTGGCCAAATTTAAGACTGCTACATACTATTTATCCTAGTGCTCAGAGCAAAAGACTGATTTTAATTGCAGCTTACTGTACTAATGGATTATATGCCCACTCTATGAGGAGCTGTATCTATATTATAGGTGCATTAAGGAAGCCTGACCTGCAGTTTAATACTGAAAACTCTAAAATATGACACCTGAAATATAGGCACCTCATTGTTCCTTATTATATTACACTGGTTAATATCTTAGGCACCTGTTTATTAAACTGAAAAGTTTATGTAAGTGGTAGTTTCTACATGATTTAAGTATCCATTACATTTAAGAAAAGCCTAATACAGTTGATGGAGATATCGTTTGAGAGAGATAGACAAATTAATGCTAAGGAGAGATAAAGGTTTTGGAGCATGCCCCCGATAGCTAAAGCAATCTTCAGATGGCGTTACTTGCTATATAGTTTGGGCTACATTATCGCCCGAGAGGGATCTTCAGGTCTCTCTCTGGCAGTTGGACAGTGCATATGTGCATTGTGATAGCCGTACATGGCTAAATTGCCCCATCTGTTATTACTGTGAATCGCGTCAACAACCAACAGTAATTAATGGGGGCGAAAATAAAAGTACTAATAAATAGACTACCAAATGAGGGGCAGATGACCTGTTTATGAAAATAAATAATAAATGATTTAGTTTAATGAAGATGAAGTTCCAACTATGCACAAAGGAGGTGCTGTGACATATGTTTGCAGTATTTCTGTGGCAGGGAAACTTTGTTGCAAAAGGCACAGATGCAATATTACACTATGCCCATTTGTTGTGAAGAACTTAAAATATCACAGTGAAAGTACAGTATATTCATAATGCATGTTGTACAATCTGGCTTGCTAGGGTTAGGCATTAAGGGGGAAGGGTTAGATTTAGGGTATGGGGAGGGGGAGGCTAGGTTTAAGCACTAGGGGGGAGGTTAGGTTTAGGCATCGGGGAGGAGGTGTTAGGGTTAGGGATGGGGAGGAGGGGGATGGTTAGTATACTGACCATCAAGTGTCAGTATCCTAGCCATGTCTGGATGTCGGTACCGTGATTCCCGAGTGCCAACATCCCATACCCAACACCTTTACATAACATGATCTCGGTGGCATAGCTAAAGACAAGGTGATCTCCATCTTATTATAAATCATGGCTACTAGTATCATTATAGGAGAAAGGCTATTCTTCTGGCAACAGTGTTAGTCCTGGTGAGTTTTGACATCATTTCTCCTGTGGTTTACTGCTGTAGATGGTAAATGTTAGAAAACAATATCTATGTCATGCATTTGTTCAGTCTATATAACTTGTGACTATATAGCATTGGGCTACTTATTTTCTTTACATTGTTGCTTGCATTTATTGTTCTAGGTTAGTGCATTGTTAGGACTACAAATATACAATTGCCTCCACAATTATTCAATTGTGAATAATAAGGGTTAAATTTACTAAGATTCTAGTTTGGTAGAGTTTTTTTCTTTTTATCTAGATTTGCATCGCTGAATCTCGGGTGATTTTCTCATTTTTCATCTCACAAATTTACTAAGAAGTGAGTTTAGCTGAAAGTGAGCTTTCTGATGGTGAAGCAGGTCGAGATATCTCCCCCGAGTTGCAAGTTTAGATGAGATTACTCACCCGAGATTGCAGTGTTTTTTCTCTGCAAATCTCTCCCGATCTAGAAGCCTGCACACATTTCAGTGAAATATGGGAAGGCTGCTTGTGTTATATCTGTAAAAGGAGGGTTCATTTTTATTAAAAAAATGCAGTACGGTACTCCCAAAAGCCATAACCAGCCCCAGACTGGTCAGCCAGTTCTGGATACAAAAATTATGGGAAACAAAATGGGTAGAGTTCCACTGTAATTTAGGAACCAGCAACTGGCTGCAAGGCCAGTGCTGGTTTTAAATATAGGGGGGCAAACTTGCATAGGGGCCCCCTATATTTAAATCCAGCACCGGACCCAAACCGACCAGGGTGTAATGCCACAGCCAGGAGACCCTTTTACTGGATCTCCATGGCCAAAGCATTCTTACTCTAAGCCGGTCAGGCCAAGATGGGGATCTCACAGGAGGTGGGGATCCACCCAAAAAGGGGTCCCCCCCTCTCCCAAAACCCTAGGCTTGGTTCCCCATAATTTTTGGAACCAGGACTGGCTGACCAGTCCAGGGCTGGATATGGCTTTTGGGGGGAAGCACTACATATTTTTTTTCAAATTGAAACACCATACATTAAGTACACATGCAGAAACATACACAAATCACAATGATCTGTGTATGTTTCTGGCAAACTCGCAGCTCAGGAGGGGAGTGTTTAAAACTTCAATTTCTCTGAGAGCTTGCTGTAATCTCACCCGAAATGTAAAACTCGATTCATAGTAAATTTGCAAACAGCATCTTTTTCATGAAAAGTACTTGCAAGTTTGCCCGATGGTGAAAAGATTCCAGTTTGCGATCTCACCCGAGTTTTACGAGTGAGATTAAAGAAATCTCTCCCACACTCACCAGAGTTTGCCTTTGGTAAATTTGCGAGATGAAAAACATGCCAAAACTCACCCAAGATTGTCATCTCAACCAAACTCGAATCTTAGTAAATTTACCCCTAAATGTCCTTATGTTTGCTCAGCTCCCAGAAAGAAAACAGGATGACTAACAGTAAAAGTTAAATACACAATAAGTATTTAAATCCACATCTTGAATGGATACCACACTGATAGACTATGAAAATTAGCCTAGACTCTCAAATGTCCAATTGCGTTTCCTCATTCTTCACTTCATGGTTCACACAAAATAGAAACCTTTAATCCATTATTAGTTATTCACTGGCTATCATTACTAAGTTTCCTAATACCTGCCTCAGTCCTTACCTAGCAATAATCACTGATCCTTTCTAGTGCAGCTTTGCAGTAATCTAGGCATAATCAGTCACTGTATACTGTATTACTGTTGGTGACAAGTACGACCTCTAACCTGATATTTATATCCTGCTAATTTTGTACTGCTTTTCATGATTGTTGTTTTGAAGTTGATTGTTTGACTCTTAGTTGCTCTTGCCATTATTGTCTCAGTTGTTGTTAATACTCATAATAACCACAAATAACATTGCGTTATAGTTCCAGTGGTGACAGTTTACCTGCGAGTCAGTGCTAAAGGTACAAGAGACTACTAGGGTTGAAGACTACAATTATAGCTTATCCATTAATCATTCCAGGCCATTTACTGCAATCTTTCAGTCATCATTAACGTTTCTTAGTTCTGATGCCGCAATCACTTGAAGGGTATCCCTGGTCACTAGGGTACATGTTCCGTATTTCCCTGAAAACAAAAATTCAGTACAGATAGAGAACAGTATATAGGCAGGACATGTCTGTTAAAGAAATACACTCAACATTCAGATGAATGAAATCAAAGAGAAGATAGAGATAGGAAGACCACAGACTTGAAGTGTAGCTACAAAATTATGATTGAATTTAAACATATACTGCTCAAGAGCATCACTAGACTTTTCTTGACCCATAGAAAATATTTGTATGATCCCCCATGTACAGTATCAACTCCATATATACAGTATGTGGGGCTTTGGCAATGAAGGTGGGGCCCCATCTGAACCCCATCTGGTATTTGTTAATTACACCAATGATACTGTAATATATACAAAGTGCTCATACATTTGCATGAACGCACTCACATAAACAAGCATGCATGCATAAATGCACATACTAGTATTACCAGCAGATGTGTTTGTATATTCTTACATATTGTATACCAGGCAGTAGTGTAATTGTTCAGCACACTGCCTCTGCATAAAGCATAAATCATAATTTATCATAGGTAAGAATGAACTGTGCATTAGTGATACTATATTCTGTTTTGTGACCAAGGTGTAACCACACCCCCAATATTACGTAGCCGCACCCACTCCCACATAACAACAATGCTTTGCAGTAGTGTAGCATCTTCATGGGATTCCCTATTGGTCCTGCCTCCATAAAATTGCCAGGCCAGGAACTTTTGATGTCTGTGACAGGACTGGCAAATCAACTAAACATTGTGTGTAAAAAGTGTGGCTACTGGATAGTGTGAAGCTTGAGGCACAAATAGTTGCCTGCATACATTCTCCAAAGATGTATATTTTGTCCTGTGCATACATATGCACATAATGGAATTTCTCCACAGATAATAACTTTGTCCCTTGTGTTCAATTACTAATATATTGGACATTAAAACCATAACTCCCAACAGACAGTCCCAATTTTGATGGGACTGTGTTGCAACTTGCAGTCAGGACATTCATCCTAATTTTTACAGTGGTGTTTGGCTGGACGACATTCCCCTGCAATCACCAATTTTTTGTCCCCATTATGGAATCCCACATTTTGGGAACCTTGGGAGGATCGAGGATGTATAAAACTGGTTTATTATGCTTTTTTTTTAAACCCGCCAGTGATTGTATGCAGTTTGCAAAACACAACACATATTTTTTTTTAATAATCTGCAGTTTTTGTTTTAAAACAAGCATAAATTGCTTAACAGTTTATGACAAACCACATGTGGTTTAGGATGAACTTTTTGCCTACTATACCAGACCATAGTTGACAAACCCAACTAGCCAAAACACTTTTGTCCAGGACATAACCTTTTGTAATGTGTGTTTTGACTTATACGGTGCATATCTTTAAGATGCACCTTTAATGAACAGTAGGGGAGATGTATCAAGCATTGGAAGAGTTGACAAGTGGGTGGAAGTTTCCCATAGCAGTCAATCAGCTTAGAAGAAGTATTTATCAAGGACATACTATAAAACACTAGGTATAACCTGATTGGCTGCTATGGGCAATTTATCCACTTCTGCACTTTTTACACTGTTTGATTCTGTACATCTCCCCCCTTTCTGGGTCCCATAGTTCCTGTGTAAATTAATTTATTGATGATGATGATAACAACTGTGCTCTAAATGCCTCTGTATGCTATATTTAAAGTTGAATGTTTTATAATATTTGTGTATACACTTATTATTGTGACTCCTTTTGGGATAACACTTTTGCTATCAATTGAAAGTTAGGCACTGTTGTATAGACACAATCCTTGAAACCGAATTGATTTGACCATTTTCATCAATGAAAAGCGAAAAAATGTTTTCCATGTAATTAAATGCACCATTTGTTGAATTGTCAGGTCACATGACCGGGATTGCAATTTGCGATGTCATTTTGAAGAAATGCTGCTCCATATGTGTGTTTTACTTAGATAAACGCATTTTAAATCATGGCTTGGAAAAATTACCTTTAATACCTCCATCCCTCCTGCCTTTATTTAAAAATAGTGTATGTTTTAAACAGCGATAAACAGTCCAGGCAGCAAAATGCTTAGTGGTGCACAGTTAGTAATGCTGATAAAGTGATATCCTCTCATCTGCAGGTGCCGTTGCATTAGCATGCATATATAAATAAGGTATAGCTGTGTAATTCACATCATAATAATGTGAGTGTTATGTGTATGCAGCTTCCATGGCTCCCTACTGTTCTCTGAATGTTATACCCCATTAGGATCCTGTTTGTATGCAAATTGTTGTTATTTATAGCCTTCTGTCCTCCATCCTTCTTCTAAGTTGACATTCTTTGTCGTTCCCCAGTCTTAAGATGAAATCTTTTGCTTTTTCTATATGAGTCCCGACAGTACAATTTCACATGTCTGTAATAATTATACAATAGGATTCAATCATCACAACTTTCCTCTGGGAGAAATCTGTTTACTTGTGCATGGCTTTAATAGCAGTAACACTGTGTGCCTTTTCCACCTCATTACCAGATGAACACAATAATCCGGATAAAGTTGTTAACTTCATCTTTATATTTCACCCCTCATTCAAGCTGTGGATATCAGGAGCCAGTAGCCGTGCCAGCACCAGATGTTAGTGGTTATATGACTCCTGGTCAATGTAAAATAAGATGTTCAAGAACATGGGATACAGTTCAAGTAGTAATAATGATTAAAAGCTTCAACTGAATAAAAAGGGAAGGAGTGTTTAAGGAATTATGGTTCTTTCTGTTATTAAAAAAAAAGATCCATTAGGGAAAACAGCTACTGTGTATCATAAAAAAATTTGCAGGTGCCAAAATGACTTAGGACCTGATGCAGTGTTCAAGAGAAATGCGTATATTCGCCCATATGCGGAATTCTACGCATCTCGACATGTGACTGCATCTGTGCGTCCGCTTTGCTAAACTAACTCTATGCTAAATTAAATATACTCCTCCATTCTGACACATTTTCCTTATATCCAGCCTGCATAACCCAAATTTGCATGAGCCTAGTTACTACCCAGTTCCGCCTCTTTAGTCATAAGTGCAGATGCAATGGAACTGCGCACGATATATTTATTTATTATTCATTACCAATTATTTATACATCACACATATTCCGCAGCGCTTTACAGAGAATTTTCGGTCATTCACATCAGTCCCTGCCCCAGTCTATGGGCCTGATTCAGAGCCGTTCGCTATTTGCGGTCGTTCGTTCAAAAACAAGGGGTGGCTATTCAAATGATCCGTTCGCAAATTGCAGTCTGTTCACACCTCTAAGTCTGAACGAGCAAGCAAAACATACGCTCGTTTATTTGTTAAAAACGCCCCCTGGCCGCTCGCACCATACGTCATGTCCGCTATTTATTAGATTAATCGAGTACATCGACCAGCGTATGAACTGCTCGCTATTCTTGTGGTTGGTTTTTGCTACCACAATCTTGCGAGCAGTTCTGGCTATAAAATAACCCAGTGACGTGGTCAATGACGCTGCTGTATTAATTATGCATACCCATAAAACGCCCGTTTTGACCTTTAAGCACGCCTGCGTTCTGATCTCCACTCCCCGTTTTCAAGCACCTTCCCCTGTTACCACCCACATACGCCTCATTCTGTCACTCAAAATAGCAGGCATTCGCTATATTGCGAGCACATGAATTTCGGCCGCACTGACTGGTTCGCGCATGCGTATAACGATCCGTACGCATGCGCAGATGTGCGAACATCGCTCGGAACGAGCGTACTGCCGCTAGCGAGTGGCTCTGAATGAGGGCCTATATTCCCTATCACATGCTCACACACATACACACTAGGGGTAATTTTGTTAGGAGCCAATAAACCTACCAGTATAGTTTTGGAGTGTGGGAGGAAATCTGAGCAAGCGGAGAAAACCCACGCAAGCACAGGGAGAATATACAAACTCCACACAGTTAGGGCCATTGTGGGTATCGAACCAATGACCTCAGTGCTGTGAGGCAGTAATGCTGACCATTACACCATCTGTGGTGACATAGCATCGCCCATACTCTTTTGCGTCCACTCCTGGAGCAATCAAAGTGCAATTTCCCATAAAATATGTTCCACTAATGGCCGTATGTTCAAATCTGCAGCAGCCCCTTAGATTCCTTTCCCTTTTGCATCAAAAAGAGCCTGTTTTATATTCGGAGCAATGGCAATAAGTAGGTTTGTTATAGCCAGTCTTTGTGGGTGAGCACATTCATTTTCACTTAATGCATTAAAAAAATACTTTAAAAATAGACACAAATTATTTTAAACATTTGAAATCTATATATTAAAACATTTATACACTTTATAAAAATGTTTCATTGCAACAATGGTAATGAGTTTGCTCTATCATCCCCATCCTCCTAAAATTTTAAATAGGTGTCCCCATTTTACTGCCAACAGGATTATTGGCAACAACAATACGCAAAATTAGCCCTACCTCCAGAGTAATAAGGCTCTTTGGAATTTCTTAAATATGATCATCTAAGTCTGTGTTTTGTAATAAGTGGTAATAGGATGACACACATATTAAAAGCTACTGTTTATGCTACTTTTATGCATAATTTTTAAAGTCTTACTTTATAAAAATTGACAGAAAAAACTAACAAAAAAACATGGGTTTATCTAACATTGTATTGACAGAAACTTAACTTTCAATGTTTTTAAGCCATAATATATTTGCAAGTTTTACATTGTAACATATTTATAAAATACATGAAATGAATATAGAAAAGGTTTAGTGGTGTTAGTGCGCTACTTAGAAATGGTGTGGTGAGTTACGTGGGCTAATGTTGCTGCTATATACACTGGTGATTTCCCGATATCACCGGAGGGAGAAATATGAGATGCGATAGTGTGTCTAATGGTCAGTGCAACATGATAATATGAATCATTTTATCACTCTACTGATTCATATTATCATGTTGCGCTGACCGATAGACACACTATCGCATCTACTATGAAATGAATATAATATGAATTTATTAATTAATTAATTTAATTCTTATGGCAGAGGTTGTTGTTTTTTCTGTCAGGGTTATATGTGTAAAATGGAACATTACTTATTTACACAACAATCAGGGCTCCCGGGAGACCTTTCGGGTATTGCTATTAGCAATGGCATGGCCAAGTGTGTCTATGTGGGGGACTCACTCCATTGTGAATTTTGGGGCTTTGTTTACATTGTAAATGATGTGTGGATGAGTCTCTTAATAGATCCAGAGTATGTCCAGGGCATTTTGTACCCACTCCTATTGGTTTCCATGGCTCATATTGTAGTGTTCTGGTTCTGGTTATTCCTATTTCTGTCTAGAACTATTTTTAGTCTGATGAATTATGTGATTCCTTGAACTTACTGTTTTGTGCCTATTACTGATAATAAATATAACAAAAATGTGTTTACTACAATAAAAATAATATGCATAATAAGGTAGTTAAGTGATATAACAGGAATAATGCTTGATAAATCCCATTCTGTCCAGCATATTAGCTGCAAGGCAATAAAAATGCCCTATATGTATACAAAAAAAACCCATAATTGTTGTCAGCGCTGACAGCACACCTGACCTCCAACAGGTATCACGGATATAAGGGATTAAGAAAGCAAATGCTCCCACAGTGGCATGTACGTTCTGTATTTGTGTCCGATATAAAAAAATATCCTGGTGACAACCATGACCAAGGTGCAGTAACCCGTTTTGTGGGAAATAAAACCTCTAGGACTGCTCTCCAGGCCAGTTACCAGAGTGCCTCCAAATATATAGTCCACCTTTTCCAGGCTGTGACTTACATTAATTTTAATAACTTAAATTATTAATATCTGTATTCTGTTAATTTCCCTACATAAATATTATTTGTCTCTTTTTTTTTTATTAACTCCATAAATATTTTCATATATACCCTGCATGGTCAAATGGATTTGGACACAAAACCATCACAACCATCCCATTCCAAAACCGTGGACATAATTATATGGAGCTGGTAATCCCTTAACTGCTAAAAGGCTCCCCTCTTCTGGGAAGACTCAGATTTTTTTACAAAGATGTGGGGATTCACACTTATTCTACCACAAGAGCATTAGGGATGTTGGGCACTGATGTGGCTTACAGTAGCTCGCAGCTACTGTAAGCCATATCGGAGTTCCAGGTTATCCCAAAGGTGTTCAGTGGAGTAGAGGTCAGGGCTCTCAGGCCATGAAAGCACTTCCACATTCATATTGGTAAATAATTTTTTAATGGAACCCACTTTTTGCATGGGGGCATTGTTATGCTGAAACAGAAAATGGCCTTCCTTATTCATTGCTTACTGTAGTACTAAGTTTTTCCTTCACTGGAACTGAAGGGCTCAACAAGATGCACAAACATTGGAAATGCGTCACACTCTGAATCATGCCCTTAGTTACACAGCTCTGCAACAGTTACATTGCCGAAATCTGCCCTTCCTCCGTGGAAGTATTTTACCAAAGATTAAAATACTACATGACTAATCTGGATAGCTGTTACTTACAATTACTGTAGGTCTAGCTCAATCATCCTTGCCTAAATGTCTTCTAGAATTATCACACAATGCGTGATAATACGGAGTCTGCACTACAGTGAAGCTGTGTTGTCTATCACTTGCTAACTAGCTGTAGAATCACTTGGCTGCCAAACAAGAATCTACCAGTAACCCCATCAGAGCAAGCAATTTAAAGCAGACTAGGATGGTTGTCAGTCAAGCTGTTACAGATTTAATACAGTTTGTCATACCTTGTTTTTGAGCGTAGGGGTTGAAAGGTGAATTTAATATCCCTGTGTTCTCACACAACCTCTATTTCCCTATAGGTTATTTTACTATAGGTTGAAACAATTCTTTCTGTTGTGCAGAAATGCAATATTTTAGTTACTGTCACTCAGATTTATCTATTATGTTTGTATTTTTCGCGCACAACCCTGCTGGCAAAGAGTACTGTACAGTATCTGTTCAGTTTTGCTCATGAATGTTAGATTTATTTTGTTCTATTCAGGGCAGGATTGAGCTGACTAATACAGACAGGGATTCTTTTTTCTGCACATATTGAGGAATGATAAAGCCATAGAGTATTATTATAAAACTTATTAACATTTATTCATATAGCGGTAACATATTCTAGTGCGCTTTTATAAGAGGAAAATTAATTTTCTTCACTAATATTTCTTATGGTAAGAAAGGGGGCAGCCAAGATGGCGCTGCAGGGGGCATGGCGGCAATGGTGGGTGGTTGGTGGAGGTGTGGTGGCGTAATCGTGTCATTGCGGACCCGCCCATGCTATACAATGCATTATAAAGCAGGGGGTGGAGCTTCAATGACATGATTCAGCTTGTATTGCATCATCAGACCCCTCTAGACTGCCAAGTAAGTCGGGGGGGGGGGGCA
Source organism: Taudactylus pleione (assembly GCA_031769625.1). NCBI lineage: Eukaryota > Metazoa > Chordata > Amphibia > Anura > Myobatrachidae > Taudactylus > Taudactylus pleione. The sequence continues at coordinate 81,606,359 of JAUIMM010000040.1, forward strand.
GGGGTGCAAAGGGGATGGGTGGCAGCCAAACCAGGGACTTGCCCTTTCTTGGGAGGGGCCAGGAGACTTGGCAAGTACTGTATGGGTAACATAGATTAGAGGCTAAAGAAGTGGCATTAACATGCATGGTACAAAGTAGAACATACTGAACTGGGACTGATGCAAATCTGAACGTAAGTTGGCTCAAGGCTTCACTGCTCCCACATGGTGTGCATGGAACTAAATGCATATATTCACCCCATATGCCGAGTTGTACCAGTCTATGTGACTGGACTGCCCTTAACTGTACACATAGCTTTCATTATTATAAGTATTGTATCAGCTTTATCCTTAGGTGTATGCACAACTTTGCAAAATTCACAATTTCATTGACACACGTATACTGAACTTGGTCATATGTAACTGCCATGTTACAACCCTGTTGCACCCCATGCAGCAGAGTTCTGTATGACTTTGCATTGCCCATAATTGCATATGTGTGATTCCGGTGCAAGCGCAGTACAGAAACACGCAAGAAACATCTGCAAAACAGACATATGTTCAACTCAGCCTCAGACCTACTTTACAGTACTTAGGACTAGGGCAAATACAAACTGAAAATAAAAACCTGGACATACTGTATGTAAATTTGGGGCCGTTTTTAAGTGAAATGAATATAGGTAGATAAGTTTTATTACTGCATATGAGGAATGCAACAAAATATTTCAACCCTTCTTGCTCCATATTTCCAACATCTAGGGCCTGATTCTAAGTTACACATGCAGTCGCCCATCTGCGAGTTTATGCAAATGGCTATAAACTCCTTTCCTTGTGTACATCTATGCAGCCGAATGTGCAAGGACTGAGATGCCTGATTCTAGCATCCGTGCACGCTGTAATACCGATTAGTACAGCTTAGTGCTCCACCATCGGTCACACCATATGGCTGCTGCAGTTTCTCCATCTAACCATGGCCTCCTATGGTTGTGGCTGTGTGTGAACTCAACCGCTTGTATAGACATGCCCATAACACTCCCATAAACGGACCACTAAATGGATAATATTTACATGCACTACTAGCCACCTCCCAGTCAGGCTCCTAATGTTTTTAGGGTTTCCATTTGAAAAAAACAAGTGACTTAATTACTGATGAAGTCAATTGCAATGATTTACCTCTGCAATATTTAGTTAAATACCAGAACTCTCATCTATTGAGGGTTCATGTATAGAGGTTTGGAAACACTTTGTTGCTGAGGTGCTGTATGATAACAACAAAGGTGTGTAATCTGGACTTTTTGACAATTATTCAAATATATGGAAATATTCAAGACTGTGTTTTGCATTATGTATAACAGAATGGTTGGCAAACGTCAATACATTTACTGACAATCGGTAAAAAATACAACAGTACTAATTTTGACATTTAATTCTTCAATAAAGTAAAAATTGATGCTTTCAAGTCTGAAAGTCAGCTGACCGCTACAGATTTCCCATTGGCAAATTAAGTTAAATCCAAAACTAATTTCCTCTTATAATCATTTGCTATATGCATTTAAAGTACCCAGTCAACAGATTTTAATATCTACATCTGCCGTTGTTAGTGCCAAAAATACTCTCTTTCTGTATTTGTTGTTAGTGCTATTAGGACAATGGGTGTACTAATGCCCACACAAAACATTGTGATATCAACTTGTGAATTCTTTTACACTGACTTCACCAAAACTCAATACTTTGTGATATAAACTAGTTTATTAGAAAACTAAACCATGCTTCCAGGACAAGCCTATAATCACTTAAATGAGAGTATGTGGCGTAAAAAGTTATGTATTTTGTCATAAGTGATCTCCTATCATTAAGACACATTAGAATGTTAAAGTAAGGCTATAAAAATATTTAGGTTATTGAGTCTCTTTCCAAAATACTTTTATTTGTATAGCTGCTGCAAAAATGTCTTAAATTATGTAGCATAATCAAATAAATAAGACCACAAGATTGCTTCCATACCCTCAAGTTTGCAAAGAAATATTTTTTATAATAGGTGACTTCCCTACTAAGTTCCTTATACTGTTGATAGAACTATACTGACAGCAAGTAAACCAACCCATGAAAATGGTCCTGGAGGGAGGTAGTCAGCATCCCAATGTGCGTGGTGCCGACGGTCAAAATACCGACACCAGAATCCTGACCACAATCCAAAACCAAAAATTTGGATTTAAAATCCAAATTCAAAACCGCTGGATGATCAGAACCATGACTCAGATTTATCTTGATCTCCTTAGGAGATTAGAACCGCGACTCGGATCTGTCCATATTCACAATATTCGGATGGATTCAGATTTCTGGAAAACCGAATCGCACATCTCTACTATTAAGTTATTGACCATCTATTCTTGCCTAATACTGCACTCCAGCATTTCAAAATGGTATACTGTAGAATGTTGAGCAGGGGATGTCAGGCTAGATTGCTGGCTGAGCCATTTAGCATGCTAACCATGTCAGTTAACATGATAAACAGCATGATTAGCATATTAATTGCTGGAGACCAGTGCATTGCTGGGCTCCATACCAAAACTTTGTTGTGGCCAGGCAAACTGTTCACATCTATCATTTACTGGTCTTTTCTGAACAAGCACAGCAAAGAGGTGTCTGGTCTGCTCAACCAGGCACTTCTGGGCCTCATAAATGTGGCACTTCCTGCACTGCATATAGTTCTGCCCCTGTGTGGTGTTGTGTTTGGTGGGGGTGGTATTTTTTTCAAAACAGGCTGTTTAAAACCTTTTCTTAAATAAAGGATGTGCCCAATCATCAGTTGACTTTGTCGAAAGTTTCCTTTGAAGGTTATTATTGGGTACAGCCACCCCGGGAGGAAACTTCTTGGGTTCTGGAAAAAGTATCCCATCTGTGTAATGTCTGGCAAATTGAAATAGTTTTATAATAAGAACGGCAAAAGTGTAAATTGCTTTAACATAAAATTTCCCCAACAATTTGCTGCTTAAATTGTGTAACAAATTAATGTGACTGAATGCTGTCTTATTTTGATTGCTTTTCTAATACATAACAGAATATACATTTACAAATAAAAATACACATTTATAAAATCTAATTAAACCAAAGTAATTTAACATAGTTAAGCTTTGAATACATGCTAATTAGACATCTCCTGACTTTCTCATATTTCTTGGTCATTCAGTCAGCTACACCATAATGGAGATGTGTCTAATTGACTATAATTTCTGATGAATAATTGTGTAAACTTATTTAAAAGCAAAAGAACCTTGTAATTAAAATTCTCTTACGGACAAACATAAAACACAGCATGTCACTTAGATGGAATCTGACAAACCCTTTGACAGCATCATTTATGTTTGTGTCCACACTGCCTACTCCAGGGAAATTATAAATGATTTTGATTCATGTGCTGCAGCCTAGTTTATTCTTAAATATAACAATCTCTAAAATAAGCGACATTTTCTTGAACATTCTGGGCCTAATGCGAAGTTGGACTTATGGCAGCCTACATACAATAAAAAATGCAGATTGGTCCTGTGCAAGGTCTATTGGTCTAACCAGAGCCATAACTAGACATTTCGGTGTCCTGTGCCAGAAAGAGCATTGGTGCCCCCCCATGTTGTAAACAGGGACAGTGCGTGTCACAGACACACGGCTGAAAAAAGGCGTGGTCTCGTAGGGAAAGGGTGTGGCATAGTAGTGCCCCTATTTCACATTACACTATATACTGTAGTAGTGTCCCTTATGCACGTTACATTACAAAGTAGTAATGCCCCTTACATATTATGCCCACAGTTGGAATGCCCCTTACAGATACACCATGCAGTAGTAATGCCCTTTACAGATTATGCCACACAGTAGTAATGCCCATTATAGATGTGGCACCCCCATATACATACTAAAGGGGTCCTGCACTCTATTTTTTTAAGGTGTATGTATATATATATATATATATATATATATATACAGTCAGAAAGGAAGAAAGCACTCACCACTTGTTGTACAAAAGTATAAATCAATTGGTTTAATCGATAACACACGGTCTGACGACATTTCGGTCCCTAAGGACCTTTGTCAAGACTCACCACCCAAGACACTACAGCAACCAAGAAGCAATAACACCCATATGTCTGAGCCTGTATATATAGTCCCCACACCTGGTAATGCACAACACCTGTGTCTCATCAACATGAAACAGTAAGTAGCCTTGCAGAATAGCAAAAAACACTGCAAAGTGCCCATGCAGGCTAGGAGACATGGTTTTGTATAATCCCTCACTCACCTTGACAGATGCGCATCACATATGTATGGACAAACATAGTCACATCAAAAAAATGGCTGTTCATGGACAAACAGGAAGTGGCATGCGTTCCACGCCATGGAACGCATGCAAACCCGAAGTACGTAGTCACATGATCGGCAGCACGTCAGAGGGAGCAATTGAATCTATAGAGAACCCAGCTGTATCAAACACTGTGCATTCCACACGATGGGGCGCACAAAGACAGAGGCAGCACACTAATGACATATCAAAATACCTGGCTAGATAGCCACGATAGCAAATCAGGGCTTGTGCTCCAGAATAAAAGGAAAAATGTCACCATGGCAACAAAAGTAAATAATCAAATAGAACTAGCTGTTCAAAACTGTTAATCAATATATTGCAAAAATAAATGCAAAACCAATAGTAAGGACACCAAGCAGGCTCAAATAGAATAAAACAAATACAATATTCACCATAACCACATTTAAGTGCATAATACTTGACAATATACACAAATTTTTTTTAAAATATTAACTGGAAAACTGGAACCAGCAATCACAGACCTACAAGTAGTGTAGTGTTTTCATGTTCTTTTGTCTGATTTATTATATTATACATTTTTCTGTCTAATTTTTTTTTTTAATTATTTTTATTGTTTCTTTTGTTTTTTCTGTTTAGATGTATTAGTGTTATATGTTTATCTGATTTGTACAATAAAGTAGATTTTTGTGTAGTGCTGAGCTGGGTGTGCGCTGTTGCTCATGTGACTCGCCAGGGTTGATATTAACCAGTGGCTTGTTGCGTGTCCAATACTGACCACCATCTCGGTTTAATATTTAAAAAATTTTTGTGTATATTGTCAAGTATTATGCACTTAAATGTGGTTATGGTGAATATTGTATTTGTTTTATTCTGTTTGAGCCTGCTTGGTGTCCTTACTACTGGTTTTGCATTTATTTTTGCAATATATTGATTAACAGTTTTGAACAGCTAGTTCTATTTGATTATTTACTTTTGTTTCCATGGTGACATTTTTCCTTTTATTCTGGAGCACAAGCCCTGATTTGCTATCGTGGCTATCTAGCCAGGTATTTTGATATGTCATTAGTGTGCTGCCTCTGTCTTTGTGCGCCCCATCGTGTGGAATGCTCAGTGTTTGATACAGCTGGGTTCTCTATAGATTCAATTGCTACCTCTGACGCGCTGACGATCATGTGACTACCACCTCCGGTTTGCATGCGTTCTACGATGTGGAACGCATGCCACTTCCTGTTTGTTTGTCAATGAACAGCCGTTTTTTTTATGTGACTGTTTGTCCATACATATATCACATAGCGCATCTGTCGAGGTGAGTGAGGGATTATACAATAACATGTCTCCTAGCCTGCATGGGCACTTTGCAGTGTTTTTTGCTATTCTGCAAGGCCACTTCCTGTTTCATGCTGATGAGACACAGGTGTTGTGCATTACCAGGTGTGGGGACTATATAAGCAGGCTCAGATATATGGGTGCTATTGCTTCTTAGTTGCTGTACTGTCTTGGGTGGTGAGTCTTGACAATGGTCCTTAGGGACCGAAACGTCGTCAGACCGTGTGTTATGGATTAAACCAATTGATTTATACTTTTGTACAACAAGTGGTGAGTTTTTCCTTCCTTTCTGACTGTATGCAAATGGGCCTTTGAGCCTCTAGAGGAGCACCCCCTGATGTAATTCTGTATGGACTAGAGTGCAGTCTTTTCTGGAATTATATATATATATATATATATATATATATATTACTGTCCCATTCACTGGAATGGCTGACCCTGGCACTCCTGTCTCCCCTGAGGTTGCACTGCCGAGGGGGTATATCTAATAGCTGGCTAGCAACCCAGAGAGCCTGAAGAAGGCCCCCATTGATTGGCCCCCTCAGTTGCAGGCCTGAGGGCCCACTGGTTGGGTTCTTACTAGGGCCCCCTGTCCAATGAGGATTGTCAGACTGAACTTGGGAGGTGGGCTTGAGTAGGCACTTAGGGTTAATAATGGCTCCCTGTAGCAATGGGGAGGGGGGTGTGATCAAACTATGGCTGAACTGGATATGTGGAGCCAGGGACCATGGTGCTGTGGATACCTTGGGGAGGAGGCTGCTACTGATTTGAAGAGGACCCGGTGTTGAGAGGAAATGTGCATGCCACTGAACTGGACCTGTCTCCCACGGAGCACACAGCTGCTGGAGGGGAGAGGACCTGCATTTTTCCTCCACGCACCGAGAGCCAGACCACACAGACAGCAGCCACTCACCTGCCAGGTGATGGGAACGGGAATAGGGAGCCGCTGCCATGAGTATAGAGTCACTGCCACCTGGAGAGCCACCTGTTGTAAGGGAAGATCCCGCTAGGGAACAATGAAGACTGCTGGCCAGCCGCAGGCCAGGTAGGGGACAGCCCCAGAAGCGGAGAGCCGGAGGAGTTCCCTATTGAAATTGGTAGGAGCCGCCCTGAAAGAGGAAGACTTCGCTACTTGTAGGGGTAGAGAAGACTGCCGCTGGGACCCTCATAGGTAGTGGCTGTGATCGAGGATGGAGGTGGCGGTTCTGCCCACAGGGCATGTGCGCCGCACCACCCTAGTTACGGCCCTGGGTCTAACATAAGCCAATTACAGTAAAGGTGTCTTTAAGTAATTGAAAAACAGATGCAGACCCACACAAAATGCATTTATGCTTATCAAAGCCATATCTATTTTGGGATATTCACTGATGATGATGATGATGATGATGATAATGATAAGTGATAGCACTATCTGCTAGTGATTGGCAGATTGCTGCTTAACTGCTAAAGCTGATGCTGGTGCTTTCTTCATAGCTCATGCATATATAACATAATTTTGTGAGCATATTTTAGAAATTTTTGTTGGTTTTTGTTCTTCCTACATGAGGCAGAGGTTTTTTTTATTCAATTAATATTTACCAACAAACGCATATTTTTCTATCAAAACAAATGAATAAAAAATTGGCTTTTTATGTATCTAACGTATGAATGACGTAAACCTGGCACATATACTACTGATGCAGACCAGCAAACATTTCCTTTTCAATCACACCAATTGGAGGCAATGCCCATTGGCGTTAATATTCACCCATTGTTCAAGGATCATAGAGTGACAAGTACCACTGAATTTCTTTCAGGATGGCAATAACAGACAAAAAAAGAAAAAGCCTTTATTAGGTCAATAAAACTTTTTTTTCTCTTATCAATAGTATTCAAAAATTCTAATTTGTTTTATTTATTTTTAACAATTTATTTTAATATCATAATTTTTTTCATGGAACTGAAATGTTAAGTTTCAATTTTAAATCTCATCCTTTGCTTCGCTATAAGATTAATAATACAGTCTAAAGTGCCAATTTAAAATGCAGGGTTTTGATATGCACTGGGATATAAGATTAACCGTCCTAGTTCAAATCTTATGTGAATTATATAATGCTTGGGCAGATTACTTGTGAGTCAAGTGATTTAAACAGTTTTTGAATTTCTTCTCAAACTCAAATAACCAAATGTAATATGTATGAGGTAGGAATTCTTATTTGGATTTCTATAGAAATTGATAAAACATCTAAAATCATGTAATTTTGACCTGTTTATATGCAACCCAAGTTCTGAATTTATGGATAGACTTGAGCCTGAACTCTGTTCTACTTGGAATCCCAAAACTGACCTGAGCTAGGACTCTGTTCGATTTAAAACCCCAAAGTTCGGGTGTGTTCGGTTTTCAGCAAAACTGAATCACTCATCTCTAGTAACACATTAAACCAGGTAATTAACTCAATATTAGTTGTAATGTTAAATAACTGCTATCACAACAAATAGATTTACAAAGAAGAAATATGTTGTCTAAAATGCATGTACATGAAACTGACTTTTTCCACAAACAGCTCAAACAACAAGCTTTTTAACAGGATTTTATGTGTAAATATTCATTTCCAAATAAACAAAACACATTCCTATTATAACAGCCCATTCTAGATTCATTTAAACAATTGAAGGGTTTTTCAGAGGCTGATTAATTATCAGATTCTCAGAAGATTTAAGAGCGGCAGCAGTAACCACTTTGAACGGTAATGAACTGTTATCTGTAGATTTCAAGATTACTAGATGATAATTTGTCCTTTTTCTCTCTTTGGGACTGGGAAATACAAGCAAGCAGCAAGAACCTACTAATTGTATTTTCTAGGCTCTTATATATTTTGATGGGTAGAATAAGAGATTTTTTTTCCTATTACCCTATTGTAGCTGTTTGAAACACTTGTATTTCTCAATAACATAGAGCTTACTGAGTAGTACTGTACAGATGAAGCTATAGATGCTTTCTGAGTAGTGCAGACAAATTGGTCCCTTATCTGGAAAAACTAAAATCTCTGGTTTTCAGAAGTGCCTCAATTATCGGAAAATTTTATCTTGAGATTTGAGATATCCAAGCCATTTCTTTACTTCTGGTTTCATTTTACCCATTTATCCTCTGTGCTAGATATATGCCATCATTGCAGAAATCGAACATCACACCTATTAAATTAGCATTTTTACAATTTAAATAAAGTTAAACTTGATAGCTTTCCAAGGATTTTCTGTTTCAACTTCACCTGGAAAGTTGAGTAACAAACTACATATCTTCATCAAGTGGTGAAAGCTGTCTATACCGCATCTCCTCGGTCCATGATGACAGGGTCCCTTGTGTCCCTGAAAAGTTGACTTTTTTGAGGATAAAGATGTTTTAAGTGCAAGTACTGTATGCCGTTCATATAAACAAGTTTGTTGACAAAATCCTGATAGTGCCGTGCTACTTTATAGTCATAGTACTAGACAGGTGGATATTTCTATTATTTGGGAGTGATGGATTGTTGCTATATCTGTATGTATGTTTATATATTTAAAAGGTGGTAAGGCAGCACTACTGGATGCATGTGGGAAAATTCTTGTGCCCTGTGCCTTTCGATTACCACATATGGCGAATGATATGGATGGATTCAATCTGCTAAGGCAATAGAGTCCCTTCTAATTTTTCAAAGTTTTCAGGATTCTTTACTGGTTCTTTCATCAGGAATAAGTATAAATGAAACAAAGCTTAACTTAAGTAGTGTCTTCACCTTGCGGTCTTTTGGTTTGGTATAAATGGTGGTGATTAATTCACAATCTTGCTTTGTAATGTTCCCATCTAAAAAATATATTGTGCTTGGACTCATTTCATGGGAGAATTTGATGGGATAAGGCAGCATGTTTGCTTCTCTATTATGTTGGAAAATGCTTGTTCTGGGCAAGACCAAAAGATCAGTAGGTCACCAATATAGCTAATTCCTAGAACAACAGAAAGATGAGCTTACTCAGCTAGGGATGTGGCAATGATAAGGGACATACACCTCAACTGAAAGAAAGACTGCTCCATTACAAGCTTTTAAATGGTAGACAGGCTATGGAATCCCTTACCAAGGAAGATAGTGATAGTCAATTTATTAACTGTATCTAATATCAGAGTAGATACATTTCTTACAAGAAATGGTGGCTCCAGCTATAGTTATTAAAATATCTTATTTTCATGATTGATTCAGGAAATTAATCCAATGTATATTGTTTTCCCACTGTCAGATTAAAGTGTCAACTACTGTACCTCTCTGTGGTATTACCATCTTCTTAATAAAAACTGCTGGCAAGAAATACATTGAATATAATCTTTTTATCAATGTGATACAAAAAAATAAACAAATCCATCAGTTTTAGTCTTTTGTAGTGTCCAGTTGTGTTTATCCAGATGAAAGCAATACATATCATCAATGAGGCGAGTTCCTATTTTACATGAAATGGAGAAAATACAGTAGGTTAACTGCACATAAATACAATTTTGTTGACGTGAATATTAAATATTTCATCAAATACAGTACTCTGAGTTGTATGGAGACATATTTAGGTTTGTGTCAGATAGTAAGCTCTCTAGTTCAAGGCCATTCTACAATGTGTTTTAGCATATGCACCTTTTTGTCAACTTGTGTCTCTGTTCTGTTCCTAATGTATGGTTTGTAGTCCAACTTTCTGGCGTTGCAGATTTTGTGCCACAAATATACAATGGTGATGATTATGTAAAAAGTAACAGTTTATTGGCAATAATGTGTTTGCTGACTGTTATATTCATTTGTATAAAAACATAGACAAAAGCGCTATGCTTGATCCATTTCACCTGGTACTTAGTATAATGCATTCCAGCTATTTTTCCAAATTCAGTAAGGTCTTCTTCTAGCATTTATTAATATGTTATTCACTTTCCTATCCATACACTTTATTTAAAGGTTCTTTTAAAAGTTATTCTTATTTAATACAAGATAACATTTATTGTACTTCAGTTTTTTTAACTTTTACATTGACAGGGAGTAGAGGATGGCTGAACAATTTTAGAGATGCCCTTGTTTTGGTTCTAATTCATTGTCGTGTTTTGGTTTTGATTGAGTAATATTTTATTGATTTACAATTTAAAACATGTAACATATAATACAACATAAAATAAAATATAGTGATGCTTGACAGGCATAACACAACAACATATCTATATCTAAAATTCAATACCAATTCCAATGTTTGGTGAATAAAACCAAATGCCTCCCTTCATCTATGTCAGAAGCAATTATTATCGTTCTTCCCAAATCACGGAAAAATCCCAAACTTTTGGATTCTTTCCATCCTATTTTGTTACTTCCCACAGACAAAGATTGTAGCTAAAATCTTGGCTATCCCTTTAAATAAAGTTATAACATCAGTGATACATTCGGACCAGTCTGGTTTTATGCCAGGTTTGTCGACAGCAGTGAACATCCGTCAATTATATACTCACTTACAGATATCCCATGGGGAGGAGTCCTCCTCGGTTATAGTGTTTATAGTATCATTGGATGTGGCTAAGGCATATGACTCCATGGAGTGGCCCTTCCTGTGGGAGGCCATGCATCAATTCGGATTTGTCCCAATATACCGGAAATGGGTACAATTATTATAATAATAATAATAATAAAAATTATTTTATTTATATAGCGCTTTTCTCCTAAAGGACTCAAAATGCTTTACATTTACAGTACAAAATACAAAATAAGCTTAAACAAGGGACATTAGTGAAATGCTTGGGTGAATAGGTGAGTCTTGAGTCTATTTTTGAAGGATTCTAGAGTGGAGGCCTCTCGAACTGTGCAGGGAAGTGAGTTCCAAAAGGTTGGAGCCACAAAACTGAAAGCTCGACCCCCAGATGAATTCCGTGAGATTCTAGGTATTGTTAATAGTCCTTCGTCAACGGATCACAGTAATCGAGTGGGACAGTAAGGAATTAGAAGCTGCTTCAGGTACCCTGGGCCATGGTCATGAAGGGCTTTGTAAGTTATTAATCCAATCTTGAAAGCAATTCACCATCTGACAGGCAGCAGGTGAAGGGAGTAGAGAATGGGTGTTATGTGGGTGGAATGGGGCTGGTTGGTTAATAGCCTGGCAGCTGCATTTTGTACCATCTGCAAGTGGTGTAATTCTTTTGCTGGGAGACCGAGGTAGAGAGCGTTGCAGTAGTCTAGGCGTGATGATATAAATGCATGTATGACTTTAGGCAGATCTTCCGAGGGAATTAAGTGCTTGATTCTGGCTATGGGTCTCAGATGAAAGAATGAAGATTTGATTGTGGCTGATACCTGATGTTTAAGTGTCAAGCCACTATCCAGGACAACACCAAGATTCCGCACATGTTTAGTGTTTTGTAATTCTGTAATTGTCTGTGAATGGTTCTATTTCTTCCCCTTTTTCATTGGCCAGGGCCATGCGCCAGGGGTGTCTATTGTCTCCATCTTTATTTGCTTTGGCGATGTGAATTTTCTTGTCTACTACCGATATAGCTTTATAAAAGTAAGTACTCTCAAATCCAGAAGTATTGGCTTAAGTGCTGTAGAGAAGGAAATGCTGCAGGCACAATAAACACTCCAAGGCCCAGCACTGATGTATATAAACTTATAAGGACACCTCTTGATTGCAAAATAAACCTTTAGGGTGCTATGGGCCATAAGTAGCAGCAAATGGAGGATGCCTGCAGGACCATGCGGCTATGAGCTTCAGAGTAAGTAAGCCCAGCAGCATCGATCTGACACCAGTAGATTTGCAGGAGGTATGTAGGAGAGCCCAAGCATGCCTGCTGCCTACACCATTGCAGCTGTGGCTCCACCATCATGTTTTGGTTTTGGTTTTACCAAAACTACCGTCAAGTGTTTTTGGATCTGGATTTTTTTTTAAAATTGCTAACAAAACAACTAAAATCATGTAACTTTGCCTATTTTTGTTTCTACAGTATTATTTTCCTCAATAACATTAATTTCCAGTAATTTCCAGTTCATGTTGACCATCTCACAGCTTAAAATATTGTTTTTACCCATTTTGGCAAAAGACTGCAGCAAGCTGACTGGCTAAACTAAGCGACAGAGCAGCAGCACACACACATGGCAGTTTGACAGTTTAAAAAAATAGCACATCTAGGTAGAGTGGCAATGCAGATGTAGATAAGATGGCAATTTAATTTAAACTATAGAATGTTTTCATTAATCAAAAACTAGCTCAGAGGCCCAAAGGCAGTACAGGGAAATGGAGGTGAAGTATGTAGTGAAAGGCAGGTAAAAAGGAATAACTGATTGATCGATCAATTGAATAATTAAAAAAAAATAAGACATTGCCTTGCAAGAGCATCTTTGCAGCAACTGAGAAGTGAAAATGTCATAAAAGAATACAATGTTAAAAGAAGCTGACCATACCACCCTCCCCCCTCCTCCCACCATTCTAATTGGCTAACACACCCCTGCAGTACATTTATGAGGTGCACTAGAGAGTCTGAGAATTAATTTACATTATATTTTTTAACACAGAAGTTTTATTGTAATTTTTTTTAACTGCCCCTTAACACACAACACACTGCCTCACAGCACCCTTAGTATAAGTCGCACCCTATTAATGACGTTACATATTTTAACACACAAGTTTTATATTTCATTTTTCAAACTCTGCCTGAAGGCACCTGAACACACAACAAACTACCTCACAGCACTCCTAGTAATCGTGGCACCCTAATTACATTATTTTCTAATACAGTGCCTAAACACACAGTGTCTCATAGTGCTCCTAGAAATGGCACCCTAATGGCTTTTTTAACACAGTGTTTTATTTAAAAAGATTTTAGCACAGTGCCTGAAGAACATATAGTTTCTCACAGTGCTCCTTTGGCAGTGGCACTATAATGGAGTTTTTTTATTTTTATAACACAGTGCCCCTTTAACACAGTGGCATTTTTTAGTTCCTGAAAATTACTCACAGTGCTACAGCCCACAGTCCACACCCTCTTCCTCATATCCCCTGTGTTAAATGGTGCTTGATCGCAAGGGAGGTACTTTTATATGCAATCCAAAAAATGCAGGATCTGACACCAGGAAGATGACGCAATCCAAAACACAGAAAAGCCGGGAAGATGATGTCTTGCATAATTTTGGGATCCAAAGTTGGTGGGAAGAACCGAGCTGGGTCTTAGTGCAACTCGTAACCCCTAACTTTAGATGCAGTCATATTCCAGGAAAACAAACCAGCACATCTCTTATTTTTGTTTGTTTGGTTCAGGATGTTCTTTAGTTATTTATGTTTTATAGTAGACTCTTATATGGCTCACACATTCACTGTTCTACTGGGAAGAAGAGAGCTTTAAGATTTTGGTCTGTTATCTGAGATACTGTATGGGGATCAACATTCTCATTTGCAGTTTAGTAACTGTATTGATTACAAATGCTCATTTACAGTCTAATTTATTTAAAAGGTCTCTCTAACCTTCCCTACTGTTTCTGTATAGACCTGGAGACAACAAATACCACTTCAGTTTGTTGACATATGCCAGGATATTGATTGGCAGAAATGTAAGGCTAATGCCTTAAATAGCTTAGCTCTTTAATCTTCATTGGCTGCCTAATATAATTTAGAATCAAATATATAGTTAATTTATAAATAAAATGATGCTTTTATTAGCGCATGTCCATAATAATTATGTTAAAGATACAACATATAACATCCTGTAATTAACCTTTGTATTAGGTAGAGCATATATATAGTTAATGCCCTGACTATGCAAGCACAGCTAAAGATCTTTATTTTCCACTCTATTGTCATTACATTGTGGTAATCCAATTGTCTGGTTCTACCTTCTGGGAAACTATTAGGTAAGAGTACAGAGATGGGGGTGTATACAGAGTTAAAAACCGTATCTCCAGTGCTGAGAAGGGTATTTTATAGATCAAAACTTCATTGTGACACTGCCGCTATGCAAAATTAGTAAGTTACTCTCCATAAATGTGAGCCTAGCAATATAGGACTGTTACAGTTAGTGTTAGTACTTAAGATATAGGTGGTCAAACACCCTGTTACCCAAACATGAAATATGGGCTACAGTTGGCAAGTATGGATGACCCAACAAAAAAATTGATCTTCAATAATCAAATGATTTATTAATTAGATTATTAGCATCATATTACAACTCACTATTGTTATGGATACACAAAATTTTAAATTTACAAAATCGTTTTCACTATTGTAGACAACAATGGTTAAAGGAATAAATAAAAATACAAATAAATTAAAAATAATTTAAAACCACAGTGTCACAAGTTAAAAATCAGGCTTAAAAAATAAAGCATAAAAGAAACTTGAAATTCACAGCACCCGGTTGCTTCCTGGTATCATTCAACACTGCCTGAGGAAGTGGCCAGATGCTGTGAAATGCATTTCGATTTTAAGTTAGCCTACAGGCAAATGTACCAATGGATGCAGGGTCTGATTATAGGAAGAATGGTGGCAGGTCATTGCACAAACAAAATGCTTCCTATTGATCCCTTCTGTTGCACCCTTTTGGCTTTTACCAAGGATTCACATTCCATTCCAGATTTGACCAATACGTCACTGAATCAGATTCCGAATTACTGTTCAATAGTACTGCCGGACAAACCTACCAATAAATTTCTTTTAGATATGTTTTGTACAGTATGTAATTGCTTCATCAGGTGTCATTAAAAGCTTTTGGCTACATACTGTAGTACAGTATTCTCTCTTGAGTGTCATTGTGCATGGACAATGGGCCTCATTCAGATGTGGATGATATTGCACAGTCGCAATAAAGTAGCTGTGCAATACCGTTCAGAGGAGTCTGCTTCCTATAGATGCAATACTCTGCATCTATAGGAAGCAGGCTCCTCCTGACAGCAATTGCATTGGATCATGTGATGGTGGCAACAACGGTCAGTCTGAGTAGACTTCAATTTACTCAGGCTGGCAGCTTGCAAGGCCGGAAAATCTGTAGCCACCGACACAGACCCTTGCACAAGAAGTACAAGAGCTGCAAAGTAATACAACTTACACAAAGGAGAAGGAGATACACAAGGATCTGCAGAAGGTTCAAGAGAAGAATACAGGTCAATGCTGGGATTAGATTAGCAATGCAAACAAAACACCCGCACAGATTCAGAATCTCAGTTGTTCTTCCCTATTGTATTGTATTATTATAATTGTAATTATCATGATAGGGAGGTGCACACACGAATATATTGATTATGCAAAAAAAGAGAAAGAAGAAGTATTCCTATGTGGGGCACTCATGAACCTCAAAATAGTATTATTCTGCAATATTCAAATTATTCTGGGATCTGACAATTTACTAACATATAACCTTTAATAATTAAATTAAAAATAATGCCAGTGAAATATTGAAAACAAAAGACAGAAATGTAACACAAACAGTGAAAGTGAAAATAAAATGAGATATGATGCTTTCAAGACTTGTAGCAGTAAATATTATCTCTTCATTATTTCATTTAGAATTACACATGAAGCAAATTACCATTTAGGTATAATATATCACACTACTTTATTATATGTAATACTCTCGTAGAGGGTCTTCTATTAAGATTCAATCAATCTCAAGAAGCAGTGAGTTCTGAGACCATAGTGCTCAAATATTTACAATGTTATTCATCATGGCTGTTTGTAAGTCAATAAATGACAGTGTTGTTTCTATTGGTTTATCCAAAAGCTGGGGTGAATATTCCAATGTAGGTCCATATATTATTCCAAATGTATAGTATATTCCCCGATAGGACCATTTTCATTTCATTTTATTGTAGTTCTCTTTTGATTCCCTATTCGATACATACTAAATTAGTTGCATTACATATGATTAGCAACTTCATAAATATTCATCAGCTAGTATAATTGCATTTTTGGGATATCACAGTCACATTCTACTATTGTTGCCCCTATCGTATAGGATTATAAACACCACACTGTTTGAATTAATCTGACATGTTATATATCAGTCAGAGATTATATATCACTGTCACGGTATGTGCAATGAAATCCACTGTTTCTTATCCAACTCTAGGACTGAGTATCCTTAATATCAGAGTCTCAGCATCTTATTTATGAAGGGCCCTGAATGTTCATTTCTTATTGCGGCAACTGTTACTAACTATGTTGAAACAAAGAATCTATTCTATTTAAATGTAACATCAGCTCCTTCCAGTAACCATGAGTCTCCCACAGTTCAGTCAGGCGGCGTTGTGAGTATAAAGTGGGTTCATAAAATCACATCAGCTATAACAGACATATCATTTCCATATCATTGACAATAGCCATGTATACACTGTTTCCGCAATTGTTAACAGTTGGTCATTAGTATTTGATTCATGTGTTTAATAATTTTTTATTAAAGATAGAGTCTGAGCAATCATATTGTGCATGCTGGTAGCATGTTCCAGGTGTCTCCCTGACACGCATTTCACTTAAACAGCTTATTCATAGGCTCACTATGAATAAGTTGAAGCTAAATGCGCGTCAGGGAGACACCCGGAACATGCTACCAGCGTGTACAATATGATTGTAGATATGTGTGACAGGTAGAGAACAGCAATGTTCAATTTCCAGGGATGGGTAGTGCAGGCAGCACACGAGCATTGTCTGCCAAGGCAAGCAGAAATCAGGTCTTTAAGGCTGGGTCAAGAGGTTTCATGTTACAAAAAGCTACAATTATTGTACTTATAATGGCCAGCTGGTGTCCCAGCAAACCCAATAATAAAGAAGCAGACCTTCAATCAGAGAGGTGATCACATATGGGTTTAGCATTGTTGGAATTTAAGTAGCTCACAACAACCCATAGTGGATTCCATAAAGGAGATCTTCTATTCAAATACTTTTTTAACTTAATCACTAAATGTTAAGAATCTCACATTACAGTAGATGCTTTCCTTTCTGATGATTTCACTAAAGCAATTTATATCCCTAAAAACCTGAATACTGTTTAATCTGATAAGGGCAAGTTTATACAAATGGAGCTCTACGGTATATTCTCTGTTACAAATCTCCTTTAAAAGACTGTTGACTTTCTGTACTTTCAGATATTTAAAATAATTGGTTTGCATTTCAAACTCTGCAATATAAAACTTTTACGCAATTTTGATAGAATAGATTGAACTCTATACATACTGAGCATTGAGGGTTTTTTGTGCACAAAACTACAAAGGCTAAAATTGAATAGCAAAATTGGTAAGTGTTAGACAATTACTTTCTTATGTGTGTAAATCTCTGTTACATTTGCCTACTTCAAACACCCTCCAAGCAGAACTAATATGTTATTTTATATATTTACAGGTCCAGGCGGTTCCAAGTTCACTATTGGCAAATCCATCTGGTTGCTCTGGGCTTTGGTTTTTAACAACTCTGTTCCAGTCGAAAACCCAAAAGGCACCACTAGTAAAATCATGGTTCTCATTTGGGCGTTCTTTGCAGTCATATTCCTAGCCAGCTACACTGCCAATCTGGCTGCCTTTATGATTCAGGAGGAATATGTGGATACTGTGTCTGGACTCAGCGATAAAAAAGTAAGAGATTAAGAATTTGTGTTGTTGATCTTCATTAAATTCACAAAACTGTGCATAACTCAGTGGCCTAGATTTATCACACAGCTAAAAACGATTTTATAGAAGCAGTTATCTAGAGGATACGTGTACAGACACACTGATAACTGATAAATCCAGGAAAGGATCATAAAGCTTTCTCAGACAAGAAAAATCTCTCAGCAATATAGATAGCTGAGGTTTTTTAAGAGAATCATAGAATGTACGCATGATAAGAGTATGATATATTATACAACGCTATTAGTAAGAAGAGGGACATTACCCTCTGTAATTATTAACATTCAATAAATAGTGCCAGCATGAATCACAACTAATAACAAACACAATGAGAAATAAAGCCTAGATATTCATACAGAGCCATAACCTTCATAAAGAGGTTATAATGCCCTTTTTGCAAGCTTACATTCTATAGGAAAGCATTCTGACCCTATTAATAATTGAATCAAGCTGTTTTGCTATTTTTAGTTTGTATAGCCCAAGAGCTGGTCTTACACCTGTAATGGGCAACATGATAAAATCAGGACATCTGACATGGCCCTTTGGATCTGTTAAAACACTGTAAATTCATTACTGACAAATTGGCTGATGCAGGGTTGCATGCTTGCGGACACATAGTGTGCATGGATCTAAATGTGGACATTCTCCAATATGCGGACTTGCAGGCTTTTATGCGGCAGCACTGCACCTATCCATACATTTGTGGATGTTGCTGTCATCGCTAACAAACCCAATATCTGATGCAAGAGATCCATCAGAAATGAGGTGGATCTCTGTATGCTCATTGTAGTATAGTCTACTATTCAGCCTACATGCCCACATCACCCTCAGAACACTTGGGGTTGGATTCAGTTAAGTGCACCTAGATCCAGTTTTTCATTTCTCCCATAGAGGTGCACACAAGCACTTTGCCAGGATTCCAGGGGCACTGTATATGACAAATATAAATGCAACCCACCATCACTGGCATCAAGACCTTTAATTGAATCAACCCCATAATATATGTTCAAATGACCTGTTGCCCATTGCCACCAATTCAGTCACATGTGGAGATGCAGCTGAATTAAATAGGGCCCCTAACTGCCTGCAGTTGTTTCTGGTTGCCTCTTCCCAGCTGAACGTATGCACTGTGCAAAAAAAGTGCAAGATTCATCAATAAAACAGACTTGTGTGTACAACTGTATAACACACCCTACTGTTACAAACTGAACATCTACTGCAGTTTCTTCTCATCTCCTGCAGTCTACTCAGCACCCACATGCAGCATTCTCTCCAATGCTGGCTGCTGGGCACAGCCATGACAATCTGGATCAGGTGACCAGATCTCCACCATCAGGAGACCAGTATCTGGTCACATGACACCTGCAGCCAATCCCTGATAAGCCATGGATATATAAGGATTCTCCCTGCACACAGCACTTGCCAGCGCAATTTTATCCACAGCATAGCTGTGTGCTTTCCAATGAGCTCCTGCAGATTCTAATCATTGTCCAGAGACAAAGTGCAGTTATTATCTTACTGTACTACTGGCTCCAGCAATCTGGTCTCATTCCAGTGTTCCAGCAATCCGGTCCCAATTTGGTGATTCCAGTATTCTGGTTCCATTCTGGTGACACCAGTATCCAGTCCCATAGCATTATGGTCCCATTTCACTTTACAGCATTCCGGTTCTACAGTATTCTGGTCCCATTCCAGTTCTCAGCATTCCGGTTCAGTGTATTCCAGTCCCAGACAGATCCAGAGCTACTTCGGGTTCCACTTGATCCAGTTCCCATCTGTTTCTAGCCTGACTGAACGTACTGAAGCTCTCTTTCATCTTGTCTACCTGCACATGTGTGCATCAAGTACAGTATCTCCACTCTGGTTCCAACCAAGACTCCAGCTGTACCACCAGTGCCACCAGTCACCGGCAGCCAAATTTTGGCTACCAGTTATACACAGTGCACTCTCATTACATTCCACGATTCCTACTCTAGTCCATGAGCAGAAAGTACATTAGGGCGACCAGCTTTCAGCCATTTGCCCCAGATTCCACTCCAGCCAGAGACTCAAGTTCTGGTTCACAAACAAATACAAGCATGACACCTATGTTTTATACACAACAGTACCAATAGCCTATGCAATAGTACATTATAGCAAGTGTGAATGCATATGCAATTCATTTTCCATACTGTACAAAAGGATTAGAGCAATATGATTTTCCCACTATGTTTTATCGTTCAGACAGTCTAATTCAGAGTTGTACGCTTTTAGCAAGATGCAGCAGCAATGCTAAAATATGCTAAAGCCGCAGGAATTGTCTTGTCTAAATAAACCTCCTGATGATCTGCTGCTTCATCCGAGGATACAGTATTAGATTACTCTGCTTGTCCATCGGCCATCCGAGTAGCCTTCAGGTTTTCACGCAGTTGAAGCCACGCACAAGAACTTCGCCACTAGCCTTAGCACACCCAGAAAATGGTGCCAACATCCCTCCATTATCTCGGACACTGTCCCCAAACTGCTGCAGCTAATCAATCATGCTGCGGCATCTGGGCACTGAGAGCGAGCGAGCATACACTGATCGGCACATGTGCAGTACAGATCCTGAGCATACATCGGAGTTGCACGCAAACCATCGGACTTGCATACAACTCTGAATAAGGTCCATACTGTGGTCACTGTAATCCTGTCTCTGTCTGGGTCCTATGAAAGCGATCTCAACAAAGTGCAATTCAATAGATCTGAGGACTTTTAAATATATATGTTAAAGAAAACTGGTGTTTTTTTTTAATTTTTATTCAAAACTTGAATAACTTGACTATAGCCTCATATCAAAGAGAATAAATTATTTAACTGTCATAAAAGTTATGATAAGGCAACTTTTCCTTTAGATACTGTATGTAAAGTTGTGTAAAGTTTTTGCTAATAAATAACAACTGAGTTACACTTAAAGACTCCCACATCTATACACTTTAAAAACAAACAACAAGAAATGACCTAGTTTTACACCCAAAATTCTGAAACAGATATTCTTTCTTTTTTTCTTTTTTTAATGTACTGTACTTTATGCTATGGTTCTTTGCAGTGTTTGTAAATTGATCTGTTGATGATCCAGGGAGTTGTTCCGTTTTGAAGTGTCATTTCTGAGATTATGGTAAATTAGATCACTGGAGAGACTGTCATTATCCCAGGTGAATCAAGCTTATTCTCATCAGGGAATGACTGTTGGCTTGTAGGATATAAAAGACATGGGAACAATTTGACAATTAGGACATCATTAACATATTGTTAGCCAAGAATAGCTGCAGGTTTGCTTGATAGTCTTGACATCATCTGTTAAACAGACAGCTGGCTGTGATGATGTCGTGGGCAAAAAGAAAACAGCCTGTCATTAAAAATTGGGTCCATTGTTAACTGTAGCATTGCGATATATAAGTTGTAATGGGACCTCAGCGTCATTAAACAAGTGCATGCTGGCAGTATGGACAGTTCTTTAAAGAAACCACATGATAAAAGGGGAAATGAAAAGTTGCAGCTTTTAAATCAATGGTTAGTCATTCTGAATTAAAAAATACACACTACTACCAATGGATTATTTAAAAGAAAGCTTGAGTCACAAGCATTGGAAAATCTGCCAAATATATATAATTACAAGAGTATTTCAGGATGTTTCGGTCTATATATACATTCTACAAAGTCCTGAAAATAAGGTTAAACATAGAATCTTACAGGGGGGTGGATCATGTGATAAAATTGATGCAGAAATTATAATTTGTTTGCTGGGACGATTGTGGTGTAATCAACACATTCAATCATCACTACTGGCAGATATCTGCTAAAACATAAAAATATGTGTGTTTCTAATCTTGTAGATGCAGTGCTCTCCATGTAAGTGTAATGAACTTTTGCAAACATTTTGATCTTACTTTAGTGAACTTTTTAATGAAATGTAATTAAAAGTTTGGAAGGTTGTGTAAATGATTTCTCCAAACTAATCAAGCATGTTTAATAATTTTTTTTCCCATTGATGTGTAGATTACAGTTAACAGTTTACATTTGCCATTTTAAATTGAGCCAGATTGTATAAAAGCAATTATATTTCACAAAATGTGAAAATTGTGAGTTGTACTGACCCTTTTTAAAATAAAATACTGTTTTAGTTCAAAATTCCAGGAGGGGGTCCCAGATGGGGAGTGAACACAGGCCCCCTCCTCTCTTAATACGCCCCTGGTGGGGACTTTCTAAATCCTGTTGCATTTTGTGGTTGTCGAAGAACTTCATCCAAACATTTCTTTTTAATGTAGTGTAGTATTGGGTGAGATGCAGTTTACCGTAAAAACAATAAGAAGATTTACATGTACTTTACTTTGTACAATTGAATTGCAATGTTCTTTTTTCATTCCATGAAGCAGGTGTCTTGACAATCATATAAGCAGTTGTTTATGCTACAGAAGGCAACCTGATGTCTTTACAGATTTATCACTCACAATATTTAATAGACAAACAGCTAATAACTGTGCTCTTGTCATACACAGCACATTCATTCTTTAAATAAAGACCAACATGGCATTTCCCAGTTAGCATGCTTGTTTGTAGCATTTTTCATGTACAATAGAAATTCAGGTTATGCCATTGTGTGTTTTTGTGGGGCTCTCTAAATGTATGTTACCCCTAGGGTGGTCAAAAGTTGGTCCAGACCCCGGTGTGCCTACACCCCATCGGGGTACCTTGGTGAAAGCTTTGTGTGCCAAGGGCGGCGTGGCTGTACCATCTTGGTGGTGCATTTTGACTCTTTGCAGAGCCATAACTAGACTTTTTGTTGCCCTGTGCCAGAGAGAGCATTAACGCCCCCCCACCCCCTTTTTTAATAAGGGACATAAGATAATGCACCTGAAAAAGGGCCATGTCTTCATAAGCAAGGGCCAGGAAAGATATAGGGGAGGCCAGGAGATGCTGGGGATGGCTCCAAGTGAGATTGATAATAAACCGGAAAATTGACAGGCCCTAATAGTGCCCCCTGCCCTGCGGTGCCCTGTGCCATGGCACAGGTCGCACTACCCTAGTTACGGCCCTGCCTTTTGGCATAGCTGGGATTTCCCAGTTTATCTCCTGTGTGTGTTTTTTCAGATGTCTAGAAAGCAGTAAGGGCGAGCTCAAAACTGGTTTAACATTAACAAATAGACAAATGGAATTATGGGCCAATGGAGTGCTGAACGCAAGTCAGTTTTAGTGATGGATCATAAATGTTTTTGCATTGTGCATGCTCCAGAGCAAATAGTACGTAAATAAGGACAATGCTGAATCACACAAAACTTAATTGCATATCCACTTGTGGTTGAAGAGGCATAATTGGGTGGTGATAGGATGCACATTGGCTAAGTTTAGGTAGAGCCTGTTGTCGGAATTGTGGGTTATGCATAGATATGCCTGTTTTTAGACAGATCTCTTGCACCAGGCAAATGTGTACTGATAATTATGACTGCTATGAAACCAATTATATGGATAGGGGCAGTGCGTTCACCTTCTGTAGATGAGCACAACTCAAAATATGGGTGTATACAGTATCTGCATTTTATCTGTGTACAAAGGGGATGATTCTGAGTTGGGAGCAGTGGTGGAACTCCCGGAGGCCATGGAGGCATTGGCCTCTGGGCACCAGCTGTCAGGGGAGAACTGAGGAGTTGACCCAGTGACACAGTTGTACCAGGTGCCAGAGTGGCCAACAGATAAATCAATATATAACTGGTGCCTGCTCCCTGATGAGCACTGCAGCGGCCCTGGCAATGGTTATAGATGGATGTATGTGTGGGTTCCAGAGAGCCTCTGTGTCTTGATTTTCCAACATCACTGGCTGATGGTGCAATAAAGTTTTTATTTTATTGCAATGCCATGCATGTGATGTCACGTCACATCATGCCACACCACTGAAAGGCAGAGAAGCAGCCAAAGATCCAGAAGAAGGTAATTGTCTGTGCACTGGAGCTGGAGGGATGTTGGGGCTGGAGCTGTTGAGACACTCTGGGGCTGGCTGGAGCTACAGAGACACTGGGGAGCTGTAGAGACAGAAGTGGTCTGGCTGGAGTTGTAGAGACACTGGGGAATTGGATAGACAGAAGGGGTTGGCTGGAACAGGACAGACACTGGGGAACTGGAGAGACAGAAGGGGGCTGGCTTGTGCTGGAAAGACCCTGGGGAATTAAATAGAAGGGGGCTGGCTGGAACTGGAAAGACACTGGCAAATTGGAGAGACAGAAGGGGGCTGGCTGGAGCTGGAGAAACACTGGGGGGCTGGATGGATCTGGGCAGACACTGGGAGGCTGGAGAGACACTACAGGGCTGAAGCTGCAGAAATAATGAGGAATAAAGCTGGAGAGTCACAAGGGAAGATGAGGTTGAAGATAACTTAGGCTGGAGATTAGCCACAACAGGCAGCTTTCCTGTCACATTACTTCCTCTTTTACCCCTTTAGTTGTGCTATGGTGCATGTGCAAACCAGAGCCACTAGGGGTAGGGGAAGTACCACCATCTATTTTGCCTCTTGGCACCTGGTATGAACTTATGCTCCTGGGTGGGAGCAAAAAAAAAAAAAAAAACAGGTAACTTTGTATCTGGAACACACCATGCTACAATGCAAAGTGTGCAAATCTATTTTTTTTGCATGCAGGGTAAATACAGGCTGCTTTTGCATGTAGTGTACAAATACTGGACAGCTTTATTTTTACACTCTGATTTGGATTTGAGTTTGAACACCCTTCTCAAATTTAAGGGGTAGATTTACTGATATAGCCTATTGGGGTGGTGGTGAAAAAACTGCAGGTGTCAGGCGGAGTGTGAAAGTGACTGTTAAGTCACACAGAGAGTCCTTAACCTGGGTTTATTTATTTCAACATGGTAACAGCAGTAAGCAGAATAGCGTTATTGCAAGGGATAACAGTGGTATTTAGAAGTCTCACCCCAGGAGCTAAGTACTGCACATCTGCGCAGTACTGTGACAGTCTACACAGTAAAGATGGCGCCAACGGCACAAGAGCAGTGGCCCATTGTTGAAGTCATCAGGTCGGAGGTTACGCCTCTCTCTGACTCTGGGTCCTTGTACCCAGCATGTAATAGAAGAGAGAGGAGACCGTGCAGGAGCGCACTGCTCTCTAACTAGATTTTCTATATATCGTTTTTTAAAAGAGGCCAATGATCGGAGGCTTTGACAGATGGATTTAAAGTGGCAACTGTAAAAAATGCTAAACCAGCCTGGGTTAGCATTTATTTCTGTTGCTGCTTTAAATGCATCAAAAAACTCCGCCGATGGTCGTCAAGTTTTAAGAAACTAGTTGTTAGTAATTATGGGCCTGATTCAGAGCCGTTCGCTATTTGTGGTCGTTCGTTCAAAAACAAGGGGTGGCTATTCAAATGATCAGTTCGCAAATTGCAGTCTGTTCACACCTCTAAGTCTGAATGAGCGAGCAAAACATACGCTCGTTTATTTGTTAAAAACGCCCCCTGGCCGCACGCACCATACGTCATGTCCGCTATTTATTAGATTAATCGAGTACATCGACCAGCGTATGAACTGCTCGCTATTCTTGTGGTTGGTTTTTGCTACCACAATCTTGCGAGCAGTTCTGACTATAAAATAACCCAGTGACGTGGTCAATGACGCTGCTGTATTAATTATGCACACCCATAAAACGCCCGTTTTGACCTTTAAGCACGCCTGCGTTCGGATCTCCACTCCCCATTTTCAAGCACCTTCCCCTGTTACCACCCACATACGCCTCATTCTGTCACTCAAAATAGCAGGCATTCGCTATATTGCGAGCACATGAATTTCGGCCGCACTGACTGGTTCGCGCATGCTTATAACGATCCGTACGCATGCGCAGATGTGCGAACATCGCTCGGAACGAGCGTACTGCCGCTAGCGAGTGGCTCTTAATGAGGGCCTATGTCCCTAAATCTCTCTGCACATTTTAAATGTGCGCTACTTGCACTGCAACATGGCTTTACCTAGGTACTCTCAACTCAGAATCAGCACCAAAATGCAGGTATAATTACAGCTACAGTAAATCTGTATAATCCCTTATGTGAAAATAGAACATGTAACTAATTGTATTTGGCAAATAGTAATGTCCCAAAAATAATATACTAAATAATATTCACTAAACAAGTTATTTTGGTGTCTATTCATTATCCCATAATTTCAATAAAAGTAGGTGAACATTAACATATTCACCTACTTTTGTAGAAATTAAGTATCAGGGCCATTATAAAGATAACGCAGTAAATATAACAGATACAGTATATCCTGCTTACCTTTCAGTCCCTATCTGGCCTGCTGTCCCCATACAATAGTATGGAGGACTAAATTCATCATACTCTGAAAATACTACATTTATGGAGCTTGACAGCGTGGGAACCTTCTTTAGATGATGATGATTCCCAGACGCCGCTCCTTCCCTATATAAAGTGGTACTGGGTTGTGAAGAGGGATTAATTTGGATCCCTTCACTCCTATTCGGCTCTTTAAGCCAGACTCCGGGTTATTTGTGCACATGTGTGAACCCAAGTTCACGCATGCGCACTAGCACTGCCGAGTCAGAATGCCAGTGCTACTGTAAAGCTGGGCATCCACTATACAATTTTCTGTCAGATATCTGTCCAATCTGGCTGGTTGGAATGAAAACCTGGTAATGTATGGGAGCAAATAACAGTCGATCACATGTTTTTAAACACTGATAAAAAGGACAAGAAAATTGTTCAAATTGGTTAAATTCGTGTGTTTTAACCAATTTGTCTGAACGATCATTTTTGGCTATTTTCCAGTGTTTGTGAGCAAACAGGCGATTTTCAATTGCTCCCATACATTACCAGGTTTTCATTCCAACCAGCCAGATTGGACAGATATCTGACAGAAAATTGTATAGTGGATGCCTAGCTTTAGTTTCACTGCTACTAAAGTAGTGTTGATAAGGATTGCTTGCTGTCTCTGCTCCGGAGCAATGTTGAAATGCTTGGGTGATTTTGTATCTACAATTGCTACTCGTAGCAAGTTGTTAACTAATGTTATTAAGGGGCAACCTGGCCACCGATAATAAGTAGGCCCCTTAGGATACACAAGATGTGCTTTTTTAAAAACTTTTCCATTAAGTTTACATTTTATCAACAGGTCTGAGTTGCACTTTTCATATATCATGTTGAAGTCTGTAGCCTTCTCAGAAGAATATAAACAACAGTGCTTGCAAGGTGCAGAAGTTTACAAAATGTATTTATAAAACTTATTGCTGAACACAAATTGAAGTAATCAACACAGAGATAACAATGCAGGAGGTATAAAGTCTAAAAATGAAATGCATTTGGGGAAGTGTCTTAGGGGTATATTTACTAAAGTGAGAGTTTTTAGAGGTGGAGATGTTTCCCATAGCAACTAATCAGATTCCAGCCAGTATATTCTAAAAGGTGCACAATAAATGTTAAGTAGAATCTGATTGGTTGCTGTGGGCAACTTCTCCACTAAACCTGCACTATAGTAAATATACCCCTTAGAGTGAATCTTGGAATTTAGTGATTACTCATTGTATCTGTGGATCCAGACAGTGTATTACTTCATCTTAAAGAATTTGAACATGTTTTTACTGAATTATTCTGATAATGTGTCTATCAGTAAGTTAATTTGGTAATTTTTGTAATATTTTTAACCAAAAATAATAATGTCATGGATGGATGATTATTAGCAGATAGTAAGTTATTGTGTTGTAATAACACACAATGGTTTGCTGTGTTTTCAGAGGTTATATTTAGTTATTTTGTCTATCTTTGAATGTTATCATACTTATCACTCAGTAGAATCGATGTATACCTAGTAATGCTAATGCTGCATTAGTACCTTCATGTGTGGGTAGTGCCAAAAGCTGGTGCTTAGTCTTCTGCTTTCTGTTCAAGTGTTTCCTGGCCATGCCTGGCATATCTAGAATTTCATTCGAAGAATGAACACAGGCAGTAGTAGACAAAAGTGGGACAAAAATGTGCTATTTTGCTTTTCATGAATATATGTTACAGAGGTATAAGAATCGGAGATGAACACATGACAGTAATCAATACGGGAAAGATCAAGGTCTTCCATTAGTGTTTCACTAATAGTAACTATTGTGTCTGATGTTATTACATCATGTTGCTTATTACATCATGTTGCTTTTAGTTTGACACATTACTTACTACTAAAGACCAATGGAAGTCTTTGAGCTCTCCCATATTGATTACTGCTATCTGCTCCTCTCTAATTCCTATATATTATATTGTTATAGATCTACGAGATCAAATTTTGTGGAGAATCAGATAGGAATTATATTTGTAAAATGTCAATATAAAACTATTAATATTTAACTATTTTGTTAATCCTCTATTATTAAAGATGTTTTAAGTACATTTGTACCTTAAAAAATATGGATAAAATACATATGGAATTAAAAAGCATTTTTTTTACCGTATATACTCGAGTATAAGTCGACCCGGATATAAGCCGAGGTGCCTAATTTTTCCACAAAAAAACTGGGAAAAATTATTGACTTGAGTATAAGCCTAGGGTGGGAAATGCAGCAGCTGGTAGTGCCCCCAGTAGTAATCCCCCCTGGTAGTGCCCCCAGAAGTAATTCCCCCTGGTAGTGCCTGGTAGTGCCCCCAGAAATAATTCCCCCTGGTAGTGCCCCAGAAGTAATTCCCGCTGGTAGTGCCCCCAGAAGTAATTCCCCCTGTTAGTGCCCCCAGAAGAAACCCCTCCTGGTAGTGCCCCCAGAAGTAATCCCCCCTGGTAATGCCCCCAGTAGTCCTAATAAAAATAAAAAAACACTTATCTGAAACCCCGCTCCTGGTCCCGCCGCTGCTATCAGCTCCTCCGGCCACTCTGCATTATGGGAGAGACGTCGTCATGACGTCTCTCCCATTACCCACTGCAGGAGCCGGAAGATGGCTCCCGCAGTGGGAGTAGCAGCAGCCGATGAGAGTCTGACAGACTCTCATCGGCTGCTGATTACAGCAAACACACAGCTGCCGGCTCCGGCGGCTGTGTGTTTGGCAATGTGTAGTGCTGACCGAACTCCGTCCGGTCAGCGCTACACACGTGGTGCAGCTGTGTCACAGAGACACAGTCTGCACTGTGGCCCGCATGGTACGCTACTCAGCTGCGTACCATGCGGGCATCACTCGAGTATAAGCCGAGGGAATGCTTTTTCAGCACAAAAAATGTGCTGAAAAACTCAGCTTATACTCGGGTATATACGGTACTTTAATGTACATTAAAAAGCATTGTACTACTGAGCTGAATAATATACGAGTGCTTCTCTAACTAATTAAGCACACAGTGACTGAAAGCTAGGTAGACGTGCTTTGTAGAAATGCAGTCTGTATTAGTTTGTGCATACACAAGGTACAGCCAGTCTCACTTGTATCGCAACCCATTAGGAGTGACACTATACTTCTGACTTGGTAGAAGTTGCAGCTGTTTGTAATAGAGACAATAAGAACAGCTTCCATTAGATCATATTAACCGTTAGCCTACAGAAAATGGAGTCACTTGGTTGCCAGGGGAAGACCACTCTCTACTATTTTCTGTCATATTTGGACAGCGCTATCACAAAAGCCGAGTGCTGGACTGCACTCCTGGCTGCTTAATTTTGCAGCAGGGTAAAGGAGTGCAATACACCCCAGCCATTGCTGTAAAATAGACTTCTATAAAATGGCTTCTATGCAATTCTCTTGTGAGCTGTGGATGGATGTAGGGGGTACTTCCTAAGCGTCAGGTTGTGAAACCAAGGCGCTTCTGATCATATTTCTGCCCAAAATTTAAATGAGCAATGATTTTCCTAGCAAAACATGGCTACTAAAATCATTGCCCTTTAAATTTCAGACATAAAGATTATCAGAAGAGATGCTTTTTACAACCCATCTCTTCTTAAATAAACCAGAGAACCAGAGAATATGATATGAGTGTTTTTTTGGCGCTGGCTCCAATATATAGTATAATATTATTCAGTTAATAAATAAAAGGATATATATAAATGCAGGGAGCAAGTATACTAATCCAGCAAATAAGACAATTTATTAATATGGAGAAATACCCTCTAAAAAGGGGTTAAAACATTTAGGGGTAAATTTACTAAGATTCGTGTTGGTCCCGATTTGCATTTTCAGGTGATAATATCACTTTTTGCAAATCGGGAATTTACTATCATTAAAGTTGGGTGATTTCTTTCATTTTTTCAGGTTAAAATTCAGTGGTTTAATGTCGCAAATTCTGCCGTTTTAAACAATAGAAATTATATCACCATCGGCTCAATTCGGAAGTACTTTTCACTTCTTTAATACAAATTGGAAATTTCACATTATTCATTTTGCTAAAGTCGCCCGTTTTACACTCAAATCGAGGACTCAATCGAAGTTTTAAATGCACCACCTCCAGAGCTATGAGTTGCCATCGAACATACACAAATCAGTGTGATTTGTGTATGTTTCTGAATGGCAAGTGTGTTCTAAGGATTAATTAAAAATAATTGACATGAGGTCCCCCCCAAAAGGCTAACCATCCCCGGACTTGCCAGCCAGTCCTGGTTCTTAAAATTATGGGGAACAAACTAAGTAGGGGTCCACCCTAATTTAAGAACCAGCACCTGGCTGCAGGCCTGGTTTTAAATATATGGTGAAAAAATGTGTGAGGTTCCCCCTATATCTAAAATCAGCTCTGGACCCAAACCAACTGGGTTGTAATGCCACAGCCCAGAGACTCTTTCACCAGGGCTCCATGGCCAAAGCATTCGCAGCCCAAGCTGGTCAGGCCAAGCCGGGGATTTCAGGGGAGGTAGAGACCCCCCAAGAAGGGGTCCCCCTAGAGATCCCAGGCTCAGTATGAAGCCCAGGGCTCTTTCCTGCACCCCTGCAGCGGTGGGTAAGGGGGTAATGGGGGGGTCAAATAAAGTGTAACTATTTTATTTTACTGTGGAACTGCAGGTGCCAGCATGTCCGCCATTGAGCACTTGTGGAACTACAAGTGCCAGCAGACGTCTGGCACCTGTATCTCCACTGTAAAACAAATAGTTAAAAAACCAAATCACTCACACATCTTAGAAAGTACAAGTTTATTGCACACCTACCACACTCTCACATACTTACCTGCTGCCCGTTGTTCAGGAGACAAAGTCGGCCGTTTAATGAGGACTTCAAATTGGACAGGATCGACCAAATACACCAACAATCAAAATGATCCTGTCAAAACCAGGAGTTTGGTAAATTCACAATTTTTTTAGTGAAAAAAATTGCCGTTTTTGATCGATCCGATCCGAGTTGAAAAACGGGACAAATCGGGACCAAATTGAATCTTAGTAAATTTACCCCTTATAATCTCAATAAAATAATAAGAATTTCCCTTGTAAAAGGGAATAAAAAGACATATAACGAATGAACACCATAAAATGACAAAATTACCCTGGTAAAAGGGAATAGATTGTAGCAAGTAGTCACTGGATAAAATTGGAGTATCCAGTGTAAAAAACCCTGAAGTGGTTCATACCATATGTATAAACATGGGACCCATTGACCATCCAGACCTAGGACCACCGAATGATTTTTCAAGGGTATAGAGAGGTGGACCCCAATGCTTACACTTTGTAGTCCACTTCCAGGATTCACACAGTCACAGCCTCCAATGCATTTGGCATACATCAGGGTCTTTATGAAGGTATGTGTATGGTGTGACATGATAGGGCTTAAATACCTTTACGGTGACTCATTTCCTGTTAGAGGCATTTCAACAGGAAATTAATGATAGAAGGTGATATTCTCAATGAAAATAATTATAAAATGTTTGGAATAAGCCATATATTTAGGGTTACTTTTTCATAAAAAAAGGGTTCCAGAAGTTCATTATAATGGAGAAAATAGGATAAAAAGAGCAGATCGCTGGACCACAAGTGACCTAATATATTGGTGAAAGGATCCTAATGGTTTTAGGCTGCTAGATACATACATCCTTTTCCCCTAGGGTCGCTAAACCTCAAAACCCCCTTATACCTATTTCTAAACTCTCCCAGCACAGAGAGCCAATACACAAGATGAATCTTGTCAAACTACCGGGATCATCCGTATTTGCTGTATATGTAGGGGTCATGATATTTTGAGAAGGGGTGGTCCAAACTATTATCAGATTCTAAGTAATGTATAAAGAAGTTAAACAATGTACTAAAGCTAGACTCTATCATATATTTCTGCTTAAAAAGAAGTAAAATCACTGTTCTGTTCATTATTTTTTTTAAAGTCATTATATAATTTGCAAACATTGGGGCTGATCTTGGGGGGAATTTTGTGCAAAACAAAAAATTAAAAATAAGCAATTTTGCAGATGGACAAACCATGTTGCAATGCAAGGCATCCCTCCAAACTCTGTCTCTCTGCATATATAAATTGTCCCCCACCTTCAATGCAACCCATTATCTCTCTCTCTCTTTCTCTTTCTCTTGGTCAAAAGTTTTAGAACACCCCCATATTCAATTTTTATTGAAATTTAAACAATTTAAATCAAGTGAATAATCTGAAATAGTGCAAAGGTAAGTACTAAACTGGTTTTAAAAAGTTTTTTTGTTCAAATGTTTTAAAAAGGTTTTTTCATGGAACAAGTAATGGGCTAAGACTTACAAATTAAGCCTTGAAAGTTGATGCAAACAATACCTTCAGGTGTTCCAACCTCTTGGTTATAAACCCCTTGTCTGTCATTACAACCTCTTAAGCACCATATGAACAATAATGCACTGACAGTAGAGCCCTTAAAAGTGTAAGCCTTTAAAAAATTGCAATGAAAGCCAAGGTTTCAGTGAGTATAGTTTCCTACATCATGAAAAAGCACTTAGAAACTTGAAGAAACAGACAGGAAGAGGTCTGGCAGACCCAAAGCTATAATAGTATCAGATGACAAGTTTCTGAGAGTCAACACCTAGGGGCAGATGTATGAAGCTCTGAGAAAGGTTTTTGTATGCCATCAAGTCAGCAATAGGATACAATAATTCCTTAGTGTGAAATCAACTGTCAAACATGGAGGGAGATATTTGATGGTTTGAGGCACTATTGCTGTCCCTAGTCAGCAACTTGCACAGAGTGACTGGCACCCTGAACCAAAAGGGCTACCAAAGTATTTTGCAGCACCATCCAATACCCTCTGCTCTATGTCTAGTTAGTAAAGCAAGATACTGGCCCAAAACATACCTCCAGGCTATATCAGAACTATCAATCAAAAAGGAGGGACCACCAAAATCCAACTCATTATTCAAGATGTTTATACATCCAAGTTTTATTGAAAACATGGCCTTAAATTTTTGCACACCTGACTATAAGGACTATTGTTTTTGGGACATACATTTGTATGCTCAGGATGCTTGAACATTCTGCCTACAGTTATTGCCCACTAGTTTTAATAGACTTAACAGATACCAAGTCTGACCACACGCCCCAATGTGGAACACTATTTTTAACATATCTTGAAATACTGATAAGTATTGTCCACATTGTTGTTATCCTTCCTAAAGACATTGGGCCTGATTCAGACCCACTCGCAAGCGGCTGTCCGCTCGCAAGTGGGTCGATGTTGTGCACTGCGCATGCGCACGACGGCGGGAGCTCCGTCGTGCGCATGCGCCAGATGTGAGGAGCGAAGGAAAGTCCTTCGCTCATTGTGTCTGATCAAAGGGGGCGTGCTGTCGATGTTGATTGACAGCATGCCCCCTTTGGTGGGCGTGCCGGGGGCATGCCTCCCTGACGGGGGCGTTCCCAAGGCAACGCCTACCGTCAGAAACCGGCCCACTGACATCACTAGTGATGTCAGTGGGAGTAATTTTGGCTCTGATAGAGCCAAAATCACTCCAGGCCTTGCGGTTGAAAAACTCAACCGCAGGCTCCGGCTCGCAGTTTCGATGGTCGCGATGGTCACGACCATTGCGGCCATCAAACTGCACGCTCGTATAGGCTGTGGGTGGTAACCCACAGCTATACGAGTGTCCAGGAGGACGCTCCAGAATTATGGAGGGCGGCCCTCATTCAGAGCGTGCGCTCTGCTCAGAGCGTACGGCTCTGAATGAGGGCCATTGGCCCTCATTCAGAGCCATACGTTCTGAGCAGAGCGCACGCTCTGAATGAGGGCCGCCCTCCATAAAAATGGAGCGTCCTCCTGGACGCTCGTATAGGCTGTGGGTCACCACCCACAGCCTATACGAGTGTGCAGTTTGATGGCCGCGATGGTCGTGACCATCGCGACCATCGAAACTGCGAGCCGGAGCCTGCGGTTGAGTTTTTCAACCGCAAGGCCAGGAGTGATTTTGGCTCTATCAGAGCCAAAATCACTCCAACTGACATCACTAATGATGTCAGTGGGCTGGCTTCTGACGGTAGGCGTTCCCTTGGGAACGCCTCCATCTGGGAGGCACGCCCCCGGCATGCCCACCTTTGGGGGCGTGCTGTCAATCAACATCGACAGCACGCCCCCTTTGATCAGACACAACGAGCGAAGGACTTTCCCTTGCTTGTCGCGTCTGGCGCATGCGTACGACGGAGCTCCCTCCGTCGTGCGCATGCTCAGTGCAGACCATCGACCCACTTGCGAGCGGACAGCCGCTCGCGAGTGGGTCTGAATCAGGCCCATAGTGAGCAACATCTATACAGACATATAATACATCACACATCTACAAATCTTTCTGCACACATCCCTATACCATAGAGCGCTTACTCTTCCCCCTTTTTTGATTGAAGGTTCATGCAGGAGGTTGGAACACTTCACAGAGTGAGCAGCTATTGGTATAGATAGGAGGTTATCCTGAGAGCGGCTATTGTCCATCCATCTGAGCATTTATTCCAAGGTTAGCAGCACCAGGTGACTAGTGATAGTTTCATGGGGTTACTAGACTCCAGAACCTCAAGATTAGATAGGGCCAACAAATTATTTCTGGAAATAAATATTGGGATACCCATAAAACCCACCAGCAATAAGTTTTGCAATTTATTCACTGAACTTGATAAAAATCTAGGAAAGGAAACCAGGATATGATGGGATGTCTATACTCTAGAATGGTATTTAAGATAAAATATCATACCAAAAGGTCTAAGATTACACGAAAAGCAACTCACAAAACTGACAATGGATCATTCATTGAAAAATGGGACAATGTTCTAGTAGAATGCTCCACTAAGTTAATGGAACTTATATTAACAGAAAGAAATAAAAAATTGTCAAAAATAGCTGAACAAATTATACAATTATACAATTAGACTCAGAATTAGAACCATACAAGCAAGAGACAGAGTACACTAGTATGGAAGTTTAATAAAAATACAACTAGAAAATTATCGACACAAAAAGATCAAAAATCTTAAGAGATAAATTTGGGATAAGAAACACCAAAAAACTAATAGTAGTAAGAGACCACCGATCCATGCCCAACAAACACATAAAATAGAGAAGAATCCAAAAAAATACATCACAAACACCCCTGTATACAAGAAATTCAATCTCATATATCAACAATACTATATATGAAAACGTTACAGTACATACAGAACCGAAGGTACAAGATAGGCCCAGGTGGTTGATGCTGCTAACAACTCACAGTCAGGAGTCACACAGAATTTAGGAAGAATAAGACAACAGTTTTTCAATCTATCTAATAGAGCAGGGGTTCCCAACCTCGGTCCTCAAGGCACACTAACAGTCCAGCTTTTAGGGATAGCCATACTTGAGCACAAGTGACCTAATTTGTACCTCAGTTATATTGATTTAACCATCTGTGCACAATCATGGATATCACTAAAACCAGGGCTGTTAGTGTGCCTTAGGACCGAGGTTGGGAATCACTGCAATAGACGATGCAGACCACGACCAAGTTCAGTTTACAGCCTTAGCACATCAATCATTTGAGCATGGGTGGAGGTATCTTCTTTTCCATAATCCCAAAGACATTGAGCAGACAATAGATCAGGGCATCATGAATATGGAAACTATAAAGACAATTGAGAACCACAAACCCCAAAGGAGGACACAAATAGTGAGAATTAATGGGGGGATTGTTTTTTTGGAATTAGGGATCCGCACAGTAAAACAGGATGAGGATGCCGGGGAGGGCAAGAAAAGTAAAGTAGAGAAGGAAATTAACCCAGCACAGAACAACCAATAGGGATATTTAACCCAAGTAGCAAAACCCTAACTAATTCCCAAGTGTCATTAGTATATAAGGGGCTGAAATTTGCCCCAACTAACTGACTAGAAAAGTTTAGCACTTACCTGGATTTGAAAAAAATTACGTGGAAACTAAGTTTAAAAAAATTTGGGGATAAAAACACCAGTATGCTTAAAAATGTGGAACGACCGACACACAAACATATGGGATTAAAACCCAAATTGATCTTTAGCCCAAGCCATACTGTATGAAAAGCAATTTTGTAAAAACATTTGAAAAAGCAGTGCTGGAAGACATAAAAAGACTAGATCAAAAAACAGGAACCACACGACCGAACCTCACCAAATCAGAACAGATGGCACTGAAAGAATTACAGAGGGACAAAGACCTAGTGATCAAACCAGTTGACAAAGGTGGTGGCATAGTCATGCTAGATAAGAAAGGCTACATAAAAGAATCATACAGGATATTGAAAGACAAGGACACACATATGACATTAAAAGGGGACCCCACAAAAGACTTTCAAAAAGAGTTGAGAGCTTTAATAAATTAAGGAAATACAAAGGAAAGGAATTCAACTTCCTAAACACACCTTATCCTGTGATCCTGATTTTCTACCATTTACCCAAGGTCCATAGAAACACTAAACTCCTGACTGGCATTAACTCCATTACCTCACCATTATCTGAATATTTAGACTATTTCTTATAAGATCATGTCAAGAAACAAAAATCCTATCTAAGGAACACCACACAGGTACTTAATGTTTTACAGGACATAAAGTGGGAGGAGGAGTATTGGTTGTTAACTAGTGATGTTACATCACTTTGCACCATGATCTATCACCATCAGGGCTTAGAAAGCATTAAGAACTTTTTAGAACAAGTCCCAGAACTAAAGGGTGATCAGGTGGACTTTATGATGAAAGGGATAGAGTTCATCTTAACCCATAACTATATGTGGTTTAAGGAGGAGTTTTTTCTGCAGTGGAGCGGGATTGCCAAGAAAACCAAATTTGCTGGAAGGACGATAAGATCTGGTCCAACAATGAGCTTGGGGTGAATTTGGTTCTCTGGAGGAGATTTATAGATGATGTGCTATTCATCTGGAAGGGGAATGAAATGTCAATGACGGACTTTCTGAATTACATCAACAATAATACCGATAGGAATGTGCAGTTCACCTCGAACAACAGCAAAGAGAAGGTACAGTTTTTAGATTGAGACATCTTCATCACAAACTCAAAGATTCAAACCAAAACACACCACAAACTAGTTGACGTAAATAGCTATATTCTGGCAAGTAGCAAACACCAATTCAAGGTACATTAGGGGTATTCCTGAGGAACAATTCACTAGATTGAGGCGAAATTGTACCAATGTGGAAGTTTATGTCATACAAGGATGAAATCTTAAACAACAACTTAAACAAAAAAAAGTATAATATGGTGTAGGTAGAGAAACCTATAAAACATTAGAAGATACACCTAGAGACACACTATTAAAAGACTCAGCTAAACAACATGCTAAAGAAGGAGAGAAGGTTTATTTCATTACAAATTACACTGGGGCAGGACAAAAAATTAGGACCATTCTGCAGAAACATTGGTATGTCTTGAAAATGGATGATAAACTGAATAAAGTATTGTCAGACAAACCAGATCTTGTGTTCCGCAAAGCACCAGATCTGAGAAGTAAATTAACTCATAACCATTTGAGAAAAATTAAAGAACAGAAACAAAGTACAATAGAAGGGCACACTGTAGCGAAAGGAATCCACCATTGTGGGAGATGTTCCAACTGTAGAAAGTTAGGGTACAAAAGCACAAAGCCCAGGGGCTAAATTAGGTCTTAACAAACATTGAAAAAATACAACATAAGGGAAACTATCACGTGTGACAGTGAAAATTTAATCTACATGCTGGAGTGCCCATGTGGGCGCCAGTATGTAGGTCGTACAACAAGAAGCATCAAAATTAGAATAAATGAGCACCTCAGAAGTATAGCCAAAGGAAATGAAAACCATAGTGTGTCAGAACATTTTAAAGACAAACATCAGTGTAACCAAAAGGGGTTAAAATACGTAGGAATTGAAAAGATCTGCTACAACTGGAGGAGTGAGAACAGGTTAGAAAAGATAGACTGTGTGGAAAGTAGATGGATTTTTATCACCAAAGCATAATCACCTATTTGCATAAGTTTATATTGGGACTACAACGGAATTGACATAAGAAATATGGACCCGTAAGTCTATCCAAAAATGGCCTCCACCGGTAGAATGGACTGGAGCACAGATACTAGGCTAATGTGACCAACCGCACCCAAGGTAAAACACAAACACTACAGGCAGAAACCCCGGAGAACTGCACTATACGGCAGTAGAGCTACCAAGATGATGCATGTGCAAAACAATAGGGTCATGTCACAGAGCTCATGTTATGGACACCCACGTCATGTGAGTAATGCCGGGACCTGGAAGCATGGCCGGAGAATACCGTGAACAACTGATCAATTACATTTTCCCTTGAGAAAGTTCCAATTGGGGATGAAATGCGTTGGATCCATTACAGATATGCCCAGATTGACTTTTATGCAGGACACTGTAGTTACCATACCAGCAGTGAATTTGCTGTGATAGAATATAAAAAAGGAGAGTTTT
Organism: Taudactylus pleione; assembly: GCA_031769625.1. Taxonomy (NCBI): domain Eukaryota; kingdom Metazoa; phylum Chordata; class Amphibia; order Anura; family Myobatrachidae; genus Taudactylus; species Taudactylus pleione. The sequence continues at coordinate 81,645,412 of JAUIMM010000040.1, forward strand.
AATTAATACCAGTGTACTCTCACCTTTACTACTAACACTAACCCTCTCACTTGCATAATAACACCCACGGGAGTACAAATTAGCAGTTACCACAGGACCAGCAGAAGTTGCTTGGTAAGTAATATCCAACTTACCTATTATCGGCACAATAGTGTCCGCACCACCCTGATACTGCACTCATTATTTTGAGGTACCCGTGGGATATTACAGAGGAGGATGCATATAAGAATTGTTTAAAGGAGGGACCACCAAAATCCAACATACTATTCAGAACGTTTACACATCCAAGTTTTATTGAAAACATGGCCTAAAGTTTTTGCCCACCTCACTATAAGGACTATTGTTTTTGGGACATAAATTTGTATGCTTAGGACGCTTGAACATCCTGCCTACAGTTATTGCCCACGAGTTTTAATAGACTTAACAGATACCAAGTATAACCACATGCCCCCAATGTGGAATACTATTATTAACATATCTTAAAATACTTATAAATATTACCCACTTTGTTGATATCATTCGAAAAAGACATAGTGAACAACATCTATATAGAAGTATAATACATCACACATCTACAAATCTTTATAGCACACATCCCTATACCATAGAGCGCTTACTCTTTACCTTTTTTTTGATTGAAGGTTCATGTTGAAAAGAAAATACCTATATTTAATTTCCAGTATAGCAAACTACCACAAGTTGGCTGTGTTGTTGAGCCAACAATTTAGATTAAATTTTATTAAACAAAATGAATCTATTATTTCTTTTATATCTCTAAATGTTTATTTGTTATTATTATTACCCTTTATTTATATGGCGACACAAGGGTTCCGCAGCACCTTACAAAGTACATAAACAAATGAGCACACAAGACAAGTACATAGACAAATGATAACACAGGAAAAAAAACAGTTATTAACAGTACAAAATATGCATGACAAATACACAATTTATACATTGCTGCATAACACTTAAATAAGCAGCATGGCATCAGCAACCAAGGGTTAGGTGCTGTTGTAAATTAAAACAGGAGTAAGTGAGGGAGAAGCACATGAGGGAAGAGGGTCCTGCTCATGAGAGCTTACATTCTAAAGGGGAGGGGGCAGACAAATGGGTGACACAGATGGGCTGGATTGTGAGGAAGGAACATGGAGTAGTGGGTTAGGATGAGAGCTGGAAAGCTTTGAGGAAGAAAGGGGTCTTGAGAGCCAATTTCAAGGTTAGGAGCCAAGAAGCAAAGTTATCATGGAATTTTGAGTTAAGGCCAGGGGGACAAGGAAAGTCAGCTGCTCGAGAAAGTTGGAAAAGGCAACTGATATGAGCATTGAATGCAAATAATGAAGTGGAGAGTTTAGAAGGTAAGAGTAGGTGGGAGTGACCAGATGATAGAAGTAACCCAACAACAACACTGTGGCAAACTCCAGGCCAGGGAGTGTGAAAGTATGTGAGCGTCCAAAAGAAGATAGCTGCAGTAGAAGTGGTGTCAGATGGGTAAGTCCAGAATTTGGTGATGGCTAGGAGATTAAAGGAGTTGAATATGAAGCCATAATGGACAGGGACCAGTTGATTATAGACAGGACTGGCTTTCCAGAGGAGACAGGAGAGAGGGACAGAGTTGGGAGGAGAGAGAAGGAGATTGTTAGGGTTGCTGTAGTGTGGGGTTGAGATTTATTTAGAGCAGGGGGATAAGAAGAGTGTGGGTATGTGGTGGGCTTCTGAGTGAGGAAGGGTGACAGCAGGTGGTGGGCAAGGTGGAGGTTTAGTGTGGTGTGGGTTGAGAAGAAGAGGTGTAACTTGGAGAAAAGGGAGGGTGCAGGGCATACTAGTTATGGGAGATGCGGTCGGTGGAGAGTACTAGATGGGATGAAGGGAGATAGAGGAGAGGAAGGAGAGAGAGGAGAAAGTGGAGGAGACTATGGAAGGAGAAAAGAAATGGGAACTGGTGGTAGAGGAAATTATGATGTAGCTTCTGAGTGAGGGGGGGGTAGAAGAAAAGAGAGACATTGCGTAGATGAGGGATTAGGGGGGGATGAAAACAGCAGTATTAGTGATGAGAGTGAGATACAGGAATAGTACAGTTAAAATGTCTAAAAATCAGATAAAAGGAAGAACAGTGTTAGTAGATGTAAAGGCACAACTACAGGAGTATATAATAAACAAATGAGTTTAGAGCTGTTAAAGTTGCAGGATTTTAAATTAAGGATAAAGCATTCTTACAGATGAGAAGGTGTTTAAAAATGGTAGATACTACAGTGGTGTAGAGATAAATTGACAGTGGTAAATGAATAATATAAACAGTGTAGGGTAAAAAAAAAATACATTCAAAAATTTAAATTCAGCAATCCACCTGGTGGTTGCTTGCAATGCTAAAGCAGGCTGTTGGCAAAAGGTGTGTTCAGGTTATAATGAAAGCTGGTGGCTGAGTTGCAGGGTATCCAGAAGCTCAGAGGATCCTTTTCAATTGTTTTCAAGTTGTAAAGAGTTCTTTTTTAAAAGTTGTCCTCCTGTCTTCCTCCTGTTTAACTCTTGTCTAGCTTTTTAAATTATGCTGTGCATATAATACCACTTAGAAAAAAAAACACTTTGAAATAAAAACCTAGGCAGCCTTGTAAAAGGCATGCAGCCTGTGGCTTACTGGGTATATAGTGAAGCATACATGTGTAGTCCCTGATTACACCCCAACCCCCAATAATCTCACCCACATCAGATACAAAAATTCTAATACAAACAGAAAGACCCTAAACAGCATCCCATGTATATAGGAGTTAATAAGTAGTTAAGTTGCAAGACCTTAAGTCACTCTGGTTTTTGCAGATAATAATTAATAACAAACTACCTATGAAATCAGTATAATCATACATCACTGCTAGTTCTATGTCAGATGACTGGTCCCAATAGATTACCTGTGAAATCAGTATAATCATACAGCACTGCTAGTTCTATGTCAGATGACTGGTCCCAATAGATTACCTGCAGGATGAGAAGGGAAAATCAGTCAGATCATCATCCCTCGCTGATCGCAGAGGATAAAGCTAGTAAAGTTTCTTGTCTAATTCTTTAAATTATGCTATGCATATAATACCGCTTAGAAAAAAAACACTTTGAAATAAAAACCTATGCAGCCTTATAACAGGCCTGCAGCCTTGTTCAACACATTGAGACAATTCAATAAAATCTGGAAAAAATGGGGGTGTTCTAAAACTATTGGCCAGTCATGTGTGTATGTATATATATATATATATATATATATATATACTCCTAGCGTGCAATGAGGTTAGCAATTCCCGAATAAGGTCAGAGCTTGTGCAAGTGTGCGTGATTGTACTTGATGTTACCAATGGTTTTTGCAGTCTTGGTAAACATTACGGATGTATGCAAGGTAAGGTGGGTGTTCCTGTGTAGTGCTGCGTTGGCATAGCGATCGCAGTGGATTAGCATATCTTCACAGTGCGACTCTGTGTGTAATCGCAGCAGCGATCGCAGTTGCAATCCATAATGAATCTGGCCCTCTGTCTCTTTATTCGATATTTTAGTTTGGAGTGCTGTCCATTGCTGCTTTTGTATTATTACTTCAGGTCTGGCACCTGATTCAGGTCTGGCACCTGATTTGGGGTTGAGTACTGGACAAGAGACTATAGTATATATAAATATATATATATATATTAGGGGTGAGCGGGTTCGGATTTCTGAAATCCGAACCCCCCCGAGCCCTCCCGATCCGAGGCCGATCCGAGTCAGGCTCGACTTTTCCCGCCTGACTCTGATCTGAAATCGAGGCAAAACGTCATCATCCCGCCTTCCGGGTCTCGCGGGTTTTGAATTCTATATAAGGTACCCGCATCGGTGCCATTTTCTCACTCGGCTGTGGACAGTGAAGAGGGAGGGTGGGAGTTCGGGCTGGCTGGGCTGTGTAGTGTAGTGTAGTGTGGTGCTGTGCTGTGCTGCTGTTGTCCATAGGGGCTGTGTCCACTCCTCCAAAGTCCATAGGGGCTGGCTGTGTTGTGCTGTGCTGCTGTTGTCCATAGGGGCTGTGTCCACTCCTCCAAAGTCCATAGGGGCTGGCTGTGTTGTGCTGTGCTGCTGTTGTCCATAGGGGCTGTGTCCACTCCTCCAAAGTCCACAGGGGCTGGCTGGACTGTGTTGTGCAGTCAGTTGTCCATAGGGGCTGTGTCCACTCCAAAGTCGTGTGCAGTGTCCCAGTCCTAAAGGGGTGCTGTAGTGTTGTCCAGGGGGTGCTCTGTCCATCAGGGGTGCTCCCCCCAAGTGCAAAAAACCCCCCAATTTTTTCTGTGTTTGTGAATTGTGTGCGTAGTAGCCGGACGTGCATCAACAAAGTAGTGCCAAGCGTGCGCCTGTGTCCCATAAGTAAAAGGCCGGCTGGTTTGTCCATTAAAGGGTGCAGTAACCCCCAAAGGGCACTCCAAACAAAATAAAAAAATATATTTTTTTGTGTTTGTGAATTGTGTGCGCAGTAGCCGCACGTGCATCAACAAAGTAGCGCCAAGCGTGGGCCTGTGTCATAAGTAAAGGGCCAGCTGGCTTGACCATTAAAGGGTGCTGTAACCCCCAAAGTGCACTCCAAACAAAATAAAAAAATATTTTCTGTGTTTGTGAATTGTGTGCACTGTGGCTGCACGTGAATCAAAGAAGCAGCGCCAAGAGTGCGCCTGTGTCCCATAAGTAAAGGGCCGGCTGGCTCATTTCTTAAAGGGTGGTGTAACCCACAAAGTGCACTAGTCTCCAACAAAAATAAAAAATAATTTTCTGTGTTTGTGTGCGCCTTAGCCACACGTATATATCAATATAACATAAATGGAGGACCAAACTTTCTCCGATAAAAATAAAATAGGGAAAGATCAAGAACCATTTCCTCCTAGTGCTGTTGCTGCTGCTGGGAGTTGTTCATCATCCCAGAGAGGAAGTAGGAACACCACTACTTTTACTAAACAATTGACCCTCCAACATTCCTTAGCGAGGAGGATGAAGTACGACAGCAGTCATCCTGAAGCAAAACGTATAACTGAGTCCTTGACTGCTATGTTGGTGTTAGACGTGCGTCCGGTATCCGCCATTGGTGCAGTGGGATTAAGAAAATTGATGGAGGTAGTGTGTCCCTGGTTCCAAATCCCATCTAGATTCCACCTGCATCCTCAAAGCATCAGCGACAAGCGTGCGTCTGTCTGTTAAAGGGTGGTGTAACCCCCAAAGTGCGCTCCAAACCAATATAAAATAATCTTTTTTTCTGTGTTTGTGTGTGAAATGTATGCGGTAGTAGCCGCACCTGTATCCTCAAAGCAGCAGCGACAAGCGTGCGTCTGACTGTTAAAGGGCGGTGTAACCCTCAAAGTGCGCTCCACAAAAAATAAAAAATTCTTCTTTTTTTTTCTGTCTTTGTGAATTGTGTGCACTGTAGCTGCACGTGCATTAACAAAGGAGCAGCGCCAAGCATGCGCCTGTGTCCCATAAGTCTGTTAAAGGGTGGTATAACCCCCAAAGTGCTCCAAAAAATAAAAAACTATTTTTTTTCTGTGTTTGTGATTTGTGTGCGATGTAGCCACCTTCATCCTCAAAGCAGCAGCGACAAGCGTGCGTCTGTCTGTTAAAGGTTGGTGTGACCCTCAAAGTGCACTCCACAAACAATAAAAAAATTCTTCTTTTTTATTCTGTCTTTGTGAATTGTGTGAGCTGTAGCCGCACCTGCATCCTCAAAGCTGCAGCGACAAGTGTGCGTCTGTCTGTTAAAGGGTGGTGTAACCCCCAAAGTGCGCGCCACAAAAAATAAAAAATTCTTCATTTTTTCTGTCTTTGTGAAATGTGTGGGCTGTAGCCGCACCTGAATTCTCAATGCAGCAGCGACAAGCGTGCGTCTGTCTGTTAAAGGGTGGTGTAACCCTCAAAGTGCGCTCCACAAACAATAAAAAATGTCTTCTTTTTTTTCCTGTCTTTTTGAAATGTGTGGGCTGTAGCCGCACCTGCATTCTAAAAGCAGCAGCAACAAGCGTGCGTCTGTCTGCTAAAGGGTGGTGTATCCCCCAAAGTGCGCTGCAACCAAAATAAAATAATCTTTTTTTCTGTGTTGGTGTGTGAAATATATGCGCAGTAGCTGCACCTGCATCCTCAAAGCAGCAGCGACAAGCTTGTGTCTGTCTGTTAAAGGGTGGTGTAACCCTCAAAGTGCTCTCCACAAAAAATAAAAAATTCTTCTTTTTTTTTCTGTCTTTGTGAATTGTGTGGGCTGTAGCCTCACCTGCATCCTCAAAGCAGCAGCGACAAGCATGCATCTGTCTGTTAAAGGATTACATCAGTGACAGCATCCAAGTAGGCATGTCAGACAGTCCGTGTATGTACTGCCAGGAAAAAGAGGCAATTTGGAGGCCCCTGTACAAACTGGCTCTATTTTACCTGAGTTGCCCCCCCTCCAGTGTGTACTCCGAAAGAGTGTTTAGTGCAGCCAGGAACCTTGTCAGCGAAAGGCATAGGAGGTTGCTTCCACCAAATGTGGAGAAGATTATGTTCATAAAAATGAATTATCAACTCTTCCAGGGAGACCAGCCTCCAGAATGTACAGAGGGACCTGTGGTGGTGGATTCCAGCGGGCACGAATTAATACTCTGTGAGGATGAGGATGTTCACAACACTGAAGAGGGTGAGGAATCGGTGAATGAGGAGGATGAGGACGACATCTTGCCTCCGTAGAGCCAGTTTGTGCAGGGACAGATTAATTGCCATCTTGTTTTGTGGGGGCCCAAACGAACCAATCATTTCAGCCACAGTCGTGTGGCAGACCCTCGCGCTGAAATTATTGGTTTGTTAAAGTGTGCATGTCCTGTTTATACAACATAAGGGTGGGTTGCACTTTTTTTTTTCTTTACATTATGTACTGTTTGCGGCCTAGTTTTTCAAACTGCCATCCTGTCTGCCACTGCAGTGTCACTCCTAGATGGGCCACGTGTTTGTGCCGCCCACTCATGTCGCTTAGCATAGTCATCCAGCTACCTCGGTGCAACCTTTTGGACATAAAAACACTATTGTGAGGTGTGAGGTGTTCAGAATAGACTGGAAATGAGTGGAAATTAAGGTTATTGAGGTTAATAATACAATAGGAGCAGAAAAACCCACAAATTCTGTGATTTTAGCTGTTTTTATGCTTTTTTAAAAAAAAATACAGATCCAAAACACAGAACCCAGAACCCAAAACACGGAAGGGTGGTTTTGGCAAAACCAATCCAGATCCAAAACACGAAGAAAGATCCAGATCCAAAACACAAAACACGAAAAGTGGCCGGTGCACACTCCTTATATATATATATATATATATATATATATATATATATATCTATATATATATATATATATATATATATGGAAGAGTACACAATTAACAGTGTGTGTATATATACAGTATATATTATAGTGCCACTAAAGTGATTTTATATAATACAGCGCTCCTCATTGAAAAGCATACCCTTAAGAAAGGGTCAAATGGACCTAAAATGTTGCTTCTTTGGTAAATAAACAAATAATTTATGCATCTTTCAATGCTTCTTCCAATGAGTAGTGTTGTATTTTTACATGTAAATGTGCATTACTGAAAAAAGTATCTCTTAGGAAACAATAAGGTGACTGAATGGAATGTCATTAAAAGCCTCTACTGTTATATAAATAATGTTTTAGATGTTACTTGTAAATTGCAATTTTATCCTTTGAACTTGCATTAAGCATAAGAAGGTTATAGAATAGCTACTGTACTAATAAAAAATCACTAATATTTGCCTATAATATGTATTCTCTTATTCTTAAGGGGGTAGATTTACTAAATGTCGGTTCTTCAAAGCCGACGAGGATCCATGGATTTCAAATGGCAATAGCAATTTTTGATAATTCATGCTTTTTTAGCATTAATTACTATTGTTGTTTGAAATCCATCGTCAAAGCTGCTGATCATAGGGGAGTTGATAAACTGACAGATATTCTACCACAAGTTCTCTCATATTTTAAATATTGCTGTTACTGTACTTGAAGCTGAGGTTTGAGAGCTTAACCTCTTAGGAGACATTAAAGTAAGCATGATTTTACTGCAAACAGCAATTGTTATTCATGTTTATTATGTCAAACAACACTTGAAGCAAACATGTGAACATGTACTAAGCTTTTCCTTAGCTTTTTCTTTATTACATGCAGCACAGTATTACTTTAGCTACAAGGGGTTCCGCTACACCACATTCACCAGGAACGCATGTAATATGTATCGTGAATAAGATAACAGCTGTCATCACTGTGCTCTCTACAAAAGTGACTCTCTCATGTCTCCAACTCAGGAGAGAGCATACATAGCATAGCAAATGTTCTTATAAGATTATTTTCAATGCCTTGTATTGGGGAATGGGGTAATTCTGGACATTTTTATTTTTTTCCATACTATTTAATAAACAATTAAAAAGCAATTGCAGACTTTTTTGACAGGTTCTCCATAAACATGAAAACTTCTCAGCGGAATGTAGTCTTGTCTGCCTGCTAAAGTCTGTTATAATGAATAGGAAAGTGACGGGAATGTCAGAGTTCAGACTACTGTCATTTACACTCATACAATAAATGTATGCCTGAATCCCCAGTTCACAAGTCAATAGGTTAGAATTAGGTTTAATGTGAATATTTTTCCACTAGAAGGCAACAGAAAAATAAACAACATTCATTAGTAAGTGATTGTAATCTCGGTTGGGGGCAAAATGTTTTGTATTTTCTTTTTAACAATGTCTGGTGTCTGTAAAGTAATTATTGTTTGCAAAAAATACTTAGAAACATATTATTCATAATGAATACCCTTTCCTACACTTTGTTTCACAAATCATTTTCTTGTGCATTTATTTTGAAAACATCATGATTTAATAAGCTTTCACTACATAATTTATAATACAAATGTATTTGTTAATTTTCTATCACTGATATATATATATATATATATATATATGTATATGTATATATTATTACTCTCACCATCTAAACCAAATGAGGAAATTTACACTGCTTAGACATTGTATGTAAATATGCCACATTATTCCATTTAGCATTCAGTCTTCGGTTGTCTTTATAGAACAGTATATGAAGCATTCTGCGCAGTAAAGTCATTGTCTGCAAAGAATAGTGTATGTCGAGCCTACCAGTTTACGTTCCAGAAAATCTCATTTAAAGGTGCACTTTGACCTTCATTACAAATATATTCAAACTCTGAAAAGTGACAAATGGATAGACAGTCCCAAAGTTTTCTCACTCTTATTATTAATACAAGAACAGTTTTAAATTAAACAACTGAAGAAAAAAAGATCACTAAAGATGCTGATGAATGGATCAAAATTAATATTACAATATTACAAAAGAATGAATAAAAACAATCATTCAATGGATTAAAATAACAATTACATATGTGTGTAATATCGCCTAACTCAAGCTGTTGTGAGACTGATGCTTGCAAACCATATACAGATGTGTTCTAATACACCTTTCTTTTTTTTCTTCATTTGGCACAAGATGCCATCACGGCTAAGATGCACTACGACGAGTAGCAATTAGATAGATCCCAAATTTATTTTTCCTGCAAAAGTACTGCTATAAAGTGTCTGATTAAATGATCAAATTTTCAGAAAAATCACAAGGGGTGGATAATACACAGATTCAAAGGCATGGCACATTTGGTGATATGGCTCGATATTAGGAAAGGTGTATGCGGACACATCTTTTTTTTTTGCTTTTAACCTTTTTTCACAATTTACAGGCAGAAACATACATCATAGATCACAGTGATCTGTGTATGTTTCTGCCAAGCTCGCAGATCACAGGCAGGTGAATTTATTTCACAAGTTTTTACAGGAGAGTTTTTCCATCTCATCAGAGTTTAGAAACTCTCTGCTTGGTAAATTCCACAATCCTATCTTCACCAGTGAAAAGGTTTTTGCATTTTGCCGACGGTGAATTGAAGAGCGTTTGCTAACTCTCCAGTATTTCCTGTAGCAAAGGAGATCTCTGTCCCGAGTTTGACATTAGAAAATATGAGAGTGGGAAAAAATTACCAAACTCTCCCAAACTCTCCCTTTAATAAATGTACCCCCTGTTGTCTACATTGATTTCCCAATCGGGATAACAGAATGCTTGTAACTCCAAAGTTTTCACAAATTTTAGCTTTAGGAGCTTATATCTGAGTATGCATTTAATGGCTGTCCAGTGTTCTCTTCCTGTATTGATTGCAAATTGGCTTACATAGCTGACAGCATGGGTGATGTCTGGTTGTGTGCCAATGCTTTCATCAATTCAACTAGTTGATCATTGCCTCAATGTAGCCCTTTCGGTCCATAGTAACAGTCCCAGCACTCAGGTTTTATATGATACTCAGACCTGCAATTGGTGTGCTGGCCCACAGTGTTTGAATTTTAATTTATTGCTCAGCAACAAATTAACAACAGCTAACTGGTGTTCTTGACCATCACTTGCTGGTCCTCCGCTACTATCATATGGATCAATGACTGATTTCCACCTTTACCAGTTGCTGCTTAATACATTTTTTAAATTCCTTGCTGTACCTTTTTGGGAGGTTTCCCTTTGTAGCTCCTCATAGAGCTCCTGCTCTGCAGCTGATCACTTGTGTCTCTGGCTTCAGTCTCTGACATGCTTCCAGCTGTGGGCATATCTAGCATCACAAGTTTTTGTAGTTTTATAATATCTTGCATTTTTTTGGTTGCAGTCTTCTTATGAAACACCATGTTTCTTGATTTTAGAAGTTTTTTGTTGTTCATTTTCCTCAATCTGTATACTTTGCTTTGTTGACTCTATCATAGCATGATACAAGGGGAAGACTTATGATCTAGTTTGTGCCTCTTTTCTTTAGTGATATGGGCATATGCTTTGAACCCAAAGACATGTAGAAGACTAATACTTGGTCTTTTGCTGGATCATGCCTCCAATGGTGTTTTGTCTTTGACTGCCACTGTAGGTGCTCGATTCTTTAACTAGTCCTCAGTTTGGACTGTTTCCACTCAGAATCTCTTGTCTAGACCTGCATCACTTAACATAGTATGTGCTGTTTTAACCATTGTTCTGTTTGATTTATAGCTCACTCCATTCTATTATGGTATGTATGCAATTGTTAGTTGGTATGCCAATCCTGATGAGGTAGGCAGATCTCTATTTTTGTATTCTCCACTATTATCACACCTTAGCACTTAAATCTATAGGCCCATCTGAGTTTCTACTAGATTCTCAGAAATGATGCATGTGTAATCCTTGTAGTATCAACCCGCTCATTAACTCCACCTCCATTGGTCCTCATACATCCGTATGCACTAAATCCAATAGTGTTTAACTCTGGATGCTGACTTAGGAAAGGGAAACATGTTTGCTTACCCTTCATGCTTTCACACTCTGGTCTTTCAGGATTGTATTCTGAAATCTCTGTTACCATGCCATCTAGAAGCTTCTGTACATTGTCATACCTTAGGTGACCCAGTCTTCCATGCCATACTTCCATAGATTGTTTGGAGTCAGAAGCTACCATCATACAATACTCTTCATTGTCTAGGACATACATATGTTGGCACTGGGTTGCTGTTGTAATTACAGTGCCTCTTTTGTTTTACACAACACACTGCCTCTCTGCAAACTGGACTTTTAATATATTTTTCAGGACACCGATGGCAATTAAATTGGTTTCTAATACTAGCACAAATAACACATCTATGTTTGTGACAACTGTTTCACCTAAAAATCTCAAGTGCACAGTGATTGTCCTGACTTTCATGGCATTTGGGACTTTGTCTGGCTGTTACCCAGATGTTCACAGAATGACTTTAGTGACTTGAACCAACTTTTGTTACAGCTAAAGTGTCTCATGGAACCTGAATCCATGTACCAGCAATCTTTCCAGTGACTGTCTGCTACAATCAATGCTGTTTCAATCCTTTTATCATGCTTGTATGATAAAGCAACACTTGGCTCACTCTCTCCACACTTTGAGGCCTTATGTCCTAACTTGTGACACTTGAAGCATTTGTACTTTAGCTATTTAGATTTTACACCCTTTGACACCAGAATATCATTTTCAGCATTGTCTCTACAGGTCTACAGGTATATGTATTCTTGAAACTGCAGGAGCTTGGCATGTACAATCTATTTTGATTGATTTGCTAGTAGTAGCTAGGAAGCTTACTCTGTGTAAGGTTTTGCAGAATTGCCATCACAGCCTCCTCATCATCTACTTGGACCTAATGATGTAAATTGCCGAGAGATAGACATAATTTTTATCTATATATTCATTCATATTCTTGCATGCTCTCAGATTTGTGCCATATAAAGTACAACTCTGGTTGGTACTTGTCATATCATGTGCAGATGTTTTCTCTTGGATAATGGAATTTATATGTTGTTCCACAGCTAAGACTATTGTCCCCATGGCTTTATCTATATTATCTGGGTTAGGTTTACCACCCGGATCACTGGTATTCTTTCATATCTTCTCCCACTTTAACTGCATTTCCATGACAAATCTTCATGCGGTGTAGTTTCCTAAGCCTGTTAGTTTAATTATGCTCATACTAGCTCCTGAACTGTATACTTTCCCTTGTATGAATAAAGGACTTTTATTTACTAAGAAAGATTTTTTTATTCCATACTCCTGCTGTCTTTTTTGTCTTGGTTTCATTAATCTTAACTTACTGGTGTCTGGCCCATAACCTTTTGACAGATCCTATGATGGTAGTAAGTGGCAGTAGTATGTGATGGAGGTCAGTCCACTCAACAGATAAACTTAACTAGGGATTGGTTTATTAACTGGTAGGAACAGGTTGCAGGATAAAAACAGTGACAAACAGTATACAGCAATCACAGGATACAAGGATATCCATATATAATTCTGGTGCTTGTAGTGTACCTACTGTATGTGGACATATGCTATGAGCTGTCCTGTATGTACTAGTGACAGTGGGATGATTAATATACACAGCAGTGGGGTATCTATGTGGCACCTATTAATGAGACACTTCGGAGCAAGTCCTGTACCATGCATGTGCAGCAGCGCACTTGGCAGGTCAGAGGTCCTGCCTTCTGGTTCTAGTGGCCAGAGGATGGAATATAGACAACACACAGAGCACTCTCTTCCAACACAACTCTTACCTTTGAAATTAAAAAAGCAGACTTGAACTACACCAATCTATCCCATTGCACTAATCTACAGCTATTTCACGGATAGTATTTTTTGATGTATGATAAATTTACAGTTGGCCATTGATCTGCGTATATCACCTGCCATACTGTCTTTATAACATTGGTGTTGGAGCTACAGGTATATCAAACATGAATACATATTTAGTATCACACAGCACACATTTTCAGCTGAGAATTACTTTTAGTGAATTTATTTGATACACTGCCTCATTCTACATATTCTTCTTATTCAGAGCCAAGTATATAACCTTCATGTAAAGTGTCTCAAAAAATATTGCTATTTCTCACTATTCTATTACACTGCTTTTGACACTTACATTAAAATATTACCTTTTTCTCTTGCTGTCTTCAAGTAGACCTGCTGTGCATTATTGTTGAGATAATCTTACTCAACGAAGCTACTGTGTGTTTTTATTAACAATTTATCATCTTGCAGTTATTTTACTGTGCACCTCTTTAATCACAAGAGAGATTAAATGTATACGCAGCCCCAATACTTATCAGATTTCAAGCTATACGGTTTCAAGTCTTTAAAATAAAGCTGCCTAAGTGTTTAGTTCACTTTACCTGTAAATATGTGTGAATTTCCACAAGTTACCTTTAGAAGTGAGAAACCCCTTACTGAGAAGTCTAACATTCCTCTGTCCGCCAGGTGTACCTAGTGGTGCTGCTATATTTTAAATTAATTGATTGAAAGCAGGTTAGGCAAAGGGGTCTATATACGTAAGCCTTGTATGGAGATAAATTAAATGGAGATAAAGTACCAGCCAATCAGCTCCTAACTGCCATGTCACAGGCTGTGTTTGAAAAATTACAGTTAGGAGCTGGCTGGTTGGTACTTTATCTCCATTCACTTTATCTCCATCCAAGGCTTAGTAAATAGACCCCACAGTTTTGAAAATATCCTGCGGAACACAATAAATTTGCCATTGACAGTCTACCATTTTGGAACCTTCTCCTGTCATTTCAAACCATGCAATAAAAGTATATGGTCCTGTATAGAGAAGCCAAATAATAACATATTATGCTATATGAACCAAAATAATATTACAGATTTGAGACTAAAAATGAAACATTTGTATACAAAAAGGATTATAAAGTTGTTTTCCAATCAAGTCTTCTTCAAGTTAATGTTATTGACTTTAATGTCAGAACAACCCTAAGGTTAAGCTGCCTGAGTAGTGTATATTTGTTTCATAAGCCAAAAATAACACAGAATAGATATTATTCTTTCAGCTAACATTCTGACTAAAATTTGGCAGAAATCGAGTGCCATTAATAGGGAATTAGATGAGAATTATTTGTAAACTCTGGTTGAGGTTGAATTTACATGTTTATGCCCCCATCTCATAAATTATTCACCAACCCCATACTTTAGGTCTCCATTGTTGCAGCTTCAACTGTTATCATAGATGTATAAATATAAAATAAATATAACTAGTGTATTATCAATGTGCAATAATGAAAACAATGTGGACGTTTTCTACCACTCCAGGTACAAGCACATGTGGCATTTCCACAAATCCAGGTCCAGCTTTGGAGGAAACATATACAATTATCAACAACGCATTACTGTCAAAGAAACAATGCTTAACTGAGTGGCACTTACAGATGGAAGTTATAGGGCCTGATTCAGAGATGGGTGGAATGCTGTTTTCTAAGAGTTGAGCGGTTAACGGTGATCTGCGCCACACTGCACATGCGTCATTTCATTACCGTTGTCGCATGCAGTGAGGATTTATTCACAAAGTGATTGACAGGAAGGGATGGCAATTGGGGCATGCAGGTGTGTCGTGACCATTTGCGGGGCATGTCTCAGCCTGCGACTGTGATCCCATATGCAGTAAAAATGGTATGCAGTCCGTAAGCCAGCGGACGTAATCCCGACGGCCGGCTTCCTGACTGCTTTATCCCGGTGAGAGTTAAATGACAGGCATCTAAATCTAGACGCCTGTCATTTTACTGACACCGGACAGCCGCGAGGGCAGGGGAGGGTTAGGTTTAGGGCTCTCGGGGGGGACTTAGGGTTAGGCACCCCCCCGGGGGGTTACGGTTAGGCTAGGGGAAGGGAGGGTTAGGGTTAGGCACCCCCAGGGAGGACTTAGAGTTAGGCACCCCCCTGGGGGACTTAGGTTTAGATGGCGGGGAAGGGGGAGTTAGGTTTAGGCACTTAGAGGGGGGATTAGGTTAGGCACTGGGGGGAAGGTTAGGGTTAGGCACCCCTCAGGAGGGTTAGAGTTAAGGGGGGGAGGTTAAGTTAGTAAATACTTACCTAGGGACGATCAGGATTTTCAGCCATGTCGGGCAGGCGCTGTCGGGATTTGAACCGTCGGACGCAAGTTATTCATACCTATTCTGTAAAATTGGATCCGGTGCCTCAGTTCCATAAGTTTAATCAGAACTCTTATAATCAAAATGATTTGTGACAGATGCTGCGTCTTTGTAACCAGTCATTTGGATTTACAAAGCTGCCGGTGGGCATCTCAACACAAATGCCAGCAGCTGCGTTTCAATGAGGAGCACAAGGCATATTGACAGCGAGGTGTAATTCCTGTTTTAATAAAGCAAATAATACTCAAACATGGTTAGTCAGGACTGCCATCAGAATTTCTAAGTACTGTTTTCCATAAAGCAAGGAGAGACCCATATCTTTTTCCCTCTTTCCCTTCCATTTTCTACAATTCCTTTCACAATGCCCTTCCTTCCTCACCCCTTCTACTGCTTTCCCAACACTCTTAAGGTACCTATCAACTAGAAGACAGGCAAAAGACGGCACAATTGCCCTATGATAGATGTCTAAAAGACCACTTTTTTTAAACAATCTGCAAACAATTTTCAAACGATTATCGAACGATACCGTTACCGTTCAAGCGCTCATTTTAATCGTCTAGTAGATAGGCACCCTCTTTTACTCCAACCCTTTTTCAACATGCCGACATGGCTTGGAATTGAAATGTCATAATCTGTTAACTAATATCCCCAAAACATAATAAAACACGTGACACACAGAGATAGCTACATTTACTTACCTTACCAACACTGTCTGCTCTCATTTACAAAATACTGTTGGGAACCACCCCCATTTGATCATGTGGTCCTTAGCTTATCATATTAGCTAACTCAGTCAAGAGGGTCCTCGGCAATGTGTTTGTCATATGTCACCAACTTACATGTTCTTCTGACATACGAACAGCAGGAAACGGGTGTGACACCACCAAATTGGTAGAGACAAGCTTCCTGTCCCAAATGGTGGAGGAATGAAAAAAAAATATTCCGTTTGCGGAAAGCAGGTCTCCCATGCTTTTCCGGGCCCCTTACATTTGTACTGCCTTAATCAGCCCTGAAGGCAGCCCTGTGGTCCTGGTTACCTATAATTATGGCTAGAATGGCTGCTAGAGGAGAGCCTAGTGAAAGAGAGTTTCTTCTCCAAGAGCATTTGGTAGGAGCTTAGGCAGCCATGAAATTGCAATGTGTTAATGTTTCATGAGCAGATGTATCTAATGTGATGTCAGTATGGTATTCAGAAATAAATCATCACCCATTAAGGGTAACTGGGAGCATACATCAAAATTGTGATATTACTAACCTCAGCTTTGCCAATCTCATTTTGTATTCTAATAAGGTACTGTAAATAATTGGGGCAGCAATGTACCTATAATGTGGTGTTTTGTAAACCTGAGACTTTCCAGAAGTTTTTCAGCAGTTTTGCCTTTATCTTCTGGTTTACAAGTCACTCAGAAAAAATGCCCAAAAGAACCCATCATTTCACTAAACCTTTTATATCAGATTCTAATACAGCTTTTATTATATATTTCTGGAGTGACACATGAGACATCTTTTCATCCAGGCATTAGGTGAGAGTATTTTCTTTGGAATTTTGTTTATAAATCTTTTTGATACAATTCCAGACAAATTAATACTGTCAGGGGCATATTCATCATTGAAGGCCGTATGGCCTCCGATGATGAAGTTTTGAACTCGCTGTGAGGGGTACTTAAGTATTCAACTCGCAGCGGGGGAAACGTGACACCGGAGCAATTCATCATTGCTCCAGTGCAGGGACATCTGCTCCAAAAAGCAGTTGTCCCCGTTGTTAGTATCGCAGCTACTTCTGTAGCTGCACTATTTACCTGCTCTCCGTTCATCCCGGCTATGCATGCTTGACCTCAGGTCATGCATGCACTAAGCCGCCAGGGAGGTAGTGAGGATGTGGCAGAGGGAACCGCTCGGATCCCTCTTCGCATCCCAGGAACTCCTTCCCATAGGAGGGAGCAGGGATACGAAATCTAGCACCATCTGAAGATAGCGCTTGTTCTCAGCAGCAAACTTTGAAAACTTTCAGTTTTCAGAGTTTGCTGAATACCAAGGGGGTCCTATCGGACACCTGATGATGAATAACCCGGTAACTTAAATATGCAGAAAGTAACATTTCCGCATGGTTTAACAGGCCATTTTTTGTTTGATGAGTAGGCCCCTCAGTGCCACAGACCATGAGTGCTTTTATATTGATGTGTCTATTTTTAATCCACTAACTAAAGCTTATAGTACATTCATTCATTAAGGACTGCAGTATAAAGATTGTTAACTGTAATTTTTGATCATAACCTAAAACCATAGGCATAGCTACATAGGTGCAAGGGGTGCAGCTGCTATGGGGCCCAGAGCTGAGGGGGGCCTATCTTCCTGGTCAAAGTTACTTGTGTTATATACATTTTTCACCATTGGGTGGTACATAGGGGCCCTTACACAGTTTTGCTATGGGGCCTTAAAATTTCTAATTAAGCCCCTGCCTAAAACCTAATAATATATCTAGTAAATAAATAGTATGATACACTAACAATGGGCCTGAGTTGTACGTTAATGCCATTGTAGCATTTTACGCAGCTGTTATGTGAAACAATGCAAATGTTGAAGCAGCTGGGAGATAAATTGAAACGCCCATCAGCGGCTTTACAAATCCACGCATCTGTGTAAAATTTTGCAGCATCGGTCACAGATGAGATGATCATCAACCTCCTAAGTAACCCTATGACTTCTCAGAACAGATGACGGAACTAAGACGCCGGCACCAGTGAAGCTGCATACAAAAATAACCAGTCACATGATTGCGACACACCGCTTTTTTTAATCACCTTTCCGTTAGCACCCACAAACATAACCTAACTCTCAATAACTCTGCACTTAAATTCTCTCTGCAAGCAAATGTGTAGAGGCATCAGGACGCCTGCTCTGTGACACATGTGCTGTAATGCAAACGTCATAGCATACAACTCTGAATCAGGTCCAATGTGTCTACTGTGATATCAATAAATAAAAATAATTCATTAAGTCATGCTGCTATTAATGTTATCTGGATGGCGTATTAATGTGATTTTGGCGTGCATTGATGCTGTCTGGCAGATAGTAATATTATCTTAAGTGTGTATCTATGTTATTGGGGGGTAATAATGTTATGTGTGGATGAATAATGTTTTGTAGGAGCTGGAAGTTGCAGCAATATTATGTATGTGTGTCTTTATGTGTGTATTGTTAAGGAGTGCTGTCTCCTGGGGTAGATGCTAGCACTGTGCATGCAGCAGCCAACTAATAACACACCAGTCCAGGGCCTTGGTACAAGTAACTGCAACGGTTTTATTTGTCATTAAACATAAACAAAACATAAAACAATCCTAGGCTCTTTGGCTCCAACTAAATATTGTTCTCCCACTCTACTAGTGGAAGACCCTAGTGTCCAACTCACCAAACAAAACAGCACTTTAGTACAGTGCTTACATTAAGCAGTCACAGCATCTCTCAACAGGACTGTCAGCCTGCTCCCCAAGGGAGCGTCGGTCTCTGTAGTCAGTCTCTACTCTTCCCCTCACTATCCCCTATTTCTTTCTTTGCTTTTCATTCTAGTTTTTTTCACATCTCTTTATTGGTTTTATTGTTTTTCTATAAACATCCTTTATTTGATATGCAGTACATTATCTGCTTTATTGAGATTTTTTAAACCTTCTATTGGATGAGGTGTGTCATGCGTGCAAACCACTCCTTATTGGAGCAATAATTATTTATGTATTATTTTTTATTTAATTAAGGATGTATGGTGGCAAAGAAAGGACGGCCAGAAATCAGCCAAATCTGCAATGCCCACACACAAACAACAATAGTCATAGCAGGCGTATATCGTCCAGGGTGCACGACCATAACTATAGAAACCCATATAAGCAACAAAAGGTATCACTCACCTTCTACCTTGACTACCCACCCATTTGGGTGATGATACTGCCCCCCGTTAGGTTGGTACAGCCAACTACCAGTCAACGAAGGGAGCGCACCTAAACTAAATAATTGCACCTGGACTGGTGACCTGCCGTTCTTTCCCGCCACGCTAAAGCCAAATCCAAAACAGAAACAATGACAAAAGCAAAAGGGGAGGGAGGGTGGGAAACCTGGAAACAAAGAGACTTTGGCCAACAGTTCTAACCCCTTATATAAACTTCCCCTATCAAACACGCCCCCGCTTGCTATAGGCTACCTAACCAAGTGATTTGCATACATTCAAGCCTCCATCCTAGAGGTTTAAACTACCTCTTTTCTTAAGCTAATCATTCGGTTTCTCAGATCACTTTTTTGAGTGAGTTCTGTTATGCTTTATTACAAAGTGTGAAATGTCTATGTTGTTTTCATCTATATGCATATCTTAATGAAAACAGAATATATTAAAAAATAATATGGCCGAGGGGAGCGCCGACCCATGTCACTCAATCAATACCTGTGATAAGAGCTCAGCTGCAGTAATCAGTACTTTGTATTAGCACTGCAGTGAGAAATAGGATGTTGGCCTAGAAGTCTATTTCTATAAATAAAAATATATTTCTCCTGTGAGTACAGTAGTCCTATCAGCTGATGTTTACCTGATGGTAGTGAACATGTAGTTATAGGCACCACTCTACAATTTTCCATTAGAGATTAATGTAAACTATGTATGACAACTAGCATGGCCATTAAAAACAAGCCACTTACAAACAAATATAAAAAGCCTTATTCAGAGGTGCACACAGATGCAACAACTGGTGCATGTTTGTGGAATGATAGCAGCAATAATTTTCAAATGCTACTTTCAGGTTTTGCCTTGTGTGCTAATGTGCACCTGAATCTGCAACCACCGAAATGTCCACTTTTAGTGGTGCTGCATGGTGCCATACTGCTGGTGTTTCCAGACACTCCAACTATATGTACACCATAGTATGCACCATTGACATTTGAACCTGTCTATGGCAGGTGCAGTGTCTCTGTCTGAACCCTTTCTAAATATTGACTCTGTGACTGTGGCTCTTCATCTGAGAATGCAGTCACTTTCACTGACATACCCAGGACACTCCCACAACATGCCAATGTGAGGTATATTTTATTCACATCAGGTCATTCCCAGCCACTACCTAGGAACACCTACTGTATGGTTTTCCCTCACTAGTGTTGTTACCAGTAGTCTTGACTGCAACAGTGTACTAGTGGATACGCTCAAGGTAACGCATGTAGGGATTTTCTGTACTTTTCATGCATACGCAGTACAAAATAATCACTCAACTATGGGAACATCGGTATTGCATGCGTTTAGCGTGCACCTCTGACCTAAGCCCAAAGTGCTCATAGTAACCTTTCTGGATGGGATAGTCATCTTTCTGGAACATCTCACTACATTTTGAGTGGAAATGCTTCACTGTAGAATGAAAGTTGTCAAATGGGGTTGTTTTATTTGCATTTACTTTGCCCTATAAGTGGATACATGAACAGTACCAAAACTTTGGCAAGCATAGAAACCGATATCACAACAGAACCTCAAGAATATTGAATGGAACAGTCATTTTTACAATCACTGCTGGATTATATGTCCTCTCTTTTCCCTGATTAACTAATACATTCATAGTTTTTAATGAACCATCTGTGGCAATACCCAACTTGAGTAATGCTGCATTATTGCAGCTCCTACCTTCTGTATTGATGCATATCTAAGTGTTAATTGTCAAGAAAGACAACTTTTTAAAATGATTATTAGTATATTGTTCACTCAATCTTTCACTCTGAAGACCATTCTTATACGGAAGGGCTGGTGCCCTTCAATGCAGTGACCGATGGTGGCTTCTAAGGATGCATCAGACAGTATTATAGTATCTACAGGTGGGTTATGGTATAAAAGATTGACTGTAGAAAGGTCAAAAGTGTCTAGATGTTAGACAGTCAGTAGGTCGACAGTGACAAAAGGTCAACACATAAAAGGTCGACAGAGAAGAATATTGACAGGCACAAATGGTCGACATGATCAAAAAGTCAACAAATGGTCGACACTTTTTTATAACCCTAATTTTCACCATAACCCTCCCCTTGGTGCCTAACCCTAACCATCTGGGTAGGTACCTGACCGTAACCATCCCTTCTAATGCCTAACAATCCCTTCTGGTGCCTAATCCTAACTGTCCCTACTCGTGTCTAACCCTAGCCGTCAGGGCAAGTGCCTCATTATCAGCGCTGCTATCTACAAGGTAGTGCCCCGATGTGCCACCCAATATATGAACAATCAGTGGCACTGGCTGTTCCGACAGTGCAGCTATCGATATTGACAGCAGTTTCAAATGCATAAATACAACAAGAGGACATAGTCACTCCATATTGGGAACATGCCATGTTCCTTAACAACTCCCTTCCCTAAAAGTACCATTAAATTAGGAGTGGTGACATCTTTCCCAATGTCATGGTAGTCCGGATAAGGGTGCCAAATGGTTGGATAGCATCATTTTGGTACGTCAGCCCTCCCGAATAGGGACTGTTTAACTTATATCTGGATAATTGGGAGTTCTGATATATGCCTGTGTGTATTTGTATATACGAGAGTGGTTCAGTAAATAAGGTAACAATACCTGCGTAAATGTATTCAACTCGTACATATATACATATAATCAATAGGATGGCCTTGGTACAGATTATTTTTCCACATAGTCCTCATACTTGTCTAAGCATCTAGCAGTACACTGGGGTATCTACCACAGCATAGAAGAAATAAGCATCTCTCCTGCTGTTATCAAAGGCAGTGCACCAAACCCAAACCTGTTTTTTCGTGACATGATGTTATCACCATACACCTCACCAAGTTGTCAATGAATTTGAGCTGCTGATGTGCCCTTTAGATGCAGAAATCTGATCACGCCACCCACCTCAATGTTTGACCATGTTTCAACTGATGTTGGGACAGTATAACCGGTATGAGTTCAGTCTACTCCCTGTGAGGGGAAGAAGCGGTCTACCTGCTCTGCCTGGCGGGAAATTATAATAAAATAGAGAACTTTACATGTGAGAGGTCTTGTTGAACCATCCGTGCATTTTTGTGCAAATGAAGTACACTGCACATTCACACCAGGTGTTACAGAATCTGTCAACTACAGTGTAATTTCAATGGAAAACTTATTCTGATCTATAACAATGAACCTAAAGGTTTATATATAAATATATATATATAAATATATATATATAAATATATATATATATATATGGGTGTCTGTGTATATATAAACTGGATATTTTAAAAAGCTCTCTCCCCCTACTATGTTGTATAAATATATTGAAAGTCAGTGAAATAATGGCGAGTATAACGATATTAATACTGTTCTATAACTAAAACTAAAATTCCACTGTAGTCATATGAACTGCACTCTCTGTGAACTGTGGGCCTAATTCAGCAGTGCACTAGCGTGCACTGCTGAACGCAGATTGCCGATGTTCAGGAATCTGCGCAGACGCCAGACCCATTCTGTATGTTTAAGTACTTAATCTGTTGGCACATTTGTTGATCTAAGCCCACTTCTCAACTTTTAGGAAGGTCTGAAAGGTAATAAAGAACCCCTGCCCAAATGATAGAGAAACCCCATAGTCCAGCTAGAGGGACAATACACTCTAGGCTGAGAAGGGTTAACACCCCTCAGGGGGGGTGAGGGGGGAAGGAGCTGGGCACACATGGATAAAATACAGGCTCACTGGTAAGAGTGGGTGATTCTCTGCTTGAGGTTGTCTACAAGACACAGGGCACCGGACGTCATCACAGGGAAAGGCCTCATTCCCAAAGATTGTTCTATCCGTCGTGATCTGAATGGTCTGTTTTCTCCCATTTTATTATTTTCTTTGGTTTACTAGAAATTGCGAATTAACTGTGTTTGTGACTTTTTGTAACATCCTTATATCCTTTGTAATTTTTGTACATAAGCTTTGAAGATATTTCTTGAATTAAACTAAAGTAATTCTAGTTCTGGAACTGTGTTTTTATGACACCAAACACCCATGCTTGGCATGTTACCTATATTTAACTATTGATAAATTGTGTGTACAGGTGAGAGCAGAAGCTTGCCTTACGCTTAGCGATAAATTGGTCTTCTGCTGGTGGCAGTTACCGGAGTTAATAACCATAAGCGCTGAGATAACTGGTATAAGTCACGGGTGGCGATTCTCAGATTGGCGTATCTGCAGAGATCGGCCAGAGGTCCGTGACACACATCACCTCCTTTATCTTAATAAATTCAATTTTGCCATTCTTCCCCAATCTGTTGCAGGTTGGATATTTAATTATAAAGTGGAGATGTCCATGGAGATTAATGACACAGTCCTAAATGAGATCCAGTATACTACAGAAGAAAAACAACTATCAGATCAATTTTATAAGGTTTTCATAATTTCTTTGTAGTCCAGGGATCAAAAGTGGAGATGTTCAAGCGGAAAGACATGTCCTTGCTTTAAATTGTTTTTGTTTTATGTTGCTCCAGAATTAAAATTGACAGTAAAGAGGTGAGATAGACTTTGGATTTTGATTTAACATGAAGAATAAAAGTAATATGTTTAGTTCCCTGGTTGTAAGTACTGATTTTCTGTCTGGTGGAAAATATCTACATGCACCCAATATCATCATTCTCTGAGCTCATGCCATTTGCTATTTATTTTCCTTCCACCAAATAGTTTTAGATACATATCAAGAGATATTAAAAAATAGTTTTGAAAAATATTTTTGGAATAAACTAATGCTTTCACTAACAACCTATATTTAAGGTGCATACACACACAATGATTTATTTAACGATTATCGATAACGATATCATTTGTCATTCCATCGTTGAAAAAATTGTTCACTTTCTGAGTTAAAACGATGAACGATTATTGTTCATGCGCGTTTACGTTTGTAGTTCAGTCAGATTGACCAACTCAACGATTTTCAGTAAGGGAATATGCAAAAATCATTTGTAGTTCAAAAAAATCGTTCATTACATTTAGTAAATGAACGATTTTAGTAAACGATTTTGGTTCATTTTTTCCCTTGAAAAAATTAACAAAAATCGTTTACTAAAATCGTTCATTTACTAAATCGTTGTGTGTGTATGCAGCTATAGAGATGTGCAGTTTGGTTTTCCTGAAATATAAACACAAACAAACTTAGGGGTTCTGAGTCAAATTGAGTCCCAGTTAGGAATCACTTTGGGGTTCCGAATTAAACAGAGTCCTGGTTTAGTTTTACAGTCAGTTCGGAACTCATATTTAAAAACCAAATGCGGGTTTTGGATTGCATGTAAACAGGCCCAAATTACATTATTTTAGCTGTTTTATCAATTTTTATAGCTTTTTATCAATTTTTAAGGAATCCAAAAGCGAACCAAAACTGAATCCTGAAACAAAACACTATGATGCATTAGAACCAAGACCAAATCTGCACAAATCTATACTACATATTCAGTTGCTTGTTAACATTTTATTGAACTCACAATCTTAAACTTTTCAAAAAAAAATTCAACTAATAAAAACTTGTCACATTGTTAAATAGCAATTTGTGACACCAAAGTACTACTAGGGGTAAATTTACTAAGCTGAGAGTTTGGGAGAGTTTGCAACCTCTGGAGAGTTTGGGCATTTTTTCCCACTCTCAAATTTACTAATGTCAAACTCGGGAGAGAGATCTCCTTTGCTACGGGAAAATACTGGAGAGTTAGCTAACTCTCTTCAATTCACCATCGGCAAAACTTGAGAACTTCACTGGTGAAGATAGGATTCTGGAATTTACCAAGCAGAGAGTTTCTAAACGTGGGAACTGTCAATAGCTGGAGCCAATCAGCAGCCGCTCTAAAGTCAGTGCGGCCGCTGATTGGCTGGCGGGACATGCAAAGCCCTTGCAGTCCCGTCAGCTGGCATTCGGAAGGTATTAGTATTTGTGGCAACTCACATACTGATACCCGGTGCGTAGTTCGGTAAGATCGTTTTCTTGTATTCAAAAGTCCATGGATTCCTCCTTAGACCAACGCCAGGATATAGGGGAGTATGAAATCCTTTTTGCAGGGCCAGTCAATATGGATTCTACTGGAGAAGGGGACAGAAACATCTGGTATAGGTAAGTATGTGTGAATGGGTAAGTGTGTGTAATGAAGTTATACTTGGCATGGTGTGTGTGCTTTGTCTTTATTTAACTATTTATTTTACAGTGGGCGTATAGTGGGGGTACAAGTGCTGCCCGTCTGCTGGCACTTGTAGTTCCACAAGTGCCAAAGGGCAGCATGCTGGCACCTGTAGTTTCACTGTAAAATACAATCGTTTCATTATGTTTCCCCGCTTTTTACCCCCGTACCCTAAGCTCCAGGGGTGTGGGGAAGAGCCCCGGGCTTCAGTCCAAGCCTTGGGATTCGGGGGGTACCCCTTCTTGGGGGGTCCCCACCTCCCCTGACATCCCCGGCTTGGCCTGACTGGCTTGGGCTGCTAATGCTTTGGACCCGGGGCCCATGAAGGGTCTCCAGGCTGTGGCATTACAGCCCGGCCATTTTGGGTCTGGTGCTGGTTTTAAATATAGGGGGGACCCTACGCAATTTTTCCCCCCTATATTTAAAATCAGGACAGGCCCTGCAGCCTGGTGTTGGTTTCTAAATTATGGGGGAACCCTACACATTTTGTTCCCCGTAATCTTCGAAACCAGGACAGGCTGGCAAGCCTGTCATAGTCGGCCCTATTTCATTTTTTTTAACACTTTTAACCCTTACTGTATAGTAGGAAGTTTGGACAAGGATCCCATGGCTTGGTTCAAGCTGTTGATTGTCATTATGTATCCAGTTGTTTTGATTTATCTATACAGTATAAGCACTTTGGACAAGAGGAATCTAGCATCCAAATTAATATGCCAACTACTGCTTGAGATGGATTGCGCATGTTCTGTTATTTTGTTAGGTTGTTTCATATATATAAATATGGAATTAGCTGTCCAACATGGAAACCCACCAAGAATTTTTGTGTCTAGCCTATATAAGCTCCATGTTTTACAATGAGATGCGGTTAAGATAGAGCCGCCCAGAATGCTGCCCATCAGAATCCCGAAGCTGGAAGCTTAACCAATGACTAAACATAGGCGTCTAAATCCTGACGCCTATCTTTAGCCCCATGCCGAAATCCTGATGCCCGTCATCCCGTACGAAGGTAAGTCTGGGCTTTCTAGCTGTTAGCTGCGTGGGGGGGGGGGTTAGGATTAGGTACCTCCAGGAGGATTTAGCATTATGCATGCCCCAAGGAGGGTTAGGGTTAGACTAGGGGAGGGGGGGTGGGTAGGGTTAGGCACCACTGGGTGGAGGTTAGGGTTAGGCACCCCCCTGGTTAGGTTAAGGTTAGGCACCAATAAGGGAGAATTGGGGGGGGGATGGGAGGGATAAGGTACTTACTAGCCCTAGTTCGGATCTTCACTGTTTGGGCTTCCGGCATTGGTAGTTCAGTCCGCCGAGAATAGATCCGGCACCATTACATACCGATTCCTTTCCAACATGTACTCATAACTTGTACTCGATTCAAAAACATGTCAAGCACAATAAAAAATATAAAATTTCCTCATCCTAATTTTATATTTTTGGTTCTTTTTCGTTGTATTTACTTTTGTAAACGTGACATTGAATTTGTTACATTTTATTTTTCCGAGAAGTACTTGTCTCTATGGAGGGAAATGTGTATTGCTTTACTTCTCAAAATAAATTATTTCTATATCTCACGTGGCTTGCTTATAACTTTTCTTGTCATGTTGTAAATGTAAAAAGTGTATTTTTCATTTTCTTTATGAGCTAACAAGCACAATGTATTATAAGTTTGCAGTTGTAAGGGAACACAAATACACAATGGTATGCAGAAAAATCAAGCCATGTATAATTCATACTGCCCAAACAAAGTACTTATGTAGCAGATACACCTTAAATCTCCACTTTTGGATTATCAAGTCACTGCAGCATCTGGCAAAGAGAGCCTATTATCCATTTGTCAATTACGATTAGAATCATTCTTAAATACGCCGCAGTATTACAAAGCGTATTGCAAATCTGGTGTCTATTAAATTGCATTTTTTTCAACAATAACATAATAGGTTTGAAATCCATTTTGCTTTGTAGTTGTTATTAGAAAATATGTGTATCAAGTATATGTTTTTAATAGTACAAGAAAAGCCTTCCATGATAAGAAAGTATGCACCTCTTTTTATTTAGCTTAGAAAACAACATCCAACAGAAGCAGGGATTTGAAGGTTTAAATTTAGAAATTGTAGGCAAAGACAAACATATTGCTTATTTTGCAGTAATTAACTCTGAGCTGAGACATTATGCATGCATATTCCTGACACAGAAACAAAGTGCTTGCATTCTGTATTTCTCTTTATTCATTATACTATTAAAATCAATTAGATGTCCTGTAGTTATAATGCTGATGCCCGGGAAGCTGACTGACAGAATTCCGGCGTCAAAATCCTGACATACAGTAGGACTAAAGATAGGCGTCAAAATCCAGATGCCTATCTTTAGTACAATGACGGAATCTCAACAGACGGCTTCCCGAATGAAGGTAAGCGGGGAAAGGGTTAGCGTTAGCCGCGGCGGGGAGGGTCAGGTTTAGGCACCCCCGAATTGGCTTAGGGTTAGGCACCCCCCCGGGGAAGGTTAAAGGTTAGGCTAGGGGGAGGAGGGGTTAGGGTTAGGCACCCCACTGGGAGGGTTAGGTTTAGGGTGTGGGCAAGGGGGTTAAGTTTAGGTACCCCCGAGGGGACTTAGGTTTAGGCACCACCACGGGAGTGTTAGGCTTAGGCCCCCCAAGGGAGGGTTAGGGGGCAGAGGGGTAGGGATAAGGATTACATACCTAACCCAAATCTATACATATAGGCATTTGTGGATTACAGATACAACATTTAGGGGGTGATTCAAAAGTGGACACAGGAAATCATTACGTTGGAAGTGCCCAATGGTTTCCCCTCTACCCATGCATCCTTGTTGCACTGCGCATCCCTCCCGATGGCTACCGTGCAGAGACACAAATCAAAATTGCATGCAATGCTGTTTTGATGGGCATTTATGGGTGGTAATTGGGGGAGTGTCTCCCAGATGTGGCCATGTTGGTGTTTCACTGGCAGTGGTGGCCATGTTTAGTCAGACATTTTGCATCTGCCATAGGGCAGGTGAAATGTCCAATGGTGTGTCCAACTGTCCGCCGATAGTGAGCCTTTGTACGTACATTTGGGAATTTGTGCCACAGCTGGTGGGTATCTCATTAGGACACCCATAGACCATGGCATTAAAATAAAGACTCAGCAGTGGCTGTGACGAAAGACACAGCTGATACTTTAATAGCTTGCATCTCTAAATCACCCCCTTAATTTGGTACATTCCAGTTAGTTCAAGTTAACATTGTCTTTGACTTTCTTTCTCTCAGGGCCTGATTCAGAGGTCAGACAGTGTCAATGTTTGCCCAGATGAGCGATTTTTGGCTACTGCACAAAGCCCACACTGTGCACAAGCAAACCTAACTGTACAATAGCAGTTGTATTTGCGTATGGAATCGGTATCATTAGAAAAGGACACTGCGATTCATGGGCATTTCTGGGAAGTGAATGAGTGTGTTATGGGGGTGTCATGGTTGTGTAAATGCACGCGACTGCGTTCTCTTTTGCAGCACCACAGACATATAGAGGCTAATTTTTTAGGGATTTGAAATGGATACATTATGCGAGCCATAGTCTGCTCAAGGGGTCTATCTATCTATCTATCTATCTATCTATCTATCTATCTATGTATCTATATATGGGGTGCATTGTAAGCGGTTGGTGCTGAATCACTTAATGAACAAATGAATATGTGATAAAAAGGCTGCCTCCTCTGTAGTCCACCTGTTCCAGTACACAGATTGAAAACATAAACAGTAAAGCACAGGAGGCACCAAAGCAACAATAAATTATTTAATCAATGTAAATTAATCTTGCATACTGCAACTAGAATTTTAGTTTCAGAAGATGGGTATAAGTTATTCAGTCCAGAATCTTGGATGTCTCAAAAACATAAAACACAAACAATGTGATACAGTACAGGAAAATGTTTATCCAAAAACACTTATACCAGATATAGGATAATATCAGCCTCATCAAAGTCAGGTCTTTCAATAGATATAAACTTTCCTCTAGGAAGCCAAAACCTCAGAAGGAAATCATCTTTTGTGCTGAAACAGTGCCTCCAAGAAATAAAGTGTAATAGTGTAGTGAGCATTGGAGTGTGAGTAGTGAGCCAGTACCCAGTTATAGAAGCAGGCTAATTATCTTAATAAAGCATGAGTCAAGCTCATCTGCAGATTCTTTATGGGTTTTCTCTACCCCCACCTTCTGAGACTATTTATAATTCCACTCATGGTGTACAAGACTACAGTATATATAATATATATATATATATATATATATATATATTAAAAGTGGCCTTGGTGTACAGCGACAATACTATTTAGATATATAAGGTAGAAAGTAAATAAAATAATATAATAATACAATACAATAGTAGGTGTGAATCTAGAAGTGTGCAGTCATCTAATGGAATATTAACAATGATAAGATCATTAAAAAAGGGAAAGGGAGGGTAGGAGATAAAGTAGTGTAATAAAAGTGTCAGTGCAATTCATGTGACCATAAATTATGTATATAAAGTATTTTAATTGATACAAAAGTGAGGAGTGTAGCTGTGAAAAGAGTCACTAACTACTTGTATCTAGGATGTATCATATTAATAATAAATGTCGATCAAAGAAATAAATATTACTAAAAGTTAAATAGTGTACTAAAGGGTCAGTGCAGTAGTGCAATAAGGTTATTTAAAACATAAATTTCTGTGCATGCACATAAGATGCGTATTTTAGGATCAAACACAATCTAGATAGTACTACCTTAATAGAATAATGGACCAGAAAGACAAATATTATATATAAAAAATCTATACAATTTTTATTGGCTAATGACAATTAATATTCTATAAATGCATAAAAAACATTGTAAAATAGAGAGATAAAAAACACATATAATACAAAGAATCTATGCTTCAAAAAAGCATATCATAGTTAATATCTCTATTGCAAAATATATAGAGATAAATAAACGGCAAAGTGCCAAGCGCTTATATCAGTTGTGTATCTAAGGTAAGTTCAAGTAAGGAGCTTCCAACGCGTTTCGTCTGTCTCACAGACTTCTTCAAGGATAATGTATATATACAGAATATATATATATATATATATATATATAGAGTAGTGTTGGTTCAGGAAAGAATGTATTTCACACAGCATACTACTACTGTAGTATATTTAAAGCATCCCTGGAGATTGTCTTTAAATGTTAACAAGTATGCTCAGATGGACCTTTGGGCCACATTTATAAATGAGTTTTATCACTCAAAACGAGTGATAAAACTCACTGTGTATGATAATGGTGCTCCAGCCAATCAGCTCCCAACTGTCATTATTCAAACAGATGACAGTTAGAAGCTGATTTGCTGGAGCACCATTATCATACGCAATGAGTTTTATCACTCGTTTTCAGTGATAAAACTTGTTGATAAATAAGGCCCTTTGTCTCGGAGTGCTAGTACCTGATTCCATATATTTTACATTGTCAGTTTCAGAGGCCCCATGAACAGTACCCTCCATTGAAATTTGGCACAGTTCCCAATGGGAGTACTGAGAAGAACATCCGAAGTAATTATCCAGACATGCATGCCTACATGATTAAGTACAACCAGCGACATGTAGAGGATGCCCTGCAAAACCTAAAGACTGGGTAAGTTATTTATTTTAAGATGCATTATAAACATACAAAATAACTAAAACAAATGACTAAACAAAATACTATATAGCATATAAATAGCTCTCTATGGGGAACTCCAGAGGAAATATGTTTTTTTAATTATAAACATACCATTCCTCCCAACTGGTAAATCTGGGAAATTGTAACACCCACCAGCACCAACAGTTGATACAGTTACTGTTTCAAAACAAAACAACCTACAAAATGTGTGACCCAAACCAAACTGTCTGAAGCTGCTGATTGGACACAGCTGGGAAGTTTAGGATGTAGAATGACAAATTACCTTTTATTTTGAGTTTTGTCTTAAGAGGACATACATGCAGGAATATACTATGCATTACATTTTATTATTTTAAGCCTGAACAAATAAATGGAACAGCTGACAGAACTGCTTATTCTATTCCTGGTTCATCAAGCAGACGACCAAGTTATTGTGTACTGACAAGAAGACTACTATATGTTTTAATGTACCAGGTTGTAAAAATTGTTTAGAGATAACCACAGCTTCAGTGGAACATGCAGTGCACTCTTAGCAAGCACTTAAGGATATAAGTTTCTACTAATTCTCCAAACATTGGGGTAGATTTAATGAAACACTGGGCCTATTGTAACCTTGCACGATGGGCTTCCAGCGATGATGTTATGGAAAATTTGTTTATTTTTGCTCGTGTTTCTATGAGGTGTGAGCAAAAATTGGTGATTTTTAGTACCATAAACATCCCGTGGAGACACATCTTGCCACAGTACAACAGGACATCACCTGTAACTGAATCAGCCCAATATTGTTTTAGTATGTACAGTAGATGAAGGACCACTTCTTTGCTTTCTATGGTGCACCTTCATGGAGCATGCAATATGCTACACCCGAAATTAAAATATGCAGATAATTTGTGCTGTATGCTTCACATGGTAAATTTGGATGTAGTCAGGATCCCGGTGGTCAGAATGCCAAAGACGGATTACGACAGTGAGTGTAATGTTTAGGGTTAGGCACTGGTGGGACGGTTAGGGTAAGGCCGCGGGAGGGGATGATTAGGGTTAGGCCGTGGGAGGGTGTGGTTATTGCTAGGCCACGGGAGGAGATGGTTAGAATTAGGCTGCGAGAGGAGATAGGCTGCAGGAGGGGACAGTTAGGGTTAGGCCATGGGAAAGGATAGTTACGGTTAGACTGCGGGAGTGGACGGTTAGGGTTAGGCTGCAGGAGGGCACGGTTAGGGTTAGGCTGCGGGAGGGGATCATTGGGGTGAGGATTGGGGTTAGAATACTTACCAAAATCTGTTAAGATTTTGAGCATTTGGTTGCCGCTGTCGGTATTCTGACTATCGGCATTTTGACCATCTGGATCCTGTCCCAAACATGGTGTATTAGAGGGGAGGAAAAAGCTGTGTGTATTGTAGATGGGTAGAAATCTTTCTTTAATTAGGTCATATTTTCTAATTACGAAAACATGAGAGAAAACTTTTTAAACCAGGCCAATGTAATAATGTCAGAGAACATGCAAACCAGCATGATTTCCAGATTTAAATAACTCCTATCACGATTTAAACTCTCCTCCAGATGTTTTCCCAATTTGAAAATACAACTCGACCAATGTAATAGTGTAAGAGGTTACTGCTAAACTCTCACATTTTCTAAACTCTCACCCTATTACATTTGGCCCTGTGAGTCTAAGGGGTCTATTTACTAAGCAGTGTTAGGAGACAGAGTGAAAAGTGATAAGGTGCCAGCCAATCAGCTCCCAACTGCCATCTCACAGGCTGTGTTTGAAAATGACAGGTGGGAGCTGATTGGCTGGCACCTTATCACTTTTCACTCTGTCTCCTAACACGGCTTAGTAAATAGACCCCTTAATTATGTTATGACAATTTATTAAAATAATATAATGAGTTGTCATTTGTGTCCATAACATTATACTTCACAGTCATAAGAGCTAATTCACTAATATTACAATTAGGGGACACTGAACCACAGCACCTCCTGCATCAGACACTTGTTTTCATTGTCTAATTTTCATTATACAGATAGAAGCTAAGTGCTGATCGGTTACTATAGTTCCATGAAAAGTTTGCACCAGAGTGCAAATTTATTTAGCAAATTAAATATATACGGCAATACAAATCGACAAATTCAATCTAATAATAACTAATATATAGTGGCTCCAATGATAGACACTACTGGCAAAATTCTGCACAGAATTGATACCTGCAACATTTATAGATTACTTTGAATAATTTTTTAATTTGAAACAGTCACTCTGAGAAGCAAACAAATAAAAGCCCTGTCTAGTGCCTCTTCTGATTTTGGCAGGAAGAATGTAAACTGTTGCCTAAATAATCACGTAAAGTAACAGCACAATATAAAACAACACAGGAGTCCTCCTACAAAACCACACAACAGCAATATACTTTAGTACATTGCCATCACAAAATGACTCATTTTTATGAGCAGTTTTGTAATATTCCATTGACATGTTCATTTTGTTAAAGGAAACTGGATGCCTTTATTTACGATGCAGCTGTGCTCAACTACATGGCTCGAAAGGATGAAGGGTGTAAGCTGGTGACTATTGGCAGTGGAAAAGTGTTTGCCACCACAGGCTATGGCATTGCTCTGCAGAAAGGTTCTAAGTGGAAACGCTCTATTGACCTAGCATTACTACAATTTCTCGGAGATGGTAAGTACACACCGGCTGCTAAGTTTTTCCTAGATAGTATATGTAAGACATGCCTCTACTGTTTTATTTTTAGTTAAAATTGTCTATTTATTATCAATTTATTTTCACTAATGGGTGTCCACATGTTTTTAGTAATGGGCCTATTAAATATTAGGGGCCCGATGGGGCTGCCTAATATTCAGCATACACCAAAAACTGAATGTTTTTTCGGAGATTGCCTGCAAGGACCTACAGTGCACCATCTTCAGATGGCATTGGTTTACACAGTTTGGAACCTTGCTATGGGAAGAAGTACCGATTTGAAAAGAGAGATCCGATCCCTACACCACCTCAGTGCGCATGCATGAAGTCAGGTTATGCAAACTAATTAGCGGTGTAACTATCAGAGCTTGAAGGGACAGCTGCTTTTAGGAGCAGCCCTCCCCACACCGGGACAATTCCAGTAGGTAAGTATCCACCACCGCAAACACCGTACTTAATTGTTATGGACTAATCAGTGGTGTCACAAGGGGGGTGCGGTCCACACCCGGGTGTCACCTGCCGAGGGGTGACACTAAGGTGCAGACTCCCCCTCACTGGGTGCTGCACTGTGGCATTAAGTGCAGCACTCGGCTCCTGTCACTGAGGGAGCTGGCAACAGGGGCCTCCTGCTCTCCCCCTTCCCCCCCCAAGTAATAGGCATGGGGGTTCGGGCCGCATGACCACACCCCCTTCTTCCATGGTCACACCCCCTTTTTAGTGCCTTAAATGTCAGGAGGGCGTTACAGCTGTGTGAGGAAAGAACAGGTGCAGGGAACCTGTATGGGGGGGAGGGGGCTTTGGGGAGTGCCGCAGATGTCAGAAGGTAGTTAG
Organism: Taudactylus pleione; assembly: GCA_031769625.1. Taxonomy (NCBI): domain Eukaryota; kingdom Metazoa; phylum Chordata; class Amphibia; order Anura; family Myobatrachidae; genus Taudactylus; species Taudactylus pleione. The sequence continues at coordinate 81,680,268 of JAUIMM010000040.1, forward strand.
GAGTTTGAGAGCTATAGCAGGTAACCTGTGTGGGGTAAGGGGTTACGTTGATGTCAAATGGGAGTTAAGAGCTGTTAGAGCTGGACAGAAAACCAGTGTTTGTGTGTGTGGCATGGGAGTTCGGGCTGCTTCTCGTGTGGCCGTGCTCCCTTTTTGGTAATGGGAGACACCGCGGGGAGGGACGCCACTGGGGCTAATACATAATGAATAGGCTCTTCTCTTTAAATGAGCATTATTCTTTATGCTATTCTGTGTTCAATTTCAATAGAGATCTACGTAGTTTAACCAGTATTCTCTACTATATTTGCTAATTACTTGCTGTACATTCTACATTATGTTGGCTACTCTATGTTTCTTAAATGAGGGATGAATATGTGACTTTTAAGTTGGTGTTGTTAAACTCACAATGTTCTCTATCAGTCAGCAGACTGTAGTCATAGTTCATATGGAATACAGCTGGAGAACTACTATTTGCCTACAGTGCATAGAGTTTTGCTAAAATAATTGATAAGTGTATTGTAGATATGCTCTATTACAGTATGTACTGTATAATATACCTGACCTGACATGTGAGCTGTACACTGTTACAGGAAAGTTGCCCTCCTTTGGATATCTCCTGCTGAAGACAATAAGAAACCTCCGGCTGGAAAGGTCATCATTTGACCTGAAAACTGAATATATATTGTGATAGGAGCAGACATTTACCTTAGTCTAAGTGCGTTTTAAAGGACATATTGTTTGCCATACTGATTGAGGATTAAAGTTTAGGGTGGAAGTTCGTACATTTTTAATGAAACACCTCTGAAGAAATCATTATTGACAAAACGCATAGGGAGACTTGTTTCTGTGACCAAAAAGTCTCAATTAGCTCACTCAGAGCAAGTTATTAAAAATATCTAACCCACCATGGCCACGATATATGTGTGATATAAGGTTTTAATTCATTTTTAAATTTATTTGTTTTAAATAAAACCAAATGTTAACAAAGCAGATAGAAACTGATTAATTGTCATTGGGTCTACTCTGGTTGAGGGTATCATTGTAGAAACTGAAAGTGGATCCCTTCTTTGTCTTCATCTTCATCCCCTTAAAATGACATTAAAACAGAAAATATCAAGGGAAAATTTGAACCTACATAATTGGAGTTTGGCGCTCCCCAAGATCACTATTCCAGAGCACCCTTCTGGTTCATACTGGGAAGGACCACACTTGGGGAAGCAGCCTCTACAAGCGCAGTAGCAAAATCACTGGGAAAATGGCTGCCGCACCATTTTCCTGGTGTATTGCCAATGCGCATTAGACTTCGGGCACAGTCTAGTGCCCAGAGTCAACTGAATGTGTCAATACGTCACAGCCGCCAGAGTGAGAGGAGGGGGCCCCTGATGGTGAACACGGGCCCCCTCCTCTCTAAATACACCCGTCAAAAACGCTCTGTTACCTCCAGGACGGCTGAACAGTTATTAGTTTTTATTACTCAGATTTAAACAATAGACAACAGAGGAGGAGACAAAGTCACACAAACTGGAGTCAGGACGAAGAACAGCAATTGTCCTACAAAATCAACAGGCAAGACGAGGTCAAATGAATTGAGACAAGTCTAGCGGAGGACAATCAAAATCAATGATTGAAACAGTGGATAACTGCAGAATAATAAGCATTCAGATAAGAGCAGCTAAGATTATAACAGGCAATATGTACATGTGAGAACAACCATATATACACAGAGTATTCTTATTAAAGCTCGAGTACAGATCATTACACTGATGCAGATGCAAAGCTCATCTGGTGACTACAAATTGGGTGTGTAATCTATTGTTTAGGTAAGAACATTGCAGCTGTTTGGTAAATTGATTGACACAACACAACATTCACACAGGAAATCATAACCAGATTTTGGCAACATGGAAACCGTTTTAGTCATATACAGATCTGCCCAGTTACATCTTTGCCGCTTGTGTGCCAAATCGCACCAAGCATGGCGCGAGTCGTGGTCTGCGAATGGTTACATGCACTGTGTTCGCATCCACGACCCAAGAGGATTGCATGGTGTGATCGCAGTGTGCACCATAGCATACCATATCATATGCAGCCGCAGGTAATGACATGGAGCGATGTGTGCGCATGTTTCTAGCATGATCAGCAATGATGTAACATGATGCATCTGTATATAGGTATTTGGAATGAAGAATTACAAAATGAATAACATGTTGACCAAGAGGTATCTCTAAAACTGGTCAGTCACAGTAATTACTAGGTCAAAGGGCCTGGTTCAGACCCGCTCGCGAGTGCACAGCGCTCGCAAGCGGGTCGATGGTCCCCTACTGCACATGCGCACGTTGGAGCCGGCTCCGGTGTGCGCACGCGCGACACCCGGCCAACGACGTGCACACCGTCGCTACGGGCCTTGCACCAAAGTGGGGCAGCTGTCGATTGGGATTGACAGCTTGGCCCATTTGGGAGGTGGGCAGGAGGGGTGGCTGGCCAAACGGAGACATTCCCGGAGGAACGCCTGCCATTTGGGGGCGGCCCCACTGACATCACGAGTGATGTCAGTGGGTGAGCTTCCGGCTCTATTAGAGCCAAAAGCTCACTGGGGCTTGCGGGAATGAGACCATACCGCAAGGGTCTCATCGCAAGCCCCGATGGTCGCGATGGTTGTGACAATCGCAACCATCACCTGGCCGCTTTCTAAAGCTGTGGGTGGTTGCCCACAGCTTAGTGAGCAGCCAGGAGGCAGTCTTTAAAAAACAACAGGGACTCCCTGATTCAGAGCGAGCGCTCTCAAAGAGCGTCCGGCTCTCAATCAGGCCCAAAGCTTGCTGAGAAGGAAACAGAGGACCTCATTCAGAGTCAATCGCGAGCACCGATGCGCTCGTAACTGACTCGATGGTTTGGCCTGCACACGCGCAGCAGCCGCACTGTGCATGCGCAAGCCCTGGAGCAACAGAGGAACTCTGTCGCTCCATAGCTCTTTACCAAAGGGGCGGCTGACGATGGTGATCGACAGCTGCCCCCGTTTGGTAGGCGGGCCGGGGAGGTGGTTTCCAAAATGGAGGCATTCCTTTACGAATGCATACCGTTTTGTGGGCGGTTGCACTGACATCATCAGTGATGTCAGTGGTGAGCTTCCTGCTCCATCAGATCAGAAAGCTCCCTGGGGCTTATGAGTGCCCAGACCCTACCCTTGGGTCTGGTCATAAGCCCCGATGGTCACGATGGTGATCACCATTGCGACCATCTACCTGGTTGGTCTTTAAGCTGTGGGTGGTAACCCACAGATTAACGATCGACAAGGAGGCGGCCTTTCAGGATGCAAGCGGCCGCTTTGATTCTGTGCGACCACATGCATCTAACGACCGCCTCTGAATGAGTCCAGAGAGTTTTATACCCATTGTAGCAATCAAGTAGAAAATATCCCATCCTGGGACATGGATCTCTGGGTTGCTAAAGGTTGCACAAATGTTACATAGATTTTAGAGCATAGTGGCATATTTTCCTCACTGTAAAAATACCCCTTCTATACTTGTATATTTCTAAAGGGGGTTGAAGCAATCGCTGATTTAGAGTGTCCCTGGACAAATATGGAGAAAATCTGTATATGGGTTTCATTGTTATCCATTCTAATAGGGTTTTGAGTTTGAGCATGTATTGGCAGTAAGGCAATGCAGCTTACACATTCCATCTTGTGGCTTGCCAACCTGAATGCCCTTTGCCCTTTAGGCTTAAGGTGTCTGTTTATCAAGCAGTGAAAAGTGTGGAGAAGTGGAACAGTGGAGAAGTTGCCCATAGCAACCAATCAGCTCCTACCTATTATTTTATAGACTGTACTTGATAAATGCTACTTTAAAGCTGATTGGTTGCTATGGGCAACTTCTCCACTGGTTCACTTCTCCATACTGTTCACTGCTTGATAAATAGAACCCTAGGAGCTTAGTTGCAGGGCTGGTCAGGATAATGCTAAATATATTTTCTAGGAGAAGCCAAAGATCTTCCTCTTAATTGTCTTCACAGAATCTTCTGATTAGAACATTAATGCATCAATTGCGAGTATATCTTTGAGGTTAAATTTAATATACCAAATATGGACTCCCCACTCATATAGGGCCTGATTCCAAGGTGGACACAGTGTCAATGTCGCATGCAGGTGTTCGATGTTGTAAGTCTGAGTCGCAGAGCATGTGCACCTTGATTGGTACCACTCAGAGATGCAGTATAGAATTGGACACAGGGTCTGTGGATTTTAGAGGGTGCATCTAAAAGATAACAGGAGGGGGGGGGGTCTAAACTGATGTGGGCATGTTGCTGAAATAGCTGCATCCAAGGATGCTTAATAGCTCACACAGGAGACTGCACTCAGATGAAGAAACTGAAACCTACAAAATGGTGAACCATCTAAAGAGTCTACGAGACGGAAATGAGTCCTCTCAAAACAATGAGTGGACATGTCAGTTTTTAAAAGTCGCATCTGTGTCCGACTCAGAATAAGGACCATAGAGATTGCTACATTGAGACAATAATGTCACCCTGCTTCTCCTGCTTGTCCGCTGCTATGGCCATTGAGGTAATGGTACATCTCATTGTGTAGAGTGACTATTACATTTATAACTTTTTCCACATGCTGAAATAGAGCTAAAAGACTTAGGCCCTGATTCAGACCCACTCGCAAGCGGCTGTCCGCTCGCAAGTGGGTCGATGGTCTGCACTGAGCATGCGCACGATGGAGGGAGCTCCGTCGTGCGCATGCGCCAGACGCGACGAGTGGAGGAAAGTCCTTCGCTCGTTGTGTCTGATCAAAGGGGGCGTGCTGTCGATGTTGATTGACAGCACGCCCCTTTGGTGGGCGTGCCTCCCTGACGGGGGCGTTCCCAAGGGAACGCCTACCGTCAGAAGCCGGCCCACTGACATCACTAGTGATGTCAGTGGGAGTGATTTTGGCTCTGATAGAGCCAAAATCACTCCGGGCCTTGCGGTTGAAAACCTCAACTGCAGGCACCGGCTCGCAGTTTCGATGGTCGCGATGGTCACGACCATCAAACTGCACGCTCGTATAGGCTGTGGGTGGTGACCCACAGCTATACGAGCGTCCAGGGGGACGCTCCAGAATTATGGAGGGCGGCCCTCATTCAGAGCGTGCGCTCTGCTCAGAGCGTACGGCTCTGAATGAGGGCCTTAATTTTAACATCAGATTGGCTGATATCCCTTATTACAGCTAGCTAATGTGAGCAGGAGGACTCTAGAGAGAAGAATAAGGGACCACTGAGCTATTTGGTGGGACTGCCATTAAGTTGCACAGTAAGAAACCACTGAACTATGGGCCTGATTCAGACCCGCTCGTGAGCGCTGAGTGCTCGCAAGTAGGTTGATGTTGGTCCAGTGCACATGCGCACGATGGAGCCGGCTCCGTCGTGAGCATGCGCGAGACCCGCATAGCGACGGGCAAACCGTCGCTCCGGGTCTCGTACCAAAGGGGGAGTGCTGTCGATGGTGAGTGACAGCACGATCCCTGTGGTGGGCGTGCCGGGGGTGTGGCTGCCCAGACGGAGGCGTTCCCATGGGAACGCCTACCGTCTGGAACCGGCCCCACTGACATCACAAGTGATGTCAGTGGGAGTGCTCTCAGCTCTTATAGAGCCGAAAGCACTCCAGGGCTTGCGGCAACGAGACCCTACCACAAGGGTCTCGTCACAAGCCCGATGGTCGCGATGGTCTTGACCATCGCGACCATCTTCCTGGCCGCTCGCTATAGCTGTGGGTGGTCACCCACAGCTATACGAGCGGCCAGGAGGCTGCTCTGAAAATTAAGAAGGAAGGCCCTGATTCAGAGCGAGCACTCTGACAGAGTGTCCGGCTCTGAATCAGGGCTTATAAACGGAATCTGTATTACATACCGCCAGACGTGAGCCTGGCAGATGTGATACCGACGCCGGAAGACAGAAGAGTGAAGATCACGGCAAGGTAAGTAACTATACTTTCCCTAACCTTCTCCCCCCTAACCCTAACCCTCCCTTAGAGGTGCCTGACCCTAACCTCCTCCCCTAGTGCCTAACCCTAACTTCCCCCCCCAAGGGTTCCTAAACCAAACCCCCCATCCCAGCACCCTAAACTTAACCCTTATGGGGGGTCCCTAACCCTATGTTCCCCCAGGACACCCTAAACCTAACTCTCCCCCCACTGCAACTGTCTGCTCCCGATGCCCAGCTTACCTTCGTTCTGTATGCCATGTGTTGGGTTTTTGGCTGGTGGATAATGATAGGATCGGGATTTTGACGCCTATCATTAGTCCCATGCCAGCATTTGAGAGTTGGGAAGCAGGTGGTCGGCATTTTGACCGTCGGCTTCCTGACCGCATACCCTATAAACACCACTAGGCTTAAAGTATTAGAATGTTTTTCCTTCTCATTCTGCACTTCTTTCCCTATTTCTAGATTTGTACATATTTATTCATAAATGTTTTTTAAGTTCTATAAAGAAAATTGTATGTTTACAAGAAACCAAGCCACCAGTGTATTTGTTTTTGGTGTTGACTGTCTTAACAGCACTTACTGGCTCCGGCTGATGCATCCCACGCTCGAGACTTCTCACTTTCATCTCTAAAGCTGCATACACACTCAACAATTTAGTAAATGAACAATTTTAGTAAACGATTTTCGTTCATTTTTTCAAGGGAAAAATGAACGAAAATCGTTTACTAAAATCGTTCATTTACTAAATGTAATGAACAATTTTTTTGAACTACAAACGATTTTTACATATTCCCTTAATGAAAATTGTTGAGTTGGTCAGTCTGACTGAACTACAAACTACAAATGTTAACGCGCATGCACAAACTACAAATGTTAACGCGCATGCACGATAATCATTCATCGCTTTAACTCAGAAAGTGAACGATTTTTTCAATGATTGAACAATAAACGATATCGTTATCGATAATCGTTCAAAAAATCGTTGTGTGTGTATGCACCTCTACTATTAACAGTGCAACAGAGAGAGATCAGCTGCTACTTAAAGAAGTCTCTATAACTTCTCTCTCATTATAGTTTTTGTCCTATTTTTTGCTGCCACCACCGCATAAGCTGCCCGACTTCTTTCAACTTGTTTTCTTTTTAACAGTCTTGGCCAGTGAAAATGTAAGATGTGCACGCATACACTAATAGGGTGCCATATTATTGAGCTACTAGAGTAATATTTTTATCTTTCATTTATAAAATACCACAAAGGGTCTGCAAATAGACTTACAAACTTACATCATGAACTAACAGCCACTACAGTGTTTACTACAATGTAGGGCAGAACTTACATAATGAGCACACAGCCATTATTAACATGCAGTATCATATCTAGGAGTCCGAGCACCTCTGCCAGGACTTAACTAAAACTTCTACTCAGCTGCATCATATCACATGAGCTGCATTTTATACAACAACATCATTAGTCTCCATGATGGAGCCCAGAGCCTGGTGCGCAGACCAAAAAAGAAGGCTGGGTTAATTTAAAGAGGGCTATGGTTTAAAAGTTCTGGGAGGCTGAGAAGGACAGGACACCAGCTTTAATTGGTGCCCTTGGCAAATACCACCCTGGCCAATTAGCAGTCCTGTGATCCTAGTAAAAACAGCTGTAGATTGCACAGTGAGCCTGTGATAATGCGCTGTAAAGTAGATGGGGAGAACAAATGAGGGATAGGGACAAACAGGACGGTACCATGAGGCAATCCTGTGCCCAGGAGCATGGAGACACTGACTACTGAGGCTGGAAGACCAAGCAGAGGGTGCTTGTCAAAGGGTAATGACATAAATGGGATAGTGCAGGCAGTAATATAGGGGCTGACTCAGAGGTGGACGCAGTCTTGGTCAATGCTGCATCTTCAGCCACAGTGGAGCAGAGAAAATATGCTAATGCTGAAAGTGGTGACTTCTGTAATGAGATGCCCACCTTTGGCTTCTCTGATCCATTGCCTGCAATCAAAGACACAGCATCAGATCACCATTGCAACCATTGCGATGGTCATCGGACATTTGAGTAACCTATGGTTACTCAGATGTCTGATGACCATCGCAATGGTTGCGATGGTGATCTGATGTCCAAAGCAAGTAACATGCCAAATCCAGAGAATCTGTATCGTATTACACAGTCTCTGGCTTTGGCATGACCCCCAAAATGGAGGCAACATGCTCGCTTTCTCCTCCCACAATCACAATCAATCAAGCTGCAGCATACAGGGCACTGTGACCGGGGCCGCAGAAACATCGCAGAACATGGGCACTGTGGTTCTGGCCTACGCAAGTCAAGAAACCATTGGTCGTTTGCAACTGAGTCAGGATGTGTCCATGGCTCAATCAGCCCCATAGAGGAGAGTCTCCGGCTTACAAAAGTTTACAGTTTAAAGCTGTGTTTAATCTTTCATTTTACTCTGAGGTCACAGTGTTTAAACCATCATGATCAGACAGTGTGCATTTTTCAGTACACAATGACCAGGACACGTTATTAACATCTCTCATCAAGCTCTGAGATCATGGCTGTAAAACATTAAAGTTAACATAAAAAAGTTTTCATGAACATAGATTAATATAGTGATATCATTTTACAACATAAATTTATGACACCGGAATAAGTAGCAAAAATGCTTAGTTTCAAATACATTTTTATATGCAATCTGCGAGAACAAAGAAAATGTTATTTTTGAAGGAACTTAATAATCAACGAAAAATATGTCAATTTGCAACAGCTGTTCTAATAATGCCTATTTCTTATCCAGCTGTCAGAGTTGGTTTACATTTGTCTGTACTGTGCTTTCAATTTGCCCTATGCCTTCTCTCTGAATAGAATTGCTTACCACACATGTAGGAAATTTCAAAATGGAAACAAATAGATCACTTATACTCTCCATCTAGTTCAGTCTGTGGCTTAATAGTTAAAAGCTGACCAATCAGCTGGCAGTGTTAGACTGTGATGTGTGGCTGGGTGTTTTCAAAGGCAGTGGAACAAGGAAAAAAAATGAGGCTTTTTTCCCCCAGCAGATGGGTTTATTGATTTCCCTATGTGTATGTGAGAAATAAAGAACGTAGTGTGACTTTGAACAATGTTACACAGCCAGAAGTGTCTGTTACGCCACTTGATCACACCTTTATTTAACGTGGATTGACACTTAAAAGCTAGTTTTCAATGTAATCATTTTTCACTTAATTGGGACAAGTTCTTTCCCAGTGATTATTTTATTTAAGTGAACCGATACACTTTCTATGTAACAATGTGTGGCTATGGACATTCTTTTAAGAGAGCATTTAACCTTTTTCTCTATATATGTGAAATGTGTGAATCGAAAGCTCTGGATTTACGTTTTGCATCAAAATACTGTTTTCTTGATTTTTAATATTCACACTTAGAAACAAAATCATAATGTTTGAATACAAAATAGGCTTGTGCATTTGAATAAGAGAAAATATATACCCAATATAGCTTTAAAGCCTACACTAGGGACATCCTACCCCCCCCCCACACACACATTATTATTATTATTATTATTATTATTATTATTATTATTATTATTATTTATTTTTCTTAGTATTATGTTGGTGATTGCCTCTGCAATATGATTGTAAAACAATAAGCCATGAGCTACCATATGAGAGTGCATGAGAGTGCACAGTTACCCACTTCCCTGCCAGACAGTGGATATCCACCCCTAAAGAAACTCAAATTATTTATATATATATATATATATATATATGCAAAACCCAGAGGGAGCTATACAGAAGAAATAAAATATACGAGTGATGAAATCATATCATAAATAGAAATAATAATAACGCACTCTAATGTTTTGAGCTGCTTCCTTACTTCATATAAATAGTAGGAAGTGAACAATATAGGTAATGGGGAAGCGCTGTATGTTAAACATGAATTAGAGGGTGTAACGTATAATAATATGTTGCAAAATGTTTGAAAATATGATTGAAAGAATGTATACATGTAATATATTTCATGCGTGTAAATAGATGTGTGTAAGAAATTGGGTAATGAATGAAATGGCAGTCATCAAAAATACAATTAAAAAAAATATATTTTTTTTTTCTTTCTTTAAAAACTCATAAAACCTACTTCTAAAAGTATAAAAACTAAGTGGAGGAAAAAAAAGTTACAAAAACGCCACTTTGATACATAGGAAATGTACCATGGGTATATAATGTTATAGGTTTTTTTGCGGGGTGGTGAGATTCCTGTTGCTGTAGTCCAATGCCTCAGGAGACTATACGTACCTCACTCTAATTGATGCCTTCTCGTCTCCGTTGGCAGTATAGCTGGTGTTTCTGCCTCTGCTTCGGTTCTCTCCCCGGGACTTGTGTCTTAAATAGACAAGCTGCTGTGCAATGTGCGCTCCATCTTCGGCGCAATGAATGAGGCGGCATACAAAGAGTGTTTGTTCTGATTGGGCGATCTCTTTAGCACTTAGCACTGTGCTTTTTCAGACCTGCTGGTGGCTTGGTGCTTGTAAATAGATTTAGGCTCCAACTAATTTTGGCCCTGTATGGACTTTTTCAAGGTTGCAACATACTATTATACGTCACAGCCTCTAATTTCCATTAAACACACAATGCTTCCCCATTACCTATATGATGAAATCATATGATAAGATCAGTAGGTCATCTTCCCTGTGTCTACAAGTATTTTCCACTAGGATACATCAAGATGTGGAATTTTGGAGGCTGATATGTCCGGGGTGTTCCTACAAATCACCAAAGATCACCCGACAAGAAAAAGGCCCAAAGGCCGATCAGTAGATAGTTGGCATTTTTTTCATTTTTGATAAAAAACAATGCAGAATTTATAAAAAAAATGCTTACAGCATAAAGAAGGTGACAAAGTATCAACAATCAAAATACAGTTGAGGTGATGATATAATGATGCCACCACCCTTACGGATGACACGACACTGATTATATGCTAAGACACTAGTCTACGTGTCATAGCACAATCAGCATTTCAGTGACTGTAACATTGACCATTTGCTTACACTGTATAAGAATTAAGCTCATCGCATAGGACCCACTGGTGTTCTATAAATACTACATTTATGTTGTTGATGCAAATCAATATTACATTAAAGGCTTTCCAGCTAACAATAAGTCTCATATCAAATGTGAATCTGATTAATGCAGGTATATAGAGACATCCAGCATCTCACACATTAGTTTCCTGTATAACGACATAAACCAATCCACCGTGGGAAGAGCTCAGTCAGTAAACCTTATGGTTATTTTTTACCTATAATATTTTTTTCCTATTGTGATTAATAATCTATGAACGATTTCCAGCACATCACTCACAACAATGCATTATAATTCTTGATTTCTTAATAAGAAAGCTAAAATTGCATAATTTTGACCTGTTAGCATGCAATCCAAAACCCAAATTCGGTTCTTAAATCCAAGTTCCAAACTGTAGGAAGATGCGAACTGGGGCTCTGTTCGACTCTGTACCCCAAAGTGATTCCGGAATTGGACTTTTCTATACTTGCAACCCCTAAATTCAGTCTCTGAGACCTGGACCTGCACATCTGTAATATACTGTATATACACATAGTGGTGCAATTATATTGTGCCCCTAAAGTGAATATATAATAAACTTATCTGTAATAATCTTTAGTTTTTCTTAAAGTGATGTAATCACCTTTTACCATGAGAAATTACCAAAGTATAAAAATCTCCATATTAAAGTATGTTTCACAGAAAATATATACAATGCCAGTACAGGGCCGTAACTAGGGATCTGGAGAGCCCTGGAGATGGCACCATCGTTTGTTCACTGCTAGGATGGCACCCTGCAGCCAGGAGAGCTGCTGCAGTGGCACATGGTGCACCAAAGGACACTCCATGTATACACCCTACATCCTGTAGAGCTCCAGGTAGTGATTTACTTCCTGGTACCGGCTGCCCTGTCCCCATGACAGGATGATCTGCACTGGTGATGTGCCTGTACATGGAAATACATACAATTTCTAAAGCTTATCTGAAGGTATTGAGGATAGTCCTATTCAAAGAAAAAGTTCAAGACATCCAGTAGTAAGCGAGTTGCATTGTCCATGCTTCTGAGTAATCTTTCCAATGCAATAGTTGCATGGTGCCTTTAACAAAGCACATAAGAAATATTTTTACAAGAACTGCCAGAATAAATGTAATAGTATGAAATGTTGCATGTTTTCACAGTGAACGCGTGTAGCCAATTTTTCAATGTCTCCTGGCATTTGAGAAATAGACATTCTTCTAGACTCTAATTAAACATTGATTGACTTATGAAGCAATTTGTTATTAGCAGTAACTTGACTGTGAGATAAGCTGAGTTATTGGAGAAAGATGTCTCTTCTATCAAATAGAAAAATATTAGAGGTTAAATAATGAGGGTTTTTCTTCTGAAACTTTAATTAACACTGTCTTTGAACATACTTAACTTATTGTTTTGCTTTCAAGTGTAGTTCTCTTATTGTCTGCTCACCATATTAATGTTGTAATACTTTTTCCAAATGAAATATTTGGAATTGATATGCAAAATGTAAATACCAAGCATTAAGTGCTTGCATTCTTGCCAGGGCCGGATTACCCACAAGGCGGTACAGATGGCCTCCAGCTCTCAGAGATTATGTTTTCCCATAATTCCCTATAAACGCAAACCTTTAAGACTCACAAACAACACTTCAAACCCCATGCTTTGGTACAACACTTCTCCAGACAACAAAACCATAGAACATTGAGGGACTCCATTCAGTGCTCCATGGCAAGGAACAGGTTAATATTGTAGTGCAGTTGCATGGTTATCCTATAGAGTAGCCTTACTCCGAAGGTATTAGTAGTTAGTGACATTAGAGTATGAAGAAAAGATGTAACAGAAACTTTTCTACAAAGTTACAATTTAAATTTTCAACAATAAACTAATGAAAAATTTTGGATTCTTAATTTTGCATTATCAAATTTTTTCCCAGGAAATAATATTCTGCTCCCACATTTACATACTGATTTTCCAATATATGTAACTTGAGCTAGTCATTTATGTGATTTCTGTTAGATACATTTTTACTTCAGCTCAGGTTAATCATTGTCTGATAAAATCTGTGAGAATTCTATATGTGTAACAAATTGAAGTATTAATATGTATAAAAAAATGCAAGGCACAGTGACCACTGTCTGAGGCCATATATTCTATCAATTTATCATGGGTATGCTCATTTTAACACCACGAAAGGGATGTGCAAGCTAAACTACACTACAGCACAAGCAGCCAAAATGAGCATTATACAAACAGAAAATTCCAATTGCTTTTTGTAAAGTTTCCTTTTAGTGGAAAAACACTTCAACCACAAAGGTTCTTCAAACATAGAGCAACTTGGCTCTCTGATCTTTTCTTATTCAGTCCCCTATCATTTTGTGATAGAGATCAGATTTGCTACAGTATCTCCTTCATGCTTTTGATGTGGTGCATAAAGTGCTTTAAGAAGAATAGTCTTTATTTTGTGTTTGAAACCCAGCTGGGTGAGAGTTGTCAAGAGATACAGACACATAACGTCCTTACTAATCTGAAAGAATAATACCAGGGGAACGCCTGGTTTTACATGGCTCTATTTTAATTTGTCTTCTGTATTTAATAAATGTAAAGATCTACTAATTAAAAAATATAGAGGGCCTCTTAGAATGGTTGACACAGTTATCACAAATGTAAAAGTCAAAATTCTGTCACAAAAATGTCAAACAAGTGTGTACTGTATGTTGAGTTGCAGTGTGTCTAAGTCAGGCATAAAAATATGTATACTAAGTCCCAACAACAAATGCAAAATCTCATTATCCTATTTGTACACATTGTAATGTAATAAAGTGTCCCTTACACAAGAGAAAATGATGACTTAACAGAGTTAGTAATAAATGTGAAAGTTGCATTTTACATATGAAATGTAATTAAAATCATTCCTAACTCAAGATCCCAATATCTGTCATTTAGTGCTCCATTTATAATGATAGCAAATATTGGCGGCACATTTTGCTTAGTATCATAATGATTCTGAGGCAATTCCACTGGTAACAGAATCACCTTTTTATACAACTGCCATCACTAATGTGAACAAATTATCATAACCCAACAGCCCACAATAAACACCATATAAAATACAATCAAAATAGCTTAAGTGCTATCTTGTGTAAGTTATGCCTGATAAATCAGTCTACTTTCATAGTCAGTAAGGGAATCACCATTCATGAGACATGTTACTCTGTGCGTGTACACAAAACTGATAAATTCAGCTTCCAGATTTTCACAATTTTATTCCAAAATGGGGACATCCAGGGGATACATCTACATAAATTTGGTAAAAATCTGACAATTTGTGTAACCTGGGAACATTTTTTAATAAAGTAATGGAATCATCATGCTGTGGCAACAGAATCACCAAGTGGGTATAGAGCATGGTAAAGTGTACTGATTATAATATGTTTGCTACCTACTAATGCAACTACTACTACTTATATTTACTACTATGTTTCACAAAATATTTAAGGACAAAATAACACAATTTGGAATGTATCAACATGACTCCATCCTTGGAATACATGTGAATGAAAATTAACATAACCCTTAGAAACCTAGATTCAGATACATAAAGGAAGATCAAATCAAACATATCAACTACAAATAGGTACATTCAAAACAAAATCAAGACAGATCAAGTAATACATTAATGTAATGTAGCCTTGGAAACAGGAGGACTAAACTAACAATATTGGGGTGTCACAACAACTTTAAGATTTGTGTCTCATCCATCCAACATTGTTCTTTCTTTGTGGGAACAAAAAACACTTCCTGCAGTATCTTGCTTCCTATGGAATGAAACTCCAAGTTCTAACTCATTCATTATAAGCACCTGAGTAACAAATTTCCTTACAGAAATATGTTGACATTTATGGAGAATAATATCCAACACTCTAGTTCAGGATAATTTTAAAAAATTACTCAACACATGGTTCATTGCAGCCTGTGTAATCAGTGACTGAGATCAGCTGTATAAATTGTAGTACTTCCTCTTTAGATCTACTTCCTGAACAAAAGAGCAACTAAATGTGATTCCATTACCATAAATTACAGCCTTGACATTTTTTTAGGACCATCTCCTTTCAAAAATTAGCTTATATTTACTGTAGAAACTTTAATATAAAACTCTTGGAGTGTTACCTTCTTGGCTAGACAAAACTTGTCTTGCTGTTCTTTTAGGCTCCAAACTTGTCTTGCTGTTCTTTTAGACTCCAAACTTTGTTACGAGGCAGTCTACAAACATCTCTCTAAATTCCATTTTTATGTCCAGGTATGTAATTTGGTGCATGGGGTGTAGTTTTATCTGCTGGGCTTGCTAGGAAAGCCACCCAGATAATGAGTGACAGATTGAGATTGAGGAACTAATTTTTAAAAAAACTTGAACTCTATGAACCAGACTTTATGGAGCAAGGAGGTGCAATCTGAATGTCGATACTAGGAAACTTCTTAAATATGCACAACCTAGATATTATGAGGTCAGTTATAGATGGCTTATAAAAAGGACTAGCCATGTGCCCTAGCTTTAGTTCCTTGTTAATCTTGCCGTAGACTATGGTCGTCTGTTAAAAGGTCGTCTGTTCAAAGGCAGATGGACGATGGTCATCTGTTCAAAGGCAGATGGACTATGGTCGTCTGTTCAAAGACTATGGTCATCTGTTCAAAGGCAGATTTTAAATAACTCTCCTTTTTTTCCATAAAAAGTTTAATTATGTACTGTAAAATGTGATTTAAACATGGTTTATAACTACCTGCAATCTATTTAATTCGTGACTGCCATTTTATCCAAAACACCTAATTGTTATATTTGATTTTGATAAGCTCCTAAAACTTTTACAAAAAACTTATATATACTATAGTTACAGCATTTGTTTGTGTCACGTATAGCTAATTTATATACAACATCACAGTTTAGATTTATTGGTCCATTCTCTAAACTTATACTAGTCCATTCAAAACTGAGTTGGCTGCATCAAGATAATTATTTCTCCCATAAATTAAATCCTGTATATTGGATGCTGTACTTATAAAGTCAAATGTTAATTTAAATGGGCGGACTACTGGTGGTTGTAACTGGTTTCCTCTGAGAAACAGTACTAGATCATATTTTCTTGGTGCATTTTCTCAGTGTTTCATATTCTGTGAGCTTTCTCCTGTTTTTAATTGTCCAATGATCAATCCTGAACTCTAGTGAGACGAAGGATCCCAAAAGATGTAATAAACAACATTGGATTTGAGCCTACCAGTGATAAACAATGTTTCTTTAAAAACAGTTTTAATTATAATTCAAACAGTTAAATCGAATCTATGAGACTACAATGAAATCAGCTTTAGTTCAGAAGATAAATAGTAGTAAAGAGAAATAAACTTTTTTTTTCAGTTAATTAAAAATTTTGAATATATTATAATATAAATAATAAAGTATGGCTTGTTTAAATTGTCTGCATCCCTAAGTACTTCTGTCTCTGTTTGTGCAATACTCTAATTTACCTATAATACTGTATATTTGATGTCACAAGTTTCAATACAATGAACAATAAGGTTCTGAGTCTCAGGGCTGTATGTACTAAGTCTTGGAGAGAGACAAAGTGGAGGAGATAAAGTACCAACCAATCAGCTACTGCCATTTTTTAAAAAACAGCCTGCAAAGTGACAGGTAGGAGCTGATTGGTTGGTGCATTATCTCCATCCACTTTATCTCATTCCAAGGCATGGACACAAGCAGTGAGTTTTTGCATACAGCACATGTGTAGATGCGAATCTACACACAATGCGGATGGCCTTCGGATGGATCTGTCTTTTTGCAAAATGGGACGTTTCAGGGCAGCAACTGGATGACAATAATGCAAGTGCATGGAACCACCCTGTCTTGTGGTAGTGCCATAGCAGTGTTGTAAGTGTGTAATTAAAGCTCTGTGTAATTTTGAGCCATGTTTTGGGCAAAGAGAAGCCTGTTTCCTGCATATCTCCTGCACTCATCAGGAGTGGCAGAGCTACTAATGATGGTTGCTGCAGTTGGTGTAAAATCAATGTGAGGCATGGGTTTCCGCTTGCGGATGCACCAACCCCTGCATTAGCCTTATGGATTTGTGCATATGCATAAGGCAGTAAATCAGGTTTGCACGGCAGCCAGCAACTGCAGCCACTTTGTGTGTGACTCAGGGTCAGCACATGAATGTGTAGATATCATAGTTCAAGTGAAAAAAAATGAATCGACACTAAGCTGTCTATTCCAATGAGCACACAATTCTGTGAATTAGCAGCTCCACCATTTTGTGAGTGACAGCAATCTCATTCAGTGCTGAATCTGCCATTACCTACAGGGTGTGATGGCATACCATATCTGTATTGCGCAAGGAACATGTCCATTAAGGCGTCAGCCTTAATGATCATAATTTCATTGCTTTTTGAAGTTTGAGTAGCCAAAAATCAATAGGTTTTGTGAATTTTCAGATCATGTCTAAGCAGCCTTAATGGGACATATGAAACCGTAAGGTTTTTTGTCTATGGAATTTCATAGCTTTTTTAAAATGTATTAACTATCAGAGTTTGGATGAGCAAACCAGGCCACCTGCAGGGGTGAAGGGCAACAAAATGGTACTCTAATGCAGGTAGAAGAGGGGACAGCACACAAGAGGTTGGTTTGGGAGGTGCAGAGTGCGATGCAGATGTAGGCATGTGGGGTAGTGGCAGCAGCAGTGGTGCAGAGCAGTGGCAGCGGTGCAGTACAAAGGGGGCATCAGTGGGAGACAGGGGGCTCACTGGTAGTGCGTATACACCTAAGAAAATCAAATCAATAAGTCACAGATGGACGAATGCAGCAGTGAGATCTACTCATCTATGTTAGAAGTTGAATGTGAGAAAAAAAAAAAAAAGTGTAGCCGCCCCCCCAGAAAACAACCAGCCCCGGGCTTTGGAGCCCCAGTACTGGTTGTGCTAAAATACAGGGGACTAACAATGTAGGGGTCCCCTGTATTAAGCACAACCAGCACCAGGCTTTTGAGAACCTGTCCTGGTTGCCAAAATACGGGGGACAAATTATGTAGGGGTCCCCGTATTTAGTGTAACCAGCACAGTGATCTGAGCCGGTCTTGGTTCTGGATATACAGGGGGAGAAAATGCATAGGGCTCCCCCTGTATTTCCCAAAACCAGCACCAGACTCCATCTAGCACGGGGGGGGGTGATGCCACAGCCAGGGGAGCCCTTTCACCAGGCCCCCCAGCCGCAGCATCACCCCTGACTGCTAGTCAGCCCAGGCCGGGGATCCCTGGGGAGTTGGGGACCCCTCCAATAAAGGGGTCCCCCTCCTCATGGTACCCTAGGCCCAGGCTGATAGCCTGGGGCTATCCCCGTCACCCCTGGGCGGTAGGTGCCGGGTTGATTATGTATAGTGTGGTGCATAACAAACTAAAAATATTGTCTTTGGCAATAGTACTACAGGTCCCAGCAGGCATCCCCCGCATGCTGGTACTTGGAGAACCTATATTACCCCTGCAAAATAAATATTCAAATAAAACACACAAACACAGTCTTCTAAATCTTTTATTTAACGGGACCTTCACCTGGAGCGTGGTGGCCAGAAAGCTCTTTTGTGCGGCCGCCGCTCATCCAGGGCTTTCCGTCGTCTTCATTCTTCAGCTGGTCTCTCCAGCTCCCCGGCCGATGGACTGAATGGACAGAGCCAGCTGAGGAGGCGGGGTACTGCAGTTACACAGCAAAAGCCAATATTTATATTTTCAAATGCACCACACTTTACTGGGGAGCTGGAGATTTAGCACAACTAGTACTGGGGCTTCAAAGCCCGGGGCTGGTTGTTTTCTGGGGGGTTGGGCCACACCATTTTTTTTTTTTAAAACACAGGCAGCGTGTCATGGTTGTGCTTAAATGCAGGGAACAAATGACATAGGGTTCCCCCATATTTAAGCACAACCAGCACTGGGCTAGTCAGAACCAGCCCTGTTTGCCAAAATACGGGGGACAAATGACGTAGGGGTCCCCCATAAGTTGTGCAACCAGCACTGGGCTCTGATCCGGTCCTGGTTCTGGAAATACAGGGTGAAAAAATGAGTAGGGTCCCCCTGTATTCTCCAGGACCAGCACCAGACTATTTCTAAAGGGGGGCTGAAGCCATAGCCAGGGGAGCCCTTTCACCGGGCCCCCCCAGCTGCAGCATCAACCCTGACCCCTAGTCAGTCCAGGTCAGGGATCCCTGAGGAGCTGGGGACCCCCCCAATAAAGGGGTCCCCCTCCTCAGGGCACCCGAGGCCTAGGCTGATAGCCCGGGACATATCCCAAGCACCCCTGGTCGGTGGGTGCTGGGTTGATTGTGTTGTGTGGTGCATTTTAAAGAATATTTTCTTTTGCAGGTGAACTATAGGTCCCAGCACGTCTCCCTGCATACTGGTACTTGGAAAACCACAAGTACCAGCATGCTGGGCATTAGGACCCACTGCCACCTGTAGTCCACCTGTAAAAAAAAATATTAAAATAACACAACACACTTTAATATTGTAATATTTTATTTTACTGGTCTTCACCTGGGGGACGGCGGCCTTTAAGCTCTTTTGCATGGCCACCGCCACCCCAGGACTAAGGCATCATTGCCTGGCAGGTGCCAACATGCAAGGGCTTTGGCGTTTTCGTCTGGTGGGCACCAACCCACCAGGGCTTCAGTGTCTTTGCCTAGTGGGCGGCAACCTGTGATAGCTCTTTTTCATAGCCGCCCACTAGTACTTCCGGTGTCTTTGCCCGGCAGACGCTAACCCGCCAGGGCTTTGGTGCTTTCACTTGGCGGGCACCAACTTGCCAGGGCTACGGCCTCTTCACCTAGTGGGCGGCAGCCTGTGTCAGCTCTTTTGCATGGCAGCCAGCCACTAGGACTTCTGGCGTCTTCGCCCGGTGGACACCAACCCGCCAGGGCTTCGGCGTTTTTGCCTGGCGGGCGCCAACATGCCAGGGCTTCAGCCTCTTCACCAATTGGGTGGCAGCCTGTGTCAGCTCTTTTGCATGGCCGCCACCCATTAGGACTTCCGATGCCTATCCCCAGCACATGCCAACCCACCAGGGCTTTGGCATCTTTGCCTGGAGGGTGCCTGCCAGGGCTTCAGAATCTTTGCCTGGCGGGTGCCCACCTGCCAGGGCTTCTGGCGTCTTCACCTGGGGGTTGGCTGCCACCTCCCCAGGGCTTCTATGGTCCTCTGCAGGTGCCGCCGCCTCCAATGATGTCATGAGTCATGATTGGCTTGCGGCGGCCATCTTTGAAAATCAAAGATGGCCACCATGAGCAAATCATGGCTCACAACATCATCATTGGTGGCAGCTGCGGGACCGGTGATGGGCCTGGATCCGAGAGGTTCTAGTCCCCGCCAACCATTCTGCCGAGTACGGCAGCGACGCCCATCTTAAAATTCAAAGATGGCCACCACAAGCCGTGATTGGCTAGCAGCGGCAATCTTTGAATTTCAAAAAATAGTACTGAGGAGCCATTTTTGAAATGGGCACCGCTGCCGTATTCGGCATAATGCCTGGCGGGGTCTGAATCCTCTTGGGTCCATGCCCGCCACCAATGCTCTCACCACCTCTGGACCCTCCACCACCAAGACCCGTGAGCCCGCCACCCTCCGCCGCCGCTGAGGTCCCCACTTCTAGGGGTGTGCACCGGCCACTTTTCGTGTTTTGTGTTTTGGTTTTGGATCTGGATCTTTCTTTTTATTTTGGATCTGGATTGGTTTTGCCAAAACCACCCTTCTGTGTTTTGGGTTCTGGGTTTTGTGTTTTGGATCTGTATTTTTTGGGAAAAAAGCATAAAAACAGATAAAATCACAGAATGTGTGGGATTTTCTGTTCCTATGCTATTATTAACCTCAATAACATTAATTTCCACTCATTTGCTGTGTATTCTGAACAACTGACACCTCACAATATTGTTTTTAGGCCAAAAGGTTGCACCGAGGTAGCTGGACGACTATGCTTAGCGACACAAGTGGGCGGCTCAAATACGTGGCCCATCTAGGAGTGACACTGCAGTGGCAGACAGGATGGCAGTTTGAAAAACTAGGCCCCAAACAGTACATAATGCAAAGAAAGAAAAAGAGGTGCAAGATGGAATTGTCCTTGGGCCCTCCCACCCACCCTTATGTTGTATAAACAGGACATGCACACTTTAACAAACCAATCTTTTCAGTGCCAGGGTCTGCCACATGACTGTGGCTGACATGATTGGTTTGTTTGGGCCCCCACAAAACAAGCTGGCAATTAATCTGTCCCTGCACAAACTGGCTCTACGGAGGCAAGATGTTGTCCTCATCCTCCTCATCCACCGATTCCTCACCCTCTTCAGTGTTGTGTACATCTTCATCCTCTCAGAATATTAATTCGTGCCCGCTGGAAGCCACCACCACAGGTCCCTCTGTACTTTCTGGAGGCTGGTCTCCCTGGAAGAGTTGATAATTCATTTTGATGAACATCATCTTCTCCACATGTTGTGGAAGCAACCTCCGCCTTTCACTGACAAGGTTCCCGGCTGCACTAAACACTCTTTCGGAGTACACAGTGGAGGGGGGAGCAACTTAGGTAAAATAGAGCCAGTTTGTACAGGGGCCTCCAAATTGCCTCTTTTTCCTGCTAGTACAGGTACGGGCTGTCTGACATGCCTACTTGGAAGCTGTCACCAATGTAATCCTCCACCATTCTGTCAATGGTAACAGTATCATATGCAGTGACAGTAGACATTTCAGAAATTGTTGCCAGGTCCTTCAGTCCGGACCAGATGTCCAAACTTGGTCCTGCCTGCCCTGCATCACTGCCAGCGGGTTGCTTAGGATACCTAAGTTGTTTCCTGGCAGCCCCAGTACCGGGAGAAAATGAAGAAGGGGCTGTTGACATGTCACATTCCACTTCAGCTGACAGTGTTTTCACCAGCAGGCTTGTGCCAGCAGGAAAGAGAGACACCACGTAGGCTTTAAACCTAGGATCGAGCACGGTGGCCAAAATGTAGTGGTCTGATTTCAACAGATTGATCACCCTCGAATCCTGGAAAAGCGAATGAAAGGCTTCATCCACAAGTCCCACATGCCAAGCTGAATCGCTCCGTCAGCTCCTCCTTCACTTTCTCCAGCTGCTTCTGCAAAAGCCTGAAGAGGGGAATGACCTGACTCAAGCTGGCAGTGTCTGAACTGACTTCACGTGTGGCAAGTTCGAAGGGCTGGAGAACCTTGCACAACACGGAAATCATTCTCCACTGTGCTTGAGTCAGGTGCATACCCCCTCCATTGCCTATGTCATAGGTGGATGTATAGGCTTGAATGGCCTTTTGCTGCTCCTCCATCCTCTGAAGCATATAGAGGGTTGATTTCCACTGCGTTACAACCTCTTGCTTCCGGTGATGGTGGGGAAGGTTCAAGAGTGTTTGCTGGCGCTCCAGTCTTCGGCATGCAGTCGCTGAATGACAAAAGTGGCCAGAAATTCTTCCGGCCATCCAAAGCATCTCCTGCATGCCCCTGTTGTTTTTCAGAAAATTCTGCACCACCAAATTTATTGTGTGAGCAAAATATTGGACGTGCTGGAATTTGCCCAGATGTAATGCCCACGCAATATTGATGGCGTTGTCAGATGTCACAAATCCCCAGGAGAGTCTAAGTGGGGTAAGCCATTGGGCGATGATTTCCCTCAGTTTATCTAAGAGGTTGTTGGTGGTGTGCCTCTTACTGAAACCGGTGATACACAGCGTAGCCTGCCTTGGTATGAGCTGGCGTTTCTGAGATCCTGCTACTGGTGATGCTGCTGTTGTTGCTGCATAAGGCGATACATCTACCCAATGGGCTGTCACAGTCACATAGTCCTTAGTCTGCCCTGTTCCACTAGTCCACATGTACGTGGTTAAGTGGACATTGGGTACAACCACATTTTTTAGGACCCTGAGGACACTTTTTCTGATGTCTCTGTACATTCTCAGTATCGCCTGCCTAGTGAAGTGGAATCTAGATGGGATTTGGTACCAGGGACACATTACCTCCATCAATTGTCTAAATCCCACTGCACTAATGGCGGATACCGGATGCACGTCTAACACCAACATAGCTTTTAAGGCCTCAGTTATCCGCTCTGCTTACGGATGACTGCTGTCGTACTTCATCCTCCTTGCTAAGGACTGTTGGAGGGTCAATTGCTTAGTAAAAGAAGTAGTGTTGTTCCTACTTCCTCTCTGGGATGATGATCGACTCCCAGCAGCAACAGCATCAGTTGGTGTAGCAATGCAGGAACCTCCCGAGGAATCCCGGATAGGAGAGTCAGTCATGCCAGTGACATGGCCTGCAGGACTACTTACGATCCTGACTGAGGAGGAAATTGCCGAGGAGGGAGTTGACGGTGTGGTTTGCAGGCGCTTGGATACAACAGGAAAAAGGGATTTAGGTGTCCCTGGACTGCTTGCGGTCTTAGCCACAGTTTCTGAACTTGACAGTAACTTTTTATGAATGCGCTGCAGGTGACATATAAGGGAGGATGTTCCTAGGTGATTAACCTCCCTACCCCTACTTATTCCACCTTTACATATGGCAAGACAGTTGTTGTCCGGACTTGGATAGAAATATTGCCAGACCAAAGAGGTGGAATGTTTGGTCTTCTGCCAAGGCATGACCGTCATGGGCTTTTTCATCCCACAGACAACAACATGGTGCCTGATTTAAACAAACCACCTCACCATCAGAATCCTCCTTGTCAACTTCCTCCTGAGCGCCAGTTACAAAAATATCCTCATCCTGTTGTACTTCAACAGTGACATCTTCAATTTGTATATCAGCAAGTAGACTGTGGGTGCTCTTTCCTGCACTTGCAGAGGGCCTGCAAATGGTGGAAGGAGGCACCTCTTCCCGTCCAGTGTTGGGAAGGGCAGGTATCACAACCGTCGCCACGCTTGGACTCTCCATGGGGATTTGTGATATTTTCTTAGAACTAAAAAGCACAGTTCTTCGCTGTGCTTTTGCCAGCTTAACTCGTTTGATTTTTGTAGTGGGAGGAGGGCTTCCATCATCATGTAAAGCTGAACCACTAGTCATGAACATAGGGGAGGACCTTAGCCGTTCCTTGCCACTCCGTGTCGTAAATGGCATATTGGCAAGTTTATGTTTCGCCTCAGAAGATTTAAATTTATTTTTTAAGGTAATTTTCTTGAACTTTGCCATTTGGGATTTTATATGCCCTCTACTATGACATTGGGCATCAGCCTTGGCAGACAATGTTGATGGCATTTCATCATCTATGTCATGAGTAGTGGAAGCAGCTTCAGCACTAGGAGGAAGTGGTTCTTGATCTTTCACTATTTTATTTTTATCGAACAAATTTATGTGATATTGATGCACGTGCGGCTAAGGTGCACACAAACACAGAAAAATATTTTTTTTTTGTTAAATCTTTTTTTTGAAATTTTATAATAATTACATACAAAAGAATTAGATGCTTTGAATTAGATTCAAATAGACATTACAAAAAGAATTTGGCATAGTTGGATAGTATAGACAGTGTATAAAATATATAGTTGAACAACCATCTCTCTATACAGCAGTAACGGTACTTATAGCGATGATACACATTGGAGTTTTAATACTGATTTAAGAATATATGAAAATCTGTCCTCAAAGACTTGCTCTGATTTTTTCCCATTTGTGTAGTATGAAAAGATAATAGAAAAAGAGTCACTGTCTACATAGAAGTAAGACAAACTAACAAACATCTCCATCATTTTTCTTTTGTGTAACAATCCAATAGGTACAGATATTAATAAAAAAGGGGGAGTACACAAGACATACATACAAGTAGGAAAACACAATAGGTGGGGTGGGAGGGACATAGGGAAAATTCTCAAAAAGAAGTTGTATTTCAAAAGCTCACGATTTCTCAATCCGGATATAATCAAGCTCATAATTTCTGTATCCATCAGCCATATCCGTATATCATCACAAATACAGTGATAGTATATATATTATTAACTTATAGGGAAATATACTAGACTCATACCCTCAGTATTTAAATCAGCTGTCTCAGCAGATGCCAGTTCGTGCTTTCAAACACCTGTAATATTTGGGTTTGGGTCTGTGGTTGCAAATAATCAATGTATGGACCCCATCTCCTATAAAATTGCACTACTCCCTTCTCGACATCTGGAAATGAAGCCCTCCTGTCAAAATATAGCTTTTTAAGTAATAAATGTTGAACCTCAGAAATAAAGGGTGGGGTTTTACTGGTCCATTGTTTTAAAATAACTTTTTTGGCAGTAGTTAAAATAATAGAAAGTAAAGGAATAATGGATCTTTTGTATGGGCCCAGTTACCAATTGGTGTAAATAAGACATAGGACCAATAAAGGGTCTGGGCGTAAATGTAAGAAAAAGATATTATTAATAAACACAATTATCCTATTCCAAAATTGGCAAATCTTCCTACACTCCCAAAAATTGTGATAAAAGGAAGCTGATTCATGATTACATTTAAGGCATCGACCTGTCTCATTAGGGACCATATATTTCCTCTGATGTTGTGAAATATATGCTCTATTCAGTACTTTATATTGTACTTCCTGAAGCATTGCCATACGCAAGTGCTTCATTGTGGAATCAAAATGTAAGAGAAAACTGTTAGATTCTGGGAAAGATGGAATGTCCCTGGACCAGCTATTATGTAAAGAGTTCCAGGTATTGTGGGAGTCAGTCTTATTCAACATATCAGTTAATAGTTTAGTATGGTAGGGACGGGACTTTATCAAAGATAGGAGTGAAACTACTGGGTCAGATCCATCTGAGGTTAAATAGGCTTTAGGCAAGCTGGAAATATAGTGTCACAGTTGGAGATACATATAAAAACAATTGTTGGAGACTTTAAAGGTATTTCTGATATTGATGAATGGTAGTATGTCACCCCCACGGATCGAATACATCATTGATTATTAGAATCCCCTTCCTCTTCCATTCTGCAAAACCCTTATTAGTCATAGCAGGGGGGAATAGTGGATTACCACAGATAGAAATAAACGGAGTGTGATGCCAATCCCTTTTCAGCCTGCGATTAATCGCTATCCAGACTAGATAGGTGCTATTAAACAGGGGGTTTGATAGAATTTGTTGGGGAATTGATTTTTTGGGGGTGAGGAGGAGAGCACTCAGGGAGTACGGTTTAAATAACTCTTTCTACACATCCAGGGAAGTATAAACAGAACGATTCAGTAACCAATCTGAGATCTATCTAAAGGCAACTGATAAAGAGAAAATCTTTAGATCAGGGACACTCAATCCTCCCTCTCTCCGGGGCATACTAAGTCTAGCCAAGGTAATCCTTGATTTTCTACGATTCCAAAAAAATTTAGTGAATATTTTTTGGAGCGCATGTAAATCTGTTTTGCAGAGAGAGATCGGCAACATCTGCATAGGGTATGACATTTTGAGGAATATAACACTCTTCAAGATGGCAATGCGACCCAGTAAGGACAAAGGTAAGGATAACCAGTCTGTCAATAATTTTGATATAGATCGAAGTAATGGGGTGAAGTTAACTGAGTATAGTTTCCCAGGATCAAAAGCAATATGTATCCCCAAATACTTCAAGGTTGGGCGTGCTAAATGAAAATTTGGAAATATGGGGATTGAATGAAAATCATCTGGTGTACCAGAGAGAGGTAAATATTCTGATTGGCCACATTCACCCTGTAACCGGTGAAAGATCCAAATAAGTCCATGAGGCGCATCACCTCCAGCATCGAGGAAGCCGGGTCAGACATAAAAGCATATCATCAGCAAATAATGCTACCTTTAGTTCAACTGCCTCAACCCGGATTCCCCGAAATATCATGGAAGCGCGTAATGCCATAGCAAGTGGCTCCAAAGTGAGTGCAAACAAGAGTGGTGACAGGGGGCAACCCTGTCTGGTACCCCTGTATATAGGCAACTGAAGCATAGCCGTTACAGACAATTTGTGAGGATGAATCAGTATATAGTGAGGTAAGAAGTATAATAAAATCTGACTGGAATCCAAATTTATGAAGTGTGAAAAATAAATGGTCCAAGGACACCAGGTCGAAGGCCTTTTCAGCATCAAACGATAAGATGGTATGTAAATCCCTGGTTTTTAATGACTGTACCCAGTTGGATGCTGCCAGTACTCTACGTATATTGGCCGTCGAGTGACGCCCCCATATAAACCCAGTCTGATCTTCATGAACCAGTCTGGGAAGTACTATTTTCATTCGCTCAGCTAATATTTTTAATAATATTTTGTAGTCATTATTAAGAAGAGAAATAGGCCTATATGAGCCAGAGCATTCCAGGTCTTTGCCTAGTTTGGGTAGGACCTTTAGGATTGCTGAGTTAAAGTAAGATGGTAAGGTCTTAGTAGTTAAAATGTGATTATATACAGACGTTAATGTATCTATAATTTTGGGGGAGAGAAATGTATAAAATTCCCCGCTAAACCCATCAGGGCCTGGGGCTTTACCCGAACTCAAACCTTGTATTATTTTTGTACCTCTGATGCAGAAATCGGGGCGGTTAGGGAAGCAGCCAAGTCGGAAGGTAATTGAGGAGGGGTAATTGTGGACCAGAACGAATCTCTGCTTGCTTCGTCAGGGGGGGACGCAGCATATAATTTGGCATAAAAAGAGCAAAATTCTTCGACTATTTGTTTGCTAGAAGAAGTTTAAGAGCCAGCGGATGTACGAAATCTTTTAACCAGAGTGGACGGTCGCGGGCCTTTTAAAAGATTGGATAAGAGACGTCTGATCTTATTGCCGTGTTTGTAGAATTGAAACCCTCTTTGGAATGTGTGCCGATCTCCCATATCAGTTAGGATTGCGTTAAAATGGGTTTTACAGCCCAAGTATGATTGCTTATGGGAGGGAGTTGGAGAAGTTTTAAATCTAGAAAAGTATTCTGTAAGTGCTTGTTGTGCAGATTTAAAAGCCTTCAAAAATCTTTTTTTATTATAGCTGACATATGAAATTATTTCCCCTCTGAGTACTGCCTTTGAGGTCTGCCAGAACAACAGAGGGTCCTCTTGCTCATATGAAAGATTATCCTGCCTGTAGTTCTGCCATGAGGATTACATTTTTTTTACGAAATTTCAGTGAGGACATTAGGCTGGACGGGAAGCGCCATTGGCAAAATGGGCCTTTATCTACATTGACTGCAAGATCAACCCAGAACAACGCATGGTCTGAGAGACCTATTGGCTCAATGCAACTATCAAGTGATTTCAAAAATATGGAGTCGGACATCAAAATGTAGTCCAGACGGGATAATGAGCCATGGGCAGCCGACAAGCAGGAGTAATCTTTTTCAGTGGGATGTTTGGCTCTCCAAACATCAATAAGCTTTAGTTGCTGCATGACATACGGTATACCATATCTGGGCATGTGTGCAGATCGACAGGATGGGTGTTGACAATCCATCTCCTTTGAAGCTATTAAATTACAATCTCCACAAAAAAATAAGTTTTCATTGCATATAGGGTATAGTTTTGATAGAACAGATCGTAAAAATCTCTTGTCATACCAGTTAGGTGCATAGATAGTACAAATCACATAAGGTACATCATAAATGGAAGTTTCCAGGATGGCATATCGACCTTCAGGATCTGTCTCAGTCCCAAGAATTGTAACAGGTAGATCATATCTGGCCATCACCACCACACCTCTAGACTTGGAGTTGTATGGGGATGACGCCAATACTCTCCATCGTAACATATTAAGTTTAGCAACCTCCGTCGCAACTAGCTGTGTCTCTTGTAAACACACTGAATCTAGATGCAATTTATTTAAATATATTAAAATCTTTTTGCGCTTGATCGGGGAGTGGAATCCTCCCACATTCCAAGTGCCAAATCTTATTTGTGACATAACATTAATTTAAGATGATACTAAGAGGATATGTACTATAATTCCAATGAGACAATATACCAAACCCATCATAAGGACATGGCAAAGAGAAAAAGAAATACGTACATGGACAGGGGAAGGAGGAGTGAACACAATGGGGAGAAGACATACAATGGGGCAATAGAAACACAGCCGCTGTGAAAATCAATGATAAATGCTTGTAATTGCAAACAGGCTGTTTCATATTCAACATTAAGGCTTCCAGTTGGCGAAGGTGGATAAGCGCCAATAAGAAAAAGTCCTGGCCTGTGGACTCCTAACCAGACCCAGCAAAACAATCAACAATATATCCTTCAGCAGAGATTATTTTCAAATTTGTGAAACAACGTGTATTATAACTAAATGTATTATTCATTATCAAACAAAGGGTGACAAAGGATATAAACAGACTAAACGGCAATGTCAGTAGGACACATTATGCTCAGACCCTCGTGGGAGAAGCAGGAAAAGACAGTGTGGAGTCTTTCTCGGATTCAAATAACTCCCGAGTATATGCTTCAGCATCTGCTGCAGTGGTGAAGTCTTTATATGTGTCACCGTCATATAATCTCAAACGTGCTGGGAATAATAAAGCAAAGTGACGACCATGTTTAATTAAATTTTGGCAGATAGGGGAAAATTCCTTCCTAGCCTTGGTAACTTCTGTAGAAAAGTCTTGGAATATAAATAGGCGGTGACCTTCCCATGTGAGGTTACGGCATTTGCGGGATGCTGACCATATAATATCTTTATGGATATTATTCAGGCATCGGAATATGACAACTCGAGGTCCCCTGTTAGGGGTGTTTCTTTGCGGGCCCAGATGGTGAACCCTCTCCACAATGATATCCTGACAGTTCTCAGCAACATCCAAAAGGGCTGGGATTTGTGTAGGTAAAAATTTAACAAGGTCTGTCCCTTTAATGGTCTCCGGGAGACCTACGACTCTTAAATTGTTTCGACGCGACCTGTTCTCAAGGTCGGCGACTTTAGAAAGTAATTGCTGGTGAGATTTATGCAGTGTGATAGATTCAGCTTTCATAGTGTTAAGTTCATGAAAATTAGATCCAGACACGTTTTCAGTATCAGAGACTCTTTGAGAGATCTGCTGCATCTGGCCCTTTAAGGCAGACATGGTTTGCTGAAAAAGATCTGCCTGTTCCTGAAGTATAGGTCTCATAGCCTCTTTAATTGCTTGAACCACCTCCCCATAAGTTGTGAAAGAATCAGCGGTACCTGTAGTAGGCTCTGAGGATATCTGAGCATCCTGCTGTGTAGTAGTAGGAATCGATTCTCCCTGCTGCGGAGTCGCGGCCGCCATCTTGGATTCAGAGGGGCGGCGGTCAGCGCGATTCCTCTGTGATTTCCCCGGCATAGAGGAGGGGAAATACTTTTCCATGCAAGTAAGTGGGGTCTCGGGTGTCAGAGGAAGCTTCAGGGGGCAGAGTGGAGGCTGTCAAACATCCTTGTAGTGTGTAATTCACCGGGTCTGGAGCGGAGCCTTAGCCACACACAGCTCACTGCATAGTGGGTGGAGCCGGAAGCCTCCAGAAAAATATTTTTTTTATTTTTTTTTCCGGCACTTTGGGGGTTACACCACCCTTCAACAGATGAGCCAGCCCGCCCTTTACTTATGACACAGGCGACGCTTGGCGCTGCTACTTTGTTGATGCACGTGCTGCTACTGTGCACACAATTCACGAACACAGAAAAAAATACTTTTTAATATTTTTTGGAGTGCACTTGGGGGTTACACCACCCTTTAACAGACGAGCCAGCCGGCCCTAGATTTATGACACAGGTGCACACTTGGCGTTACTTTGTTGATGCACGTGTGGCTGCAGAGCACACAATTCACAAACACAGAAAAGAATAATTTTTTTTTTTATTGAGTGTTCTTTGGAGGTTACACCACCCTTTAACAGACAAGCCTGTCGGCCCTTTACTTATGACACAGGCACATGCTTGGCGCTACTTTGTTGATGCACGTGCGGCAACTGCGCACACAATTCACAAACAAAGAAAAAAATAATTGTTTTTTTGCACTTGGAGGGAGCACCTCTGATGGACAAATTACCCTCTGGAGAACCCTACAGCACCCCTTTAGGACTATGGCCTTTATGGGACACTGCACAACACAGCCCAGCCAGCCCCTATAGACTTTGGAGTGGATACAGCCCCTATGGACAACTGACTGCACAACAAAGCCCAGCCAGCCCCTATGATAGCAGCACAACACAGCCCAGCCAGCCCCTATGGACAACAGCAGCACAACACAGCCCAGCCAGCCCCTATGGACTGAGTGGACACAGCCCCTGTGGACATCAGCAGCACAACACAGCCCAGCCAGCCCTAACTCCCACCCTCCCCCATCACTGTCAACAGCCAGAGTGAAAAATGGCACCGACGCGGGGACCTTTTATAGAGTCCAAAACCTGCGAGATCCGACAGCGGGATGATGAAGTTTTGCCTCTATTTCAGCTCCGAGTCAGGCGGGAAAACCAGAGCGGGATTCGGTTCCCAGCTCGGATCGGGGGGTTCAGATTTCATAATACGAACCCGCTCACCCCTAATATTTTTTTATAAATATATATATATATATATATATATATTACAAACTTGGCACTCACATGCTTTACAAACTGCAACTCCTTTGAATACAGGGAATGTTGGTTCCAAAATATTGCAATAATTTGTTAAGCTGACCACCACTTCACGGTCATTCCCATCTGGCGAGTCCCTACACTGATTCTCAGATAAATGATCTTGGTCTGCCACCTTTGGCTCAAGCTTGCATACATTTTAAACATGAATATGGGTCCTGGCTTAAAGAGACAGGACCACACCCAGGGATATCAGTTAATAAGCACCTGGAAAAAGAAAAAAGTTTGTCTTACATTTGAAAAACAGGGTGCCCCAGCAAGTGTGACCACAAAATTTAAATAAACGACAGGCTTAATCCATGGCACTCAACCATCTGGGGTGCCCTTGGTATGTGACCACACCATCTACATAAAAAATATCATACAAACTCGGCACTCACATGCTTTACAAACTGCAACTCCTTTGAATATAGGGAATGTTGGTTCCAAAATATTGCAATAATTTGTTAAGCTGACCACCACTTCACGGTCATGGCCAGATGGGAATGGCCGTGAAGTGGTGGTCAGCTTAACAAATGATTGCAATATTTTGAAACCAACAGTGGTCACATACCAAGGGCACCCCAGATGGTTGAGTGCAGTGGATTAAGCGTTTATATACTGTGTATGTATATATATATATATATATATATATATATATATATATTTATTTTTTTTAATATTTATATATATATATATATATATATATATATATATATATATACTGTTTCTTTATACTTGTCTTGTCCAACTGAATGTAATCTGTATTATATTACTCTGCCTTAGTGGGTCAGGCAACCATAAGGTATTTAGTACAACTGCATATATGTCATTTAAATGTTGTAACAGCACTTTATCCAGTATGGTAAAACAAATTGGGATGTGCAGTAATTAGGGTAAGTTGCTCAAATTTCTATAACAGTAACTATATTGTGTATGTTTGAGGTTTTTTTAATGCACATAGGGCCTGATTCAGAGCCGGACACTATTTGCGCTCGCTCGTCCAGAAAAAGGGGCTGGCTATTTAAATTAACCGTTCGCTCTTTGTGGTCTGTTCACGCCTCTATGTCTGAACGAGTGAACAAAACATGCGAACGTAATTTTGAATAAAAAACGCCCCCTGGCCGCTCGCATCATACGTCATGTCCGCTATTTATTAGATTAATCGAGTTCATCGGACGGCGTATGAACTGCTTGCTATTCTTGTGGTTGGTTTTTCCTACCACAGTCATGCCAGCAGTTCTAACTATAAAACAACCAAGTGACATGGTCGATGACGCTGCTTTAGTAATTATGCACACCCTTTAAACGCCCGTTTTGACCTTTAGGCACGCCTGCGTTCGGATCTCCACTCCCCGTTTTCAAGCACCTTCCCCTGTTACCACCAACAAACGCCTCATTCTGTCACTCAAAATAGCAGGCATTCGCTATTTAGCGAGCACACGATTTTCGGCTGCACTGACTGGTTCGCGCATGCGTATTAAAATCCGTACGCATGCGCAGTTGTGCGAACATCGGTCGGAACGAACGAGCGGCCGCTTACGAGCGGCTCTGAATCAGGGCCATAGGTCCCTATGTACTACAATCCACATTTGAAATGCAGATTGTAGTGGGATATTTTCGCCTAAATTCACATTGCGAATTTAGGCAATATCACAGTGATTTATTAAAAATCCCCTGCAGGGACAGAGCTTGCGATAAAGCTCTGTCCCTGCAAATCCCCTTTGCAGCCTTATCACTGTATTTTTTGCATAAAATACAGTGAGCAGGAGCCCACTCAGCCCTCCTGCGATGCTCCCCCCCTGCAACTTTCACTTACCTACTGTCATCGGTGCTCGGTGATGTCCTCCGAGGCTCCGGTCAACTGGTCTCCCATCCTGCACTGTGACCCCGGTCAGCTGTTCTATGCAGCAACTGACTGGGGCAGGAGCCGGGAAACCAGCTGACCATAACCCCGGAGGACATCAGAGGATATCACCGAGCACCCTGGATACAGGTTTTTTGCAGTGATCAGTTTGTGGTCTGTTTAGAAAATACAGCTTCCGGCTCTGCTCTGCCTGTTAGAGCAGAGCAGGAGTCCAGAACCGGGGGAAACCCTAAATAATTCCATCTCCAGGTGCCATTATTATCACAGGGCTTCCCCCAGTATTTTTTCACAATATGTTTTTAGTAAATTTGGCTAGATCACATTTCCCATTACAATTATGGGAAATGCAATTTACTTACTAAAAATATGTCATAATTAGGGGTTGGAGTAGAATTGCCAATTTCCCTTTAGTAAATGTATGTGATACTAAAACAACCTTTTTCACTTTATTTTAGTAAAAATAATGTTAATAAATAGGCCCCATGGACTTGATTGAAATGTGTTTGTTTTAGATAATTGTCAACCCTGCATCAATTTTCAATAAGACATCTGAAAAATGAGATCTACAGTATTGTCTAGATAGATATATACTGTAGAAATATATTGTACATAGATAATGTAGATAGGTTATATAGATACTGTAGATTATAGATACTGTAGATAGATATATACTGTAGTTGACAGATAGATAGATAGATATTAGATAGATAGATAGTTATTAGATAGATATGAGGATAGATAGATAGCTAGATAGATAGATACTGTAGAAAGATACTGTAAATAGATAGGTTAGATATATACTGTAGATTATAGGTATATACTGTAGATAGATATATACTGTAGATAGATAGATAGATAGATAGATAGATAGATAATAGAGTACATTTTTAAATATATAAAAAAAAGATATCAGAAACTCGTATACTAGAATACTCGAATACTGAACAGGACAAATCAGTTTATCTATAAACGAATGTGATAATATATGTGATCAACAAATAAATCTGATATAATATACTGTAGAACCATCATTTTATTTTTCTGCCAAGATTGGAATGGATCTTGCACAAGGGAATGTCATAACGTTTCTCTGAAAGGGAGCAAACCGAAAGCCTCAAGAAAAGCTATTTGTGCCAGAGTTCAAAATCAACCATCTCAGGTAGACAGGAGCATATGGGCTGTATGCACAGTGTATACAAACTCTCTCTGCTAAATGCGATTTTTGCAACTGCACTCAAGCACTGTACAAAGCACTCTTTTGGAAAGATGTGCAACTAATAAGGATAAGTAATGGATTCTACATGTCAAAAGTTTAACAAGGTAAGAAAAAGTTTCAGCAAGCTCTAGTAACTTTACTTGTTATGAAGAAGCCTTTCTAGCTCTTAAGGGCTCTTGTGAAATAACAATGCTAGTTAAACATACATGGCTAAAACTATCTTATGACAATATAAGAAATAAAAACCAAGACTTTGCCTTTTCAGTACTTTTTTAAGCTTACTGTAGGTCGGTGTGTTAATAAAACTAACATGGAATATCTCAGAACTAGGAATGTGCAGGCTCGGATAGGTTTGAATCTTCCCGTCAAGTTCAGATTTTTCCAAAAATTGGGTCTCCAAAAGAGACAAAACGTCACCTTTCATGGGCAAACATCATCTTCCTTGGACTTTTTTTCTTGTAGTACCCAGCTTTAACGTATATGAAAACTGAGTTATAAGTATTTCATTTTCTTTGTTTTAGCCAATAGCCCTAGAGTAAGTGTGTTTTGATTGCAAGATCTATTGTGATTCTGTGCAGTGAGTCCAATAGTTTCTTGTCTGTACAAACTGCCTCTTAATATCAGTTTAATATGTTTATGATACCAGATTTTTATCCTAATTAAAAAAAGTTATTAACAAAGCTGTTAATTATCTAGCTGTAATAAATAATAGTAACAATATAGTTCTTTATTTATATGAGTCATTTTCATTTACATCTCTATAACAGATATGGCTTTGGAGTACAGCTTTGGTAGAGAATACATTTTGTGCAAATTTATGCAGTACAAACTTGGAATTTCTTGCTTCAACATTCTGTGGAAGGCAGCTCATAACGGTATTTTTTATATATTCACTTTTTGCAGTGCTTACAGACAATGATTAGAAC
Source organism: Taudactylus pleione (assembly GCA_031769625.1). Classification (NCBI taxonomy): domain Eukaryota; kingdom Metazoa; phylum Chordata; class Amphibia; order Anura; family Myobatrachidae; genus Taudactylus; species Taudactylus pleione. The sequence goes on from JAUIMM010000040.1 coordinate 81,715,876, forward strand.
TGGGAAAATTCTGTAATTCTGCTGTTTGGTAGGGTGGGGATTTAATAAGATACTTGTGGACACATTTCCACTGGCAAAACGTGCAAACTTTTACACTGAAATTATTCTGCAGAGCTTAATTTGCTTATATGTAAAATCTGATCTCCCAGCCATGAATGTTATCATTTTCAGTAGACCTGTCAATGTCTCTTAGGCACTTATAGTATGTGGAGCTTAATAAAGGAGAAAGTATGTATGACCACACAATAGATTTTTCTATTACTTTTTTAAAAAACATGTAAAAAAAAGTGCAAACCTTCTTTTGTATATGTACAGATATGCACATTTATGGATTGAAGCTAGAAACACTTTTTTTGTTTTTTGAATATTATTTTAAATATTCAAAAACAGTATTAATGCCACATCTCACCATAATCATGACATTTTTTTAAATTTAAATACTAAGTTAAGTAGTCTTTAAGCCCAAGATTTGGATTTTTTGTATTGGTTCTTGATCATCGTCATGTTTTGGTTTTGGCAAAACTAAACTCAATTGTTTTGGTTTTGGATTTCTTTAAAATTGATGAAAGCAGCTATAACATCATGTAATTTGGACCTGTTTTATTCCTACTGTACTATTAACGTCAATAACATTAATTTCCAGTTAATTTTGACCACCTAACAGCTCACAATATTGTTTTCACCAATTTTGGTCAAAGGCTGCAGCCAGCTGGCTGGCTAAACTAAGCCAAAATGCAGCAGCACAAACACATGGTATTTTAAAAGATTACAGCACATCTGTGCAACATAATGGCACAGCAGTGGCAGACAGGATGGCAGGTTTATAAACTATACAATCCTATAGAATGTTTTCATTAATCAAGAACTAATAGCCTAAAAGTTAAAGTCTAGTATAAAATTCAAAATAAAATATATGTCCAAATCCCAGGCCTCAGGCCAATAGAAATTGATAATTGTAGAAACTAGAAAGTGATAATTAATACATTAATAACAAACTTCTCCAACCAGAAAATCACAAGCCCAATCACATCAAACCACAGGTCCAATCAAATCAAAGGCAGTCTCAAAACCAGAGTGTGCCTATTAGTATTTCCATTAATTTGGTTTGGCTGAGATAATCTGCTGACTTCTTTATTTTCCATTATAATTACCATATTTATACTGTCGCCATAACTATTCACATCCATTGTATGGGCATTGTCATGATAATCGTGTGAAGACTTGTGACCTTGTCTTCATGCTGTCAGATTTTGCTTTGTATTACAGTGTATCATATTTATTCTGGTCCAAAAACCCCAGTAAAGTACACCAATATACTGTATATGCTAACTGCCAAACACACAGAATAAGAGATGATAAAGAGGATGATACTATGTATTTATTGAGAAGTTGCAGGAGACCGGGCCTATATGTCTGGATAAGAAGCTGGTGATGAATGTTCTTGCAAGATACAGAACATCAATGCTTATGACAAACATCTGTCCAGAACAAGATGTGTGCTACTGCTGTGACCTCTAGAAGAGAGTTTAGAACCTGGAGCTGATACTTTAAAATCTACAGAAAGAGGAAAAGCTGAAAGAAGCAACTCGGATGATCTTTACATAATATAGAGTTTCATTTCCAGGGTGCCTATTAGTATCTCCATAAATTTGGTTTGTCTAATATAATCCACTGATTTGTTTATTTTCCATTATAGTTTGCATGTATTCATACCGTATTAATATAATTGTCCTTAGCACCCTTATGTTGTATATTAAAAAGGACATGCACAGTTTAACAAACCAAGCTCATTAGGGCAGTGACTGCCACTTTTGTGGCTTAAGTGCTTGGTTTGTTTGGGCCCCCATCGCGACCATCGGGGCTTATGACGAGACCCTAGGGTAGGGTCTCCCTTGTCGTAAGCCCCGGAGAGCTTCTGGCTCTGTCTGAGGCAGAAGCTCTCCAATGACATCACTAGTGATGTCAGTGGGTCCTCCCCCAATTGGCAGGCATTCCCATAGGAACACCTCCATTTGGGCTGCCACCCCCCCGGCCCACCTTCCAAATGGGGCGAGCTGTCAATCAACATCGACAGCTCGCCCCCTTTGGATCGAGACTCGGTACGACCGGCGCTGTTGGTCGTAGCTGGTCTCGGTGCCATCGTGCGCATGCTCTGTGGGGGGCCATTGACCCGGTCCGAGCGCATCAGCGCTAACGACCAGGTCTGAATGACCCCCATAGTGTCTCTAAGAAAGTGATGCTGTTCCCATCCTTGTTACTGAAGGTGCTGAATTTTGGAGTGGATCTGTGGAGGACTATTTAAGGTGGACCCTGTGGACAATACTTTGAAGGAACAGTGTGGCATGAGAATTACATTCTTGGGATTTATATAAGGACATTGAATAGCTACAGTGACCTGGTATTTTTCCTGTACGAGACTTTTTTTTAATTGGATTGCTACGGGACTTCAAATAGGATTAGAGTCAATGGATTTATTTGGTGCATGAGACTGAATTTTAATACAGGATTTCTATACAGGACTATTTATTCATTTCCCGATCCACATATATATATATATATATATATATATATATTTATATACCCATAGATATTTATATATTTATTTGTATCTATTAACTTATTTTTATATCTATTTTTTATATCTATATACAATATCAACATAGAGTCCAGATGAGCGCCGCATGTGTATATATATATATATATATATATATATACAATTTTATTGATGCTTACTTACTGTACTGTATCAGATTGTAGTGGTGGCAATATAAGTGGGCATTTTTTTTAAGCCTGACCAGATGTCATAATGGTTTGTTACTCTGGTGTTTTGAGTGGATTTATCATCACCACCAGTGGGTTTCTTAGAAAAAGTCAGTTTTTTCCTGGCAGCAGCATTTGCAAGATAATCTAAAGCAGGAAACATTGTGTCATGTGGCACTTGAGCTGACAAATCACTTGCAAGGAGCTCTTTAGATCTCTTTAGTACTTTGTCAGTTGGATAGAAATACATTACATATGACATAAACCTAGCATCAAGCATGGTTGCCAAAATGTAGTGATCCAATTGCAAGATGTTGGAAATCCTTTGGTCATGGCCTAGTGAATAAAGAACTTGATGTACAAGATCCCTTTGTTTCATCAACTCCTTATCTAGCTGCTTGTTTCTATTCCTCCAGTCACAGAAACATTTAAAGGGTGGTTTTCAACCTGTTACTAATTCTTGCTTCAATTGCAGCAGTTGTAATATTTTGCATGTGGTTGCTGAATATCAAATATGCCCAGAAATGTTGTGGGTCACAGCTAGCATCTCCTGTATGAATCTGTCTTTTTTTTTTTAATTCTCAACCACCAAGTTTATTGTGTATGAAACAAATAGTCTGTGTTGAAATTCACCCAGTTGTAATGCTCGTACACTGTTACTTGCATTATCGGAGAAAGGAGAGTTTTAGTGGGATAAGCTATTTTTTTTTTATCACATCCCCATAGTTTTTCCAACAGATTGACAATGGTATGCTTCTTAGTGAAGCCAGTGATACAGAGAGTAGCCTGCCTGTGAATGAGCTGGCTTTGCATATTAGACACGGCTGCTAAAAGTAATACACTCACCCAGCATGATGTCTCAGTCATGTAATCTTTAGTTTGTCCTGTACTGCATGTCTATACAGTATATATGTAGTAAAGTGAATATTTGGTACAGTGGCATTTTGTAGGCAAAGAGGAACTCTTTGTTTCAAGTCCTAGTACAGGTGAGGAATTGCCATTCTGGTAAAATAGAATTGAGATGGAATTTGGTAGCAGGGACACAGGACCTTAACTCTAATCTAAAACCAAATGCATTGGATATTGGATGCAGATCTAATGCTAACATAGTAATTATAACTTCAGTGATCCATTGTGCAACAGCATGGTGGCTTTCATACCAGCCCTGTGCTGGTTCATTAAACACAGCGACCCTTACACCTTTTTTCCCCATATTTTTTTAACCAGGGCCAGGTCAAAGAGCCTGGTGTTGATTATGTTTGGGGGGGGGGGAGCCCACGCACATCTTTTCCTGATTTTTAACACTTTCATTACTTTTACACAGAGAAGCATGCACATATCTCAATGGGCAGTGCAGACTTCTCAATACACACTGCTCACAGTTACAATTCGGCCACAAACATGACTGAACACTCACACTATTAAACACGATTGCACACACCATCGGAAAACAAGATTATTAGTAAATATGAGTGTTTGACCTTGAAAAACTCTCATGTACTCCCTGTGATAACCATCATGTTTAATCTTGGAGCAAATACTGTACAATTCTTAGTAAATTTACCCAGTAGACTCTCCTCTGGAATCTGTGAAGTTTGTAAACAGACAGGTTGTTCTTCAGCCTTAGGGGTATATTTACTAAAGGTCAATTTTATTAGTTTTAAAATAAATCAAAATCGATTAAAATAGATGTTAGTTTTCTGGGGCTTAATCACACATTTATGAACAGACAATTTTTGATTTAGTTTTTTAAGTATTCGTAAATGTGTGATTTAACTTCATAAACACAACATCACTGTTAATCAATTTTGATCGATTTTAAATCAATTAAAATCGACATTAAGTAAATATACCCCATAGTGTTCTTTTGCGCACTGGTTTTAGAGGTGACACATCTAGACACAGACCAAGAAGGTGGTGCATGTGAGATTCCAGAAGTTGCCTAACTGTGTTTGACCATAGCTTTGACAATAGGCATTAAAGAGCAGCAGCAGGACCACAACTCACAAAGAAAAGCCATTTTGTAAGCCTTTCCTGGCCACTGCATGTGGTGTATGGCATGTTGGCAATTTTAAAGTATAAAAACACAAATAATTCAGGCACTGAAATTTACCTTTTTAGTAGATTGTTTTATGAAGAGCTCAGTTGCCACATTAATTAATTATTACAACTGCAGACGCACTTGTGTGTTTGCAGATGCACACTCAACTGAAAATGCCTTTTCACAGGCAATTTTATTATGGCATGTTGGCATTTTTACATTTGAGATATGTTTGAGATAGAGGTAATATGATCTTTAAGATTATCAAACATTTTTTAGCTGAAGCGTGCCCTTTCTTGTACCGTCTTACCCCATGTACTTCTTTAAAAATAAATGTTGAAGAAGTACTCCACTATGAGTGTTAGCACTGGTACTGTGTTGCTCCTATTCTTCTATTGTATTGACTGATCCATGATTGATTTTATTTCTTACACCAGGACAGAAGTAAAGCTACTGTAGTTGAACTTAACTGCCACCACACCAAGTGAATGTACAATGTGATAGGGAAATGAGGGACCATTACCTTTACTATGCAGTTTTATTAAAAGACACCAGAAATTTTTTTGTACTTATTTACATTTTTCGGTGAAGCTGACTTGGCATTGACCACACCCATCAAGTGCAGTAATAAATGCTCCCGCTCAAAAATATACGCTTTTGAAATATGATTTAAATTGAATTATAAAAGACTTAAGATTTTTTTTATGCCAAAAAAATACTTTTATGCAATTTTTATTTTGAGGTGCAGCTGACAGAGACATGACCATACCCAGTAAGTACAGTGATATACACTGCAACTCAAAAACAAACACTCTTGAAATATGATTTAAATTGAATTATAAACAATTTTTTTTAACATGCGATTATTAATATTTCTATAACTTTAGAATATATTTGGTGCATTTAGCTTATGTACATGAGTCATGAGAATCCTCTATTTTTGCATATTTTTTGTATATTGGTTGTTTTAATTGGTGATGGTGTTTCACTATGGATACTATGAAGCCAGTTGAGGAGGAGGTGTGTCCCGTAGTGATTCACATTCCGATGATGTCATCCCCTGACGACGGCCACGTGGTATCTTTTTAATTACCACTATGCTGCTCAGGGAGGAGATGTGTCTCCCATAGGATCACGTCCGGATGACGTCCATTCCCCCTGGCGGCGGCTGCAGATGATTGATCACCTGGGTGAGTAATGTTGGTATTTAAGCCTGTTAGTTTTTCGTGTGTCTTTATCCCTGAAGAAAATCTCTAATAAAAGAGATTGAAATGTTGGAGTAAACTTTAGCTTCTAAACATTTTCTTTGAAGTCCTATGAGTGCCGCCGTCCTACTACTTTTTCTATATCATTGAGGAGTAGACAGACACCTGGGGAGGTCACCAAGGCAAGTTTACATTGTATCTTGGAATATGAGGAAGTGCCGGCAAATGGAGACATATATATATATATATATATATATATATTTATTACAGTTTATATTTATATAGTTTATTTAAAGTACATTGTGTATTATATTTACAGTAGTATTGAGATTTTAAAAAGAGATTATTATTCTTTACATTTAAAGCTGTTATCACCTAATAAGATGTGTTTCTTTAACAAAAAATGTTCTGGTGATCTATAAATGGATAGTAGATTTAGTTAATCTTTTACATTTTAGCCATGGCGTTAGAGTTTTCTCAGTGTAATGATATTATAATCACATGACCATGGAGAAGCTTCATGACTGATTGGCTCTCACAGAGATCAACTTACACTCTCCTTTGTTGAAGCAGAAATCAATGATTCTATTTGTGAGACAGTATTTTTGCAGTGACAGCCATAGCACCTACTGTATGTTAAATTCTCCCTCACAGATCGATTTTGCACAAAGAACATTGAGTTACTGGAGGACTTCTTGGATAAATAAGTTTCAGCTTGATGTTAAAAAGGGGAAAAGCTGCTGTTTTTTAAAAAAAAAGCTGTTTATGGGATGCTTTAATATAGTGTGGAAGTAAATACCATGAAAAGGGTTAAAAATTGCAATTTATTCATTTTAACAGCTGATATATAATTTGCCATGTTATCCAGGATGCCGCTGCCTGTACCTCATCATCCCCACCTGTGACTGCCACATAATTCCTGCTGTATCATTGAGTTGCTATAAGCTGTTCTCATATTGAATAATAGTAACTTTTTTCCTCTCTTCTATAGAACTATGGTAGATGAGTACAGTAAATTAAAATATATCATACTTTAAAATTATTGGCTGATAGTGTTCAGTTTGCTTTATGACACTAATCTCTAATTGGCTGCCAGTATTTAGTGGAGGGAAAGAAATGGGCCAACATAAAAGACTAGCAACAACCTGTAACTCTTACAGGAGTGAGGAGGAGTCCTTTATTGAACACTGTTAATCAGGACATGGGTTTTCAGTGCTGGATTAACAACAGGGCAGCCAGGGTCAGTTGCCCAGGGGCCCACACACACAGATGGCATTACACACATAGCTACATCATCAGTGTAAGGGGCCCTGTTGCATATATCAACTGAGGTTTCTGAATGGCATAATGTGAACTGGAGGCACTACAGTGTGTTGAACCCATTTGTTTTGCAGGGAGTACTTACACATTATACTTAAAAAAAAATCCAACATATCAAATTGATAATTTTAATGATCCACTCATCATTCTGTTAAACTGATCCATTTTAACAATTTTTAATTGCAAACTAGTAACAGTTCTGTTTGTAGTTGGAATTAAAATAAGTTTAAATTATTTTTATTAAAGTGAATTCTTATTTCAATACTACTTATAAGGGAAAAAAATATTTAAAATTATGTTACTGCACCAGTTTTAATCTGAATTGCGAAACCTCAGGTGCAAAAACCAAACATAAATAAAGAACTTCCAACAAAACTCGAACATTTTAAACTCAAAGTTTTAAGCTGGGGCAAGTATCAATTGTATTGTGCACATGTTTGTACCATCAAAACAATGAAATTCTTTAAATTATGCTTTATATGTATTACTCAGTTTTTTTTTTTTTCGTGGTGGTACCCAGGGATACCAGCATCTTTTGTTGGTCTAATTTTTCATTCTTGTACTGTATCTAGTCCCAGAAACAGGAAGAAATCAGTAAAATAATATCAGAAATTAATAAAATAAGTACCTGAACACTTATAAAGAGTATAAAAAAATAATATAAATCTAATCAACTTTAGGTACATACAGGCACTTTTTCTTAGTACTGGCAGTTTTTGTCAAAGTTTTTTAACGGGGTTTCAGAATGGACCCCGTTATTTAACATTCTAACTCACGGTGGATGGTGGAGTAATTCATGATTGCTCCAGCACGGAGAAAGCTGATCCACAAATTAGCTGTCCCGCTTTCAGAGCGGTGACACTAGTGACCTACAGGTCACGCATGCACACAGGAGCCTCGATGTCAGGGGGGAGGAGCCAGACAGGGGCCGAGGGATCCTCTCTGCAACCCATGACTTCTTCCCATAGGAATGGAGCGGGTAGCGGGAGCACTCTCAAGATGAAGATGGTGAATGCTCCCGCAATCAAGCTCTGAAAATATTGTATTTTCAGAGCTTGATGAATTCTGTCCTCATACTATTGTATGGGGACAGCGGGCCATTCCGCAAGAAGATGGTAAGCAGGAGATATCTGTGATATCTCCTGCTTTACCTTCTTAATGAATGGCCCGATAAATGTTAATTTCACCTGCTTTTGTAAAAATTAAGTGATGATGAATAGGCCCATAAGTACTGTATATTGCAGACAAATTTGTTAACACCTTCTGAAACATTATGCCAATACATAATGTACATATATTGTGTAAGTGTGTAATTTTGCCTGTTTATGTCTCTTGCCCACAATGCTGCGGTGCACTGTTGCAGTTTCTGGGGCCTTTTAAGTTCTTCACATAGGATTCAAAGTATTGTGTTTTGTATCTTTGTCTCTACAGATGAGATTGAGATGCTGGAAAGGCTATGGCTATCAGGCATTTGCCACAATGACAAGATTGAAGTAATGAGCAGCAAGCTAGACATCGACAATATGGCGGGTGTGTTCTATATGCTTCTTGTTGCTATGGGTTTGAGTCTGCTGGTATTTGCATGGGAGCATCTCATATACTGGAAATTACGTCACTGCATGAGGCATTCCGGGAGACTGGACTTCTTATTGGCATTTAGCAGGGTAAATATATCTCCATATATTTTTCTATTTTGTTCTACGTACACAAACTTTGTGTTAAACATTTCTGTGTATAGAACTTGTGGTTGCATAAATAATAATTAGAATTATTGCAATCAAAAGGTTAAGATGGGTAACATGCATGACACAGGCTAGCAAAATAGTGTGCATGTTAGAGCTATTGCCAGGTGGGCACAAGGAAACCAGGAATGGTCTAATATAGTAATGCAGTAATATCCTTTTTACATGGGGCTTCAGATGTTCACAGCTATTTTGCAACAAACAGCACCACCAGCAGAACCAACAATGAAGGATTGATCCACACCATTAAAAATTCTGCTTGAAGATGTGGGGGCTTATGTAATAGGGTGCAATCTTCAGCCGCTGTGAACATTTCTGTGAGTCTTCCCATATTTTCAATCTGGCTTGGTTTTGCCTTTAAATTCATTGCCACTTTAAAAATATGGGAAGACTCACAGAAATTCCCACAGTGGCTGAAGATTACACAATATTACTGTACATAAGCCTCGTAGAATGTGTTACTAGTTTGCCTGTGTAAATTGCTCCTTAAATGTACAGGACTAATGGCATACTAGCAAGGTTGCAGATACAATAGTATAAATCCAACTTGTACAAAGCTGTTTAGATCTTATTAGATCTCATCAGTGCAAGGCAATGAATTATGATACAGTAGGGAAATGTACATCCATTTCAGTTGTACTAAGATGGTCTAGAAAGAGCCCATAATAACAATGTAGTTAGTATATTCTTATTACAGAATGTATTTTTAATAATTAATGTACAACACTTCGTACTAGACCTACTAGACCCAATAAAGTTTGTTCAGATGGAAAAAGAGAGAAACAAAATTTGGATCAAAAATATATACATTTGCAAGTTATGGCTGTGTTCATGTGAGTGCTTTATTCAAAAAGGGTCTTACTGATTTTCCAAGTGGAAAATGAATCCATGCTTTGTGCAGAAATATAATATGCATAATAAATTGTTTTACTGTTGTTTATATGCTCATCTTTTGATACATATTTTGATACTTCTCCTTTAATTGTTTTATTTATTTATTTTTCATATTTTTATGTTGTCGCTTCCATTGTTCTCTTAGAAAATCACTTGTACTGGTGAAATAATGCAACAATGACTGAACAAACATGTATTTTTCAATGGACAACTGTCAAATCTTATATTTCATTGTTGTTAGGCATGCATAAATATTGCCAGTCCAAACAACAATGAAGATTCACCAACTCATGTTCTCATGAAGTTCATAGAATTAATTTAGAAACTATGGGTGTGTATGTAATACATAAAATAAATAGCTGCTAGTATCAGTTTGAAAAATTCAACGTCAAATATTGCGTAACTGAAACATAAAACTAATACAGTTAATAAAAAAGATGCTAGTTTATTTAATATTACACAATAATAACATGAATTTTTATAGTAATGTATAAACTCACAAACCCACAAATACAAACAACAAAAAGGAGCAGAAGTTACCTTTAGGTGTTACATGTCTAAAAGGAGCTAAATGAATTGACTCCGTTTTCCCTGCTCTATTTATAAAATGTGTAACTCCATATCCAGTGTTTACAAATATATTACTTTCCATGGAACTTAAAAATTGTATCACTGGAGAATCACAGCTCTCCTAAGTGGCCTGTTCTGATGTGAAATTCAATTTGCACGTATTCCACTTTAATTTTAAAAATGTGTAACGCTGCAATGCATACCGGACTCTTTGGATAATGCAGGAATGTCATGCAGAGGCATATTAACACCTGCAGGGGGCTCATTTGCAGTGCCCCACCCATAGCTCCTTCTAGAGGCGCCACCTTCCCAATGATATTCGGGAAGATGGTGCATGTGCAGAAGATAGCAAAGGCTCTGGCCCAATGCATCAGTGCCAGGCGCCATAATTCTAAATGACTAGAAAATTGCACCACTTGCACATTACATAGGGGAGGGGTACTTACTTCATGGACCATGGGAGGTTTATTACAGAAGTGTGTGCAATGTGTGAAATACCTGCACCCACTATAGATACGCCACTGTTGATGTGAATGCTCTTTTGCATTCAAAGATCTGTCCATTTCATGTGCATCTATAATCTATATCCATCCGGCATTATGCAAAGTATCTGATGTGTACAGTGACACTTTTTCACTAAGATTAATGATACCTTGTGCACTTCTGTATAATGAGAAAAAGGGGACACAGTATCAACATATAAAACGTTGTGTAAATGTAGCCTTCCAGCTGCAGGTATGTTGATGAGTTTAAATATGGATTTTCAGCCATATCTGAGTAAGTGAATAAGATGTGCTTCTGACACAAGCACTACATGATATATTTGACTACAACATCGCTCTGAAAATGTTAATGAAAAATTACTGTTTACTGTTATATCCTTCTAACCTTTCAGGATGTGATGATGACGATTATTATTAATAATAATAATAATAAAAATAATAAATAATTATATTGCACATAAAGACTGACTCTCCCTGTAATATGGATACTTATCTGGGTGCCTGCATATGTCAAACAATAGAGCCCTCATCCATACGGCACTCCTGGCATAAAGAATGTCACACCGGCAACAGCATATAAACAGTCAATGTTTCAGTGCTTTTTATTCACAGCACTTTCTTCAGGATCATATATATATTAGGCATCAAAAAATGTCTACTTGAGATACCATAAGTAGAATACATTGTAAATATCTTAGGAACACCACACAGCAATTAAATGATAGAAAAGGTAGGGAAAGGACACGGGGAGAGGGTAGGACTATATGTTATAAATAACCTGTAGACAAGTGGAGGTAGATGCAGGGATGTCGTTTTGTCAACTTTCATTAATGACATCTAAAGTGATGCCTGGGGATTTAAATATGAAGAAAATTCTCTCCTCAGTCCGGAGAAATGTTGTGGGGTAAAAAAAATGAAAGCCCTAAACTACACAATTCCACCTACTGTAGCAGCTTTCCTTTAAAATACTGTTAACAATTAGTATTATACAGTGAATACCTGTTGAAGTTTACGATCTGATCCTAACAAATCTGCGGGTTAAACTGATAGGACCTGCAACAGGTTCACAGTACAGTAATTACAAAACTATGAACTCAGCAAAGAAGAACAGTTATATTTTCTCATCATAAGGCATTGTATGTAAAAATAAACATTTATTTAAGTATTTTAATGACATGCAAAATATATATATATAAATATTTTAAACTGCCAGTGTAATAAGATGTAATAAGATATGTAATAAGAGAAATTATTTTAAACAGACTCTCTGGTATCTGCATATTAAATACATAAGTAGAGATGTGTGGGTCCAGTTCTCAGAGAATTGACTACAACCAAATTTAGGGGTTCAGAGTGGAACTGAGTCTTAAGGTGCATACACACGGGATGATTTTCTCCCCAAATGAAATTGTCCTGTGTCTCCCTGGAAGGGGTGTGCTCGGTGTTGTTAACACTGAGCACAAACAGTGAACGAAATCAATAACGATTTTGTTCAGTTCCGGGCTCCCTCCCTCATCCCCAAACATGTTCAACCTGACAATATAAACAGGTTGGACAGGAGGTTTGGGCGATGAATGGCAACTACCAACTGCAACTGAAACTGGACGATTTTTTAGATGACTGAATGATAATGACATCGTTATCGTTCAGTCGTCCAAAAATCGTCCCATGTGTACGCACTATAAGTTCAGAATCACTTTGGGGTACCGAGTCGAGCCAAGTCCCTGTTTGGATCTTCCCCTGGATTTAAAAACCAAATTTGGGATTGGATTACATGCTACCAGGTCAAACATTTTAGCTTGCTTTTTTATTTTTTATTTTTAAAATATAGATGCAAAACATGTGAGGGTGGTTTTGCAAAACTAAAACACAAAGATGAATCTGGATCCAAAACCAAAACACAGGGTCAGCGCACATCTCAATACATAAGCCCATTTGCATTGATTTGAAATTTGTATATACAAGGGGTGAGTGAAAAGATCATGGCCTAAGGTACAAGAATTTATTTGTAGGTAATTTAGCTGTGTTTAACTATGTACACACTTAGACCAGCGGTTGCAGAGCACACATATCCCTATCTTGTAGAAGTCAGCATCTTGTACCCTCAAAAATTGATCAACGGCTTCAATTACATAGTTTGTGGCAAAATAGTGACCACTGAGCTCTTTCTTCAGTTTTGGGGAGAGGTAGTTGTCAGAGGGTTCCAAATCAGGTGAATAAGGCAAGTGTTCAAGCAGTTGGAATCCACAATTTTGGATGACAGTCATGGCTCCAGTGAATTTGAGCTGGAGCATTGTCTTGAAGAACACCCCTCTTCTCAACTTCCCACGTTGATTCTTCTTGATTTTTTTGCTGTAGCTGCTTCAAAAGATCGCGTAGTATATCCCGGTTATAGTTTTACCTTTTTCAAGGTAGTCCACTAGCAGTACTCCTTCCGCATTCCAAAAGATGGAGGCCATCACCTTTTCAGCAGACAGCACTGACTTTGCCTTCTTTGGAGCAGGAGATCCCTGATGCTTCCACAGTTTTGAAAATTATTTACTCTCAAGTTGGAAGTATCATCCATGGTTACAAATTGCTGAAGAAACCTCTCAGGATCTGCATCAAACAAAGCCTGATTTGGTTTTTGCCATAGTGAGATGTTCCCGCTTGTGGTTAACACTGATAAGTTTTGGGACCCATCGAGCTGAGACCTTTGTCATTCGGAGTTCATTGTGAATAGCAGCATGAACTTGTTCCTGGAAGATACACAGACATTTGACAATGTAACGCTCTGTTATTCTTCGATCTTCCAATATAATGTCATGGATTTTGTCAATGGTTTCTTGTGTGGTAATGGTGATGGGTCTCCCGGCAGAGGGGTCATTTTCAAGGTTCTCCCTTTCCCATTTGAATTCTGCTGCCTATTTCTTAACCAGCTGTAAGAAGGATCAGCCTTCCCTAGTGTCATTACCATGACCTCATGGACCTCTGTGGATGTTAATCCCTTTATGATGAGGTAGCGGAGGACTGCGCAATGAACAATTATGTCCATTTTTTTAAAATCTGTCATCCTGTCCATTTCAAATGTCTGTAAAAAATCAACAACAGTTATTAACTTGAAACTTGTTATGTAATCCAAAAAGAAGTTAAATTTTATGTGATAATAATAACTGTTTAGCACATTTAATTGTACCTTATGCCACAAACATTTCAATCAGCCCTTGTACTGTAACATTCCTTGATTTTGTTTTGTAAATTCATTCTTTTTGTATAACCCTATCACCTCCCACTGTTACTTTTTTGCTTCAGTTTTCTATCTATCTATCGATCGATCTATCTATCTCATATTTATTTATTTATCTAGCTATTTATTTAATCTTTACCTCATCTCTCTCTCTCTCTCTCCATCCTTCAATCTTTCATTTATATTTTATTCAACACTATTACATTTTCCTTCCATTTGAAAAAATACCCAATATCATATTGATAAATGCTGTTGATCACCTTGCTAGGTTTATGAAGTATATAGTTGAATTCTTGAAAATACATTGGATTGATTCATCATCCTATAAATAACGTATTTTTATGTAATTTCCATAAAAAAATATTTTATAATGACCGCTCCATTCATTAACCTAGTAACACACTAATATCTCCCTAATATCACTAATATCTCCTCCTGGTTACAGTCATATCACGATAATTTCCACAATCCCCATACTGTAGTATAGAGATGTACGGGTCCAGATTTTTGAAATCCGAACACACCCAAATTTAGGGGTTCCGCGTAGAATCATGTCAAGGATCAGATTCACTTTTGTGACCCAGTTTGAACCGAGTTTGGAACTCGGATTTAAAAACTGAACTTTGGTTTTGGATTGTATGCTAACAGATCAAAATGACGTAATTTTAGCAGTTTTTAAAAAAATACAGATTCAAAACCATAACCAAAACACGTGAGGTTAGCTTTGCAAAACCAAAAAGCGAAGATGAATCCGGATCCAAAACTAAAACTAAAATACGGGGGATGGCACACATCTCCATATATAAACCCAGTTGCTTTGAAATTTGTATATACTGTAACATTCCTTATCATGGATAGCTGCATTAAATATATATTTTCTTTCTTTTTTTCACTATTGTGTAATGGAAAAAATACGCTTCATTTGAAGCCATCAGCAGTTTTTATTTTAAATCCCATGGTCTAGTGACAATATTCATTATACTTGTACTATTCTACACACCCATCTATCTTATTCCATGCATGATAACTACCTTAATCCATGTGATTGATTTTTTTTTTGTAAATTCACTCTTCGTGTATCACCACATCACCTCCCACTATTATTTTTTGCTTTAGTTTGCTATCTATCTATCTATCTATCTATCTATCTATCTATCTATCTATCTATCTATCTATCTATCTATCTATCACATATTTATTTCTCTAACAATTTCATATTTTTCACTCTCTTTCTCATTGATATTTTATTCAACACTATTACATTTACCTTCCATGCTTTAAATAATAAATAAATAATACATTTTATTGATAGATGCTGTTGATTAGCTTGCTAGGTTTATGAAGTATCTAGTTTTATTCATCATTTAAAATACATTGGGGTCGATTCATCATCCTATAAAAAACATATTTTTATGTAATTTGCATGAAAAAATGTATTTTATAGTGACAGATCCATTCATTAACCTTGTAGTGCAGGAGATATCTCTAATATCTCCTGGTTACAGTCCTGCCATGATAATTTCCACATTCCCCATACTTTAGTATAGAGATGTGCGGGTCTGGATTTCTTAAATCCGAACACACCCGAATTTAAGGGTTCAGAGTAAAATCGGGTCAAGGTTCAGATTCACTTTTGTGACGCAGTTTGAACCGAGTCCCGGTTTGGATCTTCCCATGGTTTGGAACTCGGATTTAAAAACAAAACTCAGGTTTTGGACTGCAAAATTACAGGTCAAAATTACATAAGTTTAGCAGTTTTTTTATTTAAAAAAAAAAAGCAGATCCAAAACCAACACACGAAGATGCATCCAGACCCAAAACTTAAACCAAAACATGGGGGTCGGCTCACATCTCTATACATAAGTCCATTTGAATTGCTTTGAAATTTGTATATTCTGTAATATTCCTTATCATGGATAGCTGCATTAAATATATATTTTCTTTCCTTTTTACATTATTAAATAATGGGAAAACATGCTTCATTTCAGCTGTTTTTATTTTAAATCCTATGGTCTAGTGACAATATTCATTATACTTTTGCTATTCTAGACACCCATCTATCTTATTCCATGCATGTTAATCAATGTGATTGATTTGTTTTGTAAATTCACTCTTATTGTATCACTCCCACTGTTATTTTTTGCTTTAGTTTGCTATCTATCTATCTATTTTTTTATTTATTTATCTAGCTATCTATTTCATATTTATCTCATCTCTCTTTTTGTAATATACATAAAAAAATGATTTAATAGTGACAGCTCCATTCATTAACCTAGTAACACAGGAGATATCACTAATATCTCCTGGTTACAGTCCTGCCACGATAATGTTCACATTCCCCATACTATAGAGATGTGTGGGTCCGGATTTCTGAAATCCGAACACTCCCCAATTTAGGGGTTTTGAGTTGAACTGGGTCAAGGTTCGGATTCACTTTTGTGACTCGGTTCAAACTGAGTCCCAGTTCGGAGCTGTTACCAGTTTGGAACTTGGATTTAAAAATCAAACTTGGGTTTTGGACTCAGACATTTTAGCTGTTTTTATACATTTTTAATAGATATTTATCCAATACCAAAACACTTGAGGGTGGTTTTGCAAAACCAAAACACGGGGATCTGTGCACATCTTTACTTTAGTATGGGGATATAAAAATAAGGCTATTCATCAAGTTCCAACAATCATATTTTTTTGGAAATTAACTATGTTACTGTATGCCATCCTCCTCTCCACCTCCAGTGGCTGCTGCTGTGCAGTGTCCTTCCACTTCCTGTGTCCAGTATCTGCTGCTGTGTCCATCCAATCCCTTACTAGTCTAACTACCACACAGTGGTGCTGCACTGTGACTTCGCAGGCCATACCCCACTGCAATCTAAACAGCATGACTCCACAGTTGTCATTTGCGGAAAAAGTTAAAAATAATAATAAAAAGTATGTTTGTTCACGTACATATAAGCGCTGTGACTGCACGAAGTGTGAACTGAGCTGTGAATTGAAAAAGTAGAAAAAAAGTTCATCTGTGTGCTGTCCCCCAGTGCATTTGTTCATGTACAGTACATATAAAAGCACTGAGTGTGTTGCGGTTGGTGGCCAGTTTTTTGTTTCATTTGTTTTACTTTTATAAAAATCTAAATTTTTTTGTGTGTTCTAAGAAATTCAAGCCATGATAAAGAAATGTCTAAGAAAACTATTGGTCAGTATGTCAAGGGCCACCGCCTTTATATCAGCACCAGTTTTTTGCTTGTCTTACTTTTCTCAAAATCAAAATATTTTTTTTGTGTGTGTGTACTAAAAAATTCAGGCCATGATAGAGAAGTGTTTAAGAACACTAATGATCAGCAGGTCAAGGGCCTTAATATCTGCACAGTGTTGCACTTGTTGACCAGTTTTCTTTTTGTTTTCATTTTATCAAAATCAAAATGTTTTTGTTTGTATTATCCCTCAGACTCTCTGGTGCACCTCATAAATGTACTACAGGGGTGTGATACCCAATTAAGTGGGTAGTATGGCCAGCAGCGCAGCCTCCTAATATGTGAAAGTACAGGTTGAGTCTCCCATATCCAAAATGCTTGGGATCAGGGGTATTTTGGATACCAGAAAATTCTGTATTTTGGAATATTTGCATACCATAATGAAATATCTTGGGAATGGGACCCAAATCTAAACACAGAATGCAATTATGTTTTAAATACACCTTGTACACACAGCCTGCAAGTAATTGTATACAATATTTTTAATGATTTTGTGTCTTAAACAAAGTTTGTGTTCATTGAACCATCAAAGAGCAAAGGTTTCACTATCTCAGTCATGCTAAAAAAAATCTGTATTTTGGAATATTCTGTATTTCGGAAAATTTGGATATGGGAGACTCAACCTGTATAAGATAGGCTGATTTGGAGTTAGCTGCTCTACAACTATTAATTTTATTGGCTTCTCTTTCAATCCTTGTGAGGAATCCTTGGCTATTAACAATGTAATCTTTTATGGCCTATAACATGGGGTATTGAAATGAGGACTCCAGACAGGCAGGTACTTGTTAAAGCAGTGTCTTTTTAATGGTAGCAGACACTGCACCTTAGCATACGTGATGTTAAGCCTAGACACACACAGGCACATAACAGAAAATAAGCAAACAACATGAAAGTAAATGTCTCAGCACTCCTTGTGCTAATGTCTGTAAACCCTCCAGGTCCTGGCACTCGAATGCTTACCACCCCCCCCAGCCTATTGCCTGACTTGCTTATCCAGCATCAGGAGCAAGGAGCATCAGGTGTGTGGGAGTTTTAAACCCTTCCTGTGCTGCTGACTTGCTCCTGGCTCTGGGAGACCTGGAAAACAAGGAGTTCCATATCTCCACTTTGAGCTGTGCAACCCAGAAACCCAGACTTCCAAACTTCTACTGAAGTTGCAGAATGTTCTGGTCTTGTTTTCTTCTCCCTTGGAGGGAGCTGATCCCACCAGAATGTGGGCAATTCCTCTCACCACTGGCCTTAAATTTAATCTTCTTAATCAATCAAGCAATCAATTATAGTTAATCAATAAATCAATCAATTAGATAAAACACCACTTTCGACCATTTTGGGGCTTGTTTTTTAATGGCATTTTCCACTTCTCTGATTTGTATTTTTTATAGTAGTAATTAAATAATGAATAATCAATCAATCAATTACTCAATCAATCACCCTTCCACTACATACTCCACCTCCATTTCCCTGTACTGCCTCTGATCTAATTCTTGATTAATGAAAACATTCTATAGCATCGTATAGTTTATATTAAACTGCCATCCTGTGTGCAACTGCTGTGCTACTGTTACCTAGGTGTGCCATGTTTGAAGTTAAACTGCTATGTGTTTGTGATGCCCACTGCTGTTGCTCAGCTTAGTCAGCCAGCTAGCTCTGTACATCCTTTTGGCCTAAACTTGATTAAAACAATATTGTGAGTTGTGAGGTGGTCAAAATTGACTAGAAATGAATGTTATTGATGTTAACAATACTGTAGGCCCAAATAATGTGATTTTAGTTGTTTTTATACATTTTTAAAAACAATACTGATCCAGAACCAAAACACTTGAGGGCGGTTTTGGTAAAACCAAAACCTGACAATGAATTAGAACCAAAACCAAAATAAGGGGGTCGGTGCACATCTCTAATAGTTACATTGGGTTCTATCCACATAGAAATGTTGCTAAAACCAAAAAGAGCTTTGTAATGCTACATGCTTTGATTGATAGGTGTCATTCACATTCTTTGTGTCAGTCATTAAATATACGATGAGACTCTGTATTATATAAAAAATATAGAAATACAGTTTATCGGTGCAGATACTTAAAGTGATAATGTCATATACAACATGTAAGTCAATTGAAAGATAATAAACAATAATAATTTAAAGTGATAAAAAAAACTCCACTTTGAGTGTCAGAATCCAATATGTCTTTATCCTCACATATATCTGAGAAGAACCTATTCTCAAAATTTATATAGTCAGCCATCAATGCAGAACTGAGCACATTATACTTTTTCCAAATTCCTTTCTCCTCAGTTGAATCCCAAACAACAAAAAGACAAAGTCTATATAATTTAATTTGATAACTGGTTAGAACTGATATAGATATGTCCCAGAATCCTTAATGAATGTCCTCTATGTGTTTTATTCCATCTCCCCCTATTTCCTAATAGACCCCTCATATTAAGCCCATTTGTATATACATATACCATTATTAATGTTGCTATGCAAGCAGTGAATGTCAGGATGTATCACATTCAAAATGCAATGCGTGATACATCCCGCCAATAGTGTCATACTGTAGCAAGACAAACAGCCTGTTAAGAACTTTGGGATTTGATAGTAGACATATAACAAAAGGAAGCAGTAAATCAAAATAAATCAAGCACTGGGCTCTCCTTACTAATATGGAAATGTACTGGAGAAACACAGTTTATATGATGCTGGCAAGTGGAGTAAATATCAATTACTGAGCCACATAACAAAAATTGAGAGGCCATTATTCTACTCTTCTACTTATTGATCTGCAACTGGTACATGCACTGATTAACAGCTCTAAACACAGTGATAGGTAGCCTGATACAGTTTAGAGGCTGCATGGGATGCCCTCTAAGCTTCAAAATGGCTGCATGTTTGAATTGTTCTTGGTAATAAGGTAAAGAACACATTTTCTAAAAGAAAGGAACATATATCTCTTATAACATATCGCCAGACATTTTAATGTAAGAAAAAAGTTTCACAAGCTATATACATACATATATGTGTCCTCATACATCTTTGCTGCAGTTATGCAAAAATGGGTTGGGTATAGGATGGTGGCGCTCAGGACTCAGGATCCCGGTGGTCAGAATCTCGATGCTGGCATCCTGACATGGTTATGATACCACTCTTGTTGGTCAGTATCCTAACCCTCCCCTTCTCCCTCCACAGTACCTAAACCTAACCTCCCCTCTAGTGCCTAAACCTAGCCTCCCCCTCCCAATAGCCTAAACCTAACCCTTCCCCCTTAGTGCCTAACCCTAACCCTCCTCCTTACCCCAGTACTTACTGTCAGGATGCTGGCAGTCGGATGCCAGTGCCAGGATTCTGACAGGTGTCGGGAATCCATTGCCAGTGATCTAAGCGCTGCCATCCCAACTGTCTGTATATTGACCGGATCCCCATGCAAAAACACCCCTCTTGGTGCTCCAGGAACTCTGTTAGTGTCTTTTTCACATCCATTTTGCATGATAATGCATCTTAGTTGCAATGCAATGCGACTAGGATGCACCAGGAGACTGTGCTGCTTCATTTGATTTGTGACACTTATATCTGTGTGCTACAGAGTCCCTGAATCTGTACACAAAGTGCTACAATGCAGCAGCCATGGCTTTTTCAACACCAAGTTCTGTTGTGCTTCATATATAGACTCAGTCATACAGATAGAAAGTATCAAATTAATCGGCACAGTCTCCTGGTGCATCTCTCTGACTCTTTTTCACATATCTTAAAAGTGGATCCAGCTTACGAATATCTAAGACAGAAGAACAGATTGCTTGTCCTGTATGGAGTAGAGACGTCATCCCACGTTTATGGAAATTGTCAGTGACTGTAAGAGATTGAACAGTGATCCTAACATAAGTTGGTGCATAGACACTATATTGTTTTGCATCTTAATTTATGGAAGTAGGGAACATCTTATGAGACTATTCCCTTAGTGTTAAGTGCGGCCGACTGTAGAAGCACTAGTTATAGTCCATTTGTTGTACAATACAATAAACCACCAGGCAATGAAACCGACTTCCAATCACAGAGCCAGGGATGTCCATGAACAACCAAGGGAAAGGCTCTGGAGGAAGCGCATGAAGCAGAATAACCAAAGATGCATTTTCAGTCAAAAAGATGCCCGGCTATAGCATAGGCACACAGGACCTGGCGGCTCACAAGCATATTGAGCCTAGATGTATAAGGACACATCTGTAGTACAAAAACTAATCTGACAATAAAGCACAAAGGTAATGGAGGCATAGATGAAGGCTCAGATGACCATATGAAGCCCTAGTGCCACCCGTTATCCATCACTGCCATAACCCTACTAAGGTTGAATTATTGTTATGTCATCCTGCTCTTTGTCCCAGACATGTTTAGTTAAAACAATAATTTACAAAATTATGTTTACATTTTTGGGCCGTATCCAAATAGCCATGATCATGTGAAATCTTAACAAGTGTTACGTTTTTGCACACTTGGGGGTTCTGGTGCAAAAATTTTGTGTTTATCGCGCTATCCTATTCCAAAAGACACAATGCGGCATTCGCCGCAAATTGCTGTTATATGCATTTTTCTATAACATTGGAAAAATGGTAGAAAGCAAGTATTTTGGGCCAAAATACATGCTGTATTTAAATTTGGAGAACATTAAAATGATTGTAAGTATATTATTTTTTTTTTTTTTAAACACACTTTGTACAGCCATTGGCAATGTTAAAAGCACATGTCACATCCATACAGCCTCCCAAAATACCAAACCCAATACTTTAAACCATTTTTCCAACACTTTCAATTTTTTTTGACCAACTAAAGGCAATTAAAAAAATATTTTTGCCTATTTTGTCATTGGGGGGTGTCCAAGTGGTTCTAAGCCAAGTCCTGAAATTTTTAGCCCAAAATAGGGGTTTTGCACAACTTATCACCGGCTCTGAGATGGTAAAAAATGTTCTCAGTTTTTTGTCTATGGAGCATTTGCACATGCGAAAACCATGGCAATAGTATAGCAGGATACACATTTTTGATGAAAAATTTGTACAAGTGTAATCTTTTCGCAAACCGTGGCTTATCGCAGCTAATTGGATACGGCCCTTTGTATATACAATTGAAGATGGGATTAAATAGAATTTTTTTTTCTGTAAATATTCTTAGGATAGCAGAAATTATTGTTGTTTACAAACTCTGGCAGTTTAAAGTATACTCCTTTTAAAATACAAAGGTTTGATTAAAACACTTGAAAGTGATTTACAGTCTCCTCCGTCTGCCAATGTTGTAAAATCCATTAAAACACAAGTACATTATTTGCTTCATATTGTGCAGTCATGTTGACTTAAATTTATGCTTGTTTTCAAATAACTTCTTACATCACTGTCCAAATAATTATATCTGTTTGCTTATACCTATAGGCTTAGGTGATTCATGAACTCCATTTATTTGTCACATCCCAATAAAACCATTGTAGACGCTGTCTGCATTGTCTCTTACGTGACAGAAGCCATGTACACTAATTAACATGCAAGCCACATTATCAGCTCCCTGAAAAAATGTCTTTGTAGTACTCCGTGGTTTCTCAGGTGATTCCTGGTGCTGATTCGATATTTCTCAGTCTTATTCTTCCATCCTCCCTCTCCCTGTTTGCTTTGCCTTGTTACTGTTTTGCAAAAATTAATGACCTAAAACAAGGACAAACAGAAAGATACAACAGATCATTCTAGGAAAAGAGTAAAAACAGATCAGATAAGAGAGGCAGAGAGAGAGAGATTATGAATATATCCAGTACATACTGCATAATCATTATCTGCAAGGACGTAAAAAAATGTTTTGTTGTGGTAAGCCTTTGTCAGCTGTTTTGACAAATCAAGTTGTTGACTAAACTAACATATGAATCCTCATTTACCAAGCACTGTAAAACTGTTGAATGCAAATCTACAGCATGGATACATTTACAGAGACAATACTTTGCCAAAATCATAGTAATAACAACTGTAGATTATACATTAGTATAAATCACACTCATGGACATTATTTAGAAACAAAGAGACAAAATAGGAAATAAAATATACTTCTCTAGTCTTCTGTTCAAGATACCTTTATACAATTAGAGCATCCCTGGAAACGTAACCTAAAAGATACTCTACTGCTTCTCCAAGTTATAGAAATACTGCAGCAAATGCATGTACCAATGGAGTATATGGAGTATATTTTTTGTACTTAAATTAGGAAATGCAGTAGACTTCACCTATTCCTATTGTGTCTTCAATGCATTTGTTTAATTGTAGACACTCGTTGGCACTCTATAAAGGATAATAATTATTATAGATGTGTGCAGACCCCAAGTTTTGGTTTTGGTTATAATTTTAAATCATCCGCATGTTTTGGTTTTGGCAGAACCATCCTCAACTGTTTTGGTACAGATTCTGTTTTAGTTGTGGATTTTTTTGAAAATTGTATAAAAACAGCTGAAATCATGCAACTTGGACCTGTTTTTGACCCTTTAGTATTATTAACATAAATATCATTAATTTCCGGTAATTTTCAGTAAATTTTGACCACCTCACAGCACCTGAAATGTCAAAGGAGGGACATAAATGTAATCTAAAACACTTGAGATCCGGTTTTTAAATTAGAGTTCCTAACTGTGAAAAGACCCAAATTAGGACTCTGTTATACTCAAAACCCCAAAGTGATTCCAAACTGGGATTCACTAAATATACACACACACAGACATACACACACACACACACACTATTGGTCAAAGGTTTTAGTACACCCCCTTTTGCCCAATTTTTATTGAAATTTAAGCAAGTGACCGTTGTGGTAAACTGTAACAGGTTTTAAAAAAGGTTAGCAAAAGCTGAAAAATAATCTCCTTTTCAGAATTGTATAAAATGGCCTTTTCAGAGAATGAGTATTGGGTTAAAAACTTACAACTGTTCCCCAGCAATGAAAAAGTGACTTGTCTGGGCCATGAAGCGCCCATCGGTAGACTACTGAAGACCGGAAAATGATCTTATGGGTCAAAGAATCAAAATTTTAAATCTTTGATTCATCATTCTGGGTTTTTCAGATGCTGTTGAGTAGGGGAAAAGATGATGCCTCAGTGTGTGGAGTTCTTTTACTAAGCGGCGGCTATTTTGCTTTCCAGCATCTTTAAGTCCAAAAAAGTAAAAGGGCAATGCTTTTAACAGAAAAACATCCTATGTTTTGCTCTTTTATTTTACATTTTGGGAGTAAACACCCCATTGTCTAATAAATAAACCCCTCTTGCACCAACTGTCAAATATAGAGGAGGTATTGGACTAAGGGCTCATTTGCTGGACCCCTAGTTGGCATCTTGCATAGAGTATAGAAAAAGGGAAATAAAGTACTCTCTTTTTTGGGGCACAAGAATCTACTATTCTTGTGCCCAAAGAGAGTACTTTCGTTCCATTTTTTTATATGCTGTTCTTACTCTAATGGGTGCACCTCCATAAGGATAATATATCCATGATACTACTATCCGCATTTGCATTTTTATTAATTTGGAGTAATTCTACCTTCATCTTAATTTATTTGGCACCAGTGCTCAGAGTCTCCCGTTTTCCCTTCCCTAATATTACAAACTTGCATAGAGTGACTGGCACCTTGAACCAAAAGAGCTACCACAGCATTTTGTAGAGCCATGCTCCTTTTGTGTGACCTGTGATTTTCTCTATGATTTTATATTTGTACCCATTTGTGGATTATTTGATTTCAAGTTTTGGTTGAAGAGCTTTAATGATAGTTTTCTTACATGCTGCACATGTTCCACATTTGTAAAGTCCTGGTGACTCTGTATTGAGCCATGTGTTGTTAGTTGTCAAGGACCCCAATAAAAGGAAATATTTTCTCCAGAACTGAAAGAAATACTTAGAAAATGTATTTAAAAATCCACTAGGGATAGTGTCTATGGCAAGGCAATTCTATTTGGAGTAATACCCCTGGTTCCCATGAATGTGAGTCATCTATGTGAATTGTGTCTGCGATACTATGATACTCAAAAGGACAAATACCTTACTCACATTGGGGGTCTACTCAGCATGTTAATTATTGGGGCCCGTGTGGCCCCCAATAAATAAGTATCCAACTTGTTGCGAGTAGCAGCAGTGCATACAAAAGAATCCTGCATCAGACCAGAAGGGCCAAACAGGTGTGGAGGGATCCAATTGGATTACTCTTCACAATCCTGGACCTCATTCCCATAGGAGGGAGCAGGGGTGCTAGAACAAACGCCATCTGATGATGAAACCTAACAAAAGGCATATAGATTACCTGTCCTCGGTAACCTTACATTTACAAAAACTCTTGGGCGGGACAGCAGAACAGAGTCCAGAAAGCATAACTGCTCTGTCAAAAGCGAGTTGGTTGAGGGCTATGGGGTAAGGTGTGCGGTCTGGCTTTACTTTATTTAAGTATTGTAAAATGTCAAAAAAAGAACTTTAGTCACAGTCACTGATGAGGCAGGTTATGGATATGGGTATATTCTTGCTTGCTCTTTCTATAAAAATTAAACAAAGTTAATCTTCATGGAGCTTTAACTTAATTGATTTTAGAGTCCAAATTATTTAAAAAAGTGATAGGACCCTTGTATACCTGTATTATTACAAAACAAGGACATCTAGTTCATGCAAAATCAAAGAGAACATGTTTTGTTCGTAAATATTTTTTGGCTTACTGTACCATCAGTATATCTTTATGTGGTTGTTTAACGTACAGCTCTAGAATCTATAACACCTTTAGAAGTCAGATGTAAAAACATTATTTTCTGTATTTTGGATTTATTTCAAGAACTCAAGCTTCAGAATCATCTTGCTTCTCTCCAGAGTCTTTTTTCATGGACAGTTAGAGCTAGATTAAGGGTCGCATCAGCCTAGGGCTGAGAATGATCAAGGACCAGTGGTGGCTCCAGAGGTGGGGCTGCATCGCAGTCTAAAATTCAAATAGGGGAGCCACACCAACTGCCCTTCCTTCCACTGTCTAACATCGCCAGTAGGGACTCACTGGCAGTTGGTGTGGTTCCCCTATTTGAATTTTGGACTGTGCTGCAGCCCCACTGTCAAGGACCTATTGTGAAGAGCCATGACAAGTGCTGTGTGGGTGTGACCAGTACCATATGAGTGTGTACACAGAACACCTCCTACATTATAAGCTCCAAAGTCTCCCTAAATACGTAAAAGTAGGAAAATTGCATCATCAATTGTACCTGGAGTGTGATTGCACGATTTGTGCTATTGCACAGTAGGGACAGGGCCATGCTGACTCCATTCGCATCAAATCATGTTAGGAAGACCACAGACTGAACACTTTACTGGGGATCTGGAAGGATGGTTTACTGTCGAGGGAGAATTCCCTGGACATTGTGGGTCGCCCATAATGGCTAAATGGTGCATGTATATATTACATGTCGCATACCAAGTATTATTATCTTAAGGCGGCACAAAATGTACAGTGTCATACAGAGTAAACCTACAAAACATTTCACATAAACATGGTATTAGGTCTTGAATACAACGTTACACAATTAAAGCAAATATTTGTTTTGGGTGATATGTTTTAGTGTAAATTGCACACATACTGTAAATACAATACTAGTGAATAAACTGGATCTAAAGCTGCTCACACATTTTGCCTAGTCACCAGATTTGCAGATCAATGAGCAATTTACAGAGCCAGATTAACAATGGGACAGATGGGACAACAGCTCCAGGCCCATCATGACAACAATCCTGATAACCAGCTGCTCAGCTGCCCACACGGCTTGCCATAAATCATAAGTATTAAAATTCAGTTTCTGTTTTCCTTACAAAAAGTATGCAATCTGTTTTTAGTTTTATGTATTTAGGGAGATAGTATATGGGGCAGGTAGTGTAAGGGCTGTACACACCCACGTGGCACTAGCCACAACCACAGAGCATTGGCCACAGCTTTGTGGTTTCTACCAATAGGCCATTGATTATTTCCAGCTCCAGGCCATTGTGTCCCTTGATCTGGCCCTGGCAATTTGAGAAGTGTTGTGTATACTAAATGACATTAAGCATTTAAGGCAAAAAATCAGACCACAATGTGCATTTGGTGACTCTATGCTTCCCATCTACTCGGATATGTATTCTGCTCTCACAGGTACTGGTGAAGGTTTTCAGCTGTTACATTTTACCTGCTTGCTTGATAACATCTAATCCAACTGAATCAAATTATGATCTGGCATGAAAAGGCCACACAAAGTAATAATTTGTCAAAATTACCAAATAGCCAATCAAATTTGCCTGTGTGTGGCCAACTCAAAGCACAACCCAAACTTTAATGGAGTCTTTGCCAGTTGTATGTTCTCCCATTGTTGAGCAAATTGCAGTATCCCAGAAAGTTTACTTGAAGCTGTACTACAGGTATAATGGACACGCTACAAAGTTATCTGTAGCTCTTGATGTGAGGCTTGAGTTTGCTTATGGACAGTCTACTGTTTGCAGTACAGTATGTGGGATATATGTTACAAATCCACCACTAAACGGATCATGCCCTTTCTAGGAAACTTTTTTTACACCACCTGAACCCACTTATACTGTATATCTGTTTTTAATTTTGAGTGTACAATAAACTGCTAAATCATTATATACAGTTGTGCAGTAGTGAGTCATGTTGTTGTTTTTTTTCCCAACATTAATTTAAAAAAAGAAAAAATATCACATTTAATTATTTTGGCAAATAAGTATTTTTTTTTGTCTTAACACAATCAATTCCTTATTAACCTTACTCATTTTCATGTTGCTTGGTCATTCTACTAATGCTTCTTAAGCCATTTACTGTACAGTATGTCACCAGATGTACTGACTGCGCAGTCTATTTTTGTCCTTTAGCCCAGCGTGTTCTTTGTTTAGTCTGTTTCATACAATTTCTTACATGCAACTTTCTTAGCCCTTAGCAGCTTCCTCAGAGAATCATATTGGTTTTCATTTTGCATTACTAACATAGCTGGCACTAAGCTCTGATGCATTTAATATTGCATTTGTAGTTCATCCCATAGTTTCCGTGCTCCACTCATCAATCCCCACCCGGTTAAAGATTCATATGCTCTCATTCTTATGTGATTAAAGTCAAACTTCTAAAATGTAAAATTTTTATGTTGGTGTGCTTTAATCTTTGTCTGTGTATTAAATCACACATTGACTTCTCAGTAAATAGTGAGTTTTCTACTTCAGGCACATTTGAGACAATTCCACCTGGAGAGCAGTACAGAACACTAAAAAAATAATGAAAAGAAATGAAAGCAGAGAGCACTACATTGCCAGGACTGGCCAGCAGTGCATTTGTCTACAGTGATAAAAAGTCAGGGCTGTAGTGAAGGGTGTGTGACTGTTGCCATTGCCCAGTGTGCAAGGCCGAAGAGGCAGCATCATTGCTTTCCTTAAAGGCACATGTTACAGCTTGTGGGGTACCTTGCACTCACTCTGCTGCATAGAATGATGCAAGGCACGTGGAGTTCCGCTGAGACCTCGGTACCGGGGAAATTTAGCCACTGGAAAGAGCGCAGCTGTTCCCTATCAGAAAAAGTGTATTAAGAGAGCAGGGGGCCCATGTTTGGTTTCTGTCCGGGGCTCCCTACTCTCTGCCCAGCAGGTGGCAGCACACTAAGTGCAGCAGTAGACTCCAGGTACTGTACTAGTAGACTCTAGTGCTGTGCCAGAGTCTACTGCGCATGCTCCACTTTCCTGGCGATTTCCATACTGCGGATGCACAAAATGCCACTCCATTTTGCCGGTGATTTGTACAGCGCTGTTACTGATGAGTTGAAACTCTGGTGAGGTAAGTATTGAAGAAAGGAGTGCAGGGTGGTATGGGCCTCCTTGGACTCAGGGGCTCAGGTTCACCACACACCCTGCACCCATTATAGATATCCTCCTGCCCATCATTTCTATGGTCTACCACAACATTGCACTGGGCATGGTATCGCTTCCACTGTACTCCTGGGCCCTGACAGGTGCTCGGAATTATTTGTATTCAATGCACCCTCTTGGCTTCTGGCACCCATCTTCCTGCTCCCCCAGTACTTATTGTGTGATGTTATGACATCAGGTGTGTCATGGGCAGAGTCTGCCGCGCTGCTACAGTGCTGCAACAAGTACAGCTGTTTCCTCCGCATGTAACACATTAGATTTGGGAAAACCCAACTTCAAGTACTGTAGAATTACCCAAATAATCTAAATCCTTTCTCCATTGTCCACCTAAAGTAAATAAACATCTTATTTTATTTCCATGAATTTTTCAGTTTTGCAAGTTAGTGTTAACTAATCATATTTATCATATAAAGTGGTGCTTGAAAGTTTGTGAACCCTTTAGAATTTTCTATATTTCTGCTGAAATTTGGCCTAAAACTACCTCAGATTTTCATGCAAGTCCTAAAAGTAGATAAAGAGAACTAAATCAAACAAATGAGACAAAAAATAAGACCAGCTCATTTTTTTATTGCGAAAAATTATCCAATATCACATATCTGTGAGTGGCAAAAGTATGCAAACCTTTGCAATCAGTATCTGGTATGACCCCCTTGTGCAGAAAAAACTGCTTCTAAACATCTCCAGTAATTGTTGATTAGTCCTAAACATCAGCCTGAGGAATTTTACCCCTTTCCTCGGTACAAAACAGCTTCAACTCAGTTATGTTGGTGGGTCTCCTCCCATGAGCTGCTCACTTCAGGTCCTTCCACAACATTTTGATTGGATTAAGGTCAGGATTTTGACTTGGCAATTCCAAAACTTTTAATTTATTCTTTTTCAATCATTATTTGGTCGAAAGACTTGTGTGCTTATTGTCGTTGACCCACGTTCTCTTGAGATGCAGCTCACGGACAGATGTCCTGACATTTTTCTTTAGAGTATTCTGGTATAATTCAGAATTCATTGTCCTATCAATGATGGCAAGTTGTCCTGGGCCAGATGCAGCAAAACAGGCCCAAACCATGATACCACCACCACCGTGTTTCACAGATGGTATCAGCAGAGCGCGCATACTCGAAAGGAGGCGTGGCTTTGCGGAAAGGGGTCGTGGTCAAGACCCGTGAAGCCATGCCCCATATGTGTGCCGATATTGGGGGCGTTACTGCCTCCCGTTCTCTGCACACAGTAGGCTTCCCCAGCGCTCCTGCAGCTGCCTGTCAATCTCTCCCTGCCTGTCTCCATGTCATGGTGACACCATCTGATGGGATGACACCAAAATAGCAGAGCAGCTCTGCTATTTTGGTGTCACCCCCTCGGATGGTGTCACCTAGTACGGCCCGCACCCCCCTAGTGACACCAGTGGGTATCAGGTTTTTATGCTGGAATGCAGTGTTCAGCTTTCTCCTAATATAATGCTTCTCATTTAAACCAAAAGCACTATTTTGGACTCATCTGTCCACAAAACATTGTTCCAATAGTCATCTGGCTTGTTTACATGATCTTTCGCAAACTGCAGACGGGCAGCAATGTTCTTTTTGGAAAGCAGCTGCTTTCTCCTTGCAATCCTGCCATGCACACCATTGTTGTTCAGTGTCCTCCTGATGGTGGACTCATGAACATTAACATTAGCTAATGTGAGAAAGGCCTGCAGTTGCTTAGAGGCTTGGATTCCTTTGTGACCTTGCAAACTAATGGACGCCTTGCTCTTGGCATAATGTTTGTTGGTCGACCACTCCTGGGGAGGGTAATAATGGTCTGGAATTTCCTCCATTTGTACACAATCTCTCTGACTGTTGATTGGTGGAGTCCAAACTCTTTAGAGATGATTTTGTAACGTTTTCCTGCCTGTTGAGCATCAACAACTCTTCTTCTGAGGTCCTCAGAAAACTCCTTTGTTCTTGGCATGATACACTTCCACAAACATGTGTTGTGAACATCAGACTTTGATAGATCACTGTTCTTTTAAAAATACAGGTTGTCCACTCACACCTGATTGTTATCTCATAGATTAAAAATACCTGACTAATTTCACCTTCAAAATATTTGCTAAACTTAATGGTCCACATACTTTTGCCACTCACAGATATGTGATATTGGATCATTTTCCTCAATAAAAAAAAATGAGCATGTCTAATTTTTTTGGCTCATTTGTTTGATTTGGTTCTCTTTATCTACTTTTATGACTTGTGTTAAAATATGAGGTAGTTTTTGGCCAAATTTCAGCAGAAATATAGTTACTTCTGAAGGGTTCACAAAAACATTCAAGCACCTCTGTATGTATTATATGTTGTTGTTTTTTTTGTTTTTTTTCTGCACTACAAAAAATCTGCCTACATACCTACTCTATGGTTTAAAATTCCAATAATTTTGATGCTAACAATTGTACTTCTGCTGTATTTGTAAAACTAGATGACTTTTAATGCGGAACAGGAACAACTAAGGTGCTGGATATTGCTGTAATATTAGTACGTTTATGTATTACAAAACCTGTGAACTTCTTTTTAAAAGCCCTTCACATGTTCTGTAATACACAAGCTTTGAGACTGCCAAAGTACTGTATCTTCTTCAGAAACAACTTCTAAAGGAAATACTTTTGTGGTCTCAGAGCTGATTTATTACATCTATGCAGTTTCATGGATAACTTTTATCCTGGCCACATAAAAGTAGTTGCAATGTGGAGAAAAAAATAGCTTTAAATGAAGAAAAGGTTTGATAGTGTTACCACACAGATATGGTATTTTTAGACTTTGATATACTCTGAGGCCAGAATATACAGGCTCAATTATCAAGTTTATGCTGCAGTTTTAGAGTCCAAAATATTATAACAGATAAAATCCTGCAGAATCCAAGCAAACACTGTCTGACTGACCCTGGGTTAGAAGGAAAGCACAGCACAGATCTTTATTATAGGAAAAAATTAAGATTGTTTGCAGTTTTGTCTAATATGCACTAATATGTGGGCATAGTCACCTACTCTCCCAGAAGATGCAGGAGGCTCCCGAATATCAGGTAGTCCGACGCACCCCCTAACGATACTGGATTAGAACCTCTATACACTCCTTCCTATACCTTCTAATATCCTGCCTATACCTTCTAAGGATGACGCTAATTTGCGAATGCAGTTTATACAGTAAATAAGGACTCCAGACTTGGAATTTGTGGTTCCGAAGCACAAAGTATTATTCAAGTAAAAGTACAGTCAGTTACAAGCTATTAATCCATACACAATTCGGCACAAAGGAATTATACAGACCCAAGTTCAGTATATATACGTAGCGCCAGGGCAGTTTCTAGGGTCTGAGGCTCCCAGTGCGAGCAGTCAAAATGCGCCCCCCCTCGAAGCAGTAATATTGTGGAGTGGGCGTGGCGTCATCGTGAGGGGGTGTGGTATCACAGTAAGGGAGCGTGATCTAGAAAGACCACAGAATGACAGCCACCGTGACTACTGAGTACAGGGGTGTCTAACCTGTCAGAGGCAAAGCGCCGAAAAATCTATGTAGCTAAACAAAAGATAGACAGCATGCGCGCGCCGGAGGTGCGCGCTCAAAAAATGGGGTGTGGCCTAGCTGTCACAAGCCCACGCCGCATTTCTGTGTGCATGCCTGTGGTGTGACATTTGCAGAAGTATGACCTTGCATCACACCCGGTTTTAGTCGCGTTGGGAGCGAGCCCAGCCAGATCCACATAAAATACACTGCAACAAACCACTTCCACATAAAATATATTGGAAAAGCCAGAGGCACATAAACTACATTTTAAAACCACATCCACCTCAAATACATTATTAAATCCAGAACCACATAAAACACATTGAAAAAACATGATTCACATAATACACACTTCATTCCAACCCCCTCCCTTGCCATTCCATCCCGACAGGTCTTAGGCTTCCCCCCCACTGGCTCTCAGGCAAAAGTGCCCATTATGCAGTGCCGCCTGTAGTTGTCCCCATATGCTGTGTCCCCTGTATTTATGCCCCTTATGCAGTGCCCACAGTGGTAGTGTAACTTATGCAGAGCCCCCATTAGTAGTGCCCCCTGTAGTCATGTCCCCTGTAGTCATGCCCCCATCAGTAATGCCCCCAATAGTAATGGTCCCTGTTGTAGTGCCCCAGTAGTAGTGTCCCCAGTTGTATTGCCCCCAATAGTAATGCCCCCTGTAGTAGTGTCCCCTTTATAAATTCCCCAGTATTAATGCCCCTGTATTAGTGCCCCCAATAGTAATGCTCCCTTTGTAGTAGTGCCCCAAGTAGAAAAGCCCCAAGTAGTAGTGCCCCCAGTAGAAGTGCCCCTGGCCCCTGAGTAATGCACCCAGTAGTGGTGCCTCCTAAGCAATAACCCCAGTAGAAGTGCCCCCCGAGTAATGTCCCCAGTAGTAGTGCCCGGGTGCCCCCAGTAGTGGTGTCTCCCCCAGTAGAAGTGCCCCCAGAGTAATGTCCCTAGTAGCTGTGCCCAGGTGCCCCCAGTAGTGGTGGCTCCACCAGCAGAAGTGCCCCCAGTAGTAGTGCCTCCCCCCAAGTATTGTCCAGGCTGCCTGCACACACACAAAAAAAAAACAGTAACACTTACCTTCAGTCCCTCTCTGGCGTCCGCTCTGGCGTCCGCTCCGCTCGGCTGCTCCTCTCTCTGCACTATGGGAAAGATGTCATGACATCCTCCCATAGTGCACATTGTGGGAGCCGGAAGCCGGAAGCAGGAGCCTCCGTCTCCGTCTCCGGCTGCTCTGCTCTGCCGGGCGCCCGCTGGTAACTGAATCTCAGCGGGCGCCCGGCAGTTAACATGCTGTTTCTACAGCAGGGGTAGGAGGCAGCGCGCCCCGTGCGATTGCACGGGTCGCCCGCCCCTAGAAACGGCCCTGCGTAGCGCTTCCGGACCGGATGTTAGGCATCAGCAAGAAACCCTTCGTCAATCAGCATTCAGCACAAAGACCAAGACCCAGTGTTGGAGCACACATATTTATACCCCCCTGAAATAGACAACACAATAGAGAAGTTTGTTGCTGATGCCATTGGTCCTCAAGAGGGATGCATTTGTTACAGAGCATTTAACCGGCTGGTTCAAATAGACACAACCCAGCCTCCAACAACTGAGGGTCTCTGGTTTCCCGTCCCATGCAACATCCTAACAGTTATTCATATCATATACATTTTGCTGCTTGAAGTCTCTGCGGTCCATAAGTTGAGAATGCATGATGCGATCTCCACACCGATAATACCGGAATTCTGTTGAAAGAGTACGCATCAGTACAAAACCAAACACCGCTTACTTAGCATGTATAAAACCTTAGTTACCAAATAATCTTTATTTCACAGCATTTATACTAAATGCACAAACTTAAATCTTATCCCTTAAAGCTTATGGAACCTTGTATGTGGATATGTAATGTGTGAGTATGCGAGGTTTGATATAAAGACGCTAGTGAACTTGGAGCAGATACGTGCGCATAAAGCTAATGAACAGCGTTTTCATATAGGATCTTATGCATTCGCTAATATGCGATTAGTTACCAGCGCAATTGTGCGTATTAATGTGTGTATGAGAAATGGTGCACTTAAATCTCACTTACTAAGTGAACACCTAGCAGTGTGGAATGCTGAGCCTTATAGTTCCACTTGCCCCCTCTCTCAGCAGCCCCCACCCTTCCCAGGCTCAAAAGTAAAGTCCTTTGTTCTCCCAGACTCTTGTGTAGATGCTAATTAGCCCAGCTACAAGACCCAAACCTAAGATAACACTCTTGGCTTTGAAGGTATTTTATTGCAGGAAGCCTGCTAATGTAAGGTGTGTATTCGAGTAGGGCCACCTGGATTGAGAGCAGACGTTATATTCAGGAAGCTTGTCTACACAGGCTAGTTGTCACGTGGCCATTTGCTCTGTTTAGCTAATGCAATATATCCTTTAGGGGAATTATAATAATATACACTTTATCCAGTCCACCCAAACTACGTAAAGTCATGAAATGGGCTTTTGGTGAATCGCCGTAACTTATGGCGATGGTCACAGATACAATCACATGATGCTAATAGTATTATCGCCGCATGTACTAAAGTGTGAGCTTATCTAAAATGGTGCTTAGGCGGCCATTCGCAAAATGGCATCTTGCGGCCAGTCGCAAGATGGTGTCGCTGCGATTCAATTTTAAACTGATCTTGTCTCAGCCAATAATCCAGCTTTGACACCCCGGAATAGTGTCCCGATCTTCCGCATCCCTCCCACTTCCTTGTGAATTGGGCAGGATGGGGACAGGGCTAGAGGATGCAAAACATGTATTTTAGCCCTGTCCCCTTCTCGCAGTCCCACAATTCGCATCAGTTTGCCAAGACAAGGGTGGGACCTAATGACATAGGAGCCCGGCCTGCCCCCAAAGTGACAAGCTGTGTCTCCTCTCTGGGCTTCTCCTAGATTTCAAAAGTCGGCAAGTATGCAGGTTGGGGTATGTAATGGAATGTGAGGTTGGCAGTGAGTTAAATCTCACCAAAAATCGTCAAACATTGGCAATGATTTGATGCGTAAACCCTGTACTTACTACACAGTGATTAGTTGCAGGGTAGAAGAACAGGCCAACAAGTGGTGTTTTGCCCAAACCATAAATTGTAAACAGATTCTAATTGGTTGTTTAAATGTTCTGGCTATTTGTACTGTACAGAGCAGGTGGGCGTCATACAGACATGCTAAGGTTTTCTTTTAAATTTATAGAAACAAATCAAATCCATATTAATACTATTTACTGCATACATGGAAGCTCAGTGTGATAGATTGTGTGCAGGTGTGGTTTAAATGTATTGCTGGAGACAAGTGTGTCTTAAGATGGGTACACACTATACAATATGCTATATCAAAGAAACATTGTATACTGTATACCTTGAAAACCACCCAATTCATTATAAAAATTGGATGGTTTAATCTTCCCATCGGATGTGCTGCACATCAAATGACGATGGGACCATGCAGTATAGTTGCATTAGACATGTACCGATATATTGCACTGTTGTACAGCGCATTGTGCAATGTGTAGGGTGATGCAATATACTGTTGCATTGCTGGGTCACCTGGTCGTCCAGATGTGTACCCAGCTTTATGGCAACTAGATGACTGTTAAGCTGGCCACACACTAGACCAACTTTCATCCAACCATCCAACTAGTTTTCTGGTTGGAATGAAAATCTGGTAAGGTATGGGAGTAACTGACGATCAGCAATTTGCTCCTAAATGCCAGAAAACAGATGACAGTGGTCGTCAGACAAGTTTGTTAAATGTTTGATCTAAACAATTTGTTCAAACAACAG
Organism: Taudactylus pleione; assembly: GCA_031769625.1. Classification (NCBI taxonomy): domain Eukaryota; kingdom Metazoa; phylum Chordata; class Amphibia; order Anura; family Myobatrachidae; genus Taudactylus; species Taudactylus pleione. The sequence continues at coordinate 81,752,616 of JAUIMM010000040.1, forward strand.
TTTTTGTCCATTTTCTGGCATTTGGGAGCAAATTGCTGATTGTCATTTGCTTTCATACCTTACCAGATTTTCATTCCAACCAATCAACTAGTTGGCTGGTTGGATGTAAGTTGGTCTAGTGTGTGGCCAGCTTTAGAATGAAAATCTGGTCATAATGGGAGCAAATGCCAATCAACCATTTGCTCCAAAATACCAAAAAATAGGCACAAATGGTCGGTCAGATGTAACCAACTTGTCTGAAAGTTTGTCTTCACCCATTTTCCAACATTTGGAATTATGGTTTGCTCCTATACATTACCAGATAATCTTTACATTTGTGGGCAGCTTTAGTGGTTTCTAAAAGCAATTTTGTCATTAGGCAGAAGGTAATTTGTGTTATGATGCAGCTTCAAATTCCTGCTTGTAACTTCATACAGACAAACCATGCAGACAAGCCTTGCACACTTGAAAAATGAAAGTTATGGCCCAAATGTAATTGTTTCTGATTTGTTAGTATTGTTGTACTCTCTGTTGTAGTTTTTATGCAGCAGTTCGTTTTAAGACAAAAACAGGTTTGTTGTACCTTTAAAATGAATTATCACCTGTAATTTAACCACTATCTTTCAGAAATGTATTTTGGTGTCCGCAAATCACAGGCCATTACATTTGGGCATATAGTATATGCAAACTTTTAATCTACAACCATCCTTCCAAGTTGAGTAACAATAAATATTTAACTATTTCTTCATAGGGAAATCACACACAGGACACACTACTGCAGAGGTTTTAGAGATTTCCATGGTTGAGCACAGGTGACTTAGGGCCTGATTCAGAGCCGGACGCTCTGACCAGAGCGCTCACTCTGAATCAGGGCCCTCCTCCATGAAAATGGAGCGGCCTCCTGGCCGCTCGCATAGCTGTGGGTGACCACCCACAGCATATGCGAGCGGCCAAAAAGATGGTCGCGATGGTCTTGACCATCGCGACCATCGGACTTGCGACGGAGACCCTGCGGTATGGTCTCCCTGCCACAAGCCCTAGAGTGATTTTGGCTCTATCAGAGCCAAAATCACTCCAATCGACATCACTAGTGATGTCAGTGGGGCCGGCTTCAGACGGTAGGTGTTCCCATGGGAACGCCTCCATCTGGCCACCACGCCCCCGGCACGCCCACCAAAGGGGGCATGCTGTCAATCAACATTGACAGCACGCCCCCTTTGGTGCGAGACCCCGAGCGATGGAAAACCCGTCGCTCCCCGGGTCTCGCGCATGCGCATGACGGAGCTCCCTCCGTCGTGCGCTCCCTCCGTCGTGCGCATGCGCAGTGGGGAACATCGACCCACTTGCGAGCGTACTGCCGCTTGCGAGTGGGTCTGAATGACCCCCTTAATTAGAACCTCAGTCAATTTGATTTAACCACCTGAGCTCAACCATGGATATCTCTAAAACCTGAACCGTTTCCCACAAATATCTGCAGTCTAGATTGTCTGCAGCTTTCTGACTGTCAACTGAGCATACCCACCCAACATGCAATATGAGCTAACTGTTTGGGGTGTTTGCCAGCGATATGTGAACTTGCAGCTTATTATATCTGGTGACTTTTATTCTGAACACTGAAAAACGTGGGATGACGAGTATGCGGCAAGTTGTGTTTTATAATCTTGGTTTTCTAGTGGTTATCCAGCCTTTTTTGCCTATAAAATATTCAACAATTTGTAACTCACCTCAAAAAAGGTGATTTGGGAAAATTGCACTATTATCAACTAGACGTTAGCCTTCTGATTGGTCTGTATGGACTTGTAAATTGTACATATTTGTCTCTGAGCTCAAAAATTCAGCCAGACCATTTGCAAAGTTCACATGTGGTATTGCTGTACTCACATATTACATGTTTTTGGTCTACTAACATATACACAACCAGTAATAGCACACTTTTTTTGTTTATTCCTTAGAGTTAACTAATTATCTAAAAGCAGTTTTTATTTCCATATTATAAATTGTATTTTTTTTTCCAATAAGTTTGCAAATAAAAGTCCTCTCTTTTTGCCACAAAACAAAAACATACCATCGGGCTGGCTCAAAGTTGCAGGCTGCTGCTACCTCTGTAGTGTTTTTTGCTCTGTAATGTCTTTTGTATGCACAGTTAAAGAACATCGACCATTTGCGTGAATATTAGCATTGTGTGCAACTCAGAGTCAGACCCTATATATTGCTTTTGCTGGGCATGCACTATACAATTATCTGTCAGACATCTGTCTAATCTGGCTGGTTGGAATGAATACCTGGTAATGTATGGGAGCAAATGACATTCGACCATATGGGTTAGGATAAGGGTAAAGGTTAGGCACTAGGAGAGACAGTTAGGGTTAGGCACTAAGGGGAGGGTTACGGTGAAGACTAGGTTTAGGAAAAAATGTGTTGACAATTTCTGTGTTGACCATCCCCATGTTGACCTTTTGTACCTGTCAACCTTCTGTACTGTCTAACTTTTGTCATGTCAACTTTTTTCCATGTTGACCTTTTGATATCGACCAAATTAGTGTTGACCATTTTATTGTCGACCTTTTGTACCCAGCAATACCAGCAGAGAGGAGCAGCTGATGGGGAAATGTAAAGGCACAATGTCGCAATGACCTGATCACTGATGGATGATATATTATTGATGCATATTAAATCGATTTTAATGTTAAGAAACATGAATAGTTTTAAAAAAATAATAATAAAATTGTGTTGGGTAAGTTATACATAAATGTTCTTCACCTAACTCAATCATAAAAAAATTACAATATTTTAAGTTTATGGAAAAAATATGAGCCAGTCAAGGGGTTAAGATGAACCCAGCCTGTTGCAGACCATCCATCTGGAACATTGCTCTCCGGAGGCTGCCTATTCCTAGACAGCTGAGAATGAACTGTACCATTGAATGGTAGGCACCTGGAGCACTCTCTGGTGGTTTTCCCTGGCCAGTGAGCAGGGTAGGAGCTGGAACTTCCCTGTGGCTGCTCCTGCTCTGCTCTGTTCTAGTACTGGTTCTGCTGCCATCCCCCACCATCATTGTGTGTAACCCTGAGCACTCTGACTACAACTGTAATTTCCTGTGCACAGCCACGGTTCCCTGCAACATGGCATCTGGGGACCTATTTAAAGTATTCTACACTCCACCCCACAACAGTCCTCAGATAGGTGGTTGCTTGCAGCTGGAGGGTGGCTGGCCGTCTGAGTGCATTTTGCATGTGAAGGCCATGGGATGGGACAGCACAGTGCATTGATTGGGCAGGTGGGGTCTGACAGCCTTGTAAAGCGTGCATTGACTAAAGGTTGGCTAGTGCTGTAATGGAAGGAGGGTGTGTACGGGGGATGTAGTTAAATTGCCAGCGGACGGGATGCGGGCCACCAAAATACCAACGCTGGAAAATACGCTGCCTGGCAAAATGCAGACACTGTTATCCTGAAGGAGAATTCTGAACCTCTGGACCGCGGTAAGTATCAAAATTTTCCGGGGGATGGGGGGGTTAGGTTTAGGCACCCCAAGGTGGAGATTAGGGTTAGGCACCCCCAGGGAGGGTTAGGGTTAGGCCACGAAGAAGAGGCATTAGGGTTAGGCACCCCCGGGGTTTGGTTAGGTTTAGGCAACCCCCTGGGAGGGTTAGGTTTAGGATGCGGTAAGAGGGGATAGGGTTAGGCACCACTGGGAAAGGTTAGGGTTAAGCACTAGGGGGAGGAAGTTAGGGTTAGGCACCAAAGAAGGTTTGGTTGGTGGGGGAGGGGTAAGGATAGTATACTTACCACCCCTGTCGATATCTTCAGCATTCATGCTTTCGGCATCAGGATTTGAATCTGCGGCTATTTAGCCACCTGTGTATGGTACAGGTTGCAAAACTTGGGTGCAAGGTGGTCTAGAGTACTAATAATACAGGTGACTTATTGATTGCTGCAGATTCTCTTGAAAATTATTGTTGCCAATCACAATGCAATGTTATAAAATCACTCTCTACTTTATTATTCTCTAAAGTCTTTGCCACTTCTTATAATTTTTCTCAATATTTCAGTCATTCCTGTGCCACTTGCATTACAGTGAGGAAGGTGTATTATGACTGGCACATCTGTTTCCCAGGTGGGGCTGCAGCCGGTGTCCTTTCTGCAGACCTGTCCCTGAGGCTGCACTTATTCCATCTCTGCAGATTTGGGGCTATGTACTAAAGCTTGATGAGAGAGAAAATTGTGAGAGAAAAAGTATTAACCAATCAGCTCCTGTCATTTTTCAATCACAGCTTGTAAAATGTAAGTTAGAAGCTGATTGGTTAGTGCTTTATCTCTCACAGTTTTCTCTCTCTACAGTATTTGATAAATACCCCCCTAAAGGCCCCCATACATCAGAGATGGATTGCAGCAATCGTGCAATTTGCAATCGAGTGTGTATAAAAATCTGCAATTTATGGGCTTCACAGATTGCAGATTGCAACCAAAAAGTGATTGGAATTGTTTAATCAGATTGTCCAACATGTTGGATTTCACAGATCGATTGGGGGTGTAGATTGCTAGTGTATGGACATGATCAGCAGATTTCTAGCAGAATGATGGGCTTTTCAAGATTGCCAGATCTGTGTTTGCTGCAATCGATCTGCAAATCACTGAAAAAGATCTGTAATGTATGGGCGCAGATTGCTAGATTGGGAAATCCTAAAATCGGGCAATAAATCTTCAAATTGTTCAATTGTGGTTTTCAGATTGCTGATGTATGGGGGCCTTAAGTTGGTAATTTTTTTTTAAAATAAAACAAAAGTTCCTGCAGCAACTGTCTGTAATCTTGATTAATGAGTCCAACATATGGGGGACTTGGTATGTAAAATAATGATTTTAGAGGTTCTGCAGCAATCATTGACTCATCATATAAGTTTGGCATAAGATCACCCATGATTATTTTATTCATTAAAATGTCCTAGGTGAGTCAGCAGTAAGTAGAATACCTTATAAAAAGGCCACTTTGGTTAAATTTCAGTGAATATTTCAGTTTTTGTCACCACGCTTGTTTAGTAGTGGAAATCATTTCTAAACTATTTACATTCCATTTCACAAAACATTAATATACTGGAAAATATTTGGAATGAGAGGGGGTGCATTATAGCTCCTTGCCCTGGGTGCCATATTGCTAGAAACTGCTGTTTTTGCATCTTTTTCCCTATCTGCTTGTGTTCACAATTGGGCAAGCACACACTTGCAAAGGAATATTTCCAACGCACCCTGTTTTTCCCATCCACGCGGAGGCAGGCATACAGTAAATGACAGTATCAAGCAAACTAAGTTGTGTGCCCAATTAGAAGCCCTGAATGAGTTTAAAAAAATTCATCTATAGCTAATAAAAAAGCATACTGTATCAATATTCTGCCCAGAGCACCTTCTACAACTATCTGTCACAATATTAGAAACCAGGGCCAGGCTGGTCATCTTGCACTTCTGGCAAAAGCCAGAAGGGACTATGGCTTGATGGGCTGGTCCAGTCTTTAAACCTGGCCAAGCAGCTTCGGCTCCCAATGCTCTGCTTGGTGGGCTACTGAATGATGGAGGTGTGCCACGAGGACAGGCCCCCATGACTTGTGGCACACCACTATGAGACTTAACCATACCCCTTTTGTGACAAGCCACACCCCTTTTGCGTGTACACAGGGGGACTGCCAGGGCTGATCTGGAACTCCAGTCCATCCCTGTTAGAAACTCGACATCGTAAAAGTTGCAATATAAGAAACCTGTAAAACAGCATAAGATATTGTGATATCGATTTAAAAATAAAACCTAACTTATCTCCCTCTTTTTTTTCCAAACTGTTTTTATGAAAGTCAAAAAACAGTACAAAATGTTATAGTCATGTTATCCAATTATATCATAATCACAACTTGGATGTAATATTGCAATAAACAAAAAAATAGTACCATATATTTATGAATACAAGAGTACATAGTGACATATTGTGAAACAAATAAACAAAATCATAGTACAGTGTATTCTTCTATGGCATCAGAAGGAGGAGATAATATTTAGACAGAAACCTTATAGAACGACATTCACACTAATTAAGACTACATATTTGTCTTTGTTTTCCCAACCGGTAAACAATAAAATAACAATTTCAGTTTGACTAAAAACAAGGAAAAAATTTTGGAAGAGAGATGGAGAAAGATAGGGGGGACAGAGGAAAAATAAAAAGGGGTAATATAAGGGATGAGCCATGCATGCCCGGGCCCAATACTGCCAACATCTATCAGGTGTCAGTATTGGGGGGCCATGGAAGAGCATTCTGGTTTCATACCAAAGTGTGGATTTAAAACAATGTTATATTTGTCTCTTAAAATCAGCAAAGTGTCGATAAAGCTTTGCCAAATTTAAATAAATGTTCTGTTTTCTTTGTTTTATACAGAGAAGCGTCAACCCAATCCATTTTAAAAACATAATATAGATTCTCTTTAAACATCAAGAAGGAGGGGTAGGATGAATCCACTGTTAGAAATAAAAATTTTCGCTACAGCCAAAAGAATCAATAAGATTTTTTTTGTTATCCCGCAGAAAATCTAGTAGTTACTGAGAGATATCCCAACACCGCCCATTCCGGCGTCAATGGAACATAATTAACTAAGTCAACTAACACAAACTGTTTGATAGCAACCCAACATTTCTTAATGGCACTACAGTCCCATAGACAATGAAACAAGGATGCCTCCAGATTGGCACATTTCAGACACGCTGAAGAATTTGCAATACCTATAAGGTGACAACAATTGGGGGAAAAGTAATCTCTATAAAACAATCTATAGAACATCTCTGTATAAGTAGTAGCAGGGATTGTTCGAAGAGAATATTGAAGGTGTGCCCAAGATATCAGTATTAGATTTGAAAACCACTTAGTAATGCCCATGCTGAAAGTTCCCAGAAAGTAAGGAATTTGCAATATGCAATAAAAATTGTAATTAAGGTTCATAATACTGTTGGAAAAAACCAGGCCCAAATTACATGATTTTAGCTGTTTTTAGAATAAAAAAAAATATATGGATCCAAAACCAAAACACGTGAGGGTGGTTTTGGCAAAACCAAAACCTGACGATGAATTAGAACCAAAACCAAAACATGGGAGTCAGTGCACATTTCTATTACATACTGCTCATTTCTATTACATACAGTTACTGTATGTACGTAGTCTAGATACAAGTGCACACGTAAAGGATAAAAATCAGATTTTTGGGTGATTAAAGGCAGATCTGAAACTGTGAAGTCAAATCAATTCTGTAAAAATAATAGGGCTTACCATGAAAATTTAAAATACCTGTCCAATTCCACTTTATTAGTTTAATAGGAATATTCTTCCATGTAATAGTCCAACTGGGCAATAAGAAATTAGAATAGATGGATGTAAAGTGGCAAAATGTAATAAAAGTAATAAAATACTACGAGCTGGAGTGGTCAAAAACAAAATATAAATTCCTATAAAGCATACAGTATCTAGAGATGTGTTTAGAATCTAGGTAATCGCTCACTGTACTCAACTCAATCTTGCCTGCCCCAGTTCCAATTGTCAAACTGTTCTTATTTATTTAAATAAACTGTAACAGTGCTTTACACTGAATATGAAGAGCGCTTTAAATTTTCAGCTCCAACCCGCCGAGAAGTGTTAGCTTACAAAAGCCGATGCTTCATAAATATAGCCCCACCAGTCTAAGATACATACAACTTTAAAATATAAATGCAGTTTGCTATGCATGTAGAGTAAAAGAATGATCATTGTATATCCCACAAATGGACTTACAATACAACCGTGATTCAAAAGTTTCCTCTGGTGATCATTTCTCTATGCCCTTCATATGGTAGTACTGCCGCAATCATTGATTGTTATCGCATCTCATGGTTTTTAGTATTTTTGTAAAAATATTTTGAACTTGAAAAGTACAGCTGAAAGCCCCATGCATGAGTCAGCTATAATGTATGGGGATTTTTCTAATACATATACATATTTCTTATGGTCAATACTTTCAAAAGGGGTTTTACTGAAATGCCTATTGTCCAACATTTAGTAAATGTGTTTTTATCAAAGAATTTGCTATTGTCATTTTCTGTATCTAGTGCTTTTGTATATTGGGATCACACACTTCTAAAATATTCTATAATTATCTCAACCTAATGTTTATTCCCAATCCATTAGCTTTAAAGAAAATTCTGTGTAGTTCCTAATTGTAACATATGTTGTGTAGCTTTAATAATAAGTGTTAGTAGAGTTGTCTTCACAATTTATAATGTTATGTAATATATAAAGGGCACCTTCAATAAATGCCTATATACTGTTATGAACATTTATTAAAAATAAAAGGTGAAAGCAGACACTGCAATAGGTTATGCTTTCTATGCATCTTCTAAATATAAGATCATTCAACTCTGAAATAACAAATAGCATTGTACTTAAAGTATTATTGTCATAGGTTTCTACATGCTTTTGTTGAATGTTATTTTTGTAACAAGCATACAAGTGACTGTAAATTGTTCTTCTACTTCCAGGGCATGTACAGTTGCTGCAGTGGTGAAGATCCAAAGGCTATAGACCAACAACTCCCTACCTTAAACCATTGTTATCCACCACAAAGAATACCAGCCCTTTCAAATTCTGTAGCCCAACCACCACCACCATCTGCTCCTTTGCCATGTTCTAACTTTTTGCCACGAGAAAGGCGTATAGTAGAAAGATGGAGACATGCTCGGAGTCCTAACTGCTACAAAGATATGTATACTCCAACTCGTGCTGTCCATGAACCCAACAGCAAAGTGGCTCCTCCTCGCCATCCTCATAAGAATACGTTTTCTGATGGCTTTCACAGATATTATGGCCCTATTGAACCGGAAGGACTGTCAGATCACTTAGTTGAATCTGGGCAAGCATTTAGCAAAGACAAAAAGATATCACCATGCCAAATGTCGCCACCAACTCAAAGAGAACACTTCCTCGAAAATCCACCATCTTATTTTGCCATAGTGAGAGAAAAAGATGCTCCAGAGCCACCAGGTTGGCAGGCAAAGATTTCAAGAGGTCTTTATGAAAACTACCAATCAGGAAAGGAGAGGACTCCAAAATCCACTGGAGGAGCACGTGGAAGTCGTACACCAGAAACAGCAGCTAAAAAATTTGATCACATGGGAAGTAGTTACCAATCAAAGGGTGCATGCGAAATGGAATGTGATGTGTATAACACTGGAGGTCCAAATGCTAGCGCAAACCGTCCCAACAAATCTAGTGTAGAGGTATGTGATGGGCCCCACTACAGTGGCCACACAAGGTTTACATATGAAGATGAGCGAAGTTGTGGAAGAGATTGCCATCATCATCGAGATGAGATGGAAATGGAGTCCCAGCCCTTGCTTCACAAAAAGTCCAATCGTTCACATATGTGCCGAAGCCATTCTCACCCCTTAGTTATGGGTGTCAGTCAAAACAAATATGCTGACCTTTCAGATTCTGATTCAGATGTGTGTGAGAGAGAGCCTCCATGTGTAAAATCAGAAATGGGCCACAACTGTTGGTACTCTCCAAATTACTTCTGCACATACCCATCTAGAGAACGTCAGACATCATCTGCACCTCGTAAGCCTATGAGGTATTGGTCAGTGGATAAGTTAGGCAAATATCGTCAGTTAAGCAAGGAGTACCTTCCAGCCACATGCCATGGCTCTTGTTATTGTAGTAGCTTGGAAATGCTGCAGCCTCACTGCCACAAGGAGCCAAGATATGTCAGCTGCTCAGATGAAAAGCTAGAAAGGCGATTGGACTGGGAGCATTTACGTGGAGGTCATTGCTCTTACCTCCACCATCATCACCACTCTTGTGACTTAGCCCCCATACATCCCACCTCCCGTAGTTTGGAGGACCTAAGCCGATGCCATTTGAGGTGTCACAGACACATCTTCTCACCAGAATGCCAACCTAGGTCAAGTCATAGTGGAACCCTTTATAAAAGAAGGGGATCTGCACATTTCTCTAGTTTGGAGTCTGAGGTATGACCAGTAGAACACTCAACTTATTTCAAGGCCACCAATATTTAGTGTTGGAAAATTTACCGATGTCCTATATAAGTTGAAACCAAAACTTTTAATAAACTCAGCTATAGTGGTTAATGACTTTTGTTGTATGTGGGCCATACTGTTTGACTACAAATCTTAACAACCAGATTTTCACAAGTAAATACCAAGGATTTTTTGTGTTTCACAGTTACACTATTGCAGTTTTTGCATTTACTGGTATATATTTTGAGAGGACCTTACACTTAATACTCACTGGCTGGACCAGCAGAAGGAACCATTTGCAATCAAGTCATGGAAAGAGTTGATGTTGAAATAACAGAGAATGGGAGGTTCAACCAATATCTTGAAAAAGTTACGTTGAAGGTCACATACTCTAAACTCAACTGTTTTGTTACTTAGTTTGATGGGGACATTGATACGTATGATTTGGTATATACTGTAGAAGTGTAAGAGGTGGAGACAAATTGAGGAATCAATTAATGGACACCATTTTATTAGACTCTCCTCTTCTGCTTTTACGTTTGAGGAAATGTTAAGGGCTTATTTAGACATTTGTAACACTTTTAAGCACACTGCAATAGGTACATAAATAGTTGTGACTAGTTACAGTTAGTATGCTTATATTATTAACTAGTAATAATATTCCTAGAAAACATTTTTTTCCCCACTGTTATTACTCAGCCTTTGGAAAAGCCTTTGGCTGCAATGTGATCATTAGCTTCAGAACTAACATTTTAATGTAAAGTATGAAATATATGAAATAACATACGTTAACTGTAAAGATTTTTTAAGTATTTTTTTTCATTTTGGAGACAAAACTGTGATACATAGCTATATATAAAATAGAAGGAAAATTTGACTTTTTGAAGAGCCCCGATGCATTGTTGTTAACAGTTGAAGTACATATTTATAATTTAAACATCAAGAGATGTTGCATTCTTTTGAAGTAGGAAGTTTGATGTTTAGTTTTTGAGAGGTAAGTCCCGGGTCCTGATGGATTTCATATCTTTTTTTCTATCATGATATGTTTTTAATGTAAACACGGGGAGTCATAGCAGCTTCATGTTGTAGCTTTTGAAGCCAATGGACTGTTCAGGTAAATCCTTAAACTCTATATTTTTATGGTAGCACCGAATTCTGAAGTTACATTATTCAGTTCTCTTGCTATTGCTCATCTACATTGTGCAAGGTTGGTAAAACTGCTGGAATTCTGATTTCTGGCCACCACTGCACTAAAATAGTAAATTATCTTTAAAACAAACTGAGTCTGCACAACGCATAGCACTTTCACTTATTTTCAGTGAAGTCTCATTAGTTGTGTATACATATTGAACTTATAAACATGATTACATGGAGATACTATCGTTCACATTAGTAACTGTAAAACTGACTATATAACCATACAGTAACACCATGACTAAGGTTCTGATTCAGAAGTGGATGCAGTGCAGGACTGGATTAATCCATTGGGGGGGCAGGAGCACTTAAGACAGGGGAGCCCACCCCTACTCCTCCGGCCTACCCCCTCTTGCCATCACTGCCCCCACTCATCGTCCGGCCTATCCACACTCATCATCTTGCCCATAGAAAATGTACAGGACTGCACAGTGAAGCAGTTTGCTCTGGCCGAGGGGGGAGGGGCATGCTCATGTGTCCCGGTGGTTACCACCGAAAGACACAGAATGAATTTGGATGCGGAGAGAGGCAATTTAAGTAGGCATTTCTGGGAGGTGGCTAGCCAGACGTGTCACGGTTAATGACTGCATATTTTGCCACAATTGCACAGACACGGTCACCGTATTCAGGTGGAGATTCTGCACCTGCATAGGGTTGATGTAATCACTGATGGTACAACAGATGTGTGACCGATAATGTGTCTAAATGAGCACAATGGCAAATTGGCACCACAACTGGTGGGCATCTCTGTATGAATTCCATAGGCTGCAGCATTAGCATAAAGATGAATTGAGAGCTAAGGTTCATACTTTATACAATCTGTTATAAGTTACATTAGAACAACATGCTGCTTTACTCTCCTACTAACCTTTTAGCACTGTGACCCCCTAAGTGCCACAAAATGCTTATCAGATGTCAGGTTTTGAACATATTTATGGGTGTAGTGGAAATGTAGTCTTTTATGGAAACTTAAAACATTTGACACTTTTCTTAAGTAAGTAGCATTATAAGAGTAGCATTCCTTTATCTATATATATATGTGTGTGTGTGTTTGTTTCATGCATAATGGCAAAAGCGATATTAGTCTAGAAAAATCACCAATTTACATGAACATTGGCAATATGAGTGACTCATATATAACCCCCTAAGTTAGGGACTTCTCTATCTGGCCATATTATAGGTTAAGTATATGTGAAATTGAGTAAAAATTAAAAAATAATAAGTCTTGTCCCTGCTACATGCACATATATATGTTTTTACTTTATACAATATACATTGCTAATCTGAGGATATCCAACTAATGTTGGCATTATCTTCATTTTATCAATGTCACATGTTGCAGTCAGTAGTAACTTGCTCTTTTCTCAGCCAGCCCAAGCAATGGGTCTTTGTTTACTAGACTTTACCCAAAGACGTTTTGTGACTAGAACATGTACTGTAATATTGCTTAGTTTAAAGTGGAGAGCAGCCATTTTAACCTGTTGGGATTAAGGCCCTCATTCAGAGGCGGTCGGAGGATGCAAGCGGTCGCTCAGAAACTGGGCGGCCGCTGGCATCCTGACCGCCCGCCTCTGTTTCGGTCGTTAGGCTGTGGGTTAACCATCGCGATGACCATCGCGACCATCAGGGCTTACGACGAGACCCTAGGGTAGGGTCTCACTTGTTGTAAGCCCAGGAGAGCTTCTGGCTCTGTCAGAGCCGGAAGCTCTCCACTGACATCACTAGTGATGTCAGTGGGTCCTCCCCCTAACGGCAGGCGTTCCCAAACAACATCGACAGCTCGCCCCCTTTGGAAAGAGACCCGCTACGACCGGCGCTGTCGGTCGTAGCGGGTCCCCCGCATGCGCACGAAGGAGCCGGCTCCCTCGTGCGCATGCGCACTAGACAAACATCGAGGCGGCCGTGCGGTCGTAGACCGTACGGCCGCCTATGAATAAAGCCCTAATACTTTGTGCAGATAGATAGCGGAAAGATGCAACTTGCAGTACCGCCATTTCCCTATCAACATTGGCCTACAGTAATTGTCACCAGTGACCCCAGTGCTTGGGATGGAGGTATTGTGCTTGTGTGTGTATTGATTCCAATGACAATATTTACCAGATTAAACAAAATCATCTGCTAAACTAATAATTGTTTTCTTGCACGTTATATACTATCATATAAAGTTTACATATGCACAAAACTAATCTCTCTGATACAAGGAGCTCATTTTTTCGGCTGTTTATAGAACCACAATGTGTGTTTCATTGTTTTCATGGCTAATGCTACTAGACTTAGGTCTCTGATTCTTTTTTGGTAACAGGCATAGGCTCTCATTCTATTTACGTTGAAGTGCAAATGTAAAATGAGTCTGGAGAAAAAAATTGCATTTTGCTACCTACTGAATGCAAATTCCTGGTGTATAGGTAGCAAATGCAACCCTCCCCATGTAGATAACAGGAACAGATGTGCTAGGAATGCGCTAGGAATGCGCTAGGAATACGCTAGGAGGCGTGGCTTCACTGTGAGCACAAAAGATGCTCTAAAACACAGTACACAATTCATACACATTACAGGAAATGGCCAGAGAGCTGCTATAATAAATATTTAAGTCGCTTGGCGTCTGTTAAATGCAAATCAAACAAGACACAAATATATATATTTTTTAAAGCCAAAACTGAAAAAATATCAGTAGCCTTCACCTTCCCAGTGTTGGAAGTATGCTTATTTTTTAAAAACTGGTTTTCAATACACTATCATCCAGCTATTAGATCGCAGCTGCAGCAGTTTTACTACATTTGCATAACTGGGTGTGTCTTAGAAGCATTTTGCAAATCTGATGTAAGATGCACCCATCATCATTACCAGCTTGCTGCTTGCCACAGAAGTTGAGTCATCTCCCTCAAAACAGGCACATTTGCACCTATTAATTGGCTGATTTGATGTTTGTTTGTTTTTTTGTGAACACACCCTTACAATATTTTGGGTACATCTACTTGAAACCTCCAACCCTGTCCCAGCCCGTCTGACATAGGGAGTTGTACATTCAACTTGTGGCTGAGGGCCTGATTCAGAGCCGGACGCTATTTGCGCTCGCTCGTTCAGAAAAAGGGGCCGGATATTTAAATAGAGCGCTCGCTCTTTGCGGTCTGTTGGCGCCTCTATGTCTGAACGAGCGAACGAAACATGCGCTCGCTATTTTTAAAAAAACGCCCCCTGGCTGCTCGCTTCCTACATCATCTCCGCTATTTATTAGATTAATCGAGTACATCAAAAGGCATCTGAACTGCTCGCAGTGCTTGTGGTAGCATTTTCCTACCGCAATCATGCGAACAGTTCAGGCTAAAAGACAACCAAGTGACGTGGTCGATTACGCTTCTTTGTTAATTATGCGCCCGTTTTGACCGTGCACGCCTGTGTTCAGATCTCCCCTCCCGTTTTCAAGCACCTTTCCCCTGTTACCATCCACAAACGCCTCATTCTGTCACTCAAATTAGCAGGCATTCGCTATTTTGCGAGCACACAATTTCCGACCGCAATGACTGGTTCGTGCATGCGTATTACAACCCATATGCATGCGCAGTTGTGCGAACATCGCTCGGAACGAACGAGCGGCCGCTTACGAGCGGCTCTGAATCAGGCCCTGAGTCACCAGGGCAAAAGACATGTGTGACAACAAGAGACTAGCAAGACCACTACAAAAAAAATAGAATGTTATGGGCAAAAAAAGATGCAACTTGCATCTACACCCAACTCTAAATGTGTCATTTAGCCAATAACATTACACTTAGTAAACACCACACAGGTCAAGAGTTCATACATAATTCTGCAATTTATTGCAAAATAACTGCAAATTATTTTATTTCCAGAATTATCACTCAAAGTGGCTTTTCAAATGTCTCAGCTTCCGTTTTTCTTGTATTCTATGTTTTTATTATTATCATAGGCAGTTCCATAGGAAAATATAGATAAATATACTCAAATCCTCGTTCTACATGCATTGAAGCATTACAATGCAACTTCAGCTATAGTTCCAGGCACATTTTACGAAACCGGCAAAATCTTGTCTATATAGAAAGATAACATCCCTCCACCCTCCAGCAGAAAGGTAAATAAATAATTGTTGAAGAGATTAATAATAGTTTGTGAAATTAATCTTTAATTAGAACAATAATCAAATTAAATATTTAAATCCCAATATAATTTTTAGTTCTATGCCAATAAAGCTCATAATCTAGCCTTGTGTAGGACTTTAGAATGTAAGCAAAGCCGTGATCAGAAGCCCAGTTACCAGTTCTAACCTGATATAGATGTCCACTCATATGTTTATAATTCCCATTCCCAGTTGAAAAGAAAGTGCCATAAAAAATATTTATTTCTTTTCTGCCACGAAATGCTCGAAAATAACATGTAAACCTATCAGCAAGAAGTGGTGGCCATATGGGAGTAGTTGAACAGTAGTTAAAAAGAAAGAAACACATTGGGTTTATTTCAGAATTTAATGCAAATTGTCCGTAATTGCTACTGCATTGCATAAATGGATAAAATCCCTGTATTCTCATGTAGGCAGAGTTGTATCTCTGCAGTCGAACCGCCTCTATCCCTATGTATGGTTTAATAGCCGTAATCATCACCAGTGGGCACCTGTACCAAACCTACAGTATACCCAGTGCAAAGGATCTGTCTGAAACCAGTCAAAATTTGAAGTTTAACTATGTGCAAACATCTTGTTACCAGCTAGTTACTGCCGAGTACTAAAGTGAAGAAGTGTAGATTACATGTTGAGAATCCAGGAAGTAGTTTGTCCAATTGTGTCTAATTTGGGATCTTGAATTACTTTACATAATAAAAGAAAAGTAATTTATGGAGATTATCTATAAACATGTGACACGGGTGGAACTACCGGAGGTGGAGCCGGTGCACTGCACTGGGGCCCGCCGCAATATTAGGGGTCCACACTACCTGTATGGCAGGCTGCAGTGCAGCTGCTTGCCGGGCAGTCATCAAGGAAGTGACTGACATGGCCGGCGGCTACATGCAGGGGACCAGAGCACAGTGCAGTCAGACTCAGCACTGCAGTGCACTACTGGGTAATAAATCCCAGTAGTCTCTGCAGTGGGGTCAGAGGAGCATGTGCTGAGTTCTGATTGGAGGTGCCATTCACATGCTCCTCTGACCCAGCAGCAGCACAGCCTCATTGGTGTGATTCATTGTGAGGCTGTGATTGCTGCTATGCCAGCTGCCTGTGGATGTTGCTAGTGAGTACACTGTGTGGGCACTACAGGTGGCATAATGTGTTGGCACTACAGTGTAGCATAATATGTTGGCACTACAGTGTAGCATAATGTGTTGGCACTACAGTGTAGCATTATGTGGGGACTACAGGTGGCATAATGTGTGGGGACTACAGTGTAGCATAATGTGTGGGCACTAGAGGTGGCATAATGTGTGGGCACTACAGGTAGCATAATGTGTGGACACTACAGTGTAGCATTATGTGGGGACTACAGGTGGCATAATGTGTGGGGACTACAGTGTAGCATAATGTGTGGGCACTAGAGGTGGCATAATGTGTGGGCACTACAGGTAGCATAATGTGTGGACACTACAGTGTAGCATTATGTGTGGGCACCACAGGTGGCATAATGTGGGGGGTACTATAGTGTATCCCTATCACCCTCTCTCTGTCACTCACTGCCTGTTATCTCTCCCTGTCACCCACTGCTTCTCCTTGTCACCTTCTTGCCTTTCTTTGTCTACCTCTTGCACCTGAGCCCACCACTCATAAGTTCCGCCACTGATGTGACATCAGGCTGCGACTACTAACTGGAAGGATTTTCAAATCTGATCATCACTGTCCCTATATTACCTCTTTCTTTATAATCCAAGGTAGAACTGTAGTACTGTACACTACAAACACTTTCTGGAGACACATTATAAACCAAATATTTGTCTCTAAAGTTTAATGCATGAAAAAAAGGAAGTAATTAAATAGAAATATTTTGATTTAAAGACTAACTCTTAATATTTTTCCAATTGAAATGTGTGAAATTTGGTAATTTCTAGATACACAATAAAACACACATACCTCAGATAGGAGGAATAATGATATATATGGTAAATGTAGCAAACAATGCCCCTTTGCATAACTTTTAACATTTAAAATGATGTATTCACATTTTTTTTTTAAACAATCTCTGCATCTCTCTGAGTTTCAAATATATCTAAAACAAGTCTTGGCATGTATTTTTTGGCCCCTTAGAATACAGTAGCTGGTAACAGCCATTATAGTAACAGTCTGTTGTCCGCTAATTCTGCTGGGTTTTGTAAGGCCTTTGTAATACTGTATTTACATATGTAGTCTGTCACTGTGTGGGCTTCTACTATAGTGACCACTACAGAATGAGGACCATAGGGCATACTTGCCTACCCTCCTGATCTGGTCGGGCGCCTCCTGAATATTGGGTGCTGCTCCCAGCCTCCCGCAAGCTGCCCACCCACTCCTGCACGTGTGACGCGACGCGTCATTTTGGCCAAGCCCCCTGTTAAACAATGCTGGGATTATCGGCATTGTGTAGCGGGGGTGGGGCTAAAATGATGCGATCGCGTGGTCACACCCCCAGCTCTGCCCACAAACACCGGCCACGCCCCCAATTTTGCAGATCTGGCTGCCCCCTCCCAGAAGGGGTATCCAGAATGTTGGCATCTCTGCCATAGGGCAGTTCTCATACACTGGAGTCAGTTCTTATTTTACAGCAGCCTACTGTGTCCACAGTCTGGACAATTTTGAAATCAGTACCTGACAACACTATCCTAATAATGAGAAATGGTTCACTGTTTTGGGCTCTGCTATTACACAGGGCACCACAGACAGCTCTGCAACGGCCTATAGTGATGTAACCTAACAAGTTCTGTAAGGCATTATTGCAGGTTGTTATAACTCTGTGTATAAATAAGTCTAAGCTTACAATAACCTCACCCAAATAAAATAAACTACAAATGCACAATAATAACAAAATGTTCAGGAGTATAATATACAGAAATTACAGCTTAAAAACATACTTACATAAATCAGAGTTTTTCAAGTAACGTCATACAATGTGTGGAAGTGAGGTGATTGCATTTAAAATCCTGTACACAGATGTATGTCTATAAAGAACTACATGACAGTCCCACATTTTTAAAACTTGGAAGACCAGGGGAGGATCTAGGCCATAGTTGGATCACTTGGGAGCTGAGACCCCAATGTGTCCTAGACTATACAGAGAGTGTCTGAGGTGTTGCAAGTCAGGTGAAAACTGCGTCGGTTGAAAGTTTAAACTGCACATTTTTCTATATTTTATCTTCCACGATTACAGGGAAAAGTCAACGCCTGTGCCGATTTTACCCGACTTGCTTTGATGATATTGGAGTTGAATGAAGGCTATTTTCTTAATAGGTTTCTTTTCATATTAAAATATAAATGTGTGACACATGGATGCCTTGGTAATTTACTTATCTGCAGTTGTTCTCTCTACATAGATACACATGCTTAAATCCCGTCGATGTGAATGTAATTGTAGGATGTAATATGACCGGGTTTAGTTGGATACCTAGGTTTAACTTATACTTACTATAAATTCCATTTTATCTTTTAAGGGAGGATTCCCAATTGAAACGGGAAAATATTTATTAACTGTCATCCATCAGAGCCACCTGTCATTTACTGTATATCCTGTACAAACCTATCTCTGTAGATATCTCAGTCACATTTCTTCTCCCAAGGATGTGCTTGTTACCCATGTTCTGTGCTGTTTCCGTCTACGTATTTTATTGTAACATTCATATTCTCTAACTGTCAGGCCCTCTGGCTTTCTGTGGAAATTCCAATAAAAGTTTAGACTCTCATTCTAGGAAGAAGTAAAACTGGCTACAGAGTGGGTTTAAATTGTACAAGATGTCCTTCGATTTCCTTTTAAATTGTATTTTTTTTTAATCTACTAATGCCAAGCTGTGTAACTAATGCTGTGTATAATCATTCAGTGCATTTTAATAAGACATGCATTGCTGTGAACGGAAAACGTCACATCAATTGTCCCCAAGGTGCCAACTCTGTACACATCTGTGAACGTTTCTTGCTCACATTGCCATGAAAATGCTCAGGAACTTCTTGAAACTGTTTTGGGTTTTCATGTTTTTTTTTCTAATGAACTCAGTGCTGAGATGTATTGCCACAATGAAAGTAATGGGATGTAATGAAATGTATCTAGTGATAAAAACAAAAAGATACCTGCTTTTCAAATGTGCCTCAATAACATCAATGAGAAGCGTAGTGGGGGGCTGCCATGGTATTTTCCTTTCCCACTCTTCACATTAATTTGTAGAACCGTTCTGTGTATGTATTTTAGAATGTGTCAATGTAGGTGTATTAACACTATGTGCTTATAAATGTTATTATATGTTTGTGAAGTTTGTATTGGGTATGATGAGAATGATTCAGCCAAACCAAAAGTGTGTACTGTAACATGGTATTGCCATTATGTTTCAGAATATATGGAAAGTTGAAGGGAAATTATCGAAGACAAAAAAAAAGCCTTAAAGTGGAGCTGTCTCTGCAAATTAACATATTTTGATATAATAGTCCTGCAAAAACTACCTATGTTCTGTTAGCCATTTGTAGCTAAATACTTTATATTTATTTATGACATGTACATATTGTATTCCTCCCCCCTGGACTGTTCCAGCACATCATTATGTTAGGAGCATCATTTAGAAAGAGAGAGAGCGAGGAAAAAAGTATTATGGCTTTCTTCTGGTCATAAAAGGAATGTTGCTTTGGTCACTGATGTTTACAGAAAGGTAAAGAAAGAACAATGGGCATGATTCAGACCCACTCGCGAGCGGCTGTCCGCTCGCAAGTGGGTCGATGTTCTGGACTGAGCATGCGCACGACGGAGGGAGCTCCGTCGTGCGCATGCACCAGACGCGACGAGCGAAGGAATGACTAGTGATGTCAGTGGGAGTGATTTTGGCTCTGATAGAGCCAAAATCACTCCGGAGCTTGCGGTTGAAAACCTCAACCGCAGGCTCCGGCTCGCAATTTCGATGGTCGTGATGGTCTCGACCATCGCGGCCATCAAAATGCAAGCTCGTATAGCCTGTGGGTGGTGACCCACAGCTATACGAGCGTCCAGAAGGACGCTCCATTTTCACGGAGGCCGGCCCTCATTCAGAGCGTGCGGCTCTGAATGAGGGCCAATGACAGTAGTTTAGGTACAATTTAAGCTTACACACTATGGAGAATTTAAATTTGAATGTAGTGCCAATGTTTGTGCATCATTGTTATCTAAAACTACAACAAAGTAAGTACCTTTTATGCCTGCATATAATCTATTTTTTCTTAGCTATACTCAGCACCAATATACAGTAGGTATGGCTGACAGGTATCGCTCATAGAACTCTCCGCATGTCAATAGTGACAAGGGGAGAAAGGGGAGGACGTTAAAATAAACACAGAGCTCAGAAGAGTGTTCCAAAGAATCATGTGCCATGCGACTGTGGTTGTCATGGTAGATCAAGTCACTCTGTAAAATTATAAACCATTAAAAGCAACCTGGAAAAGAAAGCAAGGATACATGGTAAATATTTATATAGCTCACCACAGTGATTTATGAAAAAACTAAATCATAGGATTGCTGCTTTAATGTCAATGGCTCCTAGTGAATTGTTAGGCAACATTCCCATCAATGTTGGCACTGCATAATATAATATAATATTAAATATAATATTCCTCTCCTGTGTGTGGACAATGTGTACATTTTCAATTATATATTTTTTTTAAAATACATTATTCGTGTTTAATTTTCACATTTTTTGATGCAAGGTGACCAAACTAAGGCTCGGATATTCTAATTGTACCCACAGTTTGATTATTTCATGTACCTTTTTTGGATAGCACAGTAGCTTCTAAAACAGTCACACAATATTTCCATTTTATTTTTCACAATATTATTTTTATTTGATGGTTGGAAAGTTTTGAATAGGCATATAATTATATTATACAGTGGAAAGTGTTAACACTGTGGTAATGTCTGTCTTTTTGGCTATGTAGACCATAAATTATATTTTGAGTAGATAATCACCTAAACAGTTACAGAAATGAACATTTACAACCAATTTAAGGCTTATTCATTACATCTATTGTCTACTTTTCAAAACAAAACATTCCTCCATGTACTGTGCCTAAAGTGAGGGCAGCCATTTTGTCTAGTGAAACAATACATATTGGATTATAATTTTATATGAATTCACTGTAAACCAATGATAATTAATAGACTGCATTCTCATCATCATTTCCTCAGCTCACAATGGGGGAGACATATCACACTTCAGAGAGAGATAAAGTTCCAAATAATCAGCTCCAAACTGCCATTTTAAAGGCTGTATTTTAAAAATGATAGTTACAAACTGATTGGTTGGTACTTTACCTCTCTCCGCTTTATCTCTCCCCAAAGTTTGATACAACCCCCCCAATATAACTTCTTCAAATATGTGCAAGTTAAAGAGGCACTTTAAAATAAACATGGTGCAGTTACAATTATAACGTTTATATATATATTTCCCTGCCACCCTAGAATTTTTGTTTGTTTGGGTACATGTCACCGCTGCTGCAACTACCACTACTACTACACATGAGGAGAGTTAGTCTGTGACTAAATCTTCTAGAAAAGTAGGAACGTATTATTAAGGAGGATGTTCATCAGAACAAAAATAATAAAATAATAATAAAATAATAATAAAATACTCAATTTTATTTAATTATACAGAACTTTTTAAAGTAGCACATAGTAATAATATAATGCATATTTGTTTTTATTACAACATATCAATGTGAATTTCTGCTTGTATTATATAAGTAGGATACAGGGCACTCTCATGACTATTATAATTATAAATATTATTATCACTTCTCAAGGTTTTTAAAGAGCCATCATTTTTACTCTGCTCTCTGTGATTGTAAATAGCTATGCAGACGTCGGCCTAAAAACAGGAGATTTGTACTAGATACTTGATTAAAATGGATGGTAATCCGTTTTTACTGCCAGAAAGTCCTTTCAATTGTGATGAAATATTATATAATTTATATATGATATAGATGACTATACCTCTGTCTGGTTGCAATTTTCACTGCGTTTGTCAAATAAAACTTGAGACAATTGGTAGACTTACTACTGCGATAGGACAATAGATTGAGAGTCGGTTTTTAGGTCAAGTGAGTTACTGACTTTTAGCAATACCATGGAACTGATTGCTGTGGCATTTTAATTTACTCATGTAATTAATGGAGAAGAGCGGGACACTTTTTAAGAAAAATAAATGGATCAATAAAAGCAATTTAAAATAATTGTGTTTTTGTCATTTTATTTCAAGAGTGAAAGCGTTTGTTTGTTTTCTTTTGTTTTTTTGCTATTGCGTTCTTCTCAGACCAATGTGGTGACTGCAGAAATGTAGCTCTAACTTCTGAAAATCACATCAGATGTGGAGACAGACTT
This sequence comes from Taudactylus pleione, assembly GCA_031769625.1. Classification (NCBI taxonomy): domain Eukaryota; kingdom Metazoa; phylum Chordata; class Amphibia; order Anura; family Myobatrachidae; genus Taudactylus; species Taudactylus pleione. The sequence goes on from JAUIMM010000040.1 coordinate 81,775,331, forward strand.
CTTGTCTGTCAGGTGTTCTTAGTACCCAAATGCTGCAATTCCTGTCTAATCTGTCATTTGAGCAGTTAATTCCTCTTAGCCTGACTTCAATAATGAAGACACACAGATTGCTTGTACTTTGAAGGTCACACAAGGATTTAACAGTGTCCATTTAGATCCTCTCTCATCTATTACATGCAATATGTTTTCACGAAAGTGTGAAATCTATTCGTAGGAATATATAGCAAATTTTATTAGGGTGTACACCCAAGGAATCTCACCTCATCATAATATTTTCAATCTGTCACCTACTGTATTTTATACTATTTGTTTTCCTACTAGATATCATCCACATTCAGCAATCTTTGCTACGTCTTGCATCCAGCAATAGCCAATGAGGATTCCCTCACATTGCTCACAGCCTTGATCAAGGGAGAGGGCGGGCAGAAGATACAGACAGAATTTACTTATAAATTGTCTATTTTTCCTATTAATCAATTAATAACTAATACCTCATGCTCTGCCACTAATACTTTTTTTGCCATCATTATTCTCCATACACAATCACCATCATCCCTCACATACTCATAGTGCTCCATTGTGCCAGTCAGTGCATACAGCAAATATTATTAATTTCCTCCATCTGATCCATAAATTCTGCTTCTGTGCATCTCCAAAAAATCAGGATGTCATTGATCTAGTGGGTAAAGAAGAGTAACCACTCTGGGAAAGCTGAATTGTGCAGTAACAACTTATATTCAATGGCAAACATATATCCATTTGCATATGCCGGGGCAACATTCAATCCCATTGAACATCCCTGGAGCTGCAAATAGAACTCCCCACTGAAGAAAAAATAATTTAGAGTTAAGGTTTTGTCAAGTAGAGTGAAGAAAATATCCAAGTCAGGTCCTTTATATTACTCATTATCCTGCAGAAGATTTTTCACAGCTTGTAAGCCCTTTGCGTGAGATATGCTGGTGTACACACATCTACTACACACATCAGATATTTCTTGGGCATATTTTGGATTTTCTGTAGCTTTAATAATAAGTCAGTGGTATCCTTGAGAAAGGTGGCTTGTTGCTGTATCACCGGCTGGAGAGAAAAGTCTAGATATTTTTCAATGATCTGCAAGAGTCACTGGCCTCTTGTTCACAGGTACATTTATGTGAGCATTGATTACCATCATTAAACACTGTGTGGGGTGTTTCAATTTCATTCCGACACCTGAGGATTATCTGTGGAAGGGCCTTTTTCTAAGGTTTTCCCTCCAAGGTCCTGTCTAATAAGAAACCTGTTTTAGACTAATCTCTAACACAGTTCTTTATATATCCTTTGTTTTTTATATCCACGGAGTCATTTCACTCTACAAATGTGAGAAGACGATCCATTCATCTACAATTTACACAAGTGAACATATATTGGAAGGAGATTGGCGCAAGGATTGTTTGTCATTTTTTTGTTCATATTAATAATAAGTCAGTGGTATCCTTGAGAAAGGTGGCTTGTTGCTGTATCACCGGGTGGAGAGAAAAGTCTAGATATTTTTCAATGATCTGCAAGAGTCACTGGCCTCTGTAATGGGGCGACCTGGGGGGCATGTTGGATGTTTGAGTACTTTTGGTAGGGTATAAAAAATTGGCACTGTTGAAAAATGACATGCAAGTGCATCCCATTAGTTTTATCAATAGTCATATCATCATATGCTTTAGATAGAATGTAGTCAACTTCCTTTATATACATGACAGTGGGGTCCTGTATCAGCTTCTTATATACCTTTTGGTTGCTCAACTACTTGTAAATTTTCTCTTTGTAATCTTCAAGTATTTGAAGAATAATTGCTCCCCCCCTTGACCGCTGGCCTTATGACAATCGACTTGCATTCTCTTAATGCTTTTGAAGCAAATAATGAATCTTTCGAAAGATTCTTACGTTTAAAGTAGGGGTGAGCGGGTTCGGATTTCTGAAATCCGAACCCCCCCGAGCCCCCCCGATCCGAGGCCGATCCGAGTCAGGCTCGACTTTTCCCGCCTGACTCAGATCTGAAATCGAGGCAAAACGTCATCATCCCGCCTTCCGGGTCTCGCGGGTTTTGGATCCTATATAAGGTACCCACGTCGGCGCCATTTTCTCACTCGGCTGTGGACAGTGAAGAGGGAGGGTGGGAGTTAGGGCTGGCTGGGCTGTGTAGTGTAGTGTAGTGCAGTGTAGTGTTGTGCTGTGTTGTGCTGCGCTGTGCTGCTGTTGTCCATAGGGGTTGTGTACACTACTTCAAAGTCGATAGGGGCTGGCTGGACTGTGTTGTGCAGTCAGTTGTCCATAGGGGCTGTGTCCACTCCCAAGTCCTGTGCAGTGTCCCAGTCCTAAAGGGGTGCTGTAGTGTTGTCCAGGGGGTGCTCTGTGCTCCCCCAAAGTGCTAAAAAAAAAAAAATGTCTGTGTTTGTGAATTGTGTGCACTGTGGCTGCACGTGCATCAACAAAGGAGCAGCGCCAAGCGTGCGCCTGTGTCCCATAAGTAAAAGGCCAGCTGGCTTGTCCGTTAAAGGGTGCTGTAACCCCCAAAGGGCACTCCAAACAAAATTAAAAAAAAAAATTTTTTGTTTATGAATTGTGTGCGCATTCGCCGCACGTGCATCAACAAAGTAGTGCCAAGCGTGCGCCTGTGTCATAAGTAAAGGGCCGGCTGGCTTGTCCGTTAAAGGGTGCTGTAACCCCCAAAGTACACTCCAAACAAAATAAAAAAAATATTTTCTGTGTTTGTGAATTGTGTGCACTGTGGCTGCACGTGCATCAACAAAGGAGCAGCGCCAAGCGTGCGCCTGTGTCCCATAAGTAAAGGGCCGGCTGGCTCATTTCATAAAGGGTGGTGTAACCCACAAAGTGCACTACTCTCCAGCAAAAATAAAAAAATATTTTCTGTGTTTGTGTGCGCCTTAGCCGCACGTATATATCAATATAACATAAATGGAGGACCAAATTTTCTCCGATAAAAATAAAATAGGGAAAGATCAAGAACCACTTCCTCCTAGTGCTGAAGCTGCTGCCACTAGTCATGACATAGACAATAACATGCCATCAACGTCGTCTGCCAAGGCCGATGCCCAATGTCATAGTAGAGGGCACATACAATCCCAAATGACAAAGTTCAGGAAAATGACCTTGAAAAAAACATTTAAATCATCTGAAGAGAAACGTAAACTTGCCAATATGCCATTTACGACATGGAGTGGCATGGAACGGCTAAGGTCTTTCCCTATGTTCATGACTAGTGGTTCAGCTTCACATGACGAATGGAAGCCCTCCTCCCGCTAAAAAAATCAAACGAGTTAAGCTGGCAAAAGCACAATGAAGAACTGTGCGTTCTAAGAAGATATCACAAATCCCCAAGGAGAGTCCAAGTGTGGTGGCGGTTGCGATGCCTGACCTTCCCAGCACTGGACGGGAAGAGGTGGCTCTTTCCACCATTTGCACGCCCCCTGCAAGTGCTGAAAGGAGCACCAACAGTCCACTTGCTGATATGCAAATTGAAGATGTCACTGTTGAAGTACAACAGGATGAGGATACTGGTGTAGCTGGCACTGAGGAGGAAGTTGGCGAGGAGGATTCTGATGGTGATGTGGTTTGTTTAAATCAGGCTCCAGGGGAGACAGTTGTTGTCCGTGGGATGAAAAAGCCCATCACGGTCATGCCTGGGCAGAAGACCAAACATTCCACCTCTTTGGTCTGGCAATATTTCTATCCAAATCCGGACAACAACTGTCTTGCCATATGTACCATATGTAAAGGTGAAATAAGTAGGGGTAGACACGTTAACCACCTAGGAACATCCTCCCTTTTACGGCACCTGCAGCGCGTTCATAAAAAGTTACTGTCAAGTTCAGAAACTTTGGCTAAGACCGTAAGCAGTCCAGGGACACCTAAATCCCTTTTTCCTGTTTTATCCAAGGAATCGGTGGATGAGGAGGATGAGGACGACATCTTGATTCTGTAGAGCCAGTTTGTGCAGGGACACATTAATTGCCAGCTTGTTTTGTGGGGGCCCAAACGAACCAATCATTTCAGCCGCAGTCATGTGGCAGACCCTGGCGCTGAAATGATTGGTTTGTTAAAGTGTGCATGTCCTATTTATACAACATAAGGGTGGGTGGGAGGGCCCAAGGACAATTCCATCTTGCACCTCTTTTTGTTTGGGGCCTAGTTTTTCAAACTGCCATCCTGCCTGCCACTGCAGTGTCACTCCTAGATGGGCCACGTGTTTGTGCCGCCCACTCGTGTCGCTTAGCATAGTCATCCAGCTACCTTGGTGCAATCTTTTGGCCATAGAAATAATATTGTGAGCTGTGAGGTGTTCAGAATAGACTGGAAATGAGTGGAAATGAAGGTTATTGAGGTTAATAATTGCATAGGAGCAGAAAAACCCACAAATTCTGTGATTTAAGCTGTTTTTATGCTTTTTTTTCAAAAAAATACAGATCCAAAACACAAAACCCAGAACCCAAAACACGGAAGGGTGGTTTTGGCAAAACCAATCCAGATCCAAAACCAAAACACAAAACACGAAAAGTGGCCGGTGCACACCCCTAGTTTAAAGATGGTATTCTTAGGGAATTCAGTAGCCATGTTTTCCACCAGACGTATATAGCTCTTAATTGATGCATTTTGCATCTGGGGCTCAAATGTGGATTTCATTTTAAACAGATGATTCAAAGGTGCAACTTGTGATATATCAGTTTTATTAGCAATATATTTTTTGAGTTTCAGGTTGCGCTGATGTATCCATAGATCTACAGACCATTCAAAGTCATTCAATTTACTGGTTGGTGCATACAGTATGATAAACCCTTATTCAATAAGGATATTTCAGCATCAGATAGCATTTATGAAGAAATATTAATTATTAAGTCCTCCTGTTGTATGCACATTTTTCTCTTCCTCTGCCCACAGTGACGGGTCTGGGCACATATCCTTCCATGCCCCTTGTGTGGGTTGTAGCGCCTAACTGTTTTTTGTGGCTAGATGTACTTTGTTGAACCTCTCCTTCTCTTTGAGTGGAGCTGTCACCTGAGGAGGGCTCAGTATCAAGGAAAGTTCTATTGTTTCTCCGCTCTTTCTGAAAATAACCCTGCTTTAACTTTTGCTGGGTATTACCTGTAGCCCAGGGATATACATTTTGTTCTTGATAATCCCTTTCCACTGTGGCCAATGTATTATTTTTATATTTAATTAGATCTCTACGATAAGCTACCACATGTGTTTTAAGGTTTTCCATCCAATTGGCAGTAGTATAATCTGCTAGCAACTGCTTAGAGGACGCCTCTAAATCAGCAGTTTTCTGGCGCACGATTGTCAATTCTTTAGATGATTCCTCTATCACTAAAAGAATAAGGTCCATTGAGCATTTATTCAAGACCGCGACTCTCATGGGATTTTTTTTTCCCTATAATAATCAGATAATGTTGTTCCTTTTCTTGTATTTGAGGAGAGTGTGATATATATAATATATTCATGCCAACAAAGTACATATTGTACTTCTGTCCAGAGCAATAACAAGGGTAGTGCAGCCTGTGCCATTGCACGACAAGGGGCGCTGTTTGGGCCTGCCAATTTTCAGTTTATTATCATTCTCACTTGTAGTACTCTTATTTCATCCCCAGCATTCCCTGGTCACTCCTATCTCTTACCTGGCCCTTCCCCTTGAAGCAATTACACTTTTTTGGGTGCGTTATGTCCTTATTTGAAAAATGGGGGGTCGCCAATGCTCTTTCCGGCACAGGGCACCAAAAAGTCTAGTTACGGCTCTGCTTCCGTCTGATCTTGGATTGCAAATATTCAGTGGATCCTGTCTGTCATTTGCGGTCCTCTTGCCAATAAACATTCATTGCTAAAATAGTATTATCTTTTAAAAAAAAATCATCTGTGTGTAAGGCTTTTTTAGGTTTTGGGGCATATTTGTCAAAACATATTTGTGGGATTTCCCATGAAAACACCAGTTTCCAAGGGTTACCCACAAATACTATGATCTCAGCAGATATCATATCAGGATTTTTTTTGCTCATTGTCAGGGGTCTCATGCTTATTGTCAGGGGTTTCATAGCAAAAGATGCAGCTTTCTGCATCTTCTACTGATGGCACCAGCGGTCCTAGCATTTCTGGGTAACATTATGTGTGCCTTGCTTCCCTGACAGATGCTAGAGGTAAAGAAGGAGAACTAGCATCTGGGGAACAACAATACCCATATACCAATAGGGAGGCATACTTAAAAGAAGGAAGCAGGCAATACAACCATAATGCACAATCAAGAGTTTTTAGAATCCACCAAGTAGAACAAGGACATCCCACCAGGCATATGTACAAACAACAGAGAGAGGAAGAACGTAGATACCCAAGTGAACAACAACTCATTAATAGCTTCAACCAAGGAAAAAGGAATGTGGAAGAAGAATCATTGATGTTGGAACACACACTAATGAATCGTTTAAATGGAAAAAACATCAGTTTCCACTCACGGAGGGATCAGCCCTCGAATGAAGAAAATGAAGAAGATGAAGTGGAAGGATATATGGATGCTTTTTTAGACCTGGTACAGAGCAACAACAGAACACATATACAAGCTGGAGCAATCCCGAAAAGTTCCCAGGGACAGAGGAACAAGGGGAAAAGGAAAAAAAGAACAAGTTCAAATACAAGCGAGGAAAGCGAGGAGGAACTAAGAACAAAAAGAAGGAACAACAACAGGAGGGAATCAAAGAAAAAGCATCAAAAGGCATATTCAACTTAAGCCAATGGACACTGAACGAGACAGAAATAAACATCTTACAAAAATGACTGAAGTATGCACCAGCTAAGTCTTAATAAATTTGACACCTTTATCGACCTACACAGATTCATACGTAAACTCACCTTAAAGAAATATTTTAACCAAAACCAGATGTCTAACAAACCCCCGAATACCCCACAAGAAGAATGAGGGGATATATTCAAGCACACAGAACTACAACCAAAATCTACGTTCTATCCTCAATATTTGAAAGGACCACTTGTAAAAACCTTTCAAAGATTAGTAGAACAAGACATAGAGAGCATGACCAATAAAATAAAGAAGAAGAGAAGAAACTTAACAAAGAAGGAAACAGAAGCCTTAAAATCTTTAAAGGAAAACCATGAGTTAGTGATTAAACCTGCGGATAAAGGTGGAGGCATCGTCATTATGGATAGGACAATGTATGATGACGAAGCCCTGAACCAACTACGCGATACATCAACCTATGAACCACTCAAAAAAGATCCCACTACCGAATATAAAAAAGAACTGGGAATACTCCTTAAAAAAGGTCTGGATTCAGGAATTCTAAACACCAAGGAATATCAATTTCTCAAAAAAGAAGACCCAATTATCCCCGTATATTACCACCTACCTAAGGTGCATAAAGACACAAAGAAACCACCAGGTAGACCCATAGTTGCAGGGATAGGGTCACTTACAGCAAATTTATCCAGATACGTGGACAAATTTTTACAGCCTTTAGTTATACAACAGCAAGGACACATTAGGGATACCACCCACATCCTGAATATCTTGAAGAACATCACTTGGGAAAAAGATTGCATTTTAGCGACATGTGACATTAAACCTTTATATACATGCATTGAGCATGAAAAAGGGTGTGCAAATGTGAGAAAACGTATGGAAAAGGATTCAGGGCTTAATATATTACAAATTGATTTCATTATAGAAGCAATTCATTTTATTTTATGTCATAATTTTTTTTGGTATGGAGATACATTCTTTATACAACGCAAAGGGACAGCGATGGGTACCAAATTTGCGCCATCATACGCCAACCTCTTCCTATCCCAGTGGGAAGTAGAAAATATTTGGAACGACGAAAGTTATGGAATACAGCTTAAACTATGGGCGAGTTACATCGACGTTGTGATTATTATATGGAAGGGACAGAAAGAAGACTTGGAATTATTCATACAGAAGACTAACCAGAACACGGTCAATTTGGAGTTTACAAGTATGATTAGTGAGGACACCATAAATTTTTTAGACCTTACGATTTATATAGAGGAAGGACAAATTCACACGAAAACATACATCAAGCCCACAGACTGTAACAGCTACTTGGAGGCCACTAGCAACCACCATAAAACATGGTTGTCAAACATCCCAGGAGGTCAATTGAGGAGAATCAGGCGAAATTGTTCAAAAAAAAGATTTCGAAGTACAATCGGAAACATTAATGCAAAACTTTGTTGATAAAAAATACAAACGTCAACATCTGGATGCAGAAAGGTTGAAAACCATGGCCATTAATAGGGAAGATCTCCTCATGCACAAAGATTTACCCAGAAAAAATCCACAAGATCTCATGTTTATCTGCAATTATTCCGCACAGAGTTCCTTACTGGAAAAAAGTATAAAAAAACACTGGCATATATTACGAGCAGATGAGGACCTAGAAAAACATCTACCGGAATACCCTAGGATAATTTATAGGAGAGCCCCCACCATCAAATCCTCACTTGTCAGGAGTCATCTAAAAGAGACGGGTTCTAGAAAGACCTCTATAACTACAGGCTTTTCAAGATGCGGAATGTGTACGGCATGCAAGAAGACAAAGTGGAACAACACACAGATTACGAAACAAATTAAATCCTTTCACAATAATAAAATCTTCAACATTAAGGAGAGGATCAATTGCCAAACTACAGGAGTTATATATGTGCTCACATGCCCATGTGGCCTACAGTATGTGGGCAAAACAAAAAGAAAGTTACATGTCCGAATACAGGAACACTTATGCAATATTCAAAACAAAAAGGATAATCACAGCATCCCATTACATTTCAAAGAAAAGCATAATAGCAACCCAAAAGATTTAAAATTTGTTGGATTGAAGAAGATAGTGCCACCATGGAGAGGAGGGAATATAGATGAAGTTCTCAGTAGAGAAGAAACTAGAACCATATACAAAATGGGAACCCTCACCCCAAGAGGCTTGAATATTGATATGGAAATTGCACCATTTCTTAGGTAATACTATCTGCTATAGGTCTCTTCACTTCGAACCTTTTCATTATCCACCTCCCACTTGCCCTATTCCATATAACTTACTCCACAGTCAGTGTGTGCACTATGATATGCCATTACCATCCAATACATGCACATAGACATTATACGTATATACATCATAACCCCCTTCTCCCCCCTCCTTTGGGTTTAGTGATTTAGACATATCCTAGTCACCAACAGGGAGTTGGTCATCTCCCATCCTAAGGATCTAGACCAATATTTTAGACCATCAATAGAGCTAAGAATAGCACTATTACCTCCCCCCACCCCCTCACTGTAGATTGGAGGATGTACTCTCTACAAAGTTTTCATATATTATTTAATTAGCCCTAGGAGCGTATTCTATGAGATGTTTTTTAAAAAATCTGACCAATATTTTATAGCATAATATTTTACATTTATTGATGTTTTATTTCTGTGCTAAACACATTCTATGTTTTATGTAATGTCCCCTTTGTATAGTTAGGTCTTCTTTTTTTATATATATATATGTATACATGCACTTTCCTAACTAAGAAGGTAAAGCCTTTAACACCTGGTTAAAAACGACCTGTACAACACTGCTATAAGAACAAACATGAGAAGGGCTAACCACGCTATAATAGCCCATTTTCAAAATGGCCGAAATGGCATCACAGCAAGACTGCATAAAAAGAGCCCAGGCTGGAGGATCATGTTATCTGCTATCCTGAGGAAGCCATCAGGCGAAACGCATCGATTGCAGAATCATTGATCCCAGCACGAGCCGCTCAGTGCACATTGCGGCCATCCTGGTAGTCTGCCGGCAGACCCCCAGCACTTCGGGACCTTGGTATATTTCCGGAGTCCAGGAGAGACATCCACGAGCAAAACGAAAGGTAATTTACCCAGGATCCATAGCGGACACGCAGATCAGGACCCTGATCATACCCGCATCCCCATTCCACACTCTACGGACCCCAGGGTTTGGCTTTGAAGGGGCATTCCCCCACAGACATTACAGGACATTACAGGACTTTATCCACCTGTTGGACACAATTGAACCTCTTCACTGTGTATATGTAAATATTTACTATAGGGTGAGTAAAACGCTACTCAGCGTATCCCCCTGTGCACTGACTAACAGTGTCTTCTATACGTCTATGTTATATGTTATGTTTTTAGTACCAGTAGAGTCTGGTCTTTTGGATTGCACAGACTTTCAAATTAGGTCAGATGCCCCCCCCTATTTTATACCCTTTATAGAATACTCCTATACTAAGGGATATTCCCTTATTATTTCTATTCCATAATTGTGATTAGAAATAGTTGTCGCTACAGACCCCATTCCCTTGCATGCTTGGGATTTTTTTTATATTTTTCTGTTTACTTGATAAACTTCAATAAATTTGTCTTTTATCAGATACATGGTTTATATTTAGTTTTTTCCATATATCGTATGCTGGTTTATCTTGCATAAATTCTTATTGCTTGACATCCTATATATTATATCATTGACTTTATACTTATTATTATTATTTTTATTTCCTATATATTACAATTACATTTGGTTACATACAGAACTGTAGACATACACACTATCTACGGTTGTATAGGTACAGAGATCAGGTAAAGGTAAGCGCTGAGTGTTTAGGTTTTCAAAGGCATAGAAGGGTCTGTGGAGCTCATTCAGACCCTCTCGTATGATGCAAACGCTCATAGCTGACCAATAGTTAATATCTGCGTATGCATTGCATTGTGCATGGGCGAACCATAGTGAGAGATCGGGAAGTGTACGCTCGCCCAACATAGACAGCCCAGCTGAATGAGTGACAGGAGAGGCCGTTTGTGGGTGGTGACAGGGGTAGGCCACTAGAAATGGGGGAGTGGAGGTGCGAATGCAGGCGTGCCTGAGTGTCCCTACACCATTACAGAGGCATGCATAATTAAAAGGCAGCGTCATTGTACACGTCACCTGGTTGAAATACACACTGAAGTAATTGTAGTGCTAGCGGCAGGGTATGGTCTACCTTAAGTGCTGTGATCGCATCCGATGGTGCTTGATGTTCCAATGGTTTCAAGCACTTCCACAAGATGATGTGCGCAAGTGGGAGTCTTATGAATGACTAGTGGGCATTTGCATACACATAGTGGGCATGCTAATGCCTTGCTGTGCGATCGCCTGCTTTGCTGGAAGTGCACAGGATTTGCATACGCATCGAGCAAGCGTTCACATCTAGCGAGAGGGCCTGAATGAGCTCCTGTATGTGACTATGCAGGACCCATTTTGCACACTCGCAGAATGGGCCCTGCGTACGTGCAGATTCCCGATAATCATGAATTGCTGAATCAGGCACAAAGTCTGTTATCAGGCTGCCATGGTTGTGTGCACTGATGCCAGTTTGTGCATGCAAAAACAAGAGCAATGACACAGAAATGAACAAAATCAGCTTTTGAGAATATACAGAATTGTACATCATGAATTTTATTGTACATCATAAATTGTTACATTTTACTGATCATCAGAACGCAAAATTTATGCCAGTAGTATTTGCATACTGTACAGTAACAGCACTTGTGCATTATATGTCAAGTTGCAGGTATAAAATAGTCTACTAGCACCTATTAGAACACATAATCACAAGCATTAAATCACCTACTTAACAGATTAATTGAAACTTCTAATCATGACTTTTAGTGAATACTCAAAGTATGACTTGACGTACACCCATTCTCCATTGCTGCCTGGAATCAGCAATGTGGATCAATCTCCAGAACTGGTGTTTGAACACAATCCCAGAGTTTGTCAAATCCCAATCTCAGTCCTACCATGTTCCCAACCAGAGCTGGATTACCTACTTGGGAACATAGAGGTACACCAGTACATACATGTTGTTCAAGTGTCAGAAGGATTTCTACATGTTCACACTCTTCTGCTAAGGTAAGCAGTCATCTTCATCAGGCTGACAAAGTGAGACTACTATATTATTGACAATCCTGATTTGCTTCAACAGTGCACAGTGCACAGGTTCTACATTTGTAGCTGCACTACATGACCACATGCCTGGACTGACCAAAATTTGCAGATTAACGCATCATAAACCTTTATAAAGATAGGAACAGATGATATATCAGTCTAGAACTGATTACAAATGGAGTGGCCTTTATTTCATCAATTTGCTTCCATTTGTGTTCATTAGAGTATAACTGTGTGTGTAACACCCCATTGGTAAGGATACAGATGTAGTCCACACCTGTAAGAGAGACAAGGGTTCCTTAACCAGGCACAGGCAATGGGAAACAAAACTTATGTGAAAGCAATCTAGATTTATTTCTAGAAGCCCAAAATTACTGAATGGGCCACTGTTATAGAATAATAGATTTGGTTCAATAAATGATAAATGATAAATCTCATATATTACAATAACAAAAGCTGTTATCATTTTTCTAATTTAATATTCCCTATACTACATTAGCAACATCCTTTATGCATTAGGAAAATGCCCCAATACCTAATACAGTTGACATATCATTGATAACCTGGGTTATGTAAAACTCTTGCTGCACACGTTGGGGCCCTTAAAATGTATTTACAACTGAAGGTCAAACAGCAATGTTTCAGTAATTATATATAAAGTAGGAGCAGTGTCTCTATATCTCACATAGATGTGTATGATAATGTGTTCCTCTCACCAAATCCGAGGACCTAAATCAAGACGGGAATTCCCCCACCAAAAGGTGTCACTGCCAGGGTTTCTCAGCATGGTAGTCACCAGGTATTACCTGTGAGGTCGTTATGGCGGGGGGTCTCTGGCAGCGGTGCTGGTGTTTCGTGAGGGGCATTGGCTGCGCGTGGTTCTGTGCGGGCACATAGTCACAAGGTCTGGTGAGGTCTGGCAGTGTTTCCGTTCCATTGGCATGGGCACCGCCATCTTGCCTGTGGCCATGTGATTCCAGCTGTCCCATCCTGGTAGGTCATTTGCTCATTCCAGCCAGTCACAGCGCGGCACTGAGTATTTAGGAAGGTCCAGAGCCTCCTTCCTTTGCCAGTGCAATGTGTTTCTCAGCTGCAGCTTTTAGAGAGTATCTGTGCCTTATCTGCCTGCTTGTAATACTCTCCTAGTCTGAACCTTGCCTGCTCTAACCTGATGGACTTACCCTGCACCCTCCATATACCTTCTTACCTGCCTGAGTACCTGAACCTGCTGTTTCCCTGCACCTGAAGCATAATTTCACTCCCAGCTGGACTTCACTACCTCTGTCTGCATCAGTTACAGCTCACCAAGCCTGCATATAGTTACAGCTCACCAAGCCTGCATATAGTTACAGCTCATCATATCTGCATTCTGTTTTCAGCTCACTATACTTGTATACTGGACTGTTCCTGCCTGTCTCTATCTGGACATTTTCTCATTAACCCCCACCACAGTTATCAAGTGCACTTTAGTGCTATACCTGGACTTTTTCATTTGCCATTCCCATGTCTTCTAAGTCACTTATTAAAAACTCGACTTTTTCATTTAAGTCTGCTTCTGTGACTGCTCCTATCACCACCCTGGGTCCACAACAAATTCAGAACCTCACAAAAGGTAGGCACAGCAAACAATTGGACATGACTCTCAGCTTGGCTTTGTAGATGGTATTACAATTCCCAGCAACTCTTCTATTTTTTTTCTCTGCCTCTCCCTCTGCTGCTAATCACTGTGCAATGGTATTCCCTCAGGTCACCTCTCTCCACAGCTCCAACTGTCACTCCTCCAACTCATCTTTTTCTAAATCAACTTTATTTTAAAATGACACTGGCTTCAGTCCATTTCCTAAATGGCAACGGATGCATATGTCTAGAGAATAGACCTGTGGGTGTCACTTACTGTATTTATATTGTATTTACAATTACTGCACAGAGACTTGGCCAGGAATAGTGTGCGACTGCCCATGGTTAGTGTGTATGTATTCTCAGGTAAGATGAAAGCCTAACTGAGGGCTCTTCTCAATAGAAAACTGGATTTGACTAATGTTGGGGAGAGGAGCATGGAGCTTGCAGCTTCTTATTAGCCTACAGTATGTAGGGCTCACATCCAGTTTATGTCTCATGTCCGTTCCAGGTCCCCCTCACGCTGGCTGGAATTGAGGATGGCCGCGGCTCTCCTATGAGCGCGCGTGCCGACCTGTAGGGGGATTTAAAGTGACAGGCATGCCAAACGTGAAGTCACATTTGGCACGAGAATTTGAACTTACTCTATTTAAGGAAGTCTCTGGCACCAGACAGGTGCCAGAATATAGGCTCCATACCATACTCCAGCATTCCAAAGTACTTACCTGTTATCCTGATCTAGACCTTGGCTTGTTTGTGACTCCGAATTCATCTGACCCCTTGTACTGCTCCTGATATCTGGTTCTGACCCTTGCTACTCCCTGTGACCCGTTTACGTCTGCTCGCTGGTACCGTCTCATCTGTTGGTTTTGATCCGGCCTGTTGACTACATTTATTCTTCTGCACCTCATCCAGTGTTTACCAGTACCTGTATAGGGGAACCTAACCTGAGGGCTGCGACCTGTGAGTCGGACGCAGCCAAGTCCATACCGTCTTGCGAGGTTCCCTGGTGAATACCGCCGGCACATTAGACTCCGCGCCTCAGGCTTAGGTCTAGCCAAATCCCTAAATACGGGCCGCATCCACAATCCATCCAAGAGTTGCAACACTATCCAACACTTTGTGATAACAAGTGGTACAATATCACACAATGCTCCATGTGAAGGACTGTGTAAGACTCCTACTTCACCTGCCCCCAGATTCTAACATCAGCCTCCTACAGTTAAGCTGGTTACTGTCTACTGACATTTAGTTGGCTGTCTTCTGACTTCTGAAAGAAACATCTACAGGTAGGTCTTATACCAACTTTTGTTTAACATTAGGAAAAAAATAACAAAAAATGCTATAAAAAAACACATATAAAATGCAAACATTTGTTATGCAGTTTACTAGTACCTTAGAGGTACCTGTAGTTGCAACTATACTGTTACATATGGTATTAAAAAAAATTAACTAGAAATGTTCCAAAAAATGCTACTGCAATGATACACAAGTAAAGAAGTGTATGTAAAACACATTAAAATGACAGTGGGCATGAGCCTCCAAGCATTTAAAATCCTAAAAAGTGGTGTTACCATGCCCTGACCAGAAAAAGCGTAACTATGAAGCGTGTGAGTGGGACTTTTCTCCAAATCTAAGGCTGACATGGGCCCCCAGTCCTGTGCCCAGGTTATTTATACCCACACTGTATCCTCTCTTTCATGGGCATTTAGTAAATTTTAAGAGAAGAGTTGTTGGCAGAGCACTAAGCACCTCTTAGTACTGCTACATCTGAGAGGCGTATCATAAATTGACTCCTATTCAAATGTAAACTAGTGTAGCCCCAAAGCAGTTAGTAAGATCTACTTGTTGATGACAACACACTGATACTTTTCAGGGTTTGCTCATGTACTGTATTGTGTTTTACAAGGGGTTCCATAAACGTGGCCATGAGAAACCCTATTTGAAAGTTAATGTAGCCATAGGGATCATTGTGTCTTAAGGTGCGTATCCACTAGCAGATAGTGGAACGACAGTACGATTACAACATTGTAATCGTGTAGTTGTTCCTCATCCCCTGTAGTGCCTACACTGAACGATATGTCATTCAGTGCAGGCACCCTCCCTTAATCCCGAACATGCCCAATCTGTCGTTATCGGAAGATTGAGCGGCATGTTCAGGTGATGATTGATGTCGAAAATGACCAGAGGGAGCCGCTTCGCTGGTTGTTTACACCATTTTCATGCCTGATTAGTGAACGATTAATGAGCGATTGAACGATAATGATGTTGTTATCGTTCAGTCGCTCAATTTAATCGCCTAATGGATACGCAGCAGTATAACCAATGCAGGGTACCTCATTTGAAAAAAAAAAAAAAAAATATATATATATATATATATATATATCTGATTTAATTTTTCCAAGTATAAGTATAACAGCTGCATAATAGGGTGCAATCAGGGAGACTGCTAACCTCTTCATAGACTCAGGGAGATTGCTACCATTTCAGGCAGTCTCCCTGACAATCAAAGAGTTGGCAAGTATGATATAATAACTAACTGTAGTGAAAATCATTACAAGATTTAATGTCACTACTGTAAATCTGGCTAGGGATGTTGTTGACATCCTGGCGTTTGGGATGCCGGTGCTCAGAGTACCAGTGCCAGAATCCTGACAGTAGTTGGAATAGGTTAGGGTTAGGCACTAGGGGGAGGGTTAGGGTTAGGCTGTGTAGGGGAATGTTAGGGTTAGGCTGCAGGGGGATGGTTAGGGTTAGGCTGCGGGAATTGTAGGTTAGAGTTAGAAAAAGGGTTAGGCTACTTACCGTACCTTTGGGTGTTGGAATTCTGACTATCAGGATGCAGCTTTCGGTATTCTGACCACCGGCATTTCACCCTCTGGCTGAATACAAATTCTGACAATGACCATTATTCCTCAAGATGCTGTTTTTATCTCAACAAACATGGTTTGCCTTTAATATTGGTGCAATTTTGTAGATATATACAGTATGTTTGTAGTGTATATGAGGTAGAGAGTTGGTTCTGCTGTATTACAGAGGTTTATGTAGTTTCCGTGCTGCATTATAGCAGATGGGTTTGTTGCACGTAAAAGCGATAATTTAGTACATGGGTTACATTTTCTGTCACATGTGCTTGGCGCACTCCTGGTGCATATGCTACTGTTGCACATTGGAATGCCCCTGAAGCTCTGCATATTCACTCTCTTGTACTGTATTTGCCTTTTTTAGTATCATTTACTCCCAACTGTTGTGAGATATGTTGTGAGGTACATAATACTGATTACACAGCTATATAGCATATGCAGTATGAACACATGTCTACTTTCCCAGAAATAGTCACAGCCACAGAAAGTATCCCCACAGTATATTAGCCCTATTACATAACAGGAAGGGTGCCCCAGGTGCTGTAAGTTTGTCTTACAGAGCTACAAATGTGACATTTGCTGATGCTTATGAATTGGGACTGACCTGCAAAATAATTTGATGACACTGAAACTCTGAAATGCTGATGGACAAATTGAATTGCCCATTTCTATGGGATACTGCAGTGCCATTGTGCGGTACCTGCTAGCTTTCTGTGTACTGCAGAGATCCCTCTCTGCAGAATGTTTGCTGCAGATATTGCAGTGTCTCTTCTGCTTTATGACTACTGCTGCTTTTGTTTTATCTTCTTGTTCCCCTAATCATCAGCCTTATGCAAAAAAGGTTCACTTGGAATGAATTCTTCCTAATTTTATAGCATCTTTTTCAATCTATTTTATCTCTCTTTCTCTGCTGCGTGTCCGTTATCATATTTGTCTTTTCTTCTCATTTCCTTTCCATTGGATCTTTTCAAACAACCTCTGCAATGATCAATTACTCATCAACAGAGCTATTTCGCTGCCCTATTTTAGTGCTATATTCATTCAGCTCCCTGTCTGCTCCATGTTAGATGTGTCATCTGTCCGTGCTTCTATTTCTTAACTTCCTTTTAGCATGTCGCCCTATTCTGGATCTAATGAAGCTAAGCAAGACAGATAAACCTCCTATGCAGTGTAGGAATGATAAAAATACATTGTGTGGTGCTGCAGTAAATTGACATTACATTTCATGTCTTGTACAACAATATTTATGTGGCTACAAAAGGATTTTACCTTTACAGGTCTGTCTTACACTAATATGATCAGAACATATGTTTCTAGTACCATAATATTCACAACTGTGTTTCTGTCTCGTGCCTTTTGCTACCATACATACTGTACCATACCAAACCCCTCTTTTTTTCACACACTGCCCCCCCTGCAATGGCAGATTTTACCTAGGGGTTGCAATGCTGCACCCTCCAGTAAAATCCATCAGACCTCTATGAGCCCCCAGTCCCGAGTACATGGAAGCATTCTCTCGTATTTCCCAACCCGGACACATAGGCAAACGCAGGGGGGATTCCAGTTGCCTGGAAACCCCCCTCCCCAGCCCACACCGTAACCATAATAGAAATAGTAATATAATAGAATTTTGCTAGTGCTCCATGTTCCTTGTATCACAAATGGAATAATTTGCACCACCTGTGGATCTTTTAACATATGTCAGCCAGTACCTGTACACCAACTAGGAGATATGGAAAACATGCACTGTTAGGGGTACACTGCTATAGCTCATCAATAGGATTAATTATTGATGCTGTATAATAATACACTATCCAGTGCATGATCAGACCAATATGTACATATATGTCCAGGGCAGTGCTAGGTTCTTCTGCTACTCGCCAAGACTCCAGGACTTGCTCCAATGCTTTGCAATGGAGCCCACATCTGAAATAAAACTTTCATCTCAGACAGGATGGTCCTACTGCCACATTTAATGCCTTATTGTGATCGCTGGTCCTGTATATGCTGTACACACAATACACTTTGCATGACACATATTAAAGCTGGTTATGCCCTCCTTATGGACTGACCACACTCGCTGTAAAATCAAGTATTTGGAAACCCCCCACTAGAAATCCAGCATTTGCCACTGGGACAGGAAGCCCCAGGGGAAGGTGTTTTCCAGACTGCAATTAATAGTGTTTCCTCTGATAAGCCACTGCCCTGCTAATTCACAAGCCCTAACTGACTACTATAGCCTGCAGCAGATGCACACGCTAGAAGGCAATGGAAACTATCTCTTAGGCACTTACTGTGGAGTCTGTGGCTCACACACTACCACAGTATACACAGTGAACAGGGCATAGTTAACTAGGGCATTTATTTTCTGCATTGCAGGAAGTTGATGCTGTGAGGCACTTATTATTGTCAAAGCAAGGTTTGGGTTTTGTGTGCATGGGCACTTTGCAGCCCTCCCCTCCCCCTTACAACAAAATTAGTAGGAGTGTGTTCTGAATGTAGATGACCACTGCCGGGGGCATGGTGGAGTAAATTGCAGCATTATGTCTCTGCAGCGAATTGTAGCATCATGCAGAATCACGACATCATACCCTCTGACCTGTCCATTTCACTAGGAAGCGGCCAGGATGCATGAGGGTGGCCAATTGACTCCAAAAAATTTGTGAGTCTACCAAAAGTTCTGGGAGATTAGGCAAGTATGTTACACACTGCTATAATGCCATATGTGTCATCTTGTGAGCAGGGCCCTCTACCCTCTTGTTTTTACTTTATTTTCATCTACTTCTTACTCCCCACTAGGCACCTAACACTTGGTTGCATATGTTCTGTTGCTTATTTGGGTGTTGTGGTCATCAATGTAGCAATGTATATTATCCATATCCTTGTCCTGCATTGCATTGTATTGTACTGTAAGTCACTTATTTTTTTATGTACTTTGTAAGGCGCTACGGAACACTTGTGGCGCAATATAAATAAATGATGATAATAATAATAATAATACTATGCGTTAATGTCTTCACATGTTGTTATTTTTTATATTTCTCAGGATTTTTAATTAAAAGTAAGTTAAACAGACAAAAATTTGCAGTTTAATGTTTTTCTTTAAGCAGAATTTATATTTTTAATTAGAATAATAAACATTATGTTTTTTATAAAAGCACCGCGATTGGTTCACGGTCGGTGCAAAGTTTAAACTGCCGCCCATCTGCCCTCATGCCATGGTGCTGGGACCTCATACTTCATCCCAGCACCGATCAAAGTTGTGTCCCTGCTTGGTGCGAGCCAATGCAGAGAGCCCACTGCATCAGGATGGGGAGGAGGAGAAGCAACTGATCTCGGCCAGCATCAATGAAGGATGTGCACCTGTTTTGTGTCAAGCCGCCCATAGAGAACCCACTGCCGAAGCAGGTGCAGGGGGGGGGAGAGGGAAGTAGGCAGTGAGAGGTACAGTGGGGTGGGAGAGGGAAGTAGGCAGTGAAAGGTGCAGGGTGGGTGGGAGAGGGAAGCAGAGGCTAATCCTTATTATCAATATCCCTAAAGCTTAGGGGAAGGGGGTTTCAGCTGAAATTTCCATGCCCCCACTACAAAATTCCCACTTTGAGCACTGGATGGGAGAGCCGTCATTGTATCAAGAAATCTCTCATTACATCATGACGTCTCTCCACCCAGGCTCCCACAGTGAGGAGCTGTTGGGTGAGGGTCACTGGGTCAGGTGCACTGTGCAGTGTGCAGTAGGCGGCAGTGGTGAGGTATCGAGTATGGTACCTTCAGGTCTGGTCACAGTTAGTGACAGCCAGGTCCAGCAGCGGTTGCGGCCAGAACCAGGTCCCAGTCCCACTCCCAGTGAGTGACAGGTCAGCTCTTAGTCTCTTTAACCAACTGTGCTCAAGAGAGTGAACATGGTATCAAGGCTGAGAGAAGGGGTCGAGGAGAGAGAGAGAGGAAAACAAGGTGCCATATCAGAGAGAAGGGTTCCCGAGAGAGAAAAGAGGGGACAAGGTGCTAAGTCTGTGAGAAGACATCCCAGAAGAAAGAGTAGAGTGTGTGTTTGCTAGTTTTTTTTAGGTTGTCAGGTGGGGTCAGGGGGGTGGGGGGCGCCAATGCTCTCTCTCGCACAGGGCACCAAAATGTCTAGTTACAGCCAGGGGCGGCTCTAGACTGTTGTATTAGGGGGGCAAGTTAATGATTAATTACACATTTGCCCCCCCTCGCCGCAACCCCCCCTCCCCCGTGACCCCCCCTCGCGGCAAACCCCCCCCATTATTTTCACTTTCCCTCACTGCTCCGGTGATGTTCTCCCTCCGAGCTTTGGTCAGCTGCTCTCCCATCCTGCACTGTGACCCGGTCAGCTGTTTAATGCAGCAGCTGACCAGGGTCACAGTGCAGGAGCCAGGAGACCAGCTGAGTGGAGGGAGGACATCACCAGAGCCCCGGTCTTCGGTCCCTGGACAGAGGTAAGTTGTTTTTTTTAAACATTTTTAGCAGTGATCAGCATGTGGTTTGTTTAGCTGATCACAAAGTGTGTGGAGCCGGCTGTGATCTCTTCCTCTCCATCTAACTGGGAGATGGGAGCTCCGATCACAGCATAGCCCACCCATTATCATCTCTCTTCTCTGAATGATGCAGAAGAGAGCGATGATAAAGGTCAGACAAACTGTGCTAGGAGGGGGGGGCGATCGCTCCAGTCGCTCCCCCTGGATCCGCCACTGGTTACAGCTCTGCTGCTGAGCCTCTATTTTCAGGACAACTGAAGGCTGATTTAGACTTGAGCAGCTATAAACCCCAAGGTCGACAATTATGAGCATTGTTTGGTTGTTGGTGGCTATTTAGAAAGGCATTGGTTGATTAGAGTTTGGTTGATGTTAGTTGGGTGGATGCTGATGACCCCAGTTGGGTTTCAGCAGCTTCATTTGTCTGGGTGAGTCCACCATAGGTTTCTCTAAGGGAGACTGGCTTCGCAGCAAATAAAATGTTGTTTGTTTTGGTTAGTCTTATTGTAAGAAGTTATTTGTTGTTCCTTAATTTCCCCCGTATCTTCTTTCTTTACTCCTCCCCTTCCTTGCACATTTCTGTCAAAATAAGTTAGACCAAACTTTTCACACCACTACCTGTCTATTTCTCATTATTTCATTTAGAACAGGGGTTCTCAACTCCAGTTTTTAAATAATTTAATTTATTGCCATTTTAAAGTGCCCATCTTATACTGTATTTTCTATTCATCAGTTATGTCCAGGAGGCATTCAGTATGTGACTCTCTACAGGTGTGCTTTTAGTCAAATTCCAGCTTAAAATAGCGTGCTGTAGAGTCTGCAACCTCCCAAAGCCTCATTATGTGAATATTGACATTTGAGATAACATCAAACCATTAGATTTTGTGCACTTGAGCATTTCAGTAGAGTAATGTGTTATGTGTAGCAATAAACTGCTAATCATGTCTTAACCCAAAGCTGACAGCTCTCCCCAGGTGTGGAACATAACAAGCAAAAATGAAATGTGTTCACAGATAATAGGACTGACTGGCCAAAAGCCGAACTCAGTGGTAAATGTTTAAGATCTTTAAAATACTACTGTTTCTTATTCAGAGAAGAAACACTTATCTGCCTTCCATCGTTGTGCATAACCACACTTGGTTTCAGGGCTGCCAAGAGAAATCCTGGGCCCCCGGTACAGCAACTTCCACGGCCCACCCAAAACCATTCGCAGCGTGTGACATTTCCGCCATCTATTGGAGGGGGAGAAAGGGCAAGATCTTATTGGCCGCAGCGCATAACAGCCCTTTTAGTGTTTCCGCTAGACCGCGGGAAAGTGCGAGCAAGGAGTCTCTGCACATGCCCAAGGCGCACGCGATCCCAAAAAGGGGACATGGCAGGCCGAGGAGGGGGCATGTCCCTTGTGACACACCCCTAATTTGTCACACTTGGGGGCATGGACAGCACTTATGGAGGTGCTGGGCTTCCCCAAAGAACTCCCATCATGCATCTATTCACCTGGTGGTGATCGGTCACCGCAACTTTTCTCACTGCGGCCCACGGGTGGGGAAGGCACAGGGCAGGCTGTGTTAGTGGGGTGCCACTAAAAGGGCAGGGCGCATTTTGCCCTTTTAAAATTGGGCAGAGTGCAGCACCCCACTAAAACAGCCTAGCGGGAATATTATCGGATGCTATTGTCTGCTGTGCATCTCAGCTGTCATTGGTTGCAGAGCGCATCCCCCAGAACCCCCTTATTTTGCGAAAGTGGGTCTTCCACTGTAATTTTGGGGTACAGGATGCGCTATAGCACGTAAGTGCGATATCTATATATACACACATATGTGTATATAAATTTATATACACACTCACATACATATATTACACACATTCACATATTTAGACAGGTATATCTAGTATATCTATATCTATCTATAATATATATATATATATATATAATCAAGTGTATGATACATATACTGTATATACACATATATAATACACTAAAGGATGGATGCTTTTATTATATTTATTCATTGAAAATATAGAAACTGCAGCACTATCACACTCACAATGACAGCAGTCAGCGGCGTGCTCCTCGGCTCTTCCCTCAGCTTAGTCACACTCACTCACACCACATCAGCCTGGCCCCAGAGCCCAGAGTCACCCAGCCTTCCTTTCTGTTGTCCCTCCCAGTCCCTGCCCGCTTCTCAGCCTAGTGAAGAGTGAGAAAGCCTTGCAAGATGATAACATAATCAACTCACGAGGCCATTAGCTTCGCAGTGCGGCGGCAGCTGGAGGTGAGTGAGTAACACACAGTCTAGTGACCAAGACACCCCCCCACCCGAACTGCCACCCGTGGAGGTTTGGTAAAGGTAATGTTTTTTTATTTTTAATAAAAAGGTTAAAAAAAGCAAACCGCAAAACGGTTGCTGGTGTGCTGTGGCCCGGGCCCCAAGGCATGACCACACCCGGATAATCCGTACCAGATCCCTTTCCCCCCTCTCAGCATCCCTGCTTGCATTAACATCTGTCCATCAAAACAAAATTCAAGGAAAATGTTTCACTATGAATCCTATGTAAGGCCTTTTGCATAGGAATTATTTTAAACATAAAACACACATTTTTTTATTTTATTATCTGGTGCTAATCAGCCAAAAAATATATTATAAAATTGGAGTCTGATAAAAATCATCATGATGTTCTAATTGCACAACAGTCACATCACATCTATTACCCCTTTTCCACCAAAAACCCAGGTCCGACCTGGGTTTTTGGAAATAGGTTCCAACCCAGGTCAGACCCAGAACAGACCCTGTTTACACTGCACCTTTGATATGGGTTATTCCCAGGTCAGCCCCATTCACACTGGACCCGGGACTGCCTTTCAAAACTTGTGAGGTCATAAGAAGTGGTAGGTGACTGCTCCACAACCACCAATCAGCTCATTTTAGGCATGACCCAGGTCAGATAACCCGAGTCGCGCTGTTTACACTGCACTATTACCAGGGTAGCTACACTTGACCTGGGTTATTTTTCAGGGACCCTTTTCCACTGGGCCCGCGACCCGGGTAGACCCGGCAATAACCTGGGTTATTGTAGCAGTGGAAAAGGGGTATAACATGCACAGTGCGCACCCTAGCTCCCTGTTACAGAGACAGGAAGGCAGAGGGTGGAGTGACTGAGATGATACCGGGTCCATTTATTTAGTAGTATGTTAATAAACCCTTAATGCACACTCACTTTTGGATTACTTATTTTCATTGTGTACATTTTATGTTGCTTGCAGTGTGCAGAAATGTCAACACTCTGTAAAATATAATACTGTTGTGTGAGAACTCTTATTAAGTATATAAGGCACTAGGTTGCAGAGAAGCTTTGAGATGCTTTAAAGAATCAGTTTCTAATGCTTTGCTAAAGGAAGGACAAAGTACAAGGTTTTGTTTCTAATTTTACCTAGCATTGCTGTTGAATGTGCTGTGTGTCTGTAACAGAAGGAGGAATACATCTTGCTTTAAAGACAGACAGCTTGGCAGTGTAGCAGCCACCACCAATCCTGCAGTGCTCATATTGACCGCAGGCCACAATGATTATGTCTCTATTTATTATCCACACAATGGTTTATTTTCCTGTTGGATGGATTTAAATCACTTCTGCCTCGCTGGCACCTGACAGTGCATGCTGAGGGTAACTGTGATTTGTGCAAGACATTTGGTGTGTGTGTGTAGATGAGTTAATGTCTGTGATTGTTGGACACTGCAAGTCCCTTTTCATTTCCATGTACAGTATACATACATATGCATGCCAAATGTAATTACTAGCAAAACGTGAAGTTGTGGTGAAATTAGAGATGTGCTCTGACCCCCGTGTTTTGGTTTTGGTTTTGGTTTTGGATCTGTATCTCCCCTGGCTTTGGATCTGGATTGGTTTTGCCAAAACCGGCCCTTCGCGTTTAGTTTTTTTTGGTTTTGGATCAGGATTTTTTCTTAAAAAATCATAAGAACAGCTAAACCAAACCATAAAGCTATTAACCAAACCATACCAACATACATCTCTTCACTTATCTCAAAATATATTCCAACTCGACATCTCCGCTCTGCACAAGATCTGCGTCTCTCATCCCCGCACATTACTTGTTCCCATGCACGGTTACAGGACTTTTGTCAGGCTGCACTCACCCTGTGGAATGCCCTCCCACGCACAATAAGACTTTCCACTAGTTTCCAAACATTCAAGCGTTCTCTGAAAACTCACCTCTTCAGACAAGCTTATCAGATTCCAGGACCGCCCACCTAACCTTTTATAGCTCCCTATCTAACTCTCTTCTTATAGTAAACACCTATCACATCTTCTCTTTCTTCAATTTAACATCCTCCTAACCCTAGGCCAACTTTCCAGTGTGATTGGATTATACAGCCCACAAGAATATCTCAATCGGGCTCAACCAATTTGCAATATGTAGCACCTCTCCTTGTGTATCAACACTTATTTCCCTATAGATTGTAAGCTTGTGAGCAGGGCCCTCTTACCCTTATGTACTGTATGTCATGTATGTATGTATGTCTTTTACAACCCAGTATAATGTTAATGTTGATTCAAATTATAAAGCGCAACGGAATTTGCTGCACTATATAAGAAACTGTTAATAAATAAATAAATAATAAATAAAATCACATAATTTGGGCCTGTTTTTGTTCCTATAGTATTATTAACCTCAATAACATTTATTTCCACTCGTTTCCAGTCAATTTTGACCACCTCACAGCTCACTATATTATTTTCATCCAGTTTAGGCCCAAAATTTGCACCAAGCTAGCTGGCTGACTAAGCTAAGCGGCAGCAGTGGGCAGCACAAACACCTGGCAGTTCAACTTCCAACATGGCACATCAGGAAATAAATGTTTTTATTATTCAAGAGAGGCCTGAGGGCAGAGCCGGCCCTACACATAGGCATTAAAGGCAAATGCACAGGGGATTTGCAATGCCATAGGGGCATCCCACCGCTCGGCAGCAGGGCCCGCAGCCAACAGTACTAATAATGAGTCACACTGACTCACTATTACAGTACTCTCTCGGTGCTGCCTGCAGCTGGCCGGGGGCCGTACCGAGGAAGCTACTTACTCTCACTGTACATGATCAGGATGTCACTAGACTGCCTGAGACACAGCCCCTCCCCCCGAGTCCCCGCCAAATCCTCTCCGTCTATTCTACATGCACTCTCCTTTCCCTGCTTGAGACTCTGGGCCTAATTCAGACCCGCTCGCGAGCGCTGAGCGCTTGCAAGTGGGTCGATGGTGCCCTAGTGCGCATGCACACGACGGAGGGAGCTCTGTCGTGTGCATGCGCCAGACCCGCATAGCAACAGCCAAGTTGTCGCTATGGGTCTCACACCAAAGGGGGCGTGCTGTCGATGGTGAGGACAGCATGCCCCCTTTGGTGGGCGTGCCTGGGGTGCTGCTGCCCTGATGGAGGCATTCCCATGGGAACGCCTACCGTCTGGGGCCGGCCCCACTGACATCACTAGTGATGTCAGTGGGAGTGCTTTTGGCTCTGATAGAGCCAAAAGCACTCCTGGGCTTGCTGCAGCGAGACCCTACCGCAGGGTTTCGTCGCAAGGCCGATGGTCTTGACCATCGCGACCATCTTTTTGGCTGCTCGCATAAGCTGTGAGTGGGCACCCACAGCTATGCGAGTGGCCAGGAGGCCGCTCCAATTTTAGGTAGGGGGGCCCTGTTACAGAGCGAGCGCTCTGGTCAGAGTGTCCGGCTCTGAATCTGGCCCTTTGCCCCCTAACAATGGGTCGTCGCCCCTTCCTTTCCAGTCTAGCCCGACTGTCACTGTGTCACAGCCTCTCCTCTCCTTTAATCATGTGCCATGGAGATCAGCCCCAGCATGGACCACACATCCTCTTCCAGGAGAGGTAAGTGCCAGTCTAGGGGGTGGTATCTGTATGCAACGGGCAGGGGTGTATTGTTTTCTTATTTCTGGGGGAGGGAGGTTGGAGTGTGTTTTACCATCTGTGGTGGGGTGGTGTATTAATGTAGTAGTGTTTGTGTGTTTGTGAGTGTGGGTGGGGTGTATTAATGTTAGTGTGTGTGTGTTTGTGGGGGGTGTATTAATGTAGTGTGTGTGAGTGTGGGAGGGGTGTAATAAAGTAGTGTTTGTGTGTGGTGTATTAATGTAGCAGTGTGGGGGGTGTATTAATGTAGTAGTGTGGGGGGTGTATTAATGTAGTGTGTGTGTGGGGTAGGGGGTGTATTCATATTATATGTGTGTGTGTGAGGGGTTTGTTCATATTATCTGTGCTATACTTTATATGAGGTTCAATGATGTTCTCTGCTATATGACTCTCACTGCAGGTCTCTCAGCGTTATATGGTGCTCATTGCAACTCTGCGTTATATAGCGCTCACTTTTTGGCCGCTCGCATAAGCTGTGGGTGGTCACCCACAGCTATGCTCTCTATATTTTATGCCGCTCACTGTGACACTTTCTACATTATATGGCACTCATTGCAACTCTCTGCGTTATATGGCACTCACTGCGACGCTCTCTATATTATATGCCACTCACTGTCAAACTCTCTGCATTATATGGTGCCTTTGCATTATAAGGTGCTAACTGAGGTGCTCTCTATATTATATGGCCCTCACTGTGACACTCTGCATTATATAATGCCTTTGCATTATAAGGTGCTCACTGTGGCGCTTTCTGCGTTGTATGGCGCTCACTGTGGTGCTCTCTATATTATATGGCGCTCACTGCGATGCTCTCTATATTATATGGCGCTCACTGTAACACTATCTGCATTATATGGCGCCTCTGCATTGCACTCTGCATTATATGGCGCTACTGATACCCTATCTGCTGTGAGGCCACCACTCACTAGTTCCACCACTGGGCTGCGCCAAGTAAAATGGACATGAGAGCAGTGGTGTAACTAGGGTATTTGGAGGCCAGGGCAAATGTACAAATGGAGCCCCCCCTACTATGTAGGCGCGCCGAAGGCGCAGTGTGTGACAAATGGGCGTGGTCACTTAAAAATGGGGTGTGTCAACATGATACACCCCTTTTATCATCACATTACTTTCCATATGCACCTTAACCCCAGTAGTGCCCCTTATACAGTACCCCCAGTATGCAATGTTCCCAGTTGTGGTCCCTCTTATGCAGGCCCATAGTAGTGCCCCTTATACAGTGCCCCCAGTAATGGTCCCCCTTAAGTAGGCCCCCAGCAGTGATCCCCCCCTATCCAGTGCCCCTTATACAGTTCCCCCTGTAGTGCTCCTCCCTATATAGTGCCCCCAGTAGTGGTCTCCCAGTGCAGTGCCCCTAGTAGTAAACCCCTTATATAGTGCCTCCAGCATTAGTCCCCCCATGCAGTACCCCCCCTTATGCAGGCACCCCAGCAATAATCCCCTTTTCCAGTACCCCCATAATGGCCCCCTGTAGTGGTCCTCCCTATTTAGTGCCCCCAGTAGTGGTCCCCTAGTAGTAAACCCCTTATATAGTGCCCCCAGCAGTAGCCCCCCCATGCAGTGCCCCCAGTAGTGGTCCCCCTTATGGGCCCCCTATACAAGGCCCCCTGTAGTGGTTCTCCCTATTTAGTGCCCCAGTAGTGGTCCCCTAGTAGTAAGCCCCTTAAATAGTGCCACCAGTAGTAGTCCCCCCAGTACACGTTCCCTCTCCTGATGCAGTGCCCCCAGTAGTAGCTCCCCCCCAGTAATAGTGCCCCCAGTAGTAGCTCCCCCCAGTAATAGTGTCCCCAGTAGCAGTAGCTCCTCGCAGTAATAGTGTCCCCAGTAGTAGTAGCTCCTCGCAGTAATAGTGTCCCCAGTAGTAGTAGCTCCCCCAGTAATAGTGTCCCCAGTAGTAGTAGCTCCCCACAGTAATAGTGTCCCCAGTAGTAGTAGCTCCCCCCAGTAATAGTGTCCCCAGTAGTAGTAGCACCTCCCAGTAATAGTGTCCCCAGTAGTAGTAGCTCCTCCCAGTAGTAGTAGCTCCCCCAGTATTAGTGTCCCCAGTAGTAGCAGCCCCCCCCCAGTAATAGTATCCCAAGTGGTAGCAGACCTCCCAGTAATAGTGTCCCCAGTAGTAGCAGCTCCAAGTGATAGTGTCCCCAATAGTAGCAGCACCCCAGTAATAGTGTCCCCAATAGTAGCAGCCCTCCCAGTAATAGTGCCCCAATAGTAGCAGTCCTCCCAGTTATAGTGTCCCCAGTAGTAGCAGCTCCCCCAGTAATAGTATCCCCAGTAGTAGCAGCCCTCCCAATAAGTGTCCCCAATAGTAGCAGCCCTCCCAGTAAGTGTCCCCTTTAGTAGCAGCTCCCCCAAGTGATTGTGTCCCCAGTAGTTGCAGCTCCCCCAAGTGATAGTGTCCCCAGTAGTAGCAGCACCCCCAGTAATAGTGTCCCCAGTAGTAGCAGCCCTCCCAGTAATAGTGTCCCCAATAGTAGCAGCCCTCCCAGTAATAGTGTCCCCAGTAGTAGCAGCTCCCCTCAGTAATAGTGTCCCCAATAGTAGCAGCCCTCCCAGTAATAGTGTCCCCAATAGTAGCAGCCCTCCCAGTAATAGTGTCCCCAATAGTAGCAGCCTTCCCAATAATAGTGTCCCAAGTAGTAGTAGCCCCCCAGTAATAGTGTCCCCAGTAGTAGTAGCGCCCCACTCCCCCCCGTAGTGCAGACACACAAGTTACAAAAAAAAATAAAAAAAAATACACTTACCTGAATCCACGCTCCTGCTCCGGACACCGCTCCTGCTGCTGCACGTCAGTCCTCCTGGGCTGGCACGCTCTGCATTATGGTAGAGACATCATGACGTCTCTCCCATTACCCACTGCAGGAGCCGGAAGAGAGCCGGCTCTTGCAGTGGCCGCGCAGCAGTCAATGAGAGTCTATCTGACTCTCATTCTCTGCTGATTCACACACATCTCCGCCAGCGCTGGCGGAGGATGTGTGTGCTGCAGCGGCCAATGAGAGTCTGTCTGACTCTCATTGGCTGCTGAATAACACACACATCACTGCCGTGCTGGCGGCGATGTGTGTGTTAGCACAGTCTGAGCCTGCCTGCCACCCTCCTCCTGGCGCTATTGGGCAAGCACTCAGGGGGAGGGAAGGGGCTCAGCTGTGCAGCACAGGACCGGCGCTGGAAGCCTAGCGCCGGTCCTGTGTAAATGTGTAGCGCTGACCGCACTCACTGTGGTCGGCACTACACTGGCTAACTAGGACGGGCTGGTACCGTGGTCGGCGCAGCATTCCGCAGCATGGCCCCCGCTGACGATATCACCCATCGGACCTGCATGCAGGTCCAATGGATGATTCTGCTGGCGTGCGCTATCTTTAGTGATATAGGGTACACACTGGCCGATGTGGACAATATGTCGTCTGATCCGCCAGATTGGACGACATAACATCTAGTGTGTAGCCATCATAAGGGACCCATTTATTAACAAAGCTAAACACCAGAAGCATTTTTTTATTTAGAGTGGCAGTGACACAAATGAAAATGCCCCTCCGGCGGGTTGCAGCAAAGTTCTCCTTGTCGGCCACATCCTCCGCTCAGATGCTGGCAGCTTAATGCTGCCAGCAATGGGCTTCTGTGTAATGCGCATGCGCGATGGTCCGTCTGCGCATGTGCATGCCACTTAACCCAGAGGGGACCAGGTAGTGCCTGGAAGGCTTCGCTGAAGCCGGAAAGGCAGCGCTGGAACCCCGTTGCCAGCAATGGAGACTGCATCGCTCTCGCTATCTACAGATGGCGAGAATGATGCTGTGACAAACAGTAGTAATCTTAGCTTACTGCTGTTTGTTAAATACAGATAGAATTACATAACCCTTTGCATAACGGTGGGTTTTGTTCTGATCTAAATGAAATAGTACACACGTGACCAATATGAGTGAGTACAAATGAACACACTTTATTTACAAGTAACAAACAATTAATAAACAACATACAAAGTATACTGTATACTCAACTTTTGTCTATGTATTCAGATGACACCGGTAAATCATTATCTTCAGCATAAGATGTACTTCATCTTATCTTCTTCTCTTCTGGTGAGCCCTCATTTCACAATGCCCAGATAATATATATAATATACATTGGCAGCATGCTACTGCCGTCTCAGATCTACCACGAGCTAAAGGGTCCTTTGTGTACCTCTGGTTTATATACCTTAAGTCTGGGGTGTTGGCTTGCCAGATATTAAGCCCATATTAATTACATACAGTGCTAGGTATCAAACACTCATTGGTCCAGCATAGCATTGACTAAACTTATCTCTCTTGCACATGCTCCGTAAGCACTAAGATATTACCAAACAGACATAGACAAAGACATACATTAATAACATATCCTAATGTCTGGAGATGAACTCTGTTTCAAAGCTCCTTTGTGTGTAGAGTCTGGACATCACTGCTAATTACCCATAATGCTGATAAGAACATGTAGGCTATGAATGGCTCATTATACTACTAGTTGTAGAAATGGCCCCTCAAATTATGGCTTATTTGACCCCAAAAGGTCATTTGACCATTCTATGGAAAAACAGCAACTGTATTGACAATCTCATTTCAAACCTCAAGAGGCCTAGCAAGGGGTATATGTGTTTGTAACTTATATGCCTATGTAGAAATTAACTATTTAACCCACTGATTACACCCTTTTAGTGAGCGCTAAAGGGGTTATACATCATTGATAATGGAGCCCTAAGTAAGTCAGCTGAGCTCTCAGCTGGTAGAGGGGTGCTGCTGGATAACTGTGAGGTGCTGACTCTGCTGGGAAAGGGGTGCATAGAGGCCACCCTGGCCAGGGATGCTGACTGTGCTGAATTACTGATGGGTGCTGTGCTGAGAAAGGGGTGCATAATTAATGAGCACAGGGGGGCTTTGCTGAATGGGTAGAGTTAAGATCCCCTTTAATATTTGTACCTGGAAGTTACATGCAGTGAGGGCGGAAGTTCCATGCCCATACAGTCCACAAAAAGAAGAAATTTGTCCACTTGTGGGCTCGTTTCACTCACCATGCTTCGGGCACAGGTTTCTATTTCCGCTTTATGTCCACATGGATAGTAGGGAATGACTTTGGACAGTAACTGATGACATCAGGGTACAAATTCTGAAGGGAATCTATCCATTACCATGCTGAATGAGGGTTTCTAACTGCTTGATAAGGGGTGCTTAATAAGGCCAGGGGTGCTGTTCTGGATGTGGGGTGCTGGATGAAGCAAGGGGTGCTGTGTTGGGAAAGTGATACTGGATGAGGCCAGGGTGGCTGTGTTGAGAGGGGTGCTGTTCTGTGAGGTGGGCAGTATGTGGTGCTGTGAGGTGGGCAGCAACTGGATCAGTGTGTGTGCTGTATATATATGTTTTTGGGTGTGTGTGTTTGTACATGTAACTATCTATCAATCTAGAGAGAGAGAGAGAGAGAATAAATATGTCAAAATGGGGACAAATGAATCACAATTGTATGTCCTCTGCCAGACTCCTAAAGAAAGAAAGAAGAGAAGAAAAGAAAGAAACACCTAAGAGGTAAGTGAAAACTGAGTATCATGTTTGAAGAGGTGAGGGAGAGTGTCTGTAGAGTGTAGTGTGGTGGGATTTTCTGCTAGGGGGCACCAGCCAAAATCTAGCCTAGGGCACCAAATTGGTTAGGGCCGGCTCTGCCTGAGGGAGGAGTTGGAGTGTGTTTGTAGTTGAAGGCAGGGACAGGAAGGGTTTGGTAGTACATTTTATTTCATTTTTTTTATTCCAAAGTAAATTTATGAGGGAGAAGGGGAGGGAAGGAGACATTTACAATAAATATTTTACTCATTCACATCAGTCCTTGTCCCAGTTAAATCCTTGAGCACCATGCCTGCTGCTGCTGGGAGTGGATTCTATCACCCTAGAAGGAGACCAGGAAGACTTCTAGTAGTGCTTTCCACATGAAAAAGCATTTCCCAACCTGTGCAGGGACATTAAAAAAAAACTGCCACTTAACCAGCACAAAGATATTAAGGGATAAATTTAATTTACTAAAGTGTGAGTTTTTACAAGTGTGTTTCAGAAGTGATGTTGCCCATAGCAACCAGTCAGATTCTACTTAACATTATTTACCTAGCACTTTACATTGTGTCTTTTTTGAGTATCCTGCACCTGCTTCTGTGGCTAGGAGTGGATTTTCATTCCAGAAGGGGACCAGGAAGAGTGCTTTCCAAAAACAATTGACTGTTAAATAATCCTTTGCAAACCTTCCAAAAAAGCAGTTCCCAACCTGTACAGGGACATTAAAAAAACATAGTTAGTTAGTGACCTTCAGTTCACACTGCCATTTTAACCACTGTCCACTTAACAAGAGCATATATTGTGGAACAGAGCAGCAAATGCAACATTTAAGGTTTAAGCCTTACATTGTGTCCTTCTTGAGAATTCTTGAGTGCCATGCCTGCTGCTGGGACTGAATTTTCATCCCAGAAGAGATGAAGACATGGGCCCTGATTCAGAGCCGCTCGTAAGCGGCCGCTCGTTCGTTCTGACCGATGTTCGCACATCTGCGCATGCGTATGGATTTTAATACGCATGCGCGAACCAGTCAGTGCGGCCGAAAATCGTTTGTTCGCTATATAGCGAATGCCTGCTATTTTGAGTGACAGAAGGAGGCGTATGTGGGTGGTAACAGGGGAGGTGTTTGAAAACGGGGTTTTGTGGAATTAGATCGCAGGCGTGCTTAAAGGTCAAAACGGGTGTTTTAAGGGAGTGCATAATTAATACAGCAGTGCCATTGACCACGTCACTTGTTTTTTTTTTTTTACTCCGAACTGCTCGCAAAATAGCGGTTGAAAAAACCAGCCACAAGACTAGCGAGCATTTCATAAGCTGTTCGATGTACTAGATTAATCTAATAAATAGCGGACATGACGTATGGTGTGAGCGGCAAGGGGGCGTATTTTTCAAAATTACAACTGCAAGTTTTGCTTGCTCGTTCAGACTTAGAGGTGTGAACAGACCGCAATTAGCGAACGGTTCATTTGAATAGCCACCCCTTGTTTTAGAACGAACGACCGCAAATAGCGAGCGGCTCTGAATGAGGGCCATTGTTTTTCTTCCCAACGGACACAGATCTGAAGAGATGTAAATAACTACTGACAGGAAAAAGAGGCAACTTGGAGGCCCTTACACAAAACTGCTTTTGCTTTACTTGAGCTGCCCACCTTCCAGGGTGTACTCAGAAAGAGTTTTCAGCACAGCCGGGAACCTTGTCAGTGATCGGCCTGAGACTACTTCCACAAAATGTGGAAAAGATGATGTCCATCAAAATTAACTACACATTCTAAAAGAAAGACCTTTACAATCAATTACGTGCAAAATTACAGAGGCACCTGTAATGGTGGATTCCAGTGGGGACAAATTAATATTGTGTGAAGAGGATGATGTATACATCACCCCAGATTATACCATCATCTAAGACTATATCATTATCCCATCCTGTGTTGTGTATACATTATAGCTGAGCTCCCTGTTAGATTGGGGATTCAATGTCCACTTTAGTGGATGTGAGCTCTGTTTTAGTCCATAGCATCACTAAACCCCCTAAACGTCTTCTGACTTGGGCTACAGGAGGGGCAGCTGCACTATGGAATATGGTTGCATGAACTCGCTGAAATTCAGGTAGAGGGGCCACGGGTAGGGACTGGGAGTAATGACACTATAATCTGAGAACGTAGTTTTAGCTACTTTAGTATATTGTATTTTTTAAACCATATTCTCTATTTTCACCTTTTGAAAATGTTTATGCAAATCTCAGCTGAGGCGTTTGTGATGTCATGGCTAACACGCACACACACAGAAAAAAACACATTGATTGATTTTTTGGGGGCACTTGGGAGGGAGAGCACCCAAACAAAGCAGCAGCCTCTTGATAAATGACACAGGCAGCACCCTTGCAGTTATGTTGCTAGTGATAAGTGTGGCTAATTCCCACACACACACAGAAAAATAACATATTGATTAATTTTTTGGCGGCACTTGGGAAGGAGAGCACTCGAATGAGGCAGCAGCCTCTTGATAAATAACACAGACAGCACGGCTGTGCAGCTGCATTTCTGGTGATAAGTGTGGCTAACGCATACACACACACAAAAACCCCACAATGATTAATTGATTTTTGGGGGGCACTTGGGAGGGAGAACACCTGAACGAGGCAGCAACCTCTTGATAAACAACATAGGCAGCTCCCCTGTGCAGCTACATTGCTGGTGATAAGTGTGGCTAACACGCACACACACATACAAAAAAAAAACACATTGATTGATTAATACAGTTTTTGGGGGCAATTGAGAGGAAGAGCACCCAAATGAGGCAGCAGCCTCTTGATAAACGACACAGGCAGCACCCCTGCACAGCTATGTTGCTGGTGATAAGTGTGGCTAGTGCACACTCGCACACAGACAATTTGTAATTATTATTTTTTTTGCACTTGGGGGGGAGAGCACCCCTGAACAAGGCAACAGCCCCTTGATAAATGATACAGGCAGCACTGTTGCACAGCTACATTGGTAATGTGGTTAATGCACATACACACAGAAAAAATAAGTTTTTTTTTTATTTATTAAAAAAATTTTGGGCACTTAGGGGGAGAGCAGCCCCGAACAAGGCACCAGCCCCTAGATAAATGACACAGGTAGCACCACTGTGCAGCTACATTGCTGATAAACATAGAAACATAGAATTTGACGGCAGATAAAAACCACTTGGCCCATCTAGTCTGCCCCATTTTTAAACATTTTGTTACCTCAACCCTTTTTGATTCTTACTTCTTCTGAAGGATATCCTTATGTCTATCCCATGCATATTTAAATTGCTCTACCTTCTTAGCCTCTACCACCTCTGATGGGAGGCTATTCCACTTATCCACTACTCTTTCTGTGAAGTCATTTTTCCTCAAGTTTCCGCTGAACCTACCACCCTCCAGTTTCAGAACATGTCCGTTTGTTCTAATACTCTTTCTTTGAAGAATGTCTCCTTCCTTTACCTTGTTAAAACCCTTTATATATTTGAACATTTCTATCATGTCACCCCTTTACCTTCTCTGCTCCAAACTATACATATTAAGACCTTTTAGTCTTTCCTGGTATGTTTTGTGGTGTAGACCTTGCACCATTTTAGTTGCCCTTCTTTGTACAGTCTCTAATGTATTAATATCCTTCTGGAGATATGGCCTCCAGAACTGAACACAGTATTCGAGATGAGGACGTACCAATAACCTATACAGTGGTATTATCACTTCTTTCTTTCTGCTACTGATTGCTCTCCCTATTCAACCAAGCATCTGACTTGCCTTCCTCATTGCTTTGTTACAGTGTTTGCTTGCCTTTATGTCACCTGAAATAGTGACTCCTAGATCACTTTCCTCTTCAGTTGTTTCCAGTATAGTGCCATTAATACTATATTTAGCCTTTGGATTTTTGAGACCCAAGTGCATTATCTTGCATTTTTTGGCATTAAACTGTAGATGCGACACATTCTTGACCATTCCTCTAGTCTACCTAGATCATCAATCATTTGTTTTACCCCCCCTGTTGTGTCTACCCTGTTGCATACCTTTGTGTCATCTGCAAAAAGGCATAGTTTCCCTTCAATACCATTTGCAATGTCACAAATAAAGATATTAAAAAGCACTAGTCCAAGTACAGATCCCTGAGGTACTCCACTGGTAACATTTCCCTCTTGAGACTGCACTCTGTTTTATACAACTCTTTGTTTCCTATCCTGCAGCCATGATCTTATCCATTCAACCATCTTTGTATCTAATCCCATGCTTTCCAGTTTATTTAACAGTCTGCGATGTGGAACAGTGTCAAAAGCCTTACTAAAGTCTAGGTAAGCTATAGCTATGGCCCCCTCCTTTATCCATTTCTTTAGTCACCCAGTCAAAAAAGTCAATAAGATTTGTTGGACATGATCTCCCGCCAGTAAAGCCATGCTATTTGGGATCCTGCAAATTGCTGGATTTGAGATAATCTACGACTCTTTCTTTTAAGACTGTTTCCATCAATTTGCTACTAATGTAAGGCTCACTGGTCGGTAGTTGCTTTCCTCTTCTTTGCTTCCACTTTTGTGCAGTGGGACAACGTTTGCTCTTTTCCAGTCCTCTGGAATTACTCCAGTAGCTAGTGACTGGTTGAATAATTCTGTTACTGGTGTTACCAGCACCCCTTTAAGCTCTTTTTGTATCCTTGGATGTATCCTATCTGGCCCCATTGATTTATCCACTTTCAGTTTTGAGAGTTTTGTTAGGATCTTCTCCTCTGTAAATGTGCTTGTTCCTACATCATTTTTCTGATTACATCTGCAACTTAACTGTGGCCCCTTGCCCTCTCTCTCAGTAGTGAATACTGAACAAAAATAATTATTAAGATGATCAGCTATTACATTGTCTCTCTAAACAAGACTCCCTCTTTCTGTCTTTAGTCTTTTTATTCCACCTTTTGTTTTTCTCCTTTCGCTTATATACTTAAAAAAAACATTTTTACCCACTGACTGTGCCATTTTCTCCTCAGCTTTTGCCTTTGCCCATCTGATTACTTTCTTAGCCTCCTTCTGTTTTGCAAGATACTCCACTTTGTCTTAATTATTTTGTGTCTGCTTGTATTTCCTAAAGGCCATCTGTTTTTGCTTTCACAATACTTTCTACCTCTTTCCCAAACCACACTGGCTTTTTTTTTCCTTGTGGTTTTCCTAACCCATTTGATACAAAGGTCTGTTGCCTTTTAATATTGTACTTTTTACATTTTCCCACCTCTCCTGCACTCCTTTCAAGTTCCTCCACTCTGCCAAAGATTTGCTTACACATCTTCCAATCCCTGCAAAATCAGCCTTCCTAAAATCTAACACCTTTGTTTTTGTATAGGGTGAGTAAGTATCTGTCTTTATTCTGAACCATACTGCTTGATGATCACTGGATCCCAGGTTTTCACCCACTTTTACATCAGATATTCTGACTCCATTTGTAAGTATTAAGTATAATATTGCATCTTTCCGAGTGGGTTCCCTCACCAATTGCTGAAGGGAGGCTCCCTGCAATGAATTCAGGATGTCCCTACTTCTAATAGAACTTGCCACAGACACCTCCCAGTTTATATCGGGTAGATTAAAATCTCCCATGACTATAACCTCTCCTTTTAATGCCATTTTAGTGATATCCTGCAGTAGTTTATTGCCAGTTGCCTCTTCCTGACCTGGTGGTCTGTAGATCACCTCAATATGAAGAATCACTTTCTCCCCTGTTTCTATAGTCACACAAAGGGACTAGTTTTTTTTCTTCAATACTATGTATTAACAAAGTATTTATGCTTTCCTTGACATATATTGCTACTCCTCTTCCTATTCTTCCCATTCTGTCCTTCCTAAATAAAGCAAGTGTGGCTAATGCGCATACACAGTCACACAAAAATAAATATATATTTTTTTAACACTGGGGGTGAAGATGAAGAGCACCCCTGATGGACAGAGCAGTGAGCACCCCCTGGATAACACAGCCAGCTGGACCCTATGGACATTAAGCAGCCAGCCCCTGACACAACTGACAACAGTAGCCAGCCCTATCAGCACTATCACAGCCCCCTCCTTCCTCTTCACTGAGTGTAAGTAGCCTAGCCAGCCCCCACAGTGATCACAGGCAGCCCTCTCCTTCCTTTTAACGGTGTCCACTCTAGTCTAATCTCAACACACAGTAGCTAGCCAGCCCCTCAGCACAGCCCCCTCTTTCCTGTTCGCTGTCCACAGCCGGAATGCAAATGGCGGTGATCATGGGACCTTTTATACAATCCATAACCTGCGAGAATCTGTGGGATGATGATGTTTTGCCTTGTTTAGAGATCAGAGTTAGGCGTGAAAACCCGAGCCGACTTGGATCTCGGTTCGTATTCCAAAGTTTGGGTGGGTGTGGTTCTCAAATAACCGATCCCGCTCATCTCTAGGTGAAATTGAATGAAAATTAAGTTATAGTGATCATATACTGTATGTCCCTGATTAAAAGCATATATTATAGCAATCCTATGAACAAGTCGCTTTGCCAAGGTGCAGAGATCTGGAGGTACAATCTCACTTAAGTCTCACTTTTGCTTCATCCATCCGCACAATACCAATACACTGTGAATTTATATATTCATATCTAGCAGAATACATAGTTCCCCAATAGAGCTGGGATGCCGGATGGTTAATTCAATCCTCTGTGTTGTGTGGTTGCTGAAGGACTGTGAAGATTTAAGGTCAGACTCCACGGGCTCAATGAGCTAATGTTTGCTGACAAAAGTGGAATGAGGCAAATATTTTAATGGTCTGATCTTCTCTTTAATGTAAGATACAGGTGTCTATTTATCAAACAACCCTCCAATAAAACTATTTTTTTTCATAGCTCATCACCTAGCAATGCTCAGCTCTCCACAATACTAGCCGGCCACAGTCAGCAGGGACTTCCCATAAAACTGTCCAATTGGGGTCCTGCTACTTAAACTTCTAGGTGCAGATTTGTTAAAAGTAAAAAAAATGTAAGTAAAAGAAAAAAAAATTTAATATGACTTTCAGAATAAAATGCTTTATTTTAACAATAAACTGTTGTTTTTTAATTTTTTGCTGAAACCTGCTTTTGCCATCCTGACTCAATAGACAAAAAAGAACCCACTTTTTGGGATTCACAGACACACACAATGTCACATTCTCGTAAGATCTTTTGTGCGGTGACCTGTGTTCTCGCCAGCTGAGCCACAGTAGGTCTTGTAAATCTAGCGACCTGCTTTGATATACTTGAGTGTTTAGCATCTGCATGCCTCCTGTCCTCACTCAATCCCCTGCTGGCTGTGAGGAAAAAAAGACAAAAGACAGGAAGTGAAGTTCTATCAGGGCCTAAATATTGAGGTCTCCTCATAATATAGCTGTTCCTGATTTGCTCTCTTGCTTTTACTGGACTTTGATCATGGCTTGCCTTTGACTGTACATTCCCAGCTCTGATACCGCAGGTGCCCTTGGAGGGTGAGGGGCAAGTACTATTTACTTAGACCAAGTGATGCATGAGGGGTCCGCGGGAGCATGGCAAGATTTGGAGGAGGAGACTTGTCCCCCTCTGTGGCGCGCATCACTGCTTAGTGGTGGCATGAATAGTAGTTTTTTATTCTTTTCTTTTTTCAATGGCAGCATGGCCATGCCTCCTAGATTTTGTCATGCTCCCTGTATCACCCAGGCCCACAGTGTGTATCTATGGCCCAGTAACTCCAGCTCTATTTAACCCTTAGGATACATCTCTGAACCAAGCTAGATTTACTGTGTACTGAACTCATAGCTTTTGAACTTGTACTTTATTTCTGTTTTGTCCATTGCTTCCAGCAGTTGGAATGCAAATCCTGAAACAAATTGCTGCAGCATGCTTACTGTACAGATGTGTCCTCTTGCATCTTTACTGCTTGTGCGGCACAAGCAGCAAAGATGCAAGAGGACACACTTGTGAATGGTTATGCGCACTGCCATCGCATAGGCTCCATAGGATTGCATGGTGCGGAGGCAGTGCGCGGCATGGCATAGCATGGTGCACGCGGCAGCGGCTAATCGCATGGTACGATGGATACCAAGCAAAGATGCAAGAGGACACATCTGTAGCTCCAAATGACACAAAATAGACAGCACTTTGAGACACAATACTTACCCAAAGAAGCAAAGGCTATACAATTAACAAATTACCCTCATGCTGGGATACACACACATGTAATAGCCTAAGATCCACAACAAATTTAATAAGAATCGTGTTTGTTCGAGATGTCAATCACGGGGGTGTTTGGAAAACTTGGGTAAGAAATTAGGAAACTCTCTGCAAAACATGGTGAAAACATAAATAGAAATAAATACACCATCTGCCAAACTAGCAGGCACTTTCCATAGACAGGAATACAACACAGGAATTTACCAAGAATCGTGATTATTATCACGGGTGTACTTTTAGCAAACTTGGTCGAAAATAGAAATTTTAAATAGACTACCTCCTTAGGTATGTGTTTAGCAGAAACATACACAGGTCAATGTGGTCCGTGTATGTTTCTGCCTGGAAATTACCAAAAAAAATGTTACATTTAAAAAGAAAATAGATGTTGGGATCTCCCCCAAAAGCATAACCAGCATGGGGCTCTATGAGCCAGCCGTGGTCTAAAAATATGGGGGACAAAATGTTTAGGGGTTCCCCATATTTTATGAACTAGCACTGGGCTCTGTGAGCTGGTCCTGGTTTTAAAAATACAGGGAAATTAGCGTGAGGTTCCCCCGTATTTTTAAAACCAGCACCCGGCTCAAACTAGTTGGTGTGTAATGCCATAGCCAGGGGATCCTTTTACCAGGTCCCCTGGCCAAAGCATTAACACCCCAAACTAGTTAGCCCAGACTGGGCTAAATGGGTCCCCCCTTTCCTGAGCACCCTAGGCACCCTGAGCTGAAGCCTTGGACTCTTCCCTGCACCCCTGGCCAGTGGGTTAAGTGGTAATAGTGCTAATCATAAGTGTATACTATTGTTTTTTACAGTGGGACTACAGGTGCTAGTGTGCCTACCCTTTGGACACACACCGTAGAAAGTAAAAAAGTTTATTACACACAAACATACACACACTATACTTACCTAGTCCCTGGTGTTAGGTCCCATTGTCTTGTAGAAATCACTGATTGTCCTTTCAAAAAAAAAAAAATACTCACCTACCTCCTGGCTCAGGTCGGTCATCTTCTCCAGTAGAGTCCCAGCCACAAAAAAACACAAACCGAGTCCTCCACACCAAATCGGACACTGAAGAGATGTATATGTTTCCACATATATCTCTTCTCCGGCCAATGATGGATACCTTGTGGGTTCCGTCACATACTGGGCTGCCAGCTAATTAGATTCCGCTCTAGAGTAAACACTGTATTTGTGTGCAATTCAAACTTAATGTTAACATGATTATGGTTCTGTGAGTTTAGAGCAGGAAAAAAATTAGCTATCTTTATTAAACCTTTACATTCTGCCAATGAATAATATTAGTTATAAATAGCTATTAGATCACCATTAGTATATTTGCCTCACCGTTACACACCAACTCTTTAGCAAATATACTGTATTTATTAATGGAAAAAATGCTTTATTTTAGGAAAAATTTAATTTGCCATGTCCTGCTATCCACATCCTGTAATGGAGATAGTTATTAGTAGGTTGTGGCAGTACCTGTAGGAGATACAGTAGCCAGTAATTTGCTGGAGAGCCCTAGTGATGGCTGCTGCCAATGAAACTCACCCGTATTCACAACTGGGGGGAACTTTTTTTTTTTAAATCAAAAGTACATTTTGATAATAATTAGTGACATTAATCAATGTAACATGTTTTTTTTTATTTGATAATAACAATTAACAGTTTAGGTGTACATTTTTTTATATATATTTTGAATTAAAGTTTATATGTATATGTGTACCCCTATCTTATATTATGCCCAGAATCTCTTCATCATTACTCCTAGTCCTGGTCAGTATTCCTTATGGAATATTTTTTACAGCAGAGATAAAAAAAACTTTTTTTTTTAAAGCTTTACAACAGAATGTTCATAGGTTTCAGTAGTGCTGTAATTGTGCTGCACTATACGGTAATTGTTAAAAAGGTTTCTAAAATGTTGTGTTGAGCATGTTTTGACATTTCCAGCATCTACTTTTCAGTTATTATTTTTTTAACTACTCCGTAACAAATGGTGTTTTACTTTCAAGCGATAACAATGTGTGAAAAAAACACTCAGTTATCAACAATACCTTCGTTGTAATGTGATTTGGTATCCAAGATACAGTAAAGAAACTACCTCTGTTTTTCTGTCTTCACGTAATCTCATATATGCTGCATACAGATGAGTTGCAGGTCAAATGTTATCATCCTATTCCTATGGATGCTTACAAGATATAATTGCTATGCAAAGGCAGCAGTGAGTCTGCTCTGTTTGTGGAAGAGGGCAAACCTGAAACTAGGGGCAATGTTCTCATGTTGCTCCCTTAAAAGTGTAAATAAAACTGAGCCTGGTCAATTTTTGTTCTGGCCTCTTCCTTCCCACTATGTTGCGCAGAAGGAAGCTGTCATTTATCTTTTGCTCTAGAAGCTCATACAGCACCAGCTTCTCGGTATTTGGTTTTAATTTTTATGAATATTCAGCTTTGCTGTGCTAATTACGTTTTCAGTATGCTGGGAGTAATTTATTTTATCTGGTCTTACAGTGTAAAACTACATGGTGCCACTTTGAATTAAATATACTTAAAGTAGCTGGTACTTTTTTTTTTCTGTGTTGGACAAGTGTACAGTGCTACAGTACTGCCTTACCTCCCATCATTGGAGTTGAGCAGATTAGGGGTATAGCAAGCCACATCATAGAGGGAGCATGTTTGTATCATGGAGTGGGTGTGATTTATGCCCTCAAGGGGGCGTGCTTAGCAATGAAAAGTCCTAGGATGCTCCTTTTCTGCCTCTGGTTGACCTCCTATCAACCTTTAATTGCTGAACACACCAGTAGCAGGTGTGCGTGGTACCCTCTCAGTGCTATACAGACCAGCAGTGGATGGACATTGCACTCCAACAGCACAATGCCTGGGACAATGCAATCCCAATACCGACCCCAGTCATGACAATGGGACAGCGCCCTGAAATCAGTACTGTCACGCTGAAATTGAGACAGTTGGGAGGTATTTACTTACCTTATTAAGGGCTCTTCCTGACTGCAATTATCTTCTAATTATGGGGCTGATTCAGATGTAGATGCAGTGCCGATATTTACGCAGATGGAGCGCTTGTTTGCCATTGTTATCCATTACACATGCGTTGAAGATTCACTGTGCATGGAGAGTGATTGAATTGTGATTATGCTGTCTCAGAGGATTCATTCGCAAAGTGAGTGACGGGTAGTCAGCATTTGGGGAGGTAAGGGGGTGGTAAGAAAAATACAGGTGTGTCAGACTGTTTAACATTGTGTTGTAGACGTGCATAAATTAGCCAATGCGTTCTTACTCTCACCAGGATAGCCCTCTGCGTGTCTGGAGAGACCAGCTAAGTCTGCGACAGCTTAGACTTACTCATACCCCTTTTCCACCAAAATTCTGGGTCTGACCCGGAGTTGGAACAGGGTTCCTATCCGGATCAGACCCGGACACTACAGTAGGGTCTGCATAGACCCGGCTTTTCCGGCATGAAAGTGGACACTTGGAGATGACGTCATCTCCAAGCGCCACTGAAGCCGGACCAATCGGCCGGCTAGCGGCGCACTGCAGGTCATCAAGACCCGGAGTGCGCCGTATACACAGCAGGGTTTCATGGGTTACTCCCATGTTAAACCCTGCTATTTACCTGGGTTGGATTGCCGGGTCACTCGACCCGGTGATCCAACCCTTACCCCTTTTACACCAAGTAGCTGCCCGGTTTAACCCTGCAATAACCCGGGATTTAGCTCCGGTGTAAAAGGGGTATCAGAAAGCTGATGGCTGCTTGATCTGCATTCAATGTTTCCAATTTTTTGCATGGATGTGAGATGATGTCAGTGGGCGACTTAGCCCTGAACGGTGAGTAGGTCATTAACATATTTTTGATATTGCAATCCATGGGAAATCAGGCCCTTTGTGT
Source organism: Taudactylus pleione (assembly GCA_031769625.1). Taxonomy (NCBI): domain Eukaryota; kingdom Metazoa; phylum Chordata; class Amphibia; order Anura; family Myobatrachidae; genus Taudactylus; species Taudactylus pleione. The sequence goes on from JAUIMM010000040.1 coordinate 81,819,897, forward strand.
CTATGGACAAGTGCGCAGCTTTGCCTTCCAAAGCAGACTTCTCCACTAAAAAAGTCTTTACCCATAATACAAAGGTGTATTTCAATAATTCAGCAATCACAAAATGAATTAAAATAATCAATGATTAATTTATAATCCTAATACTTTTTATTTAGGAAATTGCATCATTTTCTGAATTGCGAGTAATTTCAGTTAGCAATAATTTTATACAAACCGAAATGTTTTCAGATTGGGCTATTTAAATAATTTCAAGAATGCATGTACAGTACAAAAAAGGGATATAGTATTCACCATTGCGCTGTAAGTAATTGTGTTTCTCTATTTATCATGCCTAATACATATACTGCAAGTGAAAGTCAAGTTTACATTTTCAAAAAGTATGAAACAATTTCAACTAATACATAATACATTAGTTTTTCTGAATAGTGATTAGTATGGTGTGTGTATATGATTATCCCATATGTTTTAGAAAGTGTGCCTTACAGATGGATGATAATACAATAGCTATATTTTATAGTTATGGGTGTTATGTTTAGTATTAGCTTTTAGTGCTGGGTAAGGTATGGATGCCATTTAAATAGGTTGAATGTGCATACTGTATATCATAGAGAGGGATGTGGAATAGTGATACTAATTTCCCAGCTCTGCATGAGAAGATGGCAGCTGCAGATTATCAAAAGGGCAGTAAAATAGCCTGAAGCCATCAGTCAGTGTGATTTCTTTTTTGTTTTTAAAGTCATGCCAGCCATCATCAAAAGGTATTTATCAAAATGCAGCAGTTGCAGAATGTTATCATATCAATGGTTCCATCCTAATAAAATACATCAAATATATGTATGATTGTCTTAACTATGAGCCCTCTAGCCATGCCAGGTTAGTACTAGCTAGGGGACTGAATACAGCATATAATAGAGCACATAACACATGGATTATGAATGAATAGTAATGTCAGAAATGTGTAAACCTTACTACTACAGGTTGAGTCTCCCATATCCGAAATGCTCGGGACCGGGAGCAGTTTGGATTTTGGATCATTTCGGTTAATAGAATACCTTGCCGGGGGTCGTCCAGGAGATGTCAGAGGAGGCCTGGTGTGTGCAGCGGAGGGGTCCGGTGAATGTCGTGAGTGATCCGGCGGGTGTCGGGTGAAGTCTGGCAGGTGTCATGTGAGGCCCGGCATGTGCGGCGGGGGTAGGTCCTGCAATAGGGTACATCAGGTGCTGCGGGGGAGTCCAGCGGGTGTCACGAAGTGAAGGAGAGAGAACACCTAGCGCATATAACACCCTAGTTAATCAGATAATAGATAAATGAGTGGTGCTTGTTAATAATTCAATCAGTCAATATACATATGTATTGCAGCCCCACAAAGGGTATCTTCTGCAATATAATCAAATAGATATCATAAAAATAATTAAGGATATTCCCAAAGAAATAAATACATACAAGATAAATATATAAAAATAGATTTATTTAATTTAAGATATTGAAAGTTAATGTAGACTGAAATTTTAAACAGTACTAATAGAATGAATAATAAAATATAAATACTGTCTATTGTCACAAATTAAGGCACCTTGTGTGCCTATATATATGATAATCACTGTATAAAAATGGGCAGCATGTCATATGTAATGGTGGTTACTCAATTATGGGAACTAATACCGGTATACAACAAATAACATAGGACCGTACAAACAACATGTATAGTTTGTTTGCCTTAAGCAATACGCTAAATGGTGTTTTACTTGCTCTGCAATGTAGAGCTAGTCCTGGTTACACTCAGCACAGTATGACTGTACTTCTTAAAGTCAATACTGCGTTCTAGTATCTGGGAGGGATAATGATGTTACCCCAGACCAGTGCGGGCTGTGGCCGCCTCTTGTTCCCTTATCGCGGGGTATATGATTACCTTCCTCTTCTTGATGATCGGAAACGGTTTCTCAGAGTCCTCTGAAGTTGGTTCGTCTGCCGGCAGACTTTCCAAGATGGCCGCGGTGAGCACTGTGCGACTCGTGCGGCTCCTGTCAGGATCAGTGAATCTGCGATCTACGCGTTTCGCCTTCAGGCTTCCTCAGGATAGCAGATGATCTCCTGCCCACCTGGGACTCTATTTATAGGCAGTGGCGGCCATTTTAGGTGTGGTATATCTGCCCATTCTTCTAGTATACTCCTTATTCGTGACCTGATGGCCATTTTGATGATGGGAAACTTTGCCAGGATTATATTTTTAGCTGTACATAGTCCATATTGATTATAAGACGTACTCACATAGATACAAAAACATACAACAATATTACATAATCGTCCCAATTAGGGTAATATTCTTGGAAAATTATAAATAATTAAATAATAAATAAAAAAAGTAATAATAAATGATAATAAAAACTGGATTGGAAAAAAAACTGGATTGGAAATAGCGCCACACTAAGAAGTATGTGTATAAAAAATTGTAATATTTAATTAAAATCGAATGTAAACTTCCCTAGAAAAACCTAAATTTACTTATATTGAAAATTGCTTTATTCAAAGGATGCCCTTTATCTATACCTCATAATCATAGGTATATTAGGGGTAAATAGGTGCATTAGAGGTACATAAACATGGGCAAGTACACTATTTTAGTAAAAATTATCGGAGACAGTTCTTAGAGAAATGGCGCAATCTCTATATCTATATTTAGACCCTTAGGGTTTAGGGTTCCCATTCTATATATTATTTTAGTCTCTTCCTTGCTCAACAGATCATCGATATTTCCTCCTCTCCATGGTGGTTTTATCTTCTTAAGGCCAATAAACTGTAAATCTTTAGTATTGCTATTGTGTTTTTCTGTGAAATGAATTGGAATACTGTGATTTTCTTTCTTATTCCGTATATTACAGAGATGTTCTTGTATGCGGACATGTAATTTCCTCTTTGTTTTTCCTACATACTGTAGCCCACAAGGGCATGTAAGCATGTAAATCACCCCTATCATTTGACAATTAATGCGGTCTCTGATGGTAAATTCTTTATTGTTGCTGAACGAAGTAACCTGTTTAACGATTTGTGTGCAATTCCCCTTAGTTTTTCTGCAAGCTGTACATATCCCACATCTGGAGAAGCCAGTGGTTTTTGGTGTTTTCTCACTTTGTTCTTCCTTCAGATGGCTACTCACTAGTGTGGTTCTGATAGTGGGGGCTCTTCTGTATACCATCCTCGGGTGTTCCGGTAGGAATGCTCTAAGGTCTTCGTCCGCCTGAAGAATATGCCAGTGTTTCTTAATACTATTTTCCAATATCGTGCTCTGTGCTGAGTAATTGGAAATAAATAGAAGTTTTTCTGGTTTGTCTTCAGATATCTCTTTGTACTTCAAGAGATCTTCTCTATTTATATTATATATCTTCTGTTCTTCTTTCTTGAGGAGTTGCGGATTGTACATTTTATCTCTAAAATTGGTAAGCATTTCTTGTGATTGTGTTACGAAATCTTTTACCTTTGAACAATTGCGTCGTAATCTTCTCAATTGCCCCCCTGGGATATTAGATAACCATTTTTTGTGGTGGTTACTAGTGGCTTCCAAATAGCTATTGCAATCTGTAGCTTTGAGAAAGGTCTTAGTGTGAATAAGTCCTTCTTCAATGTATATGGTAAGATCCAGATAATTCACCGTATGAGCACTAATTGTGCTGGTAAACTCCAGATTGGCTTTATTGTCATTAAGGGTTTGTATAAAGTGTTCCAGTTTTTCTCTTGGTCCTTTCCATATAATGATAACGTCGTCTATGTATCTTGCCCACAATTTCAATTTGTGACAATAGACAGTATTTATATTTTATTATTCATTCTATAAGTACTGTTTAAAATTTCAGTCTACATTAACTTTCAATATCTTAAATTAAATAAATCTATTTTTATATATTTATCTTGTATGTATTTATTTCTTTGGGAATATCCTTAATTATTTTTATGATATCTATTTGATTATATTGCAGAAGATACCATTTGTGGGGCTGCAATACATATGTATATTGACTGATTGAATTATTAACAAGCACCACTCATTTATCTATTATCTGATTAACTAGGGTGTTATATGCGCTAGGTGTTCTCTCTCCTTCACTTTACCACATGTATGTTCGCATATGAGTGAGGTTTTGTAGTGCCCTCACTTACGCCAAGCTGCAATAACCCTAATCAAATAATAGTGGATTAGCGCATCCCTTTCCCTCCTTCTCATATACCAGGGTGTCACAAAGTGCCTGGCTTGCACTGCAGTGGGGGGAGCGCGGCATATAGACCATGACCACGCCGCTAATGATTGGTCATTGATCTGTGACGTAATGACGCCAGATCACGTCATGATGTCACGTCTGCCCCAAAAAACTTTTTTGGAATATTTTGGTTAATAGAATTACGGATATGGGAGACTCAACCTGTACCTGTTTACCAGTAGGACTAAAGGTGCGTACACACTAGATTATTTTTTTAACAATATGCCCAATTCCGATGCATCATAACGACATATCGTTCCAAATCATCTAGGTTATACACTCTATATCGTCCAGTGCACGCTCCCGTGGGGTCGTCATCTGCATCATTAGTTCGGTATATGCAGGCCAACCTGACGATGCGACTGACGAACCCATGCAGCGAGATGCGGCAGCGGCCGACATTTCGTTTGGTCAGGCACCTGATTGTCTAGTGTGTACTGATCATCCGATATGTTGGCCTGTCGGCCGGGGGGTCGCGGGTCACATCGCTGGGTACACACATTAAGTGTGTTTTTCTAGCTTTAGAGTTACTGTTCCAAGAGCTCCAACACCCAGTGATGAACTACTGTATCCTGCTACTACTTGCCTATTTCGAACAGGCAACAGTTGTCATCCCTAGAAAATCACACAGATAATCATTAAGGGGCATAACGACACCATTTAGAGCATGTCATGGGCCCATCTGACTCAGGGGTGTCGAAACCGGATAATTGGGTAAGACAGAATCTGTTTGCAATCAGGAAAACCTGCACGACGCCACCTTGTGAATGGCAGCAAGACTCCATTTTAGAAAAGAAAGCTTACACAAGCGCCATTTTGTCAAAAATACATAGTACACAAACCACAGTGCAAAGTTGCTAAAAGTAGCATGAACAGCTTTTTAACAATCTTCCCCAAACACATACTGACCGTGTTCTGAATACATAAAATAACTTTCCAACACATTAAAATCACCACAGACTTATATTTGAGCAACAGCAAGGCAGTGGTGTTTTCCCCGCATACATACATTTAAAAGCAATGGTCCCGTAACGCAAAAAGGATAATTATTACTTGGTTTAAACGCAATGTCAGTATATAAAGAAATTAATGTTTTCTGTAACTATGGCTTAGTAAATGACAATTGCACTGTGTGTGGAACCGTACTGATCTACTCTGTTTCCACAGCGTTCCGGTGACATCAATATGAAGATCAGAACATGCGGCTATGAAATATGAATGTTAGAGAGAATAACTATTTGAAATGTTGTTTGCCATAGCAGCTTAGATTTGCATGTGGGGGATGCAAAGGGAGGTTGTAGACCTTCTGTATCCATTTGAAATTGTCCAATAAATGCCCTGTAACAGATTTCTAACCCTTACCAAAGAACAATGACATTGTGTAGGCTTGTTTACATTTTTGTCCAAAGGACTGGTTATTCCAGTCTAATCAATAGAGATAGCTAACTGAGACTAGAACCTAATTAACAGTAGTTTCAAGAAACCAAAATGATACTCCCTTTCTGATGACCTCACAGGTAAAAGGGGGCGGGAACATAGCATGCACATTCTGAGAACACACAAGCCAGCAGACACACTTGCAGATCTTTGGAAGAGAGAGAGGTTCACTCTCTCACAAGACAATGGAAAATGGGTCTCAGTTCCTCTGGCTTATAGCGAAGTATAAATTGTGCAATATTTAGCCTATTTGGGTGTCTGTAGCTATTTTTGGTGTTAATCTGTTATTAGCTTAGCATGGTGTGTTGTTTGTAGATTTCTAAGGATATTCATGAGTCTGTGTTAGCATACAGAGGATGATATGTTATCTAATCTGTACTTTTCATCTACATTGTAGGGTACAATAGTCTGTTATCAGCATGCAGGAAAGGGATTGATTATGGAGTTCTTGTAATATTTGTAAATGATTGATGCTGGTTGATTGAGATCCTCTGGTGTGCTCTGTGTTAGGGCCTTCCCATGTGCTCTGTGTTAGGGCCTTCCCATGTGCTCTGTGTTAGGGCCTTCCCATGTGCTCTGTGTTAGGGCCTTCCCATGTGCTTGAGCAATATCTCTGCTTGGGAGAGATAGGCTTGGTATGTGTTGTATACTCATGAATGTAATCATAGGGTGGTATCAGTTATATATTATGGAAGTTGAATTAATAACAGCTTTGAATGGTCATAAGTAATTGCCGTGTGGGTCAGATAGGAATATTGTCTGCAGTTTATTAGAGATGGCTACTTCCATGTGGGGTGAACAAAGGAAATTATAATTCTACCCAGTTATGGTGTTGTATGGGTCAGATAGGTATATTGTCTTTATTATAATTGTGATCATTGATGGATGTATGATTTACAGAGTTACAACTTAATGTGAGTTTTCAAATTGGAGTTTGCCTAGGGATCATGAGGCTTGCAAACAAAGGAAGAGCATGTGCTTCAGCCCTTCCCCCTCCCCACGGTCTAGTGGGTACTGGATGAGGTCTGTTGTAGGATGGTATTGTTGTATATTGGAATCAGCTTGTGTTGTACATGTTGGAATATTAAATGGTGCAGTGTTTGCATATGATATCCAGCTTGCATATTTAATTAACTATGGCATTATGGGAGATTTCAATGAGGTAGCTTCATAATGGAGTTTGTTTGTAGACCATGCGGTTTGGACAATTGGGCAGGAAGCATTCCCAACCCCCCCTCACACACAAACACACACACACACACACCATCACCAGCCATCTTGAACATGTGCTCTCAGCAGACATTGATATCTTTCTCATTGTATTTTGATGTGTCTTTCTTTCTCTCTGTCTCTCTGTCTCTCTGTCTCATATTGCTCATTGTATTTTGATCTTTAATAACCATTTCATGTTTTTAACTGTACCTTATGACCTAATGTTTGTACAATTTATTTGCGTTCATTATTAGATCATAGTGTTGTAACATCTGTACTTTTACCTGAATAATAATATTTAGAGCGTTAGACCGCTATTCAACTGTTTCTGTATTTCATTAATGGTATAATCAAACACAGCGCTAATTAGCGACATCTTGTGGTTTCAGAAGGTATAGGCAGGTTTTGTCTTAGAGGTTCTAGGCAGGTGAATCTTAGAGGTTTATAGGCAGGAATGTATTAAAAGGTTTATAAAGAACAAATTCAACAGGGGAGAAAGCTGTCTCTATTGGAAAGATGGGACAGAGCTCTAAAATCAGGACTGTAAATCCCAAACTGTGACAGTAGGGAGTTATGAACAATCACCTGCAATAGGGTAGATTGCAAGAATCCAAATAGTAACGAAACGCGTTGATGTGAGAATGCTCACTTCTAGATTTCTGACCAGTGGGCTGCATCTAGCATATGAGAGCAGGCTTCAGTGACTGATGCCCGGGCAGGCTGCATCTGATCATTCACAGTCACACTTTTTTCATCCTCTATCTAGTATGCTTGCATTTCCATTAGTATAAGATTTCTGCATATGGCAATATGTTCTAGTTTTGATTTGTATCCAGTACTTTGTGTTATTGTATTGTGACTGCACTCCAATCCTCATTTGGAGCTGAACTCCGTTCCACAGAAGCAGATCAACACATGAGAAAGATACTTTGTATATGCTGAGTGAATTAAACACTTTTGTAAGTGTATCCATTCAGGGGGTCTCCCCCATAAAATCATTTGAGGATAAATGGTGCTAATTAATTTCACTTGCAATACTTTCATGCTACTTACACTATTGTTGTATTTATCATGTATTGCATGTATGAAAATTGTGACCTCCCCATAGAGGAATTTATCAAAGTGACCGAAGGAACTTCAAGCACATAAAAAGGAATGTATTTATTTTTATTTCATTTTCTCTCTGCTTATCATTAGCACCACTTCTGTCTTCCCCAGCTTTGTTGGTTGTCACTATTTGTAGGAGACTACTGAGGCAGCTTTTCCTGCGATTTTCTCAGTTTCCTGTTAATTCTGGTGCAAGTAAGAAAGATTTCATTATTTCTAATTAGTAGATATATTTTTGCTGGTAGGTTCTGTTGCATATATAAAAAAAAAAGAAAAACATGTAAAGGCAGGATTAACCCACCCAAAAAATAAATAAATTAAAAATACTTTTAATCTATGGGATTAGGTCATCACCCCAGTGTCACTAGGAAAAATTTGGGTGATTTTTATAAAAGCACTTGGCCCAGAGACAATGATTGTTGATTATTATTATTATTATTATTATTATTATTAGCTTTTTTTTTGGAAGAATGGAGATAGTGGGAGATTTTTATAAAAGCACTTGGCCCAGAGACAATGATTGTTATTATTATTGTTATTATTATTACTATTATTATTAATATATAATTTTTGTAGAATGGAGATAGTGGAACAGATATGTACTGGTGACAGGGATAGTGCTCAGAGGAGGGAACAAGGCAAAAGGGCCCTACCCATGAGGGCTTACAGCCTATGAGGGAGGGAATAACCAGGATGGTGACCTGGGAGAGAGAGTAGGTGGATGGTCAGAGTCACTGAGTAATGAATTATAAAGGTCAATAGACTTGTGTTAAGTAGTGAGTGTTGAGGTCTCATTTGAAGTGTGGAAACTGGCCAAAAATCTGATAGAGCGAGGGTGTGAGTTCCAGAGCAATGGGTCAGCTCTAGAGATGAGCAGTTCAGTTTTGACCATCCTCATGATCAGATGACATTTCACCCAGGAAAATGTATGGAGATGGTATGTGCTGTAGTTGTGCTCCAAATAGATGCAATTTGAACACCATTAGAGAGAGTTGTAGGTAGATGGAATGGATGGAAGGGTGTAAAAGACTGCAGGCATCTTTAATCACTGTGTATGTTTGTCAGACACTAACAGCAACTGCAATCTGCATGAAAGCAGGATACTGTCACAGTCACTGTGTTTGTCCTTTAATGGGTAGGGTGGATTCTGTACCAGTTTAGAGGTTCAATGAAAATAGTCAATATACTGTACCAACAATATAATGACTATGTTGAATCAAATGTGTGCTTCTATGTCACATGTGTTGGTGGTGCACCTGAGAGTTAGTAATATCTACTGTACAGTATATGCAAAAAGGAAAAGAAGAAGACTGTTGTGGTGCATTCTAATAAGATAACAATGTTCATAAAACAAACATTTAATGAATATAAAACACATAAACATCTACACATTTACCTTGTAGTCATAAGAAATAAAAGGTAATACTTCCCATAGAAAAGGGAAAATGTAGTGGAAAGTATATATATATATATTTTTTTAAAATTCTTTGTTGAAAGCGCTCATAAGAATAAACAGACTGAGCATATAAATAGACATGAGTGCAAATAGCCTCAACAATGAGACACATTTTCAAATATATAGAGAAAATACAATATAGATCTATATATGTAAATAAAATCAATAGAAAACAGGGTACGGGGGGGAGGCAGGGGGGGATGGAAGAGTAAGGGAGGGAAATAGGACTACTAGAGAGATTAGGACATCTGAAGGATGTTTTAAAGATATTAAAACAAAAACGAGGAGGAGTACCTATCCAAGGTAATAAAGCAAACAAGAAAGAATGGGGTGGGGAGTAAGACCCTCCCGCCGCACATGGGTTCAGTGGAGGAAATATAAGGGTTAAGAGTGGGGGGTGCCCTCACAGGAGAGCTAAGGAGCCCACACTTAGGCAAATAGATGGTCCCTATTATGGAGATAATAAGTAATATTCTCTATTGCCGCAATATGCCAAATTTGCGATTTCAAAGCAGAAAGAAATGGTGGGAGAGGGTTTTTCCATTGGCAGGTTATTAATTGTATAGCAGCTACCAGAATAAGGGACAACAATTTCTGGGAGCGCTTGGAAAGGACAGGAGGCGGGTAGCAAAAATAGCACTGAAGAAGGCTGAAAAACTAACTGTGTGTTCGCAAACTTCACAGATCCCTAAGGAGAATTTAAGGGTGAGCGCTATGTGTGAGTCTGACATTTCTGACACTGCAATTGTAGAGATGCCTCCTTCCACCATTTCTGATCCCTCTGCAAATGTGAGGATGAGTGGTAGTGCAATTAATGATGACGATAGTTTAAACATATAAATTGGGGGATGATGATGCTGACGATTAATGTTTTGGAAAAAAAACTTGATAAAATTTTGGAGGATTATGTTGTTTGTGTCACAGTAAGTCATCCAACAGTGCATGGGGCATTTTAAGAGAGGAGACGGCCTGTGTGCAGTTTCCATTTATGCCCCCTCCTCTCTAGCAGCTCAATAGATACTGGCTTAATGCCAGAATCTACAGCACATGCATGGGTCTCTGGGAAAATGGTGCCTGTACCTTATTACCTAGACATCTTTTCTGCGCATGCATGAATCACCGGGGAAATTTTCCCTGTGATCTTTGCTGCTCTGCAGCGCTGGCTCAAATAAGAATAAGGCCACTGTCATATCTGGGCATAAGACTAAAATAGTCACCTCTCCCTCGTGGAATCATTATTACCCATCTTTATCCTTAAAAAAATGTGTCATGGCATCTGTACCATGCGTATTGCCAAAGTAAGTAGAGGTAGAGACGTTAACCATCTAGGTACCTCTTTCCTGTTACGTAATTTGCAGCAAGTTATTTAAAATTCTTTATCAAAATTTGAAAAATCATATATAATGATAACAAGTAGTCCAGCTTCAGCTACCAACATAAATACCAGCACATACAATCTCCATCGCCAACACCTTCATCATCATCCTCCTCATTAATGAACGGAGGTACTGTAGTCCCGTATCCAATTTGCAAAAGCATACTGACTCCTTCTCTAGCCTGGATTCCCCAGAAGTATCTTGCACACCTGGGCTGCTGCTGCCGGGGGTGAATCTTCATCACATAAGGGGGCCAAGAAGAAGATGAGCAGTTAATGCACATTGTGCATTAGATCTGGAAAAAAAACTTGATAACCCAGTGAATTAATTAATGGTATTGATAATATCAATATATGTAGTGACATATTATTGATATACTATATAACATCAAGTTATCATCTACACATTATTGAGAGGTTCTAATTGATTTATCTCCTTATATTAAACATATTATTTAACATAATAATATAGAATAATAAAAGAGGACACAAAGCGAAGGAAAATAAATTTTATTGCACATTTCTATCTTTATACACACTGTCTATTTTTCTATTATTTTAAAACCATTATTTCGCTGAATACCATTCCCTTTTGGGATTAGGGAATTTTTTAATGTATATCTAATAAAGTATATAATTTTAATATAAAGAAATTCAAAAAATGTGCGCCGCACTATAGACAAACCTTTTTTCTCTTTCGTCTTGTATATTTATTAATAAGGTATTTAGTACCATTTGTCTGTTGGCAGCACCCCCTAAAAATATATATTATTATTTGAATATTGAATATGGGGTTACATCATGCAACTAATGGATGTGTGCGGATATAAATCCTTTCCCATTAGTATTTTCTATGAACAATTGACTATGAAACATTCATTTGCAAATGGAGCCAAGTATGACTGCTGCCTTCCTGTGTCTCACTAAATCACTGAAGCCATGACAGCTACAGATATAGCCACCGTCATTGTTGCTACGATGCTGCACTATGCCGCGATGCATGATGCATCTAAGCTGTCTTGCCAAGTGATTTTGCATCCAATGGCCTCCTTCTCCTCCCCCAAATGCCTGCAGCTTGTCAGTCAAGCTGTGATGTACTGTGTACTGCAACCGGGGTCACGGTATCATTGCAGAACCTGTGCAGTGTGGCCAGGGCTTAATCAAACTGAGAAAGTGATTTCCAGTGGGGATAAACTAATATTGCGTGATGATGACATTAACAACAGTGATGAGTGTAATGATAAGGATGGTGACACTGTTAGCCTTAAGCCCGTTGGTAGTTTGGTTTAACCAAACCACCAAAATGTTTTCTATTTTGGGTACCAAACAAACCAAGCACTTCAAACATAAAAGTGGCAGTCTTTGTTGTTTTGTTAAACTGTGCATGTCCTTTTTAATAAACAACATAAGGGTGAGTGGAAAAGCCCAAGGACAATTCCATCATGCACCACTTTTTATTATGGGCTTTGCCCACCTTGCTGTATTTGTTTAAAGGATACTAGCCTGTCACTCCACCTCAATTTACCTGTATTGTGATTTGCCTGTTGGAGACACTTGCTGTTATTATCTTTTCTATGGGGCTGTTATTCTGGTTTGAATAGCCTGTATTCACTCGAGGCATGTGATTTGCTGTTTGAATTCAGTTTCTATTTTAAAACCCACATTTGTTTATTAAAAGTTTGTTCCATATTTTGGATTTACTTTTTCAAACAGTAATAATCAATGCTTTATCTATCACTAAATACACCATCTCTAATCACTTGTACTGGCCTTGGCCCTGTGATTTGCTGCTTGGTGTTCTATTTCCCTTCTAGACTTTACTCCAGCAAAACTGACATCTACTGGCCTGAGGCTTGTGATTTCCTGTTTGGAGAAGTGGTTTGGTAACATATATTTTACTAGGCTTTTACTTTTAGGCTATTAGTTCTTGATTAATGAAAATATTCTTTAGGGACATATAGTTTATTAAACTGCCATCCTGTCTGCCACTGCTGTACCACTATGTTTCAAACTGCCATGTGTTTGTGCCATTGCTCTATTGCTTAGTTTAGACAGCCTGCTCTCTGTAGCCTTTATCCAGTATTGGTGAAAACAATATTGTAAGCTGTGAGGTGGTCAAAATTGAATGGAAATTACTGAACATTAATTTTATTGATGTTGATAATACTGTAGGATCTAAAACAGGTCCAATTTACATGACTTTAGGTGTTTTTAGGTGTTATCAATTTTTAAAGAAATCCAAAACCAAAACATTTGATGTTTGTTTTGCAAACTCCAAAACACGATGATGCTTCAGAACCAAAACCAAAACACATGGTGTCATCGTACATTATTAAACATGATACATGTGATGGATTTGTGGTCCAACTTTCTTTCTTTGGGAATGTGAGCATATGCCCTACATCCAAATACATGTAAATGGCTGATAGTTTGTCTTTTTCAGGACCACCCCTCCAATGGGGTCTTGTCTTTGACTGCAATAGTAGATGCTCAATTCTCGAGGCAAACAGCTGATAAACTACTTCTGCCCAAAATCTTTTATTAAGACTTGCATCATTCAGTATAAATCGTACTCTCCCATCTATTGTTCTGTTTGCTGTTTCAATAGTTATTTTATTTATTCAGATAGATGGATAGATCTTTGTTTTCATATTTTCTGCCATTGTCAGATCTCAACACTTATTTTCAGGGAGGCCTGATTCTCTACAAGACTTTGTATTCTTTGAACTTGTTTATAACTTCACTTTTGTTTCTCAGGAAATAAACATGCATCATCCTTGTAGCATCATCAATGATTGTTATGAAGTATCATTTCCCACTTCTAAATTTCAAATCCATTTGCTAACACACATCTATATACACTAGTTCCAACTGAATTTTTGCTATGTACAGTATGTGTTACAAGTCGCGGTCACAACTTGTATCCTTAAAGCAGTTTACCCAGTAAGGACGGGGTTACTCCAGTCACTAGGTGATTGGCACACCTCAGGAAGTGATGTATCGTCCTCAGTGCTGTGTGATTGGTGCTGCCAACTATTTGTACTCATTGGACTTTTGGCGCCTCCCTGACAATAGTGTATCTGTGAGTTCCATCAGCTTGGCTGCATGATCAGCATTCTGGTCCTCCTCATGATGCATATTGGATTTTCCCGAAGTGGCTTCTGTGCTACATCCAGCTCTCCAGCTTCTTCTACGGCTTCCAAGCTGCACCGATACCACCTGCTGCCATCAGCTCTCCAAGCCGCAGCACCAACTCCTAACTTTGCTGTCACTGGCTCTTGCCACACCTTCAGCATATTTGCCGCACCAACAGCTTCCGTGCTGTTACCAGCTCTCCAGCTTCCTCTACGGCTTCCAAGCCGCACCTACACTGCTGTGCTGTCATCTGCTCTCCAACCCGCAGCACCAGCTATTCACTCCCCAACCATCGGCTCTTGCCGCACCTACAGCACATTTGCCGCATCAACAGCTTCCGTGCTGTCCCTGGCTTACCAGCTTCTTCTACAGCTCCCAAGCCGCATCTATATATCCATGCTGTCATCGACTCTCCAAGCCACAGCATTTACTTCTAACTACCTGACTATCTACTAATGGCTATTGCCACATCATCGGTACACAAGCCGCATCATCGGCACATTTGCTGCACCATCGGCTCTCAAAGCCACAACATACTACCTGTCCAGCTACTAATGGCTATTGCCACACCATCAGCACACAAGCCATATCAACAGCACATTTGCTGCACCATCGACTCTCAAAGCCACAACATACTACCTGTCCAGCTACTAATGGCTATTGCCACACTATCAGCACACAAGCTGCATCATCTTCACATTTGACACACCATCGTCTCTCAAAGCCACAACATACTACCTGTCCATCTACTAATGGCTATTGTCACACCATCGGCACACAAGCCATATCATCAGCACATTTGCCTCATCATCGGCACATGTGCCATACCATCGGCTCTCAAAGTCACAACATACTACCTGTCTATATACTAATGGCTATTGCCACACTATCAGCACACGAGCTACACCATCGGCACATTTGCTGCACCATCAGCAAATTTGATGCACCATCAGCACATTTGCTGCATCATCGGGACATTTGCCACATCATCAACACACAAGCTGCATCATCGGAACATTTGCCGCACCATCGGCTCTCAAAGCCATAAAACATACCATTTCACTGCTTGTTAACAGCTATTGCTGCACCATTGGCACCTTTGCCACTTCATTGGCACAGTTGCCGCAACATTGACTCACCACATCTACTTTTCAAAGCCGCATCTCTCCTATTACATAAACTCCTTCTCACCTCTGGATTCCAGTTGCCACTCCTGTAAGCTGTTACTACTCCGAGCAGTAAGTCCAGGCAGCCTCCTATGTACCGGTGAGTTACTTATCTCTAAGGAAACAACGTGCAGTTGATATTGGCGGAAGACCTCATGGCCTAAAGTTCTAGTTGGCTTAGTAGGGGTGATCACTGGCAATCATAACAGTATGCAGGTTTTGGAAATATGCAACGTGTTTGCTTTCCCATCACACAGCTTTCACATTCTGGTGTTTCAGGATTATTTATTGGTTGTACACAACACTCTGATCTTTTGTGAATTGGACTCTGTACCCCTTCTTCTCCATAACATTAATGGCAATTATATTAGTTCCTAGATTAGTTACAAATAGTACATCTACTTTGTCTGTTATAACTATTTTGCTTTTAATTCTTAAGTGTTCAGTAATTGTCCTGACATCCATGGCATTTAGGACATTGGGCCTGATTCAGGGCATCCCATTTTTTTTAATTCCGGCCTCCAGGCCACTTGCACAGCTGTGGGTGACCACCCACAGCTTGTGTGAGCAGCCTGGCGATGGTCGTCATTATCGCGACCATCAGCATTGCGCGGAGACCCTTGTGGTAGGGTCTCAGCACTCGCAATGCCAAGTGGATTTCCTGCTCTAATAGTGATGTCAGTAGGGCCACCCACAAATGGCAGGCATTCCTTCGGGTACACCTGTGTATGTACAGCCCCACCTACAAAATGGGGCGAGCTGTAAATCAACATTGACAGCTGCCCCATTTTGTTGCGAGTCACGGAGCAAGTGATTTCTCACCCACTATGGGGCTTGCGCACACGCATTGCGCATGCAGCACATGCGCATTGGCCCACCATCGACCCGCTTGCGAGCACAATGTGCTCACGTGCGGATCTAAATCAGGCCCTTTGTCTCCAATACCCCTGATGTTTACTGATTCACATGACTTTAATGACTTGAACCAAATCTTGCCTTGATTCTCTGGAGTCCATGTACCAGCAGTCCTTATGTTGGCTATCTGATACATGCTGACTCCTTCCTGCTGTCATGTTTAGGTATTGAGGTGCACTTGATCTGCAGTTTGTCCCAAGTTATGACATTTGAAATATTTGTACTTTAGCTTTTTAGGCTTTGTGCCTTTTGACTGAGGAACAGAATTCTCTGTGTTAGCCTCCACAGGTATGCGCTCTTGAAATTGCAGTAGCTTTGCCTGTACAGTCTCTGTTGATAGCTTCATAGCACAAGACTCTACAGCTACTACTGAGAATTTGTACATCACCATTGCAATCTCCTTGTCATCTACTTGGACATCTACTGCTGAGAAATAGACAACATGTTTCTGCATGCACTAAAATTTATACCCTATAAAGTACACCTCAAACTAATTAGTCTCTATAGACCTTTGTCTTCATAAGACATCTGTAAAGCCTTTCACATAGCCTGTGTGGTTCCTTCCTGTGAATAATGGAGTACTGTATATGTGGTGTTCTACTGCTAAGCATATTGTCCCCATGGCTCTATCCATAGTACGGGCATGGATTATTACCAGGATTGCTAACAACATTCCACAACTTTTGCCACTTTAAATGCATCTCCAAGGCAATTTTCCATGTGGCATAATTCTCGGAACCTGTTAGTTCAGCAAAGCTTATGAAGGTCCCGGCACAGTACATTTTCATACAGGTGAATAATGGACTTTCTGTAATCACTCAAATTTTCTTATTCCATGCCATTGCAGTCTGTATTCTTTAATCACCAATCTTTACATTGCGGTGACTGGGCACGTTGGTGGTCTGGGTTGTACAAGTTGGTGCTAGGCTTTAAGGATTCTGTCTTTGAACATTATAAATACCCCTACCTATACTTTCTAATATCCTTCCTATAAACCTCTAAAGATGATGCTAATTTGCGTACGCAGTCATACAGTAAATAAAGACTCCAGACCTAGAACCTGTGGTTCCAAAGCACAAAGTATTATTCAAGTAACAGTACAGCAGTTACACGCTATGATCCTCATATAATCTTAGCGCAAAGAGATTATACAGACCCAAGTACAATTATACATACGCAGCGCTCTCTGGTCCAGATGTTAGGCATCAGCAAGAAACCCCTCGTCAATCACCATTCAGCACAAAGACTAGGAACCCAGGGTCAGAGCACACATATTTATACCCCCCAGAAATAAACAACACAATAGAGAAGTGTGTTGCTAATACCATTGGTCCTAAGGGAGAGGGCATATGTTACAAGGCATTTAACAGGTTGATTCAAATAGACAAAACCCAGCCTCTAACAACTGGGGGTCTCTGGTTTCCAGCCTCATGCAACATCCTAACAGTTGTTCATATAATGTACATTTTGTTGCTTGAAGTCTTTGCGGTCCATAAGTTGAGAATGCATGATGCGATCTCCACACCGATGGTACCGGAATACTGTTGAAAGAGTACGCATCAGTACAATACCAATCATGGCTTACTTATCATGTATAAAACCTTAGTTACCAAATAATCTTTATTTCACAGAATGAACAAACTTAAATCTTATACTTTAAAGCTTATTAAACCTTTTATTTGAATATGTAATGTGTAAGTATGCGGGGTGTGATGTAAAGATGCTGGTTAACTTGGGGCAGATGTGTGCGCATGAAGCTAATAAACAGCGTTTTCATACAGGATCTTATGCATTTGCTAATATGCGATTAGTTAACAGCGCAATTGTGCGTATTAAAGTATGTATGAGAAATGGTGCACTTAAATCTCACTTAAACTAAGTGAACACCTAGCAGTGTGGAATGCTGAGCCTTATAGTTCCATGACTTTCTCATGCCCCTGCAGCCCAAACCCTTTTCAGGCTCCAAAATACTGGTCTTTGTTCTCCCAGGGCCTGTGTGGATGCAAATTAGCACAGCTACAAGACCCAAACCTCAGATAACACTCTTGGCTTTGAATGTATTTTATTGTAGGAAGCCTGCTAATGTAAGGTGCTACAAACGACCCTCTTGCTGTATTTGAGCAGGGCCACCTGGAGTGAGAGCAATCGTTATGTCCATGAAGCTTGTCTACACAGGCTAGTTGTCACATGGCCATTTGCTCTGTTTAGCTAATGCAATCCAATGATGACATACTATACAGCCATTTCTGAAATATATTCTTTAGGGGAATATTCTTTAGGGGAATTATAATAATATACACTTTATACAAACTACGTAAAGTCATGAAATGGACTTTTGATGAATTGCCGTAACTTATGGCAATGGTCACAGATGCAATTGCATGATGCTAATAGTAATATCGCCACATGTACTAAAGTGTGAATTTATCTAAAATGGCGCTTAGGCGGGCATTCGCAAAATGGCGTCTGGCGAACTCATTTCCAAGATGGCATCTTGCGGCCAGTCGCAAGATGGTGTCGCTGCGATTCAATTTTAAACTGATCTTGTCTCAGTCAATAATCCAGCTTCGACAGTCAACCCTTTTGATAGTGAACAACATGCTATCACAATCTGATTTTAAAATATAATTTAGGATTACATTTATATACTATTTACTGTTGTTATGGGATGGTACAAGGTTGTTCTTAATCCATCAATAATGTGTCTCTGAGTGGGGACATAAAACACCTATTATACGCACACCGCGGATCTTGGAAGATCATGTGAAAGGTGTGGGGATACACCAGTCCTATAAAGGCAGTCTTGAAGGGGAATTGAGACTTTACATTATCTGAGGTGTTTTTAAAAATAACATTTCAATAATACATTTTATGCATGTCTAAATATAATACATTAAACGATGGCATTTCCTAGTTCAGGGTTGTAATGCAGTTCTTTATTTACCTCAGTATTCATACTGACCACCATTATAATTTCATTCTTTCATTTTACTCTATTTTTACATTTTCCACACTTCAACACAATAGGAACACACCGGACACATATGCCAATTATTATGATGACAATCAGTATAAGGATTAAGAATTTGCCTATACTGGCGATCATTTTCTGGACCCATTCCCCTAGACCTGAGAACCATTTCACTGGATTCAGCCATGAAACCCATCCTTCTATCTTCTCCCCTACTTCAGCCACTGAAGCGTTATGGTTCTTAAAAAACTCCCATTTTAGCTGCAGAATTTCATCCATCTTCCGGTCTATCACTTCCTTAGGGTTGCTGGTATCATTGTTGACATAGGTGCAACATTTTACTCCAAATTGGGTGGCCAACGTTACACAATACCCTCCAGTAACAGCAGTTAAATAATTTAACACTAGCCTGTGTTGCACCAGTTCTTTATTGTATGCTTGCAATTCTCTCCCTGTATACCTGAATGTGTCATCGTACATCTCGGTGATATTATTTATCAATTTAGCAAGTTCCTGAATATATCTAAAGTTTAATGTACCCCGAGCGATCCTGGTGGGATCCAATGCAACTAAAACTTGAAAGCCAGTTGTCTCACTAACTGAGTGGCTTTGTGCACGTCACCGGGTATCATATTTCATTTGCCTCTGTGTTCATATTGTGTGTGAAGATATGGTGACGGTGTACTTTTATGTATACCAAGCATTTCAACATATGTGAGGGTCATAACTTCTGGGACTACTCTTCCCAGGTAACACAAACCTTCGGAACTCGGGGAGAGCCACTTATATGCTTTTCTTCCACATATAAAATATACATTATCAGGGACAACATAAGGAATTGTATGCATCATTATCATTAAGCACATTTCCCTTGCAAACAATCCTATTTTTGGGTCTTCCATCTGGTACATGCAAGTTTCTGGCTGTATTATTTTAGCACAATAACCATCGGGCACCTTACCAATAATTTCTTTGGGGGAACTCAATGTATACCGATACCTAAAATGTTTCCCACTAGATTTAATTGAGTGTAAAAGATCATGGTTTATGGACTCATTATCAGCTCTTTGTGAGAAGGTCATCATCTGATTATTCCCCGTCACTTTCCAACTCCCGGGTTTATTGGAGTTGGTTATGTTTAAACACAAAAGTGATCTATCTACTTGGAATTGATAAAGTTTGAAATGAGGTGGTTTGGATCTGAAAAATTTTCCATCCAATGTTTTCCCTTTTTGTAATTCTAAAATTTCCATGATATTCAGTGCTGTCCCTGTGGCACATGTGAACACACCCAGCAATCAGTTTGATTTAACACTTTGCCTACAATGCTATGATAATTCTCTAAAGGATACCCACCCCAGTACGGGTTATATTTAGGTTGGCACCGCTGGATACAGTTCTCATTAACTAGGGACCCACAAAGCTCACAAATACAGGAATCTTCAGATGATAAACCTCCACACCATCCCCGAGTATCCGGAATGACAGCTCTCTTAACAATAACAGTACTAAGATTGGTCAGACACTCCCCTGATTGGCATTGCACTACTCCTGACTCCACTCCATCAGCACTTCCATCATCTCCCATTTCCTCAATCGGTCTCCCATCACAGAAACTGGATATTCCTGATCCGACCAGGATGGTGAATACTCTGAAAGAGAATATGAAAATGAACACAGCAGGCCCGTCCATTGTCACAACAAGACCTGCAAATTTCTCTTAGTTCTGGTATCTCACTACGACCTTTTCAATCCTCCCGGAACAAGCTCGCAAGTGACAGGTCCATACTATCAGCCTTGTCTCCGACTTGTTTCTCCACCGGTTGATTGACCTTTTTGCAGTGAGTGGAATGGACCCAGGTATCTCTCTTAGCCACCTTCAAAGATGTAGTACTTGTCAGCAGCACCTGGTACGGACCTTCCCACCGATAAGTCAAACAACCTAAACACAAGAAATTTGTGATCATAACATATTCTCCTGGTTCAACATCATGACAGTTAGTTTCAGGCATATCATGGGACAACAATTTCAGTTTCTGCTGCTGTTGCTTTAAGTGCTTACACATTGATATAAGATACTTTACAGTTACTTCGTTGTTACCCTTCAAGTCTTCCTGTGAGGTTGTCTACCGAACAGTATTTCAAATGGGGACAGATTTAGAGGGGGTCTAGGAGTGGTCCTTATGCTATGTAGGACCAAAGGTAACGCTTCTGGCCATCCTAGTCCAGTTTCTGCCATGATTTTACTTAACTTATTTTTAATAGTCCCGTTCATCCTCTCTACCTTGGCACTGGCTTGCGGTCGGTAGGGGGTGTGAAGTCGGCTATTAATACCTATCAGCTTACACATATTTTGAAAATCATCACCTGTGAAATGAGTACCCCTGTCACTCTCAATGATTTTAGGGATACCGTACCTGCATACAAATTCCTGAACTATTTTCTTGGCAGTAAACGCAGCAGTATTAGTGGCCGCTGGGTAGGCCTCAACCCAATTGGAAAATAAATCACTGCACATTAATACATACTTAAGATTCCTGCAGGGTGCTAATTGGATGAAATCAATTTGTATCACCTGGAAAGGTCCATCAGTCGGTGGAATGTGGGATGGTTTGGTAGGGATCGCTTTCCCTATGTTCTCCCTCAAGCAGGTTAGACAGGACATTGCTATCTTTTCTGCTTGTGAAGAAAAACCTGGTGCGCACCAGTATGCTCTCACCAACTTGCACATACCTTGTTTTCCCAAATGAGTCAGACCGTGTGCTGCCTCAGCCAGGCTGGGGTAATATGCCTTGGGGGCTACTGGTTTACCTTGTCTGTCCCTCCAGAGCCCGGAGGACTCTTGCCCACATCCCTTGGACTTCCAAATGGACTTTTCCTGAATTGAACACAAATTTTGCATCTCAATTAATTTCAGCATATCAATTGTTTGGAAAGACATAATTTTTTCAGTGGGAGAAATCATTTTTAACCCTGCTGCCCATTTTGCAGCTTCATCAGCTCTTTTGTTGCCCAGTGACACCGGATCATCCTCACATGTATGGGCTTTACATTTAATTACTGCCACCGCTTTGGGCAGTTGGATTGCTTCTAAAAGATGTTTTATGTGTTGGGAATGTGCAACTGGTGTGCCTGCTGCTGTCATAAAATTTCTCAGACGCCATAGAGCCCCAAAATCGTGCACCACCCCGAACGCGTACCTCGAGTCAGTGTAAATGTTAGCAGATTTGCCTGCTGCCAGTTCACACGCTCTAGTTAGTGCTACTAACTCTGCCACCTGAGCTGAGTGAGGAGGACCAAGAGGTTTAGCTTCCACGATGTCTGTGTCATTTACAACAGCATAACCTGTACATAATTCACCTGTGTCTGTTTGTCTATGACAAATCCCATCCATATAAAAAGTCACATCCACATTCTCTAAAGGTGTGTCGTGTATATCAGGTCTAGCAGTAAAGGTCTGATTCAGATATTCCATACAATCGTGCGTATCATTATGTCTGCTGAACTCACTTCCCGCCAGCAACTCACCTCCTTCCACCCTTTGTACATCATGTTGTACATATGGTAAATACGTTGCTGGATTCAGCGAGCTGCAACATTTAAAGGTGATGTTTACGTGTGCGATTAGAGCTAGTTCCCATTTTGTAAACCTAGCCGAAGAGACTTGTCTGGTTTGAGCTGAGTTCAACAGAGCAGATACAGCATTGGGAGTGTAGACAATCATATCATGACCCAATACTACGTCCACACTTTTACTCACCAATAAAGCAGTAGCTGCTACACTTCTCAAACAAGTGGGGAGTGATCTTGCCACAGTGTCCAATTGGGCACTGTAGTATGCTACGGGCCTACTGGCCTCACCATGTTTTTGTGTTAGGACACCTGCAGCGCAACCATCGGCTTCCGTACAATACAAATCAAAAGGTTTTTCATAATCAGGTATTCCCAATGCAGGAGCTTTTGTCAGACTATCCTTAAGATTAAGAAAAGCCTGCTCTGTTTCCTCTGTGTGTATGACACGATCGGGCTTTGAGGAAGAGACTTATTCCTGTAAAGGCAAGGGCAAAATAGAAAAACCTGGGATCCACATTCTACAGTATCCACACATTCCCAAGAAGGTACGAATTTGCTGTTGATTCTGCGGCAGTGTCATGTTCTGTATGGCCTGGATTCTATCATTTGTAAGATGTCGTAACCCCTGAGTTATGCAGTGTCCCAAATATTTTACTCTGGATTCGCATGGCTGTAGTTTGTCCTTAGCCACCATGTGTCCTGTATGCGAGAGATGAAGCAACAAAAGTTTAGTATCATTCAAACATGACATAAACGAGTCAGAATATAGCAATAAATCATCCAAATATTGAATTAGAACAGATCCATTGGCAGGTTGCAAAGATTGTAAACAGTCGTGCAATGCCTGGGAGAAGATACTTGGGCTGTCCATGAAACCTTGGGATAACCGTGTCCATGTGTATTGTACACCTCTGTATGTAAATGCGAATAGATACTGACAGTCAGGGTGGAGAGGCACAGAGAAGAAAGCAGAACAGAGGTCAATGACAGTGAAATGGGTTGCATTTGGTGGGATTTGCATCAGGATGAGAGCTGGATTTGGCACTACAGGGAATTGGCTCTCTACTACCTTATTAACACCTCTAAGGTCTTGTACCAGCCTATAACCCCTCCCACCACTCTTCTTTACCGGGAAGATGGGACAGTTGGCTACACTAGCTGTATGAACTAAAATTCCCTGTTGCAATAATCGCTCAATTATTGGAAAAAACCCTAATTCTACCTCCTGTTTTAGTGGGTACTGGGGAATTTTTGGAGCTTGCCTACTGCTTTTTAAATTTACCATTATAGGGCTTACGTTTGCCATTAATCCAGTGTCCTGTCCATCCTTAGTCCAAAGGGAATCTGGAATTTGGGACAACATTTCATCTACCTGAGATGGATTTTCATTTAAACTTGTAGAGTGATACATTATCCTTTGGGGAGTGTCCAACATATCCCGCACCTCATGTGCTATTCTCTCTGGGATATCTAAAAATACACCATCAGGGGTGCAATATATAACACATCTCATCTTACATAACAAGTCTCTACCCAGCAGGTTAGTAGGAATCGCAGCAGCCAAAAGGAAAGAATGCATGGTATGCTATGGCCCAATAGTAACCTCTGTGGACTTTGTTAAAGGATAATGTTCCACTTTACCTGTTACACCCATTGTTGGTACTGTCTCGTTGGTCACCTGTAAATTAAAGGGAGATTTTATCACTGACCTGGTCGCCCCTGTGTCTACAAGAAAAGGATATTCAGTATCAGCTACATCAACCATCATGACCGGTTCTTCCTTAGTACTTCCCGTTAATCTGACTATCTGTAGACTACAGGTATGACCTGACCACTAACGTTTGCTACCATTCCCCAATAAAGCATTTACGGCCACAATTGGAGCTGGTGCCTGCTGGTCATTTGCTGGTCTCTGTGCATATCCCTTATGGGGATGTCCAGGTCTTCCCTGATTTGGGGTTCCTACTCTTTTTACTGTACAGTTTCTACTTAAGTTTCCTGTTTGTTTACAATTAAAACATGTTCGTGGAATGGGTGAAGACACATGTTGTTGTGAGGTTTGAGCAGAAGGTAATGGTGGTGGATATGGGTAAGGATAGGGAGGGTAAGGATATTGAGGGGGATATGAGGTTTGTGAGTAGTATGGGACCTGTGGTTGTATAGGGTTTGTGAAATAGAGCTGTGTTTGTTGTTGCGTGGGGTTAGTGAGGGCATATAACTGTTTAGGTGTAAGTGTGTGTGCAGATGCGAGTGTGTCTGTTGGCTGTGATGTTACCGTCATTCCCTCCAGAGCTTGTATACTGACAGCCATTAGTTTTTCGCTCTGGGTCTCTCTCTTCTTTGAGATGTTTTTATCATGTTCTATGGCAGATTCTATGAGGGTATATATTGTGACTCCCCTCCAGCCAGGTTGTGAGGTCTGAATCCGAGTCTTTAAATTCTCTTCCAGACCGTCCATGAGTACCGTGACTATCATTCCCCTGTGGTGAGTGCTATCTTTAATATCTTCTAACCCAGTGTACTGGGTGATAGCCTGCAGAGCCCGGTCGCAATAATCTTGTGCAGATTCACTCTCCTTTTGCTTAATGGTGAAAATTTTGTTCCAGTTAACTACTACCGGAAAATATATACCCAATTGAGTTACAATGTGGGAAATGTTACCTTGGTTTACTTGGTCTGTTAGGGGAACGTCACAATCCAATACACAATCCGTGATAAATTTTGTCACGTCGGTATTGCGTGATAGACAGGCCCTTAACACCACATGCCAATCTTTATTAGTTGGCTCATGAGAACTACCCAAATTTCGAAAAAATCTTTGACATTTGGCTAGTTCCTTTTTGGGATCGGGGAAATAATTTATGATGGAATTTAGTTCTGCTCTTGTCCAGGGACAATGCATTACTACTTCCCTCATGGGCACTACACCGTTCGCATCTGCATTTCCATTCGGAACGGTTATTGTCTGAATGGGATGCAGACCGGCAGCGCTGCTACCTTTGACCTTGTTACCTGGCTGGGGGTTTAATCTGTTGTTGCTACGTATGGTATTAACAACTTCCTCTACGGGTGCAGAGGGTGTTAGCACTTCCCTTACTGTTACTGATGGAGATGACGGCACCACTCGTTATTGTTGTGATGCAGCATCTATCATCTGTACAGCATGGGAAATGGCAGACATTACAATAGGCTCATCATCCACATCATGAACATTTTCTTTATAGTTGCTTAAGAGAGGGTACAAATTGCTTGTTAAATTTTTATGTGTATTTTTGGTAACTGTTCTTGCACCTCCATCCACATAAGGTGGGGGCGGTGAGCGTGAACTGCTGGCAATACTCTCCACAACGCTACCTTGCTGCACGTGCACGCCATTTTGCGGCTCGCCCGTATTGCAATTTAGTGTCGCGGATGTATTCTCTGGCAATGCGCTCGCAATGCTAGTTTACGTTGCTTGCGCATTTTTAAGCCACGCATCCCCTTCATGCTGCCACAACTTTAAACATTCATAATATTTGACCTTTTTCTCTCGGGAGCGCATCAGACTGATGTGATCCCGGACATTATCTAATACATCTTTATCAAAACTACCAATTCTGGGAAACGGTCTAACACTCTTCATCGTCATTTTAAACCATACATCACAATACCTTATTGCATAAGTACCGTACTTAGTATGCATAATACGACGGGTCGATCCAAACGGCGCTTCCATTAGCAGCATATCATTGCCTAACATCTCTACTGTTTGCATGGCTCCGATTCAGAGACAACTCCTATGTTTTTCAATAAAGATTTAAACTGGTGAAAGACAGTCAAGATACTTTCACTTACCTGTGGACGATTTAACGGCAGCGCCCACACACCTGTGAAGATTTGAAGAAGGCTACTCTACCCACTCGGGTAAGATTTAAGAAGGCAACTTCCACACCTATGGAAGTTTAAGTCGGCTACTTCCACGCACCTCTCTACAACAAAGACAACATGTACACCTGCTACTGTGTATAGAACGGTAAGCTGCTTACCGAGCGGCTAGCACTTAGCCCTTAAAGGCCATACGGTACCTCTAACATTAGGGAACAAGTTACCCCTACCAACAAATACTCACTATTACACACTTTTTTCCTGTGCAGAAAAATAAACGTTAACCCAGATATTGACAACAATTGAAAAGAATGTAAACCTCAACGGCTTTGTTTAAACACGTGGCAGCATGACCGGAAGTACGTATACGCTATTGTGCGACCAGTCACATACACAATAATGCGACTACCATAAAACCATATGACAACCTTTAGCTGCGTACACAAAAGTGCGTTTTTACTGTGCGCAAAACTGCGACTCAGCCGCATGTTCAATACTGCGGCACCCCTTTAAATGTTAGGTTATATCAACAAAGGAAAACAAACTTTTTCCTTTCTTGTCCCTGGATTCTAGTCAGCGTCCCTGGCTCACACGAAAACGGGTAGCTATCTCTCAGCACTGAGCGGTTGCAGGTAAACCCTTCATGTGGCCACTCCACCATTTGGTGAGAAATCGATAACCGTAAGTGCCGTGTGAGTGGGTAAGTGACTTCCCTTACCCAAGGATTCGGTCTCTGAACCTTAAAAATACCCCTGCCTATACCTTCTAATATCCTTCCTATAAACCTCTAAGGATGACGCTAATTTGCGTACGCAGTAATACAGTAAATAAAGACTCCAGACCTAGAACCTGTGGTTCCAAAGCACAAAGTATTATTCAAGTAACAGTACAGCAGTTACACGCTATGATCCTCATATAATCTTAGCGCAAAGAGATTATACAGACCCAAGTACAATTATACATATGCAGCGCTCTCTGGTCCAGATGTTAGGCATCAGCAAGAAACCCCTCGTCAATCAGCATTCAGCACAAAGACTAGGAACCCAGGGTCAGAGCACACATATTTATACCCCCCAGAAATAAACAGCACAATAGAGAAGTTTGTTGCTAATACCATTGGTCCTAAAGGAGAGGGCATATATTACAAGGCATTTAACAGGTTGATTCAAATAGACACAACCCAGCCTCTAACAACTGGGGGTCCCTGTTTTCCTGCCTCATGCAACATCCTAACAGTTGTTCATATAATGTACATTTTGTTGCTTGAAGTCTCTGCGGTCCATAAGTTGAGAATGCATGATGCGATCTCCACACCAATGGTACCGGAATACTGTTGAAAGAGTACGCATCAGTACAATACCAATCACGGCTTACTTATCATGTATAAAACCTTAGTTACCAAATAATCTTTATTTCACAGAATGAACAAACTTAAATCTTATACTTTAAAGCTTATTAAACCTTTTATGTGAATATGTAATGCGTAAGTATGCGGGGTGTTATGTAAAGACGCTAGTTAACTTGGGGCAGATGCGTGCACATGAAGCTAATAAACAGCGTTTTCATACAGGATCTTATGCATTCGCTAATATGCGATTAGTTAACAGCGCAATTGTGCGTATTAATGTGTGTATGAGAAATGGTGCACTTAAATCTCACTTAAACTAAGTGAACACCTAGCAGTGTGGAATGCTGAGCCTTATAGTTCCATGACTTGCTCATGCCCCAACAGCCCCCACCCTTTTCAGGCTCCAAAATACTGGTCTTTGTTCTCCAAGGGCCTGTGTGGATGCAAATTAGCACAGCTACAAGACCCAAACCTCAGATAACACTCTTGGCTTTGAAGGTATTTTATTGTAGGAAGCCTGCTAATGTAAAGTGCTACAAACGACCCTCTTGCTGTATTTGAGCAGGGCCACCTGGAGTGAGAGCAGACGTTATGTCCATGAAGCTTGTCTACACAGGCTAGTTGTCACGTGGCCATTTGCACTATTTAGCTAATGCAATCCAATGTTGACATACTGTACAGCCATTTCTGAAATATATTCTTTAGGGGAATATTCTTTAGGGGAATTATAATAATATAAACTTTATACAAACTACGTAAAGTCATGAAATGGACTTTTGATGAATCGCCGTGACTTATGGCAATGGTCACAGATGCAATCGCATGATGCTAATAGTAATATCGCCACATGTACTAAAGTGTGAGTTTATCTAAAATGGCGCTTAGGTGGCCATGCGCAAAATGGCGTCTTGCGAACTCATTTCCAAGATGGCGTCTTGCGGCCAGTTGCAAGATGGTGTCGCTGCGATTCAATTTTAAACTGATCTTGTCTCAGCCAATAATCCAGCTTCGACAGCTTGATAGTGTGCTGGGCCCATAATCTATCTTCAGAGTTCGGCTAATGTGCTCAGTGCTGTAAGTATGCAGCAGGTGTGTATATGGAGGAGAGTACACACAGCAGATTATGTTAACCACAATGTTGGTTTATTAACTAGGTACAGTACTGTAGATTTACAGATGCCTCTAGACATAGGGTTAAACAGGTAAAGATTACCTGGATACTAGATGCAGCCTGGAGCAACTAGCTATGATGGGCATTGTAGTACACAAGGTGGTAATGACACATAAAACCTTCAGCCTAGTACCAGTATGGTCTTCTATGTAACCGGTGATGGCACAGTTTAACAGGGAACCTATGGTGGGCCTTGTATGGCTCTGTAATGCTAGGGAAAGACACACAGTGGAGCCTTGCATGAGCAGTAGCGCATATTGGAGGTCAGACATTCAGAAGGAGCCAGGTCTTAGTGCCCATCATTTCTGTGGCTTGGAATAGAGGCAGCTCAGAGTGCTGCTTATTACAAGGGTGCAAAACTATAAATGATAAAGGAAAAATATCTACATTCCTTCTCCACCCATGCACAGTACTTGGGCTATGATAATGAAAATTAATATATTTACAACTCCTTGCTGGTGCCTTTCATTCCAAAGACATTTCCCTTCTTTTATCAGGCTTTCAAAGAACTTCACAGTTACATGCTCAAGACATACACTCAGCTCATATGAAGTTACTACACTCCATAAGTGTTACTCGAAGCTGCTTCTCACTCTTACTGGCATATGCCTATGCTCATTATTGCCATGGTGTATGACCTGTGACATGAAACTGTTTTCCACAACTTCTCTTTTGTAGCAGAGTTTGGCTGTTCCTCGCCTAGTTTTAAGCATCCTACACATCTTTTTCTGTTTCAGTTAATGACCTACATATAAAAATGATGATCAGTGGTGTAACAAAAGCCCCCACAAACCACACGGTTGCTTGGGAGTGCTGGTGGGGGGGAGCTCCACCCCTAGGAATTCCAATCCTCATGGTTTCCAAGGAGACCGGGTACTCTGTAATACACAGAGCAGTACCTGATTTTACCGTCCAAGACACATAGTTCTCTGGATCAGCGGTCACTTCACATGCCAACCCGGAAGACTGTGGAACAGACACTAAAAGAAAGAAGCCAGTGAGTGTATGGAGCAGGAGGCGGCAGGAGGGTAGACAGGTGAGACTCTGTATTGGAGGGAGTATCCGGTGGCTGGCTCTAAGGGACCCAAGATGGTTACATCCCCTCCCTAGACCACAGCTATCCCTCTGCATCACCAGGATCCCTCGGGGGTGTCTGCTCTCGGACGCTTAACTGGGGACCAGCCCACAGGAGAGGTCGCTAGGTGTGGAGCCCCTAGTACTGTTCTACAGCCCAGCTCCAAACTCGGATCCTGGCGAGAAGCAAGGTAATTACAGCTGCAACAATCAGTGTACTGACTTTTCCTTACAAACTAGCAGGATGCAGCAGTCTGCTAATACTGAACATTATGGATAAAAGTTCACCACTATGATCAATTAGTGACTTTACACTTATCCCCACTTTGGACTAATTGCTTATACATATTATAACCTATTTTAACCTTTTATACTTTTGAAGTAAAGTATATCTGCATGATTAAGTGATTTGCTGCATGTTTTTTCAACACAAAGCCACTGACAAACTGCATTCACAATTATACTATATACTGTAGGTCTGTCATAAGTATATGTGAGCCATATATCTGATCTGGCTGGGGGTGGGACGGAGGGGTGGCAAGAATCTTTTTGGCAGTGGGGAGCAAAATTTATAGTTACCACTGATGACGATCATTAGCATATGTTTGGTATGATTGGTTAATCATACACCTGACTATAAAGAATTGATGCTGTTTTGAAGGAAAAGGGTGGTCACACCAAATATTGATTTGATTTAGATTTATCTTCTGTTCATTCACTTTGCATTTTATTAATTGATAAAAATAAACTATTAACACTTCTATTTTTCAAAGCATTCTTAATTTTGCAGCATTTTTTCCACACCTGCCTAAAACTTTTGCACAGTACTGTAGTTAAGAGACAGTTGTAGCATTTAACTACTTAACTACATTTTAACATCTCTCACTCTGCAGCTTTCCTTGTTGGGCTTTATAGAAGTCTGCCTCTCATTTTTATCACAACTCAACCCTTTACTATATGACAGCTGTGTATCTTCTTATTTATCACAGTTCTGCATCCCTTCATTTATTACTGCTCTTGTACCACTTTATCACATCATTGGTCTGCATCTCTTTATTTATCTCTGCTCTCACCCAGCTCTCACACCTCTGAAACACTTCCCATCAGACTGTCGAGATCCTCTGCTGCCTCAGCTCTCTCTCACTTAAAGCTCCATTCCTCATTTCCTCTATTAAGGGGCTTCCCATTTTTTTAGGGATGTGCGCCGACCCCCGTGTTTTGGTTTTGGATCTGTATCTCCTCATGTTTTGGATCTGGATTTGGTTTTGCCAAAACCGCCCCTTCCTTATTTTGGTTTTGGTTTTGTATTTTTTCTAAAAAAAAATCATAAAAACAGCTAAAATCACATAATTTGAGCCTGTTTTTGTTCCTACAGTATTATCAACCTCAAAATCATTTATTTATAGTCATTTCCAGTCAATTTTGACCATGTCACACAGCTCACAATATTGATTTAATCTAGTTTAGGGCCAAAAGATTGCATCCAGCTAGCTGGCTGACTAAGCTAAGTGACAGCATCTAATAGAAATGAGGTGGCCTTGCTTGTGGAGGTGCCGCTTGAACATACTGTAAACAGACATTTACTTTGTAGTCAGAGAGGATGTTAGGGATTTACATCAGAGGAAAGCAGCCTGTAGTTCTCCGGCTGAGCTAGAACTCCCAGCATCTGTGATGTTTGCTGGGCCTACTGGAAGTTATTTGTCAACAACAGGTGGCGTGCTTCAGGTTACCTCAGCCTGTGTTACGCATTGTATGTACCTTGTAAATATGTATGTATGTGACCAATATACACAACAAATTTTTGTATTAAAAGTATTTGCACTTTATTGCACACATCCTGGCAGGAAGATGCTCTGTGCTGCTGCTCATATATGCCCACCCCATCAACTTGGTGGTTCAGAATTTTTTTTAAATTAAAGGGGCATACAGGAGATGCTGTCTGTGGCCATTACAATTTTTGGACATTCATAAACTATACAATTTAAAATGTCAGGCAGCAATGCCCCAAACAGCACATAATGTAAAGAAAAGAGGTGCAAGATGGAATTGTCCTTGGGCCCTCCCACCCACTCTTATGTTGTATATATGAAACAGGACATTCACAGTTTAACAAATCAATCACTTCAGAAACAGGGACTGCCACTTGTGGCTGAAATGATTGGTTTGTTTGGGCCTCCAAAAAAATTGTAATTCCTTTTGATGAACATCATCTTTTCCACATTTTGGGGAAGTAACCTCCTACATGATCAATGACAAGGTTCCTGGCTGCGCTGAAAACTCTTTCAGAGTACACCCTGGAGGGTGGGCAACTTAAGTATAGCAAAGTCAGTTTGTGTAAGGGACTCCATATTGCCTCTTTTTCCTGCCAGTAGTGAAACTAACTGTCTAACTTGCCTATTTGGATGCTGTCCATAAAATAATCATCCATCATTCTCTCAATTGTGACCATATCAGACAAAGTCACAGTAGACATGTCACTAATTGTAGGCAATTCTTTCAGACCCAACCAGATGTCATTAGGTTTTGCTGACTGATCTGTATCACCAGCAGTGGGTCTCTTAGTAAAATGTAGTTTTTTCCTGGAAGCCGCAGAAACTGAAGAAGCAGATGCTGCTGTGTCACATGCCGCTTGAGCTGACAATATTTTCACCAACAGCTCTTTGCATCTCTTCAGATTTGTGTCCATCAGAAAGAAAGACACAAGGTATGACTTAACCTAGGATCAAGTATGGTCACCAAAATATAGTGATCTGATTTCAAGAGATTGATGAACCTTGGATCCTGGCAAAGCAAATCAAGGGCTTAATCTACAAGTCTGACATACTTAGCGGAATCATTCCATTTCAGCTCCTTTTTCAGTTTCTCCAGCTTCTTTGGCAAATGTCTCATTAGGGGAATGACCTGACTCAAGCTGGCAGAGTCTGAACTAACTTCACATGTGGCAAGTTCAAAGGTTTGAGAACCTTGCTCAACACGGAAACTATTCTCCACTGCGCTTGACTTAGGTGCATTCCTGCTCCTTTCCCTATGTTATAGGCAATTGTGTAGCCTTGGATGGCCTTTTGCTGCTCCTCCATCAGCTGAAGCATACAGAGGGTAGAATTCCATCTAGTTACTACCTCTTGCTTCAGTTGATGGCAGGGCAAATTCAACAGTGCTTGCTGTAGCTGCAATCTTTGACACGCAGTTGCTGAATGTCGAAACTGTCCTGAAATATTTTGGGCCACCGAGAGCATCATCTGCACACTCCTGTAATTTAAAAATAATGTTGCACCACCAAATTAATCGTGTGAGCAAAACATGGGATGTTTTCAAATTCGCCCAGATGTAATGCTCTCACAATATTGGTGGCATAGACAGAAATCACAAATCCTGATGAGAGTCCAAGCGGGGTAAGCCATTTTGCAGTGATTTCCCTGAGTTTTTAACAGGTTCTAAGCAGTATGCCGCTTAGTGAAACCAGTGATATATAGAGTAGCCTGCCTCTGAATGAGCTGGCATTTGTTAGATACTGCTATTGCTGTGTGCACTGTTGGAGGAAATACACCTACCCAGTGGGCTGTCACAGTCATGTAATCTTTCGTTTGCCCTGTTCCGCTTGTACACATATCTGTGGTTAAGTGGACAGTGGGTACAATGGCATCAGGCGCGCATGCAGGGGGGGTTTCCGAGTACCTAGAAACCCCCCCTGCCCGCCGATCCATCGCCGAGCAGCTTAATAAGGGACCCGACGGCAAATTTGTCCACTAACGCCAGTCGCGCAAGCCAGTCATGGCTCGCAGACCGGCATCCAATCAGGAGCGGCCACGTGGCCACTTCTAATTGGCTGTTGGTCCACATGGCCGGCAACCAATCAATAGCGGCCACGTGGCCGCTCCTAATTGCCTGTCGGTCAGCGCGGCCGGCGCACTATTCTAATGTGCCACCGGGGATCCTGAAGGGAAGGGTGCACACCACTGCAGCGAAGCGAGTCCTGAGAGAGCGGGGCTATGTGCAGAAATGCCGGTGAGGTGGCTGTGTGTACTGTGTGTATGCCGATTATGCCAATGATGAAGGGGCTGTGTGTACTGTGTAAGCAGATGGTGTAGGGGCTGTATTGCATAGCCCCTTCACCATCTGCATACACAGTATACACAGCCCCTCACTATCTGATCTGCATACACACAGCACCATACATCTGCTCTGCATATACACTGTACACACAGCCTTTTCATCATCTGCATACACAGAACACACAGCCCCTCACTATCTGATCTGCATACACACAGAGCAGATGTAAGGTGCTGTGTGTATGCAGATCATTTAGTGAGGGGCTGTGTGCACTGTGTAGGCAGATGGTGAGGGGCTGTGTGTATAGGTAAGGGGAACAGAGTGCTGTGGCGATTGCTGAGGGGAGGGGTGGCATGAGGTGAGTGGTGAGGTGAGAAGTGAGTGCTGCAGTGAGGTGAGGAGAGGTGAGTGGTCATGTGATGAGGGGTGTGCTGCTGTGAGGAGAAGGTAGGTGTGAGGAGAGGTGAGTGCTGTGGGGAGGGGAGGTGTGAGGAGAAGTGAGTGCTGTGTGGAGGGGAGGTGTGAGGAGAGGTGAGTGCTGTGGGGAGGTGAGGTGTGAGGAGAAGTGAGTGCTGTGGGGAGGGGAGGTGTGAGGAGAAGTGAGTGCTGTGTGGAGGGGAGGTGTGAGGAGAGGTGAGTGCTGTGGGGAGGGGAGGTGTGAGGAGAGGTGAGTGCTATGGGGAGGGGAGGTGTGAGGAGAAGTGAGTGCTGTGGGGAGGGTAGGTGTGATCATGAGGAGAGGTGTGGGCTGCAGTGAGGAAAGGTGTGCTGCTGCAAAGGGAGAGGAGCAGAGAGGGAGGAAAGAAGACTTCCAGAAGAAAAGAAGAAGGATGAGCTGGCCAAGAATAGGAGGCGCTGCTGGCCAGGATGGACCTACAGCAAGAAGCTGAGGATCAAGAAGCTGAGGACCGGAGAGTGCTGCAGTGGTGGAAAGGAAAAGACCTAAATGAATCTCCCCACTGCAGCCTCTCCCAGCGTCATGGTAGGCGGCTTTGCCCACTTTCACTTATTTAATCCTCCCTAGACCACCGGGGTTGTTGGACACTAAGCCTGTGGTGGGCATATCCTGAGTGCATATAATAAGCTCTAAGCATAGCTCAGTCTCATACAATCAGATACAGACAGTGCTCTCCTTGGGTACTCAGTAATCCAAGCTTATTAATCCATTTCTGTGCCACTTTTCAGATGCATTTATTACATATTTTGTCAAGGCATCTGAAAGGTTGCACAGTAATGAATTAACAAGCTTGGATTATTGAGGAGGAGTGCTGCCTGTATGTGTTTAGATTTTTGCCATTGGTTTTGTAACCAAGTATTGGAAACCCCCCTTTCAAAATCCTGCGTTTGCCACTGGGCATTTCGAAGGACACTAATACGTTTTTTTTATTGTCCTTGTACAGACTGGGAATTGCTGATCTAGTGAAGAGGAATCTAGAAGGGACATGTTAGCGGGGATGCAGGACCTCAATTAACTGTCTAAACTCTACTGCATTAATGGCAGAAACTAGATGCACATCTCATACCAGCATAGCTGTTATGGCATTAGTAATCTGCTTTGCAACTGAGTGACTGCTGTCTTACTTGTTCCCCCATGCAAAGCATTGTTTGACAGTCAATTGTTTTGTTAAACTACTAAAAGTAGTCTTCTTCCTGGTCCCCTTGTGGGATGAAGATCCACTCACAGCAGCGGTAGCAACATGCGTAGCACTCAAGGATCCTTCTGAGGAATCATGGATAGGAGAGGAGTCAGTCATGCTTATGAAATTGGATGTAGCAGAACTACTTTTGTTCACAAATGAGGATGTTGATGATGCAGGTGTTAGTGGTGGAGATTGCAGGCACTTGGATCTAACAGAGAGAAGGGAGCAGCTAGGTGACGCTGGACTGATTGTTAAGATTTTAGCCAAAGTTTCTGAATTTTGCAAACACTTTGGAATTTGATGAATGCGCTGCAAGCGACGTAACAGGGAGGAGATTCCAAGATGATTAAGGTCCTTACCTCTACTCACTCTTGCTTGGCAAACATTACAGGTGTCTTCACAACCATTGTCCGGATTTGGGTGGAAATAATTCCACACATGCGAAGTGGATTTTTTTGTGTTTTGCCCCAGCATGACAATGGGCTTATTCATACCATGGGCAAGAACTGTTGCCTGATTTACACAAACAACATCAACATCCTCATCATCAACATCCTCATCATCCTTGTTAGCGCCAACTACAGTAATATCCTCCTCATTCTCCTGGTGCAATTCCACAGAAGCATCTTTGATTTCAATGTCAGCATGTTGACTTGTGCTGCTCATCCCGACATTTGCAGAGGGCACAAAAATGGTGGAAGGAGGATCCTTTTCAAGTACAGTATTAGAAAGGTCAGGCTCACACATGGCAACCACGGACACACTTGGACTCTCCTCTGGGCTCTGTGACTTTTCTGAGCACACAATTGGTTCATGTGCCTTAGTGATTTTATTTTTTTGACAATTCTATAGGGAGAAGGGCTTACATCATCATAAGATGCAGAACCACCAGTCATAAATAAAGGCCAAGGCCTTATCCTTTAGTTGCCACTCTGTGTTTCTCTGCAGAAACACTGTAAAACAATGCTTGATTGATTTCAAATGCCATGACTTAAGCCCTTGGGAATCGGCCTTCATACATGAAGTTGATGGCCTTGCATTATCATCATGACTGCTGGCAGCTGCTGCAAGACTTGTATGTGGTTCCTGCTCTCCTCTCATTTGATCGTCCTCTATATCAAAAAACTTGTATCCGCTAGTCTGACTGACAGTGTCACTGAACAATATGTTTTTTTAACACTTGGGAAGAGCATCCCTGAATGAGGCAGCAGCCCCTTGATGACCAACACAGACTGCACCCCTTCTTTATGGACAACAAAGCAACCCTGCCAAGAGCAGACAGACCACCTGCAGTCACAAATATGTGGAAGATAAACTGTGGCAGTGTCACTGAACAATAATAGTGCAGCTAAGTTGCTAACGCACACACACACACACAAATAGAAATAAAGAAAAAAAGCACTTTTTTTACACTGGGAAAGAACACCCCTAATTGACAGAGCACCCCCTCCCTGGACAACACAGCACCCCTTTATGAACTGCAGCCCTAGTCTGATGGACAGAACAACAACACAACAGCAGCCACAATTAATTGACAGGACAAGTGACACAGCAGCTGCTGCACCCACTGAAGGAAGACCCCCTTTATATACTGCAGCCTAAGCCCCTTATGGACAACACAGCAGCAGCCTTCAGCCCAAGACCCTGACTGGACACACACACTGAGGGCCTGATTCAGAGCTGGATGCTCTGACAGAGCGCTCGCTCTGAATCAGGGCCGGCCCTCAGGTTTTTCAGAATGGCCTCCTGGCCCTTGCATAGCTGTGGGTGACCACCCACAGCTATAGCGAGTGGCCATTATGATAGTCAGGATGGTCAAGACCATCGCAACCATCGGGTTTGCGACGAGACCCTTGTGGTAGGGTCTCATTGCCGCAAGCCCAAAAGTGCTTTTGGCTCAAACAGAGCTGAAAGCACTCCCACTGACATCACTTGGCTCCATCGTGCGCATGTACACTGGGCCACCATCGACCCACTTGCAAGCGTATAGCACTCACAAGCAGGACTGAATCAGGCCCTGAGTGCCTGACAGTTACTACACGTCTGCTAGCTTCTCTCTCCACAACCTGAGCTATTTAGCATGCAATTACTAGCACGCTAAACAGCCCTTCTAGTCATCCCATCCTGTGGGTAACTTGTAACGATACTGGATCAGAACCTCTATATACCCCTGCCTATACCTTCTAAAATCCTACCTATAAACCTCTAAGAATGACGCTAATTTGCGTACGCAGTCATACAGTAAATAGAGACTCCAGACTTAGAACATGTGGTTCCAAAGCACAAAGTATTAGTCAAGTAAAAGTACAGCAGTTACACACTATGATCCTCATATAATCTTAGCGCAAAGAGATTATACAGACCCAAGTACAATTATACATATGCAGCGCTCTCTGGTCCAGATGTTAGGCATCAGCAAGAAACCCCTCATCAATCAGCATTCAGCACAAAGAATAGGAACCCAGGGTCAGAGCACACATATTTATACCCCCCAGAAATAAACAACACAATAGAGAAGTTTGTTGCTAATACCATTGGTCCTAAAGGAGAGGGCATATGTTACAAGGCATTTAACAGGTTGATTCAAATAGACACAACCCAGCCTCTAACAACTGGGGGTCCCTGTTTTCCTGCCTCATGCAACATCCTAAAAGTACAGTCAGTTACACGCTATTGATCTAGACACAATTAGACGCAAAGGAAATATACAGACCCAAGTACATTATACATACGCAGCGCTTCCGGACCCGAAGATAGGCATCAGCAAGAGACCCCTCCTCATTCAGCATTCAGCACGAAGACTAAGAACCCAGCATTTGAGCACACATATTTATAGCCCCCCAGAATAGACAGGACAATAGAGAAGTTTGTTGCTGATGTCATTGGTTCCCAGGGGAGAAGCATCTGTTACAGAGCATTTAACAGGCTGGTTCAAATAGACTCTCCCTGCCTCTAACAGCTGGGGGTCTTTCCCTTCCCGCCCCCTGTAACATCCTAACAGTTAATACATTTTGTTGCTTGAAGTCTCTGCGATCCATAACTCGAGAATGCATGATGCGATCTCCCCATCGATAACACCAGAATACTGTGGAAAGAGTACGCATCAGTATGAAACCAAACACGGCTTGTTTAGCATGTATAAAACCTTAGTTATCAAATATCTTTATTTCACAGCATTTATATTAAATCGTATATCTTAAAGCTAATGGAACCTTGTAAGTGAATATGTAATGTGTGATTGTACAGGGTTTGATATGAAGACGCTAGTTAACTTGGTGCGGATGCATGCGCATTTAGCTACTAAACGGTGTTTTCATTCGGGGTCTTGTGCATTCGCTAATATGCGACTAGTTAACAGCGCTATTATGCGTATTATTGTGTATATGAGAAATGATGGGAGATGCAATCGCATGGTGCTAATAGTATTATCGCCACATGTACTAAAATGTGAGTTTATGTAAAATGGCGCTTAGGCGGCCATTCGCAAAATTGCATCTTGCGATCTCATTTTCAAGATGGCGTCTTGAGGCCAGTCGCAAGATGGTGTCGCCGCAATTCAATATTAAACTGAACTTGTCTCAGCCAATTATTCAGCTTCGACACTTGGTAGCACTGATCAGCAGAAGCTTGTGCACCCTATTTGTTAATAACATGCAATTGAAGTTTAAAAGTCGCACAAATAGATGCACGTCACTCACGCGGTAAGTTTAAAGCGATTTGTAAAGCACAGAGGAAAGATTTATGTGGACACATCTGTATGAGCTCTTTGCCTCTGCTTTGTATGGTATTGCCTCTGCTTTTCACAACATACATTTGGGTGATAGGGCCTCCAGGCACTCCTCCCCTGCTCCCTGGGGCCCCAGTTGAGATGTTCCCTCTGTCCTATGGATAGCCATTGACCATCATTGGTTAACAACCATAGATGATTCTCTGCCATTGATGGTTGAAAAGCAGAAATGTCTTGGAAAAGTGTTAGGCATTACTGGGTGGTGATTGGGAGGTGGCTAAACATGGTCATGTTATGGGATGGTAGCTGAAGTGTTTCATACACAGGTGCTCAATCATTCACCTTGGAGGCCAGACTCAGATTGAAAATATGCACCTGCCATAGGGATGGAGAAGGTTTCAATGATGCAACCGATGATATAGTAGAAAAACGCACCAGGGGGTATAACAGTGTCTACAGATGTTAAAAATATGCAGCTCCATCTGCATCCACCTCTGAATCAGGACCTCTGCCTGTATTTCCCTGACAAGACAAATCACACAGTGCTGTATCACTTCACCTCTCTCTTCACCAACAGATCACACACATAGCACTGTAGGGTCTATTTACTAAGCAGTGTCAGGAGACAGAGTGAAAAGTGATAAGGTGCCAGCCAATCAGCTCCTAACTGCCATCTCACAGGCTGTGTTTGTAAAATGACAGTTGGGAGCTGGTTGGTTGGTACCTTATCACTTTTCACTCTGTCTTCTAACACTGCTTAGTAAATAGACCCCTGTATCACTCTGCTTACTGTCACAGGGATCTATTTACTACAATCCGCATATTGAATGCGGATTGCAGTGTGATATTACCGAGTGAATTCGCATTGCGAATTCAGGTAATATCACAGGGATTTACTATAAATCCCTTGCAGGGACAGAGCTTGCGATAAAGCTCTGTCCCTGCGGATCCCATCCGCACTCAAGTCGCGGTATTTTCGGAAAAAATACCGCGACTAAGAGCCCGCGCATGCGCCGACCGACCACCGCTACTACCCCCCCACCGACGCTAAGCCCCGCCCCCGGCGCTGAGCCCCGCCCCTGGCGCTAAGCCCCGCCCCCATGATCGCGGATGCCCACGACCCCCCCTCCCTTCATTACACTTACCTGCATCCTCCTGGTCTCCGGTGGTCTTCTCCGGGCTTCCCGATCAGGTGATCTCCCATACTGCACTGGGGCCCGATCACCTGATGACCGGGCCCCAGTGCACTGTGGGAGACCAGCTAACCAGAGAGGAGCCATCACCGGAGGCCCGATCACCGGTCCCTGGATTCAGGTAAGTAAAAAAAAAAATGTTTATTTTTTTTTTCTTTTTTTTACAGCAATCAGCTTGCGGTCTATTTAGACCAAATAGCTGATTACTGGTACCGGCTCCCGCCTCTGCTCTCCCCGTTAGAGCAGAGTGGGAGCCCGGTAACCGGGGGAGACCCTGGATAACGCCACCTCCAGGTGGCGTTATTATCACAGGGCTTACCCTGGTATTTTTTTACAATTTATTTTTAGTAACTTGCACACAGATCACATTTCCCATTACAATTATGGGAAATGCGATCTGCTTTACTAAAAATAAATGATACTGGGGGTTGGAGTAGAATTTTACTTCTACTCCAATTGCCCTGTAATAAATACAGGTGAAACTAAAATAATGTGAAAAGGATGTGAAAACACCCTTTTCACTTTATTTTAGTAAAAATAATGTTAATAAATAGAGCCCACAGACAGCTGCTACAGTACATTGGTCTTGGATTCTTAAGGGAAATTATACTTTTTTTGGGAGCAGACGGATGACTTTATTATATTATTATTTTGATGTTATCATCCTGTCTTTTTTCTTATTTATTTGTGCTATTCCTTTAACACATGAGTTTTATTTTCCATTGTAAAAAAACACACTGTGTTTTTTAACTTAGCATTAAATAAACAGACATGTAAAATCAATGTAACTAAAATGCATTCAACCATGGGAATAGGTAACCCTTAGTATTTTCTTCACTGCTAAAGTATATATTCCATTGTGCTCAGTCAACCGTACGTGATCTATGTTTTAAATTTGCAACTGTGGCTGAAAGATCTGCTGCTCTGATCAGATTTACCTTCTTTAGCTTGCCACTTGCAATGACATTTGAGCAGATGGACGGGGGAGGATTTGGGACTGTCAAACTGTGGTTTATGGTGACCTGAGTTAGCATTCTGTTCAGTAGTACAGTATGAAGAAATATTACTCAGACGGTGTAATATCTTATTGTGTTTATTAAAGGACTTGTCTGGACATAAAAGAGCAACACCACTGCTAAATTATGTTAACTACCATGTCATGCCCTTAACCCTTGTGGCAAGGATAATGAAAATGTCCTACATGCATAGGCAATATCTCCCAGCAAGTTTGCACAATGTCTTGCCACACTGTGTTGATAGCAACTGCTGTTAAATTAGGAGAGATAACAGGCCTACAGCAATCCCAGGAAAGTGGTGGCTTTCAGTGAGGCGTGCTCTGAAATTTACTTTTTCTAACTTTTCTCTTTCTCAAGAAATATATTGCTTTATTTCAGTATTTTTCTGGGATAATTTACAGAAATAGTAATAACACATAGATAAACTGTATTCTTAGATTGTAGCTGACCAAAGGATAGGGCAGAGTGAGCATTGATTTCAATTTTCTTAAAGTTATTCTTCCTCAGAACTATTATATTTATATCTTGTAGCTAGAACAGTGTTTTAAACATTTTTTTTCTGACTTCTTTGTAATAACTATTAAAGTATATCACAGTCACTATGAGGAAACATGGCCCCTGTCATGTTTAACATGGCTAATCTTGTTATACTTGGACAGGAAAGAATAGATAGATGGTAACTAGATCTTCTCACCAGCTCCAGATCCAAAAACGGGGCAAAACACCATCCTTGTGGCGTTGGATCTCACGTGTTTTGGATCAGGAGTGCAGATTGTTGGATTCAACCATGGTTACCATGGTAACAGGCCGCTGGTTGCCTGAGAATAGCTGTCTCTTAGCCAATCAATGCATCTATGGGGAAGCGCTGGCTGAGTGACAGCCATTCTCAGACAACCAGGGACCTGTTACCATATTAGCAGCTGCTGATTGCCTGGCGGCCATACATATGACAGAACAAACGTGTGTTCTGTCATTTGCAGGGAGAAGCGCTATATGTGTATACACATATAGCACTTCTCAGTCTGGATGGATCGAGAGCTGCGTGTTTTTTTTAGCCCCTAGGATGCCTATATGGAGAAGATGGACAATCCTCAGGGACAAGGTGAGTATAGTGTGAGTGTATGTCATGGCCGGATTAAAGTTTGTGGGGGCCCATGGGCAACAAACCTGTGGGGGGTGGGGGCCCCTAATAATATAAGGAAAGTGGTGGGCCTCCAGTGGAGAGTGGGCCAGGGTGGAGGTGGACATTGCGGTCTGCATCCTCCTTTGGCGGGGTTGGCTCGGAGCAGTGAGCTGCACTGTGATGTGGCCAATAAGTCACGTTGCGCTGGCATCAGCGCAGTGCGACTTTTGACAGGGAAATTTTTGCCAGGTGGACTGCTGAGAAATATAGCATGGGGAAAAAGCTTTATATGTGTGTATGTGTGTGTTACAGTTTTGGGACGAATTATTTAATCTGTATATCAGTGTATGTGTGTGTGGTGTGTGTGTCTCTATAGAAATAAAATAGGCCAGAAATCTGTGTATATATATATATATATATATATATATATATATATCTATCAGAAAGTCATTTACAGGCTATTAGACTATACAGGCATGCCTTAATAAGGGGAATGCAATATAATTGAAGTCTGACCTGCACTCTGAACATCCAGTAATTAATAAGTTATATTCAATTGCTTTCTGTCCCTACAGAACCTCTCTGTAGTTGACAGCTATACATTTCTTTACAGAATCGCAGATAAGGGATTATTTAGAGCTGTCATCTGAAGTGTAGGGCAGATGTGTAGAGCTGTGATAATAAGTAATAAATTACAGACCTTGCTCCGGGTGTCCGGAAGCAGGTTTTTGTTACTGAAGGAAGGAGTCACTCACTGCTCTGAGTTTTTCCTCTGTCTTCTTCCCTCGGAGCGGAGAGCCTGCCTCAAATTCTTCTTATCACTGGGGGAAGGTCCGTTCCTGAGGCTGCCGCCCACTGCCTGCCTTATGGCAGGGTT
The DNA here is from genome assembly GCA_031769625.1 of Taudactylus pleione. Lineage (NCBI taxonomy): Eukaryota > Metazoa > Chordata > Amphibia > Anura > Myobatrachidae > Taudactylus > Taudactylus pleione. Next base: position 81,863,577 of record JAUIMM010000040.1, read on the forward strand.
GCCTACCCTCCCGATTCGGGCGGAAGCCTCCCGATAAACGGGTGCAGCTCCCGCCCCCCCGGAAAGGCAGACAAGCCTCCCACTTGCCGCCGATCCCCTGTCTCCCCCCCGCCAGTACCTGATAAACCCCCTTCAGCGGGGGGCCGCTGACGCGATTTGCGTCATTTTGGCCCCGCCCCCTGCTTCACAATGCCTGTATTTCGGCTTTGTGTAGCGGGGGTGGGGCCAAAATGATGCAATCGCGTGGCCCCGCCCCTGTCACACCCGGAAACTGCCTTCAGCCCACCCAGCCATGCTCCTTTTTCCAGCCACGCCCCCTGTTCTGCCGATCTGGCTGCTCCCTCCCGGAAGGAGCAGCCAGATAGTCGGCAAGTATGCCTTATGGGGAGAAGGAACTACCTGCTCTGTCACAGCCCCCTGCTGCTCATACTGTCTGAAAGAGTCCTGGCTCTCTGTTACTGCTAGCTATAGCTGGTTGTCTGAGTCAGAGCTGCCACTCGCCAGTCCCCACAAGAGCGCAGGTAATGAACCCACAGCAGGCAAGGTAGTGAGCTCCATGGCGGCCGCTGTATCTGGAACAGCTGAGCTGCCACCGGGGAGAACCGGAGCGCAGGCAGCGATATCCTGCTGCTCTGCTCTCCTGTGTGGGGGCCCCCTATGTGTGGGGGCCCAGGGACAACCGCCCCTGCCGCCCCCACCTATAATCCGGCCCTGGTGTATGTACTGTATTAAAGTTTTACTTTATAACACTGTATTTACAGTACTTTTACACATACAGAAATTGCACAGATCACACTGATCTGTGCAGGCAGTAAACACGCTGTGAGGTGGTCAAAATTGACTGGAAATGACCGGAAATGCATGTTATTGAGGTTAATAATACTGAAGGAACAAAAACAGACCAACATCATGTGATTTTAGCTGATTTTATCAATTTAAAAAAAAAACAGATCCAAAACCAAAGCACTTGAGGGTAGTTTTGGTAAACCAAAATACGATGATGAATTAGAACTAAACCAAAACATGGGGGTCGGTGCACATCTCTAAATTTGTAACATAGAAACAGAATTTGACTGCTGACAAAAACCCCTTGGCCCATTGAGTCTGCCTTTTTTATCAAAATCTTAGGGGTATATTTACTAAATTGCAGGTTTTTTAGAAGTGGAGATGTTGCCCATACCAACCAATCAGATTCTAGCTATTATCTTCTAAAAGGTGCTAGATAAATAAGTAGAATCTGATTGGTTGCTATGGGCGACATCTCCACTTCTAAAAACCCGCACTTTAGTAAATTTACCACTTTGAATTGACTTTTAGTAAATTTAACCCCTAGAGAGACCGAAGTTGCTTTAAACTAATTAAAAGTAAGGTGGATTATGATACAGAATGTTATATACCTTTTAGAACTGATGATAAAACATCAAATTATATATAAAATAAACATGCAATAAGCGATGAGCATTTATTCTCGGCAAGTAAAATATTAAACAATTAACAATTTTGAGTGTATTTAATATTCAGTTTAATCTCTGTCCTATATTAATCAAACCTGTTCCTTTTTTCTTTGGTTAATTACTGAAATTTGCCAGAGGAACTGTGCCCAAGAGAGCAGCTTCCATCATGACTCAGTGAAAGATGAGCATGAATCCTAGCTCCCTTTGATCCCAACACTGGAAGATAAGAATGGCAGTATCCCCTATAAGGCAACCTGCTAGTGGAACAGCAGGGCTACTTAAATGAAAGAGTATTAAATATATGACAAATAATTAGTTTATGTTAAAGCTGCAGAAATCTCTGTGGATAGATTACTTTTTTCATCAGTATTCTAATATTAACTGATTTGTAAATGGCAAGATATATTACACTTTCACTCAAACAAAAATAAGTACAGTAAGTTTCAAAGATGGAACCACAGAGTATATGGCAACAGTTAACCGATAAACCTATTTTGTTCTCCCAATTGCATGTACTTCTCTGTATAAGGAAAAAATATGCATGTTTGGAAAGGTGTAAGCTGTAGCTTAATGTAGCACTATATGGGGGAAGGAACTGAAGAAAATTGCATTTAATTGGGAGTCAAACTAAAACGTACCCTCACGGACATTTTTGGGAGTGGGCCACATGGGCAAGAATCAATAGTACAATTGAGAATCCAGTGGTTATGTGTTCATTTTGATTTCCATAACCATGGGGGTGATTCAGCATAGGATGGAATTGCAAAGCCGCGCACAAGCAGCTTTGCAATTACATCCTTGCTAATATGCAAATGCAGCAGGAGGTGTCTGACCATTGGTCGCAATGGTGGATGGTGCCAGGTCAGCTGAGTAAGCCTCAGCTTATGCAGGCTGGCCATCTTGCAAGGCCAGGAATCTGCACCTGTAGACGCAGATCCTGGCTCTGCTACTCCCGGCAAACGTGGACGACATACCTCCATTTCTAGGAACACCGACCGTCCCCGCCACGTCAATGCCTCTGCCTGTAAATCAGTCAGAGGCATAGCAGGGGCTGCGTGCGATCATGCATGACCCGTTCTGCACATGTAGAGGGCTAATGAGGGGAATGCAGTTGCAGCTGTGGTCAAACTGGACTTATCTGTGCTTCACAGTGTCCTCATGAGCATACGGTGCATGCATGGCTGTCCATCTTGTGACTAGCTGCTGATCCTTGCTGCTTGGAATAAATCACATTTGGCTGTGTTTACCAGTTATTCTGTATGACTGCTTGTTATACTGATTACCTGTACTGTGAACCATTGGCTATTACAGTACGTGATCACATAAAGGGCCTGATTCAGATATGTATGCTAATGAAATGGCAGCTGCGACCCCAGACACAGGTGCTGTGCAAAAATATGCTGACGTATGCAGACGCCTAGAAATGCATTGAGACGCCCACCTGCAGCTTCGTAGATCCAAGCGAGTACATACAAATATGCAGCAGTGGTTGCAGATCCTTCAGTAATCGACCATGTGAGTAGTTCTATGCTCATGCAGAATGGCTGCGGGAACTGAGATGCTAGCGCCAAGTTTTCTGTGTGCAGAATCGCAATAGTGTGCTGAGACATGCGCCAAATACGGCCACAACACGCTTGTGGTTTTGCTGCCACTCCCTGTAACCATCCCCAAGCGGTCCCTGAATATCAATCACTTTGCTAAGAAATCTTTACTGCAATCTACATCGCTAAGGTATCTTGGCATGAGTACAACGCAACTGCTGCTAATGCACAGTTGGCCGATAAACATTCAACTGCGTAAATATCGGCATTGCGTCCACATGTGAATCAGATCCATGTACCATACTTCTGGAAAACTAATGACCATACTTTTCCTAACCCTTTTGAGACTGCTGTACATTGCCCACATTTTGTGTCAGTCCCCTGGAACTGTCCTTGACCAAGGGATATATTTACTAAGACTTGAATGGAAATTAAGTGAACGGAGATAAGGTACCAGCCACTCAGCTCCTAACTGCTATGTCACAGACTGTGGTTGGAAAATGACAGGAGCTGGTTGGCTGTTACCTTATCTCCTGTTCACTTTATCTCCATCCAAGGCTTAGTAAATAGACCCCCAAGTCTTGTACCTGACCCTTTGTTACTGGCACTGTACAGTATGCCTATATTATATGTGTTTCAAAACTAGGAACTGTCCAGACTACGCTATTTGTCTGCTCTATAATATACTATAAATATTATATATATATATATATATATATATATATACTGTCTGCTTGTGTAAACTGTTAACATCAATATTAAACTATCCTTGTACTTCTGCACATCTATAATCCAGGTTTTATCCTACCACCTGCCTTATCAGCTCTTTTCTCCTGACATTGGGGTCTTCCTCTGAACAATCTGGATAGCCAATAGCAACCAATTAGATTATAGCTATTATCTTCTAGAAGGTGCTAGATTAATATAAAGTACAATCTGGTTGGTTGATATGGGCAACATCTCCACTTCTAAAAAACCCGCACTTTAGTGAATATACCCCACAGTCTCTTGACAGAGGTGTACACAAGTCCAATGTGCTGGGAGTTACACACATATTTTAGCATAAATATGCAAAAATGTTACTGTATGTCCTAATTTCATTATTTGTTTGCCCATGATTAAAAGAATAGTATATGATTTATTTTAATGTAGATTATAGGTATGGCATTCATTATTTGAACTAAACAGCTGCAATTAATTACTTTTTTACTTTCTTGTTTTGGGGCTTGGTGAATAACAAGTGTTTGAATAACTAATCCAATAAATATGCCACATGTTAAAGGGTCAAATTGAAGATATATTTTGATTGATCAGAGTGAGGTGAGTATTTTTTTTACAATTGCCACATTAAACAATTAACAATAGGCAAATAAGAATGACATATACTGTACATTGACATATAAATGTATTGGAATGAAGTCAGTTATTGACAGATGACTTTCAAATATTGTATTTTCCCTCTTACAGAAGTTAGGACATTCAGTAAATCTGATCTAGAACTTTGCCAAAAGTTAATTTACATAGAAATTAAAAATTGCATTTGTAAGAAAAAAAAGCGTAAGTCTGATGAAAAATTTAATTAACTTCGAACTTAAGGGGGAGGAAGAAATAATTTTATCTATGCTGATCGTTTCCGTCCTTTGGGTTAAGAACTGTCTCCATGGCTTTAAACAGCCATGTAAGATATATTAAAAGGCGAGCATTGATCTTCAAGGAACAGTTGTATTTTTCAATTACATGCTCTTTGGTCTTTGTAGTTTTTAGTATTTACTTTTACAGTGCATAACTCTCACTTAATTACCTTAAGAAAAAACAGGTTTTTAAAATATTTGGAAAAATGTCACTTGCTTGCAAAGGTATGCCGTGTCCGGTGTTCAGTATGTGGCTGTACTGTAATACCAGCAACACCCGGCCAGTGACCCATTACCCTAGGCGTTTCAGATGTTACTACACAAGAAGTGTAGTATACTACTACCATTTATTTTTCATTTATTAGTGGGATTTTTTTGTGGTAGGAGAAGACAGAAAATACTGATTTCTTATTGAATTTAGCAACCACTAAAGTTTGACATTTGATCATAAGTGGGTATAAGGTCACATTGTTATTAGATACCATGTCGACATTCATAATGGCAACATATATGAACATGTTGAAAGGCACCATGTTGACATCCTCAGATGCCGACATGATCACAATGTCAACATCTGAAATGTCACCCGTGTGAAATGTCGGCATTCTCAGAATACCGACGCTGAGGTTTAGGCACTGCAGTGAGGGTTAGGCACTAGGGGGAGGTTAATGTTAGGTTGTGAGTGGGGATTAGGGGTAGGGATCAGGAATGAAAGTACTGTACTCGCTGGAACACTTCTCGTCAGATGTCTGTACTTTAACTTCTTGTAACATGACCATCGGGGTCCAGAAGATGATGATGTAGGGCCAGGGAAGGGACTGCTTCACCAACAGAGACATTATGTCGACATTCTGTTATGCCAACATGTAATTCTTGTAGACATTAACAGAGATTAATAGACAACTCGGAGAAGGTGATACCAGCAGAAACTAAAGATAGACCCCACCCATACAGTAGGATAAAATAAGTTTCCAGATATATCTTAACAAGTATCTAGAGAAAGAGAGAAAGGTACACACACTAAAAAGGAATATGAATTCCTTAATATAAACCACCATAAAAAACCTACCATCTATGTAATAAGTAAAGGAAACAAAAGTACTACATCCCCCCAGGAAGACCTATCATTGCAGGGACAGAAGACCTTAACACTAACCTATTCAAACTGATAGATTTTCTACCTGCATACATTAGTGGTTAAAAATAAGTCATAAAATACCTCACTGACTGCAGTTCTATACTAAAAACAGACATAAAAGACAGGATACATCTGATCGCAATAAAGAAACAAATGTAACAATTACCACAGCATTGCAATTGACATCAATGGGCTAGGACAGATTCACTAGTAAATCTAGACTGTAAAATAAGACTGCACTTGTATCAACCACATAACATTATATAAATGTCATAAACTATATAGTAGTATTTTGACAATCTTGTATCCTTGAATTGAACTGTCCATTTGAATACCAATGCATATGCGTGCATAAATTAGCCACTGCGATTATCTATCCAGCTTGAGTATTCACTGCGTGCAGCGAGAATTGCAATATCTGTGATGGTTCAGAGCTGCTGTAATCGTGCGTGAGCGGCCTATGTGCTTCGATGTTACTGATGTATACACAGGACTGCGAGGTATTACGGATGTGAGAAAGCAGTAGGGGGCATCTCTATGCTGGCTAAGCGTTGGCAGACATTAGCATATTTTCGCAGCTGCTTTGCGTGCAATTACGCAGCTGTGATCGCAATTGCAATCTGTGATGAATCAGACCCTATGTTCTATATGTCTCTAATGTTAAATATTCTCTAATACTGCGCTTCCCATTATCCCATTAGGACTTTGGAATACCTGCAATCTGGATTTCAGCATTTATTTACATAAATACACCACCCTCCACTCTCATTGGCTAAAGAAGACAGTGCCCTTTTCTTCAGAAAGCTATATTTACAAAATCTTTATAAAAACTAAAAGAACCTATTAGTGGCCGATCTGTAAAACTTGAAGTAACCCACCAATTGTGTTACTTCCGGTTTGCAGCTAGAACAGAAAAGCATCGTTGTTAGCTACAAGTCCGCTAGGTAACCAAAAGAATCTAGGAAAGGAAGGGCTTGGAAACCAGATATACGTGGCACTGATGTCAGGTCCAGGTCATGACAAGGTCTGATAGCCGTGATCCCAGTGTTTATCACACTAAAGAATGCTCTAACTTTATATTAAGTCTTTGCAAATGACTGTTTTTATATTATTTATGTAGGTACAGTAGATGGCAATACTATTGTTATTTTGTACTTATAAAGATGTTGATCCCATGTAGTTCCAGGTTCAGAGGTCATATATAATTAAACCATCGTTTAATTAGTGGGATATGTTAGAAAGGTAGGTACACACAGCCCTAAGGAAGAGTCAACTTGCACTCAAAATGAATTGTCGGGGTCTGTACTTACATGATTGGACACCCTGAAAGGAGCTTTACCTGTGACTGCATCTTGTTCAGGTGAGGAAAAAGAAAGGAAGATCTGGAGCCTGAACGGTTCCTACTTTATCAAAGTGGTTTAACTCCATTTCTTGGAGATTCTAGGATCAAATATAATGTATAAACTGCTAGAATACTAGTATATTATTGTTATGGTTCCAAAACCTAATAGAGATTGCATACAAGTATTTATTTCTTGGAGATTCCTTGATTATACATATGGCCATATCAAAAGTATGTTGTTGGTACAATTCCATTGCTTACTAGAGATTGCTGTACATGGAATCGGTATGAATGACCGCCGAACCTATGCCCGGCAGTTCAAAACCAGACACAAGAAGACCGGAAGGACTGAAAATCCAGATTGGTAAGTATAGTAACTACACCTAACCCTATACCCCCCTAACCCTCCCTTAGGGGTGCCAACCCTAACATTCCCTCCTAATGCCTAACCCTAATTACTCCTGTAAGTGCCTAAAGCTAATCCGTCCCTCCCCGCAGCCTAAGCCTAACCCTCCCGGGGGGTGCCTAACCCTAACCTCCCCCCGGGGGTGCCTAACCCCTCCTTCCCCAAGCTTTACTCTAACCCTCCTGGGGGCTTACCTTAGTTTGGTATGCCGGGCGTTGGGCTCCCAGCATAGGGATAATGATAGGTGTCGGTATTTCAACTCCTGTCATTAGTCTTCTGTTGGGATTAGACAGTCGGGAAGCCAGCGGTCAGCATTTCGACCGTTGGCTTCCTAACCGCATCCCCTGTACATACTCTAGAGCACTTTATTATTTGAGATATTTTATTAAAAATACTGTTTTAAATACTACACTATGGGCGCGTTCAATTAGACCTGATATTTTTCAGGTGCGAAAAACAGTTGGTTTTTTTTTTTTTTAAATTACGCCTAATTTAATTGCTTCCTATTAACACACAGACCTATGTTTTTTTTCATGGCCCCAGCCTTGATAACAGGGCTGGTTACTGGGCCTCAGACAGGTGAAAAAAAATGCCGGATAAGTGTCAGCTTCCTGTCAGCAGCCTAGCACATGCTGCTGTGTGCTGGGCTGTAGTGGGACCAGGGAGACTCCTGTCACTGGGCAACAGCAGCAACATCTTGTCCTGGGGACTGCTGGGGATGGGGGCTTGCAATCACAGTGATTAGATTTGCCCCTGGCTGAGGAATTCAGAACACCCCCCCGTCATCAGTGTTTTTTTTTTTTTTTTCTCCCAGGAGGTGTGGCCACGCCTCCTTCAATGAGTCTACACCCCTGATAATTTCCAATTTCGGGGCTAATAGAATTAGCTCAGGGGATCAGCTAGCCAGTGGTAAATATGTGTATGTTTTACATAACTATGTTTCCAGCAGAGAATCAACCCAGCCCATTCCAGTTTATCCTGGAAAAAGAATATTGATGTACAAAGTGAAGTAAACCCTGGATATAAGTAAGCAGAATATCAATAGGGTAATTCACAACCCAAATTTAACCCGTTGTTTATGCATATGAACTTATTATTCCTTGGCCTTTTTCCTTCTCTTTTGATGAAATGTGATCAAGAAAATGCCATGCACTGAGCCAGATACATCAAAGGTAAGTTTTATTTATGTTCATTATTTGTATGATCTTCTTCTTTATTAGTGGCACATTGAAGGTTTCCTTCCTTTTGCCATTTGTAGACATGATGAATGTCAACATGGTTACTGTTGGCATGCTAAGCATTTGACATGTTGCATGTCGACACTTTGACCATGTCGACATTCTTATGAATGTTGACATGGTAATTGTCAATATAACATACCACACCCAATATAAAACACCAGTTCAGGTAATTATATGATTTGTCCAAAATGTTGTTGAAGGATAAACAGGCAGAGTGTACTCTAAATCTGGACCTTAAGAACAGTCACCCTAAGCTTGTTGATATATCTCAATGGTAATGTAGGTTTGGTAGTTAAAGAAGCATTATCCATCATCACTTCGGCTCTACTTGGTGACACCATCTGAGGGAGTGACACTAAAATAGCAGAACAGCCCTTTAGTTTTATTAATTGCACAAAAAAGAAACAAAACATAAAAGTAAATCCTGGCCTGTCTGGATCTAACTAAACAAAATGATTCCCTCTCTCAGAGTGCAAGGACTTGACATCCCTCTCACAAAAAAAGAAGTCTTTAGCACAGTACTTACATTCAGTAAACACAGTGTCTCTCAAAAGGTCTTTAACTTGTTCCCCTGGCAGTGAGAAACTCACTACAAGCCTCTCACAGGTGGTCTGGCAATCAAGGCTGCTAATCAACTTCTGTCTACCTGACAAAAGTTAAACACCTGGGACAGAGTATATAACCCCTTGACAACCTTTCCTGTGTTTTTGTCATTTACTGTAAATGTCAACATTCTCAATGTCAACACTGACATAATGTCAGAATGTGGACATTTTGAATATCAACAGACAGAACTTTGATACATTATATTATGGCTAGACTTCAGTTAGGGTTAGGGTTAGGCTGCAAGTAGGGTTAGGCTTAAAATAAGTAACATCTTTAATGTTGACATTATGACATTGACACTCTCAGTGTCAATGGTCTGACATAATATAGCACACATGGGATGGGTATGTAATGCTGACAGTCGGGATCCCAGTGGTCAGACATAACATACTGACCAACATGGTCAGTATGCTAACACTCACCCAGTGGCATAAAATGGCCCCCGCAGACACCATAGTGGCTTGGGGGCACCAGGGGCTGTTGCTATGCTACTTCAACTGTAAATGCTGGCCTGTGAACTAGTGAATTAGTGTCCTGGCAGCGTTTTATAGACGACATCCTTTTTATTTGGCGGAGAGATGAAGAATCCCTCCTTGTTTTTTGTGATGTTTTAAATTCCAATCCTTTTTGTATCAATCTTACCTTCTCTACTAATAAAGTGGAGGTCTCTTTTTTTAGACTTGAATATTTATTTCAAACAAGGGCAAGTTAACACCAAAACTTTTAGAAAACCGACTGACTCAAATGGCTTTATAGAAGATCGAGCCATCACCATTCTAGTTGGTTAGGAAATATCCCCTTTGGTCAGTTCTCATGCATAAAAAGAAATTGTACAGAGGGAGAAATATGTGAGCAACAGTTACAGGAGATGTCCTAAAGATTTAAAGCAAGAGGTTATCACAATAATACCCTTGCAAAAGCCAGAGACAGAATCAACAATATACAGGAAGGAAGAGATGATCTCTTAAAAATTAGAAAGAAAAAATAAAATAACGATACTCTTCAATGGGCATTTATTAGTCAATTTAACTCCTGCCATAAAGAAATAGAGAAAGTTTTGAGAAGGAATTGGAATTTACTAAAACAAGATCCAATTATAGGAGAAGAAATACCTGATCAACCAGTGTTTACATATAGGAAAGCACCGTCATTAAAGGATAAACTTGTCAGGAGTAGCATAGAGGAAGAAATTAGGCAGAGTGTCCGTACAAAAGGTTTTTATTGATGCGGGCTGCGTCTGATATGTAGAACAGTTAAATTTACTATCAGTATAATCACAGAATTTACAGTTAATAATAAAAAAATATCCCATCCGAGAATTCATAATGTGCAATTCCAAAAATTTATATATTTTGGAATGTGCATGTGGCCTCTTTTATGTGGGAAAAACCACAAGGTGTCTCAAGGTCCGATTGGCTGAACATATATATAATACTACATAATTGCAAAGAATGCTATATTAGGAATTTTTGGGGGATTCAACAAATTCTTCCCAGATAGAGAACAAGAGATTTGGAAAAACGTCTCTCACAGTCAGAGATGAAATGATTCCATGAACTGAGAGCCCTTGATCCCAAGGGGCTCAATGGGGAATTCGAATTTAAATATTTCCTCACTTATTTTATATTTATTTATATATATAGTAATAATGTATGCACTTTTCACCATCTGCATTTTTTGCACAATCTCTTTCTAATTCTCATGTATATTTTATTAGTATTTTTAATATGACTGATGTATGTTCTTTTTTTCTTACATTTTTTTATGATGTTCACCATATGGACACTTGGAGGATTTTTACAAGAACATTGAATAATTTATATTTTCTATTATATGGATACTTGATATGGACTCCTATATTACACAGAGGACGGTACATCTAGTGCTATAAATGGATTTGCATGTTGGATGTACTATTTCTTGCTATATGGAATGCATATGCAGGACAAGCAATTCTAGACCCCATGGCAACCATACGCATGTGCTGAGTGCGCTGAGCTTCGGTATTCTTTATCCGCCAAGGAAGTGGCATTTGGCCATCTGCTATATGGTTAGAGTACCGGTGGCTTCCGTAGCATGGTGTTCTAGAGCATGTGCAGAGCATGCCTATCACCAATTAGTGGTGATTTCAGACAGCTGATTGGGCTGTGTTTTCAGCTATTTATAGCAAGATCTGCAGAGCCACTTTACGATTCTGATGAAGAACCCACCGGGTTTGAAACATGTTAAGCAGGGTTCTGCATTTTCTCCAACTGACTGGTTAACGTACAATATTGTTCCTGCGGAGGGCTGGCAATCCGAAAGCAAACCTACTCCATTCCGTATTTACATCTGGGACTTTAGTAATGTTGCAGTGTGCCGTGGTGGAGATTCTGTGATATGCTTTGTTGATTGATGTGCGCCGTGTTTTGGTTTTGGATCTGTATCTCCTTCGTGTTTTGGATCTGGATTTGGTTTTGCCAAAACCCCCCTTGCGTGTTTTGGTTTGGTTTTGGTCTGTATTTTTTTTTTTTAATTTATAAAAACTGCTAAAATGACATAATTTGGGCCTGTTTTTGTTCCTATTGTATTATTAACCTCAATAATTATTATTTCCACTAGTTTCCAGTCAATTTTGAACACCTCACAGTGCACAATATTGTTTTCATCCAGTTTAGGCCCATAATTTGCACCAAGCTAGCTGGCTGACTAAGCTAAGTAGCAGCAGTAAGTGTCAAAAACACGTGGTAGTTCAACTTCAAACGTGGCACAAAACAAGCTACCAATGGGCAGCTGACATTGCTGCCAATGATCTTTCTGTGCACAAACTGGCTTTACAAAGGCAAGATGCTGTCGCCATTAGTATCCGATTCCTCACCCAGTGTATACATCATCTTCACACAATAGTAATTTGTCCCTGCTGCATTTTTGGATGTAATTAGTGGTAAAGGTCTTCCCCGTGAAATGTGTAGTTCATTTTAATGAACATCATCTTTTCCACATTTTGAGAAAGTAGCCTCCTATGCCGATTGCTGAAAAGGTTCCCGGCTGTGCTAAAAACTATTTCTGAGTACACACTGGAGAGTGGGAAGCTCATGTAAAGCAAAGCCAGTTCATGCAAGGACCTCCAAATTTCTTTTTTCTCCTGTCATTGGTGAAACAGACTGTCTGACATGCCTATTAGGATGCTATCATTAAAATAGTCCTCAACAATTCTTTGAATGGTGACCGTATCAGATGGCAATTATTTCAGACTCTCCAACTTTGTTGTGTTGACTCATCTGCATCACCAGTGGGTCTTTTTTGGAACGTTTAGTTTTCACCTGGCAGCCGCGCTTGCTGGAGAAACTGAAGGAGAAGCCATGGATGCATCATGTGCCACTTGAACTGAAAATTTGCTTACCAAGAGCTCTTTGCATCTCTTCAGATCTGTGTACATTGGGAAGAAAAACACAACATTTTACTTAAACCTAAGATCGAGCATGATCGCCAAAATGTATTGCTCTGATTGGAAGATCCTGACAACCATTGGATCCTGGTGAAGCAAATAAAGGACTTGATCTACAAGTCTGACATGTTTAGCGGAATCGCTTAGTTTCAGCTCCTCCTTCAGTTTTTCAAGCTGATTTTTCAACAGTCTAACCTGACTCAAGCTGGCAGTGTCTGAACTCACTTCACAGCTTACTACTTCAAAGGGTTTCAGCACTCTGCACAACACAGAAAGTATTTCCCACTGACCTTGAGTAAGGTACAGTTGTCCTCCTCGTCCTAAGTCTACTACATTGTGTTGCTTTGGATGGCTTTTTGCTGCTCCTCCATCTGCTCAAGCAATAAAAGGGTGGAGTTCCACCTCGTAACTACCTCTTGCTTCAGCTGGTGACAGGGCAAAGTCAACATTTCTTGCAGGTGCTGCTATCTTCTACATGCACCTGCTGAATGGCAAAAATTACCAGAAATTTTGTGGGCCACAGAGAGCATCTCCTGCACGGCCCTGTCATTTAAAAAAAAAATTGCACTAGTAAGTTAATAGTGTGAGCAAAACATGGGACGTGTTGGAATTCACCCAGCTGTAATGCTCTCACAATATTTGTGGCATTGTCAGAAATGACAAATCCCGAGTAGAGTCCAAGCGGGGTAAGCCATTTTGCAATGACTTCCCTGAGATTTTCTAAGAGGTTGTCTTAGTGAAACCGATTAAACACTAAGTAGCCTTCCTCTGAATAAGCTGCTTTTTCTTAGATGCTGCTGCTGTTGGTGCCGCTGAAGGCAATACACTCACTCAGTGGGCTGTTACAGTCATGGTATCTTGCATCTTTCCTATTCCATTTGTTCACATATCTGACAATGGGTACAACAGCATTTTGGAGGACACAAATTAATTTTTTTTAATGTCCCTATACAACCTGGGAATTGCTTTTCTATTGAAGTGGAACCTAGATGGGATTTGGAAGCGGGGACAGAGGACCTCAATTAACTGTCTAGAATCCACTGGCGGATATCGGATGCACATCTAATACCAGCATAGATGTTATGACATCAGTGATTCGCTGTGCAACTGGGTGACTGCTGTCATACTTGCTCCCCATTGCACAGGATTGTTTGACAGTCAAATGTTTTTTAGAACTACTACTAGTAGTCTTCCTGGTCTCCTTCTGGAAAAAAGATCCACTCCCAGCAGGAGCATCAGGTATAGTGCTCAAGGATTCATCTGAGGAATCCAGGATACTCCTATCATACTCCTAGGACTGAGTTAGCCTTATCAAATTGTATGCAGGACTACTTCCAATAAAGATTGAGGATATTGTTGATGAGGGTGTAGGTGGTGAAGACGCCAGGTTCTTGGATTTAGCAGAGAGAAAGGAGCTAGCTGACGCTGGACTGCTTGTTGTTACTTTCTTAGCCAAAGTTTTTGAATTTTGCATACACTTTTTATGGATGCGCTGTAGATGACATAATAGGGAGGAGGTTCCTAGATGGTTAGGGTCCCTACCTCTACTTACTCTGGCAAGACAACAGGTACAGATGGCTTGACAATTATTGTCTGGATTTGGGTAGAAATTATTCCACACATAAGAAGTGGATTTTTTTTTCATGCCCAGGCATGACAATGGGCTTTTCCTTATCATGGGCAACAACTGTTTCTACTGGGGTGTGATTTACATAAACAACATCCTCATCATCAGCATCTTCATCATCAATATTCTTTTAGCATCAACTATACAAATATCCTCCTCATCCTGGTGCACTTCCACAGAAGCATCATCAATTTCTATGTCAGCATGTTGACTTGTGCTGCTCATACCCACATTTGCAGGATGCACAAGTTGTGGAAGGAGGCTCTTCTTTGAGTACAGTTTTGGAAAGGTCAGGATCACACATGGCACCCACTGATATTTAGACTCTCCTCAGGGATTTGTGACATTTCTGAGCGCAAAGTTGGTTCCTGTGCCTTAACAATTTAAATTTTATTTAAACATCTACAGGGAGAAGGGCTTATATCATCATAAGAGGCAGAACCACCAGTCATAAATAATTTCCAAAGCCTTAGCCTTTCTTTGCCACTTCATGTGGTGAAAGGAATATTACCAATTTTATGTCTTTCTGCAGCTAACTTTCCCTTTGATGTTTCTTCTTTACCAATGTAAAAGATTGGTTCTTTGATTTTAGATGCCCTGACTTAAGCCCTATATGCCTTTGGGCATCGGCTTTAGTAGATGACATAGATGGACTAGTATCATCATGACTGGTGGCACTGGCAGCAGCTCTAGCCCTAGTATGTGGTTCCTGCTCTCCTCTCAACTGATATATAAACAACACGAATGAAGTGGGGTACAGCACACACATCAATTTGTACCAATTTTAAATATTACACTGCGGTATCAATGACCTACAGTGTCACAATATTTTTTTATGAAAAAGAAAAGAATAACATACTATGCTACCACTTACAATGTCACAAGATATTTTATGAGTAAAACAATGCACTACCACTTACAGTGTCACAAGATTTTTTTATGAGTAAAACACTGCACTACAACTTACAGTGTCACAAGATTTTTTATGAATAAGAAAATAATAACACATTGTGCATCTCTAGTTATAAGGGGCATTACTTAGTGTGGCATAATGTGTAAGGTTCATTACTGTATCACAAAACTACACCAAACACAATAGGTGCACTGATAATACCTCTAAATACCAGCTGTATCTAATGGCAGCTCACAAGTGGGTTCTGCACCCCACAAAAGTAGACAAAAGCAAACAATATGGAGCACAGTAGATTAGTCTAATATTTCCTTTTATTAAAACATTATTCAATTAAGCATATATAATATCACCTAATCTGCATAAAAAATAACACTTTTACATATACATCTAAAATCCAATCAACTAGCCACAGTGAATAATCAAATATTCTGTTGCATACACATGTCACAGCACTGGAATATACAGTAAAATAAAAGTCCAGAGACTCAAATGAGTCTACGGACTTTTATTTTATGATTCAGTACTGTGACATGTGTATGCAATAGAATATTTGATTATTCACTGTGGCTAGTTGATTGCATTTTAGATGTATATATGTTATTATTGATGTAGATTAGGTGATATTATATATGTGCCAAAGGCACGCACAGAAAAACGTCATCTTTGTACCAGAAACTTTTTTGGTAGGGGGGACAAAATTTATAGTTACGCCACTGCCTTTACCCTCCCTCTTTGGTGCTTAACCCTAACCTTCCCCCTAGTGCTTGAACCTAACCTCCCCCTACCTGGTGCCTAACTCTAACCCTCCCCCTAGTGCCTAGCTCTAACCCTAAACCTAACCCCCTGATACTTACCTTCAGCTTGCCGGCATTTGGTATTCTGGAGCCGGGATATAGAGAAAAAGCTCTAGTACTCTCAGTACTTTCAAGTGACTAGTACTAGCTGAATATAAATAAATACAATTGTAATACAGTAAAACGTGTTTTTTTTAAAAGTCAAATCAAAATAATTTGCTTTGAGAAAGCACATTCGTGTGCAAGCTTAAAGTGTGAGCAAGATTTTCTTGTCCATGCATACCTCTCTTAAACATGCCAGGGTTTTTTTTATGTTTCTATTTGTTGCTTAACTGACATATTCCATTGCTGTTGTTAAATGCCAGGAAAGCTTGAAAGCAATGTTCTTTCTCTTGAAGCACTATTTTGTGGGCTACTTTTCAAATGGTTAGAAACAGTACTTATAGCTGCCATCAATACATACACTATACAATATGTTATACAATTACACATTTCAGCCTAGAACAATTATGGTAGATTGATTATACCTGGGATGACAGAATGTGACCCAGTGGTTTTTATACATCTCTAAACATGTAGCACTTGTAATGGTCTTTTCCCACCCTCGCTAACTTTTCACTCTGTACTAGAGCCCTTCTCTGGAACACGGAACAATAGAATTCACACAATAAATTAATCTTTTCCTGCCACTCTCATAGTTCCAAGACTGGGGACAAGGGGTGTCAGCGTATTCTTTGAAAAGCAGAAGCTTTTGGTTCTTAAAGACACCCTATGAAGTTGCGCCAGAAAAATGTTAGCAGCTAATGGTTAGGGCCAAAGAGCTAATCTGTGAGGAAATAATCAACCAACACGGTGGTCCACATTGTAACAGTTTGTTGCACTAGCTAATAACTTTGTGGCCAACAACCCAGAACATTCATATATACAAATCAGAGTCATATGCCAATAGGATAATCTCATATGTGACTCTCATTTACTATTAATCAAATTAAATGTGCTGAACACTCATTCAGATATCTGTGCAATCTTGAACAAAATGGGGTTTATTAGCCTTAAACCTTCAATTGAAGTATCCATACATTTAATCCCAGATAATTGTTTTTTATTTTATTTATCTTTTGCACATTTATTATTGTATTTTTTATTAATAATTGTGTTATACAGCATGTACAATATATTGAATTGAGAGGTAAAGCTCAATAGCCTTTTGACATATTAAATGGGTCCAAAAAATATAAGACCTATGAGGTATATAAAATGCTAATAAGTTTCTAAGACACCAAGAGGTATATTTACTAAAAGTTTAATTTGGTATTTTGGTAATATTTCTGTTGTTTTTGCAAATTGACCATTTACTAAAGGCAAAACTTACAGAAAAATGACCAAAATACAGACTTTAGACCAACTATAGATTTTTTACAAAGTCAAATATAGAAGCTGCAGATTTATTAAGTGTCAGTTTGTAAACCAACCAGAAACCAACCCTAGAATGATGGTAAACCAGCCCAAACAATAGACCTGCATGTGCCAGTTGATTTAGGTAAAGCACTGTACAGATCCTGATGATCGGTGCAGACTTCTATTGCTCTATACAGTATGTTAATAATTGGTTAATATATCAAGAAAAACATGCATGGGCTTTCCCCCCAAAATACATTATTGGTAAAAGGGAGGGGTGTCCACCTATTTTCCAATAAGCAGCACTAGGCTAAACCAGCTGGGTGGGGCTGATGCTATAGCAGGGGGGCACACATCATGGTCTCCCCATGCCATAATGGCAACTAGCCCCATACTATTTAGTTCAGGATATATTGATGACAACTTTGCCATTGGATCTGCTATGGAACAGTGGGAAGAAATCCGACAGACAACAATGTTGGATTTTAAATGACAGTGAAAATCAATGCATAGTAATTGCTGTTTATTTAGACTGCAATCCAACTTCGATACTCATCACTGTCTGTTGGTTTTGAAATAGAACCAAAACCTAGGCTTAGTAAATTTACCCCAAGTATCCCTTTTACTGTTTAAATATACTGTATATGATGTTGTTGGCCACTCAAAAATTGGTGATTAACCAGGTAATACCCCTTTTATACCAGAGCTAAAACCCGGGTTTTTGAAGGGTTAACCCGGGCAACTCCCTGGTGTAAAAGGGGAGAGAGTTGGATCGCCGGGACGAGTGACCCGGCAATCCAACCCAGGTAACTATCAGGGTTTAACACGGGCGTAGCCCGTGAAACCCTGCTGTGAGAACAGCGCACTCCGGGTCACGGTGACCTGGAGTGCGCTGCTAGCCGGCCGATTGGTCCGGCTTCTGTGGCGCTTGGAGATGACGTCGTCTCCATGTGACTACTTTCACTCCGCAAAAGCCGGGTCTATGCAGACCCGACTGCGGTGTGAGCGGCGTTGACTCGGGAATATCCCGAGTCGGCGCCGGCAAAATTCCGGGTTTGATCTGGATAGGAACTTTGTTCCAACTACGGGTCAGACACGGAATTTAGGTGGAAAAGGGGTATTAGTGGGTTTCATTTCACAAAGTTAGCTTGGTCCCTAAAAAAATGCAATGCCACATAAGTTTTTAATGAAGAATTTATTATGCCTCATATGTTTTAAAGTTTTTGTACCCATACTAGGATGAAAATTATTACATTATTTAGGAATACTAACATTTGACTATAATAAAATCCTTCCCAACTGACAGTAGACAGTAATTGACATATCTCTTAATTGACATATTGACAATTAACAACACCTGGGAGAGCCTGTTATGTATAGAGCCATGCATCAAATAGTATATGCAGTTGATTTCCCTGGTGAAGCTCACAGCATGTAAAAGAAATACATTGCAGATTGCACTAATATTGAGCACTGCTCACCACCATGTCTACTCAGACTCCCTGCTAAGGGTTTTGGGCAAGTATAGATTATGACTGAATTAGAGATAAGCAGGTCTGGCTTTCCGAGAACTGGACCCACCCGAACTTTGAGATCTGGACCGAGATCCAAAAGCAGCTAGAGGTTTCCGTGTGACTCGGATCTCAGAATGAGGCAAATCATCATCATCCTGCTGTTGGATTCTCACAGGTTTTGGATTATATAAAAGTCCCCGTGTTCGGTGCCATTTTCACTCCATCTGTGAAGAGAGAAGCTAGTAGTGTAGTCAGTCACTGTCAGTCACTCAGTGTGTGTGTCCAGTCTGGGTCTTGGGCTGAAGGCTGCTGCTGTGTTGTCCATAAAGGGGCTTAGGCTGCAGAATAGCTTTCTTCAGTGGGTGCTGCAGCTGCTGTGTCACTTGTCCTGTCAATTAACTGTGGCTGCTGCTGTCCAGTCCATTAGGCTAGGGCTGCAGTCCATAAAGGGGTGCTGTGTTGTACAGGGGGGGGTGCTCTTTCAATTAGGGGTCTCTTCCCCAGTGTAAAAAAGTAATTTTTTTCTTTTTATTTGTGTATGTGCACTTAGCTGCACTATTATTGTTTGGTGACACTGCCACAGTTTATTGTCCATGTATTTGTCCACGTATTTGTGACTCTGCTGGTGGTCTGTCCGCACTTGGCAGTGGTGCTTTGCTGTCCATAAAGAAGGAGTGCTGTCTGTGTTGTTCATCAAGGACTGCTGAATCATTAGGGGATGCTCTTCCCAGTATAAAAAAATCTAAAAGTGAAATGAAATTAATATCAATCCACGAAAAAAAAAAAAAAATTTTGTGTGTGCATTAGCAACTTAGCTGCACTATTATTGTTTGGTGATACTACAGGCCAGACCGCAGTTTATTGTCCAGATATTGTGACACTATAAGTTATAGCACAGTGTCTTATTCTTATTCAGAAAAAATATTGTGACACTAAGTGGAAGTGCAGTGTGATATTCTTATTCATAAATAATCTTGTGATACTAAGTGGCAGTGCAGTGTGTTATTCTTATTCATAAAAAAATCTTGTGACACTGTAAGTCATGGATACTGCAGTGTAATATTTAAAATTGGTACAAATTGATGTGTGTGTTGTACCCTGCTTCATTCGTGTTTGTTGATATGGAGAATGATCAGTTGAGAGGAGAGCAAGAACCACATACTAGGGCTGGACTTGCTGCCAGTGACACCAGTCATGTAGATATTAGTCCATCTACATCATCTACTAAAGCCGATGCCCAAGGTCATAAAGAGCTTAAGTCAGGACATCTAAAATCAACAACCAATCTTTTACAGTTGTAAAGAAAAAAAATCAAAGGGAAAGTTAGCTGCAGAAAGACATAAAATCACCACATGAAGTGGCAAGGAAAAACTAAAGCCTTGGCCTTTATTTATGACTGGTGGTTCAGCTTCTTATGATGATGTAAGCACAAGTGAACATGCTGACATTGAAATCGATGATGCTTCTGTGGAAGTGCACCAGGATAAGAAGGATTCTTGTGTAGCTGACGCTAATAAGGATGTTTTTGAGTAAATCAGGCACCAGTGGAAGAAACAGGTATTGCCCATGATAAGGAAAAGCCCATTCTCATGCCTGGGCACAAGACAAAAAATCAACTTCTTATGTGTGGAATTATTTCTATCCAAATCCAGACAACAATTGTAAAGTAATCTATACCCTTTGTAAAGCCAGAGGAAGTAGAGGTAGGAACCTTAACCATCTAGGAAGTCTTTGTGTTTTGTGTTTACTCATCTGCATCACCAGTGGGTCTTTTGGTAAAGTTTAGTTTTTTCTCGGCAGATACACTTGCTGGAGAAACTGAAGGAGAAGCCATCACTGCATCACATGCCACTTGAGCTGACAATTTGCTTACCAACATCTATTTGCATCTTTTCAGATCTGTGTTTATTGAGAAGAAAGACAGCAAATGACTTAAACCTTATATCTTAAGTATTGCGTTAGCTCTGTTCAGCTTGTCCACATATCTGTAGTCAACTGAACAGTGATTACAATGGCATTTTGGAGGCCACTAATTACATTTTTTTTAATGTCCCTGTACAGGTTGGGAATTACTTTTCTAGTGAAGTGGAATATTGATGGGATATGGTAGCAGCAAAACAAGATCACAATTAACTGTCTAAAAACCACTGCATAATTGGTGAATATTGGATGCACAACTAATACCAGCATAGATGTTATGGCATCAGTGATCCACTATGCAACTGGTTGACTGCTGTCATACTTACTCCACCTTGCAAAGGATTGTTTAATAGTCAATTGTTTTTTAAAGTACTACTTGTAGTCTTCCTGGTCTCCTTCTGGGATGAAAATCCACTCCCAGCAGCAGCAGGCATAGCACTCAAGGATTCTTTTGGGGCAAGGACTGATGTGAATGATTTAAATATCTTTTGAAAATGCCTTTCCTCCTCCCCTCCTCCCTCATAAATTTGCTTCGAAATCAAAAAAATTTATAAAATTTACTAATAATCAAATCTTGCTTTCCCTGCCTTCAACTACATACATACTCCATCTCCCTCAGGCCTCTTGAATAATAAAAATATTTGTTTCCTTATGTGCCATGTTGGAAGTTGAACTGCTACTGCTGCTGCAATCTTTGACATGCAGTTGCTGAATGCCAAAAATGTCCAGCAATGTTTATGGCCACAAACAGCATCCCCTGCATGCCCATTTAATATAAAAAAAATATTCTGAACCACCAAGTTGATTTTGTGGGAAAAACATGGTACATATTGTTCATCCATGCTCTCCCCTCCTCCCTCATAAATTTGTTTCGGAATCAAAAAATGTAATTCAATTTACTAACAATCAACCCTTCCTGTCCCTGTCTTCAACTACATACATATTCCAACTCCCTTAGGCCTCTTGATTAATGAAAACATATGTTTCCTTATGGTCCTTGTTGGAAGTTGAACTGCCATGTGTTTGTGCCAGCCACTGCTGTCGCTTAGCTTAGTCAGCCAGCTAGCTTGGTTAAAATTTGGGGTTTAAACTGGATGAAAACAATACTGTGAGATTTGAGTTAGTCAAAATTGACTGGAAACTAGTGGAAATCAATGCTATTGAGCTTAATAATACTGTAGGAACAAAAAAAAAACAAATGATGTGATTTTAACAGTTTTTATAATTTTTTAACAAAAGTACAGATCCAAAACCAAAACACGCAAGGGGCGATTTTGGCAAAACCAAATCCAGATCCAAAACACGGTGGTCGATGCACATCCCTAGACTGCATACACCTGTGGTTCCTGATAACACTACTAAAACACTCATACTAAAGCAAGATCTTTACTGGGGACAAGGATGGGTAGATGAACCCAAAGCAACCACAAGTCTACCTGTGAGTGACCATAGCGCAAGGAGTGGAGCAGAGCATAAATCAACAGAGGACCAGAGGCTAGGAGAATATATAGGACCCTGAAATGAGCGACAGCTTACTATTAAGATAATAAACTACCTTATGTTGCACTTAAGTGGGACACTGTGAGTGACACCGTAGGACTATTGCAGAATATTTATTGTTCTTGTGGACTATAATCAAACTTATTTGTCTCATAGGAGGCCTTGTTTTACAAAAGTATAGCTACACTTGGAATAGACTAAACACTTTGCAAAGTGCACGCACATACTGCATTGTAGGAAGATGTGTAAATGAAAAATACTAAGGTAATATTTGCCATTTTTGAGATCTGTGATATTTGGGCAGTCATTGTCCTGATCAATTGATAGGATCAATGGTTTAAATTTCCAGGATTGTATGGTTTGTTTATACATGGTGAGACTGGGGTATATTTTGGAAACTTTACTTCTACCATTCTATGATTATTAAGAAGGAACATTATTTGTTACCTATTTTGCACACATTACATTCACACAGTGCTTTGAAAATGAGACGTGAGCTACTGTAATTATAGTTAAGAAACAAAAAAGTTCCGCCATGATAGCTTGGTGTACCAATAAGACATAGTGATTTTGAGGACATTCCTTTTACAAATTAATTTTGCTATCAAAAATACTGATTCTCCTTAACAAAATAGAAAGCAGATCAAATATAGAACTATGAATAATTCCACAACTATAAATAAAATAGATCTAACTAAGAAATGGGTCAAAGATGCATGGCCCACAACAAGGCATCCTAATAGGCCATAATAAAATATACTAAAATTCCTATTTTAAATAAGTATGATGTTCTGAAATCACTGTCACTTAAGCGTACACCTAGGATACATTTTGTAGAGAAAGAATGCAAACATTGATACACACCCTCAACAAGAGAAACTCTGCATACAAGATTGGATTTTCCCATAGGAATAAAAAGAAGATAATACACTTTAGAGGAAGGAGAAGGAAGGGAAAATGAACCCACAAAAAAAGGTGATACCCAATAGTAAAATAAAAAATACTTCAGGAATCTTCAACCATTCCTCAATGTTTCCCCTCTCCCGCAAACATAAATATTATATGGGTCTGAAGTTTCCTCCGTCTAGGCCAAGCAGTGAATATTAATTATTCATAGATCTTAATGAATATATAAGATCACTCAACATTCAACGACATTTTATCAAAAATCTTGTTCCCAACATATCTTACGATAATACTAAATCTCAATTCAAAAAAGTTTTGCTAGGTAGAATCCTGTGGTGGTCATATGGATATGTTCTATGACTTCATAAAGAACTATTTGAGGACATTGGAAAATAAGATCTCATACAGTATTTACAGCCAAAACTCACAGTGAAGAAAAGCAAAAAATTTAAAACTTTCTGTAGCGACAAATCCATCATAATTGGGACAGTGGACAATGGTGATGACATTTTCCTACAGGATAAAGCAGACTACCTACTACAAGTAACTGATTGTATTTTAGGCTAGTGCTAAGTGACAAACTGCATACCAGAATAATACTATTTGTAGCTTATCTGTCACAGAATGGTGCTATGTAGCAGGTGCAAAAGATATAACTGATAGGTGTACAAATGTACACGGGCTGATGCACATCAGTAAGCACACCCTTACTGTACTTGGCCTGCATAAGACTGCCCTTTCTTTAACCTCTTCCACCTCTTCCGTCATAGGAAGTTGCAAGTGTCAGTTGCTCACTGGTCTGCAATCGCTCATACAATATGCGTGAACTCCCTGTAGGAGCATGTGCAGAGAGAGTCCATGCCAACTGAATCTACTTTGTATTAGCCAATGTTCAACCGTGAACTGGAAATCCTGTATCATCACTGTTTTACTGAATAAACCATACACTCCACTGTCATACAGAAGGTTAAAATAAACATAATATCAAGTTTCAAATACTTTGTGCAATACATAATTTCTTCCAGCAAAACTCATTTGGAGGTGCTACAGAAACCCATTTACACATAAGATTAGAAGTCAATATTGTGTTGATAAATAAGCTCTATAGTGATTGCCATGTCTGCATAACACATAAACAGTATAAGAGAATAACAGTGGTTATTTAAAAATATTACAATGGATGTATGGCACTGCAATTCTTGTTAAGAAAATCTATAGATATCAATATTTTTACATCTTAAGATTTTATATTAATAATGACTCTTTAAGTCCTGCATTTTAGCTAATAGAGGACATGCTGTAATGTTGTTTATGCTAAGTTCACTCTGCTCGTGTTAACATCTTCATGATATTAAGTTAATTTAAATGAATTATTGAAAGCTGTTCCACAGCTCCCAATGGTTTATCCTAAAGCTGGGTACACACTTTAGCAATGTCGGGCTGATTTGCTTGTTCGTAATGACAAATCACCTACATTGCTCAGTGTGTACTGGTGATTGCACGCTTCAACAGTCACTAGCAATGTTTGCTAGGTTTGATGAGCTGCTCATTAAATCTAGCAATATGGCTAATGACCTGTACTAAGTTAATGAAGGTCTGAACAGTAATCATTCCATCATTCATTAACTCGGTCCAGTGTGTACAGACAATCCCTGTTCAAGGGCATTTGTTCCGATGTCAGAACGAATGTCCATAACTCCATTGTGTACCCAGCTTTACAAGTTAGAAGGGTCACAAAAGTTAGATGCATGGTAATGTGGAGTAAAATTTGCAAAGTAAGAACAATATTGCAGGTGATCATTGGCTTTTTGCATCTGGTCACCTTAAATACAGCAAGCATACTCATTGGAAGGAAAGAAGCAATGCATCTCTTTGGATTGTATAATGTTATTGACACACGCCTAAAAAAAAGATACAGTTACTTCAATTATGTTCAAAAGGGGAAAATTTATACATAAGAAACACCACTAAGGCCAGCTTGTGCTTCATAATCAAGAGACAACTAACGGGAGCTGCCAAGCGATATTGGCTGGCAGTGGAAAGTGTACCGCTTTGCCAGTCAGTCCTGGATGCCTCTACTTTGCAACTTCACACATACAAAGTGAAACTGGAAGCCATGTATATTTACCAAAGTGCGGGTATTTAGAAGTGGATATTTTGGCCTTAGCAACCAATCAGATTCTAGCTATTATCTTCTATAAGGTGCTAGATAAATGTTAAGAAGAATCTGATTTGTTGGTATGTGCAACATCTCCACTTCTAAAAACCCGTACTTTAGTAAATATACCCCCTGGACTTCCAGCTCTACTTTCATTAGAGAAATAAAATTAAAAAAATGTTTTAAAAAATAAACAAAATGTAATAATAAAACTGTTTATATTATGGATTATAATTATCCCTGGCTATTGTGATTTTCTTAAATAGACTTCGGCATGCTCCCTGTTTTTGATTTACCCACTGTAACAGACTGAGAGGATACAGGTAAATATAATAAATCAGTTACAGCTCTAGCTGTAGAACCACTGAGCAGTGTGAACCCTTGATTAGTATGTTGTAAAGCCAGGGCACACCTTGTGAAAACTGAGGCAATGACAGAGCACCAGATTACATTACCGCTTATCTGGGAGTTAAGCCGCATCCCAATAGAATGTTGCATGCCAGTTAGATGCTCTTGTAGGCTAAATAGATTTTCCATAACTGTACATTTTAGCATATAAATCAGTCCGTTTAGAAGGTGAAAAAGCTGGGAAGTTTAATCTTCATCCCCCAATTCTGCTACTGTGTTAGTAAATGTTATTACTCTGATTTGCTATTCTTCATGAATAATACAGGATTAGAATAATTTAAAACTCCAACATTTCTGAAAATTCAATTTAGTGCAATGACTTTTTATTAAAAAATGAGTGCAAGAATAGACATTGATTATTCCGTTATTAAATTAATAAGACAGAGTTCTAGGGACTGACTGCAGTGATGTAATCACTTGTAATATGGAATGAGTTTTATTATAGTACATCAACGTATTATCAATATTTTATTCAATAATAAACTTACAGTACTAATTGTTGTAAGCAAACATGGCAATTATTTTAGTGCATGTAGATACATCTATCTTTTCTTGCTACGTTATGGATTTTCACATGATTTTAATAGAGCTTATTTGATCGTGAAAATAAATCTATATGAAGAGATGTAAGTAATACACATATAGATTTTTTTTATTCCTTTTAACTAGTTCATGCAAGGCATATAGCTGTAACATAAATAAATGATCTAATATTACTAGCTTAAGCTATACATTTTTAAATTAAACTTTTGTCCAAACTGTTCTATAACAATGATTTACCGTATTAGATGATTTGAAAATAAAGGAACTTGATGATGATTCTAGAAAATACAAAACTGTTTTTAAACTGAATGAGGGCAGAGTTCTGACCTGCCAAGGTAGTAAGCAAATCAAGGAGGGGTAATGTGAAAACTAAAAAGTAGTACTATTTTTACAACATTACTCAGGGGCAATCTGCGGGGAACACGGGCCCCTGGGTCCCGGGGGGCCCCGGACCTCACACCCTGCACCCATAATATTACTTACCTTTACGGAGTACCACATCGGCGCAGGGGTCCGGTGCTGTAAAATGACAGCAAAATGGCCATGGTGGACATTTTCCCATCATTTGCGCATGCGCAGTACATGGCGGCCATTTTCCTGGTGACCTGTGCATACACTGTAGACTCTGGCCACACTCTAGTGCCCAGAGTCTATAACTCCGATGCTGGCTGCGCACAGCTCAGTGTGCTGCCGGCCACCGGGTGGAGAGGAAGGGGGCCCGTGTCGGAGACTGCACACGGGCCCCCTCCTGTCTGGAAACACCCCTGACATTACTTGATATATGTTAACTGAATTATCTAACAGGCAAGTAAAAAATGGCATGTATTCATAATGTAAACATTCATAATGTAAAAACCACAATATCAACAGTAATGAAATGTCAACATTCTGCAGGGACCAGAGAGTTAGGATGAGGCTGTGACAGCGGAGGGTTAGGGTTAGGCCATGGGAGGTTTACGGCTAGGCACTAGGGGGAGGGTTAGAGTTAGGCTACAGGAGGGGAGGTTAGGGTTAGACACTAGCGCAGGGGTGGACAATAAGTGGCCCTGCAGTTGTTGTTGCACTACATATCCCAGCATTCCCTGCAACAGTTTTAGTATGGCCAAATAGCAAAACTGTGGCAGGGAATGCTGGCATGTGTAGTTCAACAACAGCTGAGGGGCCATTTATTGCCCACCCCTATACTAGGGTGACAGCTAGGGATACTCACAGCCGGAAGCACCACTGAATCTGCCAGAAGTTACCATGATGTCACCACCACACCCAGAAGACACTGCTGGAGCTACCAGATCCTTACCAGATAAGTCATCACTAGACCACATGAACGTTTTAGCGACATTCTAATCATGTCGATGTTTAATCAGTGTCAACATGGTCAATGTCAACATGCCAAGGATTTCAACATTCTGCAGGTTGACATTCTCACATAGTAACAACTTCAGAAATTATTAGTGATACAGGAATACGCATGCACCATACTGCATAATGCAGGACCAGGATGGAATGACTCCGTGTCCAAGGTCCTGATACTGTGTTAAAAGGAAGAACAAAAAAGCAGTGCCATAAAGGAAACATTCTACAACCGTAATGCTGTGTACAGTAGTTTCATAAAACAACAACTGCAAACAAATGTATTTTACAATCGCTGTGTGACATTCCAGCCAACCAGTGTGTCAGGCTTTACAGATTAGTATGGATCAGGCAGATGTACTCAGCTGCAGAAATCAGTTTCTTTAGACCGTGCAAAGGAAAATAAATGGCAACCACACATGCTGCTGTAATCCAGTAATAAATATTTATTGCCAAACTATAAATATATTTTTAACTACATATATGGTAAAGTACATTTCTCTGTTTTATACTTAGGGGCTTTTCAAGGTAAGTGTTAAAGATCTGCTGTCCGGTTCTCCAGAAATCCAAATCCACCCAAATTTTGTGAATCCAGACAGATCCGAATCACAGTTTTGATCTCCTGAGGAGATCTGGACAGATCTGAGTCGCGGTTTTGATCTTCCCATGGTTCGGAATTCGGATTTTAAATCTGAATTTCATGTTTTTGATTGCATAAATTATGTGATGTTAGCTGTTTTTAGAAAATTTCTTATCAATTTAAAAAGAAAAAATCCAGATCCAAAACCTAAACACTTGAGGGTGGTTTAACAAAACCAAAACATGAAGATGAATCCAGATCCAAAACTAAAACCAAGACATGGGGGCCAGACAACATCTCTAGTAAGTGTATTACTAGAATACTATATATTAGAGAGGAACACTTTGGTTTTCGCTCCGATCTTCCTGCCAAGTTCAGAGCTCAGAATAAGGCAAAACATCAGCTTTCATGGTAGTGAAGGAAGTGGGTGGGATGTGGGAGATCTGGATTCTCTTCTGGGGGTGCAGGGGATACCCAAAAATTCAGGAGCCTCCTGCAGCTTCCGGGGGAGAAGGTAAGTATGATACATCTCCCCCTATAGTGTTCACTCATTGTTTCCAGGAAGTGAATAGCATCTTTCTCTTTTCCAATTAGGGCACCCTCATTCCATCAATCTGGTCAAAAAGCAACTGAGCTTAAGAAGACAGCAGTAGCACTAGGTAGTCAATACTGCAAGTACAGGTAGGAGACAGCAACACAAAGTTGGTGAATAATCTAGTGCTGGCAAAGGGCTAAGCACACCCACATGGTAGGATTACTCTCAAAAAGATGGGGGTGGGTGACACCAGTGTTCTCTTTTAGTGCACTAACATGTCTAGATATAGCTCTGCAATATAAACATCTTGGATTTGTTCTCCCCAGGAGCAAATGCAGGATTTTTAGGGGGCAGGTTTCCATATATACTGTATATATATATATATATATATATATATATATATATATATGATGCAGAGGTTCGGCACTCTGGATAAAACTGCAAAACCGGGGTGCCCTCCTAAATGATTAATATCAAGGGCCTGATGGCTGCCCTGGTGATCGTTGTGTGCTGCCTGGCCACTGCTGGTTCAGCTGTCAGCGCTTCCACTTCAGGTGGTATGAAAGCCACCTGACTTAGAAGCACTGTCAGCTGTACAGGCAGTTGCTGGGCAGCTACGAGGGTGGCCTGCTGATTATGCAGAGATGGAGACAAGGCTGTCTCTGAAAAAAAAATTGGTTGGTCAGGGGGGGTTTCTGGGTACTCAGAAATCCCCACTGTGTGTGCTTGTGTATTCAGCCCCTGTGTGCTGTGGAAGGTAAGTAAATAAGGTACATTTAATAGGATTATCCTACAATAACCAAGTTACATGCCTGTGTCTCAGCACCCCCTAGCTGAAAGCATCTGAAAAAAATATTATTAGTCCCTCATCAGTGTGAACATCATCTTTACACAATATTTATCCATCCCCACTGGATGTAATTGCAGGTAAAAGTCTTCCTTGTGTAGTTTGTAGTTCATTTTGATGAACATCATCTTTTACACATTTTTGAAGAAGTAGCCTTATACACCAATCACTGACAAGGTTCACGGCTGTGCTGTGTGCAGGACACTCGCAAGTGGGTTGATGGTACCCAAATGCGCATTCGCACGACGGAGGGAGCTCCGTCGTGCGCATGCGCGAGATCCGCATAGCGACAGCTAAGCTGTCGCTCCGGGTCTCGCACTAAAGGGGGCATGCTGTTGATGGTGATTGACAGCACGCCCCCTTTGGTGGGTGTGCCGGGGGTGTGGCTGCCAGACAGAGGTGTTCCAATGGGAACGCCTACCGTCTTTGGCCGGCCCCACTGACATCACTAGTGATGTCAGTGGGAGTGATTTTGGCACTGATAGAGCCAAAATTACTCCAGGGCTTGTGGCAGTGAGACCCTACAGGAGGGTCTCGTCGCAAGCCCGATGGTCACGATGGTCTTGACCATCGCGACCATCATCATGGACGCTCGCATAAACTGTGGGTGGTAATCCACAGATATGCAAGCATCCAAAAGGCCGCTCCAAATTTAAATAGGATGGCCCTGATTCAGAGCGAGCGCTCTGGTCAGAGCATCCGGCTCTGAATCAGGGTCTGTGTCCATTGGAAAGACATGACATACAACTTAAACTTAGGATCAAGCATGGTTGCCAAAAATGTATTGATCTGATTCCAACTCTTGGATCCTTGCAAAGCAAATTAAGGTCTTGATCTAGAAATCCAAAATATTTAGCCGAAATGCTTTGTTTATTCTCCTCCTTCAGTTTCTCGAGCTGCTTTTCCAAAAGTCTAATTAGGGGGATCACCTGATTCAAGCTGGAAGTGTCTGATCTATCTTTACAGGTGACTGCTTTGTAGAGTTTCATCACCTTGCACAACACAGAAAGTATTCTCCACTGCACTGGAGTTAGGTACATTCTCCCCATGTCATGGCTCATTATGTAGCTCTGGATGGCTTTTTGATGTTCCTATATCCACTGAAGCTTATAAACTGTGGAATTCCAGAAAATGTAAAATAACTATGCGCAGTTGTATACCCTTGTGTTCTAGTGTGTATAATCAGTTCAATTTTTCTCTCGAGCACACATAATTGTTTTAATAAAAACAATCTCTATTTATTCTGATTAACATAAAACACACCAATATAGATATATAAAAATGGTGTCATATACAACACTAAAATATAAAATTGTAACCAAAATACAAGAATTATAAGAATCACTGTGAGATAAGCTTACAATCAATTTTCTCTGTATAAGTTCATAAGCATGTAGAAAAATATGTTATTTGTTTCCTTAATAATGTATCTAAATAAAAAAGCTTGAAAAAGGTTACAGCTGCAACCGAAATGCATCGCTGCCCACCAACATTACTGTGTTGCATGGTATCCTGTGTACTCCGGTTATAGATGACTGCTCCAATCACTCACTGCCTGGGAGATATTTTGGCTTAACTGTGGCTATTATACCTGGTCCGCTGGACTCTAATATACTGGAGAGAGGTGGCTTAAGGAAATGAGAGCCTGCTAATGCCTGGCAGACATCAGTGGCACATCATACAGCTACAGCCACCTAAACAGGGAGCAGACTGCCCAGCTAAACTAAACTGCATGCATACCGATAGACAGAGTGGCGATCATCCTGAGAGCTTGATGTAGGGCTGTGCTGAGATCTGGACTCAGGACCTCATTCAGAGGCGGTCGCTCGGGAGCGATCGGTCGCACACAAAGTGACCGAGAATATGCAAAATGAGTGCTCAGTCGCAAAGCACATTGTAAGCATGGAAACACCCACAACAATGAAAGCACACCTCCTATCTCTACGGCCTAATTCAGAGTCGGTCACAGGCGGCAACCTACATCAGCACGATTAACACCTGTTACATTGTTAATTGCCTACAAACATCAGATGAGGCAGTAACCATCGCCAGCACTTGCAATGCTTAAGGTAGACCCTTTGCAACGAGATGACGAGTGTGTGATGACTCGCTCAGTAATATATGCATGCCCTTAAAACACCCTTTTTAAGGTCAACCACGCCTGCGTATGCACCACCACACCCCCGTTCACAGGCACCTTCCCCTGTAACCACCCACAAATGGCACAAAATATCAATCACAGCTACGACCTTGTAGTGACTAGCGAGCAAGAGGATCGGGAAGACAGGCTTGCGCACATGCACTGCCAGATACACGCATGCAGAGTTGAAAAAAACATCGCTCGCTACGTCCAATTGCTCCGTGAGACCGCCTCTGAATGAGGTCCTCAGTGCAGTCTACAATTAAGGTAATTTTAAACTTTTAAAACAAGACACATTTGTTGTGGGGAGCTGATGTACAGTAATCTTTTAATCACAGGAGCAGTTAAAAAAGATACATAGAAAATATACATTAAAAGTAACACTGTTTCTTTTTGCATCACATATACGGAGGCTAATCTAACTCACCTACTTCAGTTCTCTGTACTTGGACACTAGTTTTTAGAGATACATTATTAAGGACACATTTAACATATTTTTCTACATGCTTATGAACTTATACAGAGAAAATTGATTAACACTTATAGCACAGTGATTCTTATAATTCTTGTTTTTTCATTACAATTTATATTTAAGTGTTGTATATGACACCACTTTCTATATAGCTTATCACAGGCAAGAACTACTTCCACTGGTGCCTCACTTACACAAACAACATAATCAACACCCTCATCATCAACGTCCTCATTTGCACCGGCATAAGCTACACAAAAATCCTTCTCATCCTGTTGCACTTCCACCGTAGCATCCTCAATTTCTAGTTCTGCATCTTCTTGACTTGTGCTGCTCATCCCCACATTGGCAGAGGGTGCAGAAATGGTGGAAGGAGGCTTCTCTAAGAGTACAGTATCAGAAAGTTCAGGCTCACACTTAACACTCTCGGACACACTTAAGGGTAAATTTACTAAGCTCTGTGTTTGTCTGAGATTGCAATCAAGGGAGTCATATGCCATCTTTTCAAACACAGGAATTTACTAAGGAAAAAATTGGTGTGTTTTCTATCTTTTTAGAGGTGAACATGGCTGATTCCGTATAAATGCACCCGTAAATACAAGTAGAAATTAATACACCATCATCTGAACAAATCAGTACTTTCCATAGGCAGGAATACAACACAGGAATTTACCAAGAATCATGATTGAAATAGACCCCTTCATGAGCAGTGTGTCTTGCAGAAACATACACAGATCAGTGTGATCCATGTATGTTTCTGGCTGTAATTAGAAAAATAAAGGGTTAATTAAAAAAAAATATGTGGAACTACAAGTGCCAGTGGGCGGCCAACACCTGTACCCCCACTGTAAAAAATGAGTAAAAAAAACACAGTACACACACACCGTTGAAAGCACACTTTATTACTTACAAACACACTCACACATACTTACTTTCTGCCAGGTGATCGGTCCACTTCTCCAGAAGAATTCCCACAGTTTTCCTAAAAAAAAATATCCAATACTCACCTACCTCCTTGTGTAGCTCGGCCCACTTGTCCAGTGGACTCCCGGGCATTATAAAGAAAATATTTGCGTGGATCCCTGGGAGATGTACAGATGTATGTGTTAACACATACAACTCTGCTCTGGTAAATGATGGTGACTGAGTGTTCAGCTGTTTCCTGTCTACACAGTGATTGACCTGGCATTATGCAATGTGAAAAACATTCATCACTTGTTTCTGGAATATTGGAATTCTAAATCATTTCAGTAAAGCATTTAGCACATTTTTTATCACCATATTAGCACTCTCAGCAAACAAAAACAAGTTTTTAATTCATCTCCAACTTTAATTTCTGCATATTTGAGTGTAAGCTGTGATCATGGGCAGACATACAGTAGCAATTTCTGCTGTTAGGATGCAGGACATTTCAGAGCAAAAGGGCCTGATTCAGATCGTTCGCTATTTGCTGCCGCTCGCTGTCAAAAAGGGTCCGTCTATGCAAATCATGCGCTCGCTCTTTGCCTCTATGTCTAAGCGAGCGATGGCATATTGCACTCGCAATTGTTTAAACATGCCCCCTTGCCACTCGCTACACACGTCATCTCCGGGAAATGTAGGCTTAATCGGGAACATCTGGAGCCATCGGAGCTGCTCGCTGCGCTTGAGATAGACCCTACCCTCCCGCAAGCACTGCGAGCAGTTCATGGAAAAACCAACCAAGTGACGTGTTCAATGACGCTACTTTGCTAATTATGCACACCCATTAAACTCCGTTCTGAGGTCAGGCATGCCTGCGTTCGCACAACCACTCCCCCTTTCACAGGCACCTTCCCCTGTTACCACCCACAAACGCCACTATCTGTCACTCAAAGTAGCGCTCACTCATTGTTTTATGAGCGCATGACTTCCCATTCCACAGCCTGGTTCACGCATGCATATTTAGATTAGGGGTGTGCACCGGCCCCTTTTCGTGTTTTGGTTTTGGATCTGGATCTTTCTTCGTGTTTTGGATCTGGATTGGTTTTGCTAAAACCACCCTTCCGTGTTTTGGGTTCTGGGTTTTGTGTTTTGGATCTGTATTTTTTTTAAAAAAGCATAAAAACAGCTAAAATCACAGAATGTGTTGGTTTTTCTGCTCCTATGCTATTAACCTCAATAACCTTAATTTCCACTAATTTCCAGTCTATTCTGAACATCGCACACAAACACAGAAAATATTTTTAAATTTTGCTGGAGAGTAGTGCACTTTGTGGGTTACACCACCCTTTAAGAAATGAGCCAGCCGGCTCTTTACTTATTGGACACAGGCGCACGCTTGGCACTGCTCCTTTGTTGATGCACGAGTGGCTACTGCGCACACAATTCACAAACACAGAAAACATTTTTTTATTTGGTTTGGAGTGTACTTTGGGGGTTACAGCACCCTTTAATGGTCAAACTAGCCGGCCCTTTACTTATGACACAGGCGCACGCTTGGCACTACTTTGTTGATGCACGTGCGGCTACTGCGCACACAATTCACAAACACAGAAAATATTTTTTTATTTGGTTTGGACTGGAGTGTACTTTGGGGGTTACAGCACCCTTTAACGGTCAAGCCAGCCGGCCCTTTCCTTATGACACAGGCACTTGCTTGGCACTACTTTATTGATGCACGTGCGACCACTGCGCTCACAATTCACAAACACAGAAAATATTTTTTTATTTGTTTTGGAGTGTACATTGGGGGTTACAGCACCCTTTAACGGTCAAGCCAGCTGGCCCTTTACTTATGACACAGGCGCACGTTTGGCACTACTTTGTTGATGCACATGCGGTTACTGCGCACACAATTCACAAACACAGAAAATATTTTTTAATTTGGTTTGGACTGGAGTGTACTTTGGGGGTTACAGCACCCTTTAACGGTCAAGCCAGCCGGCCCTTTACTTATGACACAGGCGCACGCTTGGCACTACTTTGTTGATGCACGTGCGGCTACTGCGCACACAATTCACAAACACAGAAAATATTTTTTAATTTGGTTTGGAGTGTACTTTGGGGGTTACAGCACCCTTTAACGGTCAAGCCAGCCGGCCCTTTACTTATGACACAGGCGCACGCTTGGCACTACTTTGTTGATGCACTTGCGGCTACTGCGTACACAATTCACAAACACAGAAAATATTTTTTTATTTGGTTTGGAGTGTACTTTTGGTGTTACAGCACCCTTTAACGGTCAAGCTAGCCGGCCCTTTACTAATGACACAGGCGCACGCTTGGCACTACTTTGTTGATGCACGTGCGGCTACTGCGCACACAATTCACAAACAAAGAAAATATTTTTTTAATTGGTTTGGAGTGTACTTTGGGGGTTACAGCACCCTTTAATGGTCAAGCCAGCTGGCCCTTTACTTATGACACAGGCGCACGCTTGGCACTACTTTGTTGATGCACGTGCGGCTACTGCGCACACAATTCACAAACACAGAAAATATTTTTTTATTTGGTTTGGACTGGAGTGTACTTTGGGGGTTACAGCACCCTTTAACGGTCAAGCCAGCCGGCCTTTTCCTTATGACACAGGCACTTGCTTGGCACTACTTTATTGATGCACGTGCGACCACTGCGCTCACAATTCACAAACACAGAAAATATTTTTTTATTTGGTTTGGAGTGTACTTTGGGGGTTACAGCACCCTTTAACGGTGAAGCCAGCTGGCCCTTTACTTATGACACAGGCGCACACTTGGCATTACTTTGTTGATGCACGTGCAGCTACTGCGCACACAATTCACAAACACAGAAAATATTTTTTTATTTGGTTTGGAGTGTACTTTGGGGGTTACAGCACCCTTTAACGGTAAAGCCTGCCTGCCCTTTACTTCTGACACAGGCGCACGCTTGGCACTACTTTATTGATGCACTTGCAGCTACTGCGCACACAATTCACAAACAAAGAAAATATTTTTTTAATTGGTTTGGAGTGTACTTTGGGGGTTACAGCACCCTTTAACGGTCAAGCCAGCTAGCCCTTTACTTATGACACAGGCGCACGCTTGGCACTACTTTGTTGATGCACGTGCGGCTACTGCGCACACCATTCACAAACACAGAAAATATTTTTTTATTTGGTTTGGACTGGAGTGTACTTTGGGGGTTACAGCACCCTTTAACGGTCAAGCCAGCCGGCCCTTTCCTTATGAAACAGGCACTTGCTTGGCACTACTTTATTGATGCATGTGCGACCACTGCGCTCACAATTCACAAACACAGAAAATATTTTTTTATTTGGTTTGGAGTGTA
This sequence comes from Taudactylus pleione, assembly GCA_031769625.1. Classification (NCBI taxonomy): domain Eukaryota; kingdom Metazoa; phylum Chordata; class Amphibia; order Anura; family Myobatrachidae; genus Taudactylus; species Taudactylus pleione. The sequence goes on from JAUIMM010000040.1 coordinate 81,900,237, forward strand.
CTTTGGGGGTTACAGCACCCTTTAATGGTGAAGCCAGCCGGCTCTTTACTTATGACACAGGCGCACACTTGGCATTACTTTGTTGATGCACGTGCAGCTACTGCGCACACAATTCACAAACACAGAAAATATTTTTTATTTGGTTTGGAGTGTACTTTGGGGGTTACAGCACTCTTTAACGGTCAAGCCAGCCTGCCTGCCCTTTACTTCTGACACAGGCGCACGCTTGGCACTACTTTATTGATGCACTTGCAGCTACTGCGCACACAATTCACAAACAAAGAAAATATTTTTTTATTTATTTTGGACTGGAGTGTACTTTGGGGGTTACAGCACCCTTTAACGATCAAGCCAGCCGGCCCTTTACTTATGACACAGGCGCACGCTTGGTACTACTTTGTTGATGCACGTGCGGCTACTGCGCACACAATTCACAAACACAGAAATTATTTTTTTATTTGGTTTGGAGTATACTTTGGGGTTTACAGCACCCTTTAATGGTCAAGCCAGCCTGCCCTTTACTTAATACACAGGCGCACGCTTGGCACTACTTTGTTGATGCACGTGCGGCTACTGCGCACACAATTCACAAACACAGAAAATATTTTTTTATTTGGTTTGGACTGGTGTGTACTTTGGGGTTACAGCACCCTTTAACGGTCAAGCCCGCCGGCCCTTTCCTTCTGACACAGACGCACGCTTGACATACTTTGTTGATGCACTTGCAGCTACTGCGCACACAATTCACAAACACAGAAAATATTTTTTATTTGGTATGGAGTGTACTTTGGGGGTTACAGCACCCTTTAACGGTCAAGCCAGCCGGCCCTTTATTTATGACACAGGCGCACGCTTGGCACTACTTTTTTGATGCACTTACGGTTACTGCGCACACAATTCACAAACACAGAAAATATTTTTTAATTTGGCTTGGACTGGAGTGTACTTTGGGGGTTACAGCACCATTTAACGGTCAAGCCAGCCGGCCCTTTACTTATGACACAGGTGCACGCTTGGCACTACTTTGTTGATGCACGTGCAGCTACTGCGCACACAATTCACAAACACAGAAAATATTTTTTTATTTGGTTTGGACTGGAGTATACTTTGGGGGTTACAGCACCCATTAACGGTCAAGCCAGCCGGCCCTTTCCTTATGACATAGGCGCACGCTTGGCACTACTTTGTTGATGCACGTGCGGCTACAGCGCACACAATTCACAAACACAGAAAATATTTTTTTATTTGGTTTGGAGTGTACTTTGGGGGGTTACAGCAACCTTTAACAGTCAAGCCAGCCGGCCCTTTACTTATGAGACAGGCGAGCGCTTGGCACTACATTATTGATGCACGTGCGGCTACTGCGCACACAATTCACAAAAACAGAAATTTTTTTTTATTTATTTTCGACTGGAGTGTACTTTGGGGGTTACAGCACCATTTAACGGTCAAGCCAGCTGGCCCTTTACTTATGACACAGGCGCACGCTTGCAATACTTTGTTGATGCACGTGCGGCTACTGCGCACACATATCACAAACACAGAAAATATTTTTTTATTTGGTTTGGAGTGTACTTTGGGGGTTACAGCACCCTTTATTGGTCAAGCCAGCTAGCCCATTACTTATGAAACAGGCGCACGCTTGGCACTACTTTATTGATGCACGTGCGGCTACTTCGCTCACAATTCACAAACACAGAAAATATTTTTTAATTTGATTTGGAGTGTACTTTGGAGACTACAGCACCCTTTAACGGTCAAGCCAGCCGGCCCTTTACTTATGACACAGGCGCACGCTTGGCACTACTTTATTGAAGCACGTGCGAACACTGCGCTCACAATTCACAAACACAGAAAATATTTTTTTATTTGGTTTGGAGTGTACTTTGGGGGTTACAGCACCCTTTAACGGTGAAGCCAGCCGGCCCTTTACTTATGACACAGGCGCACACTTGGCATTACTTTGTTGATGCACGTGCGGCTACTGCGCACACAATTCACAAACACAGAAAATATTTTTTTATTTGGTTTGGACTGGAGTGTACTTTGGGGGTTACAGCACCCTTTAACGGTCAAGCCAGCCGGCCCTTTCCTTATGACACAGGCACTTGCTTGGCACTACTTTATTGATGCACGTGCGACCACTGCACTCACAATTCACAAACACAGAAAATATTTTTTTATTTGGTTTGGAGTGTACTTTGGGGGTTACAGCACCCTTTAACGGTGAAGCCAGCCGGCCCTTTACTTATGACACAGGTGCACACTTGGCATTACTTTGTTGATGCACGTGCAGCTTCTGCGCACACAATTCACAAACACAGAAAATATTTTTTTATTTGGTTTGGAGTGTACTTTGGGGGTTACAGCACCCTTTAACGGTCAAGCCTGCCTGCCCTTTACTTCTGACACAGGCGCACGCTTGGCACTACTTTATTGATGCACTTGCAGCTACTGCGCACACAATTCACAAACAAAGAAAATATTTTTTTAATTGGTTTGGAGTGTACTTTGGGGGTTACAGCACCCTTTAACGGTCAAGCCAGCCGGCCCTTTACTTATGACACAGGCGCACGCTTGGCACTACTTAGTTGATGCACGTGCGGCTACTGCGCACACAATTCACAAACAGAAAATATTTTTTTATTTGGTTTGGACTGGAGTGTACTTTGGGGGTTACAGCACCCTTTAATGGTCAAGCCAGCTGGCCCTTTACTTATGACACAGGCGCACGCTTGGCACTACTTTGTTGATGCTCGTGCAGCTACTGCGCACACAATTCACAAACACAGAAAATATTTTTTTATTTGGTTTGGACTGGAGTATACTTTGGGGGTTACAGCACCCATTAACGGTCAAGCCAGCCGGCCCTTTCCTTATGGGACAGGCGCACGCTTGGCACTACTTTGTTGATGCACGTGCGGCTACAGCGCACACAATTCACAAACACAGAAAATATTTTTTTATTTGGTTTGGAGTGTACTTTGGGGGGTTACAGCAACCTTTAACAGTAAAGCCAGCCGGCCCTTTACTTATGAGACAGGCGAACGCTTGGCACTACATTATTGATGCACGTGCGGCAACTGCGCACACAATTCACAAACACAGAAAATATTTTTTATTTATTTTGGACTGGAGTGTACTTTGGGGGTTACAGCACCCTTTAACGGTCAAGCCAGCTGGCCCTTTACTTATGACACAGGCGCACGCTTGGCAATACTTTGTTGATGCACGTGCGGCTACTGCGCACACATATCACAAACACAGAAAATATTTTTTTATTTGGTTTGGAGTGTACTTTGGGGGTTACAGCACCCTTTAATGGTCAAGCCAGCTAGCCCATAACTTATGAAACAGGCGCACGCTTGGCACTACTTTATTGATGCACGTGCGAACACTGCGCTCACAATTCACAAACACAGAAAATATTTTTTAATTTGGTTTGGAGTGTACTTTGGGGGTTACAGCACCCTTTAATGGTGAAGCCAGCCGGCCCTTTACTTATGACACAGGCGCACACTTGGCATTACTTTGTTGATGCACTTGCAGCTACTGCGCTCACAATTCACAAACAAAGAAAATATTTTTTTATTTATTTTGGACTGGTGTGTACTTTGGGGGTTACAGCACCCTTTAACGGTCAAGCCAGCCGGCCCTTTACTTATGACACAGGCGCACGCTTGGTACTACTTTGTTGATGCACGTGCGGCTACTGCGCACACAATTCACAAACACAGAAATTATTTTTTTTTTTTGGTTTGGAGTGTACTTTGGGGGTTACAGCACCCTTTAACGGTCAAGCCAGCCTGCCCTTTACTTATGACACAGGCGCACGCTTGGCACTACTTTGTTGATGCACGTGCGGCTAATGCGCACACAATTCACAAACACAGAAAATATTTTTTTATTTGGTTTGGACTGGTGTGTACTTTGGGGGTTACAGCACCCTTTAACGGTGAAGCCAGCCGGCCCCTTTACTTATGACACAGGCGCACACTTGGCATTACTTTGTTGATGCACGTGCGGCTACTGCGCACACAATTCACAAACACAGAAAATATTTTTTTATTTGGTTTGGACTGGAGTGTACTTTGGGGGTTACAGCACCCTTTAACGGTCAAGCCAGCCGGCCCTTTCCTTATGACACAGGCACTTGCTTGGCACTACTTTATTGATGCACGTGCGACCACTGCACTCACAATTCACAAACACAGAAAATATTTTTTATTTGGTTTGGAGTGTACTTTGGGGGTTACAGCACCCTTTAACGGTGAAGCCAGCCGGCCCTTTACTTCTGACACAGGCGCACGCTTGGCACTACTTTGTTGATGCACTTGCAGCTACTGCGCACACAATTCACAAACAAAGAAAATATTTTTTTAATTGGTTTGGAGTGTACTTTGGGGGTTACAGCACCCTTTAACGGTCAAGCCAGCCGGCCCTTTACTTATGACACAGGCGCACGCTTGGCACTACTTTGTTGATGCACGTGCGGCTACTGCGCACACAATTCACAAACAGAAAATATTTTTTTATTTGGTTTGGACTGGAGTGTACTTTGGGGGTTACAGCACCCTTTAACGGTCAAGCCAGCCGGCCCTTTCCTTATGACACAGGCACTTGCTTGGCACTACTTTATTGATGCATGTGCGACCACTGCGCTCACAATTCACAAACACAGAAAATATTTTTTTATTTAGTTTGGAGTGTACTTTGGGGGTTACAGCACCCTTTAACGGTGAAGCCAGCCGGCCCTTTACTTATGAAACAGGCGTACACTTGGCATTACTTTGTTGATGCACGTGCAGCTACTGCGCACACAATTCACAAACACAGAAAATATTTTTTTATTTGGTTTTGAGTGTACTTTGGGGGTTACAGCACTCTTTAACGGTCAAGCCTGCCTGCCCTTTACTTCGTACACAGGCGCACGCTTGGCACTACTTTATTGATGCACTTGCAGCTACTGCGCACACAATTCACAAACAAAGAAAATATTTTTTTATTTATTTTGGACTGGAGTGTACTTTGGGGGTTACAGCACCCTTTAACGGTCAAGCCACCCGGCCCTTTACTTATGACACAGGCGCACACTTGGTACTACTTTGTTGATGCACGTGCGGCTACTGCGCACACAATTCACAAACAAAGAAAATATTTTTTTATTTGGTTTGGACTGGTGTGTACTTTGGGGTTTACAGCACCCTTTAACGGTCAAGCCAGCCGGCCCTTTCCTTCTGACACAGGCGCACGCTTGACATACTTTGTTGATGCACTTGCAGCTACTGCGCACACAATTCACAAACACAGAAAATATTTTTTATTTGGTTTGCAGTGTACTTTGGGGGTTACAGCACCCTTTAACGCTCAAGCCAGCCGGCCCTTTACTTATGACACAGGCGCACGCTTGGCACTACTTTTTTGATGCACTTACAGTTACTGCGCACACAATTCACAAACACAGAAAATATTTTTTAATTTGGTTTGGACTGGAGTGTACTTTGGGGGTTACAGAACCCTTTAACGGTCAAGCCAGCCGGCCCTTTACTTATGACACAGGCGCACGCTTGGCACTACTTTGTTGATGCACGTGCAGCTACTGCGCACACAATTCACAAACACAGAAAATATTTTTTTATTTGGTTTGGACTGGAGTATTCTTTGGGGGTTACAGCACCCATTAACGGTCAAGCCAGCCGGCCCTTTCCTTATGACACAGGCGCACACTTGGCACTACTTTGTTGATGCACGTGCGGCTACAGCGCACACAATTCACAAACACAGAAAATATTTTTCAATTTGGTTTGGAGTGTACTTTGGGGGGTTACAGCACCCTTTAACAGTAAAGCCAGCCGGCCCTTTACTTATGAGACAGGCGAACGCTTGGCACTACATTATTGATGCACGTGCGGCTACTGCGCACACAATTCACAAACACAGAAAATATTTTTTATTTATTTTGGACTGGAGTGTACTTTGGGGGTTACAGCACCATTTAACGGTCAAGCCAGCTGGCCCTTTACTTATGACACAGGCGCACGCTTGGCAATACTTTGTTGATGCACGTGCAGCTACTGCGCACACATATCACAAACACAGAAAATATTTTTTTATTTGGTTTGGAGTGTACTTTGGGGGTTACAGCACCCTTTAATGGTCAAGCCAGCTAGCCCATTACTTATGAAACAGGCGCACGCTTGGCACTACTTTATTGATGCACGTGCGAACACTGCGCTCACAATTCACAAACACAGAAAATATTTTTTAATTTGGTTTGGAGTGTACTTTGGGGGTTACAGCACCCTTTAATGGTGAAGCCAGCCGGCCCTTTACTTATGACACAGGCGCACACTTGGCATTTCTTTGTTGATGCACTTGCAGCTACTGCGCTCACAATTCACAAACAAAGAAAATATTTTTTTATTTATTTTGGACTGGTGTGTACTTTGGGGGTTACAGCACCCTTTAACGGTCAAGCCAGCCGGCCCTTTACTTATGACACAGGCGCACGCTTGGTACTACTTTGTTGATGCACGTGCGGCTACTACGCACACAATTCACAAACACAGAAATTATTTTTTTATTTGGTTTGGAGTGTACTTTGGGGGTTACAGCACCCTTTAACGGTCAAGCCAGCCTGCCCTCTACTTATGACACAGGCGCACGCTTGGCACTACTTTGTTGATGCACGTGCGGCTAATGCTCACACAATTCACAAATACAGAAAATATTTTTTTATTTGGTTTGGACTGGAGTGTACTTTGGGGGTTACAGCACCCTTTAACGGTCAAGCCAGCCGGCCCTTTCCTTATGACACAGGCACTTGCTTGGCACTACTTTATTGATGCACGTGCGACCACTGCACTCACAATTCACAAACACAGAAAATATTTTTTTATTTGGTTTGGAGTGTACTTTGGGGGTTACAGCACCCTTTAACGGTGAAGCCAGCCGGCCCTTTACTTATGACACAGGCGCACACTTGGCATTACTTTGTTGATGCACGTGCAGCTTCTGCGCACACAATTCACAAACACAGAAAATATTTTTTTATTTGGTTTGGAGTGTACTTTGGGGGTTACAGCACCCTTTAACGGTCAAGCCTGCCTGCCCTTTACTTCTGACACAGGCGCACGCTTGGCACTACTTTATTGATGCACTTGCAGCTACTGCGCACACAATTCACAAACAAAGAAAATATTTTTTTAATTGGTTTGGAGTGTACTTTGGGGGTTACAGCACCCTTTAACGGTCAAGCCAGCCGGCCCTTTACTTATGACACAGGCGCACGCTTGGCACTACTTTGTTGATGCACGTGCGGCTACTGCGCACACAATTCACAAACAGAAAATATTTTTTTATTTGGTTTGGACTGGAGTGTACTTTGGGGGTTACAGCACCCTTTAACGGTCAAGCCAGCCGGCCCTTTCCTTATGACACAGGCACTTGCTTGGCACTACTTTATTGATGCATGTGTGACCACTGCGCTCACAATTCACAAACACAGAAAATATTTTTTTATTTAGTTTGGAGTGTACTTTGGGGGTTACAGCACCCTTTAACGGTGAAGCCAGCCGGCCCTTTACTTATGAAACTGGCGTACACTTGGCATTACTTTGTTGATGCACGTGCAGCTACTGCGCACACAATTCACAAACACAGAAAATATTTTTTTATTTGGTTTTGAGTGTACTTTGGGGGTTACAGCACTCTTTAACGGTCAAGCCTGCCTGCCCTTTACTTCGTACACAGGCGCACGCTTGGCACTACTTTATTGATGCACTTGCAGCTACTGCGCACACAATTCACAAACAAAGAAAATATTTTTTTATTTATTTTGGACTGGAGTGTACTTTGGGGGTTACAGCACCCTTTAACGGTCAAGCCACCCGGCCCTTTACTTATGACACAGGCGCACACTTGGTACTACTTTGTTGATGCACGTGCGGCTACTGCGCACACAATTCACAAACAAAGAAAATATTTTTTTATTTGGTTTGGACTGGTGTGTACTTTGGGGTTTACAGCACCCTTTAACGGTCAAGCCAGCCGGCCCTTTCCTTCTGACACAGGCGCACGCTTGACATACTTTGTTGATGCACTTGCAGCTACTGCGCACACAATTCACAAACACAGAAAATATTTTTTATTTGGTTTGCAGTGTACTTTGGGGGTTACAGCACCCTTTAACGCTCAAGCCAGCCGGCCCTTTACTTATGACACAGGCGCACGCTTGGCACTACTTTTTTGATGCACTTACGGTTACTGCGCACACAATTCACAAACACAGAAAATATTTTTTAATTTGGTTTCGACTGGAGTGTACTTTGGGGGTTACAGAACCCTTTAACGGTCAAGCCAGCCGGCCCTTTACTTATGACACAGGCGCACGCTTGGCACTACTTTGTTGATGCACGTGCAGCTACTGCGCACACAATTCACAAACAGAAAATATTTTTTTATTTGTTTTGGACTGTAGTATACTTTGGGGGTTACAGCACCCATTAACGGTCAAGCCAGCCGGCCCTTTCCTTATGACACAGGCGCACACTTGGCACTACTTTGTTGATGCATGTGCGGCTACAGCGCACACAATTCACAAACACAGAAAATATTTTTTAATTTGGTTTGGAGTGTACTTTGGGGGGTTACAGCACCCTTTAACAGTAAAGCCAGCCGGCCCTTTACTTATGAGACAGGCGAACGCTTGGCACTACATTATTGATGCACGTGCGGCTACTGCGCACACAATTCACAAACACAGAAAATATTTTTTATTTATTTTGGACTGGAGTGTACTTTGGGGGTTACAGCACCATTTAACGGTCAAGCCAGCTGGCCCTTTACTTATGACACAGGCGCACGCTTGGCAATACTTTGTTGATGCACGTGCGGCTACTGCGCACACATATCACAAACACAGAAAATATTTTTTTATTTGGTTTGGAGTGTACTTTGGGGGTTACAGCACCCTTTAATGGTCAAGCCAGCTAGCCCATTACTTATGAAACAGGCGCACGCTTGGCACTACTTTATTGATGCACGTGCGAACACTGCGCTCACAATTCACAAACACAGAAAATATTTTTTAATTTGGTTTGGAGTGTACTTTGGGGGTTACAGCACCCTTTAATGGTGAAGCCAGCCGGCCCTTTACTTATGACACAGGCGCACACTTGGCATTACTTTGTTGATGCACTTGCGGCTACTGCGCTCACAATTCACAAACAAAGAAAATATTTTTTTATTTATTTTGGACTGGAGTGTACTTTGGGGGTTACAGCACCCTTTAACGGTCAAGCCAGCCGGCCCTTTACTTATGACACAGGCGCACGCTTGGTACTACTTTGTTGATGCACGTGCGGCTACTGCGCACACAATTCACAAACACAGAAAATATTTTTTAATTTGGTTTGGAGTGTACTTTGGGGGTTACAGCACCCTTTAATGGTCAAGCCAGCCTGCCCTTTACTTATGACACAGGCGCACGCTTGGCACTACTTTGTTGATGCACGTGCGGCTACTGCGCACACAATTCACAAACACAGAAAATATTTTTTTATTTGGTTTGGACTGGTGTGTACTTTGGGGGTTACAGCACCCTTTAACGGTCAAGCCAGCCGGCCCTTTCCTTATGACACAGGCGCACGCTTGGCATACTTTGTTGATGCAATTGCAGCTACTGCGCACACAATTCACAAACACAGAAAATATTTTTTATTTGGTTTGGAGTGTACTTTGGGGGTTACAGCACCCTTTAACGGTCAAGCCAGCCGGCTCTTTACTTATGACACAGGCGCACGCTTGGCACTACTTTGTTGATGCACTTACGGTTACTGCGCACACGATTCACAAACACAGAAAATATTTTTTCATTTGGTTTGGACTGGAGTGTACTTTGGGGGTTACAGCACCCTTTAACGGTCAAGCCAGCCTGCCCTTTACTTAAGACACAGGCGCACGCTTGGCACTACTTTGTTGATTCACGTGCGGCTACTGCGCACACAATTCACAAACACAGAAAATAATTTTTTTTTTGTTTGGAGTGTACTTTTGGGGTTTCAGGACCCTTTAACAGTCAAGCCAGCTGGCCTTTACTTATGACACAGGCACACACTTGGCACTACTTTGTTGTTGCACGTGCGGCTACTGCGCACACAATTCACAAACATAGAAAAAATTTTTTTATTTTGTTTGGAGTGTACTTTGGGGGTTGCAGCACCCTTTAACGGTCAAGCCAGCCGGCCCTTTACTTATGACACAGGCGCACGCTTGGCACTACTTTGTTGATGCACGTGCGGCTACAGCGTACACAATTCACAAACACAGAAAATATTTTTTTATTTGGTTTGGAGTGTACTTTGGGGGTTACAGCACCCTTTAACGGTCAAGCCTGCCTGCCCTTTACTTCTGACACAGGCGCACGCTTGGCACTACTTTATTGATGCATGTGCGACCACTGCGCTCACAATTCACAAACACAGAAAATATTTTTTTATTTGGTTTGGAGTGTACTTTGGGGGTTACAGCACCCTTTAATGGTCAAACCAGCCGGCCCTTTACTTATGACACAGGCGCACGCTTGGCACTACTTTGTTGATGCACGTGCGGCTACTGCGCACACAATTCACAAACACAGAAATTATTTTTTTATTTGGAGTGTACTTTGGGGGTTACAGCACCCTTTAACGGTCAAGCCTGCCTGCCCTTTACTTCTGACACAGGCGCACGCTTGGCACTACTTTATTGATGCATGTGCGACCACTGCGCTCACAATTCACAAACACAGAAAATATTTTTTTATTTGGTTTGGAGTGTACTTTGGGGGTTACAGCACCCTTTAACGGTGAAGCCAGCCGGCCCTTTACTTATGACACAGGCGTACACTTGGCATTACTTTGTTGATGCACGTGCAGCTACTGCGCACACAATTCACAAACACAGAAAATATTTTTTTATTTGGTTTTGAGTGTACTTTGGGGGTTACAGCACTCTTTAACGGTCAAGCCTGCCTGCCCTTTACTTCGGACACAGGCGCACGCTTGGCACTACTTTATTGATGCACTTGCAGCTACTGCGCACACAATTCACAAACAAAGAAAATATTTTTTTATTTATTTTGGACTGGAGTGTACTTTGGGGGTTACAGCACCCTTTAACGGTCAAGCCACCCGGCCCTTTACTTATGACACAGGCGCACACTTGGTACTACTTTGTTGATGCACGTGCGGCTACTGCGCACACAATTCACAAACAAAGAAAATATTTTTTTATTTGGTTTGGACTGGTGTGTACTTTGGGGTTTACAGCACCCTTTAACGGTCAAGCCAGCCGGCCCTTTCCTTCTGACACAGGCGCACGCTTGACATACTTTGTTGATGCACTTGCAGCTACTGCGCACACAATTCACAAACACAGAAAATATTTTTTATTTGGTTTGCAGTGTACTTTGGGGGTTACAGCACCCTTTAACGCTCAAGCCAGCCGGCCCTTTACTTATGACACAGGCGCACGCTTGGCACTACTTTTTTGATGCACTTACGGTTACTGCGCACACAATTCACAAACACAGAAAATATTTTTTAATTTGGTTTCGACTGGAGTGTACTTTGGGGGTTACAGAACCCTTTAACGGTCAAGCCAGCCGGCCCTTTACTTATGACACAGGCGCACGCTTGGCACTACTTTGTTGATGCACGTGCAGCTACTGCGCACACAATTCACAAACAGAAAATATTTTTTTATTTGTTTTGGACTGTAGTATACTTTGGGGGTTACAGCACCCATTAACGGTCAAGCCAGCCGGCCCTTTCCTTATGACACAGGCGCACACTTGGCACTACTTTGTTGATGCATGTGCGGCTACAGCGCACACAATTCACAAACACAGAAAATATTTTTTAATTTGGTTTGGAGTGTACTTTGGGGGGTTACAGCACCCTTTAACAGTAAAGCCAGCCGGCCCTTTACTTATGAGACAGGCGAACGCTTGGCACTACATTATTGATGCACGTGCGGCTACTGCGCACACAATTCACAAACACAGAAAATATTTTTTATTTATTTTGGACTGGAGTGTACTTTGGGGGTTACAGCACCATTTAACGGTCAAGCCAGCTGGCCCTTTACTTATGACACAGGCGCACGCTTGGCAATACTTTGTTGATGCACGTGCGGCTACTGCGCACACATATCACAAACACAGAAAATATTTTTTTATTTGGTTTGGAGTGTACTTTGGGGGTTACAGCACCCTTTAATGGTCAAGCCAGCTAGCCCATTACTTATGAAACAGGCGCACGCTTGGCACTACTTTATTGATGCACGTGCGAACACTGCGCTCACAATTCACAAACACAGAAAATATTTTTTAATTTGGTTTGGAGTGTACTTTGGGGGTTACAGCACCCTTTAATGGTGAAGCCAGCCGGCCCTTTACTTATGACACAGGCGCACACTTGGCATTACTTTGTTGATGCACTTGCGGCTACTGCGCTCACAATTCACAAACAAAGAAAATATTTTTTTATTTATTTTGGACTGGAGTGTACTTTGGGGGTTACAGCACCCTTTAACGGTCAAGCCAGCCGGCCCTTTACTTATGACACAGGCGCACGCTTGGTACTACTTTGTTGATGCACGTGCGGCTACTGCGCACACAATTCACAAACACAGAAAATATTTTTTAATTTGGTTTGGAGTGTACTTTGGGGGTTACAGCACCCTTTAATGGTCAAGCCAGCCTGCCCTTTACTTATGACACAGGCGCACGCTTGGCACTACTTTGTTGATGCACGTGCGGCTACTGCGCACACAATTCACAAACACAGAAAATATTTTTTTATTTGGTTTGGACTGGTGTGTACTTTGGGGGTTACAGCACCCTTTAACGGTCAAGCCAGCCGGCCCTTTCCTTATGACACAGGCGCACGCTTGGCATACTTTGTTGATGCAATTGCAGCTACTGCGCACACAATTCACAAACACAGAAAATATTTTTTATTTGGTTTGGAGTGTACTTTGGGGGTTACAGCACCCTTTAACGGTCAAGCCAGCCGGCTCTTTACTTATGACACAGGCGCACGCTTGGCACTACTTTGTTGATGCACTTACGGTTACTGCGCACACGATTCACAAACACAGAAAATATTTTTTCATTTGGTTTGGACTGGAGTGTACTTTGGGGGTTACAGCACCCTTTAACGGTCAAGCCAGCCTGCCCTTTACTTAAGACACAGGCGCACGCTTGGCACTACTTTGTTGATTCACGTGCGGCTACTGCGCACACAATTCACAAACACAGAAAATAATTTTTTTTTTGTTTGGAGTGTACTTTTGGGGTTTCAGGACCCTTTAACAGTCAAGCCAGCTGGCCTTTACTTATGACACAGGCACACACTTGGCACTACTTTGTTGTTGCACGTGCGGCTACTGCGCACACAATTCACAAACATAGAAAAAATTTTTTTATTTTGTTTGGAGTGTACTTTGGGGGTTGCAGCACCCTTTAACGGTCAAGCCAGCCGGCCCTTTACTTATGACACAGGCGCACGCTTGGCACTACTTTGTTGATGCACGTGCGGCTACAGCGTACACAATTCACAAACACAGAAAATATTTTTTTATTTGGTTTGGAGTGTACTTTGGGGGTTACAGCACCCTTTAACGGTCAAGCCTGCCTGCCCTTTACTTCTGACACAGGCGCACGCTTGGCACTACTTTATTGATGCATGTGCGACCACTGCGCTCACAATTCACAAACACAGAAAATATTTTTTTATTTGGTTTGGAGTGTACTTTGGGGGTTACAGCACCCTTTAATGGTCAAACCAGCCGGCCCTTTACTTATGACACAGGCGCACGCTTGGCACTACTTTGTTGATGCACGTGCGGCTACTGCGCACACAATTCACAAACACAGAAATTATTTTTTTATTTGGAGTGTACTTTGGGGGTTACAGCACCCTTTAACGGTCAAGCCTGCCTGCCCTTTACTTCTGACACAGGCGCACGCTTGGCACTACTTTATTGATGCATGTGCGACCACTGCGCTCACAATTCACAAACACAGAAAATATTTTTTTATTTGGTTTGGAGTGTACTTTGGGGGTTACAGCACCCTTTAACGGTGAAGCCAGCCGGCCCTTTACTTATGACACAGGCGTACACTTGGCATTACTTTGTTGATGCACGTGCAGCTACTGCGCACACAATTCACAAACACAGAAAATATTTTTTTATTTGGTTTTGAGTGTACTTTGGGGGTTACAGCACTCTTTAACGGTCAAGCCTGCCTGCCCTTTACTTCGGACACAGGCGCACGCTTGGCACTACTTTATTGATGCACTTGCAGCTACTGCGCACACAATTCACAAACAAAGAAAATATTTTTTTATTTGGTTTGGACTGGTGTGTACTTTGGGGTTTACAGCACCCTTTAACGGTCAAGCCAGCCGGCCTTTTCCTTCTGACACAGGCGCACGCTTGACATACTTTGTTGATGCACTTGCAGCTACTGCGCACACAATTCACAACCACAGAAAATATTTTTTATTTGGTTTGCAGTGTACTTTGGGGGTTACAGCACCCTTTAACGGTCAAGCCAGCCGGCCCTTTACTTATGACACAGGCGCACGCTTTGCACTACTTTTTTGATGCACTTACGGTTACTGCGCACACAATTCACAAACACAGAAAATATTTTTTAATTTGGTTTGGACTGGAGTGTACTTTGGGGGTTACAGCACCCTTTAACAGGCAAGCCAGCGGGCCCTTTACTTATGACACAGGCGCACGCTTGGCACTACTTTGTTGATGCACGTGCAGCTACTGCGCACACAATTCACAAACACAGAAAATATTTTTTTATTTGGTTTGGACTGGAGTATACTTTGGGGGTTACAGCACCCATTAACGGTCAAGCCAGCCGGCCCTTTCCTTATGACACAGGCGCACACTTGGCACTACTTTGTTGATGCCTGTGCGGCTACACCGCACACAATTCACAAACACAGAAAATATTTTTTAATTTGGTTTGGAGTGTACTTTGGGGGGTTACAGCAACCTTTAACAGTAAAGCCAGCCGGCCCTTTACTTATGAGACAGGCGAACGCTTGGCACTACATTATTGATGCACGTGCGGCTACTGCGCACACAATTCACAAACACAGAAAATATTTTTTATTTATTTTGGACTGGAGTGTACTTTGGGGGTTACAGCACCATTTAACGGTCAAGCCAGCTGGCCCTTTACTTATGACAAAGGCGCACGCTTGGCAATACTTTGTTGATGCACGTGCGGCTACTGCGCACACATATCACAAACACAGAAAATATTTTTTTATTTGGTTTGGAGTGTACTTTGGGGGTTACAGCACCCTTTAATGGTCAAGCCAGCTAGCCCATTACTTATGAAACAGGCGCACGCTTGGCACTACTTTATTGAAGCACGTGCGAACACTGCGCTCACAATTCACAAACACACAAAATATTTTTTAATTTGGTTTGGAGTGTACTTTGGGGGTTACAGCACCCTGTAATGGTGAAGCCAGCCGGCCCTTTACTTATGACACAGGCGCACACTTGGCATTACTTTGTTGATGCACTTGCGGCTACAGCGCTCACAATTCACAAACAAAGAAAATATTTTTTTATTTATTTTGGACTGGAGTGTACTTTGGGGGTTACAGCACCCTTTAACAGTCAAGCCAGCCGGCCCTTTACTTATGACACAGGCGCACGCTTGGTACTACTTTGTTGATGCACGTGCGGCTACTGCGCACACAATTCACAAACAGAAATTATTTTTTTATTTGGTTTGGAGTGTACTTTGGGGGTTACAGCACCCTTTAACGGTCAAGCCAGCCTGCCCTTTACTTATGACACAGGCGCACGCTTGGCACTACTTTGTTGATGCAATTGCAGCTACTGTGCACACAATTCACAAACACAGAAAATATTTTTTTATTTGGTTTGGAGTGTACTTTGGGGGTTACAGCACCCTTTAATGGTCAAGCCAGCCGGCTCTTTACTTATGACACAGGCGCATGCTTGGCACTACTTTGTTGATGCACTTACGGTTACTGCGCACACGATTCACAAACACAGAAAATATTTTTTCATTTGGTTTGGACTGGAGTGTACTTTGGGGGTTACAGCACCCTTTAACGGTCAAGCCAGCCGGCCCTTTACTTAAGACACAGGCGCACGCTTGGCACTACTTTGTTGATTCACGTGCGGCTACTGCGCACACAATTCACAAACACAGAAAATATTTTTTTTTTGGTTTGGAGTGTACTTTTGGGGTTTCAAGACCCTTTAACAGTCAAGCCAGCTGGCCTTTACTTATGACACAGGCACACGCTTGGCACTACTTTGTTGTTGCACGTGCGGCTACTGCGCACACAATTCATAAACATAGAAAAATTTTTTTTATTTTGTTTGGAGTGTACTTTGGGGGTTGCAGCACCCTTTAACGGTCAAGCCAGCCGGCCCTTTACTTATGACACAGGCGCACGCTTGGCACTACTTTGTTGATGCACGTGCGGCTACAGCGTACACAATTCTCAAACACAGAAAATATTTTTTTATTTGGTTTGGAGTGTACTTTGGGGGTTACAGCACCCTTTAATGGTCAAACCAGCCGGCCCTTTACTTATGACACAGGCGCACGCTTGGCACTACTTTGTTGATGCACGTGCGGCTACTGCGCACACAATTCACAAACACAGAAATTATTTTTTTATTTGGTTTGGAGTGTACTTTGGGGGTTACAGCACCCTTTAACGGTCAAGCCAGCTGGCCCTTTACTTATGACACAGGCGCACGCTTGGCACTACTTTGTTGATGCACGTGCGGCTACTGCGCACACAATTCACAAACACAGAAAATATTTTTTTATTTGGTTTGGAGTGTACTTTGGGGGTTACAGCACCCTTTAATGGTCAAGCCAGCTGGCCCTTTACTTATGACACAGGAGCACGCTTGGCACTACTTTATTGATGCACGTGTGGCTACTGCGCTCACAATTCACAAACACAGAAAATATTTTTTAATTTGGTTTGGAGTGAACTTTGGGGGCTACAGCACCCTTTAACGATCAAGCCAGCCAGCCCTTTACTTATGACACAGGCGCACGCTTGGCACTACTTTATTGATGCACGTGCGACCACTGCGCTCACAATTCACAAACACAGAAAATATTTTTTATTTATTTTGGACTGTAGTATACTTTGGGGGTTACAGCACCCTTTAATGGTCAAGCCAGCCGGCCCTTTCCTTATGACACAGGCGCACGCTTGGCACTACTTTGTTGATGCACGTGCGGCTACAGCGCACACAATTCACAAACACAGAACATATTTTTTTATTTGGTTTGGAGTGTACTTTGGGGGGTTACAGCAACCTTTAACAGTCAAGCCAGCCGGCCCTTTACTTATGAGACAAGCGAACGCTTGGCACTACATTATTGATGCACGTGCGGCTACTGCGCACACAATTCACAAACACAGAAAATATTTTTTATTTATTTTGGACTGGAGTGTACTTTGGGGGTTACAGCACCATTTAACGGTCAAGCCAGCTGGCCCTTTAATTATGACACAGGCGCACGCTTGGCAATACTTTGTTGATGCACGTGCGGCTACTGCGCACACATATCACAAACACAGAAAATATTTTTTTATTTGGTTTGGAGTGTACTTTGGGGGTTACAGCACCCTTTACTGGTCAAGCCAGCTAGTCCATAACTCATGAAACAGGCGCACGCTTGGTACTACTTTATTGATGCACGTGCGGCTACTGCGCTCACAATTCACAAACACAGAAAATATTTTTTAATTTGATTTGGAGTGTACTTTGGGTGCTACAGCACCCTTTAACGGTCAAGCCAGCTGGCCCTTTACTTATGACACAGGCGCACGCTTGGCACTACTTTATTGATTCACGTGCGAACACTGCGCTCACAATTCACAAACACAGAAAATATTTTTTTATTTGGTTTGGAGTGTACTTTGGGGGTTACAGCACCCTTTAACGGTGAAGCCAGCCTGCCCTTTACTTATGACACAGGCGCACACTTGGCATTACTTTGTTGATGCACGTGCAGCTACTGCGCACACAATTCACAAACACAGAAAATATTTTTTTGTTTGGTTTGGAGAGTACTTTAGGGGTTACAGCTCCCTTTAAAGGTCAAGCCTGCCTGCCCTTTACTTCTGACACAGGCGCACGCTTGGCACTACTTTATTGTTGCACTTGCGGCTACTGCGCTCACAATTCACAAACAAAGAAAATATTTTTTTATTTATTTTGGACTGGAGTGTACTTTGGGGGTTACAGCACCCTTTAACGGTCAAGCCAGCCGGCCCTTTACTTATGACACAGGCACACGCTTGGTACTACTTTGTTGATGCACGTGCGGCTACTGCGCACACAATTCAGAAACACAGAAATTATTTTTTTATTTGGTTTAGACTGGTGTGTACTTTGGGGGTTACAGAACCCATTAACGGTCAAGCCAGCCGGCCCTTTCCTTATGACACAGGCGCACGCTTGGCATACTTTGTTGATGCAATTGCAGCTACTGCGCACACAATTCACAAACACAGAAAATATTTTTTATTTGGTTTGGAGTGTACTTTGGGGGTTACAGCACCCTTTAACGGTCAAGCCAGCCGGCCCTTTACTTATGACACATGCGCACGCTTGGCACTACTTTGTTGATGCACTTACGGTTACTGCGCACACGATTCACAAACACAGAAAATATTTTTTCATTTGGTTTGGACTGGAGTGTTCTTTGGGGGTTACAACACCCTTTAACTGTCAATCCAGCTGGCCCTTTACTTATGACACAGGTGCACGCTTGGCACTACTTTGTTGATGCACGTGCGGCTACTGCGCACACAATTCACAAACACAGAAAATATTTTTTTATTTGGTTTGGAGTGTACTTTGGGGGTTACAGCACCCTTTAACGGTCAAGCCAGCCGGCCCTTTACTTATGACACAGGCGCACGCTTGGCACTACTTTGTTGATGCACGTGCGGCTACTGCGCACACAATTCACAAACACAGAAAATATTTTTTTATTTGGTTTGGAGTGTACTTTGGGTGTTACAGCACCCTTTAACGGTCAAGCCAGCCGGGCCTTTACTTATGACACAGGCGCACGCTTGGCACTACTTTGTTGATGCACGTGCGGCTACTGCGCACACAATTCACAAACACAGAAAATATTTTTTTATTTGGTTTGGAGTGTACTTTTGGGGTTACAGGACCCTTTAACAGGCAAGCCAGCCGGCCTTTACTTATGACACAGGCACACGCTTGGCACTACTTTGTTGTTGCACGTGCGGCTACTGCGCACACAATTCACAAACACAGAGAAAAAATTTTTATTTGGTTTGGAGTGTACTTTGGGGGTTGCAGCACCCTTTAACGGTCAAGCCAGCCGGCCCTTTACTTATGACACAGGCGCACGCTTGGCACTACTTTGTTGATGCACGTGCGGCTACAGCGCACACAATTCACAAACACAGAAAATATTTTTTTATTTGGTTTGGAGTGTACTTTGGGGGTTACAGCACCCTTTAACGGTGAAGCCAGCCAGCCCTTTACTTATGACAGAGGCGCACACTTGGCACTACTTTATTGATGCACTTGCAGCTACTGCGCACACAATTCACAAACAAAGAAAATATTTTTTATTTATTTTGGACTGGAGTGTACTTTGGGGGTTACAGCACCCATTAACGGTCAAGCCAGCCGGCCCTTTACTTTTGACACAGGCACACGCTTGGCACTTATTTGTAGATGCACGTGCGGCTACTGCGCACAAAATTCACAAACACAGAAAATATTTTTTTATTTGGTTTGGAGTGTACTTTGGGGGTTACAGCACCTTTTAACGGTCAAGCCAGCCGGCCCTTTACTTATGACACAGGGGCACGCTTGGCACTACTTTGTTGATGCACATGCAGCTACTGCGCACACAATTCACAAACGTAGAAAATATTTTTTCATTTGGTTTGGACTGCAGTGTACTTTGGGGGTTACAGCACCCTTTAACGGTCAAGCCAGCCGGCCCTTTCCTTATGACACAGGCGCACGCTTGGCACTACTTTGTTGATGCACGTTCGGCTACAGCGCACACAATTTACAAACACAGAAAATATTTTTTTATTTGGTTTGGAGTGTACTTTGGGGGGTTACAGCAACCTTTAACAGTCAAGCCAGCCGGCCCTTTCCTTATGACACAGGCGCACGCTTGGCACTACTTTGTTGATGCACGTTCGGCTACTGCGCACACAATTCACAAACACAGAAAATATTTTTTATTTATTTTGGACTGGAGTGTACTTTTGGGGCTACAGCACCCTTTAGCGGTCAAGCCAGCTGGCCCTTTACTTATGACACAGGCGCACGCTTGGCACTACTTTGTTGATGCACGTGCGGCTACTACGCTCACAATTCACAAACACAGAAAATATTTTTTAATTTGGTTTGGAGTGTACTTTGGGGGCTACAGCACCCTTTAACGGTCAAGCCAGCTGGCCCTTTACTTATGACACAGGCGCACGCTTGGCACTACTTTATTGATGCACTTACGGTTACTGCGCACACAATTCACAAACACAGAAAATATTTTTTAATTTGGTTTGGACTGGAGTGTACTTTGGGGGTTACAGCACCCTTTAATGGTCAAGCCAGCCGGCCCTTTACTTATGACACAGGCGCACGCTTGGCACTACTTTGTTGATGCACGTGCAGCTACTGCGCACACAATTCACAAACACAGAAAATATTTTTTATTTGGTTTGGACTGGAGTATACTTTGGGGGTTACAGCACCCATTAACGGTCAAGCCAGCCGGCCCTTTCCTTATGACACAGGCGCACGCTTGGCACTACTTTGTTGATGCATGTGCGGCTACAGCGCACACAATTCACAAACACAGAAAATATTTTTTTATTTGGTTTGGAGTTTACTTTAGGGGGTTACAGCAACCTTTAACAGTAAAGCCAGCCGGCCCTTTACTTATGAGACAGGCGAACGCTTGGCACTACATTATTGATGCACGTGTGGCTACTGCGCACACAATTCACAAACACAGAAAATATTTTTTATTTATTTTGGACTGTAGTGTACTTTGGGGGTTACAGCACCATTTAACGGTCAAGCCAGCTGGCCCTTTACTTATGACACAGGCGCACGCTTGGCAATACTTTGTTGATGCACGTGCGGCTACTGCGCACACATATCACAAACACAGAAAATATTTTTTTATTTGGTTTGGAGTGTACTTTGGGGGTTACAGCACCCTTTAATGGTCAAGCCAGCTAGCCCATTACTTATGAAACAGGCGCACGCTTGGCACTACTTTATTGATGCACGTGCGAACACTGCGCTCACAATTCACAAACACAGAAAATATTTTTTAATTTGGTTTGGAGTGTACTTTGGGGGTTACAGCACCCTTTGACGGGGAAGCCAGCCGGCCCTTTACTTATGACACAGGCGCACACTTGGCATTACTTTGTTGATGCACGTGCAGCTACTGCGCACACAATTCACAAACACATAAAATATTTTTTTATTTGGTTTGGAGTGTACTTTGGGGGTTACAGCACCCTTTAACGGTCAAGCCTGCCTGCCCTTTACTTCTGACACAGGCGCATGCTTGGCACTACTTTATTGATGCACTTGCGGCTACTGCGCTCACAATTCACAAACAAAGAAAATATTTTTTTATTTATATTGGACTGGAGTGTACTTTGGGGGTTACAGCACCCTTTAACGGTCAAGCCAGCCGGCCCTTTACTTATGACACAGGCGCACGCTTGGTACTACTTTGTTGATGCACGTGCGGCTACTGCGCACACAACTCACAAACACAGAAATTATTTTTTTATTTGGTTTGGAGTGTACTTTGGGGGTTACAGCACCCTTTAACGGTCAAGCCAGCTGGCCCTTTACTTATGACACAGGCGCACGCTTGGCACTACTTTGTTGATGCACTTACGGTTACTGCGCACACGATTCACAAACACAGAAAATATTTTTTCATTTGGTTTGGACTGGAGTGCACTTTGAGGGT
The DNA here is from genome assembly GCA_031769625.1 of Taudactylus pleione. NCBI lineage: Eukaryota > Metazoa > Chordata > Amphibia > Anura > Myobatrachidae > Taudactylus > Taudactylus pleione. Next base: position 81,922,336 of record JAUIMM010000040.1, read on the forward strand.
TGCAGAACCCTTTAATGGTCAATCTTGCCGGCCCTTTACTTATGACACAGGCGCACGCTTGGCACTACTTTGTTGATGCACGTGCGGCTACTGCGCACACAATTCACAAACACAGAAAATATTTTTTTATTTGGTTTGGAGTGTACTTTGGGGGTTACAGCACCCTTTAACGGTCAAGCCAGCCGGCCCTTTACTTATGACACAGGCGCACGCTTGGCACTACTTTGTTGATGCACGTGCGGCTACTGCGCACACAATTCACAAACACAGAAAATATTTTTTTATTTGGTTTGGAGTGTACTTTGGGTGTTAAAGCACCCTTTAACGGTCAAGCCAGCCGGGCCTTTACTTATGACACAGGCGCACGCTTGGCACTACTTTGTTGATGCACGTGCGGCTACTGCGCACACAATTCACAAACACAGAAAATATTTTTTTATTTGGTTTGGAGTGTACTTTTGGGGTTACAGGACCCTTTAACAGGCAAGCCAGCTGGCCTTTACTTATGACACAGGCACACGCTTGGCACTACTTTGTTGTTGCACGTGCGGCTACTGCGCACACAATTCACAAACACAGAAAAAATTTTTTTATTTGGTTTGGAGTGTACTTTGGGGGTTGCAGCACCCTTTAACGGTCAAGCCAGCCGGCCCTTTACTTATGACACAGGCGCACGTTTGGCACTACTTTGTTGATGCACGTGCGGCTACAGCGCACACAATTCACAAACACAGAAAATATTTTGTTATTTGGTTTGGAGTGTACTTTGGGGGTTACAGCACTCTTTAATGGTCAATCCAGCCGGCCCTTTACTTATGACACAGGCGCACGCTTGGCACTACTTTGTTGATGCACGTGCGGCTACTGCGCACACAATTCACAAACACAGAAATTATTTTTTTATTTGGTTTGGAGTGTACTTTGGGGGCTACAGCACCCTTTAACGGTCAAGCCAGCCGGCCCTTTACTTATGACACAGGCGCACGCTTGGCACTACTTTATTGATGCACGTGCGACGACTGCGCTCACAATTCACAAACACAGAAAATATTTATTTATTTGGTTTGGAGTGTACTTTGGGGGTTACAGCACCCTTTAACGGTGAAGCCAGCCAGCCCTTTACTTATGACACAGGCGCACACTTGGCACTACTTTATTGATGCACTTGCGGCTACTGCGCACACAATTCACAAACAAAGAAAATATTTTTTATTTATTTTGGACTGGAGTGTACTTTGGGGGTTACAGCACCCTTTAACGGTCAAGCCAGCCGGCCCTTTACTTTTGACACAGGCACACGCTTGGCACTTATTTGTAGATGCACGTGCGGCTACTGTGCACAAAATTCACAAACACAGAAAATATTTTTTTATTTGGTTTGGAGTGTACTTTGGGGGTTACAGCACCTTTTAACGGTCAAGCCAGCTGGCCCTTTACTTATGACACAGGCGCACGCTTGGCACTACTTTGTTGATGCACGTGCGGCTACTGCGCACACAATTCACAAACGTAGAAAATATTTTTTCATTTGGTTTGGACTGCAGTGTACTTTGGGGGTTCCAGCACCCTTTAACGGTCAAGCCAGCCGGCCCTTTCCTTATGACACAGGTGCCCGCTTGGCACTACTTTGTTGATGCACGTTCGGCTACAGCGCACACAATTTACAAACACAGAAAAAAATTTTTTATTTGGTTTGGAGTGTACTTTGGGGGGTTACAGCAACCTTTAACAGTGAAGCCAGCCAGCCCTTTACTTATGACACAGGCGAACGCTTGGCACTACACTATTGATGCACGTGCGGCTACTGCGCACACAATTCACAAACACAGAAAATATTTTTTATTTATTTTGGACTGGAGTGTACTTTTGGGGCTACAGCACCCTTTAGCGGTCAAGCCAGCTGGCCCTTTAGTTATGACACAGGTGCACGCTTGGCAATACTTTGTTGATGCACGTGCGGCTACTGCGCACACAATTCACAAACACAGAAAATATTTTTTTTTTGGTTTGGAGTGTACTTTGGGGGTTACAGCACCCTTTAATGGTCAAGCCAGCTGGCCCTTTACTTATGACACAGGCGCACGCTTGGCACTACTTTATTGACGCACGTGCGGCTACTACGCTCACAATTCACAAACACAGAAAATATTTTTTAATTTGGTTTGGAGTGTACTTTGGGGGCTACAGCACCCTTTAACGGTCAAGCCAGCCGGCCCTTTACTTATGACACAGGCGCACGCTTGGCACTACTTTGTTGATGCACGTGCAGCTACTGCGCACACAATTCACAAACACAGAAAATATTTTTTATTTGGTTTGGACTGGAGTATACTTTGGGGGTTACAGCACCATTTAACGGTCAAGCCAGCTGGCCCTTTACTTATGACACAGGCGCACGCTTGGCAATACTTTGTTGATGCACGTGCGGCTACTGCGCACACATATCACAAACACAGAAAATATTTTTTTATTTGGTTTGGAGTGTACTTTGGGGGTTACAGCACCCTTTAACGGTGAAGCCAGCCAGCCCTTTACTTATGACACAGGCGCACACTTGGCATTACTTTGTTGATGCACGTGCAGCTACTGCGCACACAATTCACAAACACAGAAAATATTTTTTTATTTGGTTTGGAGTGTACTTTGGGGGTTACAGCACCCTATAACGGTCAAGCCTGCCTGCCCTTTACTTCTGACACAGGCGCACGCTTGGCACTACTTTATTGATGCACTTGCGGCTACTGCGCTCACAATTCACAAACAAAGAAAATATTTTTTTATTTATTTTGGACTGGAGTGTACTTTGGGGGTTACAGCACCCTTTAACAGTCAAGCCAGCCGGCCCTTTACTTATGACACAGGCGCACGCTTGGTACTACTTTGTTGATGCACGTGCGGCTACTGCGCACACAACTCACAAACACAGAAATTATTTTTTTATTTGGTTTGGAGTGTACTTTGGGGGTTACAGCACCCTTTAATGGTCAAGCCAGCCGGCCCTTTACTTATGACACAGGCGCACGCTTGGCACTACTTTGTTGATGCACTTACGGTTACTGCGCACACGATTCACAAACACAGAAAATATTTTTTCATTTGGTTTGGACTGGAGTGCACTTTGAGGGTTACAGCACCCTTTAACGGTCAATCTTGCTGGCCCTTTACTTATGACACAGGCGCACGCTTGGCACTACTTTGTTGATGCACGTGCGGCTACTGCGCACACAATTCACAAACACAGAAAATATTTTTTTATTTGGTTTGGAGTGTACTTTGGGGGTTACAGCACCCTTTAATGGTCAAGCCGGCCGGCCCTTTACTTATGACACAGGCGCACGCTTGGCACTACTTTGTTGATGCACGTGCAGCTACTGCGCACACAATTCACAAACACAGAAAATATTTTTTTATTTGGTTTGGAGTGTACTTTGGGTGTTACAGCACCCTTTAATGGTCAAGCCAGCCGGGCCTTTACTTATGACACAGGCGCACGCTTGGCACTACTTTGTTGATGCACGTGCGGCTACTGTGCACACAATTCACAAACACAGAAAATATTTTTTTATTTGGTTTGGAGTGTACTTTTGGGGTTACAGGACCCTTTAACAGGCAAGCCAGCTGGCCTTTACTTATGACACAGGCACACGCTTGGCACTACTTTGTTGTTGCACGTGCGGCTACTGCGCACACAATTCACAAACACAGAAAAAATGTTTTAATTGGTTTGGAGTGTACTTTGGGGGTTGCAGCACCCTTTAACGGTCAAGCCAGCCGGCCCTTTACTTATGACACAGGCGCACGTTTGGCACTACTTTGTTGATGCACGTGCGGCTACAGCGCACACAATTCACAAACACAGAAAATATTTTGTTATTTGGTTTGGAGTGTACTTTGGGGGTTACAGCACCCTTTAATGGTCAAGCCAGCCGGCCCTTTACTTATGACACAGGCGCACGCTTGGCACTACTTTGTTGATGCACGTGCGGCTACTGCGCACACAATTCACAAACACAGAAATTATTTTTTTATTTGGTTTGGAGTGTACTTTGGGGGCTACAGCACCCTTTAACGGTCAAGCCAGCCGGCCCTTTACTTATGACACAGGCGCACGCTTGGCACTACTTTATTGATACACGTGCGACGACTGCGCTCACAATTCACAAACACAGAAAATATTTATTTATTTGGTTTGGAGTGTACTTTGGGGGTTACAGCACCCTTTAACGGTGAAGCCAGCCAGCCCTTTACTTATGACACAGGCGCACACTTGGCACTACTTTATTGATGCACTTGCGGCTACTGCGCACACAATTCACAAACAAAGAAAATATTTTTTATTTATTTTGGACTGGAGTGTACTTTGGGGGTTACAGCACCCTTTAACGGTCAAGCCAGCCGGCCCTTTACTTTTGACACAGGCACACGCTTGGCACTTATTTGTAGATGCTCGTGCGGCTACTGTGCACAAAATTCACAAACACAGAAAATATTTTTTTATTTGGTTTGGAGTGTACTTTGGGGGTTACAGCACCTTTTAACGGTCAAGCCAGCTGGCCCTTTACTTATGACACAGGCGCACGCTTGGCACTACTTTGTTGATGCACGTGCGGCTACTGCGCACACAATTCACAAACGTAGAAAATATTTTTTCATTTGGTTTGGACTGCAGTGTACTTTGGGGGTTCCAGCACCCTTTAACGGTCAAGCCAGCTGGCCCTTTCCTTATGACACAGGCGCACGCTTGGCACTACTTTATTGACGCACGTGCGGCTACTGCGCACACAATTCACAAACACAGAAAATATTTTTTATTTATTTTGGACTGGAGTGTACTTTTGGGGCTACAGCACCCTTTAGCGGTCAAGCCAGCTGGCCCTTTAGTTATGACACAGGTGCACGCTTGGCAATACTTTGTTGATGCACGTGCGGCTACTGCGCACACAATTCACAAACACAGAAAATATTTTTTTTTTGGTTTGGAGTGTACTTTGGGGGTTACAGCACCCTTTAATGGTCAAGCCAGCTGGCCCTTTACTTATGACACAGGCGCACGCTTGGCACTACTTTATTGACGCACGTGCGGCTACTACGCTCACAATTCACAAACACAGAAAATATTTTTTAATTTGGTTTGGAGTGTACTTTGGGGGCTACAGCACCCTTTAACGGTCAAGCCAGCCGGCCCTTTACTTATGACACAGGCGCACGCTTGGCACTACTTTGTTGATGCACGTGCAGCTACTGCGCACACAATTCACAAACACAGAAAATATTTTTTATTTGGTTTGGACTGGAATATACTTTGGGGGTTACAGCACCATTTAACGGTCAAGCCAGCTGGCCCTTTACTTATGACACAGGCGCACGCTTGGCAATACTTTGTTGATGCACGTGCGGCTACTGCGCACACATATCACAAACACAGAAAATATTTTTTTATTTGGTTTGGAGTGTACTTTGGGGGTTACAGCACCCTTTAATGGTCAAGCCAGCTAGCCCATTACTTATGAAACAGGCGCACGCTTGGCACTACTTTATTGATGCACGTGCGAACACTGCGCTCACAATTCACAAACACAGAAAATATTTTTTAATTTGGTTTGGAGTGTACTTTGGGGGTTACAGCACCCTTTAACGGTGAAGCCAGCCGGCCCTTTACTTATGACACAGGCGCACACTTGGCATTACTTTGTTGATGCACGTGCAGCTACTGCGCACACAATTCACAAACACAGAAAATATTTTTTTATTTGGTTTGGAGTGTACTTTGGGGGTTACAGCACCCTTTAACGGTCAAGCCTGCCTGCCCTTTACTTCTGACACAGGCGCACGCTTGGCACTACTTTATTGATGCACTTGCGGCTACTGCGCTCACAATTCACAAACAAAGAAAATATTTTTTTATTTATTTTGGACTGGAGTGTACTTTGGGGGTTGCAGCACCCTTTAACGGTCAAGCCAGCCGGCCCTTTACTTATGACACAAGCGCACGCTTGGCACTACTTTGTTGATGCACGTGTGGCTACAGCGCACACAATTCACAAACAGAGAAAATATTTTTTTATTTGGTTTGGAGTGTACTTTGGTGGTTACAGCACCCTTTAATGGTCAAACCAGCCGGCCCTTTACTTATGACACAGGCGCACGCTTGGCACTACTTTGTTGATGCACGTGCGGCTCATGCGCACACAATTCACAAACACAGAAATTATTTTTTTATTTGGTTTGGAGTGTACTTTGGTGGTTACAGCACCCTTTAACGGTCAAGCCAGCTGGCCCTTTACTTATGACACAGGCGCACGCTTGGCACTACTTTGATGATGCACGTGCGGCTACTGCGCACACAATTCACAAACACAGAAAATATTTTTTATTTATTTTGGACTGGAGTGTACTTTGGGGGTTACAGCACCCTTTAACGGTCAAGCCAGCTGGCCCTTTACTTATGACACAGGCGCACGCTTGGCAATACTTTGTTGATGCACGTGCGGCTACTGCGCACACAATTCACAAACACAGAAAATATTTTTTTATTTGGTTTGGAGTGTACTTTGGGGGTTACAGCACCCTTTAATGGTCAAGCCAGCTGGCCCTTTACTTATGACACAGGCGCACGCTTGGCACTACTTTATTGATGCACGTGTGGCTACTGCGCTCACAATTCACAAACACAGAAAATATTTTTTAATTTGGTTTGGAGTGAACTTTGGGGGCTACAGCACCCTTTAACGGTCAAGCCAGCCGGCCCTTTACTTATGACACAGGCGCACGCTTGGCACTACTTTATTGATGCACGTGCGACCACTGCGCTCACAATTCACAAACACAGAAAATATTTTTTATTTATTTTGGACTGGAGTATACTTTGGGGGTTACAGCATCATTTAACGGTCAAGCCAGCTGGCCCTTTACTTATGACACAGGCGCACGCTTGGCAATACTTTGTTGATGCACGTGCGGCTACTGCGCACACATATCACAAACACAGAAAATATTTTTTTATTTGGTTTGGATTGTACTTTGGGGGTTACAGCACCCTTTAATGGTCAAGCCAGCTAGCCCATTACGTATGAAACAGGCGCACGCTTGCCACTACTTTACTGATGCACGTGCGAACACTGCGCTCACAATTCACAAACACAGAAAATATTTTTTAATTTGGTTTGGAGTGTACTTTGGGGGTTACAGCACCCTTTAACGGTCAAGCCTGCCTGCCCTTTACTTCTGACACAGGCGCACGCTTGGCACTACTTTATTGATGCACTTGCGGCTACTGCGCTTACAATTCACAAACAAAGAAAATATTTTTTTATTTATTTTGGACTGGAGTGTACTTTGGGGGTTACAGCACCCTTTAACGGTCAAGCCAGCTGGCCCTTTACTTATGACACAGGCGCACGCTTGGTACTACTTTGTTGATGCACGTGCGGCTACTGCGCACACAATTCACAAACACAGAAATTATTTTTTTATTTGGTTTGGAGTGTACTTTGGGGGTTACAGCACCCTTTAACGGTCAAGCCAGCCTGCCCTTTACTTATGACACAGGCGCACGCTTGGCACTACTTTGTTGATGCACGTGCGGCTACTGCACACACAATTCACAAACACAGAAAATATTTTTTTATTTGTTTTGGACTGGTGTGTACTTTGGGGATTACAGCACCCTTTAACGGTCAAGCCAGCCGGCCCTTTCCTTATGACACAGGCGCACGCTTGGCATACTTTGTTGATGCAATTGCAGCTACTGCGCACACAATTCACAAACACAGAAAATATTTTTTATTTGGTTTGGAGTGTACTTTGGGGGTTACAGCACCCTTTAACGGTCAAACCAGCCGGCCCTTTACTTATGACACAGGCGCACGCTTGGCACTACTTTGTTGATGCACTTACGGTTACTGCGCACACGATTCACAAACACAGAAAATATTTTTTCATTTGGTTTGGACTGGAGTGTACTTTGGGGGTTACAGCACCCTTTAACGGTCAAACCAGCCGGCCCTTTACTTATGACACTTGCGCACGCTTGGCACTACTTTGTTGATGCACGTGCGGCTACTGCGCACACAATTCACAAACGCAGAAAATATTTTTTTATTTGGTTTGGAGTGTACTTTCGGTGTTACAGCACCCTTTAACGGTCAAGCCAGACGGCCCTTTACTTAAGACACAGGCGCACGCTTGGCACTACTTTGTTGATTCACGTGCGGCTACTGCGCACACAATTCACAAACACAGAAAATATTTTTTTTTTGGTTTGGAGTGTACTTTTGGGGTTTCAGGACCCTTTAACAGTCAAGCCAGCTGGCCTTTACTTATGACACAGGCACACGCTTGGCACTACTTTGTTGTTGCACGTGCGGCTACTGCGCACACAATTCACAAACACAGAAAATTTTTTTTTATTTGGTATGGAGTGTACTTTGGGGGTTGCAGCACCCTTTAACGGTCAAGCCAGCCGGCCCTTTACTTATGACACAGGCGCACGCTTGGCACTACTTTGTTGATGCACGTGCGGCTACAGCGCACACAATTCACAAACACAGAAAATATTTTTTTATTTGGTTTGGAGTGTACTTTGGGGGTTACAGCACCCTTTAATGGTCAAACCAGCTGGCCCTTTACTTATGACACAGGCGCACGCTTGGCACTACTTTGTTGATGCACGTGCGGCTACTGCGCACACAATTCACAAACACAGAAAATATTTTTTTATTTGGTTTGGAGTGAACTTTGGGGGCTACAGCACCCTTTAATGGTCAAGCCAGCCGGCCCTTTACTTATGACACAGGCGCACGCTTGGCACTACTTTATTGATGCACGTGCGACCACTGCGCTCACAATTCACAAACACAGAAAATATTTTTTATTTATTTTGGACTGGAGTATACTTTGGGGGTTACAGCACCCTTTAATGGTCAAGCCAGCCGGCCCTTTCCTTATGACACAGGCGCATGCTTGGCAATACTTTGTTGATGCACATGCGGCTACAGCGCACACAATTCACAAACACAGAAAATATTTTTTTATTTGGTTTGGAGTGTACTTTGGGGGGTTGCAGCAACCTTTAACAGTCAAGCCAGCCGGCCCTTTACTTATGAGACAAGCGAACGCTTGGCACTACATTATTGATGCACGTGCGGCTACTGCGCTCTCAATTCACAAACAAAGAAAATATTTTTTTATTTATTTTGGACTGGAGTGTACTTTGGGGGTTACAGCACCCTTTAACGGTCAAGCCAGCCGGCCCTTTTCTTATGAAACAGGCGCACGCTTGGTACTACTTTGTTGATGCACGTGCGGCTACTGCGCACACAATTCACAAACACAGAAATTATTTTTTTATTTGGTTTGGAGTGTACTTTGGGGGTTACAGCACCCTTTAACGGTCAAGCCTGCCTGCCCTTTACTTCTGACACAGGCGCACGCTTGGCACTACTTTATTGATGCACGTGCGAACACTGCGCTCACAATTCACAAACACAGAAAATATTTTTTAATTTGGTTTGGAGTGTACTTTGGGGGTTACAGCACCCTTTAACGGTGAAGCCAGCCGGCCCTTTACTTATGACACAGGCGCACACTTGGCATTACTTTGTTGATGCACGTGCAGCTACTGCGCACACAACTCACAAACACAGAAAATATTTTTTTATTTGGTTTGGAGTGTACTTTGGGGGTTACAGCACCCTTTAACGGTCAAGCCTGCCTGCCCTTTACTTCTGACACAGGCGCACGCTTGGCACTACTTTATTGATGCACTTGCGGCTACTGCGCTCACAATTCACAAACAAAGAAAATATTTTTTTATTTATTTTGGACTGGAGTGTACTTTGGGGGTTACAGCACCCTTTAATGGTCAAGCCTGCCTGCCCTTTACTTCTGACACAGGCGCACCCTTGGCACTACTTTATTGATGCACTTGCGGCTACTGCGCTCACAATTCACAAACAAAGAAAATATTTTTTTATTTATTTTGGACTGGAGTGTACTTTGGTGTTACAGCACCCTTTAACGGTCAAGCCAGCCGGCCCTTTACTTATGACACAGGCGCACGCTTGGTACTACTTTGTTGATGCACGTGCGGCTACTGCGCACACAATTCACAAACACAGAAATTATTTTTTTATTTGGTTTGGAGTGTACTTTGGGGGTTACAGCACCCTTTAACGGTCAAGCCAGCCTGCCCTTTACTTATGACACAGGCGCACGCTTGGCACTACTTTGTTGATGCACGTGCGGCTACTGCACACACAATTCACAAACACAGAAAATATTTTTTTATTTGTTTTGGACTGGTGTGTACTTTGGGGATTACAGCACCCTTTAACGGTCAAGCCAGCCGGCCCTTTCCTTATGACACAGGCGCACGCTTGGCATACTTTGTTGATGCAATTGCAGCTACTGCGCACACAATTCACAAACACAGAAAATATTTTTTATTTGGTTTGGAGTGTACTTTGGGGGTTACAGCACCCTTTAACGGTCAAACCAGCCGGCCCTTTACTTATGACACAGGCGCACGCTTGGCACTACTTTGTTGATGCACTTACGGTTACTGCGCACACGATTCACAAACACAGAAAATATTTTTTCATTTGGTTTGGACTGGAGTGTACTTTGGGGGTTACAGCACCCTTTAACGGTCAAACCAGCCGGCCCTTTACTTATGACACTTGCGCACGCTTGGCACTACTTTGTTGATGCACGTGCGGCTACTGCGCACACAATTCACAAACACAGAAAATATTTTTTTATTTGGTTTGGAGTGTACTTTGGGGGTTACAGCACCCTTTAACAGTCAAGCCAGCTGGCCCTTTACTTATGACACAGGTGCACGCTTGGCACTACTTTGTTGATGCACGTGCGGCTACTGCGCACACAATTCACAAACACAGAAAATATTTTTTATTTGGTATGGAGTGTACTTTCGGTGTTACAGCACCCTTTAACGGTCAAGCCAGCCGGCCCTTTACTTAAGACACAGGCGCACGCTTGGCACTACTTTGTTGATTCACGTGCGGCTACTGCGCACACAATTCACAAACACAGAAAATATTTTTTTTTTGGTTTGGAGTGTACTTTTGGGGTTTCAGGACCCTTTAACAGTCAAGCCAGCTGGCCTTTACTTATGACACAGGCACACGCTTGGCACTACTTTGTTGTTGCACGTGCGGCTACTGCGCACACAATTCACAAACACAGAAAAACATTTTTTATTTGGTTTGGAGTGTACTTTGGGGGTTGCAGCACCCTTTAATGGTCAAGCCAGCCGGCCCTTTACTTATGACACAGGCGCACGCTTGGCACTACTTTGTTGATGCACGTGCGGCTACAGCGCACACAATTCACAAACACAGAAAATATTTTTTTATTTGGTTTGGAGTGTACTTTGGGGGTTACAGCACCCTTTAATGGTCAAACCAGCTGGCCCTTTACTTATGACACAGGCGCACGCTTGGCACTACTTTGTTGATGCACGTGCGGCTACTGCGCACACAATTCACAAACACAGAAAATATTTTTTTATTTGGTTTGGAGTGAACTTTGGGGGCTACAGCACCCTTTAATGGTCAAGCCAGCCGGCCCTTTACTTATGACACAGGCGCACGCTTGGCACTACTTTATTGATGCACGTGCGACCAATGCGCTCACAATTCACAAACACAGAAAATATTTTTTATTTATTTTGGACTGGAGTATACTTTGGGGGTTACAGCACCCTTTAATGGTCAAGCCAGCCGGCCCTTTCCTTATGACACAGGCGCACGCTTGGCACTACTTTGTTGATTCACGTGCGGCTACAGCGCACACAATTCACAAACACAGAAAATATTTTTTTATTTGGTTTGGAGTGTACTTTGGGGGGTTGCAGCAACCATTAACAGTCAAGCCAGCCGGCCCTTTACTTATGAGACAAGCGAACGCTTGGCACTACATTATTGATGCACGTGCGGCTACTGCGCTCTCAATTCACAAACAAAGAAAATATTTTTTTATTTATTTTGGACTGGAGTGTACTTTGGGGGTTACAGCACCCTTTAACGGTCAAGCCAGCCGGCCCTTTACTTATGAAACAGGCGCACGCTTGGTACTACTTTGTTGATGCACGTGCGGCTACTGCGCACACAATTCACAAACACAGAAATTATTTTTTTATTTGGTTTGGAGTGTACTTTGGGGGTTACAGCACCCTTTAACGGTCAAGCCTGCCTGCCCTTTACTTCTGACACAGGCGCACGCTTGGCACTACTTTATTGATGCACGTGCGAACACTGCGCTCACAATTCACAAACACAGAAAATATTTTTTAATTTGGTTTGGAGTGTACTTTGGGGGTTACAGCACCCTTTAACGGTGAAGCCAGCCGGCCCTTTACTTATGACACAGGCGCACACTTGGCATTACTTTGTTGATGCACGTGCAGCTACTGCGCACACAATTCACAAACACAGAAAATATTTTTTTATTTGGTTTGGAGTGTACTTTGGGGGTTACAGCACCCTTTAATGGTCAAGCCTGCCTGCCCTTTACTTCTGACACAGGCGCACGCTTGGCACTACTTTATTGATGCACTTGCGGCTACTGCGCTCACAATTCACAAACAAAGAAAATATTTTTTTATTTATTTTGGACTGGAGTGTACTTTGGGGGTTACAGCACCCTTTAACGGTCAAGCCAGCCGGCCCTTTACTTATGACACAGGCGCACGCTTGGTACTACTTTGTTGATGCACGTGCGGCTACTGCGCACACAATTCACAAACACAGAAATTATTTTTTTATTTGGTTTGGAGAGTACTTTGGGGGTTACAGCACCCTTTAACGGTCAAGCCAGCTGGCCTTTACTTATGACACAGGCACACGCTTGGCACTACTTTGTTGATGCACGTGCGGCTACTGCACACACAATTCACAAACACAGAAAATATTTTTTTATTTGTTTTGGACTGGTGTGTACTTTGGGGATTACAGCACCCTTTAACGGTCAAGCCAGCCGGCCCTTTCCTTATGACACAGGCGCACGCTTGGCATACTTTGTTGATGCAATTGCAGCTACTGCGCACACAATTCACAAACACAGAAAATATTTTTTATTTGGTTTGGAGTGTACTTTGGGGGTTACAGCACCCTTTAACGGTCAAACCAGCCGGCCCTTTACTTATGACACAGGCGCACGCTTGGCACTACTTTGTTGATGCACTTACGGTTACTGCGCACACGATTCACAAACACAGAAAATATTTTTTCATTTGGTTTGGACTGGAGTGTACTTTGGGGGTTACAGCACCCTTTAACGGTCAAACCAGCCGGCCCTTTACTTATGACACTTGCGCACGCTTGGCACTACTTTGTTGATGCACGTGCGGCTACAGCGCACACAATTCACAAACGCAGAAAATATTTTTTTATTTGGTTTGGAGTGTACTTTCGGTGTTACAGCACCCTTTAACGGTCAAGCCAGCCGGCCCTTTACTTAAGACACAGGCGCACGCTTGGCACTACTTTGTTGATTCACGTGCGGCTACTGCGCACACAATTCACAAACACAGAAAATATTTTTTTTTTGGTTTGGAGTGTACTTTTGGGGTTTCAGGACCCTTTAACAGTCAAGCCAGCTGGCCTTTACTTATGACACAGGCACACGCTTGGCACTACTTTGTTGTTGCACGTGCGGCTACTGCGCACACAATTCACAAACACAGAAAATTTTTTTTTATTTGGTATGGAGTGTACTTTGGGGGTTGCAGCACCCTTTAACGGTCAAGCCAGCCGGCCCTTTACTTATGACACAGGCGCACGCTTGGCACTACTTTGTTGATGCACGTGCGGCTACAGCGCACACAATTCACAAACACAGAAAATATTTTTTTATTTGGTTTGGAGTGTACTTTGGGGGTTACAGCACCCTTTAATGGTCAAACCAGCTGGCCCTTTACTTATGACACAGGCGCATGCTTGGCACTACTTTGTTGATGCACGTGCGGCTACTGCGCACACAATTCACAAACACAGAAAATATTTTTTTATTTGGTTTGGAGTGAACTTTGGGGGCTACAGCACCCTTTAATGGTCAAGCCAGCCGGCCCTTTACTTATGACACAGGCGCACGCTTGGCACTACTTTATTGATGCACGTGCGACCACTGCGCTCACAATTCACAAACACAGAAAATATTTTTTATTTATTTTGGACTGGAGTATACTTTGGGGGTTACAGCACCCTTTAATGGTCAAGCCAGCCGGCCCTTTCCTTATGACACAGGCGCATGCTTGGCAATACTTTGTTGATGCACATGCGGCTACAGCGCACACAATTCACAAACACAGAAAATATTTTTTTATTTGGTTTGGAGTGTACTTTGGGGGGTTGCAGCAACCTTTAACAGTCAAGCCAGCCGGCCCTTTACTTATGAGACAAGCGAACGCTTGGCACTACATTATTGATGCACGTGCGGCTACTGCGCTCTCAATTCACAAACAAAGAAAATATTTTTTTATTTATTTTGGACTGGAGTGTACTTTGGGGGTTACAGCACCCTTTAACGGTCAAGCCAGCCGGCCCTTTACTTATGAAACAGGCGCACGCTTGGTACTACTTTGTTGATGCACGTGCGGCTACTGCGCACACAATTCACAAACACAGAAATTATTTTTTTATTTGGTTTGGAGTGTACTTTGGGGGTTACAGCACCCTTTAACGGTCAAGCCTGCCTGCCCTTTACTTCTGACACAGGCGCACGCTTGGCACTACTTTATTGATGCACGTGCGAACACTGCGCTCACAATTCACAAACACAGAAAATATTTTTTAATTTGGTTTGGAGTGTACTTTGGGGGTTACAGCACCCTTTAACGGTGAAGCCAGCCGGCCCTTTACTTATGACACAGGCGCACACTTGGCATTACTTTGTTGATGCACGTGCAGCTACTGCGCACACAACTCACAAACACAGAAAATATTTTTTTATTTGGTTTGGAGTGTACTTTGGGGGTTACAGCACCCTTTAACGGTCAAGCCTGCCTGCCCTTTACTTCTGACACAGGCGCACGCTTGGCACTACTTTATTGATGCACTTGCGGCTACTGCGCTCACAATTCACAAACAAAGAAAATATTTTTTTATTTATTTTGGACTGGAGTGTACTTTGGGGGTTACAGCACCCTTTAATGGTCAAGCCTGCCTGCCCTTTACTTCTGACACAGGCGCACCCTTGGCACTACTTTATTGATGCACTTGCGGCTACTGCGCTCACAATTCACAAACAAAGAAAATATTTTTTTATTTATTTTGGACTGGAGTGTACTTTGGTGTTACAGCACCCTTTAACGGTCAAGCCAGCCGGCCCTTTACTTATGACACAGGCGCACGCTTGGTACTACTTTGTTGATGCACGTGCGGCTACTGCGCACACAATTCACAAACACAGAAATTATTTTTTTATTTGGTTTGGAGTGTACTTTGGGGGTTACAGCACCCTTTAACGGTCAAGCCAGCCTGCCCTTTACTTATGACACAGGCGCACGCTTGGCACTACTTTGTTGATGCACGTGCGGCTACTGCACACACAATTCACAAACACAGAAAATATTTTTTTATTTGTTTTGGACTGGTGTGTACTTTGGGGATTACAGCACCCTTTAACGGTCAAGCCAGCCGGCCCTTTCCTTATGACACAGGCGCACGCTTGGCATACTTTGTTGATGCAATTGCAGCTACTGCGCACACAATTCACAAACACAGAAAATATTTTTTATTTGGTTTGGAGTGTACTTTGGGGGTTACAGCACCCTTTAACGGTCAAACCAGCCGGCCCTTTACTTATGACACAGGCGCACGCTTGGCACTACTTTGTTGATGCACTTACGGTTACTGCGCACACGATTCACAAACACAGAAAATATTTTTTCATTTGGTTTGGACTGGAGTGTACTTTGGGGGTTACAGCACCCTTTAACGGTCAAACCAGCCGGCCCTTTACTTATGACACTTGCGCACGCTTGGCACTACTTTGTTGATGCACGTGCGGCTACTGCGCACACAATTCACAAACACAGAAAATATTTTTTTATTTGGTTTGGAGTGTACTTTGGGGGTTACAGCACCCTTTAACGGTCAAGCCAGCTGGCCCTTTACTTATGACACAGGTGCACGCTTGGCACTACTTTGTTGATGCACGTGCGGCTACTGCGCACACAATTCACAAACACAGAAAATATTTTTTATTTGGTTTGGAGTGTACTTTCGGTGTTACAGCACCCTTTAACGGTCAAGCCAGCCGGCCCTTTACTTAAGACACAGGCGCACGCTTGGCACTACTTTGTTGATTCACGTGCGGCTACTGCGCACACAATTCACAAACACAGAAAATATTTTTTTTTTGGTTTGGAGTGTACTTTTGGGGTTTCAGGACCCTTTAACAGTCAAGCCAGCTGGCCTTTACTTATGACACAGGCACACGCTTGGCACTACTTTGTTGTTGCACGTGCGGCTACTGCGCACACAATTCACAAACACAGAAAAACATTTTTTATTTGGTTTGGAGTGTACTTTGGGGGTTGCAGCACCCTTTAATGGTCAAGCCAGCCGGCCCTTTACTTATGACACAGGCGCACGCTTGGCACTACTTTGTTGATGCACGTGCGGCTACAGCGCACACAATTCACAAACACAGAAAATATTTTTTTATTTGGTTTGGAGTGTACTTTGGGGGTTACAGCACCCTTTAATGGTCAAACCAGCTGGCCCTTTACTTATGACACAGGCGCACGCTTGGCACTACTTTGTTGATGCACGTGCGGCTACTGCGCACACAATTCACAAACACAGAAAATATTTTTTTATTTGGTTTGGAGTGAACTTTGGGGGCTACAGCACCCTTTAATGGTCAAGCCAGCCGGCCCTTTACTTATGACACAGGCGCACGCTTGGCACTACTTTATTGATGCACGTGCGACCAATGCGCTCACAATTCACAAACACAGAAAATATTTTTTATTTATTTTGGACTGGAGTATACTTTGGGGGTTACAGCACCCTTTAATGGTCAAGCCAGCCGGCCCTTTCCTTATGACACAGGCGCACGCTTGGCACTACTTTGTTGATTCACGTGCGGCTACAGCGCACACAATTCACAAACACAGAAAATATTTTTTTATTTGGTTTGGAGTGTACTTTGGGGGGTTGCAGCAACCATTAACAGTCAAGCCAGCCGGCCCTTTACTTATGAGACAAGCGAACGCTTGGCACTACATTATTGATGCACGTGCGGCTACTGCGCTCTCAATTCACAAACAAAGAAAATATTTTTTTATTTATTTTGGACTGGAGTGTACTTTGGGGGTTACAGCACCCTTTAACGGTCAAGCCAGCCGGCCCTTTACTTATGAAACAGGCGCACGCTTGGTACTACTTTGTTGATGCACGTGCGGCTACTGCGCACACAATTCACAAACACAGAAATTATTTTTTTATTTGGTTTGGAGTGTACTTTGGGGGTTACAGCACCCTTTAACGGTCAAGCCTGCCTGCCCTTTACTTCTGACACAGGCGCACGCTTGGCACTACTTTATTGATGCACGTGCGAACACTGCGCTCACAATTCACAAACACAGAAAATATTTTTTAATTTGGTTTGGAGTGTACTTTGGGGGTTACAGCACCCTTTAACGGTGAAGCCAGCCGGCCCTTTACTTATGACACAGGCGCACACTTGGCATTACTTTGTTGATGCACGTGCAGCTACTGCGCACACAATTCACAAACACAGAAAATATTTTTTTATTTGGTTTGGAGTGTACTTTGGGGGTTACAGCACCCTTTAATGGTCAAGCCTGCCTGCCCTTTACTTCTGACACAGGCGCACGCTTGGCACTACTTTATTGATGCACTTGCGGCTACTGCGCTCACAATTCACAAACAAAGAAAATATTTTTTTATTTATTTTGGACTGGAGTGTACTTTGGGGGTTACAGCACCCTTTAACGGTCAAGCCAGCCGGCCCTTTACTTATGACACAGGCGCACGCTTGGTACTACTTTGTTGATGCACGTGCGGCTACTGCGCACACAATTCACAAACACAGAAATTATTTTTTTATTTGGTTTGGAGAGTACTTTGGGGGTTACAGCACCCTTTAACGGTCAAGCCAGCCTGCCCTTTACTTATGACACAGGCGCACGCTTGGCACTACTTTGTTGATGCACGTGCGGCTACTGCGCACACAATTCACAAACACAGAAAATATTTTTTTATTTGGTTTGGACTGGTGTGTACTTTATGGGTTACAGCACCCTTTAACGGTCAAGCCAGCCGGCCCTTTCCTTATGACACAGGCGCACGCTTGGCATACTTTGTTGATGCAATTGCAGCTACTGCGCACACAATTCACAAACACAGAAAATATTTTTTATTTGGTTTGGAGTGTACTTTGGGGGTTACAGCACCCTTTAACGGTCAAGCCAGCCGGCCCTTTACTTATGACACAGGCGCACGCTTGGCACTACTTTGTTGATGCACGTACGGTTACTGCGCACACGATTCACAAACACAGAAAATATTTTTTCATTTGGTTTGGACTGGAGTGTACTTTGGGGGTTACAGCACCCTTTAACGGTCAAGCCAGCCGGCCCTTTACTTATGACACTTGCGCACGCTTGGCACTATTTTGTTGATGCACGTGCGGCTACTGCGCACACAATTCACAAACACAGAAAAAATTTTTTTATTTGGTTTGGAGTGTACTTTGGGGGTTGCAGCACCCTTTAACGGTCAAGCCAGCCGGCCCTTTACTTATGACACAGGCGCACACTTGGCACTACTTTGTTAATGCACGTGCAGCTACAGCGCACACAATTCACAAACACAGAAAATATTTTTTTATTTGGTTTGGAGTGTACTTTGGGGGTTACAGCACCCTTTAATGGTCAAACCAGCCGGCCCTTTACTTATGACACAGGCGCACGCTTGGCACTACTTTGTTGATGCACGTGCGGCTACTGCGCACACAATTCACAAACACAGAAAATATTTTTTATTTATTTTGGACTGGAGTGTACTTTGGGGGTTACAGCACCATTTAACGGTCAAGCCAGCTGGCCCTTTAATTATGACACAGGCGCACGCTTGGCAATACTTTGTTGATGCACGTGTGGCTACTGCGCACACATATCACAAACACAGAAAATATTTTTTTATTTGGTTTGGAGTGTACTTTGGGGGTTACAGCACCCTTTACTGGTCAAGCCAGCTAGCCCATTACTCATGAAACAGGCGCACGCTTGGCACTACTTTATTGATGCACGTGCGGCTACTGCGCTCACAATTCACAAACACAGAAAATATTTTTTAATTTGATTTGGAGTGTACTTTGGGGGCTACAGCACCCTTTAACGGTCAAGCCAGCCGGCCCATTACTTATGACACAGGCGCACGCTTGGCACTACTTTATTGATGCACGTGCGAACACTGCGCTCACAATTCACAAACACAGAAAATATTTTTTTATTTGGTTTGGAGTGTACTTTGGGGGTTACAGCACCCTTTAACGGTGAAGCCAGCCGGCCCTTTACTTATGACACAGGTGCACACTTGGCATTACTTTGTTGATGCACGTGCAGCTACTGCGCACACAATTCACAAACACAGAAAATATTTTTTTATTTGGTTTGGAGTGTACTTTGGGTGTTACAGCGCCCTTTAACGGTCAAGCCTGCCTGCCCTTTACTTCTGACACAGGCGCACGCTTGGCACTACTTTATTGATGCACTTGCGGCTACTGCGCTCACAATTCACAAACAAAGAAAATATTTTTTTATTTATTTTGGACTGGAGTGTACTTTGGGGGTTACAGCACCCTTTAACGGTCAAGCCAGCCGGCCCTTTACTTATGACACAGGCGCACGCTTGGTACTACTTTGTTGATGCACGTGCGGCTACTGCGCACACAATTCACAAACACAGAAATTATTTTTTTATTTTGTTTGGAGTGTACTTTGGGGGTTACAGCACCCTTTAACGGTCAAGCCAGCCTGCCCTTTACTTATGACACAGGCGCACGCTTGGCACTACTTTGTTGATGCACGTGCGGCTACTGCGCACACAATTCACAAACACAGAAAAAATTTTTTTATTTGGTTTAGACTGGTGTGTACTTTGGGGGTTACAGAACCCATTAACGGTCAAGCCAGCCGGCCCTTTCCTTATGACACAGGCGCACGCTTGGCATACTTTGTTGATGCAATTGCAGCTACTGCGCACACAATTCACAAACACAGATAATATTTTTTATTTGGTTTGGAGTGTACTTTGGGGGGTTACAGCACCCTTTAACGGTCAAGCCAGCCGGCCCTTTACTTATGACACAGGCGCACGCTTGGCACTACTTTGTTGATGCACTTACGGTTACTGCGCACACGATTCACAAACACAGAAAATATTTTTTCATTTGGTTTGGACTGGAGTGTACTTTGGGGTTTAAAGCACCCTTTAACGGTCAAGCCAGCCGGCCCTTTACTTATGACACTTGCGCACGCTTGGCACTATTTTGTTGATGCACGTGCGGCTACTGCGCACACAATTCACAAACACAGAAAATATTTTTTTATTTGGTTTGGAGTGTACTTTTGGGGTTTCAGGACCCTTTAACAGTCAAGCCAGCTGGCCTTTACTTATGACACAGGCACACGCTTGGCACTACTTTGTTGTTGCACGTGCGGCTACTGCGCACACAATTCACAAACACAGAAAAAAATGTTTTATTTGGTTTGGAGTGTACTTTGGGGGTTGCAGCACCCTTTAACGGTCAAGCAAGCCGGCCCTTTACTTATGACACAGGCGCACGCTTGGCACTACTTTGTTGATGCACGTGCAGCTACTGCGCACACAATTCACAAACACAGAAAATATTTTTTTATTTGGTTTGGAGTGTACTTTGGGGGTTACAGCACCCTTTAATGGTCAAACCAGCCGGCCCTTTACTTATGACACAGGTGCACGCTTGGCACTACTTTGTTGATGCACGTGCGGCTACTGCGCACACAATTCACAAACACAGAAAATATTTTTTATTTATTTTGGACTGGAGTGTACTTTGGGGGTTACAGCACCATTTAACGGTCAAGCCAGATGGCCCTTTAATTATGACACAGGCGCACGCTTGGCAATACTTTGTTGATGCACGTGCGGCTACTGCGCACACATATCACAAACACAGAAAATATTTTTTTATTTGGTTTGGAGTGTACTTTGGGGGTTACAGCACCCTTTACTGGTCAAGCCAGCTAGCCCATTACTCATGAAACAGGCGCACGCTTGGCACTACTTTATTGATGCACGTGCGGCTACTGCGCTCACAATTCACAAACACAGAAAATATTTTTTTATTTGATTTGGAGTGTACTTTGGGGGCTACAGCACCCTTTAACGGTCAAGCCAGCCGGCCCTTAACTTATGACACAGGCGCACGCTTGGCACTACTTTATTGATGCACGTGCGACCACTGCGCTCACAATTCACAAACACAGAAAATATTTTTTATTTATTTTGGACTGGAGTATACTTTGGGGGTTACAGCACCCTTTAATGGTCAAGCCAGCCGGCCCTTTCCTTATGACACAGGCGCACGCTTGGCACTACTTTGTTGATGCACGTGCGGCTACAGCGCACACAATTCACAAACACAGAAAATATTTTTTTATTTGGTTTGGAGTGTACTTTGGGGGGTTGCAGCAACCTTTAACAGTCAAGCCAGCCGGCCCTTTACTTATGAGACAAGCGAACGCTTGGCACTACATTATTGATGCACGTGCGGCTACTGCGCTCTCAATTCACAAACAAAGAAAATATTTTTTTATTTATTTTGGACTGGAGTGTACTTTGGGGGTTACAGCACCCTTTAACGGTCAAGCCAGCCGGCCCTTTACTTATGAAACAGGCGCACGCTTGGTACTACTTTGTTGATGCACGTGCGGCTACTGCGCACACAATTCACAAACACAGAAAATATTTTTTTATTTGGTTTGGAGTGTACTTTGGGGGTTACAGCACCCTTTAATGGTCAAACCAGCCGGCCTTTTACTTATGACACAGGCGCACGCTTGGCACTACTTTGTTGATGCACGTGCGGCTACTGCGCACACAATTCACAAACACAGAAAATATTTTTTATTTATTTTGGACTGGAGTGTACTTTGGGGGTTACAGCACCATTTAATGGTCAAGCCATCTGGCCCTTTAATTATGACACAGGCGCACGCTTGGCAATACTTTGTTGATGCACGTGTGGCTACTGCGCACACATATCACAAACACAGAAAATATTTTTTTATTTGGTTTGGAGTGTACTTTGGGGGTTACAGCACCCTTTACTGGTCAAGCCAGCTAGCCCATTACTCATGAAACAGGCGCACGCTTGGCACTACTTTATTGATGCACGTGCGGCTACTGCGCTCACAATTCACAAACACAGAAAATATTTTTTAATTTGATTTGGAGTGTACTTTGGGGGCTACAGCACCCTTTAACGGTGAAGCCAGCCGGCCCTTTACTTATGACACAGGCGCACACTTGGCATTACTTTGTTGATGCACGTGCAGCTACTGCGCACACAATTCACAAACACAGAAAATATTTTTTTATTTGGTTTGGAGTGTACTTTGGGTGTTACAGCACCCTTTAACGGTCAAGCCTGCCTGCCCTTTACTTCTGACACAGGCGCACGCTTGGCACTACTTTATTGATGCACTTGCGGCTACTGCGCTCACAATTCACAAACAAAGAAAATATTTTTTTATTTATTTTGGACTGGAGTGTACTTTGGGGGTTACAGCACCCTTTAACGGTCAAGCCAGCCGGCCCTTTACTTATGACACAGGCGCACGCTTGGTACTACTTTGTTGATGCACGTGCGGCAACTGCGCACACAATTCACAAACACAGAAATTATTTTTTTATTTTGTTTGGAGTGTACTTTGGGGGTTACAGCACCCTTTAACGGTCAAGCCAGCCTTCCCTTTACTTATGACACAGGCGCACGCTTGGCACTACTTTATTGATGCACTTGCGGCTACTGCGCTCACAATTCACAAACAAAGAAAATATTTTTTTATTTATTTTGGACTGGAGTGTACTTTGGGGGTTACAGCACCCTTTAACGGTCAAGCCAGCCGGCCCTTTACTTATGACACAGGCGCACGCTTGGTACTACTTTGTTGATGCACGTGCGGCAACTGCGCACACAATTCACAAACACAGAAATTATTTTTTTATTTTGTTTGGAGTGTACTTTGGGGGTTACAGCACCCTTTAACGGTCAAGCCAGCCTTCCCTTTACTTATGACACAGGCGCACGCTTGGCACTACTTTGTTGATGCACGTGCGGC
The DNA here is from genome assembly GCA_031769625.1 of Taudactylus pleione. Classification (NCBI taxonomy): domain Eukaryota; kingdom Metazoa; phylum Chordata; class Amphibia; order Anura; family Myobatrachidae; genus Taudactylus; species Taudactylus pleione. The sequence continues at coordinate 81,945,719 of JAUIMM010000040.1, forward strand.
TACTGCGCACACAATTCACAAACACAGAAAATATTTTTTTATTTGGTTTAGACTGGTGTGTACTTTGGGGGTTACAGAACCCATTAACGGTCAAGCCAGCCGGCCCTTTCCTTATGACACAGGCGCACGCTTGGCATACTTTGTTGATGCAATTGCAGCTACTGCGCACACAATTCACAAACACAGAAAATATTTTTTTATTTGGTTTGGAGTGTACTTTGGGTGTTACAGCACCCTTTAACGGTCAAGCCTGCCTGCCCTTTACTTCTGACACAGGCGCACGCTTGGCACTACTTTATTGATGCACTTGCGGCTACTGCGCTCACAATTCACAAACAAAGAAAATATTTTTTTATTTATTTTGGACTGGAGTGTACTTTGGGGGTTACAGCACCCTTTAACGGTCAAGCCAGCCGGCCCTTTACTTATGACACAGGCGCACGCTTGGTACTACTTTGTTGATGCACGTGCGGCAACTGCGCACACAATTCACAAACACAGAAATTATTTTTTTATTTTGTTTGGAGTGTACTTTGGGGGTTACAGCACCCTTTAACGGTCAAGCCAGCCTTCCCTTTACTTATGACACAGGCGCACGCTTGGCACTACTTTATTGATGCACTTGCGGCTACTGCGCTCACAATTCACAAACAAAGAAAATATTTTTTTATTTATTTTGGACTGGAGTGTACTTTGGGGGTTACAGCACCCTTTAACGGTCAAGCCAGCCGGCCCTTTACTTATGACACAGGCGCACGCTTGGTACTACTTTGTTGATGCACGTGCGGCAACTGCGCACACAATTCACAAACACAGAAATTATTTTTTTATTTTGTTTGGAGTGTACTTTGGGGGTTACAGCACCCTTTAACGGTCAAGCCAGCCTTCCCTTTACTTATGACACAGGCGCACGCTTGGCACTACTTTGTTGATGCACGTGCGGCTACTGCGCACACAATTCACAAACACAGAAAATATTTTTTTATTTGGTTTAGACTGGTGTGTACTTTGGGGGTTACAGAACCCATTAACGGTCAAGCCAGCCGGCCCTTTCCTTATGACACAGGCGCACGCTTGGCATACTTTGTTGATGCAATTGCAGCTACTGCGCACACAATTCACAAACACAGATAATATTTTTTATTTGGTTTGGAGTGTACTTTGGGGGTTACAGCACCCTTTAACGGTCAAGCCAGCCGGCCCTTTACTTATGACACAGGCGCACGCTTGGCACTACTTTGTTGATGCACTTACGGTTACTGCGCACACGATTCACAAACACAGAAAATATTTTTTCATTTGGTTTGGACTGGAGTGTACTTTGGGGTTTAAAGCACCCTTTAACGGCAAGCCAGCCGGCCCTTTACTTATGACACTTGCGCACGCTTGGCACTACTTTGTTGATGCACGTGCGGCTACTGTGCACACAATTCACAAACACAGAAAATATTTTTTTATTTGGTTTGGAGTGTACTTTTGGGGTTTCAGAACACTTTAACAGTCAAGCCAGCTGGCCTTTACTTATGACACAGGCACACGCTTGGCACTACTTTGTTGTTGCACGTGCGGCTACTGCGCACACAATTCACAAACACAGAAAAAAAATTTTTATTTGGTTTGGAGTGTACTTTGGGGGTTGCAGCACCCTTTAACGGTCAAGCCAGCCGGCCCTTTACTTATGACACAGGCGCACGCTTGGCACTACTTTGTTGATGCACGTGCGGCTACAGCGCACACAATTCACAAACACAGAAAATATTTTTTTATTTGGTTTGGAGTGTACTTTGGGGGTTACAGCACCCTTTAATGGTCAAACCAGCCGGCCCTTTACTTATGACACAGGCGCACGCTTGGCACTACTTTGTTGATGCACGTGCGGCTACTGCGCACACAATTCACAAACACAGAAAATATTTTTTATTTATTTTGGACTGGAGTGTACTTTGGGGGTTACAGCACCATTTAACGGTCAAGCCAGCTGGCCCTTTAATTATGACACAGGCGCACGCTTGGCAATACTTTGTTGATGCACGTGCGGCTACTGCGCACACATATCACAAACACAGAAAATATTTTTTTATTTGGTTTGGAGTGTACTTTGGGGGTTACAGCACCCTTTACTGGTCAAGCCAGCTAGCCCATTACTCATGAAACAGGCGCACGCTTGGCACTTCTTTATTGATGCACGTGCTGCTACTGCGCTCACAATTCACAAACACAGAAAATATTTTTTAATTTGATTTGGAGTGTACTTTGGGGGCTACAGCACCCTTTAACGGTCAAGCCAGCCGGCCCTTTACTTATGACACCGGCGCACGCTTGGCACTACTTTATTGATGCACTTGCGGCTACTGCGCTCACAATTCACAAACAAAGAAAATATTTTTTTATTTATTTTGGACTGGAGTGTACTTTGGGGGTTACAGCACCCTTTAACGGTCAAGCCAGCCGGCCCTTTACTTATGACACAGGCGCACGCTTGGTACTACTTTGTTGATGCACGTGCGGCAACTGCGCACACAATTCACAAACACAGAAATTATTTTTTTATTTTGTTTGGAGTGTACTTTGGGGGTTACAGCACCCTTTAACGGTCAAGCCAGCCTGCCCTTTACTTATGACACAGGCGCACGCTTGGCACTACTTTGTTGATGCACGTGCGGCTACTGCGCACACAATTCACAAACACAGAAAATATTTTTTTATTTGGTTTAGACTGGTGTGTACTTTGGGGGTTACAGAACCCATTAACGGTCAAGCCAGCCGGCCCTTTCCTTATGACACAGGCGCACGCTTGGCATACTTTGTTGATGCAATTGCAGCTACTGCGCACACAATTCACAAACACAGATAATATTTTTTATTTGGTTTGGAGTGTACTTTGGGGGTTACAGCACCCTTTAACGGTCAAGCCAGCCGGCCCTTTACTTATGACACAGGCGCACGCTTGGCACTACTTTGTTGATGCACTTACGGTTACTGCGCACACGATTCACAAACACAGAAAATATTTTTTCATTTGGTTTGGACTGGAGTGTACTTTGGGGTTTAAAGCACCCTTTAACGGTCAAGCCAGCCGGCCCTTTACTTATGACACTTGCGCACGCTTGGCACTACTTTGTTGATGCACGTGCGGCTACTGCGCACACAATTCACAAACACAGAAAATATTTTTTTATTTGGTTTGGAGTGTACTTTTGGGGTTTCAGGACCCTTTAACAGTCAAGCCAGCTGGCCTTTACTTATGACACAGGCACACGCTTGGCACTACTTTGTTGTTGCACGTGCGGCTACTGCGCACACAATTCACAAACACAGACAAAATTTTTTTATTTGGTTTGGAGTGTACTTTGGGGGTTGCAGCACCCTTTAACGGTCAAGCCAGCCGGCCCTTTACTTATGACACAGGCGCACGATTGGCACTACTTTGTTGATGCACGTGCGGCTACAGCGCACACAATTCACAAACACAGAAAATATTTTTTTATTTGGTTTGGAGTGTACTTTGGGGGTTACAGCACCCTTTAATGGTCAAACCAGCCGGCCCTTTACTTATGACACAGGCGCACGCTTGGCACTACTTTGTTGATGCACGTGCGGCTACTGCGCACACAATTCACAAACACAGAAAATATTTTTTATTTATTTTGGACTGGAGTGTACTTTGGGGGTTACAGCACCATTTAACGGTCAAGCCAGCTGGCCCTTTAATTATGACACAGGCGCACGCTTGGCAATACTTTGTTGATGCACGTGCGGCTACTGCGCACACATATCACAAACACAGAAAATATTTTTTTATTTGGTTTGGAGTGTACTTTGGGGGCTACAGCACCCTTTAACGGTCAAGCCAGCCAGCCCTTTACTTATGACACAGGCGCACGCTTGGCACTACTTTATTGATGCACGTGCGACCACTGCGCTCACAATTCACAAACACAGAAAATATTTTTTATTTATTTTGGACTGGAGTATACTTTGGGGGTTACAGCACCCTTTAATGGTCAAGCCAGCCAGCCCATTCCTTATGACACAGGCGCACGCTTGGCACTACTTTGTTGATGCACGTGCGGCTACAGCGCACACAATTCACAAACACAGAAAATATTTTTTTATTTGGTTTGGAGTGTACTTTGGGGGGTTGCAGCAACCTTTAACAGTCAAGCCAGCCGGCCCTTTACTTATGAGACAAGCGAACGCTTGGCACTACAGTATTGATGCACGTGCGGCTATTGCGCTCTCAATTCACAAACAAAGAAAATATTTTTTTATTTATTTTGGACTGGAGTGTACTTTGGGGGTTACAGCACCCTTTAACGGTCAAGCCAGCCGGCCCTTTACTTATGAAACAGGCGCACGCTTGGTACTACTTTGTTGATGCACGTGCGGCTACTGCGCACACAATTCACAAACACAGAAATTATTTTTTTTTTTGGTTTGGAGTGTACTTTGGGGGTTACAGCACCCTTTAACGGTCAAGCCTGCCTGCCCTTTACTTCTGACACAGGCGCACGCTTGGCACTACTTTATTGATGCACGTGCGAACACTGCGCTCACAATTCACAAACACAGAAAATATTTTTTAATTTGGTTTGGAGTGTACTTTGGGGGTTACAGCACCCTTTAACGGTGAAGCCAGCCGGCCCTTTACTTATGACACAGGCGCACACTTGGCATTACTGTGTTGATGCACGTGCAGCTACTGCGCACACAATTCACAAACACAGAAAATATTTTTTTATTTGGTTTGGAGTGTACTTTGGGGGTTACAGCACCCTTTAACGGTCAAGCCTGCCTGCCCTTTACTTCTGACACAGGCGCACGCTTGGCACTACTTTATTGATGCACGTGCGGCTACTGCGCTCACAATTCACAAACACAGAAAATATTTTTTAATTTGATTTGGAGTGTACTTTGGGGGCTACAGCACCTTTAACGGTCAAGCCAGCCGGCCCTTTACTTATGACACCGGCGCACGCTTGGCACTACTTTATTGATGCACTTGCGGCTACTGCGCTCACAATTCACAAACAAAGAAAATATTTTTTTATTTATTTTGGACTGGAGTGTACTTTGGGGGTTACAGCACCCTTTAACGGTCAAGCCAGCCGGCCCTTTACTTATGACACAGGCGCACGCTTGGTACTACTTTGTTGATGCACGTGCGGCAACTGCGCACACAATTCACAAACACAGAAATTATTTTTTTATTTTGTTTGGAGTGTACTTTGGGGGTTACAGCACCCTTTAACGGTCAAGCCAGCCTGCCCTTTACTTATGACACAGGCGCACGCTTGGCACTACTTTGTTGATGCACGTGCGGCTACTGCGCACACAATTCACAAACACAGAAAATATTTTTTTATTTGGTTTAGACTGGTGTGTACTTTGGGGGTTACAGAACCCATTAACGGTCAAGCCAGCCGGCCCTTTCCTTATGACACAGGCGCACGCTTGGCATACTTTGTTGATGCAATTGCAGCTACTGCGCACACAATTCACAAACACAGATAATATTTTTTATTTGGTTTGGAGTGTACTTTGGGGGTTACAGCACCCTTTAACGGTCAAGCCAGCCGGCCCTTTACTTATGACACAGGCGCACGCTTGGCACTACTTTGTTGATGCACTTACGGTTACTGCGCACACGATTCACAAACACAGAAAATATTTTTTCATTTGGTTTGGACTGGAGTGTACTTTGGGGTTTAAAGCACCCTTTAACGGTCAAGCCAGCCGGCCCTTTACTTATGACACTTGCGCATGCTTGGCACTACTTTGTTGATGCACGTGCGGCTACTGCGCACACAATTCACAAACACAGAAAATATTTTTTTATTTGGTTTGGAGTGTACTTTTGGGGTTTCAGGACCCTTTAACAGTCAAGCCAGCTGGCCTTTACTTATGACACAGGCACACGCTTGGCACTACTTTGTTGTTGCACGTGCGGCTACTGCGCACACAATTCACAAACACAGACAAAATTTTTTTATTTGGTTTGGAGTGTACTTTGGGGGTTGCAGCACCCTTTAACGGTCAAGCCAGCCGGCCCTTTACTTATGACACAGGCGCACGCTTGGCAATACTTTGTTGATGCACGTGCGGCTACTGCGCACACAATTCACAAACACAGAAATTATTTTTTTTTTTGGTTTGGAGTGTACTTTGGGGGTTACAGCACCCTTTAACGGTCAAGCCTGCCTGCCCTTTACTTCTGACACAGGCGCACGCTTGGCACTACTTTATTGATGCACGTGCGAACACTGCGCTCACAATTCACAAACACAGAAAATATTTTTTAATTTGGTTTGGAGTGTACTTTGGGGGTTACAGCACCCTTTAACGGTGAAGCCAGCCGGCCCTTTACTTATGACACAGGCGCACACTTGGCATTACTGTGTTGATGCACGTGCAGCTACTGCGCACACAATTCACAAACACAGAAAATATTTTTTTATTTGGTTTGGAGTGTACTTTGGGGGTTACAGCACCCTTTAACGGTCAAGCCTGCCTGCCCTTTACTTCTGACACAGGCGCACGCTTGGCACTACTTTATTGATGCACTTGCGGCTACTGCGCTCACAATTCACAAACAAAGAAAATATTTTTTTATTTATTTTGGACTGGAGTGTACTTTGGGGGTTACAGCACCCTTTAACGGTCAAGCCAGCCGGCCCTTTACTTATGACACAGGCGCACGCTTGGCACTACTTTGTTGATGCACGTGCGGCTACTGCGCACACAATTCACAAACACAGAAAATATTTTTTTATTTGGTTTGGACTGGTGTGTACTTTGGGGGTTACAGCACCCTTTAACGGTCAAGCCAGCCGGCCCTTTCCTTATGACACAGGCGCACGCTTGGCATACTTTGTTGATGCAATTGCAGCTACTGCGCACACAATTCACAAACACAGAAAATATTTTTTTATTTGGTTTGGAGTGTACTTTGGGGGTTACAGCACCCTTTAACGGTCAAGCCAGCCGGCCCTTTACTTATGACACAGGCGCACGCTTGGCACTACTTTGTTGATGCACGTACGGTTACTGCGCACACGATTCACAAACACAGAAAATATTTTTTCATTTGGTTTGGACTGGAGTGTACTTTGGGGGTTACAGCACCCTTTAACGGTCAAGCCAGCCGGCCCTTTACTTATGACACTTGCGCACGCTTGGCACTACTTTGTTGATGCACGTGCGGCTACTGCGCACACAATTCACAAACACAGAAAAAAAAATTTTATTTGGTTTGGAGTGTACTTTGGGGTTGCAGCACCCTTTAACGGTCAAGCCAGCCGGCCCTTTACTTATGACACAGGCGCACGCTTGGCACTACTTTGTTGATGCACGTGCGGCTACAGCGCACACAATTCACAAACATAGAAAAAAAATTTTTATTTGGTTTGGAGTGTACTTTGGGGGTTACAGCACCCTTTACTGGTCAAGCCAGCTAGCCCATTACTCATGAAACAGGCGCACGCTTGGCACTACTTTATTGATGCACGTGCGGCTACTGCGCTCACAATTCACAAACACAGAAAATATTTTTTAATTTGATTTGGAGTGTACTTTGGGGGCTACAGCACCCTTTAACGGTCAAGCCAGCCGGCCCATTACTTATGACACAGGCGCACGCTTGGCACTACTTTATTGATGCACGTGCGAACACTGCGCTCACAATTCACAAACACAGAAAATATTTTTTTATTTGGTTTGGAGTGTATTTTGGGGGTTACAGCACCCTTTAACGGTGAAGCCAGCCGGCCCTTTACTTATGACACAGGCGCACACTTGGCATTACTTTGTTGATGCACGTGCAGCTACTGCGCACACAATTCACAAACACAGAAAATATTTTTTTATTTGGTTTGCAGTGTACTTTGGGGGTTACAGCACCCTTTAACGGTCAAGCCTGCCTGCCCTTTACTTCTGACACAGGCGCACGCTTGGCACTACTTTATTGATGCACTTGCGGCTACTGCGCTCACAATTCACAAACAAAGAAAATATTTTTTTATTTATTTTTGACTGGAGTGTACTTTGGGGGTTACAGCACCCTTTAACGGTCAAGCCAGCCGGCCCTTTACTTATGACACAGGCGCACGCTTGGCACTACTTTGTTGATGCACGTGCGGCTACTGCGCACACAATTCACAAACACAGAAATTATTTTTTTATTTGGTTTGGAGAGTACTTTGGGGGTTACAGCACCCTTTAACGGTCAAGCCAGCCTGCCCATTACTTATGACACAGGCGCACGCTTGGCACTACTTTGTTGATGCACGTGCGGCTACTGCGCACACAATTCACAAACACAGAAAATATTTTTTTATTTGGTTTGGACTGGTGTGTACTTTGGGAGTTACAGCACCCTTTAACGGTCAAGCCAGCCGGCCCTTTCCTTATGACACAGGCGCACGCTTGGCATACTTTGTTGATGCAATTGCAGCTACTGCGCACACAATTCACAAACACAGAAAATATTTTTTTATTTGGTTTGGAGTGTACTTTGGGGGTTACAGCACCCTTTAACGGTCAAGCCAGCCGGCCCTTTACTTATGACACAGGCGCACGCTTGGCACTACTTTGTTGATGCACGTACGGTCACTGCGCACACGATTCACAAACACAGAAAATATTTTTTCATTTGGTTTGGACTGGAGTGTACTTTGGGGGTTACAGCACCCTTTAACGGTCAAGCCAGCCGGCCCTTTACTTATGACACTTGCGCACGCTTGGCACTACTTTGTTGATGCACGTGCGGCTACTGCGCACACAATTCACAAACACAGAAAAAATTTTTTTGTTTGGTTTGGAGTGTACTTTGGGGGTTGCAGCACCCTATAACGGTCAAGCCAGCTGGCCCTTTACTTATGACACAGGCGCACGCTTGGCACTACTTTGTTGATGCACGTGCGGCTACAGCGCACACAATTCACAAACACAGAAAATATTTTTTATTTATTTTGGACTGGAGTGTACTTTGGGGGTTACAGCACCATTTAACGGTCAAGCCAGCTGGCCCTTTAATTATGACACAGGCGCACGCTTGGCAATACTTTGTTGATGCACGTGTGGCTACTGCGCACACATATCACAAACACAGAAAATATTTTTTTATTTGGTTTGGAGTGTATTTTGGGGGTTACAGCACCCTTTAACGGTGAAGCCAGCCGGCCCTTTGCTTATGACACAGGCGCACACTTGGCATTACTTTGTTGATGCACGTGCAGCTACTGCGCACACAATTCACAAACACAGAAAATATTTTTTTATTTGGTTTGGAGTGTACTTTGGGTGTTACAGCACCCTTTAACGGTCAAGCCTGCCTGCCCTTTACTTCTGACACAGGCGCACGCTTGGCACTACTTTATTGATGCACTTGAGGCTACTGCGCTCACAATTCACAAACAAAGAAAATATTTTTTTATTTATTTTGGACAGGAGTGTACTTTGGGGGTTACAGCACCCTTTACTGGTCAAGCCAGCTAGCCCATTACTCATGAAACAGGCGCACGCTTGGCACTACTTTATTGATGCACGTGCGGCTACTGCGCTCACAATTCACAAACACAGAAAATATTTTTTTATTTGATTTGGAGTGTTCTTTGGGGGCTACAGCACCCTTTAACGGTCAAGCCAGCCGGCCCATTACTTATGACACAGGCGCACGCTTGGCACTACTTTATTGATGCACGTGCGAACACTGCGCTCACAATTCACAAACACAGAAAATATTTTTTTATTTGGTTTGGAGTGTATTTTGGGGGTTACAGCACCCTTTAACGGTGAAGCCAGCCGGCCCTTTACTTATGACACAGGCGCACACTTGGCATTACTTTGTTGATGCACGTGCAGCTACTGCGCACACAATTCACAAACACAGAAAATATTTTTTTATTTGGTTTGGAGTGTACTTTGGGTGTTACAGCACCCTTTAACGGTCAAGCTTGCCTGCCCTTTACTTCTGACACAGGCGCACGCTTGGCACTACTTTATTGATGCACTTGCGGCTACTGCGCTCACAATTCACAAACAAAGAAAATATTTTTTTATTTATTTTGGACAGGAGTGTACTTTGGGGGTTACAGCACCCTTTAATGGTCAAGCCAGCCGGCCCTTTACTTATGACACAGGCGCATGCTTGGTACTACTTTGTTGATGCACGTGCGGCTACTGCGCACACAATTCACAAACACAGAAATTATTTTTTTATTTTGTTTGGAGTGTACTTTGGGGGTTACAGCACCCTTTAACGGTCAAGCCAGCCTGCCCTTTACTTATGACACAGGCGCACGCTTGGCACTACTTTGTTGATGCACGTGCGGCTACTGCGCACACAATTCACAAACACAGAAAATATTTTTTTATTTGGTTTAGACTGGTGTGTACTTTGGGGGTTACAGAACCCATTAACGGTCAAGCCAGCCGGCCCTTTCCTTATGACACAGGCGCACGCTTGGCATACTTTGTTGATGCAATTGCAGCTACTGCGCACACAATTCACAAACACAGATAATATTTTTTATTTGGTTTGGAGTGTACTTTGGGGGTTACAGCACCCTTTAACGGTCAAGCCAGCCGGCCCTTTACTTATGACACAGGCGCACGCTTGGCACTACTTTGTTGATGCACTTACGGTTACTGCGCACACGATTCACAAACACAGAAAATATTTTTTCATTTGGTTTGGACTGGAGTGTACTTTGGGGTTTAAAGCACCCTTTAACGGTCAAGCCAGCCGGCCCTTTACTTATGACACTTGCGCACGCTTGGCACTACTTTGTTGATGCACGTGCGGCTACTGCGCACACAATTCACAAACACAGAAAATATTTTTTTATTTGGTTTGGAGTGTACTTTTGGGGTTTCAGGACCCTTTAACAGTCAAGCCAGCTGGCCTTTACTTATGACACAGGCACACGCTTGGCACTACTTTGTTGTTGCACGTGCGGCTACTGCGCACACAATTCACAAACACAGAAAAAAAATTTTTATTTGGTTTGGAGTGTACTTTGGGGGTTGCAGCACCCTTTAACGGTCAAGCCAGCCGGCCCTTTACTTATGACACAGGCGCACGCTTGGCACTACTTTGTTGATGCACGTGCGGCTACAGCGCACACAATTCACAAACACAGAAAATATTTTTTTATTTGGTTTGGAGTGTACTTTGGGGGTTACAGCACCCTTTAATGGTCAAACCAGCCGGCCCTTTACTTATGACACAGGCGCACGCTTGGCACTACTTTGTTGATGCACGTGCGGCTACAGCACACACAATTCACAAACACAGAAAATATTTTTTTATTTGGTTTGGAGTGTACTTTTGGGGTTTCAGGACCCTTTAACAGTCAAGCCAGCTGGCCTTTACTTATGACACAGGCACACGCTTGGCACTACTTTGTTGTTGCACGTGCGGCTACTGCGCACACAATTCACAAACACAGAAAAAAATTTTTTATTTGGTTTGGAGTGTACTTTTGGGGTTTCAGGACCCTTTAACAGTCAAGCCAGCTGGCCTTTACTTATGACACAGGCACACGCTTGGCACTACTTTGTTGTTGCACGTGCGGCTACTGCGCACACAATTCACAAACACAGAAAAATTTTTTTTATTTGGTTTGGAGTGTACTTTGGGGGTTGCAGCACCCTTTAACGGTCAAGCCAGCCGGCCCTTTACTTTTGACACAGGCGCACGCTTGGCACTACTTTGTTGATGCACGTGCGGCTACAGCGCACACAATTCACAAACACAGAAAATATTTTTTTATTTGGTTTGGAGTGTACTTTGGGGGTTACAGCACCCTTTAATGGTCAAACCAGCCGGCCCTTTACTTATGACACAGGCGCACGCTTGGCACTACTTTGTTGATGCACGTGCGGCTACAGCACACACAATTCACAAACACAGAAAATATTTTTTTATTTGGTTTGGAGTGTACTTTTGGGGTTTCAGGACCCTTTAACAGTCAAGCCAGCTGGCCTTTACTTATGACACAGGCACACGCTTGGCACTACTTTGTTGTTGCACGTGCGGCTACAGCGCACACAATTCACAAACACAGAAAATATTTTTTTATTTGGTTTGGAGTGTACTTTGGGGGTTACAGCACCCTTTAATGGTCAAGCCAGCTGGCCCTTTACTTATGACACAGGCGCACGCTTGGCACTACTTTGTTGATGCACGTGCGGCTACTGCGCACACAATTCACAAACACAGAAATTATTTTTTTATTTGGTTTGGAGTGTACTTTGGGGGTTACAGCACCCTTTAACGGTCAAGCCAGCTGGCCCTTTACTTATGACACAGGCGCACGCTTGGCACTACTTTGTTGATGCACGTGCGGCTACTGCGCACACAATTCACAAACACAGAAAATATTTTTTATTTATTTTGGACTGGAGTGTACTTTTGGGGTTACAGCACCTTTAACAGTCAAGCCAGCTGGCCCTTTACTTATGACACAGGCGCACGCTTGGCAATACTTTGTTGATGCACGTGCGGCTACTGCGCACACAATTCACAAACACAGAAAATATTTTTTTATTTGGTTTGGAGTGCACTTTGGGGGCTACAGCACCCTTTAACGGTCAAGCCAGCTGGCCCTTTACTTATGACACAGGCGCACGCTTGGCACTACTTTATTGATGCACGTGCGACGACTGCGCTCACAATTCACAAACACAGAAAATATTTATTTATTTGGTTTGGAGTGTACTTTGGGGGTTACAGCACCCTTTAACGGTGAAGCCAGCCGGCCCTTTACTTATGACACAGGCGCACACTTGGCACTACTTTATTGATGCACTTGCGGCTACTGCGCACACAATTCACAAACAAAGAAAATATTTTTTATTTATTTTGGACTGGAGTGTACTTTGGGGGTTACAGCACCCTTTAACGGTCAAGTCTGCCTGCCCTTTACTTCTGACACAGGCGCACGCTTGGCACTACTTTATTGATGCACTTGCGGCTACTGCGCTCACAATTCACAAACAAAGAAAATATTTTTTTATTTATTTTGGACTGGAGTGTACTTTGGGGGTTACAGCACCCTTTAACGGTCAAGCCAGCTGGCCCTTTACTTATGACACAGGCGCACACTTGGTACTACTTTGTTGATGCACGTGCGGCTACTGCGCACACAATTCACAAACACAGAAATTATTTTTTTATTTTGTTTGGAGTGTACTTTGGGGGTTACAGCACCCTTTAATGGTCAAGCCAGCCTGCCCTTTACTTATGACACAGGCGCACGCTTGGCACTACTTTGTTGATGCACGTGCGGCTACTGCGCACACAATTCACAAACACAGAAAATATTTTTTTATTTGGTTTAGACTGGTGTGTACTTTGGGGGATACAGAACCCATTAACGGTCAAGCCAGCCGGCCCTTTCCTTATGACACAGGCGCACGCTTGGCATACTTTGTTGATGCAATTGCAGCTACTGCGCACACAATTCACAAACACAGATAATATTTTTTATTTGGTTTGGAGTGTACTTTGGGGGTTACAGCACCCTTTAACGGTCAAGCCAGCCGGCCCTTTCCTTATGACACAGGCGCACGCTTGGCACTACTTTGTTGATGCACTTACGGTTACTGCGCACACGATTCACAAACACAGAAAATATTTTTTCATTTGGTTTGGACTGGAGTGTACTTTGGGGTTTAAAGCACCCTTTAACAGTCAAGCCAGCTGGCCTTTACTTATGACACAGGCACACGCTTGGCACTACTTTGTTGTTGCACGTGCGGCTACTGCGCACACAATTCACAAACACAGAAAAAATTTTTTTATTTGGTTTGGAGTGTACTTTGGGGGTTGCAGCACCCTTTAACGGTTAAGCCAGCCGGCCCTTTACTTATGACACAGGCGCACGCTTGGCACTACTTTGTTGATGCACGTGCGGCTACAGCGCACACAATTCACAAACACAGAAAATATTTTTTTATTTGGTTTGGAGTGTACTTTGGGGGTTACAGCACCCTTTAACGGTCAAGCCAGCCGGCCCTTTACATATGACACAGGCGCACGCTTGGCACTACTTTGTTGATGCACGTGCGGCTACTGCGCTCACAATTCACAAACACAGAAAATATTTTTTTATTTGGTTTGGAGTGTACTTTGGGGGTTACAGCACCCTTTACTGGTCAAGCCAGCTAGCCCATTACTCATGAAACAGGCGCATGCTTGGCACTACTTTATTGATGCACGTGCGGCTACTGCGCTCACAATTCACAAACACAGAAAATATTTTTTAATTTGATTTGGAGTGTACTTTGGGGGCTACAGCACCCTTTAACGGTCAAGCCAGCCGGCCCTTTACTTATGACACAGGCGCACGCTTGGCACTACTTTATTGATGCACGTGCGACCACTGCGCTCACAATTCACAAACACAGAAAATATTTTTTATTTATTTTGTACTGGAGTATACTTTTGGGGTTACAGCACCCTTTAATGGTCAAGCCAGCCGGCCCTTTCCTTATGACACAGGCGCACGCTTGGCACTACTTTGTTGATGCACGTGCGGCTACAGCGCACACAATTCACAAACACAGAAAATATTTTTTTATTTGGTTTGGAGTGTACTTTGGGGGGTTGCAGCAACCTTTAACAGTCAAGCCAGCCGCCCCTTTACTTATGAGACAAGCGAACGCTTGGCACTACATTATTGATGCACGTGCGGCTACTGCGCTCTCAATTCACAAACAAAGAAAATATTTTTTTATTTATTTTGGACTGGAGTGTACTTTGGGGGTTACAGCACCCTTTAACGGTCAAGCCAGCCGGCCCTTTACTTATGAAACAGGCGCACGCTTGGTACTACTTTGTTGATGCACGTGCGGCTACTGCGCACACAATTCACAAACACAGAAATTATTTTTTTATTTGGTTTGGAGTGTACTTTGGGGGTTACAGCACCCTTTAACGGTCAAGCCTGCCTGCCCTTTACTTCTGACACAGGCGCACGCTTGGCACTACTTTATTGATGCACGTGCGAACACTGCGCTCACAATTCACAAACACAGAAAATATTTTTTAATTTGGTTTGGAGTGTACTTTGGGGGTTACAGCACCCTTTAACGGTGAAGCCAGCCGGCCCTTTACTTATGACACAGGCGCACACTTGGCATTACTTTGTTGATGCACGTGCAGCTACTGCGCACACAATTCACAAACACAGAAAATATTTTTTTATTTGGTTTGGAGTGTACTTTGTGGGTTACAGCACCCTTTAACGGTCAAGCCTGCCTGCCCTTTACTTCTGACACAGGCGCACGCTTGGCACTACTTTATTGATGCACTTGCGGCTACTGCGCTCACAATTCACAAACAAAGAAAATATTTTTTTATTTATTTTGGACTGGAGTGTACTTTGGGGGTTACAGCACCCTTTAACGGTCAAGCCAGCCGGCCCTTTACTTATGACACAGGCGCACGCTTGGTACTACTTTGTTGATGCACGTGCGGCTACTGCGCACACAATTCACAAACACAGAAATTATTTTTTTATTTGGTTTGGAGAGTACTTTGGGGGTTACAGCACCCTTTAACGGTCAAGCCAGCCTGCCCTTTACTTATGACACAGGCGCACGCTTGGCACTACTTTGTTGATGCACGTGCGGCTACTGCGCACACAATTCACAAACACAGAAAATATTTTTTTATTTGGTTTGGACTGGTGTGTACTTTGGGGGTTACAGCACCCTTTAACGGTCAAGCCAGCCGGCCCTTTACTTATGACACTTGCGCACGCTTGGCACTACTTTGTTGATGTACGTGCGGCTACTGCGCACACAATTCACAAACACAGAAAATTTTTTTTTATTTAGTTTGGAGTGTACTTTGGGGGTTGCAGCACCCTTTAACGGTCAAGCCAGCCTGCCCTTTACTTATGACACAGGCGCACGCTTGGCACTACTTTGTTGATGCACGTGCGGCTACAGCGCACACAATTCACAAACACAGAAAATATTTTTTTATTTGGTTTGGAGTGTACTTTGGGGGTTACAGCACCCTTTAATGGTCAAACCAGCCGGCCCTTTACTTATGACACAGGCGCACGCTTGGCACTACTTTGTTGATGCACGTGCGGCTACTGTGCACACAATTCACAAACACAGAAAATATTTTTTATTTATTTTGGACTGGAGTGTACTTTGGGGGTTACAGCACCATTTAACGGTCAAGCCAGCTGGCCCTTTAATTATGACACAGGCGCACGCTTGGCAATACTTTGTTGATGCACGTGTGGCTACTGCGCACACATATCACAAACACAGAAAATATTTTTTTATTTGGTTTGGAGTGTACTTTGGGGGTTACAGCACCCTTTACTGGTCAAGCCAGCTAGCCCATTACTCATGAAACAGGCGCACGCTTGTCACTACTTTATTGATGCACGTGCGGCTACTGCGCTCACAATTCACAAACACAGAAAATATTTTTTAATTTGATTTGGAGTGTACTTTGGGGGCTACAGCACCCTTTAACGGTCAAGCCAGCCGGCCCATTACTTATGACACAGGCGCACGCTTGGCACTACTTTATTGATGCACGTGCGAACACTGCGCTCACAATTCACAAACACAGAAAATATTTTTTTATTTGGTTTGGAGTGTACTTTGGGGGTTACAGCACCCTTTAACGGTGAAGCCAGCCGGCCCTTTACTTATGACACAGGCGCACACTTGGCATTACTTTGTTGATGCACGTGCAGCTACTGCGCACACAATTCACAAACACAGAAAATATTTTTTTATTTGGTTTGGAGTGTACTTTGGGTGTTACAGCACCCTTTAACGGTCAAGCCTGCCTGCCCTTTACTTCTGACACAGGCGCACGCTTGGCACTACTTTATTGATGCACTTGCGGCTACTGCGCTCACAATTCACAAACAAAGAAAATATTTAATTATTTATTTTGGACTGGAGTGTACTTTGGGGGTTACAGCACCCTTTAACGGTCAAGCCAGCCGGCCCTTTACTTATGACACAGGCGCATGCTTGGTACTACTTTGTTGATGCACGTGCGGCTACTGCGCACACAATTCACAAACACAGAAATTATTTTTTTATTTTGTTTGGAGTGTACTTTGGGGGTTACAGCACCCTTTAACGGTCAAGCCAGCCTGCCCTTTACTTATGACACAGGCGCACGCTTGGCACTACTTTGTTGATGCACGTGCGGCTACTGCGCACACAATTCACAAACACAGAAAATATTTTTTTATTTGGTTTAGACTGGTGTGTACTTTGGGGGTTACAGAACCCATTAACGGTCAAGCCAGCCGGCCCTTTCCTTATGACACAGGCGCACGCTTGGCATACTTTGTTGATGCAATTGCAGCTACTGCGCACACAATTCACAAACACAGATAATATTTTTTATTTGGTTTGGAGTGTACTTTGGGGGTTACAGCACCCTTTAACGGTCAAGCCAGCCGGCCCTTTACTTATGACACAGGCGCACGCTTGGCACTACTTTGTTGATGCACTTACGGTTACTGCGCACACGATTCACAAACACAGAAAATATTTTTTCATTTGGTTTGGACTGGAGTGTACTTTGGGGTTTAAAGCACCCTTTAACGGTCAAGCCAGCCGGCCCTTTACTTATGACACTTGCGCTCGCTTGGCACTACTTTGTTGATGCACGTGCGGCTACTGCGCACACAATTCACAAACACAGAAAATATTTTTTTATTTGGTTTGGAGTGTACTTTTGGGGTTTCAGGACCCTTTAACAGTCAAGCCAGCTGGCCTTTACTTATGACACAGGCACACGCTTGGCACTACTTTGTTGTTGCACGTGCGGCTACTGCGCACACAATTCACAAACACAGAAAAAAATTTTTTATTTGGTTTGGAGTGTACTTTGGAGGTTACAGCACCCTTTAATGGTCAAACCAGCCGGCCCTTTACTTATGACACAGGCGCACGCTTGGCACTACTTTGTAGATGCACGTGCGGCTTCTGCGCACACAATTCACAAACACAGAAAATATTTTTTATTTATTTTGGACTGGAGTGTACTTTGGGGGTTACAGCACCATTTAACGGTCAAGCCAGCTGGCACTTTAATTATGACACAGGTGCACGCTTGGCAATACTTTGTTGATGCACGTGCGGCTACTGCGCACACATATCACAAACACAGAAAATATTTTTTTATTTGGTTTGGAGTGTACTTTGGGGGTTACAGCACCCTTTACTGGTCAAGCCAGCTAGCCCATTACTCATGAAACAGGCGCACGCTTGGCACTACTTTATTGATGCACGTGCGGCTACTGCGCTCACAATTCACAAACACAGAAAATATTTTTTAATTTGATTTGGAGTGTACTTTGGGGGCTACAGCACCCTTTAACGGTCAAGCCAGCCGGCCCTTTACTTATGACACAGGCGCACGCTTGGCACTACTTTATTGATGCACGTGCGAACACTGCGCTCACAATTCACAAACACAGAAAATATTTTTTTATTTGGTTTGGAGTGTACTTTGGGGGTTACAGCACCCTTTAACCGTGAAGCCAGCCGGCCCTTTACTTATGACACAGGCGCACACTTGGCATTACTTTGTTGATGCACGTGCAGCTACTGCGCACACAATTCACAAACACAGAAAATATTTTTTTATTTGGTTTGGAGTGTACTTTCGGTGTTACAGCACCCTTTAACGGTAAAGCCTGCCTGCCCTTAACTTCTGACACCCCCGCACGCTTGGCACTACTTTATTGATGCACTTGCGGCTACTGCGCTCACAATTCACAAACAAAGAAAATATTTTTTTATTTATTTTGGACTGGAGTGTACTTTTGGGGTTACAGCACCCTTTAACGGTCAAGCCAGCCGGCCCTTTACTTATGACACAGGCGCACGCTTGGTACTACTTTGTTGATGCACGTGCGGCTACTGCGCACACAATTCACAAACACAGAAAATATTTTTTTATTTGGTTTGGAGTGTACTTTGGGGGTTACAGCACCCTTTAACGGTCAAGCCAGCCGGCCCATTACTTATGACACAGGCGCACGCTTGGCACTACTTTGTTGATGCACGTGCTGCTACTGCACACACAATTCACAAACACATAAAATATTTTTTTATTTGGTTTGGATTGTACTTTTGGGGTTACAGGACCCTTTAACAGGCAAGCCAGCTGGCCTTTACTTATGACACAGGCACATGCTTGGCACTACTTTGTTGTTGCACGTGCGGCTACTGCGCACACAATTCACAAACACAGAAAAAATTTTTTTATTTGGTTTGGAGTGTACTTTGGGGGTTGCAGCACCCTTTAACGGTCAAGCCAGCCGGCCCTTTACTTATGACACAGGCGCACGCTTGGCACTACTTTGTTGATGCACGTGCGGCTACAGCGCACACAATTCACAAACACAGAAAATATTTTTTTATTTGGTTTGGAGTGTACTTTGGGGGTTACAGCACCCTTTAATGGTCAAGCCAGCTGGCCCTTTACTTATGACACAGGCGCACGCTTGGCACTACTTTGTTGATGCACGTGCGGCTACTGCGCACACAATTCACAAACACAGAAATTATTTTTTTATTTGGTTTGGAGTGTACTTTGGGGGTTACAGCACCCTTTAACGGTCAAGCCAGCTGGCCCTTTACTTATGACACAGGCGCACGCTTGGCACTACTTTGTTGATGCACGTGCGGCTACTGCGCACACAATTCACAAACACAGAAAATATTTTTTATTTATTTTGGACTGGAGTGTACTCTTGGGGTTACAGCACCCTTTAACAGTCAAGCCAGCTGGCCCTTTACTTATGACACAGGCGCACGCTTGGCAATACTTTGTTGATGCACGTGCGGCTACTGCGCACAAAATTCACAAACACAGAAAATATTTTTTTATTTGGTTTGGAGTGCACTTTGGGGGCTACAGCACCCTTTAACGGTCAAGCCAGCCGGCCCTTTACTTATGACACAGGCGCACGCTTGGCACTACTTTATTGATGCACGTGCGACGACTGCGCTCACAATTCACAAACACAGAAAATATTTATTTATATGGTTTGGAGTGTACTTTGGGGGTTACAGCACCCTTTAACGGTGAAGCCAGCCGGCCCTTTACTTATGACACAGGCGCACACTTGGCACTACTTTATTGATGCACTTGCGGCTACTGCGCACACAATTCACAAACAAAGAAAATATTTTTTATTTATTTTGGACTGGAGTGTACTTTGGGGGTTACAGCACCCTTTAACGGTCAAGCCAGCCGGCCCTTTACTTTTGACACAGGCACACGCTTGGCACTTATTTGTAGATGCACGTGCGGCTACTGCGCACAAAATTCACAAACACAGAAAATATTTTTTTATTTGGTTTGGAGTGTACTTTGGGGGTTACAGCACCTTTTAACGGTCAAGCCAGCCGGCCCTTTACTTATGACACAGGCGCACGCTTGGCACTACTTTGTTGATGCACGTGCGGCTACTGCGCACACAATTCACAAACGTAGAAAATATTTATTCATTTGGTTTGGACTGCAGTGTACTTTGGGGTTTACAGCACCCTTTAACGGTCAAGCCAGCCGGCCCTTTCCTTATGACACAGGCGCACGCTTGGCACTACTTTGTTGATGCACGTTCGGCTACAGCGCACACAATTTAAAAACACAGAAAATATTTTTTTATTTGGTTTGGAGTGTACTTTGGGGGGTTACAGCAACCTTTAACAGTCAAGCCAGCTGGCCCTTTACTTATGACACAGGCGAATGCTTGGCACTACACTATTGATGCACGTGCGGCTACTGCGCACACAATTCACAAACACAGAAAATATTTTTTATTTATTTTGGACTGGAGTGTACTTTTGGGGCTACAGCACCCTTTAGCGGTCAAGCCAGCTGGCCCTTTACTTATGACACAGGCGCACGCTTGGCAATACTTTGATTAAGCACGTGCGGCTACTGCGCACACAATTCACAAACACAGAAAATATTTTTTTATTTGGTTTGGAGTGTACTTTGGGGGTTACAGCACCCTTTAATGGTCAAGCCAGCTGGCCCTTTACTTATGACACAGGCGCACGCTTGGCACTACTTTATTGATGCACGTGCAGCTACTGCGCACACAATTCACAAACACAGAAAATATTTTTTTATTTGGTTTGGAGTGTACTTTGGGGGTTACAGCACCCTTTAACGGTGAAGCCAGCCGGCCCTTTACTTATGACACAGGCGCACACTTGGCATTACTTTGTTGATGCACGTACAGCTACTGCGCACACAATTCACAAACACATAAAATATTTTTTTATTTGGTTTGGAGTGTACTTTGGGGTTACAGCACCCTTTAACGGTCAAGCCTGCCTGCCCTTTACTTCTGACACAGGCGCACGCTTGGCACTACTTTATTTATGCACTTGCGGCTACTGCGCACACAATTCACAAACAAAGAAAAATTTTTTTTATTTATTTTGGACTGGAGTGTACTTTGGGTGTTACAGCACCCTTTAACGGTGAAGCCAGCAGGCCCTTTACTTATGACACAGGCGCACGCTTGGGATTACTTTGTAGATGCACGTGCTGCTTCTGCGCACACAATTCACAAACACAGAAAATATTTTTTTATTTGGTTTGGAGTGTACTTTGGGGGTTACAGCACCCTTTAATGGTCAAGCCAGCCGGCCCTTTACTTATGACACAGGCGCACGCTTGGCACTACTTTGTTGATGCACGTGCGGCTACTGCGCACACAATTCACAAACACAGAAATTTTTTATTATTTGGTTTGGACTGGAGTGTACTTTGGGTGTTACAGCACCCATTAATGGTCAAGCCAGCCGGCCCTTTCCTTATGACACAGGTGCACGCTTGGCACTACTTTGTTGATGCACGTGCGGCTACTGCGCACACAATTCACAAACACAGAAAATATTTTTTTATTTTGTTTGGAGTGTACTTTGGGGGGTTACAGCAACCTTTAACAGTCAAGCCAGCCGGCCCTTTACTTATGACACAGGCGAACGCTTGGCACTACTTTATTGATGCATGTGCGGCTACTGCGCTCACAATTCACAAACACAGAAAATATTTTTTATTTTGGTTTGGAGGGTACTTTGGGGGCTACAGCACCCTTTAACGGTCAAGCCAGCCGGCCCTTTACTTATGACACAGTCATACGCTTGGCACTACTTTATTGATGCACGTGCGACTACTGCGCACACATATCACAAACACAGAAAATATATTTTTATTTGGTTTGGAGTGTACTTTGGGTGTTACATCACCCTTTAACGGTCAAGCCAGCCGGCCCTTTACTTATGACACAGGCGCACGCTTGGCACTACTTTGATGATGCACGTGCGGCTACTGCGCACACAATTCACAAACACAGAAAATATTTTTTTATTTGGTTTGTAGTGTACTTTGGGGGTTACAGCACCCTTTAATGGTCAAGCCAGCCGGCACTTTACTTATGACACAGACGCACGCTTGGCACTACTTTGTGATGCACGTGCGGCTACTGCGCACACAATTCATAAACACAGAAAATATTTTTTTATTTGGTTTGGAGAGTACTTTGGGGGTTACAGCACCCTTTAATGGTCAAGCCAGCCAGCCCTTTACTTATGACACAGGCGCACGCTTGGCACTACTTTGTTGATGCACGTGCGGCTACTGCGCACACAATTCACAAACACAGAAAATATTTTTTTATTTGGTTTGGAGTGTACTTTGGGGGCTACAGCACCCTTTAACGGTCAAGCCAGCTGGCCCTTTACTTATGACACAGGCGCACGCTTGGCACTACTTTATTGATGCACGTGCAGCTACTGCGCACACAATTCACAAACACAGAAAATATTTTTTTATTTGGTTTGGAGTGTACTTTGGGGGTTACAGCACCCTTTAACGGTGAAGCCAGCCGGCCCTTTACTTATGACACAGGCGCACACTTGGCATTACTTTGTTGATGCACGTACAGCTACTGCGCACACAATTCACAAACACATAAAATATTTTTTTATTTGGTTTGGAGTGTACTTTGGGGTTACAGCACCCTTTAACGGTCAAGCCTGCCTGCCCTTTACTTCTGACACAGGCGCACGCTTGGCACTACTTTATTTATGCACTTGCGGCTACTGCGCACACAATTCACAAACAAAGAAAAATTTTTTTTATTTATTTTGGACTGGAGTGTACTTTGGGTGTTACAGCACCCTTTAACGGTGAAGCCAGCAGGCCCTTTACTTATGACACAGGCGCACGCTTGGGATTACTTTGTAGATGCACGTGCTGCTTCTGCGCACACAATTCACAAACACAGAAAATATTTTTTTATTTGGTTTGGAGTGTACTTTGGGGGTTACAGCACCCTTTAATGGTCAAGCCAGCCGGCCCTTTACTTATGACACAGGCGCACACTTGGCACTACTTTGTTGATGCACGTGCGGCTACTGCGCACACAATTCACAAACACAGAAATTTTTTATTTTTTGGTTTGGACTGGAGTGTACTTTGGGTGTTACAGCACCCATTAATGGTCAAGCCAGCCGGCCCTTTCCTTATGACACAGGTGCACGCTTGGCACTACTTTGTTGATGCACGTGCGGCTACTGCGCACACAATTCACAAACACAGAAAATATTTTTTTATTTTGTTTGGAGTGTACTTTGGGGGGTTACAGCAACCTTTAACAGTCAAGCCAGCCGGCCCTTTACTTATGACACAGGCGAACGCTTGGCACTACTTTATTGATGCATGTGCGGCTACTGCGCTCACAATTCACAAACACAGAAAATATTTTTTATTTTGGTTTGGAGGGTACTTTGGGGGCTACAGCACCCTTTAACGGTCAAGCCAGCCGGCCCTTTACTTATGACACAGTCATACGCTTGGCACTACTTTATTGATGCACGTGCGACTACTGCGCACACATATCACAAACACAGAAAATATATTTTTATTTGGTTTGGAGTGTACTTTGGGTGTTACATCACCCTTTAACGGTCAAGCCAGCCGGCCCTTTACTTATGACACAGGCGCACGCTTGGCACTACTTTGTTGATGCACGTGCGGCTACTGCGCACACAATTCACAAACACAGAAAATATTTTTTTATTTGGTTTGTAGTGTACTTTGGGGGTTACAGCACCCTTTAATGGTCAAGCCAGCCGGCACTTTACTTATGACACAGACGCACGCTTGGCACTACTTTGTGATGCACGTGCGGCTACTGCGCACACAATTCATAAACACAGAAAATATTTTTTTATTTGGTTTGGAGAGTACTTTGGGGGTTACAGCACCCTTTAATGGTCAAGCCAGCCAGCCCTTTACTTATGACACAGGCGCACGCTTGGCACTACTTTGTTGATGCACGTGCGGCTACTGCGCACACAATTCACAAACACAGAAAATATTTTTTTATTTGGTTTGGAGTGTACTTTGGGGGTTACAGCACCCTTTAACGGTCAAGCCAGCCGGCCCATTACTTATGACACAGGCGCACGCTTGGCACTACTTTGTTGATGCACGTGCGGCTACTGCGCACACAATTCACAAACACAGAAAATATTTTTTTATTTGGTTTGGAGTGTACTTTGGGTGTTACAGCACCCTTTAACGGTCAAGCCAGCTGGGCCTTTACTTATGACACAGGCGCACGCTTGGCACTGCTTTGTTGATGCACGTGCTGCTACTGCACACACAATTCACAAACACATAAAATATTTTTTTATTTGGTTTGGATTGTACTTTTGGGGTTACAGGACCCTTTAACAGGCAAGCCAGCTGGCCTTTACTTATGACACAGGCACACGCTTGGCACTACTTTGTTGTTGCACGTGCGGCTACTGCGCACACAATTCACAAACACAGAAAAAAATTTTTTATTTGGTTTGGAGTGTACTTTGGGGGTTGCAGCACCCTTTAACGGTCAAGCCAGCCGGCCCTTTACTTATGACACAGGCGCACGCTTGGCACTACTTTGTTGATGCACGTGCGGCATCAGCGCACACAATTCACAAACACAGAAAATATTTTTTTATTTGGTTTGGAGTGTACTTTGGGGGTTACAGCACCCTTTAATGGTCAAGCCAGCTGGCCCTTTACTTATGACACAGGCGCACGCTTGGCACTACTATGTTGATGCACGTGCGGCTACTGCGCACACAATTCACAAACACAGAAATTATTTTTTTATTTGGTTTGGAGTGTACTTTGGGGGTTACAGCACCCTTTAACGGTCAAGCCAGCTGGCCCTTTACTTATGACACAGGCGCACGCTTGGCACTACTTTGTTGATGCACGTGCGGCTACTGCGCACACAATTCACAAACACAGAAAATATTTTTTATTTATTTTGGACTGGAGTGTACTCTTGGGGTTACAGCACCCTTTAACAGTCAAGCCAGCTGGCCCTTTACTTATGACACAGGCGCACGCTTGGCAATACTTTGTTGATGCACGTGCGGCTACTGCGCACACAATTCACAAACACAGAAAATATTTTTTTATTTGGTTTGGAGTGCACTTTGGGGGCTACAGCACCCTTTAACGGTCAAGCCAGCCGGCCCTTTACTTATGACACAGGCGCACGCTTGGCACTACTTTATTGATGCACGTGCGACGACTGCGCTCACAATTCACAAACACAGAAAATATTTATTTATATGGTTTGGAGTGTACTTTGGGGGTTACAGCACCCTTTAACGGTGAAGCCAGCCGGCCCTTTACTTATGACACAGGCGCACACTTGGCACTACTTTATTGATGCACTTGCGGCTACTGCGCACACAATTCACAAACAAAGAAAATATTTTTTATTTATTTTGGACTGGAGTGTACTTTGGGGGTTACAGCACCCTTTAACGGTCAAGCCAGCCGGCCCTTTACTTTTGACACAGGCACACGCTTGGCACTTATTTGTAGATGCACGTGCGGCTACTGCGCACAAAATTCACAAACACAGAAAATATTTTTTTATTTGGTTTGGAGTGTACTTTGGGGGTTACAGCACCTTTTAACGGTCAAGCCAGCCGGCCCTTTACTTATGACACAGGCGCACGCTTGGCACTACTTTGTTGATGCACGTGCGGCTACTGCGCACACAATTCACAAACGTAGAAAATATTTATTCATTTGGTTTGGACTGCAGTGTACTTTGGGGTTTACAGCACCCTTTAACGGTCAAGCCAGCCGGCCCTTTCCTTATGACACAGGCGCACGCTTGGCACTACTTTGTTGATGCACGTTCGGCTACAGCGCACACAATTTAAAAACACAGAAAATATTTTTTTATTTGGTTTGGAGTGTACTTTGGGGGGTTACAGCAACCTTTAACAGTCAAGCCAGCTGGCCCTTTACTTATGACACAGGCGAATGCTTGGCACTACACTATTGATGCACGTGCGGCTACTGCGCACACAATTCACAAACACAGAAAATATTTTTTATTTATTTTGGACTGGAGTGTACTTTTGGGGCTACAGCACCCTTTAGCGGTCAAGCCAGCTGGCCCTTTACTTATGACACAGGCGCACGCTTGGCAATACTTTGATTAAGCACGTGCGGCTACTGCGCACACAATTCACAAACACAGAAAATATTTTTTTATTTGGTTTGGAGTGTACTTTGGGGGTTACAGCACCCTTTAATGGTCAAGCCAGCTGGCCCTTTACTTATGACACAGGCGCACGCTTGGCACTACTTTATTGACGAACGAGAGGATACTACGCTCACAATTCACAAACACAAAAAATATTTTTTAATTTGGTTTGGAGTGTACTTTGGGGGCTACAGCACCCTTTAACGGTCAAGCCAGCTGGCCCTTTACTTATGACACAGGCGCACGCTTGGCACTACTTTATTGATGCACGTGCAGCTACTGCGCACACAATTCACAAACACAGAAAATATTTTTTTATTTGGTTTGGAGTGTACTTTGGGGGTTACAGCACCCTTTAACGGTGAAGCCAGCCGGCCCTTTACTTATGACACAGGCGCACACTTGGCATTACTTTGTTGATGCACGTACAGCTACTGCGCACACAATTCACAAACACATAAAATATTTTTTTATTTGGTTTGGAGTGTACTTTGGGGTTACAGCACCCTTTAACGGTCAAGCCTGCCTGCCCTTTACTTCTGACACAGGCGCACGCTTGGCACTACTTTATTTATGCACTTGCGGCTACTGCGCACACAATTCACAAACAAAGAAATTTTTTTTTATTTATTTTGGACTGGAGTGTACTTTGGGTGTTACAGCACCCTTTAACGGTGAAGCCAGCCGGCCCTTTACTTATGACACAGGCGCACGCTTGGGATTACTTTGTAGATGCACGTGCTGCTTCTGCGCACACAATTCACAAACACAGAAAATATTTTTTTATTTGGTTTGGAGTGTACTTTGGGGGTTACAGCACCCTTTAATGGTCAAGCCAGCCGGCCCTTTACTTATGACACAGGCACACGCTTGGCACTACTTTGTTGATGCACGTGCGGCTACTGCGCACACAATTCACAAACACAGAAATTTTTTATTATTTGGTTTGGACTGGAGTGTACTTTGGGTGTTACAGCACCCATTAATGGTCAAGCCAGCCGGCCCTTTCCTTATGACACAGGTGCACGCTTGGCACTACTTTGTTGATGCACGTGCGGCTACTGCGCACACAATTCACAAACACAGAAAATATTTTTTTATTTTGTTTGGAGTGTACTTTGGGGGGTTACAGCAACCTTTAACAGTCAAGCCAGCCGGCCCTTTACTTATGACACAGGCGAACGCTTGGCACTACTTTATTGATGCATGTGCGGCTACTGCGCTCACAATTCACAAACACAGAAAATATTTTTTATTTTGGTTTGGAGTGTACTTTGGGGGCTACAGCACCCTTTAACGGTCAAGCCAGCCGGCCCTTTACTTATGACACAGTCATACGCTTGGCACTACTTTATTGATGCACGTGCGACTACTGCGCACACATATCACAAACACAGAAAATATATTTTTATTTGGTTTGGAGTGTACTTTGGGTGTTACATCACCCTTTAACGGTCAAGCCAGCCGGCCTTTTACTTATGACACTGGCGCACGCTTATCACTACTTTGTTGATGCACGTGCGGCTACTGCGCACACAATTCACAAACACAGAAAATATTTTTTATTTGGTTTGTAGTGTACTTTGGGGGTTACAGCACCCTTTAATGGTCAAGCCAGCCGGCACTTTACTTATGACACAGACGCACGCTTGGCACTACTTTGTGATGCACGTGCGGCTACTGCGCACACAATTCATAAACACAGAAAATATTTTTTTATTTGGTTTGGAGAGTACTTTGGGGGTTACAGCACCCTTTAATGGTCAAGCCAGCCAGCCCTTTACTTATGACACAGGCGCACGCTTGGCACTACTTTGTTGATGCACGTGCGGCTACTGCGCACACAATTCACAAACACAGAAAATATTTTTTTATTTGGTTTCGAGTGTACTTTGGGGGTTACAGCACCCTCTAATGGTCAAGCCAGCCGGCCCTTTACTTATGACACAGGCGCACGCTTGGCACTACTTTGTTGATGCACGTGCTGCTACTGCGCACACAATTCACAAACACAGAAAATATTTTTTCATTTGGTTTGGAGTGTACTTTGGGGGTTACAGCACCCTTTAACGGTCAAGCCATCCGGCCCTTTACTTATGACACAGGCGCACGCTTTGCACTACTTTGTTGAAGCACGTGCGGCTACTGCGCACACAATTCACAAACACAAAAAATATTTTTTTATTTGGTTTGGAGTGTACTTTGGGGGTTACAGCACTCTTTAACGGTCAAGCCAGCTGGCCCTTTACTTATGACACAGGCGCACGCTTGGCACTACTTTATTGATGCACTTGCGGCTACTGCGCACACAATTCACAAACACAGAAACTATTTTTTTATTTATTTTGGACTGGAGTGTACTTTGGGGGTTACAGCACCCTTTAATGGTCAAGCCAGCCGGCCTATTACTTATGACACAGGCGCACGCTTGGCACTACTTTATTGATGCACGTGCGACTACTGCGCTCACAATTCACAAACACAGAAAATATATTTTTATTTGGTTTGGAGTGTACTTTGGGTGTTACAGCACCCTTTAACGGTCAAGCCAGCCGGCCCTTTACTTATGACACAGGCGCACGCTTGGCACTACTTTGTTGATGCACGTGCGGCTACTGCGCACACAATTCACAAACACAGAAAATATTTTTTTATTTGGTTTGGAGAGTACTTTGGGGGTTACAGCACCCTTTAACGGTGAAGCCAGCCGCCCTTTACTTATGACACAGGCGCACACTTGGCATAACTTTGTTGATGCACGTGCGGCTACTGCGCACACAATTCACAAACACAGAAAATATTTATTTATTTGGTATGGAGTGTACTTTGGGGGTTACAGCACCCTTTAACGGTCAAGCCTGCCTGCCCTTTACTTCTGACACAGGCGCACGCTTGGCACTATTTAATTGATGCACTTGAAACTACTGCGCACACAATTCACAAACACAGAAAATATTTTTTTATTTATTTTGGACTGGAGTGTACTTTGGGGGTTATAGCACCCTTTAACGGTCAAGCCAGCCGGCCCTTACTTATGACACAGGCGCACGCTTGGCACTACTTTGTAGATGCACGTGCGGCTACTGCGCACACAATTCACAAACACAGAAAATATTTTTTTATTTGGTTTGGAGTGTACTTTGGGGGTTACAGCACCCTTTAACGGTCAAGCCAGTTGGCCCTTTACTTATGACACAGGCGCACGCTTGGCACTACTTTGTTGATGCACGTGCGGCTACAGCGCACACAATTCACAAACACAGAAAATATTTTTTTATTTGGTTTGGAGTGTACTTTGGGGGTTACAGCACTCTTTAACGGTCAAGCCAGCTGGCCCTTTACTTATGACACAGGCGTACTCTTGGCACTACTTTGTTGATGCACGTGCGACTACTGCGCACACATGACACAAACACAGAAAATATTTTTTTATTTGGTTTGAAGAGTACTTTGGGGGTTACAGCACCCTTTAACGGTCAAGCAATCTGGCCCTTTACTTATAACACAGGCGCACGCTTGGCACTACTTTGTTGATGCACTTGTGGCTACTGCACACACAATTCACAAACACAGAAAATAGTTTTTTATTTGGTTTGGACTGGAGTGTACTTTGGGGTTTACAGCACCCTTTAACGGTCAAGCCAGCCTGCCCTTTCCTTATGACACAGGCGTACGCTTGGCACTACTTTGTTGATGCACGTGCTGCTACTGCGCACACAATTCACAAACACAGAAAATATTTTTTTATTTTGTTTGGAGTGTACTTTGGGGGGTTACAGCAACCTTTAACAGTCAAGCCATCCGGCCCTTTACTTATGACACACGGGAACGCTTGGCACTACTTTATTGATGCACGTGCGGCTACTGCGCACACAAATCAAAAAACACAGAAAATATTTTTTTATTTGGTTTGGAGTGTACTTTGGGGTTACAGCACCCTTTAACGGTCAAGCCTGCCTGCCCTTTACTTCTGACACAGGCGCACGCTTGGCACTACTTTATTTATGCACTTGCAGCTACTGCGCACACAATTCACAAACAAAGAAAATTTTTTTTTATTTATTTTGGACTGGAGTGTACTTTGGGTGTTACAGCACCCTTTAACGGTGAAGCCATCCGGCCCTTTACTTATGACACAGGCGCACGCTTGGGATTACTTTGTAGATGCACGTGCTGCTTCTGCGCACACAATTCACAAACACAGAAAAGATTTTTTTATTTGGTTTGGAGTGTACTTTGGGGGTTACAGCACCCTTTAATGGTCAAGCCAGCCGGCCCTTTACTTATGACACAGGCGCACGCTTGGCACTACTTTGTTGATGCACGTGCGGCTACTGCGCACACAATTCACAAACACAGAAATTTTTTTTTATTTGGTTTGGAGTGTACGTTGGGGGTTACAGCACCCTGTAACGGTCAAGCCAGCCAGCCCTTTACTTATGACACAGGCGCACGCTTGGCACTACTTTGTTGATGCACTTGCGGCTACTGCGCACACAATTCACCAACACAGAAAATATTTTATTATTTGGTTTGGACTGGAGTGTACTTTGGGTGTTACAGCACCCATTAATGGTCAAGCCAGCCGGCCCTTTCCTTATGACACAGGTGCACGCTTGGCACTACTTTGTTGATGCACGTGCGGCTACTGCGCACACAATTCACAAACACAGAAAATATTTTTTTATTTTGTTTGGAGTGTACTTTGGGGGGTTACAGCAACCTTTAACAGTCAAGCCAGCCGGCCCTTTACTTATGACACAGGCGAACGCTTGGCACTACTTTATTGATGCATGTGCGGCTACTGCGCTCACAATTCACAAACACAGAAAATATTTTTTATTTTGGTTTGGAGTGTACTTTTGGGGCTACAGCACCCTTTAACGGTCAAGCCAGCCGGCCCTTTACTTATGACACAGTCATACGCTTGGCACTACTTTATTGATGCACGTGCGACTACTGCGCACACATATCACAAAACACAGAAAATATATTTTTATTTGGTTTGGAGTGTACTTTGGGTGTTACATCACCCTCTAACGGTCAAGCCAGCCGGCCCTTTACTTATGACACAGGCGCACGCTTGGCACTACTTTGTTGATGCACGTGCGGCTACTGCGCACACAATTCACAAACACAGAAAATATTTTTTTATTTGGTTTGTAGTGTACTTTGGGGGTTACAGCACCCTTTAATGGTCAAGCCAGCCGGCACTTTACTTATGACACAGACGCACGCTTGGCACTACTTTGTGATGCACGTGCGGCTACTGCGCACACAATTCATAAACACAGAAAATATTTTTTTATTTGGTTTGGAGAGTACTTTGGGGGTTACAGCACCCTTTAATGGTCAAGCCAGCCAGCCCTTTTCTTATGACACAGGCGCACGCTTGGCACTACTTTGTTGATGCACGTGCGGCTACTGCGCACACAATTCACAAACACAGAAAATATTTTTTTATTTGGTTTCGAGTGTACTTTGGGGGTTACAGCACCCTTTACTGGTCAAGCCAGCCGGCCCTTTACTTATGACACAGGCGCACGCTTGGCACTACTTTGTTGATGCACGTGCTGCTACTGCGCACACAATTCACAAAAACAGAAAATATTTTTTTATTTGGTTTGGAGTGTACTTTGGGGGTTACAGCACCCTTTAACGGTCAAGCCATCCGGCCCTTTACTTATGACACAGGCGCACGCTTTGCACTACTTTGTTGAAGCACGTGCGGCTACTGCGCACACAATTCACAAACACAAAAAATATTTTTTTATTTGGTTTGGAGTGTACTTTGGGGGTTACAGCACCCTTTAATGGTCAAGCCAGCCGGCCCTTTACTTATGACACAGGCGCACGCTTGGCACTTCTTTGTTGATGCACGTGCGGCTACTGCGCACACAATTCACAAACACAGAAATTTTTTTTTATTTGGTTTGGAGTGTACGTTGGGGGTTACAGCACCCTGTAACGGTCAAGCCAGCCAGCCCTTTACTTATGACACAGGTGCACGCTTGGCACTACTTTGTTGATGCACTTGCGGCTACTGCGCACACAATTCACCAACACAGAAAATATTTTATTATTTGGTTTGGACTGGAGTGTACTTTGGGTGTTACAGCACCCATTAATGGTCAAGCCAGCCGGCCCTTTCCTTATGACACAGGTGCACGCTTGGCACTACTTTGTTGATGCACGTGCGGCTACTGCGCACACAATTCACAAACACAGAAAATATTTTTTTATTTTGTTTGGAGTGTACTTTGGGGGGTTACAGCAACCTTTAACAGTCAAGCCAGCCGGCCCTTTACTTATGACACAGGCGAACGCTTGGCACTACTTTATTGATGCATGTGCGGCTACTGCGCTCACAATTCACAAACACAGAAAATATTTTTTATTTTGGTTTGGAGTGTACTTTGGGGGCTACAGCACCCTTTAACGGTCAAGCCAGCCGGCCCTTTACTTATGACACAGTCATACGCTTGGCACTACTTTATTGATGCACGTGCGACTACTGCGCACACATATCACAAACACAGAAAATATATTTTTATTTGGTTTGGAGTGTACTTTGGGTGTTACATCACCCTCTAACGGTCAAGCCAGCCGGCCCTTTACTTATGACACAGGCGCACGCTTGGCACTACTTTGTTGATGCACGTGCGGATACTGCGCACACAATTCACAAACACAGAAAATATTTTTTTATTTGGTTTGTAGTGTACTTTGGGGGTTACAGCACCCTTTAATGGTCAAGCCAGCCGGCACTTTACTTATGACACAGACGCACGCTTGGCACTACTTTGTGATGCACGTGCGGCTACTGCGCACACAATTCATAAACACAGAAAATATTTTTTTATTTGGTTTGGAGAGTACTTTGGGGGTTACAGCACCCTTTAATGGTCAAGCCAGCCAGCCCTTTTCTTATGACACAGGCGCACGCTAGGCACTACTTTGTTGATGCACGTGCGGCTACTGCGCACACAATTCACAAACACAGAAAATATTTTTTTATTTGGTTTCGAGTGTACTTTGGGGGTTACAGCACCCTTTACTGGTCAAGCCAGCCGGCCCTTTACTTATGACACAGGCGCACGCTTGGCACTACTTTGTTGATGCACGTGCTGCTACTGCGCACACAATTCACAAACACAGAAAATATTTTTTTATTTGGTTTGGAGTGTACTTTAGGGGTTACAGCACCCTTTAACGGTCAAGCCATCCGGCCCTTTACTTATGACACAGGCGCACGCTTTGCACTACTTTGTTGAAGCACGTGCGGCTACTGCGCACACAATTCACAAACACAAAAAATATTTTTTTATTTGGTTTGGAGTGTACTTTGGGGGTTACAGCACCCTTTAATGGTCAAGCCAGCCGGCCCTTTACTTATGACACAGGCGCACGCTTGGCACTACTTTGTTGATGCACGTGCGGCTACTGCGCACACAATTCACAAACACAGAAATTTTTTTTTATTTGGTTTGGAGTGTACGTTGGGGGTTACAGCACCCTGTAACGGTCAAGCCAGCCAGCCCTTTACTTATGACACAGGCGCACGCTTGGCACTACTTTGTTGATGCACTTGCGGCTACTGCGCACACAATTCACCAACACAGAAAATATTTTATTATTTGGTTTGGACTGGAGTGTACTTTGGGTGTTACAGCACCCATTAATGGTCAAGCCAGCCGGCCCTTTCCTTATGACACAGGTGCACGCTTGGCACTACTTTGTTGATGCACGTGCGGCTACTGCGCACACAATTCACAAACACAGAAAATATTTTTTTATTTTGTTTGGAGTGTACTTTGGGGGGTTACAGCAACCTTTAACAGTCAAGCCAGCCGGCCCTTTACTTATGACACAGGCGAACGCTTGGCACTACTTTATTGATGCATGTGCGGCTACTGCGCTCACAATTCACAAACACAGAAAATATTTTTTATTTTGGTTTGGAGTGTACTTTGGGGGCTACAGCACCCTTTAACGGTCAAGCCAGCCGGCCCTTTACTTATGACACAGTCATACGCTTGGCACTACTTTATTGATGCACGTGCGACTACTGCGCACACATATCACAAACACAGAAAATATATTTTTATTTGGTTTGGAGTGTACTTTGGGTGTTACATCACCCTCTAACGGTCAATCCAGCCGGCCCTTTACTTATGACACAGGCGCACGCTTGGCACTACTTTGTTGATGCACGTGCGGCTACTGCGCACACAATTCACAAACACAGAAAATATTTTTTTATTTGGTTTGTAGTGTACTTTGGGGGTTACAGCACCCTTTAATGGTCAAGCCAGCCGGCACTTTACTTATGACACAGACGCACGCTTGGCACTACTTTGTGATGCACGTGCGGCTACTGCGCACACAATTCATAAACACAGAAAATATTTTTTTATTTGGTTTGGAGAGTACTTTGGGGGTTACAGCACCCTTTAATGGTCAAGCCAGCCAGCCCTTTACTTATGACACAGGCGCACGCTTGGCACTACTTTGTTGATGCACGTGCGGCTACTGCGCACACAATTCACAAACACAGAAAATATTTTTTTATTTGGTTTCGAGTGTACTTTGGGGGTTACAGCACCCTTTACTGGTCAAGCCAGCCGGCCCTTTACTTATGACACAGGCGCACGCTTGGCACTACTTTGTTGATGCACGTGCTGCTACTGCGCACACAATTCACAAACACAGAAAATATTTTTTTATTTGGTTTGGAGTGTACTTTGGGGGTTACAGCACCCTTTAACGGTCAAGCCATCCGGCCCTTTACTTATGACACAGGCGCACGCTTTGCACTACTTTGTTGAAGCACGTGCGGCTACTGCGCACACAATTCACAAACACAAAAAATATTTTTTTATTTGGTTTGGAGTGTACTTTGGGGGTTACAGCACTCTTTAACGGTCAAGCCAGCCGGCCCTTTACTTATGACACAGGCGCACGCTTGGCACTACTTTATTGATGCACTTGCGGCTACTGCGCACACAATTCACAAACACAGAAACTATTTTTTTATTTATTTTGGACTGGAGTGTACTTTGGGGGTTACAGCACCCTTTAATGGTCAAGCCAGCCGGCCTATTACTTATGACACAGGCGCACGCTTGGCACTACTTTATTGATGCACGTGCGACTACTGCGCTCACAATTCACAAACACAGAAAATATATTTTTATTTGGTTTGGAGTGTACTTTGGGTGTTACAGCACCCTTTAACGGTCAAGCCAGCCGGCCCTTTACTTATGACACAGGCGCACGCTTGGCACTACTTTGTTGATGCACGTGCGGCTACTGCGCACACAATTCACAAACACAGAAAATATTTTTTTATTTGGTTTGGAGAGTACTTTGGGGGTTACAGCACCCTTTAACGGTGAAGCCAGCCGCCCTTTACTTATGACACAGGCGCACACTTGGCATAACTTTGTTGATGCACGTGCGGCTACTGCACACACAATTCACAAACACAGAAAATATTTTTTTATTTGGTATGGAGTGTACTTTGGGGGTTACAGCACCCTTTAATGGTCAAGCCTGCCTGCCCTTTACTTCTGACACAGGCGCACGCTTGGCACTATTTAATTGATGCACTTGAAACTACTGCGCACACAATTCACAAACACAGAAAATATTTTTTTATTTATTTTGGACTGGAGTGTACTTTGGGGGTTACAGCACCCTTTAACGGTCAAGCCAGCCGGCCCTTACTTATGACACAGGCGCACGCTTGGCACTACTTTGTAGATGCACGTGCGGCTACTGCGCACACAATTCACAAACACAGAAAATATTTTTTTATTTGGTTTGGAGTGTACTTTGGGGGTTACAGCACCCTTTAACGGTCAAGCCAGTTGGACCTTTACTTATGACACAGGCGCACGCTTGGCACTACTTTGTTGATGCACGTGCGGCTACTGCGCACACAATTCACAAACACAGAAAATATTTTTTTAATTGGTTTCGAGTGTACTTTGGGGGTTACAGCACCCTTTAATGGTCAAGCCAGCCGGCCCTTTACTTATGACACAGGCGCACGCTTGGCACTACTTTGTTGATGCACGTGCTGCTACTGCGCACACAATTCACAAACACAGAAAATATTTTTTTATTTGGTTTGGAGTGTACTTTGGGGGTTACAGCACCCTTTAACGGTCACGCAATCCG
Organism: Taudactylus pleione; assembly: GCA_031769625.1. Classification (NCBI taxonomy): domain Eukaryota; kingdom Metazoa; phylum Chordata; class Amphibia; order Anura; family Myobatrachidae; genus Taudactylus; species Taudactylus pleione. The sequence goes on from JAUIMM010000040.1 coordinate 81,982,507, forward strand.
GCCCTTTACTTATGACACAGGCGCACGCTTTGCACTACTTTGTTGAAGCACGTGCGGCTACTGCGCACACAATTCACAAACACAGAAAATATTTTTTTATTTGGTTTGGAGTGTACTTTGGGGGTTACAGCACTCTTTAACGGTCAAGCCAGCTGGCCCTTTACTTATGACACAGGCGTACTCTTGGCACTACTTTGTTGATGCACGTGCGACTACTGCGCACACATGTCACAAACACAGAAAATATTTTTTTATTTGGTTTGAAGAGTACTTTGGGGGTTACAGCACCCTTTAACGGTCAAGCAATCTGGCCCTTTACTTATAACACAGGCGCACGCTTGGCACTACTTTGTTGATGCACGTGTGGCTACTGCGCACACAATTCACAAACACAGAAAATAGTTTTTTATTTGGTTTGGACTGGAGTGTACTTTGGGGGTTACAGCACCCTTTAACGGTCAAGCCAGCCGGCCCTTTCCTTATGACACAGGCGTACGCTTGGCACTACTTTGTTGATGCACGTGCTGCTACTGCGCACACAATTCACAAACACAGAAAATATTTTTTTATTTTGTTTGGAGTGTACTTTGGGGGGTTACAGCAACCTTTAACAGTCAAGCCATCCGGCCCTTTACTTATGACACACGCGAACGCTTGGCACTACTTTATTGATGCACGTGCGGCTACTGCGCACACAAATCAAAAAACACAGAAAATATTTTTTATTTATTTTGGACTGGAGTGTACTTTGGGGGTTACAGCACCCTTTAACGGTCAAGCCAGGTGGCCCTTTACTTATGACACAGGCGCACGCTTGGCACTACTTTGTTGAAGCACGTGCGGCTACTGCGCACACAATTCACAAACACAGAAAATATTTTTTTATTTATTTTGGACTGGAGTGTACTTTGGGGGTTACAGCACTCTTTAACGGTCAAGCCAGCCGGCCCTTTACTTATGACACAGGCGCACGCTTGGCACTACTTTGTAGATACACGTGCGGCTACTGCGCACACAATTCACAAACACAGAAATTTTTTTTTTATTTGGTTTGGAGTGTACTTTGGGGGTTACAACCCCCTTTAATGGTCAAGCCAGCTTGCCCTTTACTTATGACACAGGCGCACACTTGGCACTACTTTGTTGATGCACGTGCGGCTACTGCGCACACAATTCACAAACACAGAAAATATTTTTTTATTTGGTTTGGAGTGTACTTTGGGGGTTACAGCACCCTTTAACGGTCAAGCCAGCCACCACTTTACTTATGAAACAGACGCACGCTTGGCACTACTTTGTTGATGCACACAATTCATAAACACAGAAAATATTTTTTTATTTGGTTTGGAGTGTACTTTGGGGGTTACAGCACCCTTTAACGGTCAAGCCAGCCGGCCCTTTACTTATGACACAGGCGCACGCTTGGCACTACTTTGTTGATGCACGTGCGGCTACTGCGCACACAATTCACAAACACAGAAAATATTTTTTTATTTGGTTTGGAGTGTACTTTGGGTGTTACAGCACCCTTTAACGGTGAAGCCAGCCAGCCCTTTATTATGACACAGGCGCACACTTGGCATAACTTTGTTGATGCACGAGCGGCTACTGTGCACACAATTCACAAACACAGAAAATATTTTTTTATTTGGTATGGAGTGTACTTTGGGTGTTACAGCACCCTTTAACGGTCAAGCCAGCCGGCTCTTTACTTATGACACAGGCGCACGCTTGGCACTACTTTACTGATGCACTTGCTGCTACTGCGCACACAATTCACAAACACAGAAAATATTTTTTTATTTATTTTGGACTGGAGTGTACTTTGGGGGTTACAGCACCCTTTAATGGTCAAGCCAGCCGGCCCTTTACTTATGACACAGGCGCACGCTTGGCACTACTTTGTTGATGCACGTGCTGCTACTGCGCACACAATTCACAAACACAGAAAATATTTTTTTATTTGGTTTGGAGTGTACTTTGGGGGTTACAGCACCCTTTAACGGTCACGCCATCCGGCCCTTTACTTATGACACAGACGCACGCTTTGCACTACTTTGTTGAAGCACGTGCGGCTACTGCGCACACAATTCACAAACACAGAAAATATTTTTTTATTTGGTTTGGAGTGTACTTTGGGGGTTACAGCACTCTTTAACGGTCAAGCCAGCCGGCCCTTTACTTATGACACAGGCGTACTCTTGGCACTACTTTGTTGATGCACGTGCGACTACTGCGCACACAATTCACAAACACAGAAAATATTTTTTTATTTGGTTTGGAGAGTACTTTGGGGGTTACAGCACCCTTTAACGGTCAAGCAATCCGGCCCTTTACTTATAACACAGGCGCACGCTTGGCACTACTTTGTTGATGCACGTGTGGCTACTGCGCACACAATTCACAAACACAGAAAATAGTTTTTTATTTGGTTTGGACTGGAGTGTACTTTGGGGGTTACAGCCTTCTTTTAACGGTCAAGCCAGCCGGCCCTTTCCTTATGACACAGGCGTACGCTTGGCACTACTTTGTTGATGCACGTGCTGCTACTGCGCACACATTTCACAAACACAGAAAATATTTTTTTATTTTGTTTGGATTGTACTTTGGGGGGTTACAGCAACCTTTAACAGTCAAGCCAGCCGGCCTTTTACTTATGACACAGGCGAACGCTTGGCACTACTTTATTGATGCACGTGCCGCTACTGCTCACACAAATCAAAAAACACAGAAAATATTTTTTATTTATTTTGGACTGGAGTGTACTTTGGGGGTTACAGCACCCTTTAATGGTCAAGCCAGGTGGCCCTTTACTTATGACACAGGCGCACGCTTGGCACTACTTTGTTGAAGCACGTGCGGCTACTGCGCACACAATTCACAAACACAGAAAATATTTTTTTATTTGGTATGGAGTGTACTTTGGGGGTTAAAGCACCCTTTATCGGTCAAGCCTGCCGGCCCTTTTACTTATGACACAGGCGCACGCTTGGCACTACTTTATTGATGCACTTGCGGCTACTGCGCACACAATTCACAAACACAGAAACATTTTTTTTATTTGGTTTGGAGTGTACTATGGGGGTTACAGCACCCTTTAATGGTCAAGCCAGCTTGCCCTTTACTTATGACACAGGCGCACACTTGGCACTACTTTGTTGATGCACGTGCGGCTACTGCGCACACAATTCACAAACACAGAAAATATTTTTTTATTTGGTTTGGAGTGTACTTTGGGGGTTACAGCACCCTTTAACGGTCAAGCCAGCCGCCACTTTACTTATGACACAGACGCACGCTTGGCACTACTTTGTTGATGCACACAATTCATAAACACAGAAAATATTTTTTTATTTGGTTTGGAGTGTACTTTGGGGGTTACAGCACCCTTTAACGGTCAAGCCAGCCGGCCCTTTACTTATGACACAGGCGCACGCTTGGCACTACTTTGTTGATGCACGTGCGGCTACTGCGCACACAATTCACAAACACAGAAAATATTTTTTTATTTGGTTTGGAGTGTACTTTGGGTGTTACAGCACCCTTTAACGGTGAAGCCAGCCAGCCCTTTATTATGACACAGGCGCACACTTGGCATAACTTTGTTGATGCACGAGCGGCTACTGCGCACAAAATTCACAAACACAGAAAATATTTTTTTATTTGGTATGGAGTGTACTTTGGGTGTTACAGCACCCTTTAACGGTCAAGCCAGCCGGCTCTTTACTTATGACACAGGCGCACGCTTGGCACTACTTTATTGATGCACTTGCTGCTACTGCGCACACAATTCACAAACACAGAAAATATTTTTTTATTTATTTTGGACTGGAGTGTACTTTGGGGGTTACAGCACCCTTTAATGGTCAAGCCAGCTGGCCCTTTACTTATGACACAGGCGCACGCTTGGCACTACTTTGTTGATGCACGTGCTGCTACTGCGCACACAATTCACAAACACAGAAAATATTTTTTTATTTGGTTTGTAGTGTACTTTGGGGGTTACAGCACCCTTTAACGGTCACGCCATCCGGCCCTTTACTTATGACACAGGCGCACGCTTTGCACTACTTTGTTGAAGCACGTGCGGCTACTGCGCACACAATTCACAAACACAGAAAATATTCTTTTATTTGGTTTGGAGTGTACTTTGGGGGTTACAGCACCCTTTAACGGTCAAGCCAGCCGGCCCTTTACTTATGACACAGGCGTACTCTTGGCACTACTTTGTTGATGCACGTGCGACTACTGCGCACACAATTCACAAACACAGAAAATATTTTTTTATTTGGTTTGGAGAGTACTTTGGGGGTTACAGCACCCTTTAACGGTCAAGCAATCCGGCCCTTTACTTATAACACAGGCGCACGCTTGGCACTACTTTGTTGATGCACGTGTGGCTACTGCACACACAATTCACAAACACAGAAAATAGTTTTTTATTTGGTTTGGACTGGAGTGTACTTTGGGGGTTACAGCACCCTTTAACGGTCAAGCCAGGTGGCCCTTTACTTATGACACAGGCGCACGCTTGGCACTACTTTGTTGAAGCAAGTGCGGCTACTGCGCACACAATTCACAAACACAGAAAATATTTTTTTATTTGGTATGGAGTGTACTTTGGGGGTTACAGCACCCTTTATCGGTCAAGCCTGCCGCCCTTTTACTTATGACACAGGCGCACGCTTGGCACAACTTTATTGATGCACTTGCGGCTACTGCGCACACAATTCACAAACACAGAAAATATTTTTTTATTTATTTTGGACTGGAGTGTACTTTGGGGGTTACATCACCCTTTAACGGTCAAGCCAGCCGGCCCTTTACTTATGACACAGGCGCACGCTTGGCACTACTTTGTAGATACACGTGCGGCTACTGCGCACACAATTCACAAACACAGAAAACATTTTTTTATTTGGTTTGGAGTGTACTTTGGGGGTTACAGCACCCTTTAATGGTCAAGCCAGCTTGCCCTTTACTTATGACACAGGCGCACACTTGGCACTACTTTGTTGATGCACGTGCGGCTACTGCGCACACAATTCACAAACACAGAAAATATTTTTTTATTTGGTTTGGAGTGTACTTTGGGGGTTACAGCACCCTTTAACGGTCAAGCCAGCCGCCACTTTACTTATGACACAGACGCACGCTTGGCACTAATTTGTTGATGCACGTGCGGCTACTGTGCACACAATTCATAAACACAGAAAATATTTTTTTATTTGGTTTGGAGTGTACTTTGGGGGTTACAGCACCTTTTAACGGTCAAGCCAGCTGGCCCTTTACTTATGACACAGGCGCACGCTTGGCACTACTTTGTTGATGCACGTGCGGCTACTGCGCACACAATTCACAAACACAGAAAATATTTTTTTATTTGGTTTGGAGTGTACTTTGGGTGTTACAGCACCCTTTAACGGTGAAGCCAGCCAGCCCTTTATTATGACACAGGCGCACACTTGGCATAACTTTGTTGATGCACGAGCGGCTACTGCGCACACAATTCACAAACACAGAAAATATTTTTTTATTTGGTTTGGAGTGTACTTTGGGTGTTACAGCACCCTTTAACGGTCAAGCCAGCCGGCTCTTTACTTATGACACAGGCGCACGCTTGGCACTACTTTATTGATGCACTTGCTGCTACTGCGCACACAATTCACAAACACAGAAAATATTTTTTTATTTATTTTGGACTGGAGTGTACTTTGGGGGTTACAGCACCCTTTAACGGTCAAGCCAGCCGGCCCTTTACTTATGACACAGGCGCACGCTTGGCACTACGTTGTAGATGCACGTGTGGCTACTGCGCACACAATTCACAAACACAGAAAATATTTTTTTATTTGGTTTGGAGTGTACTTTGGGGGTTACAGCACCCTTTAATGGTCAAGCCAGCTGGCCCTTTACTTATGACACAGGCGCACACTTGGCACTACTTTGTTGATGCACGTGCGGCTACTGCGCACACAATTCACAAACACAGAAAAAAAATTTTTATTTGGTTTCGAGTGTACTTTGAGGGTTACAGCACCCTTTAACGGTCAAGCCATCCGGCCCTTTACTTATGACACAAGCGCACGCTTGGCACTACTTTGTTGATGCACGTGCGGCTACTGCGCACACAATTCACAACCACAGATAAAATTTTTTTATTTGGTTTGGAGTGTTCTTTGGGGGTTACAGCACCCTTTAATGTTCAAGCCAGCCTGCCCATTACTTATGACACAGGCGAACGCTTGGCACTACTTTGTTGATGCACGTGCGGCTACTGCGCACACAATTCACAAACACAGAAAATATTTTTTTATTTGGTTTGTAGTGTACTTTGGGGGTTACAGCACCCTTTAACAGTCAAGCCAGCCGGCCCTTTACTTATGACACAGACGCACGCTTGGCACTACATTGTTGATGCACGTGCGGCTACTGCGCACACAATTCACAAACACAGAAAATATTTTTTTATTTGGTTTGGAGTGTACTTTGGGGGTTACAGCACCCTTTAATGGTCAAGCCAGCCGGCCCTTTACTTATGACACAGGCGAACGCTTGGCACTACTTTGTTGATGCACGTGCGGCTACTGCGCACACAATTCACAAACACAGAAAATATTTTTTTATTTGGTTTGGAGTGTACTTTGGGGGTTACAGCACCCTTTATCGGTCAAGCCAGCCTGCCCATTACTTATGACACAGGCGCACGCTTGGCACTAACTTGTGATGCACGTGCGGCTACTGCGCACACAATTCACAAACACAGAAAATATTTTTTTATTTGGTTTGGAGTGTACTTTGGGGGTTACAGCACCCTTTAACGGTCAAGCCAGCCGGCCCTTTACTTATGACACAGGCGCACGCTTGGCACTACTTTGTTGATGCACGTGCGGCTACTGCGCACACAATTCACAAACACAGAAAATATTTTTTTATTTGGTTTCGAGTGTACTTTGGGGTTACAGCACCCTTTAATGGTCAAGCCAGCCGGCCCTTTACTTATGACACAGGCGCACACTTGGCACTACTTTGTTGATGCACGTGCGGCTACTGCGCACACAATTCACAAACACAGAAAATATTTTTTTTTTTGGTTTGGAATGTACTTTGAGGGTTACAGCACCCTTTAACGGTCAAGCCATCCGGCCCTTTACTTATGACACAGGCGCACGCTTGGCACTACTTTGTTGAAGCACGTGCGGCTACTGCGCACACAATTCACAAACACTGAAAATATTTTTTTATTTGGTTTGGAGTGTACTTTGGGGCTTACAGCACTCTTTAACGGTGAAGCCAGCCGGCCCTTTACTTATGACACAGGCGCACGCTTGGCACTACTTTATTGATGCACTTGCTGCTACTGCGCACACAATTCACAAACACAGAAAATATTTTTTTATTTATTTTGGACTGGAGTGTACTTTGGGGGTTACAGCACCCTTTAAAGGTCAAGCCAGCCGGCCCTTTACTTATGACACAGGCGCACACTTGGCACTACTTTGTTGATGCACGTGCGGCTACTGCGCACACAATTCACAAACACAGAAAAAAATTTTTTATTTGGTTTCGAGTGTACTTTGAGGGTTACAGCACCCTTTAACGGTCAAGCCATCCGGCCCTTTACTTATGACACAAGCGCACGCTTGGCACTACTTTGTTGATGCACGTGCGGCTACTGCGCACACAATTCACAACCACAGATAAAAATTTTTTATTTGGTTTGGAGTGTTCTTTGGGGTTACAGCACCCTTTAATGGTCAAGCCAGCCGGCCCTTTACTTATGACACAGGCGCACGCTTGGCACTACTTTGTTGATGCACGTGCGGCTACTGCGCACACAATTCACAAACACAGAAAATATTTTTTTTTATTTGGTTTCGAGTGTACTTTGGGGTTACAGCACCCTTTAATGGTCAAGCCAGCCGGCCCTTTACTTATGACACAGGCGCACACTTGGCACTACTTTGTTGATGCACGTGCGGCTACTGCGCACACAATTCACAAACACAGAAAATATTTTTTTATTTGGTTTGGAATGTACTTTGAGGGTTACAGCACCCTTTAACGGTCAAGCCATCCGGCCCTTTACTTATGACACAGGCGCACGCTTGGCACTACTTTGTTGAAGCACGTGCGGCTACTGCGCACACAATTCACAAACACTGAAAATATTTTTTTATTTGGTTTGGAGTGTACTTTGGGGCTTACAGCACTCTTTAACGGTGAAGCCAGCCAGCCCTTTATTATGACACAGGCGCACACTTGGCATAACTTTGTTGATGCACGAGCGGCTACTGCGCACACAATTCACAAACACAGAAAATATTTTTTTATTTGGTTTGGAGTGTAATTTGGGTGTTACAGCACCCTTTAACGGTCAAGCCAGCCGGCTCTTTACTTATGACACAGGCGCACGCTTGGCACTACTTTATTGATGCACTTGCTGCTACTGCGCACACAATTCACAAACACAGAAAATATTTTTTTATTTATTTTGGACTGGAGTGTACTTTGGGGGTTACAGCACCCTTTAACGGTCAAGCCAGCCGGCCCTTTACTTATGACACAGGCGCACACTTGGCACTACTTTGTTGATGCACGTGCGGCTACTGCGCACACAATTCACAAACACAGAAAAAATTTTTTTATTTGGTTTGGAGTGTTCTTTGGGGGTTACAGCACCCTTTAATGGTCAAGCCAGCCTGCCCATTACTTATGACACAGGCGAACGCTTGGCACTACTTTGTTGATGCACGTGCGGCTACTGCGCACACAATTCACAAACACAGAAAATATTTTTTTATTTGGTTTGTAGTGTACTTTGGGGGTTACAGCACCCTTTAACGGTCAAGCCAGCCGGCCCTTTACTTATGACACAGACGCACGCTTGGCACTACATTGTTGATGCACGTGCGGCTACTGCGCACACAATTCACAAACACAGAAAATATTTTTTTATTTGGTTTGGAGTGTACTTTGGGGGTTACAGCACCCTTTAATGGTCAAGCCAGCCGGCCCTTTACTTATGACACAGGCGAACGCTTGGCACTACTTTGTTGATGCACGTGCGGCTACTGCGCACACAATTCACAAACACAGAAAATATTTTTTTATTTGGTTTGGAGTGTACTTTGGGGGTTACAGCACCCTTTATCGGTCAAGCCAGCCTGCCCATTACTTATGACACAGGCGCACGCTTGGCACTAACTTGTGATGCACGTGCGGCTACTGCGCACACAATTCACAAACACAGAAAATATTTTTTTATTTGGTTTGGAGTGTACTTTGGGGGTTACAGCACCCTTTAACGGTCAAGCCAGCCGGCCCTTTACTTATGACACAGGCGTAAATTGGCACTACTTTGTTGATGCACGTGCGGCTACTGCGCACACAATTCACAAACACAGAAATTATTTTTTTATTTGGTTTGGAATGTACTTTGGGGGTTACAGCACCCTTTAACGGTCAAGCCAGCTGGCCCTTTACTTATGACACAGGCACACGCTTGGCACTACTTTGTTGATGCACCTGCGGCTACAGCGCACACAATTCATAAACACAGAAAATATTTTTTTATATGGTTTGGAGTGTACTTTGGGGGTTACAGCACCCTTTAATGGTCAAGCCAGCTTGCCCTTTACTTATGACACAGGCGCACACTTGGCACTACTTTGTTGATGCACGTGCGGCTACTGCGCACACAATTCACAAACACAGAAAATATTTTTTTATTTGGTTTGGAGTGTACTTTGGGGGTTACAGCACCCTTTAACGGTCAAGCCAGCCGCCACTTTACTTATGACACAGACGCACGCTTGGCACTACTTTGTTGATGCACGTGCGGCTACTGTGCACACAATTCATAAACACAGAAAATATTTTTTTATTTGGTTTGGAGTGTACTTTGGGGGTTACAGCACCTTTTAACGGTCAAGCCAGCTGGCCCTTTACTTATGACACAGGCGCACGCTTGGCACTACTTTGTTGATGCACGTGCGGCTACTGCGCACACAATTCACAAACACAGAAAATATTTTTTTATTTGGTTTGGAGTGTACTTTGGGTGTTACAGCACCCTTTAACGGTGAAGCCAGCCAGCCCTTTATTATGACACAGGCGCACACTTGGCATAACTTTGTTGATGCACGAGCGGCTACTGCGCACACAATTCACAAACACAGAAAATATTTTTTTATTTGGTTTGGAGTGTACTTTGGGTGTTACAGCACCCTTTAACGGTCAAGCCAGCCGGCTCTTTACTTATGACACAGGCGCACGCTTGGCACTACTTTATTGATGCACTTGCTGCTACTGCGCACACAATTCACAAACACAGAAAATATTTTTTTATTTATTTTGGACTGGAGTGTACTTTGGGGGTTACAGCACCCTTTAATGGTCAAGCCAGCCGGCCCTTTACTTATGACACATGCGCACGCTTGGCACTACGTTGTAGATGCACGTGTGGCTACTGCGCACACAATTCACAAACACAGAAAATATTTTTTTATTTGGTTTGGAGTGTACTTTGGGGGTTACAGCACCCTTTAATGGTCAAGCCAGCTGGCCCTTTACTTATGACACAGGCGCACACTTGGCACTACTTTGTTGATGCACGTGCGGCTACTGCGCACACAATTCACAAACACAGAAAAAAAATTTTTATTTGGTTTCGAGTGTACTTTGAGGGTTACAGCACCCTTTAACGGTCAAGCCATCCGGCCCTTTACTTATGACACAAGCGCACGCTTGGCACTACTTTGTTGATGCACGTGCGGCTACTGCGCACACAATTCACAACCACAGATAAAAAAATTTTATTTGGTTTGGAGTGTTCTTTGGGGGTTACAGCACCCTTTATTGTTCAAGCCAGCCTGCCCATTACTTATGACACAGGCGAACGCTTGGCACTACTTTGTTGATGCACGTGCGGCTACTGCGCACACAATTCACAAACACAGAAAATATTTTTTTATTTGGTTTGTAGTGTACTTTGGGGGTTACAGCACCCTTTAACAGTCAAGCCAGCCGGCCCTTTACTTATGACACAGACGCACGCTTGGCACTACATTGTTGATGCACGTGCGGCTACTGCGCACACAATTCACAAACACAGAAAATATTTTTTTATTTGGTTTGGAGTGTACTTTGGGGGTTACAGCACCCTTTAATGGTCAAGCCAGCCGGCCCTTTACTTATGACACAGGCGAACGCTTGGCACTACTTTGTTGATGCACGTGCGGCTACTGCGCACACAATTCACAAACACAGAAAATATTTTTTTATTTGGTTTGGAGTGTACTTTGGGGCTTACAGCACTCTTTAACGGTGAAGCCAGCCGGCCCTTTACTTATGACACAGGCGCACGCTTGGCACTACTTTATTGATGCACTTGCTGCTACTGCGCACACAATTCACAAACACAGAAAATATTTTTTTATTTATTTTGGACTGGAGTGTACTTTGGGGGTTACAGCACACTTTAACGGTCAAGCCAGCCGGCCCTTTACTTATGACACAGGCGCACACTTGGCACTACTTTGTTGATGCACGTGCGGCTACTGCGCACACAATTCACAAACACAGTAAAAAATTTTTTATTTGGTTTCGAGTGTACTTTGAGGGTTACAGCAACCTTCAACGGTCAAGCCATCCGGCCCTTTACTTATGACACAAGCGCACGCTTGGCACTACTTTGTTGATGCACGTGCGGCTACTGCGCACACAATTCACAACCACAGATAATTTTTTTTTATTTGGTTTGGAGTGTTCTTTGGGGGTTACAGCACCCTTTAATGGTCAAGCCAGCCGGCCCTTTACTTATGACACAGGCGCACGCTTGGCACTACTTTGTTGATGCACGTGCTGCTACTGCGCACACAATTTACAAACACAGAAAATATTTTTTTATTTGGTTTCGAGTGTACTTTGGGGTTACAGCACCCTTTAATGGTCAAGCCAGCCGGCCCTTTACTTATGACACAGGCGCACACTTGGCACTACTTTGTTGATGCACGTGCGGCTACTGCGCACACAATTCACAAACACAGAAAATATTTTTTTATTTGGTTTGGAATGTACTTTGAGGGTTACAGCACCCTTTAACGGTCAAGCCATCCGGCCCTTTACTTATGACACAGGCGCACGCTTGGCACTACTTTGTTGAAGCACGTGCGGCTACTGCGCACACAATTCACAAACACTGAAAATATTTTTTTATTTGGTTTGGAGTGTACTTTGTGGCTTACAGCACTCTTTAACGGTGAAGCCAGCCAGCCCTTTATTATGACACAGGCGCACACTTGGCATAACTTTGTTGATGCACGAGCGGCTACTGCGCACACAATTCACAAACACAGAAAATATTTTTTTATTTGGTTTGGAGTGTACTTTGGGTGTTACAGCACCCTTTAACGGTCAAGCCAGCCGGCTCTTTATTTATGACACAGGCGCACGCTTGGCACTACTTTATTGATGCACTTGCTGCTACTGCGCACACAATTCACAAACACAGAAAATATTTTTTTATTTATTTTGGACTGGAGTGTACTTTGGGGGTTACAGCACCCTTTAACGGTCAAGCCAGCCGGCCCTTTACTTATGACACAGGCGCACACTTGGCACTACTTTGTTGATGCACGTGCGGCTACTGCGCACACAATTCACAAACACAGAAAAAAAAATTTTATTTGGTTTCGAGTGTACTTTGAGGGTTACAGCACCCTTTAACGGTCAAGCCATCCGGCCCTTTACTTATGACACAAGCGCACGCTTGGCACTACTTTGATGATGCACGTGCGGCTACTGCGCACACAATTCACAACCACAGATACAAATTTTTTATTTGGTTTGGAGTGTTCTTTGGGGGTTACAGCACCCTTTAATGGTCAAGCCAGCCTGCCCATTACTTATGACACAGGCGAACGCTTGGCACTACTTTGTTGATGCACGTGCGGCTACTGCGCACACAATTCACAAACACAGAAAATATTTTTTTATTTGGTTTGTAGTGTACTTTGGGGGTTACAGCACCCTTTAACGGTCAAGCCAGCCGGCCCTTTACTTATGACACAGACGCACGCTTGGCACTACATTGTTGATGCACGTGCGGCTACTGCGCACACAATTCACAAACACAGAAAATATTTTTTTATTTGGTTTGGAGTGTACTTTGGGGGTTACAGCACCCTTTAATGGTCAAGCCAGCCGGCCCTTTACTTATGACACAGGCGAACGCTTGGCACTACTTTGTTGATGCACGTGCGGCTACTGCGCACACAATTCACAAACACAGAAAATATTTTTTTATTTGGTTTGGAGTGTACTTTGGGGGTTACAGCACCCTTTATCGGTCAAGCCAGCCTGCCCATTACTTATGACACAGGCGCATGCTTGGCACTAACTAGTGATGCACGTGCGGCTACTGCGCACACAATTCACAAACACAGAAAATATTTTTTTATTTGGTTTGGAGTTTACTTTGGGGGTTACAGCACCCTTTAACGGTCAAGCCAGCCGGCCCTTTACTTATGACACAGGCGTAAATTGGCACTACTTTGTTGATGCACGTGCGGCTACTGCGCACACAATTCACAAACACAGAAATTATTTTTTTATTTGGTTTGGAATGTACTTTGGGGGTTACAGCACCCTTTAACGGTCAAGCCAGCTGGCCCTTTACTTATGACACAGGCACACGCTTGGCACTACTTTGTTGATGCACCTGCGGCTACAGCGCACACAATTCATAAACACAGAAAATATTTTTTTATATGGTTTGGAGTGTACTTTGGGGGTTACAGCACCCTTTAACGGTCAAGCCAGCCGGCCCTTTACTTATGACACAGGCGCACGCTTGGCACTACTTTGTTGATGCACGTGCGGCTACTGCGCACACAATTCACAAACACAGAAAATATTTTTTTATTTGGTTTCGAGTGTACTTTGGGGTTACAGCACCCTTTAATGGTCAAGCCAGCCGGCCCTTTATTTATGACACAGGCGCACACTTGGCACTACTTTGTTGATGCACGTGCGGCTACTGCGCACACAATTCACAAACACAGAAAATATTTTTTTATTTGGTTTGGAATGTACTTTGAGGGTTACAGCACCCTTTAACGGTCAAGCCATCCGGCCCTTTACTTATGACACAGGCGCACGCTTGGCACTACTTTGTTGAAGCACGTGCGGCTACTGCGCACACAATTCACAAACACTGAAAATATTTTTTTATTTGGTTTGGAGTGTACTTTGGGGCTTACAGCACTCTTTAACGGTCAAGCGAGCCGGCCCTTTACTTATGACACAGGCGTACTCTTGGCACTACTTTGTTGATGCACGTGCGGCTACTGCGCAAACAATTCACAAACACAGAAAATATTTTTTTATTTGGTTTGCAGTGTACTTTGGGGGTTACAGCACCCTTTAATGGTCAAGCCAGCTGGCCCTTTACTTATGACACAGGCGCACACTTGGCACTACTTTGTTGATGCACGTGCGGCTACTGCGCACACAATTCACAAACACAGAAAAAACATTTTTATTTGGTTTGTAGTGTACTTTGGGGGTTACAGCACCCTTTAACGGTCAAGCCAGCCGGCACTTTACTTATGACACAGACGCACGCTTGGCACTACTTTGTGATGCACGTGCGGCTACTGCGCACACAATTCATAAACACAGAAAATATTTTTTTATTTGGTTTGGAGTGTACTTTGGGGGTTACAGCACCCTTTAACGGTCAAGCCAGCCAGCCCTTTACTTATGACACAGGCGCACGCTTGGCACTACTTTGTTGATGCACGTGCGGCTACTGCGCACACAATTCACAAACACAGAAAATATTTTTTTATTTGATTTCGAGTGTACTTTGGGGGTTACAGCACCCTTTAATGGTCAAGCCAGCTGGCCCTTTACTTATGACACAGGCGCACGCTTGGCACTACTTTGTTGATGCACGTGCTGCTACTGCGCACACAATTCACAAACACAGAAAATATTTTTTTATTTGGTTTGGAGTGTACTTTGGGGTTTACAGCACCCTTTAACGGTCAAGCCATCCGGCCCTTTACTTATGACACAGGCGCACGCTTTGCACTACTTTGTTGAAGCACGTGCGGCTACTGCACACCCAATTCACAAACACAAAAAATATTTTTTTATTTGGTTTCGAGTGTACTTTGGGGTTACAGCACCCTTTAATGGTCAAGCCAGCCGGCCCTTTACTTATGACACAGGCGAACGCTTGGCACTACATTGTTGATGCACGTGCTGCTACTGCGCACACAATTCACAAACACAGAAAATATTTTTTTATTTGGTTTGGAATGTACTTTGAGGGTTACAGCACCCTTTAACGGTCAAGCCATCCGGCCCTTTACTTATGACACAGGTGCACGCTTGGCACTACTTTGTTGAAGCACGTGCGGCTACTGCGCACACAATTCACAAACACAGAAAATATTTTTTTATTTGGTTTGGAGTGTACTTTGGGGCTTACAGCACTCTTTAACGGTCAAGCGAGCCGGCCCTTTGCTTATGACACAGGCGTACTCTTGGCACTACTTTGTTGAAGCACGTGCGGCTACTGCGCACACAATTCACAAACACAGAAAATATTTTTTTATTTGGTTTGGAGTGTACTTTGGGGGTTACAGCACCCTTTAACGGTCAAGCCAGCTGGCCCTTTACTTATGACACAGGCGCACGCTTGGCACTACTTTGTTGATGCACATGCGGCTACTGCGCACACAATTCACAAACACAGAAAATATTTTTTTATTTGGTTTGGAGTGTACTTTGGGGGTTACAGCACCCTTTAATGGTGAAGCCAGCCGGCCCTTTACTTATGACACAGGCGCACACTTGGCATAACTTTGTTGATGCACGTGCGGCTACTGCGCACACAATTCACAAACACAAAAAATATTTTTTTATTTGGGTATGGAGTGTACTTTGGGGGTTACAGCACCCTTTAACGGTCAAGCCTGCCTGCCCTTTACTTCTGACACAGGCGCACGCTTGGCACTACTTTATTGATGCACTTGAAACTACTGCGCACACAATTCACAAACACAGAAAATATTTTTTTATTTATTTTGGACTGGAGTGTACTTTGGGGGTTACAGCACCCTTTAACGGTCAAGCCAGCTGGCCCTTTACTTATGACACAGGCGCACGCTTGGCACTACTTTGTAGATGCACGTGCGGCTACTGCGCACACAATTCAAAAACACAGAAAATATTTTTTTATTTGGTTTGGAGTGTACTTTGGGGGTTACAGCACCCTTTAATGGTCAAGCCAGCTGGCCCTTTACTTATGACACAGGCGCACACTTGGCACTACTTTGTTGATGCACGTGCGGCTACTGCGCACACAATTCACAAACACAGAAAAAACATTTTTATTTGGTTTGTAGTGTACTTTGGGGGTTACAGCACCCTTTAACGGTCAAGCCAGCCGGCACTTTACTTATGACACAGACGCACGCTTGGCACTACTTTGTGATGCACGTGCGGCTACTGCGCACACAATTCATAAACACAGAAAATATTTTTTTATTTGGTTTGGAGTGTACTTTGGGGGTTACAGCACCCTTTAACGGTCAAGCCAGCCAGCCCTTTACTTATGACACAGGCGCACGCTTGGCACTACTTTGTTGATGCACGTGCGGCTACTGTGCACACAATTCATAAACACAGAAAATATTTTTTTATTTGGTTTGTAGTGTACTTTGGGGGTTACAGCACCCTTTAACGGTCAAGCCAGCTGGCCCTTTACTTATGACACAGGCGCACGCTTGGCACTACTTTGTTGATGCACGTGCGGCTACTGCGCACACAATTCACAAACACAGAAAATATTTTTTTATTTGGTTTGGAGTGTACTTTGGGTGTTACAGCACCCTTTAACGGTGAAGCCAGCCAGCCCTTTATTATGACACAGGCGCACACTTGGCATAACTTTGTTGATGCACGAGCGGCTACTGCGCACACAATTCACAAACACAGAAAATATTTTTTTATTTATTTTGGACTGGAGTGTACTTTGGGGGTTACAGCACCCTTTAACGGTCAAGCCAGCCGGCCCTTTACTTATGACACAGGCGCACGCTTGGCACTACGTTGTAGATGCACGTGTGGCTACTGCGCACACAATTCACAAACACAAAAAATATTTTTTTATTTGGTTTGGAGTGTACTTTGGGGGTTACAGCACCCTTTAATGGTCAAGCCAGCTGGCCCTTTACTTATGACACAGGCGCACACTTGGCACTACTTTGTTGATGCACGTGCGGCTACTGCGCACACAATTCACAAACACAGAAAAAATTTTTTATTTGGTTTCGAGTGTACTTTGAGGGTTACAGCACCCTTTAACGGTCAAGCCATCCGGCCCTTTACTTATGACACAAGCGCACGCTTGGCACTACTTTGTTGATGCACATGCGGCTACTGCGCACACAATTCACAACCACAGATAAAAAATTTTTATTTGGTTTGGAGTGTTCTTTGGGGGTTACAGCACCCTTTAATGGTCAAGCCAGCCTGCCCATTACTTATGACACAGGCGAACGCTTGGCACTACTTTGTTGATGCACGTTCGGCTACTGCGCACACAATTCACAAACACAGAAAATATTTTTTTATTTGGTTTGTAGTGTACTTTGGGGGTTACAGCACCCTTTAACGGTCAAGCCAGCCGGCCCTTTACTTATGACACAGACGCACGCTTGGCACTACATTGTTGATGCACGTGCGGCTACTGCGCACACAATTCACAAACACAGAAAATATTTTTTTATTTGGTTTGGAGTGTACTTTGGGGGTTACAGCACCCTTTAATGGTCAAGCCAGCCAGCCCTTTACTTATGACACAGGCGAACGCTTGGCACTACTTTGTTGATGCACGTGCGGCTACTGCGCACACAATTCACAAACACAGAAAATATTTTTTTATTTGGTTTGGAGTGTACTTTGGGGGTTACAGCACCCTTTATTGGTCAAGCCAGCCTGCCCATTACTTATGACACAGGCGCACGCTTGGCACTAACTTGTGATGCACGTGCGGCTACTGCGCACACAATTCACAAACACAGAAAATATTTTTTTATTTGGTTTGGAGTGTACTTTGGGGGTTACAGCACCCTTTAACGGTCAAGCCAGCCGGCCCTTTACTTATGACACAGGCGTAACTTGGCACTACTTTGTTGATGCACGTGCGGCTACTGCGCACACAATTCACAAACACAGAAATTATTTTTTTATTTGGTTTGGAATGTACTTTGGGGGTTACAGCACCCTTTAACGGTCAAGCCAGCTGGCCCTTTACTTATGACACAGGCACACGCTTGGCACTACTTTGTTGATGCACCTGCGGCTACAGCACACACAATTCATAAACACAGAAAATATTTTTTTATATGGTTTGGAGTGTACTTTGGGGGTTACAGCACCCTTTAACCGTCAAGCCAGCCGGCCCTTTACTTATGACACAGGCGCACGCTTGGCACTACTTTGTTGATGCACGTGCGGCTACTGCGCACACAATTCACAAACACAGAAAATATTTTTTTATTTGGTTTCGAGTGTACTTTGGGGTTACAGCACCCTTTAATGGTCAAGCCAGCCGGCCCTTTACTTATGACACAGGCGCACGCTTGGCACTACTTTGTTGATGCACGTGCGGCTACTGCGCACACAATTCACAAACACAGAAAATATTTTTTTATTTGGTTTGGAATGTACTTTGAGGGTTACAGCACCCTTTAATGGTCAAGCCATCCGGCCCTTTACTTATGACACAGGCGCACGCTTGGCACTACTTTGTTGAAGCAAGTGCGGCTACTGCGCACACAATTCACAAACACTGAAAATATTTTTTTATTTGGTTTGGAGTGTACTTTGGGGCTTACAGCACTCTTTAACGGTCAAGCGAGCCGGCCCTTTACTTATGACACAGGCGTACTCTTGGCACTACTTTGTTGATGCACGTGCGGCTACTGCGCAAACAATTCACAAACACAGAAAATATTTTTTTATTTGGTTTGGAGTGTACTTTGGGGGTTACAGAACCCTTTAATGGTCAAGCCAGCTGGCCCTTTACTTATGACACAGGTGCACACTTGGCACTACTTTGTTGATGCACGTGCGGCTACTGCGCACACAATTCACAAACACAGAAAAAACATTTTTATTTGGCTTGTAGTGTACTTTGGGGGTTACAGCACCCTTTAACGGTCAAGCCAGCCGGCACTTTACTTATGACACAGACGCACGCTTGGCACTACTTTGTGATGCACGTGCTGCTACTGCGCACACAATTCATAAACACAGAAAATATTTTTTTATTTGGTTTGGAGTGTACTTTGGGGGTTACAGCACCCTTTAACGGTCAAGCCAGCCAGCCCTTTACTTATGACACAGGCGCACGCTTGGCACTACTTTGTTGATGCACGTGCGGCTACTGCGCACAAAATTCACAAACACAGAAAATATTTTTTTATTTGATTTCGAGTGTACTTTGGGGGTTACAGCACCCTTTAATGGTCAAGCCAGCTGGCCCTTTACTTATGACACAGGCGCACGCTTGGCACTACTTTGTTGATGCACGTGCTGCTACTGCGCACACAATTCACAAACACAGAAAATATTTTTTTATTTGGTTTGGAGTGTACTTTGGGGGTTACAGCACCCTTTAACGGTCAAGCCATCTGGCCCTTTACTTATGACACAGGCGCACGCTTTGCACTACTTTGTTGAAGCACGTGCGGCTACTGCGCACACAATTCACAAACACAAAAAATATTTTTTTATTTGGTTTCGAGTGTACTTTGGGGTTACAGCACCCTTTAATGGTCAAGCCAGCCGGCCCTTTACTTATGACACAGGCGCATGCTTGGCACTACATTGTTGATGCATGTGCGGCTACTGCGCACACAATTCACAAACACAGAAAATATTTTTTAATTTGGTTTGGAATGTACTTTGAGGGTTACAGCACCCTTTAATGGTCAAGCCATCCGGCCCTTTACTTATGACACAGGCGCACGCTTGGCACTACTTTGTTGAAGCACATGCGGCTACTGCGCACACAATTCAAAAACACAGAAAATATTTTTTTATTTGGTTTGGAGTGTACTTTGGGGCTTACAGCACTCTTTAACGGTCAAGCGAGCCGGCCCTTTACTTATGACACAGGCTTACTCTTGGCACTACTTTGTTGATGCACGTGCGGCTACTGCGCAAACAATTCACAAACACAGAAAATATTTTTTTATTTGGTTTGGAGTGTACTTTGGGGGTTACAGCACCCTTTAACGGTCAAGCCAGCTGGCCCTTTATTTATGACACAGGCACACGCTTGGCACTACTTTGTTGATGCACATGCGGCTACTGCGCACACAATTCACAAACACAGAAAATATTTTTTTATTTGGTTTGGAGTGTACTTTGGGGGTTACAGCACCCTTTAATGGTGAAGCCAGCCGGCCCTTTACTTATGACACAGGTGCACACTTGGCATAACTTTGTTGATGCACGTGCGGCTACTGCGCACACAATTCACAAACACAAAAAATATTTTTTTATTTGGTATGGAGTGTACTTTGGGGGTTACAGCACGCTTTAACGGTCAAGCCTGCCTGCCCTTTACTTCTGACACAGGCGCACGCTTGGCACTACTTTATTGATGCACTTGAAACTACTGCGCACACAATTCACAAACACAGAAAATATTTTTTTATTTATTTTGGACTGGAGTGTACTTTGGGGGTTACAGCACCCTTTAACGGTCAAGCCAGCTGGCCCTTTACTTATGACACAGGCGCACGCTTGGCACTACTTTGTAGATGCACGTGCGGCTACTGCGCACACAATTCAAAAACACAGAAAATATTTTTTTATTTGGTTTGGAGTGTACTTTGGGGGTTACAGCACCCTTTAATGGTCAAGCCAGCTGGCCCTTTACTTATGACACAGGCGCACACTTGGCACTACTTTGTTGATGCACGTGCGGCTACTGCGCACACAATTCACAAACACAGAAAAACATTTTTATTTGGTTTGTAGTGTACTTTGGGGGTTACAGCACCCTTTAACGGTCAAGCCAGCCGGCACTTTACTTATGACACAGACGCACGCTTGGCACTACTTTGTGATGCACGTGCGGCTACTGCGCACACAATTCATAAACACAGAAAATATTTTTTTATTTGGTTTGGAGTGTACTTTGGGGGTTACAGCACCCTTTAACGGTCAAGCCAGCCAGCCCTTTACTTATGACACAGGCGCACGCTTGGCACTACTTTGTTGATGCACGTGCGGCTACTGCGCACACAATTCATAAACACAGAAAATATTTTTTTATATGGTTTGGAGTGTACTTTGGGGGTTACAGCACTCTTTAACGGTCAAGCCAGCTGGCCCTTTACTTATGACACAGGCACACGCTTGGCACTACTTTGTTGATGCACCTGCGGCTACAGCGCACACAATTCATAAACACAGAAAATATTTTTTTATATGGTTTGGAGTGTACTTTGGGGGTTACAGCACCCTTTAACGGTCAAGCCAGCCGTCACTTTACTTATGACACAGACGCACGCTTGGCACTACTTTGTGATGCACGTGCGGCTACTGCGCACACAATTCATAAACACAGAAAATATTTTTTTATTTGGTTTGGAGTGTACTTTGGGGGTTACAGCACCCTTTAACGGTCAAGCCAGCCAGCCCTTTACTTATGACACAGGCGCACGCTTGGCACTACTTTGTTGATGCACGTGCGGCTACTGCGCACACAATTCATAAACACAGAAAATATTTTTTTATTTGGTTTGTAGTGTACTTTGGGGGTTACAGCACCCTTTAACGGTCAAGCCAGCCGGCCCTTTACTTATGACACAGACGCACGCTTGGCACTACATTGTTGATACACGTGCGGCTACTGCGCACACAATTCACAAACACAGAAAATATTTTTTTATTTGGTTTGGAGTGTACTTTGGGGGTTACAGCACCCTTTAATGGTCAAGCCAGCCGGCCCTTTACTTATGACACAGGCGAACGCTTGGCACTACTTTGTTGATGCACGTGCGGCTACTGCGCACACAATTCACAAACACAGAAAATATTTTTTTATTTGGTTTGGAGTGTACTTTGGGGGTTACAGCACCCTTTATTGGTCAAGCCAGCCTGCCCATTACTTATGACACAGGCGTACGCTTGGCACTAACTTGTGATGCACGTGCGGCTACTGCGCACACAATTCACAAACACAGAAAATATTTTTTTATTTGGTTTGGAGTGTACTTTGGGGGTTACAGCACCCTTTAATGGTCAAGCCAGCTAGCCCTTTACTTATGACACAGGCGTAACTTGGCACTACTTTGTTGATGCACGTGCGGCTACTGCGCACACAATTCACAAACACAGAAATTATTTTTTTATTTGGTTTGGAATGTACTTTGGGGGTTACAGCACCCTTTAACGGTCAAGCCAGCTGGCCCTTTACTTATGACACAGGCACACGCTTGGCACTACTTTGTTGATGCACCTGCGGCTACAGCGCACACAATTCATAAACACAGAAAATATTTTTTTATATGGTTTGGAGTGTACTTTGGGGGTTACAGCACCCTTTAACGGTCAAGCCAGCCGGCCCTTTACTTATGACACAGGCGCACGCTTGGCACTACTTTGTTGATGCACGTGCGGCTACTGCGCACACAATTCACAAACACAGAAAATATTTTTTTATTTGGTTTCGAGTGTACTTTGGGGTTACAGCACCCTTTAATGGTCAAGCCAGCCGGCCCTTTACTTATGACACAGGCGCACGCTTGGCACTACTTTGTTGATGCACGTGCGGCTACTGCGCACACAATTCACAAACACAGAAAATATTTTTTTATTTGGTTTGGAATGTACTTTGAGGGTTACAGCACCCTTTAATGGTCAAGCCATCCGGCCCTTTACTTATGACACAGGCGCACGCTTGGCACTACTTTGTTGAAGCACGTGCGGCTACTGCGCACACAATTCACAAACACTGAAAATATTTTTTTATTTGGTTTGGAGTGTACTTTGGGGCTTACAGCACTCTTTAACGGTCAAGCGAGCCGGCCCTTTACTTATGACACAGGCGTACTCTTGGCACTACTTTGTTGATGCACGTGCGGCTACTGCGCAAACAATTCACAAACACAGAAAATATTTTTTTATTTGGATTGGAGTGTACTTTGGGGGTTACAGCACCCTTTAATGGTCAAGCCAGCTGGCCCTTTACTTATGACACAGGCGCACACTTGGCACTACTTTGTTGATGCACGTGCGGCTACTGCGCACACAATTCACAAACACAGAAAAAACATTTTTATTTGGTTTGTAGTGTACTTTGGGGGTTACAGCACCCTTTAACGGTCAAGCCAGCCGGCACTTTACTTATGACACAGACGCACGCTTGGCACTACTTTGTGATGCACGTGCGGCTACTGCGCACACAATTCACAAACACAGAAAATATTTTTTTATTTGATTTCGAGTGTACTTTGGGGGTTACAGCACCCTTTAATGGTCAAGCCAGCTGGCCCTTTACTTATGACACAGGCGCACGCTTGGCACTACTTTGTTGATGCACGTGCTGCTACTGCGCACACAATTCACAAACACAGAAAATATTTTTTTATTTGGTTTGGAGTGTACTTTGGGGTTACAGCACCCTTTAACGGTCAAGCCATCCGGCCCTTTACTTATGACACAGGCGCACGCTTTGCACTACTTTGTTGAAGCACGTGCGGCTACTGCGCACACAATTCACAAACACAAAAAATATTTTTTTATTTGGTTTCGAGTGTACTTTGGGGTTACAGCACCCTTTAATGGTCAAGCCAGCCGGCCCTTTACTTATGACACAGGCGCATGCTTGGCACTACATTGTTGATGCACGTGCGGCTACTGCGCACACAATTCACAAACACAGAAAATATTTTTAATTTGGTTTGGAATGTACTTTGAGGGTTACAGCACCCTTTAATGGTCAAGCCATCCGGCCCTTTACTTATGACACAGGCGCACGCTTGGCACTACTTTGTTGAAGCACATGCGGCTACTGCGCACACAATTCACAAACACAGAAAATATTTTTTTATTTGGTTTGGAGTGTACTTTGGGGCTTACAGCACTCTTTAACGGTCAAGCGAGCCGGCCCTTTACTTATGACACAGGCGTACTCTTGGCACTACTTTGTTGATGCACGTGCGGCTACTGCGCAAACAATTCACAAACACAGAAAATATTTTTTTATTTGGTTTGGAGTGTACTTTGGGGGTTACAGCACCCTTTAACGGTCAAGCCAGCTGGCCCTTTACTTATGACACAGGCACATGCTTGGCACTACTTTGTTGATGCACATGCGGCTACTGCGCACACAATTCACAAACACAGAAAATATTTTTTTATTTGGTTTGGAGTGTACTTTGGGGGTTACAGCACCCTTTAATGGTGAAGCCAGCCGGCCCTTTACTTATGACACAGGTGCACACTTGGCATAACTTTGTTGATGCACGTGCGGCTATTGCGCACACAATTCACAAACACAAAAAATATTTTTTTATTTGGTATGGAGTGTACTTTGGGGGTTACAGCACCCTTTAACGGTCAAGCCTGCCTGCCCTTTACTTCTGACACAGGCGCACGCTTGGCACTACTTTATTGATGCACTTGAAACTACTGCGCACACAATTCACAAACACAGAAAATATTTTTTTATTTATTTTGGACTGGAGTGTACTTTGGGGGTTACAGCACCCTTTAACGGTCAAGCCAGCTGGCCCTTTACTTATGACACAGGCGCACGCTTGGCACTACTTTGTAGATGCACGTGCGGCTACTGCGCACACAATTCAAAAACACAGAAAATATTTTTTTATTTGGTTTGGAGTGTACTTTGGGGGTTACAGCACCCTTTAATGGTCAAGCCAGCTGGCCCTTTACTTATGACACAGGCGCACACTTGGCACTACTTTGTTGATGCACGTGCGGCTACTGCGCACACAATTCACAAACACAGAAAAAACATTTTTATTTGGTTTGTAGTGTACTTTGGGGGTTATAGCACCCTTTAACGGTCAAGCCAGCCGGCACTTTACTTATGACACAGACGCACGCTTGGCACTACTTTGTGATGCACGTGCGGCTACTGCGCACACAATTCATAAACACAGAAAATATTTTTTTATTTGGTTTGGAGTGTACTTTGGGGGTTACAGCACCCTTTAACGGTCAAGCCAGCCAGCCCTTTACTTATGACACAGGCGCACGCTTGGCACTACTTTGTTGATGCACGTGCGGCTACTGCGCACACAATTCATAAACACAGAAAATATTTTTTTATATGGTTTGGAGTGTACTTTGGGGGTTACAGCACTCTTTAACGGTCAAGCCAGCTGGCCCTTTACTTATGACACAGGCACACGCTTGGCACTACTTTGTTGATGCACCTGCGGCTACAGCGCACACAATTCATAAACACAGAAAATATTTTTTTATATGGTTTGGAGTGTACTTTGGGGGTTACAGCACCCTTTAACGGTCAAGCCAGCCGGCACTTTACTTATGACACAGACGCACGCTTGGCACTACTTTGTGATGCACGTGCGGCTACTGCGCACACAATTCATAAACACAGAAAATATTTTTTTATTTGGTTTGGAGTGTACTTTGGGGGTTACAGCACCCTTTAACGGTCAAGCCAGCCGGCCCTTTACTTATGACACAGACGCACGCTTGGCACTACATTGTTGATACACGTGCGGCTACTGCGCACACAATTCACAAACACAGAAAATATTTTTTTATTTGGTTTGGAGTGTACTTTGGGGGTTACAGCACCCTTTAATGGTCAAGCCAGCCGGCCCTTTACTTATGACACAGGCGAACGCTTGGCACTACTTTGTTGATGCACGTGCGGCTACTGCGCACACAATTCACAAACACAGAAAATATTTTTTTATTTGGTTTGGAGTGTACTTTGGGGGTTACAGCACCCTTAATTGGTCAAGCCAGCCTGCCCATTACTTATGACACAGGCGCACGCTTGGCACTAACTTGTGATGCACGTGCGGCTACTGCGCACACAATTCACAAACACAGAAAATATTTTTTTATTTGGTTTGGAGTGTACTTTGGGGGTTACAGCACCCTTTAACGGTCAAGCCAGCTAGCCCTTTACTTATGACACAGGCGTAACTTGGCACTACTTTGTTGATGCACGTGCGGCTACTGCGCACACAATTCACAAACACAGAAATTATTTTTTTATTTGGTTTGGAATGTACTTTGGGGGTTACAGCACCCTTTAACGGTCAAGCCAGCTGGCCCTTTACTTATGACACAGGCACACGCTTGGCACTACTTTGTTGATGCACCTGCGGCTACAGCGCACACAATTCATAAACACAGAAAATATTTTTTTATATGGTTTGGAGTGTACTTTGGGGGTTACAGCACCCTTTAACGGTCAAGCCAGCCGGCCCTTTACTTATGACACAGGCGCACGCTTGGCACTACTTTGTTGATGCACGTGCGGCTACTGCGCACACAATTCACAAACACAGAAAATATTTTTTTATTTGGTTTCGAGTGTACTTTGGGGTTACAGCACCCTTTAATGGTCAAGCCAGCCGGCCCTTTACTTATGACACAGGCGCACGCTTGGCACTACTTTGTTGATGCACGTGCGGCTACTGTGCACACAATTCACAAACACAGAAAATATTTTTTTATTTGGTTTGGAGTGTACTTTGGGGGTTACAGCACCCTTTAACGGTCAAGCCAGCCGGCCCTTTACTTATGACACAGGCGCACGCTTGGCACTACTTTGTTGATGCACGTGCGGCTACTGCGCACACAATTCACAAACACAGAAAATATTTTTTTATTTGGTTTCGAGTGTACTTTGGGGTTACAGCACCCTTTAATGGTCAAGCCAGCCGGCCCTTTACTTATGACACAGGCGCACGCTTGGCACTACTTTGTTGATGCACGTGCGGCTACTGCGCACACAATTCACAAACACAGAAAATATTTTTTTATTTGGTTTGGAATGTACTTTGAGGGTTACAGCACCCTTTAATGGTCAAGCCATCCGGCCCTTTACTTATGACACAGGCGCACGCTTGGCACTACTTTGTTGAAGCACGTGCGGCTACTGCGCACACAATTCACAAACACTGAAAATATTTTTTTATTTGGTTTGGAGTGTACTTTGGGGCTTACAGCACTCTTTAACGGTCAAGCGAGCCGGCCCTTTACTTATGACACAGGCGTACTCTTGGCACTACTTTGTTGATGCACGTGCGGCTACTGCGCAAACAATTCACAAACACAGAAAATATTTTTTTATTTGGTTTGGAGTGTACTTTGGGGGTTACAGCACCCTTTAATGGTCAAGCCAGCTGGCCCTTTACTTATGACACAGGCGCACACTTGGCACTACTTTGTTGATGCACGTGCGGCTACTGCGCACACAATTCACAAACACAGAAAAAACATTTTTATTTGGTTTGTAGTGTACTTTGGGGGTTACAGCACCCTTTAACGGTCAAGCCAGCCGGCACTTTACTTATGACACAGACGCACGCTTGGCACTACTTTGTGATGCACGTGTGGCTACTGCGCACACAATTCATAAACACAGAAAATATTTTTTTATTTGATTTGGAGTGTACTTTGGGGGTTACAGCACCCTTTAACGGTCAAGCCAGCCAGCTCTTTACTTATGACACAGGCGCACGCTTGGCACTACTTTGTTGATGCACGTGCGGCTACTGCGCACACAATTCACAAACACAGAAAATATTTTTTTATTTGATTTCGAGTGTACTTTGGGGGTTACAGTACCCTTTAATGGTCAAGCCAGCTGGCCCTTTACTTATGACACAGGCGCACGCTTGGCACTACTTTGTTGATGCACGTGCTGCTACTGCGCACACAATTCACAAACACAGAAAATATTTTTTTATTTGGTTTGGAGTGTACTTTGGGGGTTACAGCACCCTTTAACGGTCAAGCCATCTGGCCCTTTACTTATGACACAGGCGCACGCTTTGCACTACTTTGTTGAAGCACGTGCGGCTACTGCGCACACAATTCACAAACACAAAAAATATTTTTTTATTTGGTTTCGAGTGTACTTTGTGGTTACAGCACCCTTTAATGGTCAAGCCATCCGGCCCTTTACTTATGACACAGGCGCACGCTTGGCACTACTTTGTTGAAGCACGTGCGGCTACTGCGCACACAATTCACAAACACTGAAAATATTTTTTTATTTGGTTTGGAGTGTACTTTGGGGCTTACAGCACTCTTTAACGGTCAAGCGAGCCGGCCCTTTACTTATGACACAGGCGTACTCTTGGCACTACTTTGTTGATGCACGTGCGGCTACTGCGCAAACAATTCACAAACACAGAAAATATTTTTTTATTTGGTTTGGAGTGTACTTTGGGGGTTACAGCACCCTTTAATGGTCAAGCCAGCTGGCCCTTTACTTATGACACAGGCGCACACTTGGCACTACTTTGTTGATGCACGTGCGGCTACTGCGCACACAATTCACAAACACAGAAAAAACATTTTTATTTGGTTTGTAGTGTACTTTGGGGGTTACAGCACCCTTTAACGGTCAAGCCAGCCGGCACTTTACTTATGACACAGACGCACGCTTGGCACTACTTTGTGATGCACGTGCGGCTACTGCGCACACAATTCATAAACACAGAAAATATTTTTTTATTTGGTTTGGAGTGTACTTTGGGGGTTACAGCACCCTTTAACGGTCAAGCCAGCCAGCCCTTTACTTATGACACAGGCGCACGCTTGGCACTACTTTGTTGATGCACGTGCGGCTACTGCGCACACAATTCACAAACACAGAAAATATTTTTTTATTTGATTTCGAGTGTACTTTGGGGTTTACAGCACCCTTTAATGGTCAAGCCAGCTGGCCCTTTACTTATGACACAGGCGCACGCTTGGCACTACTTTGTTGATGCACGTGCTGCTACTGCGCACACAATTCACAAACACAGAAAATATTTTTTTATTTGGTTTGGAGTGTACTTTGGGGGTTACAGCACCCTTTAACGGTCAAGCCATCCGGCCCTTTACTTATGACACAGGCGCACGCTTTGCACTACTTTGTTGAAGCACGTGCGGCTACTGCGCACACAATTCACAAACACAAAAAATATTTTTTTATTTGGTTTCGAGTGTACTTTGGGGTTACAGCACCCTTTAATGGTCAAGCCAGCCGGCCCTTTACTTATGACACAGGCGCACGCTTGGCACTACATTGTTGATGCACGTGCGGCTACTGCGCACACAATTCACAAACACAGAAAATATTTTTTTATTTGGTTTGGAATGTACTTTGAGGGTTACAGCACCCTTTAACGGTCAAGCCATCTGGCCCTTTACTTATGACACAGGCGCACGCTTGGCACTACTTTGTTGAAGCACGTGCGGCTACTGCGCACACAATTCACAAACACTGAAAATATTTTTTTATTTGGTTTGGAGTGTACTTTGGGGCTTACAGCACTCTTTAACGCTCAAGCGAGCCGGCCCTTTACTTATGACACAGGCGTACTCTTGGCACTACTTTGTTGATGCACGTGCGGCTACTGCGCAAACAATTCACAAACACTGAAAATATTTTTTTATTTGGTTTGGAGTATACTTTGGGGGTTACAGCACCCTTTAACGGTCAAGCCAGCTGGCCCTTTACTTATAACACATTCGCACGCTTGGCACTACTTTGTTGATGCACATGAGGCTACTGCGCACACAATTCACAAACACAGAAAATATTTTTTTATTTGGTTTGGAGTGTACTTTGGGGGTTACAGCACCCTTTAATGGTGAAGCCAGCCGGCCCTTTACTTATGACACAGGCGCGCACTTGGCATAACTTTGTTGATGCACGTGCGGCTACTGCGCACACAATTCACAAACACAAAAAATATTTTTTTATTTGGTATGGAGTGTGCTTTGGGGGTTACAGCACCCTTTAATGGTCAAGCCTGCCTGCCCTTTACTTCTGACACAGGCGCACGCTTGGCACTACTTTATTGATGCACTTGAAACTACTGCGCACACAATTCACAAACACAGAAAATATTTTTTTATTTATTTTGGACTGGAGTGTACTTTGGGGGTTACAGCACCATTTAACGGTCAAGCCAGCTGGCCCTTTACTTATGACACAGGCGCACGCTTGGCACTACTTTGTAGATGCACGTGCGGCTACTGCGCACACAATTCAAAAACACAGAAAATATTTTTTTATTTGGTTTGGAGTGTACTTTGGGGGTTACAGCACCCTTTAATGGTCAAGCCAGCTGGCCCTTTACTTATGACACAGGCGCACACTTGGCACTACTTTGTTGATGCACGTGCGGCTACTGCGCACACAATTCACAAACACAGAAAAAACATTTTTATTTGGTTTGGAGTGTACTTTGGGGGTTACAGCACCCTTTAATGGTCAAGCCAGCTGGCCCTTTACTTATGACACAGGCGCACGCTTGGCACTACTTTGTTGATGCACGTGCTGCTACTGCGCACACAATTCACAAACACAGAAAATATTTTTTTATTTGGTTTGGAGTGTAGTTTTGGGGTTACAGCACCCTTTAACGGTCAAGCCATCCGGCCCTTTACTTATGACACAGGCGCACGCTTTGCACTACTTTGTTGAAGCACGTGCTGCTACTGCGCACACAATTCACAAACACAGAAAATATTTTTTTATTTTGTTTGGAGTGTACTTTGGGGGGTTACAGCAACCTTTAACAGTCAAGCCTGCCGGCCCTTTACTTATGACACAGGCGAACGCTTGGCACTACTTTATTGATGCACGTGCGGCTACAGCGCACACAAATCAAAAAACACAGAAAATATTTTTTATTTATTTTGGACTGGAGTGTACTTTGGAGGTTACAGCACCCTTTAACGGTCAAGCCAGCCGGCCCTTTACTTATGACACAGGCGCACGCTTGGCACTACTTTATTGATGCACTTGAGGCTACTGCGCACACAATTCACAAACACAGAAACTATTTTTTTATTTATTGTGGACTGGAGTGTACTTTGGGGGTTACAGCACCCTTTAATGGTCAAGCCAGCCGGCCTATTACTTATGACACAGGCGCACGCTTGGCACTACTTTATTGATGCACGTGCGACTACTGCGCTCACAATTCACAAACACAGAAAATATATTTTTATTTGGTTTGGAGAGTACTTTGGGGGTTACAGCACCCTTTAACGGTGAAGCCAGCCGCCCTTTACTTATGACACAGGCGCACACTTGGCATAACTTTGTTGATGCACGTGCGGCTACTGCGCACACAATTCACAAACACAGAAAATATTTTTTTATTTGGTATGGAGTGTACTTTGGGGGTTACAGCACCCTTTAACGGTCAAGCCTGCCTGCCCTTTACTTCTGACACAGGCGCACGCTTGGCACTATTTAATTGATGCACTTGAAACTACTGCGCACACAATTCACAAACACAGAAAATATTTTTTTATTTATTTTGGACTGGAGTGTACTTTGGGGGTTACAGCACCCTTTAACGGTCAAGCCAGCCGGCCCTTACTTATGACACAGGCGCACGCTTGGCACTACTTTGTAGATGCACGTGCGGCTACTGCGCACACAATTCACAAACACAGAAAATATTTTTTTATTTGGTTTGGAGTGTACTTTGGGGGTTACAGCACCCTTTAACGGT
Organism: Taudactylus pleione; assembly: GCA_031769625.1. Taxonomy (NCBI): domain Eukaryota; kingdom Metazoa; phylum Chordata; class Amphibia; order Anura; family Myobatrachidae; genus Taudactylus; species Taudactylus pleione. The sequence continues at coordinate 82,014,312 of JAUIMM010000040.1, forward strand.
CAAGCCAGCCGGCCCTTTACTTATGACACAGGCGCACGCTTGGCACTACTTTGTTGATGCACGTGCTGCTACTGCGCACACAATTCACAAACACAGAAAATATTTTTTTATTTGGTTTGGAGTGTACTTTGGGGGTTACAGCACCCTTTAATGGTCAAGCCATCCGGCCCTTTACTTATGACACAGGCGCACGCTTTGCACTACTTTGTTGAAGCACGTGCGGCTACTGCGCACACAATTCACAAACACAGAAAATATTTTTTTATTTGGTTTGGAGTGTACTTTGGGGGTTACAGCACTCTTTAACGGTCAAGCCAGCCGGCCCTTTACTTATGACACAGGCGTACTCTTGGCACTACTTTGTTGATGCACGTGCGACTACTGCGCACACAATTCACAAACACAGAAAATATTTTTTTATTTGGTTTGGAGAGTACTTTGGGGGTTACAGCACCCTTTAATGGTCAAGCAATCCGGCCCTTTACTTATAACACAGGCGCACGCTTGGCACTACTTTGTTGATGCACGTGTGGCTACTGCGCACACAATTCACAAACACAGAAAATAGTTTTTTATTTGGTTTGGACTGTAGTGTACTTTGGTGGTTACAGCACCCTTTAACGGTCAAGCCAGCCGGCCCTTTCCTTATGACACAGGCGTACGCTTGGCACAACTTTGTTGATGCACGTGCTGCTACTGGGCACACAATTCACAAACACAAAAAATATTTTTTTATTTTGTTTGGAGTGTACTTTGGGGGTTACAGCACCCTTTAACGGTCAAGCCAGCCGGCCCTTTACTTATGACACAGGCGAACGCTTGGCACTACTTTATTGATGCACGTGCGGCTACTGCGCACACAAATCAAAAAACACAGAAAATATTTTTTATTTATTTTGGACTGGAGTGTACTTTGGGGGTTACAGCACCCTTTAACGGTCAAGCCAGCTGGCCCTTTACTTATGACACAGGCGAACGCTTGGCACTACTTTATTGATGCACGTGCGGCTACTGCGCACACAAATCAAAAAACACAGAAAATATTTTTTATTTATTTTGGACTGGAGTGTACTTTGGGGGTTACAGCACCCTTTAACGGTCAAGCCAGCTGGCCCTTTACTTATGACACAGGCGCACGCTTGGCACTACTTTGTTGAAGCACGTGCGGCTACTGCGCACACAATTCACAAACACAGAAAATATTTTTGTATTTGGTATGGAGTGTACTTTGGGGGTTACAGCACCCTTTATCGGTCAAGCCTGCCGGCCCTTTACTTATGACACAGGAGCACGCTTGGCACTACTTTATTGATGCACTTGCGGCTACTGCGCACACAATTCACAAACACAGAAAATATTTTTTTATTTATTTTGGACTGGAGTGTACTTTGGGGGTTACAGCACCCTTTAACGGTCAAGCCAGCCGGCCCTTTACTTATGACACAGGCGCACGCTTGGCACTACTTTGTAGATACACGTGCGGCTACTGCGCACACAATTCACAAACACAGAAAAAAATTTTTTATTTGGTTTGGAGTGTACTTTGGGGGTTACAGCACCCTTTAATGGTCAAGCCAGCTTACCCTTTACTTATGACACAGGCGCACACTTGGCACTACTTTGTTGATGCACGTGCGGCTACTGCGCACACAATTCACAAACACAGAAAATATTTTTTTATTTGGTTTGGAGTGTACTTTGGGGGTTACAGCACCCTTTAATGGTCAAGACAGCCGGCACTTTACTTATGACACAGGCGCACGCTTGGCACTACTTTGTTGATGCACGTGCGGCTACTGCGCACACAATTCAAAAACACAGAAAATATTTTTTTATTCGGTTTGGAGTGTACTTTGGGGGTTACAGCACCCTTTAATGGTCAAGCCAGCTTGCCCTTTACTTATGACACAGGCGCACACTTGGCATAACTTTATTGATGCACGTGCGGCTACTGCGCACACAATTCACAAACACAGAAAATATTTTTTTATTTGGTATGGAGTGTACTTTGGGGGTTACAGCACCCTTTAACGGTCAAGCCTGCCTGCCCTTTACTTCTGACACAGGCGCACGCTTGGCACTATTTAATTGATGCACTTGAAACTACTGCGCACACAATTCACAAACACAGAAAATATTATTTTATTTATTTTGTACTGGAGTGTACTTTGGGGGTTACAGCACCCTTTAACGGTCAAGCCAGCCGGCCCTTACTTAGGACACAGGCGCACGCTTGGCACTACTTTGTAGATGCACGTGCGGCTACTGCGCACACAATTCACAAACACAGAAAATATTTTTTTATTTGGTTTGGAGTGTACTTTGGGGGTTACAGCACCCTTTAACGGTCAAGCCAGCCGGCCCTTTACTTATGACACAGGCGCACGCTTGGCACTACTTTGTTGATGCACGTGCGGCTACTGCGCACACAATTCACAAACACAGAAAATATTTTTTTAATTGGTTTCGAGTGTACTTTGGGGGTTACAGCACCCTTAAATGGTCAGGCCAGCCGGCCCTTTACTTATGACACAGGCGCACGCTTGGCACTACTTTGTTGATGCACGTGCTGCTACTGCGCACACAATTCACAAACACAGAAAATATTTTTTTATTTGGTTTGGAGTGTACTTTGGGGGTTACAGCACCCTTTAACGGTCAAGCCATCCAGCCCTTTACTTATGACACAGGCGAACGCTTGGCACTACTTTATTGATGCACGTGCGGCTACAGCGCACACAAATCAAAAAACACAGAAAATATTTTTTATTTATTTTAGACTGGAGTGTACTTTGGAGGTTACAGCACCCTTTAACGGTCAAGCCAGCCGGCCCTTTACTTATGACACAGGCGCACGCTTGGCACTACTTTATTGATGCACTTGAGGCTACTGCGCACACAATTCACAAACACAGAAACTATTTTTTTATTTATTGTGGACTGGAGTGTACTTTGGGGGTTACAGCACCCTTTAATGGTCAAGCCAGCCGGCCTATTACTTATGACACAGGCGCACGCTTGGCACTACTTTATTGATGCACGTGCGACTACTGCGCTCACAATTCACAAACACAGAAAATATATTTTTATTTGGTTTGGAGAGTACTTTGGGGGTTACAGCACCCTTTAACGGTCAAGCAATCCGGCCCTTTACTTATAACACAGGCGCACGCTTGGCACTACTTTGTTGATGCACGTGTGGCTACTGCGCACACAATTCACAAACACAGAAAATAGTTTTTTATTTGGTTTGGACTGTAGTGTACTTTGGTGGGTACAGCACCCTTTAACGGTCAAGCCAGCCGGCCCTTTCCTTATGACACAGGCGTACGCTTGGCACTACTTTGTTGATGCACGTGCTGCTACTGGGCACACAATTCACAAACACAAAAAATATTTTTTTATTTTGTTTGGAGTGTACTTTGGGGGGTTACAGCAACCTTTAACAGTCAAGCCAGCCGGCCCTTTACTTATGACACAGGCGAACGCTTGGCACTACTTTATTGATGCACGTGCGGCTACTGCGCACACAAATCAAAAAACACAGAAAATATTTTTTATTTATTTTGGACTGGAGTGTACTTTGGGGGTTACAGCACCCTTTAACGGTCAAGCCAGCTGGCCCTTTACTTATGACACAGGCGCACGCTTGGCACTACTTTGTTGAAGCACGTGCGGCTACTGCGCACACAATTCACAAACACAGAAAATATTTTTGTATTTGGTATGGAGTGTACTTTGGGGGTTACAGCACCCTTTATCGGTCAAGCCTGCCGGCCCTTTACTTATGACACAGGAGCACGCTTGGCACTACTTTATTGATGCACTTGCGGCTACTGCGCACACAATTCACAAACACAGAAAATATTTTTTTATTTATTTTGGACTGGAGTGTACTTTGGGGGTTACAGCACCCTTTAACGGTCAAGCCAGCCGGCCCTTTACTTATGACACAGGCGCACGCTTGGCACTACTTTGTAGATACACGTGCGGCTACTGCGCACACAATTCACAAACACAGAAAAATTTTTTTTATTTGGTTTGGAGTGTACTTTGGGGGTTACAGCACCCTTTAATGGTCAAGCCAGCTTGCCCTTTACTTATGACACAGGCGCACACTTGGCACTACTTTGTTGATGCACGTGCGGCTACTGCGCACACAATTCACAAACACAGAAAATATTTTTTTATTTGGTTTGGAGTGTACTTTGGGGGTTACAGCACCCTTTAATGGTCAAGACAGCCGGCACTTTACTTATGACACAGGCGCACGCTTGGCACTACTTTGTTGATGCACGTGCGGCTACTGCGCACACAATTCAAAAACACAGAAAATATTTTTTTATTCGGTTTGGAGTGTACTTTGGGGGTTACAGCACCCTTTAATGGTCAAGCCAGCTTGCCCTTTACTTATGACACAGGCGCACACTTGGCATAACTTTATTGATGCACGTGCGGCTACTGCGCACACAATTCACAAACACAGAAAATATTTTTTTATTTGGTATGGAGTGTACTTTGGGGGTTACAGCACCCTTTAACGGTCAAGCCTGCCTGCCCTTTACTTCTGACACAGGTGCACGCTTGGCACTATTTAATTGATGCACTTGAAACTACTGCGCACACAATTCACAAACACAGAAAATATTATTTTATTTATTTTGTACTGGAGTGTACTTTGGGGGTTACAGCACCCTTTAACGGTCAAGCCAGCCGGCCCTTACTTAGGACACAGGCGCACGCTTGGCACTACTTTGTAGATGCACGTGCGGCTACTGCGCACACAATTCACAAACACAGAAAATATTTTTTTATTTGGTTTGGAGTGTACTTTGGGGGTTACAGCACCCTTTAACGGTCAAGCCAGCCGGCCCTTTACTTATGACACAGGCGCACGCTTGGCACTACTTTGTTGATGCACGTGCGGCTACTGCGCACACAATTCACAAACACAGAAAATATTTTTTTAATTGGTTTCGAGTGTACTTTGGGGGTTACAGCACCCTTAAATGGTCAAGCCAGCCGGCCCTTTACTTATGACACAGGCGCACGCTTGGCACTACTTTGTTGATGCACGTGCTGCTACTGCGCACACAATTCACAAACACAGAAAATATTTTTTTATTTGGTTTGGAGTGTACTTTGGGGGTTACAGCACCCTTTAACGGTCAAGCCATCCGGCCCTTTACTTATGACACAGGCGAACGCTTGGCACTACTTTATTGATGCACGTGCGGCTACAGCGCACACAAATCAAAAAACACAGAAAATATTTTTTATTTATTTTGGACTGGAGTGTACTTTGGAGGTTACAGCACCCTTTAACGGTCAAGCCAGCCGGCCCTTTACTTATGACACAGGCGCACGCTTGGCACTACTTTATTGATGCACTTGAGGCTACTGCGCACACAATTCACAAACACAGAAACTATTTTTTTATTTATTGTGGACTGGAGTGTACTTTGGGGGTTACAGCACCCTTTAATGGTCAAGCCAGCCGGCCTATTACTTATGACACAGGCGCACGCTTGGCACTACTTTATTGATGCACGTGCGACTACTGCGCTCACAATTCACAAACACAGAAAATATATTTTTATTTGGTTTGGAGAGTACTTTGGGGGTTACAGCACCCTTTAACGGTGAAGCCAGCCGCCCTTTACTTATGACACAGGCGCACACTTGGCATAACTTTGTTGATGCACGTGCGGCTACTGCGCACACAATTCACAAACACAGAAAATATTTTTTTATTTGGTATGGAGTGTACTTTGGGGGTTACAGCACCCTTTAACGGTCAAGCCTGCCTGCCCTTTACTTCTGACACAGGCGCACGCTTGGCACTATTTAATTGATGCACTTGAAACTACTGCGCACACAATTCACAAACACAGAAAATATTTTTTTATTTATTTTGGACTGGAGTGTACTTTGGGGGTTACAGCACCCTTTAACGGTCAAGCCAGCCGGCCCTTACTTATGACACAGGCGCACGCTTGGCACTACTTTGTAGATGCACGTGCGGCTACTGCGCACACAATTCACAAACACAGAAAATATTTTTTTATTTGGTTTGGAGTGTACTTTGGGGGTTACAGCACCCTTTAACGGTCAAGCCAGCCGGCCCTTTACTTATGACACAGGCGCACGCTTGGCACTACTTTGTTGATGCACGTGCTGCTACTGCGCACACAATTCACAAACACAGAAAATATTTTTTTATTTGGTTTGGAGTGTACTTTGGGGGTTACAGCACCCTTTAACGGTCAAGCCATCCGGCCCTTTACTTATGACACAGGCGCACGCTTTGCACTACTTTGTTGAAGCACGTGCGGCTACTGCGCACACAATTCACAAACACAGAAAATATTTTTTTATTTGGTTTGGAGTGTACTTTGGGGGTTACAGCACTCTTTAACGGTCAAGCCAGCCGGCCCTTTACTTATGACACAGGCGTACTCTTGGCACTACTTTGTTGATGCACGTGCGACTACTGCGCACACAATTCACAAACACAGAAAATATTTTTTTATTTGGTTTGGAGAGTACTTTGGGGGTTACAGCACCCTTTAATGGTCAAGCAATCCGGCCCTTTACTTATAACACAGGCGCACGCTTGGCACTACTTTGTTGATGCACGTGTGGCTACTGCGCACACAATTCACAAACACAGAAAATAGTTTTTTATTTGGTTTGGACTGTAGTGTACTTTGGTGGTTACAGCACCCTTTAACGGTCAAGCCAGCCGGCCCTTTCCTTATGACACAGGCGTACGCTTGGCACTACTTTGTTGATGCACGTGCTGCTACTGGGCACACAATTCACAAACACAAAAAATATTTTTTTATTTTGTTTGGAGTGTACTTTGGGGGGTTACAGCAACCTTTAACAGTCAAGCCAGCCGGCCCTTTACTTATGACACAGGCGAACGCTTGGCACTACTTTATTGATGCACGTGCGGCTACTGCGCACACAAATCAAAAAACACAGAAAATATTTTTTATTTATTTTGGACTGGAGTGTACTTTGGGGGTTACAGCACCCTTTAACGGTCAAGCCAGCTGGCCCTTTACTTATGACACAGGCGCACGCTTGGCACTACTTTGTTGAAGCACGTGCGGCTACTGCGCACACAATTCACAAACACAGAAAATATTTTTGTATTTGGTATGGAGTGTACTTTGGGGGTTACAGCACCCTTTATCGGTCAAGCCTGCCGGCCCTTTACTTATGACACAGGAGCACGCTTGGCACTACTTTATTGATGCACTTGCGGCTACTGCGCACACAATTCACAAACACAGAAAATATTTTTTTATTTATTTTGGACTGGACTGTACTTTGGGGGTTACAGCACCCTTTAACGGTCAAGCCAGCCGGCCCTTTACTTATGACACAGGCGCACGCTTGGCACTACTTTGTAGATACACGTGCGGCTACTGCGCACACAATTCACAAACACAGAAAAAAATTTTTTATTTGGTTTGGAGTGTACTTTGGGGGTTACAGCACCCTTTAATGGTCAAGCCAGCTTGCCCTTTACTTATGACACAGGCGCACACTTGGCACTACTTTGTTGATGCACGTGCGGCTACTGCGCACACAATTCACAAACACAGAAAATATTTTTTTATTTGGTTTGGAGTGTACTTTGGGGGTTACAGCACCCTTTAATGGTCAAGACAGCCGGCACTTTACTTATGACACAGGCGCACGCTTGGCACTACTTTGTTGATGCACGTGCGGCTACTGCGCACACAATTCAAAAACACAGAAAATATTATTTATTCAGTTTGGAGTGTACTTTGGGGGTTACAGCACCCTTTAATGGTCAAGCCAGCTTGCCCTTTACTTATGACACAGGCGCACACTTGGCATAACTTTATTGATGCACGTGCGGCTACTGCGCACACAATTCACAAACACAGAAAATATTTTTTTATTTGGTATGGAGTGTACTTTGGGGGTTACAGCACACTTTAACGGTCAAGCCTGCCTGCCCTTTACTTCTGACACAGGCGCACGCTTGGCACTATTTAATTGATGCACTTGAAACTACTGCGCACACAATTCACAAACACAGAAAATATTATTTTATTTATTTTGTACTGGAGTGTACTTTGGGGGTTACAGCACCCTTTAACGGTCAAGCCAGCCGGCCCTTACTTAGGACACAGGCGCACGCTTGGCACTACTTTGTAGATGCACGTGCGGCTACTGCGCACACAATTCACAAACACAGAAAATATTTTTTTATTTGGTTTGGAGTGTACTTTGGGGGTTACAGCACCCTTTAACGGTCAAGCCAGCCGGCCCTTTACTTATGACACAGGCGCACGCTTGGCACTACTTTGTTGATGCACGTGCGGCTACTGCGCACACAATTCACAAACACAGAAAATATTTTTTTAATTGGTTTCGAGTGTACTTTGGGGGTTACAGCACCCTTAAATGGTCAAGCCAGCCGGCCCTTTACTTATGACACAGGCGCACGCTTGGCACTACTTTGTTGATGCACGTGCTGCTACTGCGCACACAATTCACAAACACAGAAAATATTTTTTTATTTGGTTTGGAGTGTACTTTGGGGGTTACAGCACCCTTTAACGGTCAAGCCATCCGGCCCTTTACTTATGACACAGGCGCACGCTTTGCACTACTTTGTTGAAGCACGTGCGGCTACTGCGCACACAATTCACAAACACAGAAAATATTTTTTTATTTGGTTTGGAGTGTACTTTGGGGGTTACAGCACTCTTTAACGGTCAAGCCAGCCGGCCCTTTACTTATGACACAGGCGTACTCTTGGCACTACTTTGTTGATGCACGTGCGACTACTGCGCACACAATTCACAAACACAGAAAATATTTTTTTATTTGGTTTGTAGAGTACTTTGGGGGTTACAGCACCCTTTAATGGTCAAGCAATCCGGCCCTTTACTTATAACACAGGCGCACGCTTGGCACTACTTTGTTGATGCACGTGTGGCTACTGCGCACACAATTCACAAACACAGAAAATAGTTTTTTATTTGGTTTGGACTGTAGTGTACTTTGGGGGTTACAGCACCCTTTAACGGTCAAGCCAGCCGGCCCTTTCCTTATGACACAGGCGTACGCTTGGCACTACTTTGTTGATGCACGTGCTGCAACTGGGCACACAATTCACAAACACAAAAAATATTTTTTTATTTTGTTTGGAGTGTACTTTGGGGGGTTACAGCAACCTTTAACAGTCAAGCCAGCCGGCCCTTTACTTATGACACAGGCGAACGCTTGGCACTACTTTATTGATGCACGTGCGGCTACTGCGCACACAAATCAAAAAACACAGAAAATATTTTTTATTTATTTTGGACTGGAGTGTACTTTGGGGGTTACAGCACCCTTTAACGGTCAAGCCAGCTGGCCCTTTACTTATGACACAGGCGCACGCTTGGCACTACTTTGTTGAAGCACGTGCGGCTACTGCGCACACAATTCACAAACACAGAAAATATTTTTGTATTTGGTATGGAGTGTACTTTGGGGGTTACAGCACCCTTTATCGGTCAAGCCTGCCGGCCCTTTACTTATGACACAGGAGCACGCTTGGCACTACTTTGTTGATGCACGTGCGGCTACTGCGCACACAATTCACAAACACAGAAAATATTTTTTTAATTGGTTTCGAGTGTACTTTGGGGGTTACAGCACCCTTAAATGGTCAAGCCAGCCGGCCCTTTACTTATGACACAGGCGCACGCTTGGCACTACTTTGTTGATGCACGTGCTGCTACTGCGCACACAATTCACAAACACAGAAAATATTTTTTTATTTGGTTTGGAGTGTACTTTGGGGGTTACAGCACCCTTTAACGGTCAAGCCATCCGGCCCTTTACTTATGACACAGGCGAACGCTTGGCACTACTTTATTGATGCACGTGCGGCTACAGCGCACACAAATCAAAAAACACAGAAAATATTTTTTATTTATTTTGGACTGGAGTGTACTTTGGAGGTTACAGCACCCTTTAACGGTCAAGCCAGCCGGCCCTTTACTTATGACACAGGCGCACGCTTGGCACTACTTTATTGATGCACTTGAGGCTACTGCGCACACAATTCACAAACACAGAAACTATTTTTTTATTTATTGTGGACTGGAGTGTACTTTGGGGGTTACAGCTCCCTTTAATGGTCAAGCCAGCCGGCCTATTACTTATGACACAGGCGCACGCTTGGCACTACTTTATTGATGCACGTGCGACTACTGCGCTCACAATTCACAAACACAGAAAATATATTTTTATTTGGTTTGGAGAGTACTTTGGGGGTTACAGCACCCTTTAACGGTGAAGCCAGCCGCCCTTTACTTATGACACAGGCGCACACTTGGCATAACTTTGTTGATGCACGTGCGGCTACTGCGCACACAATTCACAAACACAGAAAATATTTTTTTATTTGGTATGGAGTGTACTTTGGGGGTTACAGCACCCTTTAACGGTCAAGCCTGCCTGCCCTTTACTTCTGACACAGGCGCACGCTTGGCACTATTTAATTGATGCACTTGAAACTACTGCGCACACAATTCACAAACACAGAAAATATTTTTTTATTTATTTTGGACTGGAGTGTACTTTGGGGGTTACAGCACCCTTTAACGGTCAAGCCAGCCGGCCCTTACTTATGACACAGGCGCACGCTTGGCACTACTTTGTAGATGCACGTGCGGCTACTGCGCACACAATTCACAAACACAGAAAATATTTTTTTATTTGGTTTGGAGTGTACTTTGGGGGTTACAGCACCCTTTAACGGTCAAGCCAGCCGGCCCTTTACTTATGACACAGGCGCACGCTTGGCACTACTTTGTTGATGCACGTGCTGCTACTGCGCACACAATTCACAAACACAGAAAATATTTTTTTATTTGGTTTGGAGTGTACTTTGGGGGTTACAGCACCCTTTAACGGTCAAGCCATCCGGCCCTTTACTTATGACACAGGTGCACGCTTTGCACTACTTTGTTGAAGCACGTGCGGCTACTGCGCACACAATTCACAAACACAGAAAATATTTTTTTATTTGGTTTGGAGTGTACTTTGGGGGTTACAGCACTCTTTAACGGTCAAGCCAGCCGGCCCTTTACTTATGACACAGGCGTACTCTTGGCACTACTTTGTTGATGCACGTGCGACTACTGCGCACACAATTCACAAACACAGAAAATATTTTTTTATTTGGTTTGGAGAGTACTTTGGGGGTTACAGCACCCTTTAATGGTCAAGCAATCCGGCCCTTTACTTATAACACAGGCGCACGCTTGGCACTACTTTGTTGATGCACGTGTGGCTACTGCGCACACAATTCACAAACACAGAAAATAGTTTTTTATTTGGTTTGGACTGTAGTGTACTTTGGTGGTTACAGCACCCTTTAACGGTCAAGCCAGCCGGCCCTTCCTTATGACACAGGCGTACGCTTGGCACTACTTTGTTGATGCACGTGCTGCTACTGGGCACACAATTCACAAACACAAAAAATATTTTTTTATTTTGTTTGGAGTGTACTTTGGGGGGTTACAGCAACCTTTAACAGTCAAGCCAGCCGGCCCTTTACTTATGACACAGGCGAACGCTTGGCACTACTTTATTGATGCACGTGCGGCTACTGCGCACACAAATCAAAAAACACAGAAAATATTTTTTATTTATTTTGGACTGGAGTGTACTTTGGGGGTTACAGCACCCTTTAACGGTCAAGCCAGCTGGCCCTTTACTTATGACACAGGCGCACGCTTGGCACTACTTTGTTGAAGCACGTGCGGCTACTGCGCACACAATTCACAAACACAGAAAATATTTTTGTATTTGGTATGGAGTGTACTTTGGGGGTTACAGCACCCTTTATCGGTCAAGCCTGCCGGCCCTTTACTTATGACACAGGAGCACGCTTGGCACTACTTTATTGATGCACTTGCGGCTACTGCGCACACAATTCACAAACACAGAAAATATTTTTTTATTTATTTTGGACTGGAGTGTACTTTGGGGGTTACAGCACCCTTTAACGGTCAAGCCAGCCGGCCCTTTACTTATGACACAGGCGCACGCTTGGCACTACTTTGTAGATACACGTGCGGCTACTGCGCACACAATTCACAAACACAGAAAAATTTTTTTTATTTGGTTTGGAGTGTACTTTGGGGGTTACAGCACCCTTTAATGGTCAAGCCTGCCGGCCCTTTACTTATGACACAGGAGCACGCTTGGCACTACTTTGTTGATGCACGTGCGGCTACTGCGCACACAATTCACAAACACAGAAAATATTTTTTTATTTGGTTTGGAGTGTACTTTGGGGGTTACAGCACCCTTTAATGGTCAAGACAGCCGGCACTTTACTTATGACACAGGCGCACGCTTGGCACTACTTTGTTGATGCACGTGCGGCTACTGCGCACACAATTCAAAAACACAGAAAATATTATTTATTCAGTTTGGAGTGTACTTTGGGGGTTACAGCACCCTTTAATGGTCAAGCCAGCTTGCCCTTTACTTATGACACAGGCGCACACTTGGCATAACTTTATTGATGCACGTGCGGCTACTGCGCACACAATTCACAAACACAGAAAATATTTTTTTATTTGGTATGGAGTGTACTTTGGGGGTTACAGCACCCTTTAACGGTCAAGCCTGCCTGCCCTTTACTTCTGACACAGGCGCACGCTTGGCACTATTTAATTGATGCACTTGAAACTACTGCGCACACAATTCACAAACACAGAAAATATTATTTTATTTATTTTGTACTGGAGTGTACTTTGGGGGTTACAGCACCCTTTAACGGTCAAGCCAGCCGGCCCTTACTTAGGACACAGGCGCACGCTTGGCACTACTTTGTAAATGCACGTGCGGCTACTGCGCACACAATTCACAAACACAGAAAATATTTTTTTATTTGGTTTGGAGTGTACTTGGGGGTTACAGCACCCTTTAACGGTCAAGCCAGCCGGCCCTTTACTTATGACACAGGCGCACGCTTGGCACTACTTTGTTGATGCACGTGCGGCTACTGCGCACACAATTCACAAACACAGAAAATATTTTTTTAATTGGTTTCGAGTGTACTTTGGGGGATACAGCACCCTTAAATGGTCAAGCCAGCCGGCCCTTTACTTATGACACAGGCGCACGCTTGGCACTACTTTGTTGATGCACGTGCTGCTACTGCGCACACAATTCACAAACACAGAAAATATTTTTTTATTTGGTTTGGAGTGTACTTTGGGGGTTACAGCACCCTTTAACGGTCAAGCCATCCGGCCCTTTACTTATGACACAGGCGCACGCTTTGCACTACTTTGTTGAAGCACGTGCGGCTACTGCGCACACAATTCACAAACACAGAAAATATTTTTTTATTTGGTTTGGAGTGTACTTTGGGGGTTACAGCACTCTTTAACGGTCAAGCCAGCCGGCCCTTTACTTATGACACAGGCGTACTCTTGGCACTACTTTGTTGATGCACGTGCGACTACTGCGCACACAATTCACAAACACAGAAAATATTTTTTTATTTGGTTTGTAGAGTACTTTGGGGGTTACAGCACCCTTTAATGGTCAAGCAATCCGGCCCTTTACTTATAACACAGGCGCACGCTTGGCACTACTTTGTTGATGCACGTGTGGCTACTGCGCACACAATTCACAAACACAGAAAATAGTTTTTTATTTGGTTTGGACTGTAGTGTACTTTGGGGGTTACAGCACCCTTTAACGGTCAAGCCAGCCGGCCCTTTCCTTATGACACAGGCGTACGCTTGGCACTACTTTGTTGATGCACGTGCTGCAACTGGGCACACAATTCACAAACACAAAAAATATTTTTTTATTTTGTTTGGAGTGTACTTTGGGGGGTTACAGCAACCTTTAACAGTCAAGCCAGCCGGCCCTTTACTTATGACACAGGCGAACGCTTGGCACTACTTTATTGATGCACGTGCGGCTACTGCGCACACAAATCAAAAAACACAGAAAATATTTTTTATTTATTTTGGACTGGAGTGTACTTTGGGGGTTACAGCACCCTTTAACGGTCAAGCCAGCTGGCCCATTACTTATGACACAGGCGCACGCTTGGCACTACTTTGTTGAAGCACGTGCGGCTACTGCGCACACAATTCACAAACACAGAAAATATTTTTGTATTTGGTATGGAGTGTACTTTGGGGGTTACAGCACCCTTTATCGGTCAAGCCTGCCGGCCCTTTACTTATGACACAGGAGCACGCTTGGCACTACTTTATTGATGCACTTGCGGCTACTGCGCACACAATTCACAAACACAGAAAATATTTTTTTATTTATTTTGGACTGGAGTGTACTTTGGGGGTTACAGCACCCTTTAACGGTCAAGCCAGCTGGCCCTTTACTTATGACACAGGCGCACGCTTGGCACTACTTTGTAGATACACGTGCGGCTACTGCGCACACAATTCACAAACACAGAAAAAATTTTTTTATTTGGTTTGGAGTGTACTTTGGGGGTTACAGCACCCTTTATTGGTCAAGCCAGCTTGCCCTTTACTTATGACACAGGCGCACACTTGCCACTACTTTGTTGATGCACGTGCGGCTACTGCGCACACAATTCACAAACACAGAAAATATTTTTTTATTTGGTTTGGAGTGTACTTTGGGGGTTACAGCACCCTTTATCGGTCAAGACAGCCGGCACTTTACTTATGACACAGGCGCACGCTTGGCACTACTTTGTTGATGCACGTGCGGCTACTGCGCACACAATTCACAAACACAGAAAATATTTTTTTATTTGGTTTGGAGTGTACTTTGGGTGTTACAGCACCCTTTATCGGTGAAGCCAGCCAGCCCTTTATTATGACACAGGCGCACACTTGGCATAACTTTGTTGATGCACGAGCGGCTACTGCGCACACAATTCACAAACACAGAAAATATTTTTTTATTTGGTATGGAGTGTACTTTGGGGGTTACAGCACCCTTTATCGGTCAAGCCTGCCGGCCCTTTACTTATGACACAGGCGCACGCTTGGCACTACTTTATTGATGCACTTGCTGCTACTGCGCACACAATTCACAAACACAGAAAATATTTTTTTATTTATTTTGGTCTGGAGTGTACTTTGGGGGTTACAGCACCCTTTAACGGTCAAGCCAGCCGGCCCTTTACTTATGACACAGGCGCACGCTTGGCACTACTTTGTAGATGCACGTGCGGCTACTGCGCACACAATTCACAAACACAGAAAATATTTTTTTATTTGGTTTGGAGTGTACTTTGGGGGTTACAGCACCCTTTAATGGTCAAGCCAGCTGGCCCTTTACTTATGACACAGGCGCACGCTTGGCACTACTTTGTTGATGCACGTGCTGCTACTGCGCACACAATTCACAAACACAGAAAATATTTTTTTATTTGGTTTCGAGTGTACTTTGGGGTTACAGCACCCCTTAATGGTCAAGCCAGCCGGCCCTTTACTTATGACACAGGCGCATGCTTGGCACTACTTTGTTGATGCACGTGCTGCTACTGCGCACACAATTCACAAACACAGAAAACATTTTTTTATTTGGTTTGGAGTGTAATTTGGGGGTTACAGCACCCTTTAACGGTCAAGCCAGCCGGCCCTTTACTTATGACACAGGCGCGCGCTTGGCACTACTTTGTTGATGCACGTGCGGCTACTGCGCACACAATTCACAAACACAGAAAATATTTTTTTATTTGGTTTCGAGTGAACTTTGGGATTACAGCACCCTTTAATGGTCAAGCCAGCCGGCCCTTTACTTATGACACAGGCGCACGCTTGGCACTACTTTGTTGATGCACGTGCGGCTACTGCGCACACAATTCACAAACACAGAAAATATTTTTTTATTTGGTTTGGAATGTACTTTGAGGGTTACAGCACCCTTTAACGGTCATGCCATCCGGCCCTTTACTTATGACACAGGCGCACGCTTGGCACTACTTTGTTGATGCACGTGCGGCTACTGCGCACACAATTCACAACCACAGATAAAAAATTTTTATTTGGTTTGGAGTGTACTTTGGGGGTTACAGCACCCTTTAATGGTCAAGCCAGCCGGCCCTTTACTTATGACACAGGCGAACGCTTGGCACTACTTTGTTGTGATGCACGTGCGGCTACTGCGCACACAATTCCAAACACAGAAAATATTTTTTTATTTGGTTTGGAGTGTACTTTGGGGGTTACAGCACCCTTTATCGGTCAAGCCAGCCTGCCCATTACTTATGACACAGGCGCACGCTTGGCACTAACTTGTGATGCACGTGCGGCTACTGCGCACACAATTCACAAACACAGAAAATATTTTTTTATTTGGTTTGGAGTGTACTTTGGGGGTTACAGCACCCTTTAACGGTCAAGCCAGCCGGCCCTTTACTTATGACACAGGCGTAACTTGGCACTACTTTGTTGATGCACGTGCGGCTACTGCGCACACAATTCACAAACACAGAAATTATTTTTTTATTTGGTTTGGAGTGTACTTTGGGGGTTACAGCACCCTTTAACGGTCAAGCCAGCCGGCCCCTTTACTTATGACACAGGCACACGCTTGGCACTACTTTGTTGATGCACGTGCGGCTACAGCGCACACAATTCATAAACACAGAAAATATTTTTTTATATGGTTTGGAGTGTACTTTGGGGGTTACAGCACCCTTTAACGGTCAAGCCAGCCGGCCCTTTACTTATGACACAGGCGCACGCTTGGCACTACTTTGTTGATGCACGTGCGGCTACTGCGCAAACAATTCACAAACACAGAAAATATTTTTTTATTTGGTTTGGAGTGTACTTTGGGGCTTACAGCACTCTTTAACGGTCAAGCCAGCCGGCCCTTTACTTATGACACAGGCGTACTCTTGGCACTACTTTGTTGATGCACGTGCGGCTACTGCGCAAACAATTCACAAACACAGAAAATATTTTTTTATTTGGTTTGGAGTGTACTTTGGGGCTTACAGCACTCTTTAACGGTCAAGCCAGCCGGTCCTTTACTTATGACACAGGCGTACTCTTGGCACTACTTTGTTGATGCACGTGCGGCTACTGCGCAAACAATTCACAAACACAGAAAATATTTTTTTATTTGGTTTGGAGTGTACTTTGGGGGTTACAGCACCCTTTAACGGTCAAGCCATCCGGCCCTTTACTTATAACACAGGCGCACGCTTGGCACTACTTTGTTGATGCACGTGCGGCTACTGCGCACACAATTCACAAACACAGAAAATAGTTTTTTATTTTGTTTGGAGTGTACTTTGGGGGTTACAGTACCCTTTAATGGTCAAGCCAGCCGGCCCTTTACTTATGACACAGGCGCACGCTTGGCATTACTTTGTTGATGCACGTGCGGCTACAGCGCACACAATTCACAAACACAGAAAATATTTTTTTATTTGGTTTGGAGTGTACTTTGGGGGATACAGCACTCTTTAACGGTCAAGCCAGCCGGCCCTTTACTTATGACACAGGCGTACTCTTGGCACTACTTTGTTGATGCACGTGCGGCTACTGCGCACACAATTCACAAACACAGATAAAAATTATTTATTTGGTTTGGAGTGTACTTTGGGGGTTACAGCACCCTTTAACGGTCAAGCCAGCCGGCCCTTTACTTATGACACAGGCGCACGCTTGGCACTACTTTGTTGATGCACGTGCGGCTACTGCGCACACAATTCACAAACACAGAAAATATTTTTTTAATTGGTTTCGAGTGTACTTTGGGGGTTACAGCACCCTTAAATGGTCAAGCCAGCCGGCCCTTTACTTATGACACAGGCGCACGCTTGGCACTACTTTGTTGATGCACGTGCTGCTACTGCGCACACAATTCACAAACACAGAAAATATTTTTTTATTTGGTTTGGAGTGTACTTTGGGGGTTACAGCACCCTTTAACGGTCAAGCCATCCGGCCCTTTACTTATGACACAGGTGCACTCTTTGCACTACTTTGTTGAAGCACGTTCGGCTACTGCGCACACAATTCACAAACACAGAAAATATTTTTTTATTTGGTTTGGAGTGTACTTTGGGGGTCACAGCACTCTTTAACGGTCAAGCCAGCCGGCCCTTTACTTATGACACAGGTTTTACTCTTGGCACTACTTTGTTGATGCACGTGCGACTACTGCGCACACAATTCACAAACACAGAAAATATTTTTTTATTTGGTTTGGAGAGTACTTTGGGGGTTACAGCACCCTTTAATGGTCAAGCAATCCGGCCCTTTACTTATAACACAGGCGCACGCTTGGCACTACTTTGTTGATGCACGTGTGGCTACTGCGCACACAATTCACAAACACAGAAAATAGTTTTTTATTTGGTTTGGACTGTAGTGTACTTTGGGGGTTACAGCACCCTTTAACGGTCAAGCCAGCCGGCCCTTTCCTTATGACACAGGCGTACGCTTGGCACTACTTTGTTGATGCACGTGCTGCTACTGGGCACACAATTCACAAACACAAAAAATATTTTTTTATTTTGTTTGGAGTGTACTTTGGGGGGTTACAGCAACCTTTAACAGTCAAGCCAGCCGGCCCTTTACTTATGACACAGGCGAACGCTTGGCACTACTTTATTGATGCACGTGCGGCTACTGCGCACACAAATCAAAAAACACAGAAAATATTTTTTATTTATTTTGGACTGGAGTGTACTTTGGGGGTTACAGCACCCTTTAACGGTCAAGCCAGCTGGCCCTTTACTTATGACACAGGCGCACGCTTGGCACTACTTTGTTGAAGCACGTGCGGCTACTGCGCACACAATTCACAAACACAGAAAATATTTTTTTATTTGGTTTGGAGTGTACTTTGGGGGTTACAGCACCCTTTAATGGTCAAGCCAGCTGGCCCTTTACTTATGACACAGGCGCACGCTTGGCACTACTTTGTTGATGCACGTGCTGCTACTGCGCACACAATTCACAAACACAGAAAATATTTTTTTATTTGGTTTCGAGTGTACTTTGGGGTTACAGCACCCCTTAATGGTCAAGCCAGCCGGCCCTTTACTTATGACACAGGCGCATGCTTGGCACTACTTTGTTGATGCACGTGCTGCTACTGCGCACACAATTCACAAACACAGAAAACATTTTTTTATTTGGTTTGGAGTGTAATTTGGGGGTTACAGCACCCTTTAATGGTCAAGCCAGCCGGCACTTTACTTATGACACAGAGGCACGCTTGGCACTACTTTGTTGATGCACGTGCTGCTACTGGCACACAATTCATAAACACAGAAAATATTTTTTTATTTGGTTTGGAGTGTACTTTGGGGGTTACAGCACCCTTTAACGGTCAAGCCAGCCGGCCCTTTACTTATGACACAGGCGCGCGCTTGGCACTACTTTGTTGATGCACGTGCGGCTACTGCGCACACAATTCACAAACACAGAAAATATTTTTTTATTTGGTTTCGAGTGTACTTTGGGATTACAGCACCCTTTAATGGTCAAGCCAGCCGGCCCTTTACTTATGACACAGGCGCACGCTTGGCACTACTTTGTTGATGCACGTGCGGCTACTGCGCACACAATTCACAAACACAGAAAATATTTTTTTATTTGGTTTGGAATGTACTTTGAGGGTTACAGCACCTTTTAACGGTCATGCCATCCGGCCCTTTACTTATGACACAGGCGCACGCTTGGCACTACTTTGTTGATGCACGTGCGGCTACTGCGCACACAATTCACAACCACAGATAAAAAATTTTTATTTGGTTTGGAGTGTACTTTGGGGGTTACAGCACCCTTTAATGGTCAAGCCAGCCGGCCCTTTACTTATGACACAGGCGAACGCTTGGCACTACTTTGTTGATGCACGTGCGGCTACTGCGCACACAATTCCAAACACAGAAAATATTTTTTTATTTGGTTTGGAGTGTACTTTGGGGGTTACAGCACCCTTTATCGGTCAAGCCAGCCTGCCCATTACTTATGACACAGGCGCACGCTTGCCACTAACTTGTGATGCACGTGCGGCTACTGCGCACACAATTCACAAACACAGAAAATATTTTTTTATTTGGTTTTGGAGTGTACTTTGGGGGTTACAGCACCCTTTAACGGTCAAGCCAGCCGGCCCTTTACTTATGACACAGGCGTAACTTGGCACTACTTTGTTGATGCACGTGCGGCTACTGCGCACACAATTCACAAACACAGAAATTATTTTTTTATTTGGTTTGGAATGTACTTTGGGGGTTACAGGACCCTTTAACGGTCAAGCCAGCCGGCCCTTTACTTATGACACAGGCACACGCTTGGCACTACTTTGTTGATGCACGTTTGGCTACAGCGCACACAATTCATAAACACAGAAAATATTTTTTTATATGGTTTGGAGTGTACTTTGGGGGTTACAGCACCCTTTAACGGTCAAGCCAGCCGGCCCTTTACTTATGACACAGGCGCACGCTTGGCACTACTTTGTTGATGCACGTGCGGCTACTGCGCAAACAATTCACAAACACAGAAAATATTTTTTTATTTGGTTTGGAGTGTACTTTGGGGCTTACAGCACTCTTTAACGGTCAAGCCAGCCGGCCCTTTACTTATGACACAGGCGTACTCTTGGCACTACTTTGTTGATGCACGTGCGGCTACTGCGCAAACAATTCACAAACACAGAAAATATTTTTTTATTTGGTTTGGAGTGTACTTTGGGGCTTACAGCACTCTTTAACGGTCAAGCCAGCCGGTCCTTTACTTATGACACAGGCGTACTCTTGGCACTACTTTGTTGATGCACGTGCGGCTACTGCGCAAACAATTCACAAACACAGAAAATATTTTTTTATTTGGTTTGGAGTGTACTTTGGGGGTTACAGCACCCTTTAATGGTCAAGCCATCCGGCCCTTTACTTATAACACAGGCGCACGCTTGGCACTACTTTGTTGATGCACGTGCGGCTACTGCGCACACAATTCACAAACACAGAAAATAGTTTTTTATTTTGTTTGGAGTGTACTTTGGGGGTTACAGTACCCTTTAATGGTCAAGCCAGCCGGCCCTTTACTTATGACACAGGCGCACGCTTGGCATTACTTTGTTGATGCACGTGCGGCTACAGCGCAAACCATTCACAAACACAGAAAATATTTTTTTATTTGGTTTGGAGTGTACTTTGGGGGATACAGCACTCTTTAACGGTCAAGCCAGCCGGCCCTTTACTTATGACACAGGCGTACTCTTGGCACTACTTTGTTGATGCACGTGCGGCTACTGCGCACACAATTCACAAACACAGATAAAAATTATTTATTTGGTTTGGAGTGTACTTTGGGGGTTACAGCACCATTTAACGGTCAAGCCAGCCGGCCCTTTACTTATGACACAGGCGCACGCTTGGCACTACTTTGTTGATGCACGTGCGGCTACTGCGCACACAATTCACAAACACAGAAAATATTTTTTTAATTGGTTTCGAGTGTACTTTGGGGGTTACAGCACCCTTAAATGGTCAAGCCAGCCGGCCCTTTACTTATGACACAGGCGCACGCTTGGCACTACTTTGTAGATGCACGTGCGGCTACTGCGCACACAATTCACAAACACAGAAAATATTTTTTTATTTGGTTTGGAGTGTACTTTGGGGGTTACAGCACCCTTTAATGGTCAAGCCAGCTGGCCCTTTACTTATGACACAGGCGCACGCTTGGCACTACTTTGTTGATGCACGTGCTGCTACTGCGCACACAATTCACAAACACAGAAAATATTTTTTTATTTGGTTTCGAGTGTACTTTGGGGTTACAGCACCCCTTAATGGTCAAGCCAGCCGGCCCTTTACTTATGACACAGGCGCATGCTTGGCACTACTTTGTTGATGCACGTGCTGCTACTGCGCACACAATTCACAAACACAGAAAACATTTTTTTATTTGGTTTGGAGTGTAATTTGGGGGTTACAGCACCCTTTAACGGTCAAGCCAGCCGGCCCTTTACTTATGACACAGGCGCGCGCTTGGCACTACTTTGTTGATGCACGTGCGGCTACTGCGCACACAATTCACAAACACAGAAAATATTTTTTTATTTGGTTTCGAGTGTACTTTGGGATTACAGCACCCTTTAATGGTCAAGCCAGCTGGCCCTTTACTTATGACACAGGCGCACGCTTGGCACTACTTTGTTGATGCACGTGCGGCTACTGCGCACACAATTCACAAACACAGAAAATATTTTTTTATTTGGTTTGGAATGTACTTTGAGGGTTACAGCACCCTTTAACGGTCATGCCATCCGGCCCTTTACTTATGACACAGGCGCACGCTTGGCACTACTTTGTTGATGCACGTGCGGCTACTGCGCACACAATTCACAACCACAGATAAAATTTTTTTATTTGGTTTGGAGTGTACTTTGGGGGTTACAGCACCCTTTAATGGTCAAGCCAGCCGGCCCTTTACTTATGACACAGGCGAACGCTTGGCACTACTTTGTTGATGCACGTGCGGCTACTGCGCACACAATTCCAAACACAGAAAATATTTTTTTATTTGGTTTGGAGTGTACTTTGGGGGTTACAGCACCCTTTATCGGTCAAGCCAGCCTGCCCATTACTTATGACACAGGCGCACGCTTGGCACTAACTTGTGATGCACGTGCGGCTACTGCGCACACAATTCACAAACACAGAAAATATTTTTTTATTTGGTTTGGAGTGTACTTTGGGGGTTACAGCACCCTTTAACGGTCAAGCCAGCCGGCCCTTTACTTATGACACAGGCGTAACTTGGCACTACTTTGTTGATGCACGTGCGGCTACTGCGCACACAATTCACAAACACAGAAATTATTTTTTTATTTGGTTTGGAATGTACTTTGGGGGTTACAGGACCCTTTAACGGTCAAGCCAGCCGGCCCTTTACTTATGACACAGGCACACGCTTGGCACTACTTTGTTGATGCACGTGCGGCTACAGTGCACACAATTCATAAACACAGAAAATATTTTTTTATATGGTTTGGAGTGTACTTTGGGGGTTACAGCACCCTTTAACGGTCAAGCCAGCCGGCCCTTTACTTATGACACAGGCGCACGCTTGGCACTACTTTGTTGATGCACGTGCGGCTACTGCGCAAACAATTCACAAACACAGAAAATATTTTTTTATTTGGTTTGGAGTGTACTTTGGGGCTTACAGCACTCTTTAACGGTCAAGCCAGCCGGCCCTTTACTTATGACACAGGCGTACTCTTGGCACTACTTTGTTGATGCACGTGCGGCTTCTGCGCAAACAATTCACAAACACAGAAAATATTTTTTTATTTGGTTTGGAGTGTACTTTGGGGCTTACAGCACTCTTTAACGGTCAAGCCAGCCGGTCCTTTACTTATGACACAGGCGTACTCTTGGCACTACTTTGTTGATGCACGTGCGGCTACTGCGCAAACAATTCACAAACACAGAAAATATTTTTTTATTTGGTTTGGAGTGTACTTTGGGGGTTACAGCACCCTTTAACGGTCAAGCCATCCGGCCCTTTACTTATAACACAGGCGCACGCTTGGCACTACTTTGTTGATGCACGTGCGGCTACTGCGCACACAATTCACAAACACAGAAAATAGTTTTTTATTTTGTTTGGAGTGTACTTTGGGGGTTACAGTACCCTTTAATGGTCAAGCCAGCCGGCCCTTTACTTATGACACAGGCGCACGCTTGGCATTACTTTGTTGATGCACGTGCGGCTACAGCGCACACAATTCACAAACACAGAAAATATTTTTTTATTTGGTTTGGAGTGTACTTTGGGGGATACAGCACTCTTTAACGGTCAAGCCAGCCGGCCCTTTACTTATGACACAGGCGTACTCTTGGCACTACTTTGTTGATGCACGTGCGGCTACTGCGCACACAATTCACAAACACAGATAAAAAATTTTTATTTGGTTTGGAGTGTACTTTGGGGGTTACAGCACCCTTTAACGGTCAAGCCAGCCGGCCCTTTACTTATGACACAGGCGCACGCTTGGCACTACTTTGTTGATGCACGTGCGGCTAC
Source organism: Taudactylus pleione (assembly GCA_031769625.1). Lineage (NCBI taxonomy): Eukaryota > Metazoa > Chordata > Amphibia > Anura > Myobatrachidae > Taudactylus > Taudactylus pleione. The sequence goes on from JAUIMM010000040.1 coordinate 82,038,401, forward strand.
TGCGCACACAATTCACAAACACAGAAAATATTTTTTTAATTGGTTTCGAGTGTACTTTGGGGGTTACAGCACCCTTAAATGGTCAAGCCAGCCGGCCCTTTACTTATGACACAGGCGCACGCTTGGCACTACTTTGTTGATGCACGTGCTGCTACTGCGCACACAATTCACAAACACAGAAAATATTTTTTTATTTGGTTTGGAGTGTACTTTGGGGGTTACAGCACCCTTTAACGGTCAAGCCATCCGGCCCTTTACTTATGACACAGGCGCACGCTTTGCACTACTTTGTTGAAGCACGTGCGGCTACTGCGCACACAATTCACAAACACAGAAAATATTTTTTTATTTGGTTTGGAGTGTACTTTGGGGGTCACAGCACTCTTTAACGGTCAAGCCAGCCGGCCCTTTACTTATGACACAGGTTTTACTCTTGGCACTACTTTGTTGATGCACGTGCGACTACTGCGCACACAATTCACAAACACAGAAAATATTTTTTTATTTGGTTTGGAGAGTACTTTGGGGGTTACAGCACCCTTTAATGGTCAAGCAATCCGGCCCTTTACTTATAACACAGGCGCACGCTTGGCACTACTTTGTTGATGCACGTGTGGCTACTGCGCACACAATTCACAAACACAGAAAATAGTTTTTTATTTGGTTTGGACTGTAGTGTACTTTGGGGGTTACAGCACCCTTTAACGGTCAAGCCAGCCGGCCCTTTCCTTATGACACAGGCGTACGCTTGGCACTACTTTGTTGATGCACGTGCTGCTACTGGGCACACAATTCACAAACACAAAAAATATTTTTTTATTTTGTTTGGAGTGTACTTTGGGGGGTTACAGCAACCTTTAACAGTCAAGCCAGCCGGCCCTTTACTTATGACACAGGCGAACGCTTGGCACTACTTTATTGATGCACGTGCGGCTACTGCGCACACAAATAAAAAAACACAGAAAATATTTTTTATTTATTTTGGACAGGAGTGTACTTTGGGGGTTACAGCACCCTTTAACGGTCAAGCCAGCTGGCCCTTTACTTATGACACAGGCGCACGCTTGGCACTACTTTGTTGAAGCACGTGCGGCTACTGCGCACACAATTCACAAACACAGAAAATATTTTTTTATTTGGTTTGGAGTGTACTTTGGGGGTTACAGCACCCTTTAATGGTCAAGCCAGCTGGCCCTTTACTTATGACACAGGCGCACGCTTGGCACTACTTTGTTGATGCACGTGCAGCTACTGCGCACACAATTCACAAACACAGAAAATATTTTTTTATTTGGTTTCGAGTGTACTTTGGGGTTACAGCACCCCTTAATGGTCAAGCCAGCCGGCCCTTTACTTATGACACAGGCGCATGCTTGGCACTACTTTGTTGATGCACGTGCTGCTACTGCGCACACAATTCACAAACACAGTAAACATTTTTTTATTTGGTTTGGAGTGTAATTTGGGGGTTACAGCACCCTTTAATGGTCAAGCCAGCCGGCACTTTACTTATGACACAGAGGCACGCTTGGCACTACTTTGTTGATGCACGTGCTGCTACTGTGCACACAATTCATAAACACAGAAAATATTTTTTTATTTGGTTTGGAGTGTACTTTGGGGGTTACAGCACCCTTTAACGGTCAAGCCAGCCTGCCCTTTACTTATGACACAGGCGCGCGCTTGGCACTACTTTGTTGATGCACGTGCGGCTACTGCGCACACAATTCACAAACACAGAAAATATTTTTTTATTTGGTTTCGAGTGTACTTTGGGATTACAGCACCCTTTAATGGTCAAGCCAGCCGGCCCTTTACTTATGACACAGGCGCACGCTTGGCACTACTTTGTTGATGCACGTGCGGCTACTGCGCACACAATTCACAAACACAGAAAATATTTTTTTATTTGGTTTGGAATGTACTTTGAGGGTTACAGCACCCTTTAACGGTCATGCCATCCGGCCCTTTACTTATGACACAGGCGCACGCTTGGCACTACTTTGTTGATGCACGTGCGGCTACTGCGCACACAATTCACAACCACAGATAAAAAATTTTTATTTGGTTTGGAGTGTACTTTGGGGGTTACAGCACCCTTTAATGGTCAAGCCAGCCGGCCCTTTACTTATGACACAGGCGAACGCTTGGCACTACTTTGTTGATGCACGTGCGGCTACTGCGCACACAATTCCAAACACAGAAAATATTTTTTTATTTGGTTTGGAGTGTACTTTGGGGGTTACAGCACCCTTTATCGGTCAAGCCAGCCTGCCCATTACTTATGACACAGGCGCACGCTTGGCACTAACTTGTGATGCACGTGCGGCTACTGCGCACACAATTCACAAACACAGAAAATATTTTTTTATTTGGTTTGGAGTGTACTTTGGGGGTTACAGCACCCTTTAACGGTCAAGCCAGCTGGCCCTTTACTTATGACACAGGCGTAACTTGGCACTACTTTGTTGATGCACGTGCGGCTACTGCGCACACAATTCACAAACACAGAAATTATTTTTTTATTTGGTTTGGAATGTACTTTGGGGGTTACAGGACCCTTTAACGGTCAAGCCAGCCGGCCCTTTACTTATGACACAGGCACACGCTTGGCACTACTTTGTTGATGCACGTGCGGCTACAGCGCACACAATTCATAAACAGAAAATATTTTTTTATATGGTTTGGAGTGTACTTTGGGGGTTACAGCACCCTTTAACGGTCAAGCCAGCCGGCCCTTTACTTATGACACAGGCGCACGCTTGGCACTACTTTGTTGATGCACGTGCGGCTACTGCGCAAACAATTCACAAACACAGAAAATATTTTTTTATTTGGTTTGGAGTGTACTTTGGGGCTTACAGCACTCTTTAACGGTCAAGCCAGCCGGCCCTTTACTTATGACACAGGCGTACTCTTGGCACTACTTTGTTGATGCACGTGCGGCTACTGCGCAAACAATTCACAAACACAGAAAATATTTTTTTATTTGGTTTGGAGTGTACTTTGGGGCTTACAGCACTCTTTAACGGTCAAGCCAGCCGGCCCTTTACTTATGACACAGGTTTTACTCTTGGCACTACTTTGTTGATGCACGTGCGACTACTGCGCACACAATTCACAAACACAGAAAATATTTTTTTATTTGGTTTGGAGAGTACTTTGGGGGTTACAGCACCCTTTAATGGTCAAGCAATCCGGCCCTTTACTTATAACACAGGCGCACGCTTGGCACTACTTTGTTGATGCACGTGTGGCTACTGCGCACACAATTCACAAACACAGAAAATAGTTTTTTATTTGGTTTGGACTGTAGTGTACTTTGGGGGTTACAGCACCCTTTAACGGTCAAGCCAGCCGGCCCTTTCCTTATGACACAGGCGTACGCTTGGCACTACTTTGTTGATGCACGTGCTGCTACTGGGCACACAATTCACAAACACAAAAAATATTTTTTTATTTTGTTTGGAGTGTACTTTGGGGGGTTACAGCAACCTTTAACAGTCAAGCCAGCCGGCCCTTTACTTATGACACAGGCGAACGCTTGGCACTACTTTATTGATGCACGTGCGGCTACTGCGCACACAAATAAAAAAACACAGAAAATATTTTTTATTTATTTTGGACAGGAGTGTACTTTGGGGGTTACAGCACCCTTTAACGGTCAAGCCAGCTGGCCCTTTACTTATGACACAGGCGCACGCTTGGCACTACTTTGTTGAAGCACGTGCGGCTACTGCGCACACAATTCACAAACACAGAAAATATTTTTTTATTTGGTTTGGAGTGTACTTTGGGGGTTACAGCACCCTTTAATGGTCAAGCCAGCTGGCCCTTTACTTATGACACAGGCGCACGCTTGGCACTACTTTGTTGATGCACGTGCAGCTACTGCGCACACAATTCACAAACACAGAAAATATTTTTTTATTTGGTTTCGAGTGTACTTTGGGGTTACAGCACCCCTTAATGGTCAAGCCAGCCGGCCCTTTACTTATGACACAGGCGCATGCTTGGCACTACTTTGTTGATGCACGTGCTGCTACTGCGCACACAATTCACAAACACAGTAAACATTTTTTTATTTGGTTTGGAGTGTAATTTGGGGGTTACAGCACCCTTTAATGGTCAAGCCAGCCGGCACTTTACTTATGACACAGAGGCACGCTTGGCACTACTTTGTTGATGCACGTGCTGCTACTGTGCACACAATTCATAAACACAGAAAATATTTTTTTATTTGGTTTGGAGTGTACTTTGGGGGTTACAGCACCCTTTAACGGTCAAGCCAGCCTGCCCTTTACTTATGACACAGGCGCGCGCTTGGCACTACTTTGTTGATGCACGTGCGGCTACTGCGCACACAATTCACAAACACAAAAAATATTTTTTTATTTGGTTTCGAGTGTACTTTGGGATTACAGCACCCTTTAATGGTCAAGCCAGCCGGCCCTTTACTTATGACACAGGCGCACGCTTGGCACTACTTTGTTGATGCACGTGCGGCTACTGCGCACACAATTCACAAACACAGAAAATATTTTTTTATTTGGTTTGGAATGTACTTTGAGGGTTACAGCACCCTTTAACGGTCATGCCATCCGGCCCTTTACTTATGACACAGGCGCACGCTTGGCACTACTTTGTTGATGCACGTGCGGCTACTGCGCACACAATTCACAACCACAGATAAAAATTTTTTATTTGGTTTGGAGTGTACTTTGGGGGTTACAGCACCCTTTAATGGTCAAGCCAGCCGGCCCTTTACTTATGACACAGGCGAACGCTTGGCACTACTTTGTTGATGCACGTGCGGCTACTGCGCACACAATTCCAAACACAGAAAATATTTTTTTATTTGGTTTGGAGTGTACTTTGGGGGTTACAGCACCCTTTATCGGTCAAGCCAGCCTGCCCATTACTTATGACACAGGCGCACGCTTGGCACTAACTTGTGATGCACGTGCGGCTACTGCGCACACAATTCACAAACACAGAAAATATTTTTTTATTTGGTTTGGAGTGTACTTTGGGGGTTACAGCACCCTTTAACGGTCAAGCCAGCTGGCCCTTTACTTATGACACAGGCGTAACTTGGCACTACTTTGTTGATGCACGTGCGGCTACTGCGCACACAATTCACAAACACAGAAATTATTTTTTTATTTGGTTTGGAATGTACTTTGGGGGTTACAGGACCCTTTAACGGTCAAGCCAGCCGGCCCTTTACTTATGACACAGGCACACGCTTGGCACTACTTTGTTGATGCACGTGCGGCTACAGCGCACACAATTCATAAACACAGAAAATATTTTTTTATATGGTTTGGAGTGTACTTTGGGGGTTACAGCACCCTTTAACGGTCAAGCCAGCCGGCCCTTTACTTATGACACAGGCGCACGCTTGGCACTACTTTGTTGATGCACGTGCGGCTACTGCGCAAACAATTCACAAACACAGAAAATATTTTTTTATTTGGTTTGGAGTGTACTTTGGGGCTTACAGCACTCTTTAACGGTCAAGCCAGCCGGCCCTTTACTTATGACACAGGCGTACTCTTGGCACTACTTTGTTGATGCACGTGCGGCTACTGCGCAAACAATTCACAAACACAGAAAATATTTTTTTATTTGGTTTGGAGTGTACTTTGGGGCTTACAGCACTCTTTAACGGTCAAGCCAGCCGGTCCTTTACTTATGACACAGGCGTACTCTTGGCACTACTTTGTTGATGCACGTGCGGCTACTGCGCAAACAATTCACAAACACAGAAAATATTTTTTTATTTGGTTTGGAGTGTACTTTGGGGGTTACAGCACCCTTTAACGGTCAAGCCATCCGGCCCTTTACTTATAACACAGGCGCACGCTTGGCACTACTTTGTTGATGCACGTGCGGCTACTGCGCACACAATTCACAAACACAGAAAATAGTTTTTTATTTTGTTTGGAGTGTACTTTGGGGGTTACAGTACCCTTTAATGGTCAAGCCAGCCGGCCCTTTACTTATGACACAGGCGCACGCTTGGCATTACTTTGTTGATGCACGTGCGGCTACAGCGCACACAATTCACAAACACAGAAAATATTTTTTTATTTGGTTTGGAGTGTACTTTGGGGGATACAGCACTCTTTAACGGTCAAGCCAGCCGGCCCTTTACTTATGACACAGGCGTACTCTTGGCACTACTTTGTTGATGCACGTGCGGCTACTGCGCACACAATTCACAAACACAGATAAAAATTATTTATTTGGTTTGGAGTGTACTTTGGGGGTTACAGCACCCTTTAACGGTCAAGCCAGCCGGCCCTTTACTTATGACACAGGCGCACGCTTGGCACTACTTTGTTGATGCACGTGCGGCTACTGCGCACACAATTCACAAACACAGAAAATATTTTTTTAATTGGTTTCGAGTGTACTTTGGGGGTTACAGCACCCTTAAATGGTCAAGCCAGCCGGCCCTTTACTTATGACACAGGCGCACGCTTGGCACTACTTTGTTGATGCACGTGCTGCTACTGCGCACACAATTCACAAACACAGAAAATATTTTTTTATTTGGTTTGTAGTGTACTTTGGGGGTTACAGCACCCTTTAACGGTCAAGCCATCCGGCCCTTTACTTATGACACAGGCGCACGCTTTGCACTACTTTGTTGAAGCACGTGCGGCTACTGCGCACACAATTCACAAACACAGAAAATATTTTTTTATTTGGTTTGGAGTGTACTTTGGGGGTCACAGCACTCTTTAACGGTCAAGCCAGCCGGCCCTTTACTTATGACACAGGTTTTACTCTTGGCACTACTTTGTTGATGCACGTGCGACTACTGCGCACACAATTCACAAACACAGAAAATATTTTTTTATTTGGTTTGGAGAGTACTTTGGGGGTTACAGCACCCTTTAATGGTCAAGCAATCCGGCCCTTTACTTATAACACAGGCGCACGCTTGGCACTACTTTGTTGATGCACGTGTGGCTACTGCGCACACAATTCACAAACACAGAAAATAGTTTTTTATTTGGTTTGGACTGTAGTGTACTTTGGGGGTTACAGCACCCTTTAACGGTCAAGCCAGCCGGCCCTTTCCTTATGACACAGGCGTACGCTTGGCACTACTTTGTTGATGCACGTGCTGCTACTGGGCACACAATTCACAAACACAAAAAATATTTTTTTATTTTGTTTGGAGTGTACTTTGGGGGGTTACAGCAACCTTTAACAGTCAAGCCAGCCGGCCCTTTACTTATGACACAGGCGAACGCTTGGCACTACTTTATTGATGCACGTGCGGCTACTGCGCACACAAATCAAAAAACACAGAAAATATTTTTTATTTATTTTGGACTGGAGTGTACTTTGGGGGTTACAGCACCCTTTAACGGTCAAGCCAGCTGGCCCTTTACTTATGACACAGGCGCACGCTTGGCACTACTTTGTTGAAGCACGTGCGGCTACTGCGCACACAATTCACAAACACAGAAAATATTTTTGTATTTGGTATGGAGTGTACTTTGGGGGTTACAGCACCCTTTATCGGTCAAGCCTGCCGGCCCTTTACTTATGACACAGGAGCACGCTTGGCACTACATTATTGATGCACTTGCGGCTACTGCGCACACAATTCACAAACACAGAAAATATTTTTTTATTTATTTTGGACTGGAGTGTACTTTGGGGGTTACAGCACCCTTTAACGGTCAAGCCAGCCGGCCCTTTACTTATGACACAGGCGCACGCTTGGCACTACTTTGTAGATACACGTGCGGCTACTGCGCACACAATTCACAAACACAGAAAAATTTTTTTTATTTGGTTTGGAGTGTACTTTGGGGGTTACAGCACCCTTTAATGGTCAAGCCAGCTTGCCCTTTACTTATGACACAGGCGCACACTTGCCACTACTTTGTTGATGCACGTGCGGCTACTGCGCACACAATTCACAAACACAGAAAATATTTTTTTATTTGGTTTGGAGTGTACTTTGGGGGTTACAGCACCCTTTATCGGTCAAGACAGCCGGCACTTTACTTATGACACAGGCGCACGCTTGGCACTACTTTGTTGATGCACGTGCGGCTACTGCGCACACAATTCACAAACACAGAAAATATTTTTTTTTTTGGTTTGGAGTGTACTTTGGGTGTTACAGCACCCTTTAACGGTGAAGCCAGCCAGCCCTTTATTATGACACAGGCGCACACTTGGCATAACTTTGTTGATGCACGAGCGGCTACTGCGCACACAATTCACAAACACAGAAAATATTTTTTTATTTGGTATGGAGTGTACTTTGGGGGTTACAGCACCCTTTATTGGTCAAGCCTGCCGGCCCTTTACTTATGACACAGGCGCACGCTTGTCACTACTTTATTGATGCACTTGCTGCTACTGCGCACACAATTCACAAACACAGAAAATATTTTTTTATTTATTTTGGACTGGATTGTACTTTGGGGGTTACAGCACCCTTTAATGGTCAAGCCAGCCGGCCCTTTACTTATGACACAGGCGCACGCTTGGCACTACTTTGTAGATACACGTGCGGCTACTGCGCACACAATTCACAAACACAGAAAACATTTTTTTATTTGGTTTGGAGTGTACTTTGGGGGTTACAGCACCCTTTAATGGTCAAGCCAGCTTGCCCTTTACTTATGACACAGGCGCACACTTGGCACTACTTTGTTGATGCACGTGTGGCTACTGCGCACACAATTCACAAACACAGAAAATATTTTTTTATTTGGTTTGGAGTGTACTTTGGGGGTTACAGCACCCTTTAACGGTCAAGCCAGCCGGCACTTTACTTATGACACAGACGCACGCTTGGCACTACTTTGTTGATGCACGTGCGGCTACTGTGCACACAATTCATAAACACAGAAAATATTTTTTTATTTGGTTTGGAGTGTACTTTGGGGGTTACAGCACCCTTTAACTGTCAAGCCAGCCGGCCCTTTACTTATGACACAGGCGCACGCTTGGCACTACTTTGTTGATGCACGTGCGTCTACTGCGCACACAATTCTCAAACACAGAAAATATTTTTTTATTTGGTTTGGAGTGTACTTTGGGTGTTAAAGCACCCTTTAATGGTGAAGCCAGCCAGCCCTTTATTATGACACAGGCGCACACTTGGCATAACTTTGTTGATGCACGAGCGGCTACTGCGCACACAATTCACAAACACAGAAAATATTGTTTTATTTGTTATGGAGTGTACTTTGGGTGTTACAGCACATTTTAACGGTCAAGCCAGCTGGCTCTTTACATATGACACAGGCGCACGCTTGGCACTACTTTATTGATGCACTTGCTGCTACTGCGCACACAATTCACAAACACAGAAAATATTTTTTTATTTATTTTGGTCTGGAGTGTACTTTGGGGGTTACAGCACCCTTTAACGGTCAAGCCAGCCGGCCCTTTACTTATGACACAGGCGCACGCTTGGCACTACTTTGTAGATGCACGTGCGGCTACTGCGCACACAATTCACAAACACAGAAAATATTTTTTTATTTGGTTTGGAGTGTACTTTGGGGGTTACAGCACCCTTTAATGGTCAAGCCAGCTGGCCCTTTACTTATTACACAGGCGCACGCTTGGCACTACTTTGTTGATGCACGTGCGGCTACTGCGCACACAATTCACAAACACAGAAAATATTTTTTTATTTGGTTTCGAGTGTACTTTGGGGTTACAGCACCCCTTAATGGTCAAGCCAGCCGGCCCTTTACTTATGACACAGGCGCATGCTTGGCACTACTTTGTTGATGCACGTGCTGCTACTGCGCACACAATTCACAAACACAGAAAACATTTTTTTATTTGGTTTGGAGTGTAATTTGGGGGTTACAGCACCCTTTAATGGTCAAGCCAGCCGGCACTTTACTTATGACACAGAGGCACGCTTGGCACTACTTTGTTGATGCACGTGCTGCTACTGTGCACACAATTCATAAACACAGAAAATATTTTTTTATTTGGTTTGGAGTGTACTTTGGGGGTTACAGCACCCTTTAACGGTCAAGCCAGCCGGCCCTTTACTTATGACACAGGCGCGCGCTTGGCACTACTTTGTTGATGCACGTGCGGCTACTGCGCACACAATTCACAAACACAGAAAATATTTTTTTATTTGGTTTCGAGTGTACTTTGGGGTTACAGCACCCTTTAATGGTCAAGCCAGCCGGCCCTTTACTTATGACACAGGCGCACGCTTGGCACTACTTTGTTGATGCACGTGCGGCTACTGCGCACACAATTCACAAACACAGAAAATATTTTTTTATTTGGTTTGGAATGTACTTTGAGGGTTACAGCACCCTTTAACGGTCATGCCATCTGGCCCTTTACTTATGACACAGGCGCACGCTTGGCACTACTTTGTTGATGCACGTGCGGCTACTGCGCACACAATTCACAACCACAGATAAAAAATTTTTATTTGGTTTGGAGTGTTCTTTGGGGGTTACAGCACCCTTTAATGGTCAAGCCAGCCTGCCCATTACTTATGACACAGGCGAACGCTTGGCACTACTTTGTTGATGCACGTGCGGCTACTGCGCACACAATTCACAAACACAGAAAATATTTTTTTATTTGGTTTGTAGTGTACTTTGGGGGTTACAGCACCCTTTAACGGTCAAGCCAGCCGGCCCTTTACTTATGACACAGACGCACGCTTGGCACTACATTGTTGATGCACGTGCGGCTACTGCGCACACAATTCACAAACACAGAAAATATTTTTTTATTTGGTTTGGAGTGTACTTTGGGGATTACAGCACCCTTTAATGGTCAAGCCAGCCGGCCCTTTACTTATGACACAGGCGAACGCTTGGCACTACTTTGTTGATGCACGTGCGGCTACTGCGCACACAATTCCAAACACAGAAAATATTTTTTTATTTGGTTTGGAGTGTACTTTGGGGGTTACAGCACCCTTTATCGGTCAAGCCAGCCTGCCCATTACTTATGACACAGGCGCACGCTTGGCACTAACTTGTGATGCACGTGCGGCTACTGCGCACACAATTCACAAACACAGAAAATATTTTTTTATTTGGTTTGGAGTGTACTATGGGGGTTACAGCACCCTTTAACGGTCAAGCCAGCCGGCCCTTTACTTATGACACAGGCATAACTTGGCACTACTTTGTTGATGCACTTGCGGCTACTGCGCAAACAATTCACAAACACAGAAAATATTTTTTTATTTGGTTTGGAGTGTACTTTGGGGCTTACAGCACTCTTTAACGGTCAAGCCAGCCGGCCCTTTACTTATGACACAGGCGTACTCTTGGCACTACTTTGTTGATGCACGTGCGGCTACTGCGCAAACAATTCACAAACACAGAAAATATTTTTTTATTTGGTTTGGAGTGTACTTTGGGGCTTACAGCACTCTTTAACGGTCAAGCCAGCCGGTCCTTTACTTATGACACAGGCGTACTCTTGGCACTACTTTGTTGATGCACGTGCGGCTACTGCGCAAACAATTCACAAACACAGAAAATATTTTTTTATTTGGTTTGGAGTGTACTTTGGGGGTTACAGCACCCTTTAACGGTCAAGCCATCCGGCCCTTTACTTATAACACAGGCGCACGCTTGGCACTACTTTGTTGAAACACGTGCGGCTACTGCGCACACAATTCACAAACACAGAAAATATTTTTTATTTTGTTTGGAGTGTACTTTGGGGGTTACAGCACCCTTTAATGGTCAAGCCATACGGCCCTTTACTTATGACACAGGCGCACGCTTGGCATTACTTTGTTGATGCACGTGCGGCTACAGCGCACACAATTCACAAACACAGAAAATATTTTTTTATTTGGTTTGGAGTGTACTTTGGGGGATACAGCACTCTTTAAAGGTCAAGCCAGCCGGCCCTTTACTTATGACACAGGCGTACTCTTGGCACTACTTTGTTGATGCACGTGCGGCTACTGCGCACACAATTCACAAACACAGATAAAAATTATTTATTTGGTTTGGAGTGTACTTTGGGGGTTACAGCACCCTTTAATGGTCAAGCCATCCGGCCCTTTACTTATAACACAGGCGCACGCTTGGCACTACTTTGTTGATGCACGTGCGGCTACTGCGCACACAATTCACAAACACAGAAAATAGTTTTTTATTTGGTTTGGAGTGTACTTTGGGGTTTACAGCACCCTTTAACGGTCAAGCCAGCCGGCCCTTTACTTATGACACAGGCGCACGCTTGGCATTACTTTGTTGATGCACGTGCGGCTACTGCGCACACAATTCACAACCACAGATGAAAATTTTTTATTTGGTTTGGAGTGTTCTTTGGGGGTTACAGCACCCTTTAATGGTCAAGCCAGCCTGCCCATTACTTATGACACAGGCGCACGCTTGGCACTAACTTGTGATGCACGTGCGGCTACTGCGCACACAATTCACAAACACAGAAAATATTTTTTTATTTGGTTTGTAGTGTACTTTGGGGTTACAGCACCCTTTAACGGTCAAGCCAGCTGGCCCTTTACTTATGACACAGACGCACGCTTGGCACTACATTGTTGATGCACGTGCGGCTACAGCGCACACAATTCACAAACACAGAAAATATTTTTTTATTTGGTTTGGAGTGTACTTTGGGGGTTACAGCACCCTTTAATGGTCAAGCCAGCCGGCCCTTTACTTATGACACAGGCGAATGCTTTGCACTACTTTGTTGATGCACGTGCGGCTACTGCGCACACAATTCACAAACACAGAAAATATTTTTTAATTTGGTTTGGAGTGTACTTTGGGGGTTACAGCACCCTTTATCGGTCAAGCCAGCCTGCCCATTACTTATGACACAGGCGCACGCTTGGCACTAACTTGTGATGCACGTTCGGCTACTGCGCACACAATTCACAAACACAGAAAATATTTTTTTATTTGGTTTGGAGTGTACTTTGGGGGTTACAGCACCCTTTAATGGTCAAGCCAGCCGGCCCTTTACTTATGACACAGGCGTAACTTGGCACTACTTTGTTGATGCACGTGCGACTACTGCGCACACAATTCACAAACACAGAAATTATTTTTTTATTTGGTTTGGAATGTACTTTGGGGGTTACAGCACACTTTAACGGTCAAGCCAGCTGGCCCTTTACTTATGACACAGGCACACACTGGCCCTTTACTTATGACACAGGCACACGCTTGGCACTACTTTGTTGATGCACGTGCGGCTACTGCGCACACAATTCATAAACACAGAAAATATTTTTTTATATGGTTTGGAGTGTACTTTGGGGGTTCCAGCACCCTTTAACGGTCAAGCCAGCCGGCCCTTTACTTATGACACAGGCGCACGCTTGGCACTACTTTGTTGATGCACGTGCGGCTCCTGCGCACACAATTCACAAACACAGAAAATATTTTTTTATTTGGTTTCGAGTGTACTTTGGGGGTTACAGCACCCTTTAATGGTCAAGCCAGCCGGCCCTTTACTTATGACACAGGCGCACGCTTGGCACTACTTTGTTGATGCACGTGCGGCTACTGTGCACACAATTCACAAACACAAAAAATATTTTTTTATTTGGTTTGGAGTGTACTTTGGGGGTTACAGCACCCTTTATCGGTCAAGCCATCCGGCCCTTTACTTATGACACAGGCGCACGCTTGGCACTACTTTGTTGAAACACGTGCGGCTACTGCGCACACAATTCACAAACACAGAAAATATTTTTTTATTTGGTTTGGAGTGTACTTTGGGGGTTACAGCACCCTTTAACGGTCAAGCCATCCGGCCCTTTACTTATAACACAGGCGCACACTTGGCACTACTTTGTTGATGCACGTGCGGCTACTGCGCACACAATTCACAAACTAAGAAAATAGTTTTTTATTTGGTTTGGAGTGTACTTTGGGGGTTACAGCACCCTTTAACGGTCAAGCCAGCCGGCCCTTTACTTATGACACAGGCGCACGCTTGGCATTACTTTGTTGATGCACGTGCAGCTACTGTGCACACAATTCACAAACACAGATAAAAAATTTTTATTTGGTTTGGAGTGTACTTTGGGGGTTACAGCACCCTTTAATGGTCAAGCCAGCCGGCCCTTTACTTATGACACAGGCGCACGCTTGGCATTACTTTGTTGATGCACGTGCGGCTACTGCGCACACAATTCACAAACACAGAAAATATTTTTTTATTAGGTTTGGATTGTACTTTGGGGGTTACAGCACCCTTTAACGGTCAAGCCAGCCGGCCCTTTACTTATGACACAGACGCACGCTTGGCACTACATTGTTGATGCACGTGCGGCTACTGCGCACACAATTCACAAACACAGAAAATATTTTTTTATTTGGTTTGGAGTGTACTTTGGGGATTACAGCACCCTTTAACGGTCAAGCCAGCCGGCCCTTTACTTATGATACAGACGCACGCTTGGCACTACATTGTTGATGCACGTGCGGCTACTGCGCACACAATTCACAAACACAGAAAATATTTTTTTTTTTGGTTTGGAGTATACTTTGGGGGTTACAGCATCCTTTACCGGTCAAGCCAGCTTGCCCTTTACTTATGACACAGGCGTAACTTTTCACTACTTTGTTGATGCACGTGCGGCTACTGCGCACACAATTCACAAACACAGAAATTATTTTTTTATTTGGTTTGGAGTGTACTTTGGGGGTTACAGCACCCTTTAACGGTCAAGCCAGCCGGCCCTTTACTTATGACACAGGCGCACGCTTGGCACTACTTTGTTGATGCACGTGCAGCTACTGCGCACACAATTCACAAACACAGAAAATATTTTTTTATTTGGTTTGGACTGGAGTGTACTTTGGGTGTTACAGCACCCTTTATCGGTCAAGCCAGCCGGCCCTTTCCTTATGACACAGGCGCACGCTTGGCACTACTTTGTTGATGCACGTGCTGCTACAGCGCACACAATTCACAAACACAGAAAATATTTTTTTATTTGGTTTGGAGTGTACTTTGGGGGGTTACAGCAATCTTTAACAGTCAAGCCAGCTGGCCTTTTACTTATGACACAGGCGAACACTTGGCACTACATTATTGATGCACGTGAGGCTACTGCGCACACAATTCACAAACACAGAAAATATTTTTTCTTTATTTTGGACTGGAGTGTACTTTGGGGGCTACAGCACCCTTTAATGGTCAAGCCAGCCCGCCCTTTACTTTTGACACAGGTGCACGCTTGGCATTACTTTGTTGATGCACGTGCGGCTACTGCGCACACAATTCACAAACACAGATACATTTTTTTTATTTGGTTTGGAGTGTACTTTGGGTGTTACAGCACTCTTTAACGGTCAAGCCTGCCAGCCCTTTACTTATGACACAGACGCACGCTTGGCACTAACTTGTGATGCACGTGCGGCTACTGCGCACACAAATCACAAACACAGAAAATATTTTTTTATTAGGTTTGGATTGTACTTTGGGGGTTACAGCACCCTTTAACAGTCAAGCCAGCCGGCCCTTTACTTATGACACAGGCGCACGCTTGGCACTACTTTGTTGCTGCACGTGCGGCTACTGCGCACACAATTCACAAACACAGAAAATATTTTTTTATTTGGTTTGGACTGGAGTGTACTTTGGGGGTTACAGCACCCTGTAACGGTCAAGCCAGCCAGCCCTTTACTTATGACACAGAAGCACGCTTGGCACTACATTGTTGATGCACGTGCGGCTACTGTGCACACAATTCACAAACACAGAAAATATTTTTTTATTTGGTTTGGAGTGTACTTTGGGGGGTTACAGCAACCTTTAACAGTCAAGCCAGCCGGCCCTTTACTTATGACACAGGCGCACGCTTGGCACTACTTTGTTGATGCACGTGCGGCTACTGCGCACACAATTCACAAACACAGAAATTATTTTTTTATTTGGTTTGGAGTGTACTTTGGGGGCTACAGCACCCTTTAACGGTCAAGCCAGCCGGACCTTTACTTATGACACAGTCATACGCTTGGCACTACTTTATTGATGCACGTGCGACTACTGCGCTCACAATTCACAAACACAGAAAATATATTTTTATTTGGTTTGGAGTGTACTTTGGGTGTTACAGCACCCTTTAACGGTCAAGCAAGCCGGCCCTTTACTTATGACACAGGCGCACGCTTGGCACTACTTTGTTGATGCACGTGCGGCTACTGCGCACACAATTCACAAACACAGAAAATATTTTTTTATTTGGTTTGGAGTGTACTTTGGGGGTTACAGCACCCTTTAACGGTGAAGCCAGCCGGCCCTTTACTTATGACACATGCGCACACTTGGCATAACTTTGTTGATGCACGTGCGGCTACTGCGCACACAATTCACAAACACAAAAAATATTTTTTTATTTGGTATGGAGTGTACTTTGGGGGTTACAGCACCCTTTAACGGTCAAGCCTGCCTGCCCTTTACTTATGACACAGGCGCACGCTTGGCACTACTTTATTGATGCACTTGAAACTACTGCGCACACAATTCACAAACACAGAAAATATTTTTTTATTTATTTTGGACTGGAGAGTACTTTGGGGGTTACAGCACCCTTTAACGGTCAAGCCAGCTGGACCTTTACTTATGACACAGGCGCACGCTTGCCATTAATTTGTAGATGCACGTGCGGCTACTGCGCACACAATTCAAAAACACAAAAAATATTTTTTTATTTGGTTTGGATTGTACTTTGGGGGTTACAGCACCCTTTAATGGTCA
The DNA here is from genome assembly GCA_031769625.1 of Taudactylus pleione. Classification (NCBI taxonomy): domain Eukaryota; kingdom Metazoa; phylum Chordata; class Amphibia; order Anura; family Myobatrachidae; genus Taudactylus; species Taudactylus pleione. The sequence continues at coordinate 82,055,147 of JAUIMM010000040.1, forward strand.
AGCCAGCTGGCCCTTTACTTATGACACAGGCGCACACTTGCCACTACTTTGTTGATGCACGTGCGGCTACTGCGCACACAATTCACAAACACAGAAAAAAAATTTTTATTTGGTTTGTAGTGTACTTTGGGGGTTACAGCACCCTTTAACGGTCAAGCCAGCCGGCACTTTACTTATGACACAGACGCACGCTTGGCACTACTTTGTGATGCACGTGCGGCTACTGCGCACACAATTCATAAACACAGAAAATATTTTTTTATTTGGTTTGGAGTGTACTTTGGGGGTTACAGCACCCTTTAACGGTCAAGCCAGCCAGCCCTTTACTTATGACACAGGTGCACGCTTGGCACTACTTTGTTGATGCACGTGCGGCTACTGCGCACACAATTCACAAACACAGAAAATATTTTTTTATCTGGTTTCGAGTGTACTTTGGGGGTTACAGCACCCTTTAATGTTCAAGCCAGCCGGCCCTTTACTTATGACACAGGCGCACGCTTGGCACTACTTTGTTGATGCACGTGCTGCTACTGCGCACACAATTAACAAACACAGAAAATATTTTTTTATTTGGTTTGGAGTGTACTTTGGGGGTTACAGCACCCTTTAACGGTCAAGCCATCCGGCCCTTTACTTATGACACAGGCGCACGCTTTGCACTACTTTGTTGAAGCACGTGCGGCTACAGCGCACACAATTCACAAACACAAAAAATATTTTTTTATTTGGTTTGGAGTGTACTTTGGGGGTTACAGCACTCTTTAACGGTCAAGCCAGCCGGCCCTTTACTTATGACACAGGCATACTCTTGGCACTACTTTGTTGATGCACGTGCGGCTACTGCGCACACAATTCACAAACACAGAAAATATTTTTTTATTTGGTTTGGAGAGTACTTTGGGGGTTACAGCACCCTTTAACGGTCAAGCCATCCGGCCCTTTACTTATAACACAGGCGCACGCTTGGCACTACTTTGTTGATGCACGTGCGGCTACTGCGCACACAATTCACCAACACAGAAAATATTTTTTTATTTGGTTTTGACTGGAGTGTACTTTGGGGGTTACAGCACCCTTTAACGGTCAAGCCAGCCGGCCCTTTCCTTATGACACAGGCATACGCTTGGCACTACTTTGTTGATGCACGTGCGGCTACTGCGCACACAATTCACAAACACAGAAAATATTTTTTTATTTTGTTTGGAGTGTACTTTGGGGGGTTACAGCAACCTTTAACAGTCAAGCCTGCCGGCCCTTTACTTATGACACAGGCGAACGCTTGGCACTACTTTATTGATGCACGTGCGGCTACAGCGCACACAAATCAAAAAACACAGAAAATATTTTTTATTTATTTTGGACTGGAGTGTACTTTGGAGGTTACAGCACCCTTTAACGGTCAAGCCAGCCGGCACTTTACTTATGACACAGGCGCACGCTTGGCACTACTTTATTGATGCACTTGCGGCTACTGCGCACACAATTCACAAACACAGAAACTATTTTTTTATTTATTTTGGACTGGAGTGTACTTTGGGGGTTACAGCACCCTTTAATGGTCAAGCCAGCCGGCCTATTACTTATGACACAGGCGCACACTTGGCACTACTTTGTAGATGCACGTGCGGCTACTGCGCACACAATTCACAAACACAGAAAATATTTTTTTATTTGGTTTGGAGTGTACTTTGGGGGTTACAGCACCCTTTAACGGTCAAGCCAACCGGCCCTTTACTTATGACACAGGCACACGCTTGGCACTACTTTGTTGATGCACTTGCGGCTACTGCGCACACAATTCACAAACACAGAAAATATTTTTTTAATTGGTTTCGAGTGTACTTTGGGGGTTACAGCACCCTTTAATGGTCAAGCCAGCCGGCCCTTTACTTATGACACAGGCGCACGCTTGGCACTACTTTGTTGATGCACGTGCTGCTACTGCGCACACAATTCACAAACACAGAAAATATTTTTTTATTTGGTTTGGAGTGTACTTTGGGGGTTACAGCACCCTTTAATGGTCAAGCCATCCGGCCCTTTACTTATGACACAGGCGCACGCTTTGCACTACTTTGTTGAAGCACGTGCGGCTACTGCGCACACAATTCACAAACACAGAAAATATTTTTTTATTTGGTTTGGAGTGTACTTTGGGGGTTACAGCACCCTTTAATGGTCAAGCCAGCTGGCCCTTTCCTTATGACACAGGCGTACGCTTGGCACTACTTTGTTGATGCACGTGCTGCTACTGCGCACACAATTCACAAACACAGAAAATATTTTTTTATTTTGTTTGGAGTGTACTTTGGGGGGTTACAGCACCCTTTAACGGTCAAGCCAGCCGGCCCTTTACTTATGACACAGGCGAACGCTTGGCACTACTTTATTGATGCACGTGCGGCTACTGCGCACACAAATCAAAAAACACAGAAAATTTTTTTTTATTTATTTTGGACTGGAGTGTACTTTGGGGGTTACAGCACCCTTTATCGGTCAAGCCAGCTGGCCCTTTACTTATGACACAGGCGCACGCTTGGCACTACTTTGTTGAAGCACGTGCGGCTACTGCGCACACAATTCACAAACACAGAAAATATTTTTTCATTTGGTATGGAGTGTACTTTGGGGGTTACAGCACCCTTTATCGGTCAAGCCTGCCGGCCCTTTACTTATGACACAGGCGCACACTTGGCACTACTTTATTGATGCACTTGCGGCTACTGCGCACACAATTCACAAACACAGAAAATATTTTTTTATTTATTTTGGACTGGAGTGTACTTTGGGGGTTACAGCACCCTTTAACGGTCAAGCCAGCCGGCCCTTTACTTATGACACAGGCGCACGCTTAGCACTACTTTGTAGATACACGTGCGACTACTGCGCACACAATTCACAAACACAGAAAATATTTTTTTATTTGGTTTGGACTGGAGTGTACTTTGGGGGTTACAGCACCATTTAACGGTCAAGCCAGCCGGCCCTTTCCTTATGACACAGGCGTACGCTTGGCACTATTTTGTTGATGCACGTGCTGCTACTGCGCACACAATTCACAAACACAGAAAATATTTTTTTATTTTGTTTGGAGTGTACTTTGGGGGTTACAGCACCCTTTAATGGTCAAGCCAGCCGGCCCTTTACTTATGACACAGGCGCACGCTTGGCACTACTTTGTTGATGCACGTGCTGCTACTGCGCACACAATTCACAAACACAGAAAATATTTTTTTATTTGGTTTGGAGTGTACTTTGGGGGTTACAGCACCCTTTAACGGTCAAGCCATCCGGCCCTTTACTTATGACACAGGCGCGCACTTTGCACTACTTTGTTGAAGCACGTGCGGCTACTGCGCACACAATTCACAAACACAGAAAATATTTTTTTATTTTGTTTGGAGTGTACTTTGGGGGGTTACAGCACCCTTTAACGGTCAAGCCAGCCGGCCCTTTACTTATGACACAGGCGAACGCTTGGCACTACTTTATTGATGCACGTGCGGCTACTGCGCACACAAATCAAAAAACACAGAAAATTTTTTTTTATTTATTTTGGACTGGAGTGTACTTTGGGGGTTACAGCACCCTTTATCGGTCAAGCCAGCTGGCCCTTTACTTATGACACAGGCGCACGCTTGGCACTACTTTGTTGAAGCACGTGCGGCTACTGCGCACACAATTCACAAACACAGAAAATATTTTTTCATTTGGTATGGAGTGTACTTTGGGGGTTACAGCACCCTTTATCGGTCAAGCCTGCCGGCCCTTTACTTATGACACAGGCGCACACTTGGCACTACTTTATTGATGCACTTGCGGCTACTGCGCACACAATTCACAAACACAGAAAATATTTTTTTATTTATTTTGGACTGGAGTGTACTTTGGGGGTTACAGCACCCTTTAACGGTCAAGCCAGCCGGCCCTTTACTTATGACACAGGCGCACGCTTAGCACTACTTTGTAGATACACGTGCGACTACTGCGCACACAATTCACAAACACAGAAAATATTTTTTTATTTGGTTTGGACTGGAGTGTACTTTGGGGGTTACAGCACCATTTAACGGTCAAGCCAGCCGGCCCTTTCCTTATGACACAGGCGTACGCTTGGCACTATTTTGTTGATGCACGTGCTGCTACTGCGCACACAATTCACAAACACAGAAAATATTTTTTTATTTTGTTTGGAGTGTACTTTGGGGGTTACAGCACCCTTTAATGGTCAAGCCAGCCGGCCCTTTACTTATGACACAGGCGCACGCTTGGCACTACTTTGTTGATGCACGTGCTGCTACTGCGCACACAATTCACAAACACAGAAAATATTTTTTTATTTGGTTTGGAGTGTACTTTGGGGGTTACAGCACCCTTTAACGGTCAAGCCATCCGGCCCTTTACTTATGACACAGGCGCGCACTTTGCACTACTTTGTTGAAGCACGTGCGGCTACTGCGCACACAATTCACAAACACAGAAAATATTTTTTTATTTCGTTTGGAGTGTACTTTGGGGGTTACAGCACCCTTTAACGGTCAAGCCAGCCGGCCCTTTCCTTATGACACAGGCGTACGCAGGCACTACTTTGTTGATGCACGTGCTGCTACTGCGCACACAATTCACAAACACAGAAAATATTTTTTTATTTTGTTTGGAGTGTACTTTGGGGGGTTACAGCACCCTTTAACGGTCAAGCCAGCTGGCCCTTTACTTATGACACAGGCGCACGCTTGGCACTATTTTGTTGAAGCACGTGCGGCTACTGCGCACACAATTCACAAACACAGAAAATATTTTTTTATTTGGTATGGAGTGTACTTTGGGGGTTACAGCACCCTTTATCGGTCAAGCCTGCCGGCCCTTTACTTATGACACAGGCGCACACTTGGCACTACTTTATTGATGCACTTGCGGCTACTGCGCACACAATTCACAAACACAGAAAATATTTTTTTATTTATTTTGGACTGGAGTGTACTTTGGGGGTTACAGCACCCTTTAACGGTCAAGCCAGCCGGCCCTTTACTTATGACACAGGCGCACGCTTGGCACTACTTTGTAGATACACGTGCGGCTACTGCGCACACAATTCACAAACACATAAAAAAAATTTTTATTTGGTTTGGAGTGTACTTTGGGGGTTACAGCACCCTTTAATGGTCAAGCCAGCTTGCCCTTTACTTATGACACAGGCGCACACTTGGCACTACTTTGTTGATGCACATGCGGCTACTGCGCACACAATTCATAAACACAGAAAATATTTTTTTATTTGGTTTGGAGTGTACTTTGGGGGTTACAGCACCCTTTAATGGTCAAGCCAGCCGGCCCTTTACTTATGACACAGGCGCACACTTGGCATAACTTTATTGATGCACGTGCGGCTACTGCGCACACAATTCACAAACACAGAAAATATTTTTTTATTTGGTTTGGAGTGTACTTTGGGTGTTACAGCACCCTTTAACGGTCAAGCCAGCCAGCCCTTTATTATGACACAGGCGCACACTTGGCATAACTTTGTTGATGCACGAGCGGCTACTGCACACACAATTCACAAACACAGAAAATATTTTTTTATTTGGTTTGGAGTGTACTTTGGGGGTTACAGCACTCTTTAACGGTCAAGCCAGCCGGCCCTTTACTTATGACACAGGCGTACTCTTGGCACTACTTTGTTGATGCACGTGCGACTACTGCGCACACAATTCACAAACACAGAAAATATTTTTTTATTTGGTTTGGAGAGTACTTTGGGGGTTACAGCACCCTTTAACGGTCAAGCCAGCTGGCCCTTTACTTATGACACAGGCGCACGCTTGGCACTACTTTGTTGATGCACGTGTGGCTACTGCGCACACAATTCACAAACACAGAAAATAGTTTTTTATTTGGTTTGGAGTGTACTTTGGGGGTTACAGCACCCTTTAACGGTCAAGCCAGCTGGCCCTTTCCTTATGACACAGGCGTACGCAGGCACTACTTTGTTGATGCACGTGCTGCTACTGCGCACACAATTCACAAACACAGAAAATATTTTTTTATTTTGTTTGGAGTGTACTTTGGGGGGTTACAGCACCCTTTAACGGTCAAGCCAGCTGGCCCTTTACTTATGACACAGGCGCACGCTTGGCACTATTTTGTTGAAGCACGTGCGGCTACTGCGCACACAATTCACAAACACAGAAAATATTTTTTTATTTGGTATGGAGTGTACTTTGGGGGTTACAGCACCCTTTATTGGTCAAGCCTGCCGGCCCTTTACTTATGACACAGGCGCACACTTGGCACTACTTTATTGATGCACTTGCGGCTACTGCGCACACAATTCACAAACACAGAAAATATTTTTTTATTTATTTTGGACTGGAGTGTACTTTGGGGGTTACAGCACCCTTTAACGGTCAAGCCAGCCGGCCCTTTACTTATGACACAGGCGCACGCTTGGCACTACTTTGTAGATACACGTGCGGCTACTGCGCACACAATTCACAAACACATAAAAAAAATTTTTATTTGGTTTGGAGTGTACTTTGGGGGTTACAGCACCCTTTAATGGTCAAGCCAGCTTGCCCTTTACTTATGACACAGGCGCACACTTGGCACTACTTTGTTGATGCACGTGCGGCTACTGCGCACACAATTCACAAACACAGAAAATATTTTTTTATTTGGTTTGGAGTGTACTTTGGGGGTTACAGCACCCTTTAACGGTCAAGCCAGCCGGCAATTTACTTATGACACAGACGCATGCTTGGCACTACTTTGTTGATGCACGTGCGGCTACTGTGCACACAATTCATAAACACAGAAAATATTTTTTTATTTGGTTTGGAGTGTACTTTGGGGGTTACAGCACCCTTTAATGGTCAAGCCAGCCGGCCCTTTACTTATGACACAGGCGCACACTTGGCATAACTTTGTTGATGCACGTGCGGCTACTGCGCACACAATTCACAAAAACAGAAAATATTTTTTTATTTTGTTTGGAGTGTACTTTGGGGGTTACAGCACCCTTTAATGGTCAAGCCAGCCGGCCCTTTACTTATGACACAGGCGCACACTTGGCATAACTTTGTTGATGCACGTGCGGCTACTGCGCACACAATTCACAAACACAGAAAATATTTTTTTATTTGGTTTGGAGTGTACTTTGGGTGTTACAGCACCCTTTAACGGTGAAGCCAGCCAGCCCTTTATTATGACACAGGCGCACACTTGGCATAACTTTGTTGATGCACGAGCGGCTACTGCGCACACAATTCACAAACACAGAAAATATTTTTTTATTTGGTTTGGAGTGTACTTTGGGGGTTACAGCACTCTTTAACGGTCAAGCCAGCCGGCCCTTTACTTATGACACAGGCGTACTCTTGGCACTACTTTGTTGATGCACGTGCGACTACTGCGCACACAATTCACAAACACAGAAAATATTTTTTTATTTGGTTTGGAGAGTACTTTGGGGGTTACAGCACCCTTTAACGGTCAAGCAATCCGGCCCTTTACTTATAACACAGGCGCACGCTTGGCACTACTTTGTTGATGCACGTGTGGCTACTGCGCACACAATTCACAAACACAGAAAATAGTTTTTTATTTGGTTTGGACTAGAGTGTACTTTGGGGGTTACAGCACCATTTAACGGTCAAGCCAGCCGGCCCTTTCCTTATGACACAGGCGTACGCTTGGCACTATTTTGTTGATGCACGTGCTGCTACTGCGCACACAATTCACAAACACAGAAATTTTTTTTTTATTTTGTTTGGAGTGTACTTTGGGGGGTTACAGCAACCTTTAACAGTCAAGCCAGCCGGCCCTTTACTTATGACACAGGCGAACGCTTGGCACTACTTTATTGATGCACGTGCGGCTACTGCGCACTCAAATCAAAAAACACAGAAAATATTTTTTATTTATTTTGGACTGGAGTGTACTTTGGGGGTTACAGCACCCTTTAACGGTCAAGCCAGCTGGCCCTTTACTTATGACACAGGCGCACGCTTGGCACTACTTTGTTGAAGCACGTGCGGCAACTGCGCACACAATTCACAAACACAGAAAATATTTTTTTATTTGGTATGGAGTGTACTTTGGGGGTTACAGCACCCTTTATCGGTCAAGCCTGCCGGCCCTTTACTTATGACACAGGTGCACACTTGGCACTACTTTATTGATGCACTTGCGGCTACTGCGCACACAATTCACAAACACAGAAAATATTTTTTTATTTATTTTGGACTGGAGTGTACTTTGGGGGTTACAGCACCCTTTAACGGTCAAGCCAGCCGGCCCTTTACTTATGACACAGGCGCACGCTTGGCACTACTTTGTAGATACACGTGCGGCTACTGCGCACACAATTCACAAACACATAAAAAAAATTTTTATTTGGTTTGGAGTGTACTTTGGGGGTTACAGCACCCTTTAATGGTCAAGCCAGCTTGCCCTTTACTTATGACACAGGCGCACACTTGGCACTACTTTGTTGATGCACGTGCGGCTACTGCGCACACAATTCACAAACACAAAAAATATTTTTTTATTTGGTTTGGAGTGTACTTTGGGGGTTACAGCACCCTTTAACGGTCAAGCCAGCTGGCAATTTACTTATGACACAGACGCATGCTTGGCACTACTTTGTTGATGCACGTGCGGCTACTGTGCACACAATTCATAAACACAGAAAATATTTTTTATTTGGTTTGGAGTGTACTTTGGGGGTTACAGCACCCTTTAATGGTCAAGCCAGCCAGCCCTTTACTTATGACACAGGCGCACACTTGGCATAACTTTGTTGATGCACGTGCGGCTACTGCGCACACAATTCACAAACACAGAAAATATTTTTTTATTTGGTTTGGAGTGTACTTTGGGGGTTACAGCACCCTTTAATGGTCAAGCCAGCCGGCCCTTTACTTATGACACAGGCGCACACTTGGCATAACTTTGTTGATGCACGTGCGGCTACTGCGCACACAATTCACAAACACAGAAAATATTTTTTTATTTGGTTTGGAGTGTACTTTGGGTGTTACAGCACCCTTTAACGGTGAAGCCAGCCAGCCCTTTATTATGACACAGGCGCACACTTGGCATAACTTTGTTGATGCACGAGCGGCTACTGCGCACACAATTCACAAACACAGAAAATATTTTTTTATTTGGTTTGGAGTGTACTTTGGGGGTTACAGCACTCTTTAACGGTCAAGCCAGCCGGCCCTTTACTTATGACACAGGCGTACTCTTGGCACTACTTTGTTGATGCACGTGCGACTACTGCGCACACAATTCACAAACACAGAAAATATTTTTTTATTTGGTTTGGACTGGAGTGTACTTTGGGGGTTACAGCACCATTTAACGGTCAAGCCAGCCGGCCCTTTCCTTATGACACAGGCGTACGCTTGGCACTATTTTGTTGATGCACGTGCTGCTACTGCGCACACAATTCACAAACACAGAAAATATTTTTTTATTTTGTTTGGAGTGTACTTTGGGGGTTACAGCACCCTTTAATGGTCAAGCCAGCCGGCCCTTTACTTATGACACAGGCGCACGCTTGGCACTACTTTGTTGATGCACGTGCTGCTACTGCGCACACAATTCACAAACACAGAAAATATTTTTTTATTTGGTTTGGAGTGTACTTTGGGGGTTACAGCACCCTTTAACGGTCAAGCCATCCGGCCCTTTACTTATGACACAGGCGCGCACTTTGCACTACTTTGTTGAAGCACGTGCGGCTACTGCGCACACAATTCACAAACACAGAAAATATTTTTTTATTTGGTTTGGAGTGTACTTTGGGGGTTACAGCACCCTTTAACGGTCAAGCCAGCCGGCCCTTTCCTTATGACACAGGCGTACGCAGGCACTACTTTGTTGATGCACGTGCTGCTACTGCGCACACAATTCACAAACACAGAAAATATTTTTTAATTTTGTTTGGAGTGTACTTTGGGGGGTTACAGCACCCTTTAACGGTCAAGCCAGCTGGCCCTTTACTTATGACACAGGCGCACGCTTGGCACTATTTTGTTGAAGCACGTGCGGCTACTGCGCACACAATTCACAAACACAGAAAATATTTTTTTATTTGGTATGGAGTGTACTTTGGGGGTTACAGCACCCTTTATCGGTCAAGCCTGCCGGCCCTTTACTTATGACACAGGCGCACACTTGGCACTACTTTATTGATGCACTTGCGGCTACTGCGCACACAATTCACAAACACAGAAAATATTTTTTTATTTATTTTGGACTGGAGTGTACTTTGGGGGTTACAGCACCCTTTAACGGTCAAGCCAGCCGGCCCTTTACTTATGACACAGGCGCACGCTTGGCACTACTTTGTAGATACACGTGCGGCTACTGCGCACACAATTCACAAACACATAAAAAAATTTTTTATTTGGTTTGGAGTGTACTTTGGGGGTTACAGCACCCTTTAATGGTCAAGCCAGCTTGCCCTTTACTTATGACACAGGCGCACACTTGGCACTACTTTGTTGATGCACGTGCGGCTACTGCGCACACAATTCACAAACACAGAAAATATTTTTTTATTTGGTTTGGAGTGTACTTTGGGGGTTACAGCACCCTTTAACGGTCAAGCCAGCCGGCAATTTACTTATGACACAGACGCATGCTTGGCACTACTTTGTTGATGCACGTGCGGCTACTGTGCACACAATTCATAAACACAGAAAATATTTTTTTATTTGGTTTGGAGTGTACTTTGGGGGTTACAGCACCCTTTAATGGTCAAGCCAGCCGGCCCTTTACTTATGACACAGGCGCACACTTGGCATAACTTTATTGATGCACGTGCGGCTACTGCGCACACAATTCACAAACACAGAAAATATTTTTTTATTTGGTTTGGAGTGTACTTTGGGTGTTACAGCACCCTTTAACGGTGAAGCCAGCCAGCCCTTTATTATGACACAGGCGCACACTTGGCATAACTTTGTTGATGCACGAGCGGCTACTGCACACACAATTCACAAACACAGAAAATATTTTTTTATTTGGTTTGGAGTGTACTTTGGGGGTTACAGCACTCTTTAACGGTCAAGCCAGCCGGCCCTTTACTTATGACACAGGCGTACTCTTGGCACTACTTTGTTGATGCACGTGCGACTACTGCGCACACAATTCACAAACACAGAAAATATTTTTTTATTTGGTTTGGAGAGTACTTTGGGGGTTACAGCGCCCTTTAACGGTCAAGCAATCCGGCCCTTTACTTATAACACAGGCGCACGCTTGGCACTACTTTGTTGATGCACGTGTGGCTACTGCGCACACAATTCACAAACACAGAAAATAGTTTTTTATTTGGTTTGGAGTGTACTTTGGGGGTTACAGCACCCTTTAATGGTCAAGCCAGCCGGCCCTTTCCTTATGACACAGGCGTACGCAGGCACTACTTTGTTGATGCACGTGCTGCTACTGCGCACACAATTCACAAACACAGAAAATATTTTTTTATTTTGTTTGGAGTGTACTTTGGGGGGTTACAGCACCCTTTAACGGTCAAGCCAGCTGGCCCTTTACTTATGACACAGGCGCACGCTTGGCACTATTTTGTTGAAGCACGTGCGGCTACTGCGCACACAATTCACAAACACAGAAAATATTTTTTTATTTGGTATGGAGTGTACTTTGGGGGTTACAGCACCCTTTATTGGTCAAGCCTGCCGGCCCTTTACTTATGACACAGGCGCACACTTGGCACTACTTTATTGATGCACTTGCGGCTACTGCGCACACAATTCACAAACACAGAAAATATTTTTTTATTTATTTTGGACTGGAGTGTACTTTGGGGGTTACAGCACCCTTTAACGGTCAAGCCAGCCGGCCCTTTACTTATGACACAGGCGCACGCTTGGCACTACTTTGTAGATACACGTGCGGCTACTGCGCACACAATTCACAAACACATAAAAAAATTTTTTATTTGGTTTGGAGTGTACTTTGGGGGTTACAGCACCCTTTAATGGTCAAGCCAGCTTGCCCTTTACTTATGACACAGGCGCACACTTGGCACTACTTTGTTGATGCACGTGCGGCTACTGCGCACACAATTCACAAACACAGAAAATATTTTTTTATTTGGTTTGGAGTGTACTTTGGGGGTTACAGCACCCTTTAACGGTCAAGCCAGCCGGCCATTTACTTATGACACAGACGCATGCTTGGCACTACTTTGTTGATGCACGTGCGGCTACTGTGCACACAATTCATAAACACAGAAAATATTTTTTTATTTGGTTTGGAGTGTACTTTGGGGGTTACAGCACCCTTTAATGGTCAAGCCAGCCGGCCCTTTACTTATGACACAGGCGCACACTTGGCATAACTTTGTTGATGCATGTGCGGCTACTGCGCACACAATTCACAAACACAGAAAATATTTTTTTATTTTGTTTGGAGTGTACTTTGGGGGTTACAGCACCCTTTAATGGTCAAGCCAGCTGGCCCTTTACTTATGACACAGGCGCACACTTGGCATAACTTTGTTGATGCACGTGCGGCTACTGCGCACACAATTCACAAACACAGAAAATATTTTTTTATTTGGTTTGGAGTGTACTTTGGGTGTTACAGCACCCTTTAACGGTGAAGCCAGCCAGCCCTTTATTATGACACAGGCGCACACTTGGCATAACTTTGTTGATGCACGAGCGGCTACTACGCACACAATTCACAAACACAGAAAATATTTTTTTATTTGGTTTGGAGTGTACTTTGGGGGTTACAGCACTCTTTAACGGTCAAGCCAGCCAGCCCTTTACTTATGACACAGGCGTACTCTTGGCACTACTTTGTTGATGCACGTGCGACTACTGCGCACACAATTCACAAACACAGAAAATATTTTTTTATTTGGTTTGGAGAGTACTTTGGGGGTTACAGCACCCTTTAACGGTCAAGCAATCCGGCCCTTTACTTATAACACAGGCGCACGCTTGGCACTACTTTGTTGATGCACGTGTGGCTACTGCGCACACAATTCACAAACACAGAAAATAGTTTTTTATTTGGTTTGGACTGGAGTGTACTTTGGGGGTTACAGCACCCTTTAACGGTCAAGCCAGCCGGCCCTTTCCTTATGACACAGGCGTACGCTTGGCACTATTTTGTTGATGCACGTGCTGCTACTGCGCACACAATTCACAAACACAGAAAATTTTTTTTTATTTTGTTTGGAGTGTACTTTGGGGGGTTACAGCAACCTTTAACAGTCAAGCCAGCCGGCCCTTTACTTATGACACAGGCGAACGCTTGGCACTACTTTATTGATGCACGTGCGGCTACTGCGCACACAAATCAAAAAACACAGAAAATATTTTTATTTATTTGGACTGGAGTGTACTTTGGGGGTTACAGCACCCTTTAACGGTCAAGCCAGCTGGCCCTTTACTTATGACACAGGCGCACGCTTGGCACTACTTTGTTGAAGCACGTGCGGCAACTGCGCACACAATTCACAAACACAGAAAATATTTTTTTATTTGGTATGGAGTGTACTTTGGGGTTACAGCACCCTTTATCGGTCAAGCTGCCGGCCTTTACTTATGACACAGGCGCACACTTGGCACTACTTTATTGATGCACTTGCGGCTACTGCGCACACAATTCACAAACACAGAAAATATTTTTTTATTTATTTTGGACTGGAGTGTACTTTGGGGGTTACAGCACCCTTTAATGGTCAAGCCAGCCGGCCCTTTACTTATGACACAGGCGCACGCTTGGCACTACTTTGTAGATACACGTGCGGCTACTGCGCACACAATTCACAAACACATAAAAAAAATTTTTATTTGGTTTGGAGTGTACTTTGGGGGTTACAGCACCCTTTAATGGTCAAGCCAGCTTGCCCTTTACTTATGACACAGGCGCACACTTGGCACTACTTTGTTGATGCACGTGCGGCTACTGCGCACACAATTCACAAACACAAAAAATATTTTTTTATTTGGTTTGGAGTGTACTTTGGGGGTTACAGCACCCTTTAACGGTCAAGCCAGCCGGCAATTTACTTATGACACAGACGCATGCTTGGCACTACTTTGTTGATGCACGTGCGGCTACTGTGCACACAATTCATAAACACAGAAAATATTTTTTTATTTGGTTTGGAGTGTACTTTGGGGGTTACAGCACCCTTTAATGGTCAAGCCAGCCGGCCCTTTACTTATGACACAGGCGCACACTTGGCATAACTTTGTTGATGCACGTGCGGCTACTGCGCACACAATTCACAAACACAGAAAATATTTTTTTATTTGGTTTGGAGTGTACTTTGGGTGTTACAGCACCCTTTAACGGTGAAGCCAGCCAGCCCTTTATTATGACACAGGCGCACACTTGGCATAACTTTGTTGATGCACGAGCGGCTACTGCGCACACAATTCACAAACACAGAAAATATTTTTTTATTTGGTTTGGAGTGTACTTTGGGGGTTACAGCACTCTTTAACGGTCAAGCCAGCCGGCCCTTTACTTATGACACAGGCGTACTCTTGGCACTACTTTGTTGATGCACGTGCGACTACTGCGCACACAATTCACAAACACAGAAAATATTTTTTTATTTGGTTTGGAGAGTACTTTGGGGGTTACAGCACCCTTTAACGGTCAAGCAATCCGGCCCTTTACTTATAACACAGGCGCACGCTTGGCACTACTTTGTTGATGCACGTGTGGCTACTGCGCACACAATTCACAAACACAGAAAATAGTTTTTTATTTGGTTTGGACTGGAGTGTACTTTGGGGGTTACAGCACCCTTTAACGGTCAAGCCAGCCGGCCCTTTCCTTATGACACAGGCGTACGCTTGGCACTATTTTGTTGATGCACGTGCTGCTACTGCGCACACAATTCACAAACACAGAAAAAATTTTTTTATTTTGTTTGGAGTGTACTTTGGGGGGTTACAGCAACCTTTAACAGTCAAGCCAGCCGGCCCTTTACTTATGACACAGGCGAACGCTTGGCACTACTTTATTGATGCACGTGCGGCTACTGCGCACACAAATCAAAAAACACAGAAAATATTTTTTATTTATTTTGGACTGGAGTGTACTTTGGGGGTTACAGCACCCTTTAACGGTCAAGCCAGCTGGCCCTTTACTTATGACACAGGCGCACGCTTGGCACTACTTTGTTGAAGCACGTGCGGCAACTGCGCACACAATTCACAAACACAGAAAATATTTTTTTATTTGGTATGGAGTGTACTTTGGGGGTTACAGCACCCTTTATCGGTCAAGCCTGCCGGCCCTTTACTTATGACACAGGCGCACGCTTGGCACTACTTTATTGATGCACTTGCGGCTACTGCGCACACAATTCAAAAACACAGAAAATTTTTTTTTATTTATTTTGGACTGGAGTGTACTTTGGTGGTTACAGCACCCTTTAACGGTCAAGCCAGCCGGCCCTTTACTTATGACACAGGCGCACGCTTGGCACTACTTTGTAGATACACGTGCTGCTACTGCGCACACAATTCACAAACACAGAAAATATTTTTTTATTTGGTTTGGAGTGTACTTTGGGGGTTACAGCACCCTTTAACGGTCAAGCCAGCCGGCACTTTACTTATGACACAGACGCACGCTTGGCACTACTTTGTTGATGCACGTGCGGCTACTGTGCACACAATTCATAAACACAGAAAATATTTTTTTATTTGGTTTGGAGTGTACTTTGGGGGTTACAGCACCCTTTAACGGTCAAGCCAGCCGGCCCTTTACTTATGACACAGGCGCACACTTGGCATAACTTTGTTGATGGACGTGCGGCTACTGCGCACACAATTCACAAACACAGAAAATATTTTTTTATTTGGTTTGGAGTGTACTTTGGGTGTTACAGCACCCTTTAACGGTGAAGCCAGCCAGCCCTTTATTATGACACAGGCGCACACTTGGCATAACTTTGTTGATGCACGAGCGGCTTCTGCGCACACAATTCACAAACACAGAAAATATTTTTTTATTTGGTTTGGAGTGTACTTTGGGGGTTACAGCACCCTTTAACGGTCAAGCCAGCCGGCACTTTACTTATGACACAGACGCACGCTTGGCACTACTTTGTAGATACACGTGCGGCTACTGCGCACACAATTCACAAACACAGAAAATATTTTTTTATTTGGTTTGGAGTGTACTTTGGGGGTTACAGCACCCTTTAACGGTCAAGCCAGCCGGCACTTTACTTATGACACAGACGCACGCTTGGCACTACTTTGTTGATGCACGTGCGGCTACTGTGCACACAATTCATAAACACAGAAAATATTTTTTTATTTGGTTTGGAGTGTACTTTGGGGGTTACAGCACCCTTTAATGGTCAAGCCAGCCGGCCCTTTACTTATGACACAGGCACACACTTGGCATAACTTTGTTGATGCACGTGCGGCTACTGCGCACACAATTCACAAACACAGAAAATATTTTTTTATTTGGTTTGGAGTGTACTTTGGGTGTTACAGCACCCTTTAACGGTGAAGCCAGCCAGCCCTTTATTATGACACAGGCGCACACTTGGCATAACTTTGTTGATGCACGAGCGGCTTCTGCGCACACAATTCACAAACACAGAAAATATTTTTTTATTTGGTATGGAGAGTACTTTGGGTGTTACTGCACCCTTTAACGGTCAAACCAGCAGGCTCTTTACTTATGACACATGCGCACGCTTGGCACTACTTTATTGATGCACTTGCTGCTACTGCGCACACAATTCACAAACACAGAAAATATTTTTTTATTTATTTTGGACTGGAGTGTACTTTGGGGGTTACAGCACCCTTTAACGGTCAAGCCAGCCGGCCGTTTACTTATGACACAGGCGCACGCTTGGCACTACTTTGTAGATGCACGTGCGGCTACTGCGCACACAATTCACAAACACAGAAAATATTTTTTTATTTGTTTTGGAGTGTACTTTGGGGGTTACAGCACCCTTTAATGGTCAAGCCAGCTGGCCCTTTACTTATGACACAGGCGCACACTTGGCACTACTTTGTTGATGCACGTGCGGCTACTGCGCACACAATTCACAAACACAGAAAAAAATTTTTTAATTGGTTTCGAGTGTACTTTGGGGGTTACAGCACCCTTTAATGGTCAAGCCAGCCGGCCCTTTACTTATGACACAGGCGCACGCTTGGCACTACTTTGTTGATGCACGTGCTGATACTGCGCACACAATTCACAAACACAGAAAATATTTTTTTATTTGGTTTGGAGTGTACTTTGGGGGTTACAGCACCCTTTAACGGTCAAGCCATCCGGCCCTTTACTTATGACACAGGCGCACGCTTTGCACTACTTTGTTGAAGCACGTGTGGCTACTGCGCACACAATTCACAAACACAGAAAATATTTTTTTATTTGGTTTGGAGTGTACTTTGGGGGTTACAGCACTCTTTAACGGTCAAGCCAGACGGCCCTTTACTTATGACACAGGCGTACTCTTGGCACTACTTTGTTGATGCACGTGCGACTACTGCGCACACAATTCACAAACACAGAAAATATTTTTTTATTTGGTTTGGAGAGTACTTTGGGGGTTACAGCACCCTTTAACGGTCAAGCAATCCGGCCCTTTACTTATAACACAGGCGCACGCTTGGCACTACTTTGTTGATGCACGTGTGGCTACTGCGCACACAATTCACAAACACAGAAAATAGTTTTTTATTTGGTTTGGACTGGAGTGTACTTTGGGGGTTAGAGCACCCTTTAATGGTCAAGCCAGCCGGCCCTTTCTTTATGACACAGGCGTACGCTTGGCACTACTTTGTTGATGCACGTGCTGCTACTGCGCACACAATTCACAAACACAGAAAATATTTTTTTATTTTGTTTGGAGTGTACTTTGGGGGGTTACAGCAACCTTTAACAGACAAGCCAGCCGGCCCTTTACTTATGACACAGGCGAACGCTTGGCACTACTTTATTGATGCACGTGCGGCTACTGCGCACACAAATCAAAAAACACAGAAAATATTTTTTATTTATTTTGGACTGGAGTGTACTTTGGGGTTTACAGCACCCTTTAACGGTCAAGCCAGCTGGCCCTTTACTTATGACAGAGGCGCACGCTTGGCACTACTTTTTTGAAGCACGTGCGGCTACTGCGCACACAATTCACAAACACAGAAAATATTTTTTTATTTGGTATGGAGTGTACTTTGGGGGTTACAGCACCCTTTATCGGTCAAGCCTGCCGGCCCTTTACTTATGACACAGGCGCACGCTTGGCACTACTTTATTGATGCACTTGCGGCTACTGCGCACACAATTCACAAACACAGAAAATATTTTTTTATTTATTTTGGACTGGAGTGTACTTTGGGGGTTACAGCACCCTTTAACGGTCAAGCCAGCCGGCCCTTTACTTATGACACAGGCGCACACTTGGCACTACTTTGTTGATGCACGTGCGGCTACTGCGCACACAATTCACAAACACAGAAAATATTTTTTTATTTGGTTTGGAGTGTACTTTGGGGGTTACAGCACCCTTTAACGGTCAAGCTAGCCGGCACTTTACTTATGACACAGACGCACGCTTGGCACTACTTTGTTGATGCACGTGCGGCTACTGTGCACACAATTCATAAACACAGAAAATATTTTTTTATTTGGTTTGGAGTGTACTTTGGGGGTTACAGCACCCTTTAACGGTCAAGCCAGCCGGCCCTTTACTTATGACACAGGCACACACTTGGCATAACTTTGTTGATGCACGTGCGGCTACTGCGCACACAATTCACAAACACAGAAAATATTTTTTTATTTGGTTTGGAGTGTACTTTGGGTGTTACAGCACCCTTTAACGGTGAAGCCAGCCAGCCCTTTATTATGACACAGGCGCACACTTGGCATAACTTTGTTGATGCACGAGCGGCTTCTGCGCACACAATTCACAAACACAGAAAATATTTTTTTATTTGGTATGGAGTGTACTTTGGGTGTTACTGCACCCTTTAACGGTCAAACCAGCAGGCTCTTTACTTATGACACATGCGCACGCTTGGCACTACTTTATTGATGCACTTGCTGCTACTGCGCACACAATTCACAAACACAGAAAATATTTTTTTATTTATTTTGGACTGGAGTGTACTTTGGGGGTTACAGCACCCTTTAACGGTCAAGCCAGCCGGCCCTTTACTTATGACACAGGCGCACGCTTGGCACTACTTTGTAGATGCACGTGCGGCTACTGCGCACACAATTCACAAACACAGAAAATATTTTTTTATTTGGTTTGGAGAGTACTTTGGGGGTTACAGCACCCTTTAACGGTCAAGCAATCCGGCCCTTTACTTATAACACAGGCGCACGCTTGGCACTACTTTGTTGATGCACGTGTGGCTACTGCGCACACAATTCACAAACACAGAAAATAGTTTTTTATTTGGTTAGGACTGGAGTGTACTTTGGGGGTTAGAGCACCCTTTAACGGTCAAGCCAGCCGGCCCTTTCCTTATGACACAGGCGTACGCTTGGCACTACTTTGTTGATGCACGTGCTGCTACTGCGCACACAATTCACAAACACAGAAAATATTTTTTTATTTTGTTTGGAGTGTACTTTGGGGGGTTACAGCAACCTTTAACAGACAAGCCAGCCGGCCCTTTACTTATGACACAGGCGAACGCTTGGCACTACTTTATTGATGCACGTGCGGCTACTGCGCACACAAATCAAAAAACACAGAAAATATTTTTTATTTATTTTGGACTGGAGTGTACTTTGGGGGTTACAGCACCCTTTAACAGTCAAGCCAGCCGGCCCTTTACTTATGACACAGGCGCACACTTGGCACTACTTTGTTGATGCACGTGCGGCTACTGCGCACACAATTCACAAACACAGAAAATATTTATTTATTTGGTTTGGAGTGTACTTTGGGGGTTACAGCACCCTTTAACGGTCAAGCTAGCCGGCACTTTACTTATGACACAGACGCACGCTTGGCACTACTTTGTTGATGCACGTGCGGCTACTGTGCACACAATTCATAAACACAGAAAATATTTTTTTATTTGGTTTGGAGTGTACTTTGGGGGTTACAGCACCCTTTAACGGTCAAGCCAGCCGGCCCTTTACTTATGACACAGGCGCACACTTGGCATAACTTTGTTGATGCACGTGCGGCTACTGCGCACACAATTCACAAACACAGAAAATATTTTTTTATTTGGTTTGGAGTGTACTTTGGGTGTTACAGCACCCTTTAACGGTGAAGCCAGCCAGCCCTTTATTATGACACAGGCGCACACTTGGCATAACTTTGTTGATGCACGAGCGGCTACTGCGCACACAATTCACAAACACAGAAAATATTTTTTTATTTGGTATGGAGTGTACTTTGGGTGTTACAGCACCCTTTAACGGTCAAGCCAGCCGGCTCTTTACTTATGACACATGCGCACGCTTGGCACTACTTTATTGATGCACTTGCTGCTACTGCGCACACAATTCACAAACACAGAAAATATTTTTTTATTTATTTTGGACTGGAGTGTACTTTGGGGGTTACAGCACCCTTTAACGGTCAAGCCAGCTGGCCCTTTACTTATGACACAGGCGCACGATTGGCACTACTTTGTAGATGCACGTGCGGCTACTGCGCACACAATTCACAAACACAGAAAATATTTTTTTATTTGTTTTGGAGTGTACTTTGGGGGTTACAGCACCCTTTAATGGTCAAGCCAGCTGGCCCTTTACTTATGACACAGGCGCACACTTGGCACTACTTTGTTGATGCACGTGCGGCTACTGCGCACACAATTCACAAACACAGAAAATATTTTTTTATTTGGTTTCGAGTGTACTTTGGGGTTACAGCACCCCTTAATGGTCAAGCCAGCCGGCCCTTTACTTATGACACAGGCGCATGCTTGGCACTACTTTGTTGATGCACGTGCTGCTACTGCGCACACAATTCACAAACACAGAAAACATTTTTTTATTTGGTTTGGAGTGTAATTTGGGGGTTACAGCACCCTTTAATGGTCAAGCCAGCCGGCACTTTACTTATGACACAGAGGCACGCTTGGCACTACTTTGTTGATGCACGTGCTGCTACTGTGCACACAATTCATAAACACAGAAAATATTTTTTTATTTGGTTTGGAGTGTACTTTGGGGGTTACAGCACCCTTTAACGGTCAAGCCAGCCGGCCCTTTACTTATGACACAGGCGCGCGCTTGGCACTACTTTGTTGATGCACGTGCGGCTACTGCGCACACAATTCACAAACACAGAAAATATTTTTTTATTTGGTTTCGAGTGTACTTTGGGGTTACAGCACCCTTTAATGGTCAAGCCAGCCGGCCCTTTACTTATGACACAGGCGCACGCTTGGCACTACTTTGTTGATGCACGTGCGGCTACTGCGCACACAATTCACAAACACAGAAAATATTTTTTTATTTGGTTTGGAATGTACTTTGAGGGTTACAGCACCCTTTAACGGTCAAGCCATCCGGCCCTTTACTTATGACACAGGCGCACGCTTGGCACTACTTTGTTGATGCACGTGTGGCTACTGCGCACACAATTCACAAACACAGAAAATAGTTTTTTATTTGGTTTGGACTGGAGTGTACTTTGGGGGTTACAGCACCATTTAACGGTCAAGCCAGCCGGCCCTTTCCTTATGACACAGGCGTACGCTTGGCACTATTTTGTTGATGCACGTGTTGCTACTGCGCACACAATTCACAAACACAGAAAATATTTTTTTATTTTGTTTGGAGTGTACTTTGGGGGGTTACAGCAACCTTTAACAGTCAAGCCAGCCGGCCCTTTACTTATGACACAGGCGAACGCTTGGCACTACTTTATTGATGCACGTGCGGCTACTGCGCACACAAATCAAAAAACACAGAAAATATTTTTTATTTATTTTGGACTGGAGTGTACTTTGGGGGTTACAGCACCCTTTATCGGTCAAGCCATCCGGCCCTTTACTTATGACACAGGCGCACGCTTGGCACTACTTTGTTGATGCACGTGTGGCTACTGCGCACACAATTCACAAACACAGAAAATAGTTTTTTATTTGGTTTGGACTGGAGTGTACTTTGGGGGTTACAGCACCATTTAACGGTCAAGCCAGCCGGCCCTTTCCTTATGACACAGGCGCACGCTTGGCACTACTTTGTTGAAGCACGTGCGGCAACTGCGCACACAATTCACAAACACAGAAAATATTTTTTTATTTGGTATGGAGTGTACTTTGGGGGTTACAGCACCCTTTATCGGTCAAGCCTGCCGGCCCTTTACTTATGACACAGGCGCACGCTTGGCACTACTTTGTTGATGCACGTGCGGCTACTGTGCACACAATTCACAAACACAGAAAATATTTTTTTATTTGGTTTGGAGTGTACTTTGGGGGTTACAGCACTCTTTAACGGTCAAGCCAGCCGGCCCTTTACTTAAGACACAGGCGTACTCTTGGCACTACTTTGTTGATGTACGTGCGACTACTGCGCACACAATTCACAAACACAGAAAATATTTTTTTATTTGGTTTGGAGAGTACTTTGGGGGTTACAGCACCCTGTAACGGTCAAGCAATCCGGCCCTTTACTTATAACACAGGCGCACGCTTGGCACTACTTTGTTGATGCACGTGTGGCTACTGCGCACACAATTCACAAACACAGAAAATAGTTTTTTATTTGGTTTGGACTGGAGTGTACTTTGGGGGTTACAGCACCCTTTAACGGTCAAGCCAGCTGGCCCTTTCCTTATGACACAGGCGTACGCTTGGCACTATTTTGTTGATGCACGTGCTGCTACTGCGCACACAATTCACAAACACAGAAAATATTTTTTTATTTTGTTTGGAGTGTACTTTGGGGGGTTACAGCAACCTTTAACAGTCAAGCCAGCCGGCCCTTTACTTATGACACAGGCGAACGCTTGGCACTACTTTATTGATGCACGTGCGGCTACTGCGCACACAAATCAAAAAACACAGAAAATATTTTTTATTTATTTTGGACTGGATTGTACTTTGGGGGTTACAGCACCCTTTAACGGTCAAGCCAGCTGGCCCTTTACTTATGACACAGGCGCACGCTTGGCACTACTTTGTTGAAGCACGTGCGGCAACTGCGCACACAATTCACAAACACAGAAAATATTTTTTTATTTGGTATGGAGTGTACTTTGGGGGTTACAGCACCCTTTATCGGTCAAGCCTGCCGGCCCTTTCCTTATGACACAGGCGCACGCTTGGCACTACTTTATTGATGCACTTGCGGCTACTGCGCACACAATTCAAAAACACAGAAAAATTTTTTTTATTTATTTTGGACTGGAGTGTACTTTGGTGGTTACAGCACCCTTTAATGGTCAAGCCAGCCGGCCCTTTACTTATGACACAGGCGCACGCTTGGCACTACTTTGTAGATACACGTGCGGCTACTGCGCACACAATTCACAAACACAGAAAAAAATTTTTTATTTGGTTTGGAGTGTACTTTGGGGGTTAAAGCATCCTTTAATGGTCAAGCCAGCTTGCCCTTTACTTATGACACAGGCGCACACTTGGCACTACTTTGTTGATGCACGTGCGGCTACTGCGCACACAATTCACAAACACAGAAAATATTTTTTTATTTGGTTTGGAGTGTACTTTGGGGGTTACAGCACCCTTTAACGGTCAAGCCAGCCGGCACTTTACTTATGACACAGACGCACGCTTGGCACTACTTTGTTGATGCACGTGCGGCTACTGTGCACACAATTCATAAACACAGAAAATATTTTTTTATTTGGTTTGGAGTGTACTTTGGGGGTTACAGCACCCTTTAACGGTCAAGCCAGCCAGCCCTTTACTTATGACACAGGCGCACACTTGTCATAACTTTGTTGATGCACGTGCGGCTACTGCGCACACAATTCACAAACACAGAAAATATTTTTTTATTTGGTTTGGAGTGTACTTTGGGTGTTACAGCACCCTTTAACGGTGAAGCCAGCCAGCCCTTTATTATGACACAGGCGCACACTTGGCATAACTTTGTTGATGCACGAGCGGCTTCTGCGCACACAATTCACAAACACAGAAAATATTTTTTTATTTGGTATGGAGTGTACTTTGGGTGTTACTGCACCCTTTAACGGTCAAACCAGCAGGCTCTTTACTTATGACACATGCGCACGCTTGGCACTACTTTATTGATGCACTTGCTGCTACTGCGCACACAATTCACAAACACAGAAAATATTTTTTTATTTATTTTGGACTGGAGTGTACTTTGGGGGTTACAGCACCCTTTAACGGTCAAGCCAGCCGGCCCTTTACTTATGACACAGGCGCACGCTTGGCACTACTTTGTAGATGCACGTGCGGCTACTGCGCACACAATTCACAAACACAGAAAATATTTTTTTATTTGTTTTGGAGTGTACTTTGGGGGTTACAGCACCCTTTAATGGTCAAGCCAGCTGGCCCTTTACTTATGACACAGGCGCACACTTGGCACTACTTTGTTGATGCACGTGCGGCTACTGCGCACACAATTCACAAACACAGAAAATATTTTTTCAATTGGTTTCGAGTGTACTTTGGGGGTTACAGCACCCTTTAATGGTCAAGCCAGCCGGCCCTTTACTTATGACACAGGCGCACGCTTGGCACTACTTTGTTGATGCACGTGCTGATACTGCGCACACAATTCACAAACACAGAAAATATTTTTTTATTTGGTTTGGAGTGTACTTTGGGGGTTACAGCACCCTTTAACGGTCAAGCCATCCGGCCCTTTACTTATGACACAGGCGCACGCTTTGCACTACTTTGTTGAAGCACGTGTGGCTACTGCGCACACAATTCACAAACACAGAAAATATTTTTTTATTTGGTTTGGAGTGTACTTTGGGGGTTACAGCACTCTTTAACGGTCAAGCCAGCCGGCCCTTTACTTATGACACAGGCGTACTCTTGGCACTACTTTGTTGATGCACGTGCGACTACTGCGCACACAATTCACAAACACAGAAAATATTTTTTTATTTGGTTTGGAGAGTACTTTGGGGGTTACAGCACCCTTTAACGGTCAAGCAATCCGGCCCTTTACTTATAACACAGGCGCACGCTTGGCACTACTTTGTTGATGCACGTGTGGCTACTGCGCACACAATTCACAAACACAGAAAATAGTTTTTTATTTGGTTTGGACTGGAGTGTACTTTGGGGGTTAGAGCACCCTTTAACGGTCAAGCCAGCCGGCCCTTTCCTTATGACACAGGCGTACGCTTGGCACTACTTTGTTGATGCACGTGCTGCTACTGCGCACACAATTCACAAACACAGAAAATATTTTTTTATTTTGTTTGGAGTGTACATTGGGGGGTTACAGCAACCTTTAACAGACAAGCCAGCCGGCCCTTTACTTATGACACAGGCGAACGCTTGGCACTACTTTATTGATGCACGTGCGGCTACTGCGCACACAAATCAAAAAACACAGAAAATATTTTTTATTTATTTTGGACTGGAGTGTACTTTGTGGTTTACAGCACCCTTTAATGGTCAAGCCAGCTGGCCCTTTACTTATGACAGAGGCGCACGCTTGGCACTACTTTGTTGAAGCACGTGCGGCTACTGCGCACACAATTCACAAACACAGAAAATATTTTTTTATTTGGTATGGAGTGTACTTTGGGGGTTACAGCACCCTTTATCGGTCAAGCCTGCCGGCCCTTTACTTATGACACAGGCGCACGCTTGGCACTACTTTATTGATGCACTTGCGGCTACTGCGCACACAATTCACAAACATAGAAAATATTTTTTTATTTATTTTGGACTGGAGTGTACTTTGGGGGTTACAGCACCCTTTAACGGTCAAGCCAGCCAGCCCTTTACTTATGACACAGGCGCACACTTGGCACTACTTTGTTGATGCACGTGCGGCTACTGCGCACACAATTCACAAACACAGAAAATATTTTTTTATTTGGTTTGGAGTGTACTTTGGGGGTTACAGCACCCTTTAATGGTCAAGCCAGCCGGCACTTTACTTATGACACAGACGCACGCTTGGCACTACTTTGTTGATGCACGTGCGGCTACTGTGCACACAATTCATAAACACAGAAAATATTTTTTTATTTGGTTTGGAGTGTACTTTGGGGGTTACAGCACCCTTTAACGGTCAAGCCAGCCGGCCCTTTACTTATGACACAGGCGCACACTTGGCATAACTTTGTTGATGCACGTGCGGCTACTGCGCACACAATTCACAAACACAGAAAATATTTTTTTATTTGGTTTGGAGTGTACTTTGGGTGTTACAGCACCCTTTAACGGTGAAGCCAGCCAGCCCTTTATTATGACACAGGCGCACACTTGGCATAACTTTGTTGATGCACGAGCGGCTACTGCGCACACAATTCACAAACACAGAAAATATTTTTTTATTTGGTATGGAGTGTACTTTGGGTGTTACAGCACCCTTTAATGGTCAAGCCAGCCGGCTCTTTACTTATGACACATGCGCACGCTTGGCACTACTTTATTGATGCACTTGCTGCTACTGCGCACACAATTCACAAACACAGAAAATATTTTTTTATTTATTTTGGACTGGAGTGTACTTTGGGGGTTACAGCACCCTTTAACGGTCAAGCCAGCTGGCCCTTTACTTATGACACAGGCGCACGCTTGGCACTACTTTGTAGATGCACGTGCGGCTACTGCGCACACAATTCACAAACACAGAAAATATTTTTTTATTTGTTTTGGAGTGTACTTTGGGGGTTACAGCACCCTTTAATGGTCAAGCCAGCTGGCCCTTTACTTATGACACAGGCGCACACTTGGCACTACTTTGTTGATGCACGTGCGGCTACTGCGCACACAATTCACAAACACAGAAAATATTTTTTTATTTGGTTTCGAGTGTACTTTGGGGTTACAGCACCCCTTAAAGGTCAAGCCAGCCGGCCCTTTACTTATGACACAGGCGCATGCTTGGCACTACTTTGTTGATGCACGTGCTGCTACTGCGCACACAATTCACAAACACAGAAAACATTTTTTTATTTGGTTTGGAGTGTAATTTGGGGGTTACAGCACCCTTTAATGGTCAAGCCAGCCGGCACTTTACTTATGACACAGAGGCACGCTTGGCACTACTTTGTTGATGAACGTGCTGCTACTGTGCACACAATTCATAAACACAGAAAATATTTTTTTATTTGGTTTGGAGTGTACTTTGGGGGTTACAGCACCCTTTATCGGTCAAGCCAGCCGGCCCTTTACTTATGACACAGGCGCGCGCTTGGCACTACTTTGTTGATGCACGTGCGGCTACTGCGCACACAATTCACAAACACAGAAAATATTTTTTTATTTGGTTTCGAGTGTACTTTGGGGTTACAGCACCCTTTAATGGTCAAGCCAGCCGGCCCTTTACTTATGACACAGGCGCACGCTTGGCACTACTTTGTTGATGCACGTGCGGCTACTGCGCACACAATTCACAAACACAGAAAATATTTTTTTATTTGGTTTGGAATGTACTTTGAGGGTTACAGCACCCTTTAACGGTCAAGCCATCCGGCCCTTTACTTATGACACAGGCGCACGCTTGGCACTACTTTGTTGATGCACGTGCGGCTACTGCGCACACAATTCACAACCACAGATAAAAAATTTTTATTTGGTTTGGAGTGTTCTTTGGGGGTTACAGCACCCATTAATGGTCAAGCCAGCCTGCCCATTACTTATGACACAGGCGCACGCTTGGCACTAACTTGTGATGCACGTGCGGCTACTGCGCACACAATTCACAAACACAGAAAATATTTTTTTATTTGGTTTGTAGTGTACTTTGGGGGTTACAGCACCCTTTAACGGTCAAGCCAGCCGGCCCTTTACTTATGACACAGACGCACGTTTGGCACTACATTGTTGATGCACGTGCGGCTACTGCGCACACAATTCACAAACACAGAAAATATTTTTTTATTTGGTTTGGAGTGTACTTTGGGGGTTACAGCACCCTTTATCGGTCAAGCCAGCCTGCCCATTACTTATGACACAGGCGCACGCTTGGCACTAACTTGTGATGCACGTGCGGCTACTGCGCACACAATTCACAAACACAGAAAATATTTTTTTATTTGGTTTGGAGTGTACTTTGGGGGTTACAGCACCCTTTAACGGTCAAGCCAGCCGGCCCTTTACTTATGACACAGGCGTAACTTGGCACTACTTTGTTGATGCAGGTGCGGCTACTGCGCACACAATTCACAAACACAGAAATTATTTTTTTATTTGGTTTGGAATGTACTTTGGGGGTTACAGCACCCTTTAACGGTCAAGCCAGCCGGCCCTTTACTTATGACACAGGCACACGCTTGGGACTACTTTGTTGATGCACGTGCGGCTACAGCGCACACAAATTCATAAACACAGAAAATATTTTTTTATATGTTTTGGAGTGTACTTTGGGGGTTACAGCACCCTTTAACGGTCTAGCCAGCCGGCCCTTTACTTATGACACAGGCGCACGCTTGGCACTACTTTGTTGATGCACGTGCGGCTCCTGCGCACACAGTTCACAAACACAGAAAATATTTTTTTACTTGGTTTCGAGTGTACTTTGAGGGTTACAGCACCCTTTAATGGTCAAGCCAGCCAGCCCTTTACTTATGACACAGGCGCACGCTTGGCACTACTTTGTTGATGCACGTGCAGCTACTGCGCACACAATTCACAAACACAGAAAATATTTTTTTATTTGGTTTCGAGTGTACTTTGGGGTTACAGCACCCCTTAATGGTCAAGCCAGCCGGCCCTTTACTTATGACACAGGCGCATGCTTGGCACTACTTTGTTGATGCACGTGCGGCTACTGCGCACACAATTCACAAACACAGAAAACATTTTTTTATTTGGTTTGGAGTGTAATTTGGGGGTTACAGCACCCTTTAATGGTCAAGCCAGCTGGCACTTTACTTATGACACAGAGGCACGCTTGGCACTACTTTGTTGATGCACGTGCTGCTACTGTGCACACAATTCATAAACACAGAAAATATTTTTTTATTTGGTTTGGAGTGTACTTTGGGGGTTACAGCACCCTTTAACGGTCAAGCCAGCCGGCCCTTTACTTATGACACAGGCGCGCGCTTGGCACTACTTTGTTGATGCACGTGCGGCTACTGCGCACACAATTCACAAACACAGAAAATATTTTTTTATTTGGTTTCGAGTGTACTTTGGGGTTACAGCACCCTTTAATGGTCAAGCCAGCCGGCCCTTTACTTATGACACAGGCGCACGCTTGGCACTACTTTGTTGATGCACGAGCGGCTACTGCGCACACAATTCACAAACACAGAAAATATTTTTTTATTTGGTTTGGAATGTACTTTGAGGGTTACAGCACCCTTTAACGGTCAAGCCATCCGGCCCTTTACTTATGACACAGGCGCACGCTTGGCACTACTTTGTTGATGCACGTGCGGCTACTGCGCACACAATTCACAACCACAGATAAAAATTTTTTATTTGGTTTGGAGTGTTGTTTGGGGGTTACAGCACCCTTTAATGGTCAAGCCAGCCTGCCCATTACTTATGACACAGGCGCACGCTTGGCACTAACTTGTGATGCACGTGCGGCTACTGCGCACACAATTCACAAACACAGAAAATATTTTTTTATTTGGTTTGTAGTGTACTTTGGGGGTTACAGCATCCTTTAACGGTCAAGCCAGTCGGCCCTTTACTTATGACACAGACGCACGCTTGGCACTACATTGTTGATGCACGTGCGGCTACTGCGCACACAATTCACAAACACAGAAAATATTTTTTTATTTGGTTTGGAGTGTACTTTGGGGGTTACAGCACCCTTTAACGGTCAAGCCAGCCGGCCCTTTACTTATGACACAGGCGTAACTTGGCACTACTTTGTTGATGCACGTGCGGCTACTGCGCACACAATTCACAAACACAGAAATTATTTTTTTATTTGGTTTGGAATGTACTTTGGGGGTTACAGCACCCTTTAACGGTCAAGCCAGCCGTCCCTTTACTTATGACACAGGCACACGCTTGGGACTACTTTGTTGATGCACGTGCGGCTACAGCGCACACAAATTCATAAACACAGAAAATATTTTTTTATATGGTTTGGAGTGTACTTTGGGGGTTACAGCACCCTATAACGGTCAAGCCAGCCGGCCCTTTACTTATGACACAGGCGCACGCTTGGCACTACTTTGTTGATGCACGTGCGGCTCCTGCGCACACAGTTCACAAACACAGAAAATATTTTTTTATTTGGTTTCGAGTGTACTTTGGGGGTTACAGCACCCTTTAATGGTCAAGCCAGCCAGCCCTTTACTTATGACACAGGCGCACGCTTGGCACTACTTTGTTGATGCACGTGCGGCTACTGCGCACACAATTTACAAACACAGAAAATATTTTTTTATTTGGTTTCGAGTGTACTTTGGGGTTACAGCACCCCTTAATGGTCAAGCCAGCCGGCCCTTTACTTATGACACAGGCGCATGCTTGGCACTACTTTGTTGATGCACGTGCAGCTACTGCGCACACAATTCACAAACACAGAAAACATTTTTTTATTTGGTTTGGAGTGTAATTTGGGGGTTACAGCACCCTTTAATGGTCAAGCCAGTCGGCACTTTACTTATGACACAGAGGCACGCTTGGCACTACTTTGTTGATGCACGTGCTGCTACTGTGCACACAATTCATAAACACAGAAAATATTTTTTTATTTGGTTTGGAGTGTACTTTGGGGGTTACAGCACCCTTTAACGGTCAAGCCAGCCGGCCCTTTACTTATGACACAGGCGCACGCTTGGCACTACTTTGTTGATGGATGTGCGGCTACTGCGCACACAATTCACAACCACAGATAAAAATTTTTTTATTTGGTTTGGAGTGTTCTTTGGGGTTATAGCACCCTTTAATGGTCAAGCCAGCCTGCCCATTACTTATGACACAGGCGCACGCTTGGCACTAACTTGTGATGCACGTGCGGCTACTCCGCACACAATTCACAAACACAGAAAATATTTTTTTTATTTGGTTTCGAGTGTACTTTGGGGTTAGAGCACCCTTTAATGGTCAAGCCAGCCGACCCTTTACTTATGACACAGGCACACGCTTGGCACTACTTTGTTGATGCACGTGCGGCTACTGCGCACACAATTCACAAACACAGAAAATATTTTTTTATTTGGTTTGGAATGTACTTTGAGGGTTACAGCACCCTTTAACGGTCAAGCCATCCGGCCCTTTACTTATGACACAGGCGCACGCTTGGCACTACTTTGTTGATGCACGTGCGGCTACTGCGCACACAATTCACAACCACAGATAAAAATTTTTTATTTGGTTTGGAGTGTTCTTTGGGGGTTACAGCACCCTTTAATGGTCAAGCCAGCCTGCCCATTACTTATGACACAGGCGCACGCTTGGCACTAACTTGTGATGCACGTGCGGCTACTGCGCACACAATTCACAAACACAGAAAATATTTTTTTATTTGGTTTGTAGTGTACTTTGGGGGTTACAGCACCCTTTAACGGTCAAGCCAGCCGGCCCTTTACTTATGACACAGACGCACGTTTGGCACTACATTGTTGATGCACGTGCGGCTACTGCGCACACAATTCACAAACACAGAAAATATTTTTTTATTTGGTTTGGAGTGTACTTTGGGGGTTACAGCACCCTTTATCGGTCAAGCCAGCCTGCCCATTACTTATGACACAGGCGCACGCTTGGCACTAACTTGTGATGCACGTGCGGCTACTGCGCACACAATTCACAAACACAGAAAATATTTTTTTATTTGGTTTGGAGTGTACTTTGGGGGTTACAGCACCCTTTAATGGTCAAGCCAGCCGGCCCTTTACTTATGACACAGGCGTAACTTGGCACTACTTTGTTGATGCAGGTGCGGCTACTGCGCACACAATTCACAAACACAGAAATTATTTTTTTATTTGGTTTGGAATGTACTTTGGGGGTTACAGCACCCTTTAACGGTAAAGCCAGCCGGCCCTTTACTTATGACACAGGCACACGCTTGGGACTACTTTGTTGATGCACGTGCGGCTACAGCGCACACAAATTCATAAACACAGAAAATATTTTTTTATATGTTTTGGAGTGTACTTTGGGGGTTACAGCACCCTTTAACGGTCAAGCCAGCGGGCCCTTTACTTATGACACAGGCGCACGCTTGGCACTACTTTGTTGATGCACGTGCGGCTCCTGCGCACACAGTTCACAAACACAGAAAATATTTTTTTACTTGGTTTCGAGTGTACTTTGGGGGTTACAGCACCCTTTAATGGTCAAGCCAGCCAGCCCTTTACTTATGACACAGGCGCACGCTTGGCACTACTTTGTTGATGCACGTGCAGCTACTGCGCACACAATTCACAAACACAGAAAATATTTTTTTATTTGGTTTCGAGTGTACTTTGGGGTTACAGCACCCCTTAATGGTAAAGCCAGCCGGCCCTTTACTTATGACACAGGCGCATGCTTGGCACTACTTTGTTGATGCACGTGCGGCTACTGCGCACACAATTCACAAACACAGAAAACATTTTTTTATTTGGTTTGGAGTGTAATTTGGGGGTTACAGCACCCTTTAATGGTCAAGCCAGCCGGCACATTACTTATGACACAGAGGCACGCTTGGCACTAGTTTGTTGATGCACGTGCTGCTACTGTGCACACAATTCATAAACACAGAAAATATTTTTTTATTTGGTTTGGAGTGTACTTTGGGGGTTACAGCACCCTTTAACGGTCAAGCCAGCCAGCCCTTTACTTATGACACAGGCGCACGCTTGGCACTACTTTGTTGATGCACGTGCGGCTACTGCGCACACAATTCACAAACACAGAAAATATTTTTTTATTTGGTTTCGAGTGTACTTTGGGGTTACAGCACCCTTTAATGGTCAAGCCAGCCGGCCCTTTACTTATGACACAGGCGCACGCTTGGCACTACTTTGTTGATGCACGTGCGGCTACTGCGCACACAATTCACAAACACAGAAAATATTTTTTTATTTGGTTTGGAATGTACTTTGAGGGTTACAGCACCCTTTAACGGTCAAGCCATCCGGCCCTTTACTTATGACACAGGCGCACGCTTGGCACTACTTTGTTGATGCACGTGCGGCTACTGCGCACACAATTCACAACCACAGATAAAATTTTTTTATTTGGTTTGGAGTGTTCTTTGGGGGTTACAGCACCCTTTAATGGTCAAGCCAGCCTGCCCATTACTTATGACACAGGCGCACGCTTGGCACTAACTTGTGATGCACGTGCGGCTACTGCGCACACAATTCACAAACACAGAAAATATTTTTTTATTTGGTTTGTAGTGTACTTTGGGGGTTACAGCACCCTTTAACGGTCAAGCCAGTCGGCCCTTTACTTATGACACAGACGCACGCTTGGCACTACATTGTTGATGCACGTGCGGCTACTGCGCACACAATTCACAAACACAGAAAATATTTTTTTATTTGGTTTGGAGTGTACTTTGGGGGTTACAGCACCCTTTAATGGTCAAGCCAGCCGGCCCTTTACTTATGACACAGGCGAACGCTTGGCACTACTTTGTTGATGCACGTGCGGCTACTGCGCACAGAATTCACAAACACAGAAAATATTTTTTTATTTGGTTTGG